>CM057072.1:1578333-3031666 GCA_029379335.1 Thymus mandschuricus
AAAGTGCCACAACAGCGAGAGTCATGGCCACATCTGGCATTTTGTTCATGTTTATATCAATGGCTTTCAAATGTTTCCTTCCAAACGCATCACGTGGAGGTCCTTTAACAGTCACGCTGTTCTCAGTCCACGTAACCTCAGCTCCCATTTTTTCAAGAACCTCGGCAAATTTAACATCACCCTTCAAAAGTAAGAAAAAAGTAAATAAAGAAAAGACATTAGGAATCCCGTGGTCTGAATATATATTGTTTATAGTGCTTAGTAGGTTGATGAAGAAATTCAAAAACTTCTAACTCATCAATCGACAGGAGTACCTGCAAACTGCTTGTTCCACATCCTTCAACGGTGACAGTTCCACCAGTAATAGCTGCACCAGCCAAGAAATAACTGGCACTGGAGGCATCGCCTTCCACATAAGCTTTCCCAGGAGATCTGGTGAATGTGCATGAGTTAGCCTCCAAGAAAATCGAGTTTTTTCAAAGTTTTAAAAGGATATGTGGAAAGGAACTTACTTGTACTTTTGACCTCCTTTGACCAAAAATCTGTCCCAGCTGTCACTGTGCTCTACATAGACGCCAAAGCGTTCCATCAATTTAAGTGTCATCTCCACATAAGGTACGGAGATGAGTTTGTCAATGATTTCAATTTCAACGTCTCCTAAAGCCAGGGGTGCAGCCATGAGCAGAGCAGTCAGGTATTGACTGCTGATAGATCCAGAGAGCTTCACCTGTGGACATATAAGAAAAAAACAGAGAGATGATCAAAATTATATATTCTCAATGAAGTACAGACGACAAAAAAATGTCCTTGTCCTACCCAAATTAGGAAGGGAAGCTCATAGAATACGTTCAATACTCTTATCTAGATCGAGTAGAAATATAATATCTTGGTACGAAAAGTAATACTCTTTTTCAGTTTAACTATAATCAGAATCAGAAGAGGAATGTGCAGAAAAAACAACAGATATTAACTTCTCCGAAGTCTCATGTAAGAGTGCCAGAATTATATTTCAATTGAAATAAAGACTCACCTTCCCACCAGGAAGACCTCCCTTTCCAATAACGCGAACAGGGGGACAATCAGTGCCGAGGAAACAATCAACATCAGCACCAAGCTGCTTAAGCCCGACAACTAAATCACCAATAGGTCTCTCTCTCATACGAGGAACTCCATCCAGCACATAGCTGAAAGCCATAAAAGCGTATTAGAGCTGGATCACATTAAGAATTAGTGGCAGCTCACTATACAAACAGACTAATCAAGATTCATTAATTTGATTAAGTGCCCCGAGCAGATGTAATATTTGTGATAAACTTAAATAGAATGGAGAAAGAATACGGCTAACGCTATACCTTGCATTTCCACCAGCAGCGACAACTGCAGCCGTCAATGGCCGCATAGCTGTTCCTGCATTTCCTAAGAAGAGTTGAATTTCCTCCTTGGCTTCTTTAGAAGCTGGAAATAGACCGCCGGAGCCTCCCACAACTGCACGTTGATTAGCTTTGTCTTCTTCCACATGCAGCCCAAGAGTCCTCAAGGCACCAAGCATATAATGGATATCATCACTGCTTAGCAAGTTGTCCACGACAGTCGTCCCCTGAAATACAGGTAACAATTTTTCAAGGAAAACCGCCAAAGCAAGTAGGCCCTATTAACAGATATTGCGGAGCACTTTCAAAAGTTTATTGCATCTAGTGCGTTGCTGATAGTTAAGGAAGAAAAGAGAATGCATGAATGGAAAATAGCCGGTGAGAGAGCCTAGAGAGTCCAAAAGTACTTCTAACCATTGGTGAAAGAAAAAATTCGAGGACAATGCTTAAAGGTTTAAAACGTGGTCGTATATAAAGAACAGGAAAATGCATGATACTTTTCTTCTCATACTTTTCCATCTTCATCTACAGATGGATATATAGTTCAAACTCAGAATTCATGAATCAAATCGGTACAGGTAACAGAGTGCCATACAGAAAAGATATCAATAATCATTTTGTTCTATCTATGATAGAATACAATTAGCTCACAAATTGAGCAATTAGGATTTAGGATTAGTCTGCAGAACACATACAAACACATTGCGTTTCCAGCATTAAAACCAAGATGTGATGATCATCATAGTACCAGTCACCAGACTAATGATCTGCATGCAAGCATATTTTCACACAACGAGGACGATTGCAAAGCCGGTCAACACAATCAAGTATCGCGACGAGGCGGGGCATTGAATTCCTAGACTTAAACCTACTAGAGAATTCTCAATATATAATTCCTTGGACAGTTTTTACAGCTAACACCATTTTTAGCAGCACAAGCTCCCTCAATTAAAGGAACATATAATAAGCACTATGTATTCTCTACTTCCACAATAGATCAACAAGAAACGTAAATCAATGAGAATCGCCATTAAAAATCCCATATGCAAAATGTAAGAATTACTACCTCAGACAGAGCGGCGAGAAGCAAAATTCTGTTGGAGAGCGACTTCGAGCCCGGCAACTTAACAGTACCGGAGATCTCTTTAATGGGCTGCAGCACAATTTCCGGCACCGTCGACGGCTTCTCCGCCGTCGCGACCGAGGCCACCACTCTCAATTGGGCGGCCTTCTTGGCCGTCGAGATCGAGCATTTGCCCAAACCCAATGATCTTTTCGACGAATTCTTGAGGCTGTTCGATGCGAAGAACAGCGAGGACGAAGTTGAGGCGTGGGGTTTAGCATTAGGGGTAGGGAATTTGGGGGAGCTCAGATTATGAGCTATTCTAGCTGCGTGCGCCATTACGATCTGGGATTTCGAGCGATGGATCGGTGATTCTTGATGGGATTCGCTTAGTTTTGGGGGAGGAATTGAGAAATTGAGGAGTGAATAATAAATCTTGTAGTCGTAGGAAATGGGGGTTAGGTTGGCGGGGGTAGACTGTCGCGAAAGACTGCGCTCACCAACCTCTCTTGTCTGCAAATATTTTGAAACGTGCTCTCTCTCTCTCTCTATTTTTATTTTTATTTTATTTTTTTAATTTTAGTAATTCACTAAAATTTACATAAATAATGATACTCCTATCCTATCTTTTACTATGTTATGATTAAATAGTGGATATTTTGTTGCATGATTAGAAGTTAACAAGGTCCGATATGCTGAACTATGTCATGTTCTAAAAATCGTTAGACTCCAACAAAATTGGACGCGCTCTGGGCACGATTTTAAAGATATTGCGTATAACAAACTATCTACGGGAACATTGAAATTATGCCACCAAAATTAGGTGGGAATGTCGAGATATGGATGAAATGAATGGAAAATGTCTCAAAAGTTGGTGAAAGAATTGCCATTTCTTGAAAGCCGTTGTGTACAGCAATACACATACCAACTCAAGCCACAAATTTGATGCGTGTGGGTTTGGAATTTTTACATTAAAACACATTATGAAATCTAAGATAGTAAAATTATACTAATAAAAATTGGATCTTGATAGTTGATAACATAATACCAACTTCAGCCACCAACCTTCACCACCAACCCACTAATCTAAGAGTGGCATGGTTGGTAATATTATTATGGCTGCAGTGCTGCCTCTTGTTATGGATCTTGATTTGGGCCTTTCATTCTTGCAATTAGATTAAATAAATAACTATCTAAATCAAATTGAATAGTATAGCATTTCATATTATTTCCATCAAGAAGAATAATAGTAGTGGTAGTAATAAATTTGTCCCTGCATGCTACATGCCCTTCCATATCAAATTTCAAGAAAATCTCATCAGATCACACATGTAACATGTTGCTTTTCTTTTAGGACTAGGTTCTTTCTTAGCATCAGATATGATAAAAAAAAAAGTCTGCTTGTAGCAAGAGAGAGAGAGAGAGAGAGAGGATATGCTGAAGCTAAAGGCTTATTCCATATTTGAATGGTCCTACTCCTACTACATAATTGAAAACCTACCCTTCAACATCTAAAGGGGAAAAGAGTCCAAAAACAGTGAAAGCAAATTGCTGCTCATTCCCATACCTCCTTATATACCACTAATCAGTTTATATGAAGTGGATAGCCCAATCCAACTCTTGAAACCACACAATACAATACTTGATGCCACTTCCATTTATGGCCTCAATTCTAACTCTATAGATTAGGATAGAACTATCAATTCAATCCATAACTCAATCTCCTCTGCTCCTCCCATTCTCCATTTGCATCCTTGATGGATCTTGCTTGATATGTAAACTGAATCGGGAAGAAATGCAACGGAGCATCGATGAGAATAACACATTTAAGTTACAAAATCAAGATGATGTTCGAGCGTACGTACATATTGAGGAGGGTTCGTGAGCCTAATATATATCTCTCGATCACATTTAGACTACAAAAGCTGATACCCAAATCTTAATAGACAAAAAAAAAAAAAAAAAAAGAAGAAAAAAAAGAGATTTGTGTATTCTTTTATTAGAAATTCTCAGCTCTCCTCCCCCCAAGCAAGCCCTTTTTTTCCTCTTTTCTTTTCTGTGCTTTCTTCCAAGACTTCAATCAACAATAAATCGACACCGGAAAGCTTAGATCAGCTCTTTAGCAGCAGCTACGACGGCTTCTGGTGTGATGCCAAGCTCCTTGTATATTTTACCAGCAGGTGCACTGGCCCCGAATCGGTCGATTCCAATGGCCTTTCCTTGAGAACCAACAATCTTATGCCAGCCAAATGTTGCTCCAGCTTCAATGCTGACTCTAGCAGTTACAGAAGCAGGCAGAACGCTTTCCTTGTATTCTGCAGATTGTTCCTCAAAGAGCTCCCAGGAAACGAAGGAGACGACTCTCACAGCCTTTCCCTCCTTTCTCAGTTCATCAGCAGCCTTTGCTGCAATCTCCAGCTCCGAACCAGTTCCAATCAGAATCACATCGGGCTTGTTCCCACTAGAGTTATCCGAGATTGTGTACCCTCCTTTCTCCACACCCTCAATGGAGGTTCCTGGAAGCTGCGGAAGCTTCTGACGAGATAGGGCAAGAACTGAGGGCCGCTTCCGGTTCACCACTGCCACCTTGTAACAACCGGCTGTCTCGTTCCCGTCAGCTGGTCGGAACATCAAGATGTTTGGCATAGCTCGGAAGCTGGCCAAATGTTCAACGGGCTGATGTGTGGGCCCATCTTCTCCAAGCCCAATAGAATCGTGAGTCATGACATAGATGACTCCGGCTTCGGACAAGGCAGAGATTCTCATGGCTGCTCTCATGTAATCGGTGAAGACGAAGAAAGTTGCACAGTATGGAATGAATCCAGGGCTGTGAAGAGCAATTCCATTACAGATGGCTCCCATTCCGTGTTCACGGACTCCAAACCTCACATTGCGTTCTTCTGGAGTGTTCTTCTGGAAGTCTCCGAACATTTTGAGAAGGGTCATGTTGGAGGAGGCAAGATCAGCACTGCCTCCAATGAGTCCAGGGAGAACCTTTGCAAGAGCATTCAAATTTGTTTGCGATAGGTTTCTTGTGGCATCTCCTGGGCTCTCAGGAGTGTATGTCTAAAATGAGAAGAGTGAGATAGTCAGAAACAAAAGGAAGCAAGGACATGAACTCTGGGCAAAAAAGTGTTCAAACGAAGATATTATTCATACGTCATTTTGGGGCCACACATACTTGTTTCACATCCTCAAGCATATTCTAAATTTAGAGAACTGCTATATCAAGCTATAATATGCATAATGGAACTATGACACTTGATTTTGTCAAGAAATTGTCATACTTGATTACCCATTCATAGCAATAAAAGAGCAAGCAAAAGGATTAACTTGGGCGCTTTTTGTGGGACTACCAAATGAAATGTGGATATGTGACAGTCTTAACAGTCATGCTTATTAGAAAATGTAAGACTTGATCTTTTCAAGAGACTGTAACACTTGATCACCAATTAATAACAATGAAATAGGCAAATAGCCACTTACAGGAAGAGCCTTCTCCCAACCAGCTGGGAAGGTGCCGGTGATGATAGATTTCAGCTCAGCTGCTTCCTCTGCGTACTTCTTCTCATACTCAGCAAACTTGGTATTCCATTCAGCTTCCAAAGCAGCGCCTTCTGGAGTATGTTTGCTCCAATGGCTGCCATAAAGAATATATGAGATAATTATTTGTTTATATTCTGGCAATAAACACGACAATCTTTAATCTGGCAATTAAGAAGTTAATATTCTTACCTTTTCACATCTTCGGGAACGTGGAAAGGCTCAAATGGCCACCCCAGATTTGCCCTAGTGGCTTCGACTTCCTTGGCACCCAATGCAGCTCCATGGACACTGTACGAGTTTGCTTTATTGGGGGAACCAAAGCCAATAGTTGTAGTAACCTGTAATTAACATGCAAAATTCTTTCGTGATCAATGAAATCTAACAAGTACGTACATGATAAAGAAATATATTATGTTACACACAATTACAATACCACTTTCTATAAATGGGAATATGGCTTACCTTAATGAGAGTGGGCTTGTCTGTCACAGACTTCGCTTCCTTGATGGCAGCACGGATTTCATCATATCCGGTGTTACCATTCTTCACCCAGATTACATGCCAGCCAAGAGCTTCGAAACGAGTGTCCACAGTCTCAGTGAAAGCAATCTCTGTGTCACCATCAATTGAGATGTGATTGTCATCATAAAGAGCAATCAACTTTCCAAGCCCCCAGTGACCAGCAAGGGAAGCAGCTTCGTTCGAGATACCCTCCATTTGACACCCATCGCCAAGGATACAATATCTGTACATGATCCAATCAACAAAATATAAATAAAGGATTGTAATAAAATCCTTGACAAAGAATCACATCAAGACAAGAGAAAAATCAGCTTATTACGTGTAATGATCAACTATCTCGCTATCTGGCTTGTTGAACCGAGCAGCCAAGTGCTTCTCTGCAAGTGCAAGGCCAACAGCATTGGCAATACCTTGACCAAGTGGCCCTGCAACAAAGTGCATGAAAACAACAGTCAGGTCACAAAACAGCGGTTCAAACGTGTTGACAGCTGCAAACGAGAGATTCGATACTAACCAGTGGTGACTTCAACACCGGGTGTCTCAAAGTTCTCAGGATGACCAGGTGTTCTGCTCTCCCATTGACGGAAGTTCTTCAAATCATCTTCCTGAAAAGCGCATTGGAATGCACAATGGTCATGAAATTAATCCACTAGAAGTGATTGTCTTCATACAGAAAAAGCTTTCCTCCACGAACTAAACCTCAGTTCAAGACAAAACACACTCCAAATAATGAAATCAAACGATCCAAAAAAAATTTCAAACCAGTTGACCTCAACAATCAAACCAACTAGAAGTATCCAAGGCACTCAGATCCATGGTTCAAAATTAAATACTCAAACCAAATAAGTAGATTCAACTAACAAAAAGAGGGCGATCGACACGAGTGACAACTGGATTGCAAAAGGTAATTACAAGCAACAGAATTGTACCTGCACGGCATCGTACCCAGCGAGGTGAAGAAGCGCGTACTGCAGCATACAGCCGTGACCGGCGGAGAGAACAAAGCGGTCGCGGTTAAACCAGTAAGGGTTCTTGGGGTTGTACCTCATCACCTCATCGTACAGTATGTGCCCCATCGGCGCGCATCCCATCGGCAGACCGGGGTGGCCGGAATTCGCCTTCTCCACGGCGTCGATGGCCAGGAAACGGATAGTGTTGACGGACTTCTCCACCAGCTCGGTGTCGGTGGTCTTCTCCAGTGTCTCCACGGCGGCGGAAGCGCTCACCGAGTGTCGCACCACGGCGGGGGCCGCGCGGCGGCGTGATATGGAGGCCGATGAGGAGGCGGATTTGAGGCCGGAGAAGGTGGGAATGGAAGCGTGGAGCTGCTGGGCGGAGGAGCCATGGCGGGGGATGGAGGAGCGAGAGAGGATGGCTTGAGAGAGAGTGAGGGAGGAGGAGGAAGCCATGGCTCTCAGCAGCTGCTTGCTTTGTGTTTGTCGAAATGAATGAGAGAGAGAGAGAGAGAATTGGTGAGGATAATAAAAGGAGAAATATGAGGTGTGTGGGAAATTGGATATTTCAAAGTTTTTTTTTTTTTTTTGATAAGAAAAAAAAATGCCAAATCCTTTATTTGTGTATGCTATTCATTTCTTACTTTATACTTTATGCAATATACTTGCAAAAAATCATATTACTCCCTCCGTCCCAAATCTATGGTTTCTCAAATCTCTCGTTTCACTTTACCGACGCCTATTCAACTAAGTAGCAGTTGATATTGGATATTATGTTAGTTATTTTGGTACTTTAAAAGTAATATTAAAAATGGTCCTTTCGCACACCCTAAGCATATAGCATAAATTTATTAATATTGAAATAATTTGTATATTACCTGTTTGTAAAATTTATGACGAATATGCTACAGTACAATTCCCAAATTACGACACAGTAATGAAATAAAATATTATTATTATTTACGAATTGAGTATGAACTTTTGGAGAGAGAAAGGGGTAACGTTGGCTACTTGGCTTATTGTGGCCCCAAGGGTTTATTAGTCAATACCTTTGACATAGGATAATTTTATTTTATTTTATTTTAAAAAATAAATAAAAAGGCAATCAATTTATGAATATGTGCATGTTTACATGATAATACAAAATATTTGCTACAGAATCTAATTCCCTTATTTCATACTCGAGAGCAGATCATGAAATGGTAGGTGATGAATATCATTTTATTATCTATCTCATCAGAAGTAGGTGCAACCTAACTTGAAAGAGATGCAAAAAACACACACGAATAAACGGGTTCGAGAATTTCAGAACATACGCAAATACCGAATACATTTAGACGCCCCTAGAAGCACTTAACTTCAACGAATGGCTGGTCAAAAAAAGGCATTTTCATTGAAAATTCTAGAGGGCCAACCAATCTGAATCTGTGTTGGTAAATTACGTACGAGAGTGATATTGCGACAGTCATGCTGAACAATAATAAGAAAAAAAAGAAAAAAAAAATCACTCAAAATAACAAACTTAGAACATCGGTATAAAATTACAAAAATATAGGCTGAAGAAACGAGAAATGCAGGCCTAGATATAACATTATAAAAAAGAAGATATGTGTGTGTGTGTGTGGCAAGATCCAACCATCGGTTTGACTAAACCAGTTTAACCTCATGAAACAAAGCATAGGCTGCCACAACTTAATGAGTTCAGACGGGATCAAAAGCATGCTTAAACGCGGTAGTTCAGTAACGAAACAAGTAACGAGGAGGGACTTACGGGGTTCTTGAAAGCATTACTACAGCAAAGAAAAGAGAACCTCTGCGCCTTCATTCTATGGCCAAAAGCTAGGCCACTTTAACTCTTTTATGGTTTGAGCTTGAGTTTCGAATACCTCTACCTGTCACAGAGTATGGAGCGGAGGCTGATGGCAAAGAGGGTGATTTGTCGATATATGCACACCTCTCATTGCCATTCCAGTATAGTATGATCCGATTTGTGGCAGCATGTGCCCAGCTGTCGCCTATTGATCAGGATGCATTGGTTAGAGGAATGTATATATGTATTTTGAGTTCTATTCCTACTTCTCAGAATAGAGATAACCACATAAAACCAAGAAATATATGGATTTTACCAAGAGCGAGGGTTAGATGGAATGAGCCTTCCGTGATCTTAGTGGTTACTTGATTTAAAAGAACAACCTACGGAAGCATAGGAGTAAGTAAAACATGCGTGGGGATATATGGTAGAAAGGGTCTTGGACAAAGCAGAATTCCAGATGTCCTTACTGCTAAATTGAAGTTCTTTGCAAGTTTCATCAGTTTTAAGGCCATTCCACTGATTACCCGAGTCCTACGCGCCATATCCTCAAAATCTTGACGTAAGTGAAAAGTGATGCTGTCTATCACAACAATCTTGACCTGTGAAACAAGACTTGAAAGCTATAAAATAATCCATGCACCTCCTGATTAAGTGCCATCATCAATTTCATTTACTTACATCTTTGTGCTCAAAGAGAAACTTCTCCAAGTAATCTATCACAGCAATTTGCTCTGTGCAACTGCATACGCGGAAGTAGAATATATTTTCAAGAAAAGACTTTGACTGTTTATCCACTCGACAGGCTTGAGAGTTCCTCTGCAGCAGACTATTATATTCTAGCATGTCCTGAGCACATGCCTCTGCAATTTGTAGAACACGCTCCACCATAAAACTACCTTCCGTATCTGATAAAAGTTAAAAAATCAAAATATGAACATTACGAAGATAACAATAGCAACATGTTAAGAGGGGACAGCATATTCTGTATACGCATACCAATATACACTGCTTTTCCTCCAAGACCACCATATTCGGCTGGGATTTGCACATTTACTGCAAGCTGAATACTACATTCACCCATTTCACATTGCATGAAGAAAAAGAAAACGATTCACAGCTTACACAAAGAACAAAAGAAGCAGTATATAGGTATAATCCTCACCCAAGTTGGGTTTTGCCAATTCCCGGCACACCACCTGTGGTAAAGTCAAGACCATGATTATGATAACATTAAAATGTGGGGAGGACTTGATATATAACTTTTACTGGTGCAAGAAACGTTCATTGGCTTACCAATCTCGGTAACTTCTTTACTATGGATTCCTCCACCTAAGATTTCGTCCAAATCTGAGCACGATGTGGTGATGCATATAGAAGAATCCTGCAGCATATCCCATGCTGTCTGCGCTCCTAAAATGTGAAAACTCATATGAGTTGAGGCTTCTTCAGCTGAACAAACTATTCTATGGCTGGTTGCTTATAGGTAAAATAAGGAAAATGGAATATAACATTCTGCACTTCAAAGCTCATGATGAAACATAACCGTTTCTTAAGTCATAACCACTTCAAGCGTTTCGTACAGGCTATCTATGTCTAAAAAGAGTTCGAAAAGGTTTGTTTGAGCAAGTTATTGGTATGCGCACTAAAGACGAAAACAGAAAGATAGATCCAAAAGGATATTGCTCCTTCTCCTTATTCTTTTAATATATCACAAATTTTATACAAATAAACTGAAATTAAGCTTAAGAAACAGATTACCATATGCAATAAGTAAGAACATCAGCCTCAAATTAAGTAGATTACTGGATTCAGAATGAATCTTCCATTACCGTTCAAAGATAAGCCAAACAATTCACAGAAACCAAATAGAGAAAGCTAACACAGTAATAATCATTCAAAAATTCAACTCAGCTCAACCAAACAATTCTAACACCAAAACAGCAACAGAAAACTAATGTTACCGTTCACAATATCGCGACTCCCGCTCTCAATTCTGTCTAACCCACTCCTCCCAGATGCTGCTTTCAAAATCTCCACAGCCTCATTTTCCGAAATCTTCAAATCTGTACAGCACAAAAAAAAATCAACAAATCAAATCGATTCTACAAACATTCGAATAGGCAACAGCGCTTCAACTTTAAGCATTCAGTAAGCATCACCGAAACGGAAATTTCAGAAGAAAATTAGTAGCAAAAGATAAGTACAGAAAATCCCCAAACCTCGGGCTAAACGGGAAGGAGAGAGAGAGGATAGAGAGGAGAGAGAAGTGTAGCCGGCCGATATCAACTTTCCCCGGTGCGATGCAGAAATCGGCAGACTCGATACCTCCATTTTCAGAATTCAGTGTGTGTTTCAGCGTGTATTTCTGGAGGGGTTTCGCGCGCTTAAATTTGTGCGCTCTTTTGCTTTTTGGGCCCAATAAAAGCAGGCCGGCCCGAAAGATTGGGCCCATTATACCATAGGCCCAAAGAAAATATAAATTTATTTCAAAATTAATCGTTAATATTGATAAAAAATAAGTCCCAATTTTGATTTTATTTATTTATTTAGAATATGTTAACATTATAAAATTATATAATTAATGTAATCTTATAATGTAATTACTTGCCTTAATAAAATAGCAGAAAATAGACAAAGAATAATAAAAGAATACGACGTCGTATATATTAAGCGTGCCTCAGATTTTCATTTACAATAAACTAATTTATAAAAAAAGTAAAAAATAAAAATATAAAGGAGGAAGAAGACTCTGCAACAAACACATTCTTGGGCTCAAAGCTGCTAGGATGGCTGCTGCAGTGAAGCTTGAATGATAGAGGTGAGAGAAGGATGAACCCGGGCCGACTTCATCGATCGTGCCTCGCTTCGTCCTTGAGCTAACTCCTCCCCTAACGGCCACCTTGGCCGTATATCAAGCTGATACATACACATTGCAGTCAGAATCAGACGAGAAAAACAACGATGGAAGTTTGAGCAGAAAAGACGAACCACAGCATCGTGAGGCTCGCATGCAGCAGGCGGAGGATCGTATCTTCCCATGCGGAAGTGCTCTATACCGGTCCAAGCAATCATCACGCCTATCACAAACACAAGGGAGATCGGCTGAATTTGGGAGTTGCAGACTGATTTTCATATTCAGCAAGTATAATTGTGAAGAAAACCGGCTGTTTTTCGTTGCTTAAGGTAAGGTTGCTAAGAACAAGTTTGGGGATGAAGAAGTGTTTAGAGTTACTACCGTTGTCCGTACAAAGGGAGGGGGGAGGGCAAACGAGTTGCAGCCCTTTCTTTTCAGCCATCTTATTGAGTCGAGACCTCACATACTGATTCGATGCAACTCCTCCCGAGGCTACCTGTACAGAGAAACGTTAATATAGCACATCTCTCATGGATGAAAATATACGGGACGAGACTAGCTATGTTGTAGTGTTTCACAGACCACATGTTTCATAGAAGGCTCAATCTCCAGTGCCCACTCAATTGCTCGTTCGCACTTTTCCTCTAAATGCAACACTGCCACCCTCTGCAATCGTGCATATTCGTGAAGATTCAGAGCAAAGTTTAAGTCACACTTGTGGGGTTACCATTAAGAAAAGAACACCAGAAAGAATGAATGAAACAGGAGAGAGAACTTGCAGAGTAGATCACCTGAAAAGAGGCGGCAATATCAGCTCGATTCTTCCTGTCTTCCTCACTAGCGGAAGCAAGAGGTATTGACGCATCACTGCACCATTAAAAGAATGTTTAGCAACCAAGAAGGCCAACATAGGCATGGTAAAAGAGACGTAATACTTACTGTCCTAAACTAGAATACTTGAAGAACCCTTGAAATCGATAAGGGGGCTTGTTAGAAGGATAAATGGTGAGGAGAAATTACATATTTTTGGATTCAATTGCCAGCCTGACTTGAGTCTTCAGACCAGCATACGAGAAATTGCAGTCTTTGTGCTGTTTCATGGGCACCTATAGAAATCAAATCATTAGTCTTGCAGTCCAAACGCCTCAATTTCAGAATGGTAAGAATCTGATAGATTTAGAAAATAACCTGCCTTGAATTTGATGGATTTCTCATCACCCTCTAGAGCCAGCTCTTCTACTGCAGGGCCTCCACTCCTACTCATATCTAGACCAAGCCATTTAGCCGTCTTGTCATAAGCCTCCCCGATTGCATCATCTATCGTGGTCCCAAGTTGTATATAATGGCCAAGATCACGTGCAAGAACTAGAAGATTATGACCACCTAAGTAAACCCGTGGATTGTAAATATTAAGACTTGTGAAGAGAAGCATGGCAAAAGAGAAAGTATTACTCTGAAAAATATTAGACAAATATACGAGACCAGAAACAACTAGTTTATCTTATCTGCAACCTTTCTGTGTGACGATGCATGCTTATTAAGTTGTGCAAAAATTAAGGTGAAAAGCATCTTTATTGTAGTTATGATCGTACCTGAGATAAGGAAGGCCATGAATGGGAACTGTAAATCGCTTTGCACTAACCTAGAGGAAAACAAAACGTTACATCTTCAACATGTCTTACGCCTGCAAACTATAACATGATAGTTACTTTACATTTTCAACATTTCCTTTCTAGTTCTCTTTTTGAATTAAAACGAACTATAATGTTTTACTAAATCCAAATAGAGACATAGGGTTCTCCTCGTCATTTTAAAGAAAAAAACCCATCCAGTGAAGAATTTAGGTAAACAAGGAATTGTGATTCCGCAATTATCAAGTAAAAGTTCATTTACAAGTAGTTTAATAATATATGCAGTGTTTTTGTTTAAGACGTATGCATCTTCCGTGGAATCTAAACATTACCTTGCTACCAAGGCATGAGCTTCCATGTGATGGACGCCAATAATGGGTAGAGTATATGCACCAGCAAGTTTCCGAGCTTTCCTAACGCCAACTGTGCAAAATGCAATAAACAAATTCAAAGATTATGACCAAAGTAACACCTACAAAAATATTAACAAAATATTATATTTCGTTGCTGCAACCAACTTGAGGTCGGAAAACTTGTCCAGAAAAATTATCCTTGACTATGAGTAAAATGAGAGAGGGAGGGCATGAAATAGAAAGAAAGCTAAAGGTAACAGAAATCAGCAAATCACCACGCAGACAAAGGCTTAAACCGGGACCAATCGTAACAGCAACTGCAGAAAGATCTTCCTCGGTTATTTCTGCTTTATCGAGAGCCTCTTGCACTACCTGCACAGAAGGAGCACATGAGGATGTTATGTAAGTATATAATTGGAATAGGAAAGACTGAGAGGAGGGCATTCCGGAGAAATTACTATTAAGCAATAAAAGACATTAAGACAGCAGGTAAATACCTGATCAATCACCAGTGAATGTGCTTCTTCTGCCATTTTTGGAGCAACTCCTCCATAACGAACAAGCAGATCTGCCTTGATGAAATTGGATAAAGTAAGCACATGTCAATAGTCAATACTATAGATGGATTTTGTGCATCATTAAATGTGTATATTACAAAACAAGAGATAAAACAAAGCAACTATAACACAATTGTATACTCTAATTGACTGTTCAAACGAGGTAAAGTTCGCCTCAGGTCATCAAGATTCCAGTAACAGAAGTAAGCCTTATTTTTAATTTATTTTTTCCCAGTAACCTAGCTAGCATATAGAAATTCTGCAACATATACAGAAAGTATACCATAAAAATAGACCGTATCTATGATGTTTCACCTTCCGTTGTTAAGATAGAGTAGATCACTCTCTCAGGTGTTTAAGGCACCTGGTGTTTTGCAGATATAGTAGCGCCTAAATTGGCAGGACTAGTATTTAGTTTTTCTACGCAATAAGTCCAACTAAACTTTGTTTTAAGACCAATTAGGTAGCTAAACACGTTTCTACTCAATAACTCTAAGACGTGCTACTTCAGCTGGTTAGCATTCCTCCACATGCATTGCTATCCCAACCAAATGATTGGCAAAGGTCCTATTCTTGGATGCTCAAATTATGCGCAATTAATTCAGTGTTCTTCAACAATTAGCTGGTTTTGAATCGAAAGACACGTGGATGCCCCTCCACTTACGACTGAGGTAGGACTAATATAGGCTTGCACTTTCATGCTATGTTACCTTTCAATCTATCAAGGTAGCCTACTTTGTCACTTATACACAAGACTGAAGTTTAAACCAACTGCGCCAGATTAAATGGCTCCCTGCCCTCCATGAGAAATGATGTACTGATTTGACAGTTAAGTCAATAAAATGAAACTCAGTAGCTAATCCTTCCAAACTTTTTCCCTAATCGTACTTTCTATTTCCCTTCAAACTTTTCACTTTCTTCTTTTACTGCGAGGGAAGACCAGATCAATGAGTCCACTGTAATGATAATGTTGGACTATTGGAGAAGCAACAAACATGTTACATCAGTAAAGAGATGAATGAACCAGTACCACTTAAGGCATGGACAACATCTAACAAAACCGACATACCATAAACACGTTCACTGTATATGTTACTTCATGACGAGCTTCGTACCCGAATATTAATCGAATGTTCAAGCTCCAAAACCATGATAGCCTCTAATCAAGACATCCAAACATGAGGAGC
This sequence comes from Thymus mandschuricus, assembly GCA_029379335.1. Taxonomy (NCBI): domain Eukaryota; kingdom Viridiplantae; phylum Streptophyta; class Magnoliopsida; order Lamiales; family Lamiaceae; genus Thymus; species Thymus mandschuricus. Next base: position 1,594,183 of record CM057072.1, read on the forward strand.
TAGGTGCTAGTTGTCGTAGCCATCATTCAAGGACACAATATGTTAAAATATATGCAATAAAGGGAATTCAACTCCACGCTAGCTCCCACCAAAATGATTCAACCAAACAAAAACTAAAGGGAACAAAAAGAAAAAGATATTAGATTAAAGAAAGCAAGGAACTACGCATGCTATAAATCTTTCAACACACAAACTCATGTATACATACCTGTGAAGAAACAACTTGGCTAAGGATTTCGCCATTGCTCCGAACCTACACCATCACGCCAAAATCATCAAAGAACCGATTTTAATCATTCATTTCGATAGATAACCGAGACCCACAAAACTTTTGGTCGTCCACTCCACAAAATAATCCCCAAAAAAACGGAAAAGGCAAAAAGCAACACTCACCACGGCGGCGGCGGTGTCGTCGCAGCTAGTTTCGATGCCTAGAACAACCAATTCCTCGTCGCTTTCGTGGCTCGACGCTCTCATGGCTACCACTCTAGGATGAGGCGAGTAACGGAGCGAAACGGAATCGGTTGTGTAATGGAGAAAAGGCGCCGCCACGCGCCTGCTTAATTTGGGGCGGAGTTGCTTGTGGGGAGGGTTAAGGCGGGAAGGCGTGGAGCTTAGATTGGATAGCAAGGACGCCATGCGAAGTGGAGAGCGCGAGCTCGAAAGAATCGCGAGTGATGAATGTGGTGAATAACAGTATTTGAGTAAAGTCTAGGGGTCAAAATGCAATATCCGTTTTTTCGTGGGGTTGACTTGTAATTTCAAAGGTCTTGCATCAACTTTCACAATATTTTACTAACTCTATTCCTCGCAAGAGATACGTTTTTTTTTTTTTACACAAAATTTAAAAGATAGTGCATTTGTGTGGCAAAGTAAAAAATGTTTGTGCAAAAAGTGTTTTTTCTTTAGTAAACTTTTATTGAATAAAGATACATATCCTCTTTGTCGAGGACGTTACAAAAACGAAAACTTGCGAGGGACGGAAGAATAATTAAATTAATTCCACAAGAAAGAACCAAGAAAAACGTACTTGTATAAAACAAATTGATTTAAAAAAAAATACAAATTCAAATATAATCTTTGTGCAATTTCTTAAATATTATATTTTTATGTGGAATTTTCCATTATTTTTCTTTTCCTTCTTGATTTTTTCCTTGTTTATAAATTAAGAACATAAAAAAAATGCAAATTCATTTCATTGGTTATGTTTGTTTGTCCACTCCATGTTTTCCACGTCAATAATTTATGAAAAAACACAATTATTAATAAAATCTCTTCTTTTTTCTTTTCTTATTTCCCCTCCCTCTTTTTACACTTTACAAAGATTTGTTTTTTCCCATGTCTGTTGAAAAGGATGTAAGAACTAAAACCCATGATTGAAACTTCAAGATTTTAGCACTCTCTGTTCACTCACAAACCAACACAATGTCTCCACGTACCTTTCTCATCCATCCAGAAGCACACAATCACAAAGAAAAAAGAAAGAAAATATCTCGATTTTTCGACTACGCCTGTGTTCAAGAATCATTAGCAATGATCATGAATGAAGAAGAGTAAAAATGTGGAGAGAGAGAGAGAGAGAGAGAGAGATTGTTCAGTATGAACTAAGTGGACCTCATGCATTCATAGTGCAGGATTAATAATGAAGCATGTAATAATAAATGGATTTCTTCTAACTCTCAATGATTAGTATACTTTGCAACCAAAAAAAAAAACTTATCTTAATCTTTTGATATGATAATGTTATTTCAGCAGTAATTTTTGGAATTTTTTGGTAATTTTCTTGCTTTTTTTTCTTTTCTTGGAGTGATGATGATGAGTAGCAGCAGCTTAAATAACTGTTCATTACAGCCATTGGGAGCTATCTGTTTTTAAATATATAGTTGAGTCTAGTTTAACAAAAATCTTGAATGCTTGTAGAGTAAGATTGTACCTTGTCCAGATTCTGATCTAGTCGAGCCCCGGCCTACGGAATGCAGGAACGAGAAACGGAGCCTCTGCACGAGTGCACCAAGGATGGGACGATCGACATTTATGGGAAGCCTGCTGCCAGGAGCAGAACTGGTGGATGGAGGGGAGGAATGCTTATTCTCGGTACTAGTTTCTTGAATGTATTCGAAGACATTGTTCGTTCGTTCGAATTTGAATGTAGATGATACAGAGAGAAGTGTTCTGCTGTCTGACCTTTTTTTCTTGTGTTGTGTTGCAGTGAGTGAAGGATTAGCAGCTCTTGCCTTTACTGGAGTGGAAGTGAACATGGTGCTTTTCTCGAAGTCCGTGTTGAGGCAGACGAATGCCGATGCAGCGAAGACCTTCAGTACATGGATGGGAACTCTCAACATCTGCACTTTGTTTGGAGCTTTCCTCAGTGACTCATACTTGGGGAGATACTTGACTTGTGTTGTGTTTCAAGGTGTTCTAGTCATTGTAAGTCTCCTCGATTTCCATTGCATTTCGTATATTCGCCTTTGTACTCGAACTGTTTGATGATTCAGAGCTGCGTTTGTTGAGCAGGGATTAGTAGTACTGTCTCTTTCGACTCAAGAGTTCATGCTCGAACCGAAGGGCTGTGGGAAGATCGGGGATGTATGCAATCAACCCTCGACGCCTAAAGTTGCTTGCTTCTACATATCTGTGTACTTGCTAGCTTTGGGGAGTGGGGCCATAGAACCGGCAATGGCGACGCTGGGTGCAGATCAGTTCGACGAGGAGGATCCAGACGAGAACAAGTCGAAGACCGCCTTCTTCAGCTACTATTATGTAGCTCTCAATCTTGGATCATTGATAGCAGAGACAGTTTTGGTGTACATAGAAAATCTGGGGAGATGGGTTCTAGCCTTCTGGATTTCAACCTCTTGTGGATTGCTGGCTCTGATGTTCTTGCTGAGCGGGACGTCTCGTTTCAGACACACGAGGCCGCCTCCCGGGAACCCCGTCTCCAGATTCTCTCAAGTGATTGCAGCTTCTGTGAGAAAGTTCAAGATCAGTGCCTCATCAAGTGGAGAAGAAGGGCTGTATGAAGTTCAAGAAAAGGACGACGACAAGGAGTTCTGTCGAAGGATCTCACATACCGATGATTTCAAGTAAGTCCTCGACTTATCTGAATCTTGATCATCTGCTGCATCTGTGTTACTGTCCACTGATGTTGTACAAACAACAGGTTTCTTGATCGAGCAGCTACGATGACAGAGTCGGACCAGATTCTGCTCAACAAGGGGCAAACTCCGAATCCGTGGCAGCTTTGCACGGTGACACAAGTAGAGGAAGTGAAGTGTGTGATGAGATTGCTTCCTATATGGTTCTGCACAATAGTAGCGTCCGTAGTATTCGTGCAGGTCCTCTCCCTCTTCGTCGAGCAGGGAGCATCCATGAACACGTCGATAAAGAACTTCAACGTGCCTCCGGCTAGCATGACTTCCTTCGACATCATAAGCACCTCGACTTTCATCATCTGCTACGAGAAGTTGCTTCTGCCATTATACACCAAACTGACCAAGAAAAAGTTCAAGACTCCGAGTGAGCTTCAGAGGATGGGAATCGGGATGGTGATATCGATCATAGCCATGATTGTTGCAGGCCTAGTCGAGCAATGGAGGCTAAAGTACGCAGACGATGGAGAAACAAGTTCGCTCAGCATTTTCTGGCAAGTCCCACAGTATGTCCTCGTGGGAGTGTCCGAAGCCTTCATCTACGTTGCTCAATGGGAATTCTTCGCCTCTCAGATTCCCGACAGATTGAAGAGCTTGGGGTTAGGCCTATCCATGTCCTCCTCGGCTCTCGGTAGCTACCTCTGCACAATAATAGTGACAGTGGTTATGAAAACTACATCAAAGCATGGGAAACCGGGGTGGATACCTCCGAACCTGAACGAAGGCCATATGGACCGGTTTTTCTTCTTGTCGGCCGCTCTCATCACTTTCAACCTTGTACTCTTCATCACCTGCGCCAACCGGTTCAAGTGCATCAAAGTAGAGAAACGGCACGAGGGGAAGGAACCGGTTGCTCTGCCTTGACTCAACCTACTGCACTGCCTCGACTTGATGAAGACGAAGACAAAGGCTCGCCTTACCTCGTTATCTGTAGCACCTGCACTAGGATAACATGAAAGAGAGCAAGAGGTCTACTATGGAGGATGCAAAGTTCTTGAAATAAAGAAAGAACCTTAAATCCTCAGAAAAGATTTAACAGTTACTCAAATCATGTAATACAATATAAAATTCAATGGAAATCCCAACTGTTATTCAAATTCTGTCTAAGAATACACCAAACTCTACAAGGAACCTATGTATGCATCTGGAGTTTTCAGCAGCCTCGTTCGAACGAAACCGGGGTTCTGCGATTATTTTGATATCTTTGCAGTGAGTTCTCTCACAAGCTTTGCAGCAACCATAGCTGTCATCCCATCAACAGTGTCCCTCTGTGGGTTGAACTCGACTACGTCTGCTGCAACGACGTCGCCTTTGAGGTTGTGAAGGATGTTGAGAACGTCGCGGAAAGAGAGGCCTCCTGGCTCGATGTGGGATACTCCTGGGGCGAATGCTGGATCCATACAGTCCACGTCCACTGAAATGTACACGCCTTTTACGCCTTCGCCTAGTTTCTGCCAAGAATCGTTGCTATAAAGGATGAGGATTTAAAACATTTCTACACTTCTTCAAACAACTCATAAGTATTATAATTGATACCAGATTCTCGAGTAGCTGCCGATCCCTTGAAAATGTGCGCATTTCATATTGCTCTACACCGAAACGTTTCCCTTGTTCACGGCCTTCCTTATTTATGGATCTGATTCCAACCTGCATCAAGCATTATGAGAGTTTGAATCAACTCCCCGAATGGTTATATTTGATCGAGAAATCGTGCAACTGACAAGAACCGATGGTAAAAGCTTAAGTTACCTGCAAGAGTCTGCGAGCATAGCCACCCTCCATGATTCTAGCAAAAGAAGAAGCATGAGAATATTTATTCCCCTCAAAAGCATCATAAATGTCAGGATGGGCATCGAGGTGAAGAACATCAACGGGTCCTCCGAGCTTCTCAGATACGGCTCTCACTGAAGGATATGAGATAGAGTGGTCGCCTCCGAGCACCAAAGGCCGCAATGGATGCTAAAAATGTGTTAGATATATGTTATTCATACAATACAAACGAAAGTGGCATCCGAAGAACAAGGGTGCCTTTGAAAATGGAGCTTACTTCTTCCATCACTAGCTTCACGGACTCGCTTATAATATTCATCAATCTATCATCATCAACTCCACAATCTCTCAACTCCTGAACTGGAACGTCGCCTACATCGGTTAGGACCCTTGGATCATTAAGGTCTTTACCTGCATCGCGCCAGATTCATTACGAACATAGTTAGCATTGTTGCTGTTACAACAACAGAACGACACAACGAGATAGAAAGATAGATAACATCATAATACTGTAAGGATCAAGTTATAAGAAACATCTTCTTCATCTTTTACAGTATAGTTACTAAAACTGACTCTATTTCATTATCCCCTCGGGGTTCGTTGAAATTAAACAGTTGTTCTTCTTTTGAAATCTGGATATGTATGAAAGAATATGTTACAGTTTTACCTTCTTCTGTGGTGGAATTTGTGCTCCCACACCACATGGCTTCTCTTATACGCGGAGGTGCAAACGCAGGCCCCTGCAGAAACGAGGAGTTGTGCCCCAAGGGAACTCCAAGAAGAGATGCCGATGCCACTACGCCTCCCAGAGCTCGTAACAACTCTCCCTATTGCAGAAAGAAACTAGAACTAGATCAAGAACTTGCACAAACAATTGATTTGGAAAACTTAATGCCATACTTGGTTAACATCGCCAAGCACCACAACACATTCGACGTAAAAGCAAACTTATCAAGACATCTCAAACAAAAATCCCATGAAACCCAACCTAACAAAAACTAGAACCTAATATCCATATAAGCAACCAAACACAGAGTTCTAATATACCTTGAGCTTGGCTCTCTCGCGGATGAGTGTGAGGGACGCCTCGATAACACGAGCCTGGCCTTTCTCGATAATGTCCTTTGGAACATTTTCGGCATTCAGCCTCTGCAGGTAGTGAATTCCCTTCCTTCCAATGCTCTTCATCTTTCACAGTCCTGGATTTCAGAATTTCTGTCCAACCAAAAGGCCAAATAACATGAGAAATTTGTCACATGTTGCATTAAAACTTACAAAAATCCCAGTCCACTAGTTTAATCTCTCTCAAGATCCATTTCTCCCAATTGAAGAGCAATCCACCTCAAAATTCCAACTTACAAAAAAAAAAAAAAAAAAAAAAAAAAAAAAAAAAAACCTTTAACAACATCAATCAGCAGTTTCTGATTCAACATATGTGATTTCCCAGAATTGTTCTTGCTGTGAAAATGATGCCAAATCCAAAAATTCAAAATCTTCCCAAACTCTTTGAACATGAATTTCATTTTCCCAGATTTAAAACAGACGAAATCAGTAGAGATAATCAAAATGAAAAAACCGAACCCCTAAAAATCCATTCTTTTTTGTTTCAGAACACTCAATCACAGCATCACTCGATTCTAAAACATAGCTACAAACAAACAACAATCCGAGCACGCAGAACACGTAGAACACGCACTAATACCGGAAATAGACACTCGCCGGAGAAAACAAACAAGGCATTAAATTAAGAATCGCCATAACTGAAAATAAATCGAAGAATTAATCGAGGTTATACCTCCGGTGCGCGAAATGAAACGCAGAGAATTCCGGTGCCACCTTTTTGGCGCTAATGCGAGGATTAAAGCTTATTTATTTACTCTATCTAATGCTGATTGTGGAATTTGGAGCACTATCATTATTTAATCATTAATTTTTACTTTCCATACTGGGGTCTGTCCTTTTCTGAAAAATGTTCTAAAAATTAAGTAAATTTTGCCTTTTATTTTCTTGGGAAAATCAAGATTTCTAGTACTATTGTAATTTGATGACTTAATAAAAATGGACTCGTTGTCAATGTGCATGTGTCGACCTATCAGTAGAGTTTAAGATTAACGTTAAAGGTCTAGATAAACATTTAACTTGAAGAAGCATCTAAAAAACAATTGCCTTGATTAGTAATGGATTATCTACACCCCCTAAAAGTTGGATTAGGACATTAATTACACGTCATCAACACATATTGAAGCTAATCTCATCCCAATTACATGAATAATCTGTATAATTATCGTTATGTATGGTGTTGGTGGGGGCAAAAGCAATTAAAAAAATAGTATTATTATCCCTAATAAAACGATAAAAACGGTTAAACAAACGAACTCCCAACACTGATACAGTAGCAGGAGCAAACCTCGGCCCAATCGAAATGCAATGCGGCGCCACGCAATTCTGTGCGATGCCCATTGGAATTTGTTTAATGTTTACGTCAATTTCCCAATAATCTAATGCCATATTAAATTCAATTTCCTTTTTTCTTTAAGAACTGATTGGGCCCTTAATGGGCCGATTGTTAATTTTTAGATCAGATTGGCCCAAGACTACATGGTAAAACGAAATATTTGGGCCGATATTGGGCCCACTGAAAGCGGGCCGAATAAGAAAAAAAGTGAGGCCCGATTCCAAGAAATGAGGAGGAAGAACATTCCAAAAACTTCTCAAAGCAACAAGAAACGTTTGAATTTGGTACCAGAAATCAGAGAGAGAGAGAGAGAGAGAGAGAGAGAGAGGGAGCTAAGCTGAAATGCACATCATCCATCACCGCCTCCCACTAACTCTCCCCCACTACCACCACCGCCTATCCGCCGCCGCAAAGATTGTGCCTTTCCTCAGCATGTCCACCTCTTCACAAGAAACCGCCATTGAAGAGAGAGAGGAGCTCGTGAATCAGGCTCTGAGGTATCACGACCAGACTAAGCACTCCTTCACCAAATACGCCCAAGGCCCCCACGGCCTCGACTGGGCCAACCAGCCCAACCCCTTCCGCCGCTACCTCTCCGCCCCTCTCCTCCCCCTCCTCCACCCCTCGGCCGCCGACGACACCACCCCTCCCTACGCCTCCCTCTTCGATTTGCCCCCGCCGCCGAAACCCATCACCAAGGCCACGATTTCCCAGCTCCTTTACGACTCCCTCGCGCTGTCGGCGTGGAAGACGGCGGGATTCTCGACGTGGTCGCTGCGGGTGAACCCCAGCAGCGGGAACCTGCACCCCACGGAGGCTTACGTCATCTCCCCCGCCGTTGAATCCCTCTCGGACTCCTCCTTCGTGGCGCACTACGCGCCGAAGGAGCACGCGCTGGAGCTCAGGGCTCGAATCCCGCCGGGAATTCTCGCCGGGTGCTTGCCGGAGGGCTCCTTCCTGGTCGGGCTCGCCTCGGTTTTTTGGCGGGAGGCGTGGAAGTACGGGGAGAGGGCGTTCAGGTACTGCAATCACGACGTGGGCCACGCGGCGGCGGCGGTTGCCATGGCGGCGGCTGGGCTTGGGTGGGATGTAAGGATGTTGGATGGGCTGGGGTATGAAGAGTTGCAGAGATCGATGGGGTTGGATTCTTTTCCGAAATTCAGCATTCCGAGCAGGCCGGTGAAGGGGAAGATGCCGGAGCTCGAATTCGAGCATCCTGATTGCTTGCTGTTGGTCTTCCCCAGCAATTTAGGGGAATTTGAGGTTGATTATGGGAAGCTTAAATCGGCATTGATGGAATTTTCTGCTCTTGAATGGAAGGGGAAGCCGAATCTGCTTAGTAAAGAGCACGTGTGTTGGGATATCATCTACAGAACGGCCGAGGCCGTGAAGAAGCCATTAGAGTTGAGGAAAGAGCTTTTACCTCAGCCATTTATTAGTAGTGGGATGATCAGTGAGAGTTGTTATAAGAAGCTTAGTCTGAGAGAGGTGGTGAGGAAACGTAGGAGCGCAGTTGACATGGATGGTTCTACGGTGATGGAGAGGGAGACATTCTATCAGATTTTGTTGCATTGTATGCCTTCTTCGGGAGGAGAGTGTGGGAGGCAAACGGCATTGCCCTTTCGAGCCTTGCCTTGGGAGTCTCGAGTTCATGCTGTTCTTTTTGTTCACAGAGTTGTGGATTTACCAAAGGGTTTATATTTCCTGGTGAGGAATGAGGATCAGTTCCAGGATATTAAAGCTTCCACAAGGAAAGAATTCAAGTGGTCGAAGCCTGACGGCTGCCCCGAAGAGCTTCCTCTCTATGGACTCGCCCTAGGTGACTGTAAGGAGCTCTCGAAACGGCTGTCTTGCCATCAGGTATGACTACTTAATGCAATCTGGTTATATTTTGAATTTTCATGAGGCAATCATTCTTGAATCTTGAGCACAAAATATGTCTATGAAGTTCGGGATCCTCTTTCTGTGGTGTAGGTCTTTGCTCACTTCTCAACTCTAAGGCCTTCATGCTTGTAGCTGCCTTGTGTGCTTACATTTGCCATGGGCATAATAAAACTTTACAAATTTGTGAGCCTTGGGCTGTGCATAGCTTTAGCGAATGAAAAGATGTTGAACCCTCAAGTTTACTCTTTATTATAAAATTGATACTATTCTGATATTCAATTTCTCTCATCTAACTGAATTGCTATTTTTTATAAAGGACATTGCTGGTGATGGCTGCTTCAGTCTTGGTATGGTGGCTCATCTTGAGCCAACCTTGAGAGGAGTCGGTGCATGGATGTATCCAAGGCTATTTTGGGAAACTGGAGTGCTTGGTCAGGTTCTCTATCTCGAAGCACATGCAGTGGGGGTCTCTGCTACTGGAATTGGTTGTTTTTTCGATGATCCTGGTACGCGATCATTCTCTTTATCATCTTAAGTTATATCATGTGATTGTTATGCTAACTTGAAAACGGTGAGAAGAAATATTGCCACTAGTATCTTGAACCCTTACTGAGAAATCCCGGTGAATCTAAATCTTAATTCATGAAGAAAAATGCATTTTTTGGTAACTTCCTGTGGGTGCACATTAAACAGCACCATATACATATTAATAACATCTTACTATTTGTAATTATGTGACTATTGCTTTCGAGTTCTTATTTGAATTAGGCAATACTTTGTTATAGAAGGCAAAAAAGGTGCTAGTACTTGGATTATATATGATACTTAAAGTTAGTGGACTTGGTAAGAAAGGAATGTTTGTTGGAGCCAAATTCCTTATATTGAGCATTCATCACTTGCTTTTGGTGTATTCGCCTCTAGCCTCTAGTACAGAATAAGTCCCCCAATCCGAATCTATTGGACCATACCTTATCTATCCGTCTAGAATATCCTGAAAGGGACATTTTGCTATTTAAAAGTTTGATTGATGTAATTTTTTGTATAAATGCACAAGCAGTTCCAATTGGTATATTTTTCGGTGATGTATGTTTCTCAATATTTAGTTATCTTGTTTCAGGAGCGATTGATTTCTTGTTTAGTCTCATGTCATTTATTGCAATAACTAAATTGCTTGGGATCAAAAATTTGAGAGGGGAATGAGGTGTGATTCGGACAAGTGTATCACACCAGTACCAAATTTCACAACACAATACGTTTGGTTATGTTCGTCTCTTAGTTCTTTGATATCAGTATCTATAAAAGTTCAAATTAGATGAATCATTTTGCTACTTGCTCTTCATTACTGGAAGCCTGGGACGTGTGGGATTTACGATAAGATTAAAGTTTGTAAAACTTTTGTTTGTAATTGTGGCTTGATGAGGAAAATAAAAGCAGGTAGCTTATTAAAGCTGGAATTCATGCTACATTGACTAGATCTGGAGTGTTGTGAAAGGCGTTCTGAGGCGCGCCTCAAGGCGTACGCCTCAGCGCCTCGGCCTGAAAAACGCCTTGAGGCTTGCGCCTCAGAAGTTGTGGTTGAGGCGGCCGCCTCATATATGTGAGGCGCACGCCTCGCCTCACAACGCCTCATACTCATTGAGGCGCAGCGCCTCATTCAAATGCTTAAATTGATAAATTGGCTTGGGCTTTTCATATTTTTTTCTGGGCTTAACTTATTAATACTTAAAATTAAAAAGCCCATTCTGAATTTCAAGCAAAGCCCTAATTAATAACCCTAAATCAATTAAAAAAATTAAAAAAAAACCAACAGAAACTGAACTTCAGTCGCGAGCCGCGAAAAAGCTCTTCCTCCTCCTTCACTCACAACCGCTGCCCAACTCCCGCCGCTGCCGGACCGCCGCCGCTGCTACCGGACCGCCGCCGCTGCTGCCGAGGATGAGGATGTCCACGAGGATGAATATGAAGATGAGGAGGATGAGGAGGAGGAGAAGGATGATGAGGAGGAGGAGGAGAAGGATGATGAGGAGGATGAGTGAATTTGGAAGAATTAAAAAACAATTCGGTCTTTTATGCTTTTAATTTGATATTTCAAAAACCTCTAAGAGTCTAAAACTATTAAATTTGATATTTTGTTTGTTAATTCTCTATTTAGTATTTTTTCTTATTTAAAAAAAAAAAAAAGTTGTCTTAAGTTTGAGGCTTGCGCCTCAAAACGCCTTGAGGCTTACGCCTCGCCTCAATTTGGGAAAACGCCTCAAGTACGCCTTACGTACTTTACAACATTGCCATCTGGTCCATGACAAAAAAAATTGGAAATCGCTAGATTCGATCTATTTATATGTTTGCAATAGATTCAGAAGGGATTATAGGTGTAGAAATCTGAATCGAGTTATATTGCTTTGAATAATCAATGTCTAAAAAACTGATTATTTCCCCCTTTTCCCTTTCCATGAATCAAGTACATGTATATCTTCGTTTGACAGCGTGTTTAAGAATATAGTATTTTTCCATACATGCTTGATACCGATGATCGTAGATTAGTTGCAGATATTACTCTTGATTGCTATTAGATGACACATGACAGTAATTGTATGCTCAGTCTTCATGTACAGAAATACATCAAACAGATCCCTCTTCAACATATGCAAAAATATTTATACTCCAAGATAAAAGTTCATTCAAAATAAAAGATCAAAGAACAAAAAGCGAATTAATGTGAAAGTTGGAAAGACAGTAGTATCTGTTTATGTTATCACTGAAGACTGTCGGAACATATTAATTTATCTCAGGGATAGTAATTGGTAGGCCACACTCTTTCGAGCTCTTCAAGAAGTCCATCTTGATTCCCTTCAAGGAAAGTTCTTGAAGCATCACTTGGTCCTATATCGATTGCCCTCGACATAAAAAACCACTCCTCGTCTGTCAAATTATCTGTTATCGCATTTGCTGCTGGTGTCATCTGAAACTGGTGTAAATTTTCAGTCATCGGAACGTGAACCTGCAATTTTGTTAGTTCATTGTACCTGCTTTCGAGTTTCTTGAGCTTTTCATCGATGAACTGGTCTAAACCATCCAGCTGCCTCAGATCAAGCTCGTCGAAGGTGCCACCTTCAAAGAGTCGATTCATGAGGAACCCCATCTCTTTCTCATCATTCTTCTTCTGAAGTTTGAGTAGCCTTTCAGTAATGATTTTCAGTCTGTCGCTCAGGAATTTGTCATGCAGCACCATTTTCTTTGGCCCAGGCTCGTTCAAACGGGTCATGAACTTCATGATTCCATTCCTAACTCTTTCCTGAGAAGGCCATAGAGTTGAATGGCCCTCTCTAGGATCGTTAACGATGATAAACACCTCTATCCCACACAGGACTGATAGCTCATGTGCTTTCTTGAATAAGCTATCGAGCCTCCGTTTGAAAGTAGATTTTCTCAGTCTCTCACTCAGAATAGGTGCGTGCTTGGTTTTTTGGCGAGGCATGTTTAGTGTTTAGAGCGATGCTTTTCCAGTAAAAATACCTAGGTATATATAGATAAAGAAAAGGGTTCAAATTCTGTACGTGACGTGATATTATAGTAATTTTCCCTTTTCTTTCGTGCCTCGTATTATGCATACAGAATTATTTGTTTGGAAAGATAATAATAATCTGAGTTAGCTGAGTTTGAATGGCAGATTTGGCAAGTCTCTGAATTAGCTATTGAATTCAAAATTGCATATATGAAGCACATGCAATATATATTGTGACTTAGAATCTTTATTATGTAAGTTAAGACGATCCAGGAATAGTACATCCATAATTAATCGAAATGACTCGAATGCCAGTTAATACGATAGACTAATAATAAGAATTTCTTGTGAACTGATATGAATATGCTTGTTTTATTACAGTAAGTAAGAATCATAAATGGTAAATATTTAGTATACTCTTGACTATGAGAGTCAAAATCTTTACATTGGCATACCATAATATTACTTTTAATTGCACAAGATTTTGTGTTAATAGCATTTTAAATTTTTTTCTCTATGTGGATAGCGACTAGCTCTATGTGGCCGCTCGTTCGTGGACTACAGTGTAAACAGATTTGACCCCGATAAACTTCTAGTTAGTTCATAAGTACTTGTTTGACCTTGAATTATGGAATGATAATTATGTCGAATGTTGGTTTCTGTATAATCTTCTTGCTTCAGGCTTCACAAAACTTAGCTCTATTGAAGCTAACTAGTGCCGTTTATTTGAATAGTTTTAGCTCTGGTATAGCATTTATTCTTCGAAAAGTATAGTCATGAGCAGAAATTATACTATAGGTGAATCACTTGAACCTCAAGAAAATCCACTGCCAGAAAGGAAGAAACTTAGTTAACAAATTTAGTGGTTATGGTATTCGATTACTATCTCTGAATACAGCTTTTGTTAAAACAGTGTCGTAGCTCAAGTTTCACTTCCCGTCTACTGTTCTTTCGTCGTATGAATGTTCTTAACATGATTCTCTACTCCCAATTATGATTGGATTTATTATGATATATTATTTCTCGAAATGTTTGCAGTACACGAGATTCTGGGGTTGCAGGGATCCAAGTTCCAGAGCCTTTATCACTTCACGGTTGGTGGGCCCGTGGTGGATCACCGGATTATGAGCTTACCTGCGTATCCGGGCCCTAGCTCCGATTCTTGAATACGACGAGCAAGGACGAACAGTGATCATCTTCCATCCAGGAAGGTGGTGAGAATATGTTTGTAGCTAATGAAAATCTGTCCATAAAAAGATGTTACTGTTGCATATGGTAGGTTGATCACAGCAGGTGCAAATGGTTGTGTATATTTTATTTACTGCTTCTTGAAATAAACAGCCATTACTAATGATTTAAAGAAACTCAAACCTATGCTAACTGTTCTTACCTAACACTGTGTTTTTATTCATCTGTACAGAAAAAATACTAGTGTATGAGTCCTGTGAGGGTTCTTTTCCTAATCGGAACGTTCCACTTCCATTGGTCTGTTACAATGTGGACCTTTTACTTTTTACTTTTAACACTGCGCCTGAATTCCGTGTTGAAATGGAACGAGGCAATTCATCTGGGACGGAGCGAGTATGAAAATGCGTGGTGTTAAAGAAAAATGGGCCGGGCCAGATATGGTAATTGGGCCAGGCCCATGTTATTGGGCCCACACACATTCACACAAATTCACACAAATTAATAATAATAATAATAATAATAATAATAATAATAATAATAATAATAATAATAATAATAATAATAATAATAATAATAATAATAATAATAATAATAATAATAATAAGACGTGAGAGAAATCTCTAGAATCAGTATATAGGATTAATAAAAAGGCAAGTTGTAATTAAAAATAATAAAATAATAAAAGAGGAAGCTTAAACACAAAATAAAACACCTAATTGAAAAAAAAAAAATAGAAAATCCGGATTGGATGGGATCTGAATTAAGCAAGCGTTGACTTTGGAGAATTGACCGTTAAAAATGGCCACGTGATTTTAATTAATTAATTATTCCTCCATTATTAGTCGGTTTAAGTAACGCCTAACCTGTATACACTCTTTCTCTAACAATAATTATTATATTCTCATGCATATGAAGATTTGAAATTCTAGATTAAAAAATAATATTAAATTGTAATGGAATTTTTTTTAATTAAAAAATTAGCACATAATTAATTACATCATGGTATGATTCTGTACACGGATGCATGCAGCTTGTTTTTTTTTTAATAAAATTTTACA
Organism: Thymus mandschuricus; assembly: GCA_029379335.1. Taxonomy (NCBI): domain Eukaryota; kingdom Viridiplantae; phylum Streptophyta; class Magnoliopsida; order Lamiales; family Lamiaceae; genus Thymus; species Thymus mandschuricus. Next base: position 1,609,189 of record CM057072.1, read on the forward strand.
AAATAAAATAAAATTATGATATTTAGTAAGAGTATGAATTAATCAATGCCGATTTTTTTTTTATTATATTATAAATGTTTTGATTTACTTGCATATGGAAAAAGTTTGAAGGTTGATTGTGTATGTGGATTAAATTACTATTTATTAATTAGCAAAAACTTAAAAGTTAATCTATATCTATATATTTACAGCTGTTGATTTTTTTTGGGTTTTATTATTATAATTATAAGATTAAATAAAATAATTGCGTATATTAATTCCCCTTTATTCTAGCATCATGTTGGTCAAGAGCAAGCATTTTAAAGAATATTTTTGTAGTGAAGAGATCGAGCAGAAACCGACAAGATTGCAGATTTTAAGATTTTATTTCTCTATTTTATAATTTTATTTTATTTTTCTTTCAAAAGGGAATATAATTCTCAATTTGCACCATATTATTTACAGAATATTTTCCCAATTTTGAAGGGATACGAAATATGATTTGCGAAAAAAGATATTGCATGTTTTATTGCATTACAAAAATACAATTCAATACAAACTAATTATGATAGTATATACATTATATATAGAATTTTAATTGATATATATTAAGAAATGCATAATCATATGATAACAATAAAATTGACTGAGACTACATTTTCTAGTGAAATAATGTTAATTTGCATGTCGCATGTAGAATTCTCAATTGATCAATTGAGATTTTATCTCATACTCCCTCCGTCCCGGCCGATTTGGCCCGTTTTCCAAATCGGGGTGTCCCGGCCGACTTGGCCTATTTCCTTTTGGGACCAACATCACCCTTTCACTTTTTTAGTTTAATACTTTTAAATTGTTAAGAATGAATTTGATTGGCTAGTTTTAATTTTCCTTTATTGGGAACACAAATTCAAGGTTATTAATTAATGTAATTTACTCCTCCTTAAAAAGTGTGCCCAAACGAAATGGGTCAAATCGGCCGGGACGGAGGGAGTAGCTATTAATATTTGACATACTCCCTCCGTCCTCCATTTAGTGACGGAGGGAGTTTGGGCAAGCGTTTTTTCGCATTTTATGGTATAATAATAAAGTAATGTGTTAAAGTGTTAAAGTGAAATAATTGTGGGTCCATTTGAATTGTTTAATAGTATTAAAATGTTAAAATAATAAAAAGTAGATGTATAAAGTGTTAAAGTGATAGTGGGGTCTACGTCCAAAAATGGAAATTGTCAGTAAATGGAGGACGTCCCAATATAGTATTAACGTCACTAAATGGAGGACAGAGGGAGTATAAATTCCCTTATTAATTAATACCGGAAATGTATATTTTCTATTTGGTAAACTCTACTCACACACCCACACGTACATCCAACGTGTCTCGAAAAACCCGACTTAGTAGCAGCTAGTGTTGAGCTTGAGACAGCCCAAGTTAAGCTGGCCCTGCAAAGAACAACCTATACTAATATAAAATTTGAATAAATTGGTGCTTCTAGGCTGCTTCTACTATCATGCAAACATCATGTGAACCCAGTTTCCTCATTAAAGTAGATTCATGTGAGAATTATAAAAAATAGTAGTTGTTTTTTTTTTTTTTTTAAAAAATGATTTAGATCTTGATGGATCACCTTCTTCAACTTTGTTTATTAGAGTCAACTTTCTTTCTATTTAGTTTTTGCAAACTTTAATTTATCGTCGTATCAAATCAGAAACGCTCTATATCCACTGTAGGTATACTTAACGTATTGCTTTCGTCAATAATTGACGTGTTACTAATATAATTTTAAAACTTATTTACGTGTCAAATTCGTATCAGCCGTGGCCGCATGATAAATCACTGGCTATTTTGATATTATGTTAACTTTGTACTTACATGATGCACACATTTATGTTGGTCATTGAGTAATTACATAAAATTGATGAAAAGTCAGACATTTGTTTTGTGTAACCAAAGTAAGAATCTAATTACTTTGCCACACACATTCTTCTTGAATTTCAGAATTCCCAAGAGACAAAAAAAGCCCTAGTATTTTCATTTGACCACACTTAATTTAGTAGTAACTCCAAAGTTACTTATTTTTCCCAAGTGACCCTACCATGAATTAAGGTTTCTTGTTTACTCCAAACCCCACAAACCTAGCCCTACATGGTTCTAAGAAACTACAAACACATGATCATCCATAATAAATTAATAATTTTTATATTCTTCAATACTCTCTCATGCAAGCTAGCTAGCTACATAGATGCATGTGCTTCAAATCCTCTCTCTATATAAACACCAAACCATCAACTTCATCATAACACATCAAACACAAACACAAACACATCACACAATTTCAACCTCTCTCAACTCTAAACTTAGATCTTTCCTCTACAATGGCACAAACAATCACAAGCTTCCTAGTTTTTTCTCTTCTTGCCCTAACCCTAGTCCAGGCACAGAAACCGGCCGCCCACCGTGGGCCCAGATCCAGGGGTAGGGCTTTTATCGAGTTGCAGTGCAAGACGACTCTCTATCCTGAATTATGTGTACGTTCTTTGTCTCCCTACGTTGCTGACTTCAGCAAAACCCTAAGTCACCGGCAACTAGCCCAGACGGCTCTGAAGATCACCCTGGTCAAGGCCGAGTCAACTCAAGCCTACATAACCGAAGTTGCCAAGAGGTTCAATCAGACCAAGGGCGCGGAGGCTCAATCCGTGGCCCAGTGTCTGGATCAGATCAACGATGGCGTGGAACAACTCAAGAACTGCATCGTGGAAGCACAACATATAAAAGAAGATGCGGAGAGCAGCGAATTCACGTGGCATGCGAGCAATGTGAAAACATGGATGAGCACTGCATTGACCGACACGAGCATGTGCATCGATGGGTTCTCGGGCAAGACCATCGGAGGGAAGACGAAGGCCTTCATCAAAGCAAAGGTTCTCAATCTTCAACAGGTTACTAGTATTGCACTGGCCTTGTTCAACAGATTTGCTGCAAGATTTTGGGCCTCTCATTTCATAAAACCCTAGATAATATACTCTCTTTTTTTAGTTTTTTGAGCACTTTCGAGTGCTTTGGTTTCGTTTGATGTATTCAATTTGTTCATTGGTGAAGGAAAATTAATAAATATGTGACATGATATATGTAAAGTATATTGATCAAGGTTTCGTTATTTGTTACATTTGCTCGTAAATTGAAGTCAACTAACACAACATGTAATAAAACTAGTAATCTAGCATTTTCGTATTCGATAAAACTCGACTACGCTCGCCTGGGTTCGTATCGACTAGGGCCAGAGATAAACACTATTTCAAATAAAATTACAAGAGAGCTTATGCATAAACAAGCGAGTTCGATCCCCTTCATTTGCTTGCTTATTCCAAGAATAGGTTTTTTCAAAACTGGAGCTGTAGCTAAAAAATGAAAATTATTCAACAATTTAAACTCAGAAAAAATTTGGATCAAAATTTGATAAGAGGCAGAAGTACAAATACAACACCCAATAATTAAGCAACAAGAAAACCGCATTCATCAAGTAGTTGCAAATCCATCTCACTGATCACCTTCGCTGGACCGATGATAAGTCCATTTACGAAGTTAGCCAAGGAAAAACATTCGGAGACGAGGGCAGGCGTGCTGAGAGAACTTCGACTCCAGTATCTGTAACCTGCAGAGTCGTGTAAAACAAGATCTATGTAAAGAATGCAGTGAATAGTGATAGATCCCTCTGAGGATGTAAGGAGCCCAAATTCAACATTCTACAACCATAGTAAAACTAAAAATCGATATGGCATTCATGGCCCACGACAAACAAAAAAGCTATCGAGGGTTCTCATAATTTATATACAATTCATTCCATAAAAAAAGAGAAGGATTACCAGAAGCGTATGTTCAAATTGGGCACTGCGTTTCCCATCTGCAGTTACAGAAGTCCATCCATCAGGCCACATCCGGTCACGCCATACACCTGCATGGAAGTGAAATTATATAAATAAAGAGATCCAACTTAAACAAAGGGCATGGGTTTTAGCAACTAGAAGACTACCTGAATTTATCATAGGTTCGATGGTGAATGTTTGTCCCGCCTTCATTACTCCAACAGCTTTATTTCCTGATCAAGTTAAGGCCCTATGGGAAAGTGAAGTCATTGGGATAACACAGAGAGATGATATGATACATATACACAGATCAAGAATCCTATTTGTGAAGATCTATCATGAGTTCATTCATTTCACAAAGAGGATACTGGCATAATGGGGAATATTTGGTGCACAGTGGAAGAGCTCGCCAATTCCATGACCACAATAAGATTTTACCTGTAGCACGAGACGAAATAGCATGATCATCAAAGAAGGTCGAATGAGCAAAAATTAACAGATAAGACATAAGGTGAGCCCATTTACCACAGAGAAACCAGACATAGAAGCATGCCGGCTAATGATCTCCCCAATTTCCCTAAAACGGACTCCGGGTTTAACTATAGAGAGAATGAATAAGACACGGTAAACAGTCAGGGTCGTGGTTCTAGCTTTTTAATATTTAGAGAAGCAAGATGGATGAAAGTCACAAACCCAAGCAGAAATTAAAACATTTTGAATTTAAACAATTGTCTGAGCGAGAGTTAAAACAAGTTCATATAGAATTTAACACAAAAGGAGTAATGCCACTAGACACAAACACGACAAATAGTTACCAGCTGCTATTGCTTTATCTAGGCATTCATATGTACACTGAACCAGGCGTCTAGATGCTTCATCAACGTTACCCACAAAAAATGTTTCATTCAAGTCACCTGCACAGCAAGCAAACAAGAAAAGATTCAGTATCTCTATGCCATTAAAATGCAAATACTGACTGCGACCTTGAGTTCTTATGAGTATCCTTACCATGTACCCCTTTATAGTACACGGTCACGTCAACATTAACAATATCCCCATCCTCTAATTTCCTGTACGGTAAATTCAAAATGAGTGGGAAGTTTATACGGATGACGACCACATTAGTTACCAGTATAATGCACAACAAACTCAATGCCCGAGGATTTTACATTGATTTCATAAGAAACAAAATTATATGATGCACATTAGCAGCTTGAGTTTACAAAATACCTTGCATCGGGAATCCCATGGCAGATAACTTCGTTTACTGACCTGAAAGATATAAGAGTTCATTTCTTGATGCATTTAGAAACTACTGTGTGGATAATACAGAGAGATAATATTCAAAGTAAGAAATACCTACGTGCAGCAAGACTTTGGAAAGAAATGATAATTTAAGGGAGATGGGTATCCTCCTGGAGAAAAGTAACGTGATTACAGAAACATCAATACCTACCACAAAGAACAACAATTTCTTCTCCAGATAAAGAAATGTAGTATGAAATGTCCTACCAGCAGCAATTGTTGCTTCATGAACCACAGCATCGATTTCATCAGTGGTAATTCCAGGTCGTACAACCCGAGCGGCAGCATCCAAAACTTCCCTTGCAATCTGGAGGTAAGAAAGCAAGAATCCGAAACTAGAATCATTTGCTGAAAATATATTGTTTGATGCATGTATAACATATTAATAAGATGACTCCAGGCAGAGAAGATGCCATTTAATGTTATTTCAGGTACTCAATTCCTAACCCAGAAAGATTATTATGATTTTCCATGGCCATAAATGCTGGGAGAAGTTCCTCTGTTGCGCAATTTTCTCCTAGCTTATATGTGTATGTTTCTCCATCTTACGTGTTCTCAGTTATATGAGCATGCATGAGATTTCCATCATCAGAAACTATATAAATAAAGGGACTTACCCGGGAAGTTTCTCTCATTCTTGCTATTTGCTCTGGAGTCTTGATCTTTATAAATGATATCACGAAAAGGAATTGCAACCAGTCATATCCAATTTACCTAGAATAAAAGCTATGACTGAAAATCAAGAACATGACTTGAGAGATGTGACTACCTCTACAACATGCTGCAGATCACTATTGGGCTCAATTTTTGGTATTCCCTGAAAAAAGTTTAAAAATTGATATGTTAAAGTTTATCCTCGTGAACATCATCATGACATCAACTTATTATCTCCACAAGCCATAAGTATATATCGTATAAAAATTCAGAAGTAGATCAATTTAGAAACTTACATCAATTGCCCAGTCAGGTTGATCAATATGAGCAGGTACAAAACGTTTCTGTGATATCGGATATGGTCTTAATGGTCTGAATTGGACAGAGCAAAAAAAAAGGGAAGATGTTTTCAATTTTCTTCATCAAATCAGAATTCACTTTACTAGAGTACTCCCAAATGACAAGTACTAAAACAATTATGAGAGCACCTATGAAAAAGTATGTTTCCTATATTAAAACATAGTAAGAATTGCAGAATACAACAAGCTAAGGAGTGGCAATACCCTACACTTGAGCACGGAAAATAAAATAAAATATGAAAGTAATGAAACAAACTATTACCCTGTCCAGTCAAAATGTGGAAGTTTTGGTGTCCGGGATTGTCCTTTCCTCAAGCAGTATAGCCAGCCATCATTTGGCAGGCCCAAATTTTGTTCAGTAGAATTTTGAGGTGCAAGGGAAGAAGATTTTGCACTCGAGTGAACAGATTTATGAGAACTCCAGGAGGCCTTGAAACAATCCTGGGAACTGGAAATTGACCAAGTTCCCATCAAGAACGGGAATTAACCTCATTGCAATCAATTGCATAATGAATGAATGCTCAATTAACAGTAGAATTTCAAACAGAATAAGATACTCGACAGAAGTTAACGTAATACTCCAATCACACGGGGACATAGAGGACTCTCGATTATCGTACTTACTCTATTTTATTATACTTGACTAGAAACAATTTCTAAGACCAATGTAAATTTAATCAAGCAACCAGAAGCTAAGATTGCATTCTGAAAGAGAAACCAAAGAACGAACCAGAAAGCAGCACCTTCGCGGGGAAGCTTCAGTTCTACACACTTGGGGCACCTACAATCAACATATACCACCATGAATACGAATACTGCACAGTCTATAGTACATTAATGCACTCCTAAAATTTTACAAAAGAGGAGCAGAAATCCAGTGCATGAAAGCCATCACCAGCAAACAGATTAACAAAATAAAACACACTTTTCCATATAACACCAGATTAAACTAGATTGCCACTAGAGAACTCCAATATTCAATCTTTAATCCCTTCCCTACTTACACTGAACTAAAATGAACCAAAACACACACACGCACACCATAAAATGAAAAATTAGATACGGAAGAAAGAATTAATGATAGCATACTGGAGATTAGCCGTTTTGCCACATTTAGCACAGGATAAAGCCGCCTCTGATCCACCCGCCATCACTTTTCCAACTGCATCAACCAAAAATCTATTACAAAAAATGTATTGAATTGCCCAGAATCATCAACCACTGCGTATCAAACTCAATAACGATTATGCTGCAATACTGCACAGAGATTCATATACCGTTGCTATATAATCGGGGAGGAGGGTTGATTCTCTGATGTTGAGTATAATAAGAAATCTAGGGTTTTCCGCAGAAAATTTAGAGGGACTGGAGATTGAGGGTTTATAACATAAGTGAAGCTGTTGCTTCGGTCAAAGTCAAATTCTTTTCAATTTTATAGTTTATTTTTTTTGCCCCTCTTATAGTAAGATTTTTTTTTTTTTTTCAAATTTTATCATTATTAGCTATTTTCGTAGCTGTATAATTAGTTTTATTGATTTTTAATTAATTTTATATCATTATAATTAGGCCGAGTATTTAAATGTAACTATTTGCAGGAAAGAGAAATTATGAATGTATTGATGAGGACGTATAATTAAAATTTATGGGAATTAATTTGAAAAAATATTTGTCATCATCTCTTTGTATTGGGTCGCAATAGCATATCAATCAAAAAAAGGTCGTGTCTTTGGGGTGTGTGTAATACACTTACACCACGTAAGAATTTCCCGAGCTTTTGTTTGTGTACATTATGGATTATCCAAAGTTTCAAGGATATTGATTCCACCTTCCTAATGTAGTAAACCATTTTTATCCCATAATTATTGAAATCTAATCGTGGACATATTCAATATAGAAATACACCCTACATACACATTTGTAGATAATACATTTTTGGAATTAGCCAAAGTAAAGCACCCCTAGTTTGGAATTAGCCAAGGGAACACTTTAGGAGATGAGGCTAATCGAGCCGTGAGAACCTCAGCTCCTCTTTCTGTAACCTGCACAATAATATAAAGATTTGAGTAAAGCAAATTTTCCCAGTATTTGATGTCCCTAAAAACAACCTTTCAATGAATGGAGAGAGCCTAATTCCAACATTTTGCAGTTCATATTTCGTTTACCAGAAGAGTGTGTTCGAATTGGGCACTGCGTTTCCCGTCTGCAGTTACATTAGTCCATCCGTCGGGCCACATTCTGTCGCGCCAAACACCTAAAGTGAGAGTGATTTTCGATTGAGATTGAAAGGCTATGAAATCTGGAGCTTCAAGAGAGAGGGCCTAGATTTAGCAAACGAGAAACCTACCTGAATTTATCATAGGTTCAATGGTGAATGTCTGGCCTGCCTTCATCACTCCAACAGCTTTGTTTCCTGCTCAGAGTTAAGGAACTGTGCGAGGTTGAAGTGAAGTGATAGTACAGAAAGATTATACTTTAGATCGAACGAGAATATAAGTCTGTGAATGATTGTTGATCACAGTAGAATCAAATCTTTTTACGGGGACAGTTCTCGAAAGAGCAACATTTCAGCTTCTGTTTCGAGGATACTTGCATAGTGGGGTATATTCGGTGCACAGTGGAAGAGCTCGCCAATACCATGACCACAATAAGATCTCGCCTGTAGCATGAGATAACAGCATGAATATCAAAACTCAGAACACAGACTGATTGATATAGAAATAAGAACTTCTCATTTACCACAGAGAATCCAGAAATAGAAGCATGGCGGCTGATAATCTCCCCAAGATCACGAAAACGTAGTCCAGGCTTAACTATAGAGGGCATGAATAAGAAACATGATAAACACACAATCTATAGCAAAGAATGCATATGATTGTTATCGATTGAAAACCTTTTGGTTCATACACAGTCTACAGTGAAAGGAATTATGCCACAAGATACAAGCAGGACAGACACTTACCGGCTGCTATTGCTCTATCCAAGCATTCATATGCACACTGAACCAGCCGTTTAGATGCTTCATCAACATTACCCACAAAGAATGTTTCGTTTAAGTCACCTGCAAAATCAAGCAAGGGCATATCATTGTCTAATTTTACATACAAATAGTGATTATAAACTTTAGTTGGTTATAAGTTTCCTTACTGTGTACCCCTTTGTAGTACACGGTCACATCAACATTCACAATATCTCCATCCTCTAATATCCTGAAAAGTGATATCAGAAGTGAGAGTGAAGACTTAGATGGAACTGGATTGGGTTCACGGCATATACCTTGCATCAGGAATTCCATGGCAGATTACTTCATTCACTGACCTGAAATAAGAGTTCAATTCTCAATTATATAGGGATCATTGAGAAGAACATAACGAAAGAAAAATCCAAAGTAAGAAATGCCAACGTGCAGCAAGACTTCGGGAAGAAATTATATCTCAAGGGAGATGGATATCCTCCTACATGAATAGGAAAGTGGCAAAGGGAACATCATATCAACCATATAAAATGCCAAAAAATTTCTCCAGATAGAGAAATGCAGTAGAGATGTGATCACAGGAACATCATACCAGCAGCAATTGTTGCTTCATGAACAACTGCATCAATTTCATCAGTAGTAATTCCAGGCTGTATAAATCGAGCAGCAGCATCTAAAACTTCCCTTGATATCTTGAGGTAAGAAAGAAAGAAAGGTTTAGCAAGAACCAGACAATAAAATCAATTGCTGAACCTTTTAGATGCTGAACAATGTATGTATCATTTCTTCCATTAAGAACTGAACAATAAAGAGGCATACCCGGCAAGTTTCTCTCATTCTGTCAATTTGATCTGGAGTCTTGATCTTCATAAGTAAACATCACGAAAATTAATTGCTTCATTCATATCCAGTTTGCCAAGATTAAGAAGGTAAGATGTAAATAGAGCACATAGCTCAAGACTAGCAGCTACCTCCACAAGATACTGCAGTTCACTGTTGGGCTCAATTTTTGGCATTCCCTGAGAAAAAAGTCGGAATCAGAGATGTTATTGCACCTGATATAGTCAGGAGTATTAGCAGAATAGCATATCTTCTCACTCCTTCAGACATAAATCAACATAGTACCTACACAAGGTATGAATATTGTATACTTTATAGAATCTCAGAGCATAATGCAGTAAGCATTTAGCAGTAAATCCATAAGAGACTTACATCAATTGCCCAGTCAGGTTGATCAATATGAGCAGGTACTATACGCTTTGGTGATATTGGATATGGTCTTAATGGTCTGAAAAGGACAGAGAAATAAGCCACAAAAAAGTTATAGCATAGCTTTTCATACGTTGATATAGAAGAAGCCTTATCCAAATTTTCATCCATTTAAAAATATATTTGTTGTGCTTCAGAGGAAAAACGAAGGTTGAGGAACTCGCAAATCCAAGTCATGCTCCTGGCAAATTGGCTAAGTAATATTCCAACTATGATCATGCCAATGCACCAATCGAGCAAAATGAGTAACACCCTAAACAACTCCAATATAAACTGCTATTTGAGAAACAACTAAGCTCGTAAAATAGGAGTCGCAAAGAGAATGGAGCATCAGATTTCATTCTCATCCAGAAATCATAAAATATCAGTGGGCCTCTTTACCAAGTATATACTCCTACTATTCAAGTACTTAACAATTACAAAAGCATCTTTATTAAAGGGTACTGGAGAACAAAGATGTTATACTTCTCCAACTGTACTAAGTCTACAAGCTACAATGGAGAGGCAGTAGTCTAAATTTGAGCAGTAAAACAGAACCAAAAAAAAAAAAAAAAAAAAAAAACTCACTGAAAACAATTACCCAGTCCAATCAAAACGTGGAAGTTTCGGTGTCCAATCTTGCCCTTTCCTCAAGCAGTAGAGCCAGCCATCATTAGGCGGGTCCAATTTTTGCTCACTAGAACCCTGAGGTGCAAGGGTAGAAGATTTTGCATTCGAGTGAACAGATTTATGAGAACCCCAGGACGCCTTAAAACAGTCTTGGGAACTGGTAAGGAAAAAGACATTCCATCATCTTCAACAGAAACTCCTAGAAACTAGTAAGGTCTCAGGAAAAGCCAAAAATCGCAACGAAATAACTAACCAGAACGCAGCATCTTCCCGGGGAAGCTTTAATTCCACGCACTTGGGGCACCTGTAAGCAGCAAACACCACCGTGAACAGGCACAGTTCATAGCACGTCAACACACTTCTAAAACCTCCAAATGAAGAACACAAATCCAGTAAAACGATAAACGAAACACTCAGCACCGATCACCAGCAAAATAAATTAACCGAACAAATTCGTAAAACCAGAAGATATTTCACGGTAGCCGTTAGAACTCCAGAATAATCCCTAGTCTGAACTAATCAACTCAATGAACCACACACACATGCGCACAAATCAAAAAGCGCGGCGGAAAGGAGAACCGAAAGCATACTGAAGACGAGCAGTTTTCCCGCATTTAGCACAAGATAACGCCGCATCCGATCCGACCGTCATCTCTCTTCCAGCTGCATCAACCACAAATTCAACAGAGAAAAAGGATGAACACAACGCAGGAATCAACAATACGCGCTATTTATCGCAACGAAATCAACGACTACGTCGCAACACAAGTTCGAGAGCACTACCTTCTGCAATTCGATTACGAACGTCAATTCCGTGAGCTCGAACGGTAGAGTTTTTCCGCAGAAAAATTACTCGGCCATGGATATGGAGCTTCTTTTATCGACTTCAGCTCAACGGTTGCTATGGTCAAAGTCAAGTTCTTTCCATTTTTATACTACTCTCATTATTAAATTATTAAATTTCTTACTTTTCCATTTGCAGTTTATCATTTTAATTAACTAAATTTGCTACTTCAATAATCAAATTAATATTATCTATATATTTTATCACCAATTTTATTTTATTTTACAATAAATAAAAACCATACTACAGTATAAGAAGAAAAAAAATTGAATATTAAGTTTATGTTACTAATATATATGCATCTATATTACTAGTTTGCTATTTTAATCAACACAAGGAAACAAACACAGAACATCACAATCCCGCCGCAAACGGCACTCCGGTGGCCGGAATCCACTCATGGCCGCCGATGAAGTTCCGAACGCCGAACCTCTCCGCCTCGCTCGCGTCTCTCAGCACGTGGAAACCCGGCCACTTCACCCGCCCCTCCGTCGCCGCTCCGCCTCCCGTGTTCATAAACTCGGCATAATAAAGAGTCGAAAGCGCGAAGCCGCCGCTCCACTCCCTCCACCCCCTCGGGTCGACCAGGCCGTCGAGGTCGGTCTTCAGAAACACCGTCCTCGAGTACTTCTTCCACGGCCTCCCGAGGAAGCTCCGGAACCGCCCCTTCACTCCCTCGAAGTCCGGCGCCGGCCGCACGCGGCTGCTCACGACGGAGATCCCGGTGTTCTCGTTCGAATCGTCCCGGCCCTGCGCCGTGATCATGTTGGCCTGGTGGTCCATCGGCCGCCGCACGAAGATGTCGCAGTCCTGGAGCACCGCCGCCGCGTCGCCGAATATGAAGTCCACCGTGCCGTACACGTGGCAGCTGCGGTAGAACTGGCGGAGCGACTGGACGAAGAGGGTGTCTTGGTAGCCCCTGAAGCTGCACCGGTAGAACACGGCCCGGTCCGAGCCCACCCTTAGAGCCACGGCCTGGTGCTTGTGGGGCCCGGCCGTGTTCTCGAAGGTCATGTCTCGGGCCCAGAACCCATCGCCCGAGACACCTACACGTGTTGTAAATTGTTACGATTAATGCCAAAGTCGGGACATAAAATTTCATGTATAAGACTATAATAATATAACTACTAGTAAATTGTTACTATTAATACTAAAATCGAGATAGAGGATTTCGTGCGTTACCAAACGTGGCTGAACTGAAAGTGGTGGAGCCGTCTGGTACGCTTCGACTTCCGGTGACGATAGTTCTATCGATGCCGTCGCCTACAAACATGATGTTCTTCAAATTTCTTCCAATTTCGACCTTTTCTCTATACACCCCGGATTTTACATGCACCACCACTCTTTCGGGCCGGTTCCGGCCCGATCGGGCTATTGCAGCCATGGCCTCGTTGATCGTCTTGTAATTCCCCGATCCATCTTGAGCTACCACATAGTCCGCCTTCGAGGTTTCGGCCTTCCACGCGGCTAAAAGCCCTCCTTCGTGGACCGGGCTCGGGCCGGGCCGTTTCGGTACCGTTACAAGACCTAAATGCACGAGTTATATATCATCATTTTATTTAACTATTGCAACTACGTACTTAAATTTAAAGAATGAGGACTTACCCTTACCCTTTCCTTTTCCCCTTTTGCCCTCGGCCCGAAAAGCAGCCAAAGCCTCCCGAATCGAGGAAGTCAAATTACGGGCCTGCCGGGCTTCACGAGAAGCCCGGCCCGCCTCCTCCAACCCATCCAAACAAGTGCCGTGGCTAGCCATCGCCGCACTCAGCCACGTCACCGCATCATCATGTCCCCACTCCTCCGTCTCGACCAACCGGGCCAGCCTCGACTCAGCGTCTCCATAAAGCACGGCGCAGTCCTCGAACCGGGCCGCATCCGTGCGGCCCGATTCTAGGCCCGGCCCGCTCATCTCCGCCTTGAATCCCTCAAGCCAAGCCATCGCCTGCTGCATGCCCTCTCTCACCATTTCCACCGCCTCGACATTCTTCTTCGCCGGAGCGGCCGCCGCCGGAACAAGAAGGAGGAGGAGGAGGGCAAAGGTGGCGGAGAAACGAGGCATTTTTACTCGAATTTTTCCAGATTATATTATTATTTTATTGTTGAATTCTTGTTTAGGTTTCTTTATAGAGGAGCATTTGATGAGGGAGTAACGCATAGAACATGTGTCGCCGTAGAAGATGACCGATAGTTCTTTTTGCATGGCAGCTTATGGAATTTAATTGCATGGATAAACACATGACGTTAACTATTTTGATCTTATTATCACCGATTCCATTAAATTCATCCATTTGTTTTCCTTTCCGTAATTATAATGTTGACTATCTTCATCTTTATACAAGTTCGAACTTTTAGATATATGAGATGAAATTATTTTATGTACCGTCGTATCAAAACTTTGACTAACGTCGAGAGTGAAGTTCTGTGTATAAATTTCATTGAAAGTCGTATAATTTATTATTATGTTTGTTATTGTGTGTGTTAAGATTGCATGTAAAGTTTGTATTTTTGCAGTATGAAAATATGCAGAACAGAGTAAGCAAGCTTGCTGGAAAATTTCTCATTGCGGCTACAGTAAACCTTCCTTACATATATAGTCCCATAACTACCCTAAACGCGTGATTTAGGAAAGCACGACTCTACTAACGCGAAAGTAAAACCCTAATCAATCCAAGCCTGACACGTGGCCAACATCCAGCAGACAAAAATAGCGAATAACAGTTCGAATCCCAGCAAAAGCAATAAAAACAATAAAACAGTAATATGCAAAATAACTCCATATCTTCATACGCTCAACAGTGTGATATGAATTCCACCAAGCACGTGTGATTTAATTCATTAATAATAGTGCATGTTCAATCGAGAAAATTATGCAAAACAGGAAATTTCATCAAATTTGTTAGGGCCTGACAAATTAAATCTGGTTTATTGGCTATTGGGTATTTAGGGGTGGGCTCCAATTATTATCATTCAAATTTTCTGAAAAGAATTATGGCCCAAAAATAAAAAGCCCAGAAGTCCAAATTTTAATTTAAATCAAATCAATAAAGCCCATTTATTTTTTGTCTACGTCAAAAAAAGAAATAAAGCCCAATTTTTAATTCAAACCAAATCAATAAAAACCCGGTGCCCCTTAGAGGTGGCCCAATTGATTGAGTCTTAGCATGTGATCCGATAAGACACAATTTCAAAGAAAGTCGCTAGCGACGATCACCAGAATCGCGTCGACATGCTCGATCAACGGCACAGGGGATGGTAGCGAACCCCTAGCAACGGTGGCATCTCATGCCACAATTGCTATGATTATGACAATGTTTACACAAATGTCGATCTGAAGTTGATAGCTTGTCATCGTAATACATTTTTTTGTGTAATCATAAGGGCATGTTCAATGCTAGAACCCCAAATGGGGTTCTTAAAGGTGCCACATAGACAAGATCTCATTCATATTAAAAAATCACAATGGTAAGGTTTTTAATAAAGGTTCTTATCATAATTAAAGGGTCCCACTAATTTAATTATTTGAGAAAATAAGAGAGATAGGAAAAAAATAAAAAAGAATGTGGGCCCCACTTTTTCTTAGGAACCAGTATCTTATATAAGAACCCGGGTTTAGAGGATCTCCAATGGGGGTGCTAATTAAGGTGTGGGTTCTTGTTTTTGTCACATAGACAAGAACCTCCATTGTACATGCTCTAATGCATCTAGTTAATCTACACAGTAGATCATACCAAGATCAGTGGTTCAAATCACTTCTCAAATCTTACGAAACCTATATTTTGCACGTGATCTCTTCGATATATATAGTAAGTTAACTGGATAAAAGATTTATAAATTAACATATATAGACATGGACAAATAGAGAAAGGGGAGAACCATAAATCCTAGTTGACATTATTCTATAACGTTTTATGTGGTTGCATGAATACAAAATTTACATTATATCGATGATTATAATGCACCACCCACATCCATTCTGTAATGTGATATACTCTTCATCACGTTATAATATACGTATGTGTATACATAATAAAATTGATTAAACTATTTATTTATTTAATTTCCCGATTAAATTTTTAATTGACTAAGCTAATATTTCATTATTTGATTGGCTCGAATATATACGTAGACCACTACTTGCACGTTAATAAATAGTCTTGATTTTCACTAATTAACCAACATAATATGCATATCTATATGTTTTCTTTAGCTAATTAGCCAATTATAATATAATTTATATATAGTACAAGTGTACAACAATCAAGATGTGACATACTTGAATAGGTATGAAGAGAATATTTTTTGAAATATCCACTTAACTATATCTTAATACATAAGTATGTCACGATAACGACTTAATGAGTTGTTTGCTTTAAGTAGTTATGGGGCATGATGTAACCAATTCATATAGAAGAAAATTAAAACAATGTTGTTAGATAGTTCGAACCTCCGACGACCTAATAGTTGAAGAAGGAGCAACATGTTACTTCCGACTCGATCATAAACCGTCGTCCTCCGAAATTTCAAATCATATATATATATATATATATATAGTTTTTCAAAACCAGCCGGCAGCAATGTCCATGCTAACACGCTAAATATATTGAAGTCAATTTGCATAAATTTCATACATAAATGTTCTCAAATTTCAGCTAATTCGTTCTAATTCTTTGTGTCGCTAATCGATTAGAAATATATACCGTATACACGTTACATGCCTGGTTACTAAGGCCAACTCATATATATTGCACCATAATTTTGAAAATTCTCAAGTCAACATTCATGTAAATAACATCCATGCTAACACGCTAAATATAAGTCAATCTTCATAAATTAAATTTTAATCACATACATAAATATTCTCAGAATTCAGCTGATTTGTTCTATTTCTTTGGGTAGCTAATCGATTAGAAGAAATATATACCGTCTACACGAACGATGCCTCACTATAAAAAACACTCGAAATAACGACCGGATTAATTCGATTTCTAATCAGCGATGGTCTTACGATCGATTTTGAATATTCTCAAGTCAACTTTCATGTAATTAGCAATCCTAATTAGTGGATAAGCATAGCCATATATAATTGGGTACCATATAGTATAATTGCACCCACCGTATTATTATAGTAGTTACGCAGTTATTCACTTAATTAATTAATTAAAACACATTAAAATATTATCAACACGGCCAAAGAATTAATTATTCTTCCTCCCTTTCCACTATAAAAAGGCAAACCCTAATCAAGAAATAACACACCAAAATTTACCCAAATATGGCTACGACAAGAACCCTACTCCTCTTTACGACGTCGTTTTTGTTAGTAATCTCTCCCGCCATTTCCACCAATTCCCATGCAGCCGTAAAAACATGGTGCAGCCAAACACCAAACCCTAAACCTTGTGAGTATTTCTTAACTAGTGACCAAAAGTATAGCGTCCCGATCAAAGGGACGTCCGATTTCTTGAAGCTATCCTCCCGGCTAGCCCTCGACCGGTGCGTGCACGCACGGGACGGGCTCCACGGCCTCGACACGAGGTGCCGGACCGACAGGGAGAGGGCGGCGTGGGCCGACTGCGTCAACCTGTACGAGGAGACCATCGCCAGGCTCAACATGACAGTCGACCCGGCCGTCGAGTGCACGCCTGCAGACGTGCAGGCGTGGCTCAGCACGGCCCTCACGAACCTCGAGACGTGCGCGGCGGGCTTCGCCGACTTCGGCATCGGGGACTACCGGAGCGTTTTCCCGATCATGTCGAACAACGTGAGCATGTGCTGAGCAACGCTTTGGCTCTAAATAGGAATGCTTCTAAATGTAGTAAGTCGACGAGTTACGGCGGCGGAGGGTTTCCAAGCTGGGTCCGGCGGGGCGATCGGAAGCTCCTGCAGTCGTCCACGCCGAGGACGAACGTCGTGGTGGCGCAGGACGGCTCCGGCAACTTCAGGACGGTGGGGGCGGCGGTCGCCGCCGCCGGAAAAAGGTCCGGGAGCGGCAGGTACGTGATTTACGTGAAGCAAGGGACTTATAGGGAGAATGTGGATATTGGGAAGAGTTTGAAGAATATTATGTTGTTGGGTGATGGAATTGGGAAGACGATCATCACCGGAAGTAGAAGCGTCGACGGCGGCTCCACCACCTTCAAATCGGCCACCGTTTGTAAGTACTTTATTTATTTATTAATCTAAGAAGATTAATTAATGATTTTTATAATGTGTGTGCATGCACGAAACATGTTTATTTTTGTATGTAGATATATGAACATATACTTAATTTTACTTAGTATATTTTATTAATACTCTATTCTTCAAGTTGCGTGTGCAAAGACAAAATCGAATTTATTTGACCCAAATAATTCAATAACTAATTAACCAAATAAATAAATTATATCTTAGAAGTTGACTTCATTTCATTAAAAATATAACAAACATTTATAGTTAGTTAGTTTCCTCTATCCTTTTCGATTTATATCCACGATGTTAACCTTTTATTTTATTTTACGAGTCTGTTAAAATAATAATAATTTTGATATATTGAATGCAGCTGTGGTCGGAGACGGCTTCATCGCCCGCGGCATAACGTTCCGGAACACTGCAGGGCCACAGAACCACCAAGCAGTGGCCCTGCGTTCCGGGTCGGACCTCTCCGTCTTCTACCTATGCAGCTTCGAGGGCTACCAGGACACCCTCTACGTCCACTCTCAGCGCCAGTTCTACCGCAACTGCGACATCTACGGCACTGTCGACTTCATCTTCGGCAACGCGGCCGTCGTCCTTCAGAACTGCAACATCTTCGCCCGCCGCCCCCCGAACCGGACCAACACCATAACCGCCCAGGGCCGGACCGACCCGAACCAGGACACGGGGATCTCGATCCACAACTGCCGGGTCACGGCCGCCTCGGACCTCCGGCCCGTCCAGGGGACGGTCCGGACCTACCTCGGGCGTCCGTGGAAGGAGTACTCGCGCACGGTGTTCATGAGGAGCAACCTCGATAGCTTGGTCGACCCGGCGGGTTGGATGCCGTGGAGTGGGAACTTCGCTCTCAACACGCTTTACTATGGGGAGTATGCGAACACGGGCGCCGGGTCGGGCACGTCGAGGCGGGTCGGGTGGAGGGGTTACCGGGTCATCACGAGTGCCAGCGTGGCGGCGCAGTTCGCTCCCGGGAATTTCATCGCCGCCAACTCGTGGCTGCCGGCGACGAGTGTGCCGTTTACTTCTGGACTCTAATTTGTTTGTTTTTTTAATTTTATTTATTATTATTTGTGGTTGATTATTATTTGGAATTTGTGTTTGTTGTAATAATTAATTTGCAATCATGCAATTGTATAATCATATTGTGTAACGTAGTTGAAATTTTAACGTTATAAAAGGTTTTTTTAATTTGAATTATTTTTGGCCTATTTAATTTCTTGATGAAATGATAGGAACACAAACATTAATAAATGTGTGCAACAATTAAAATTAAACCAAAAAATAATTGAACTAATTTTACATGACATAGCACCCAAAATTACATGGAATAAATTCTTCCCCTTTCGATTTCTCCCATATACTGATATACATATGCTTTTTTCAAACTCAACCTGCATTTTATTCATATAAGTTCATTGTATATTAGAACGAGTCTATCGAATGTATAATTAATAAGACGGAAATAGTAACAAAGAAAGTCGAAAGGAACTTTACCGAGGGCTTTTCTGCAAAACGATAGAAATACAATGAGAACGGCGACTCCGGCCACCACTCCCACGATTATGGCCACTGTTTTTCCGATGTCATCTTCGTTTGAGGAGTCTGTAATAATATTAATTAATTAATTGTTTCAAAACAATAAAAAAAAAATATTAACTCAATTAACGATTATACTAATATTGCATAGGAAATTCAACATAAATTAGATAAAGTGGTTCCGACAATTGGGAGAGGGGAACCATTAAAAAGAATGGCTGAAATAATATTACTACTATAATTAATTAAGAGTCACGAATAAAAAACTTTAGTTTGAAACTTTATAAAGAAGATGCAATTATTATCTCATTAGAATAAAATAAATTTATTATTATACACACTGCCACTATTCAACTTGTTCTATCTCAAAATCAACTTTGGATCTCACTTTATTTAATTACTTATTTTATATGACTCCATTCATCATTCTTCTTTTCTTTTAACCATTTTTATGTTATTCTATGCGCCACTAATCGTTTTTTAATATTAAAAGGATCGCCTTTTCTCGTTCCGTCTCGTCTGATTACATATAATAAAAAGCGACGTGATCGTGATCAGATAGGACGGAGGAGGACATGCATTTATATGTTATGGTTAGAATTTTAGCTATTTCATTTCTAACAATTAAGTGAACGGTTTTATTTTCTATCGACGATTATCTAAATATTCCCTTACATCCTTCCTGATTACGTCTTTATTTATTCTTAAACCCTGAACTAAAAATAGAAACAAATGAAAAATGATAAATAAATAACCTGAAGAAGAATCGTAGTATCCTGCCTCCCAATACCGAACGTAACACTTCGCCAAGAACACGTCCGCCGCCGCCGCGCCGCCGCACATCGTCTTCACCTTCGCCACCGCCTCCGCCAGGCACGCCGAGCAATCCGCCGCCTCCAGATCCCCCAGGCACTGCGCGTACCCCTCCACTGCTCCCGTGGCGCTCACCCGGAACCCCACCGCGCCGCCCAGGTCGGCGAGCACGTCGTCCCTCCGCCGCCAGAACTCCGCGTCGACGCCGCCTCCGCCGCCGCCGCACTTCCTGAACCTGAGGCCGGTGTCCGGCTTCCCCAGGAAGTCGAAGCGCTCGTACCTCAGGAGGCAGGCGTCGAGCTGCAGGCTGCCGCCGTAGGTGTCGGGGCAGAGCACCGCCATCTGGTTCATCGCGGCGGCGACGCAGGCCGCGCAGTCGCGGGGGCGGAGGTCGCCGCGGCACTGGTAGAGGCCGTAGGAGGCGGCGTCGGAAGGGTCCGCGGTGTCGTTGCCGACGGCGAAGGAGTCGTAGAGGGCGAGGGGGGAGGAGGCGGCGATGGAGGAGAGGAGGGAGTTTTTGTTGGCTTCGTAAGGTGAGTTGGGAGCGTACTTATCTTGAGAGCAACCGCCATAGATGAAGACATGGCCGTCAACGGAGGTGCAGAAGAAGAAGAAGGAGAGAGAGAGAGTGAGAGGAGAGAGAGTGAAGATGAGAGCTAACATATTTGTGAAGGTTTTGGAATATGAGTTTTGTTCCAAACACTTTTTTTAGTTGATTTTTTGTATGGTTTTAATTTGATTTTTACATTATTTATTTATTTTTTTGATAGATATGAATGTAATGAAAAAGAAGCATAGTTTTGGGAATTGAAGTCTGCTTTTTCCATCGTAATGATAACAATAAGATTATCAGATTATCGAACGTTTAGTTCAACAGTGGAACGAAAAACGAGATCGAGATCGCAAGTAATTCAATTTCTCCATATAACCAATCAATTGATTCAATTGTGAGAATAATAGCATCAAATTTGATTCCACTGTCCAAATAAAGTTGACATGGAATTTTGAATATATTCACTCTCAAGTCTCACCTTTATAAATTTCAATAAGTGCATGAACTATTAATGGGCCATGGCCCATATATGTGATGCAAATCTTAATTGGGTTCAAACTATGTCTGTTACAAAATCGTATTGGGCTGGCCCATTTTCCAAATCGGGCCCATTTATGGAGTCCACATTTTTAATTATGTGAGTAACATGTATTTGGTTCTAAAGAAATACGATATAATGGAACGACTCAACATCGTTGAAATGGGGAGTGTATACAATTTCATTCAATTTCAGTTGACTTGTTTTATCATTGTATATCTTACGTGTATTCTGGTCAACTGAAACGGAACGAAGGGAAAATGTTACGATATCGATTGAGTGATTTATAAACGTACATAATTAGGCGTTGCTTCAAACTTCAAAGTCTACGTTTTGTTTTGGTGAAAGTTTGGTTGAATTTTCCCCAAATTACAATTTTGGTTACGGACCGGCCTAAGAAACCAAAGCCTATTTAAATAAAATCCAAATTTCATTGACCCACAAATTTCATTTCTTCTTCATTTTTAATTTTTTTTTTAATTTTTTAATTCCGGTCTAATAACGTTATGCATCACTTATAGGGAATGAAATATAATCATCCAACTATAATTTCGAGGAAACTTCTAAGCCAAAGTTTACTTTTCTAATTGATGGGTAGAAATTGGAAAATCATAAAGTGTGGTAACATTTTTCTTCGGGCACTACTCAATAACGTTTAATCTATTTAGCTAGTGCCCCATCAAATTATACTCGAAGATTTACCTTTTAAAATAGATCATTGAAAGTTTCGTCGGAAGAAAAAGAAGTATAGCAAGAAAGTAAGAAATCGAATTATGTGAACATATTATTATGCGGAATAGGGGAAATCCACCATCATAGTGTGATTGTCACAAAAAATAAAATAAATGAGGTGTGATTATATTCATTATCTCATTCGATTCTCCACCATGTTTTTTGATAGAGACTTATGTGGTGCTCTATTAGCTAAATCAAATTTGTCAGATAATATACTCTTTCCGTTCCAATTGACTTAACTCATGTGTACATTTTAATATTTGAGTATTAAAGTATACAAACGAATTAAGATGTTTTCAAGAAAATTATGTTCCCCTAGTGGGAATTGAGTGTAAAATCACGAATTTTCTGAATCTAATTAATGTTATATTTCAATACAATATGATTCTCAAATCGATAAAAATCTAATTTCAGTTGAAGATTCACACTACAAAGAGTAAGAAAAGAATTCAAACACGCAACAAATAACATCAATGATGATTACCTACTCACAAAACATCACTCAATAATACTAAAAAAATTCCTATTAATCATAGGGTATTATTTTTGCATACCCCTTTTCAAAACTCTCATACACAAAATACCACTCCTTTAAAAACAATGCACAAAATACCACTTAATATCCATTTATCCATAAATGCCCTTATCCTTGTCTATGTGCAACCCCAAAATTGCTATGGACACAATTTTTCTTTGTTTAAAATATTTATCCATTAATGATTTGTAAAAATGGGATAAAAATCTCGTTTTCACCAATTATGATCCTACGCTTCTAAAATGGTATCAGAGCCCATGGTTTATTTGGGAATTATATTTATTTATTATATATTTGATTATTAACTAACGGAGGAGACACCAAGTGAAAATGGATCGACCGGACTATTGTCCGAGTTGCGAGTGTTACAGAGAATATCTCCAATTTTTGGGGAATCGAAAGGCGTATGAACTTTCTCAATTAAGAGAAAGCGAAAGAATTCTCCGAGATGTTCGAGAGTATGCCACTCCCGACCAAATTCGGACCGGAGAAGGAGTGGTGCAGAGTTACTTAGATCGCCTCTGGATAAATTTTTATCTTGAAGGAGTTCTAAGGCGAGCTATGAGGAGGTTTCACCAAACTCATACTCATCCCAGATGACGGAGTCAACCGGAGGAGTTGGCCCTAATTTCCTAGAGATTGAACCTGATTCATCAAAAATCTCTAAGGATTTAAGGGAGATCCAGAAGACGGTGCAAAACTACGGCAACTGCCAGTACGGAGTACCACAACAAGTTGAAAAGATATCTTCTCAACAAGATGAAATCCTTAACATCTTGAAAGATATCCAACAACGAGTGGAGAAATTGGAACAACCCCATTCCAGTTCCTTTAGAAGAAATTTCGTCTTTAAAGGCGAATCAAGCAGTCCCCAGACGGTACTGCCCATTAAGGATCCTAACCTGAAGGATCCAAAACAAGAATTCATAAACAGACTGATTCGAGATGGCAAATCTTGAAAGGATCGGTTTGGAAGATCTACAGGAGTTGGCAGAATCATTTGCTGACCTCAGAATGGTGGATCTAAAGGTGAACGAGAGAGAACCGGAGCAAAAGCCATTTGTTGAAGCCGGATCTTCGTTCCATGAGCAGTTTGAGGATAGGAGTTATGAAGCTCACAGAATCAACATGCGTAATTCAAGGTGGAAGCCCTCCAAAACACATGATACTCCTGTAGGAAAGGCAACAATGGAACCCATCCATCCATATGGAATTCATCTCAACCTCGACGATGTCAACTTCAACGAGAGAGAGGAAGCCATCGAGGAGTGGAAAAATTCCATGACTATTGCAACAGCCACTCTTGATATGAGTCAAGATAGCTTTGCAAAGACTCTCGAGGTGAGCCTCGTGGGTGTGGTCAGGATTGCTTGGGAAGGAATGAGCCAAGATACAAGAGACAAGTGCCTAAAGGGAGACTATCAAAACATGGCTCCTTCCATGGCGGATGTATTGAAGCATCATTTCCTAGGGGAAGGATACTTCAAGGGATTGATGAAGAGAAAAAGAAGAAATACTTATTGGCGTTCTACAATCTGAGGCTCGTGGTCTTGGAGCAGAAGACGCTCAACAAGTTCTTAAAACTCTTCACCTTATATCAACATCAATCTAGGATTGATGAAGAGAAGGCCAGGGAAATTTTCTTCCTAAAATTTCCAAGCCCTTGGAGAGAAATGCTTATTCGTGGATATACCCCAGGTATCCATGATAGCGTTGCTAAAAGGATGTCCTATGTGCATGCCAAGTTGATGGAATGGTGTCAACAAGCTACTGCACAGAAGAACGTAAAGAAGTTGAGGAGAATGAACAAAACTACCCTCAACTGTGAAGGTAGTGATCTACCAACGGTCATTGGAGAAGAACCTTCGGTGAAACGAAGGTATAAGAAGAATAGGTTCCAGCCCTATTCAAAAGAAGGAAAATCCAGGAGAAAATCTTGGAAGCCAAAAACTATGTGGTCCAGACAGAAGGCCGGATCATATAAATATGGACAGCGAAGCCGTCCATCCAGGAGCAGATTTCAACCCAGAAAGACGGACCAGAAGGCGGACCAGTCTCGGGGAAAATTTGCAGGCAAGAAAACTTTCAGAAAAGCTCATGCTAGAGCCAATGAAAGTTTCAAAGATTGCAACTGCTGGACGTGCGGTGCACTTGGGCATATCTCAACCAATTGCCCAGAGAACAGGAGGATGAATAGATTCGAGTCAACACCCGACATCGAAGACGCGATCTATTTCAAGGATCTGGTACAAGTTTATCAGTTCGAAGATATACCCTCTGATGAGAGTATATATGAAGCCGAAGAGGACTTCGACATCGAAGATTCTGATGGATCCAGTGATTCAGAATCCAACTGAAGAAGAGGTACATCATCAGGAATGTGAAGATAGTACCGGATATTCTAGCCGGACGATTATCTCACAAAGCCAGATTGATAAGATCATGAAGAAGAACCTGAGTATACAAAGATACCAGGGTTTTTCAGCCGGGAACATAGACCAAGTTCTAAGGAACTTCAGTCTAAAGAGTCGAAAGCACCATATTGTCTATGGGATCACAAGACGAGAAATGGCGCTACCAATCGAGCTCACGGGGAATCAAGTGGAGATGCAGTTGATTCCAGCGAGCGATATCCGGGAAGATCTATCAAAGATGAAACCGGAGGTTGCGGAAAAGATGAATTGGATCCACATCGGAGCAATTCAACTAGTGCTTAAATCAGCCTTGTTCGTAGGAGTCGATTCACTAATCGACATTGCTATATGCGACAGGCGAGTACGAAACCTGCAAGATTCGGTGATGGGAACCATCGCAGGAAACCTATGTGCTGGACAAGTGGTGGGGATTATCTATCCAAAGATTGCTTACAATCTTAACGACACCAGCTTCAGCAAAGCCCTGACGTTGTATCAGGACTTCAAAAGAAAGGATTTGGTGGAAGAAGGAAATAGACCTTATTCCATCACATATCAGGTATCCTATGCGCTTTCCAACTCCCATCATACTGAGTTGTTCTTGGGAAAGCAATTCATTGAGATACCAGATATCTTCAAGAAGGTGACAACGGCAATTTGTCCCGATAGAGTTGAGATTCCACGACTGAGAGACGTGGATATCCAAATTCAAGACAGGGTAGTCATAAGACATGATCAAAGTCTTAGATTACACTCTGGAAGATTATCATTCCAGGGAGACAGGATTACTTCTCAACCGTTGGGAAGGAGTCTGAGTCTAAGACAACCTGCTCAACCAAGGTTGCTAGACTTTAACAAAACGGTTATAACCATCAAATGTCCGGAAGGATGGAGAGGAGTAACCACCAGATTTGATACTACAAGGTGGGAAAATAATTTTCCTTGTAATATCTTGTATTATCTGGAACAGCCGGAGATCCATCACTACAAGGCCATGATCGAGATGGGTGGATGGAAGGTTGAAGTCAAAGGCCGAGCAGGGAAAGAAGAAAATATTCTTATCCTCGGACTAGATTTCCTCGAGAAATACAAGCCCTGGAGAAGCAGGGAAGGAGGAATGGAGATCACGATCAATGAGAAAAAACTATTGATCGAATGACAAGTCCATTTTCAATATACATTCCTATTGGAGTGTTGTATGAAAAATATAAGGCAGAGTATTTTGCTGCCTATATTGATTCGGGTGCAGGAATATGCACAGCAAGACGTGAAATCTTCCCAGCAGAAATAGAGGAAGAATTACCACGGATTGCAGGACGAGATTTCTCCAAAAGGGTTCTGATTCTATCAAAAGGAATCAAGGCCGTGGAAATCTTGATTGGAGGAGCAGGTCAGACGCCTTGGTATAAGGTTAAAACCCCTCCAATTTATTTTCATGATACCGGTGCAGATATTTTGCTCGGTAACAATTTTCTGCAGATGTTCAAAAGATATATGCAGGATAATGAGAGGCAGAGATTAGTGTTCACAACGAAGTGTGACCACAAAATTATTGTTCAGAGATTGAAAGGAGCATTTAATCGACAAATGCCAATCAATTTTCGCAGCAAGCGTGGTGATGAAGGATTACTTCGGAACCCGAAAATGCAGGACCAGCGACGATTCAACGAAGCGTTGTTGGATTATAGGATCAAAGGGAAACTTAGCAAGAACGATGAGGAAAACGTTGCTAAGATCCAGATCCTAAAGGTATCTTTAATTTGTAAAGATATAGAAACTGATACACAGGTATCATTGGAAGATGTCAAAAGGAAAATTGTACGTTGTTACAATGAGAATCCTTTAGCATGGTAGGAGAAGAATCAACTCAGAGCAACCTTGAAGGTCAAACCTGACAAGGTTCACGAGTTAATTCGATACAGGCTGATCTTGATGAATATCAAAGATCAAGAGGACATGAAAGGCATCATCAAGGAGCACCTTGACATGAAGCTGATCGAACCAGGAAACTCACCATACAGTAGCCCAGGCTTCTTGGTAAGGAATCATGGTGAGATTAAAAGAAATAAACCTCGACTTGTTATTAATTACAAAGGTATTAATGACATTTTAGAATTCGATGGTTATTTCATACCAAGTAGAGAACACCTTATTAACTGCATTAGAAATGCAAAGGTTTTCTCAAAGTTTGATTGCAAGTCAGGTTTCTACCAGATTCGCATGGAAGAAGGGAGTAAGAAGTTCACAGCTTTTTCTACTCCACAAGGACATTACGTTTGGAACGTAATGCCAATGGGGCTAGCTAATGCACCTCAGATATTTCAGAGGAAGATGGATAATTTATTTAAAGATTATTCATCCTTTATGTTCGTTTATATTGATGACATTCTCATAACGTAAGATATGAATGAACACAATAAACATCTTGAAATCTTTGCAGATGTTTGTTACAGAGAAGGGCTAGTACTGTCTGAGAAAAAGGCAGTTATAGCAACCCGGAAAATGGAATTTCTGGGAATCGAGATCGATGAGACGGGGATTATTTTGCAGGATCATATCGTGCAAAAGGTGAAAGATTTCCCAGAAGATCTCAAGGAGAAGAAGCAACTTCAAAGCTTCTTAGGAGTTGTTAATTTTGCAGGAGCATTTATTAAAAATCTTGCAAAATACAGAAAGATCTTTAGTCCACTACTAAAGAAAGATGTTCCGTTCATCTGGACAGAGGAACACAAAGAAGGAATGAGAGTATTGAAAGGAGTTTGTGGGAATCTTCCTAAACTCTCAATGCCACAGGATGATGATGATCTAGTCCTGTATACCGACGCAAGTGATCATTGGTGGGCAGCAGTCCTTACAAAGATCACACCGAATGGTGAAGAACCATGCAGATACTGTAGCGGGTTGTTCACAGCAAATGAGGTCGTTAGATGGCACATTAACGAGAAAGAATTCTTTGCAGTTCGAAAGGCGTTTAAAAAATGGCCTTTATTTTTATTAGCAAAGAAATTTACTTTGAAAGTCGATAACACACAGGTTAAGGCTTTCTTAAAAAACAAGATAGAATCTAAACCTGAAAAGGCTAGATTACTAAGATGGCAAGCTGAATGTCAATATTTTGTTTTTGACATTGTTATTGTGAAATCTCATGAGAATGTTCTTGCAGATTTCTTGACAAGAGATGGAGCCAACTGAATGTAGCTCTATCATGATTGCCCAGAAGCATCTTCGAGAGAACCTCGAGATGTTGT
This sequence comes from Thymus mandschuricus, assembly GCA_029379335.1. Lineage (NCBI taxonomy): Eukaryota > Viridiplantae > Streptophyta > Magnoliopsida > Lamiales > Lamiaceae > Thymus > Thymus mandschuricus. The sequence continues at coordinate 1,637,601 of CM057072.1, forward strand.
CAAAAGAATGGGACGAGTGTGTCTTGAGGGCTGAACAAGCCGGAAAGATACAAGCTGTCGACAAGACGAAAGTCACCGACAGGATACAAGCTTGCAGGATGGCACAAACCCAGTGCTGGAATGCAGTACAAGCGCCACTCCTTCGGGCGTCCTCTAAGGAAAAAGAAGTGATTCGGTTGCCGGCCCCTATAACGGTAGCAGATGATTCATATACCTCTAGCACAAGTCCTAAGTTGGTGGTGTCTACGGATCCATCGGCCCAAGGAAAAGATGAGGTTCAGATGTCCAAACCTGAATCATCATGTCAACCGAGCACCTCTGGGGTTAAAGAGGGAGAGATCAATCTTAGGCCAATGACTGGCAAATCTAAGGTTGATACTAACCAAGTTATTCAAGTTTCTCCATTTTGGCAGGCATATCAAGCTAGTTGGGAGAAGCTTCTTACAAGAAGGGGATTGAATCCAAACCATTGTATTATTGATGGTTCAGGAAAATATCCCAGGGTGTGGATGAAGCCAGGTGCAAATCCACATGATGTCAAGCAATGATATGATTTTGGAGCTCTTGCTTCAGTTTCAACCATATCACCGGCGTTCGCAGAAATCAAGAATCTACCCAGGTGGATTCAAGAGGCTGTGTACGATTCATGGGCTAACAACGATCAACTTAGCCGCGGTGATGTTCTGGAATTATACTTCATAAGTGCAGCTCCTGAACCAGCAGGAAAAGGGAATCACGAGGCCTTCCACTACATAAGGCTAAGGAGACCCGACGAGAGAGCCTTAAACAGTGTTAAGGCAATGAATGGAGATGCTCCACTCGTCTCCACCATCTCAGAAGATGAAATCTCAACTCGACGAGCTTGGGGTTTATGGGTCTGTCTCACAGAGATAGACAAAGTCAAATACCAGTTCAAATTTTATCAGAACTCGGTAAACGGATCTTTCTTGTTGAACACTATAACAGGAAAAACCACAAGATTCGCAGAGGAAGCTTTCGAGAGAAAAAAGACTTTGCTATGGGAGAACAAGCTAGTGGTGAGTAAAGAGACTCATCGCAAATACTGCAACATGGCTCATTTTGGTCATTGGGAAGAACGAATTTGTTCGTCGTGCCAAAACCAGAAGGAGTTGGAGTTCGGGAAAGGATTCAGGCCAAGAGCAGGCCGAGCCCGAGCCACCGACAAGAAGGAGTCCCATGCGGTTCCAGACAAACGAACGCCAAGGGCCCCGGGGAAAGGCTTTCCCAACAAAAGATAGTGGAGTCATGTGACTCTACTCAACAGGAGCCCCACTCAAAAAGAAGACGACAAGAGTGGGTTGCAGGAGAGTGACATTCCACCAACAATTTCGGTGGAATTCAAAAATGGAGGTCCCAGACTCCATTCATTAAGTTGCATTATCAACACCTTTTGGTGGAGATAATGACAGATCAACCTCACCGGATGAATTATTATAACTTTCGGTGGATTGATTAATAAACTGGCCCTCACCACTACCGAAATTTGCGGTGAAGGAGGAAGATGCCAACGACTTTAGCATCCGAGGCAATAATGCAGGATTTGGTAGATGCAATTCAACATCTATATAAAGAGAAGAATGAAGGAGGAGAAGATCATCGAACATTTTCTTCAGCTTCTTCAAAATAAACTCTGTAATAGTTTTTCAGTTTTCTTTGTATGAGTGTTTCTACTTCCGCTACCATAGGTAGCTAAACAAGTTTGTCTCCTCCCAAAAGGAGATAATCTTTATGTAATAAATAGTTTATAATTCCCTAAATAAAATTTTGGGCTTCTGCTCATCACCTGTCGTCAAATTTTAATTTTGTATTTACCAACAAAATACTCTACGCCCCGGGTAGAAAACGAACGAGGGCTGTGCTGTTTGCTGCTGAAGGAATTCGTGGCTGGAACCATCAGGTGCTCCGCGTGGTTGGAATGCGTTTGCCGTAAAACCCAGACGGATAGGACCCGGCAGCAACTCGGTCAAAAGGTATGAAGTTGGTATTTTACAAAAATTTTAATTTTTCGGAAGAGTGATGGGCCTGTTAGTATTTGCATGGCTAGGAGTGGAAATATACAAAAAACAAAGGGAAATACATTGTATAAAGGGTATTGATGACTTTTTGGGTATAAAAGGGTAGTTTGTGTATGGTTTTATTTTGAGGGGTAGTTTGTATATGGTTGGTTTGAAGAAGGGTATTTGAATTTTCTACCCTTAATCATAACTCTCACCCATTTATATACAATAAAAAACTCTCAAACATTCCAAAAATATAACCGTAAAAATTATATAATTAAATACTAGAATTAATTTAACTACACACTTTCCTTTTCTCCTAATATGTCGTCATCATCTAAGCCCGTGACGTCAGCAAACTCCTCCGACCCGTTTTCTTCCACTGCAATAGCTTCCGGTTACACTGACCCGCCTTGATCCGGGTCTGGACCCTCTCGAACTCCGAGATCCGGCAGGGAATGGTCAACCCGCCCGGATGGTCGTACCCGAATTCCTTTTCGGATTCTTTTAACAAGTCCCCGAATAGAGGGTGATTTATGTACACGATTGGAACGAATATCCTTTGAAAATCGCCATCCTCTTGGCCCACGTAGACCGCCATGTGGCCCTTCGGAATATGGGCCGGCCTCTCCAGAAACGGGTCCTGCCCGACTTGGATGTAGCCCCGACCCGGATCCATTTTCCTCCCCAGGATCGCCTTCGCCTTCCTCTTCAGGCGGCCGGTCCAGCTCAGCAGCATCGAGAGCGGCTCGATCCGGCCCGATCGGCGGTTGAGGCGGCGGTACGTCGCCGGCGAGCACCTCCGCCGGAAAAGCCGCCGGAATACCGTGGTGACGCGGTGCTTGAGCATGAATCCTCGGAATCTTCCCATTTTCGTCGAGAGATTTGGAGAAATTGAAAGAGATTTGGAGTTGATCTGTGGTGTAAAAGGAATTTGGGGGAAAGTTTTCAAGAGAAGGGCCAAGGATCGGCGACGGACATGGCGAGGCGGAAGAGGGTGAGGCAAACTTCAGAGAGAGAGGTAGGTATGTTTGACATGGTTTATTTCTGGAGGAGTTATCAGAGGAGAAAATTTCATTCGGAAAGTGTCTACTCCGGCGAGTCAGGGGCGGCGGAGGTGGCGGAGGATGATGAGAAATTAAAGGAGTCAAGAGAAAAACAAGGCAAGTGAAAAACACCACGAATTCCGGAAGGATTTGAGCGCCTGCGTTATATATAAGAGAGAGAAAGAGGAGAGAGAGAGAGAGAGAGAGAGAGAGAGAGAGAGAGAGAGAGGAGGTTTGAAAATGTCCACTAAAAAAACGAGCGAGTGTATACATAATTATTATTGTTGAAATATTATGGAATTATTGTGGAAATTATGATGTGAGGGGAGATTTTTAGTGTTTTTGAGTTGAATTTTCCTTTATTTTTGGGTATTTTGTATTCATTGTTTTGAATTTGAGTTACTAATTAGTATTTTACCAATTCAAAACATTTGAGACTAGCCACTATTAATTTGCCACGTACTTGTTTTTATATTCCCTCTTCCAAAAAATTAGGGTCACCCAATCCATATACTAACTAACGCTCACTCCGTCTAATTTCATTAGTCATATTAAAATATTTATATTATAATTTTAATAATATATATAGTAGTGAAATTTCATGGGATTAAATTACATTTTTAACCCTTTCCTAAGGGGAAAAAAATGGTCACATCGTTATCAATTGTGACACACCTATTAAAATGGGTCCAATTCACGCATGTTAAATATCTCTATTAAGCCAAACAAAATTTGTACATACGTGTGTGTCACCACACTTGCAATTTAAAATTAACCATAAATAAAAAATCAATATTATCTCTTCTTCTTCCTTATTTAATTAAAAAAAATCAATTGGTTTAATTAATCAATTAATTAATTAAAGGGCCGTAACCTTTGGGCGTAACGAAAAGCGAAGAAATTTTCGTACATATCCGTACATACGGTACTCTACTAGTACATTAGAATTATAATTAAATATAATTAGATTATTAACTTTTTTAAAAAATTCAAGAAATCAACTTTTTTTTTTTCAAGTGGTGGGCCCAATTTGGGCCACGCGCCAACAAAAATCTGTAGAAGAAATCCAATATTCTAAGTTAGTTGGCCGGTTTTTATAGAGAAAAATTTAAGCCTAACGGTCCATATATCTTCACGCAATCCCTATCTGAAAACGATTATATTTTTATTTATTTTGAGGAAAGTTAATAAAGAAAAGGAAAAGTCAGATAAAGACGAATCATATCTATTTATCAAGATTATTTACAACTTTAGGTCTTATCTCGGGACATGTAATTACTCGAACTCGATACATTTGACTTCAAAACTTAACCTTATCGCTAGGTCAGCATATGATTTTCGAGGATAAACTTGCAAATGGTACTTGATTAGGACTAATTAACCAATATAATTTGTTAGGTACTTGCGGAATTAACGTTTATTTTATTAGTACATTTTAAATTGAGGTCTTCACCTACTCTAATCTCCTCATATTTTGTACTAATAATAAAATGGAAGTAGTCAATTATCAAAATTATTATGTTGAAGAAAATTAAAGTCAAGTGGAAAAGTATAGATTAAAGAAAATTTCAATTATCGGTTAAACTGATTGCAACAATTATTATTTTGATTTGGAGACAGATGTATCGAGGTTGATATTCGATTGTTACATCCTAACTACTGAATTACCTAGTTTATTATTTATATACGCACGCGCACGATTCTTTCCAATTGAACGAAGGGTTGGACAAATTTATCGAAATAATTACAGATGGTTTTAGTTGTTTAATTACCGGTTCCAAGGTTAATTAAGAGGTGATTGCGTGCGTGCGTTGACCTAGTGGTAGACGGTTAAATATTGTTATCAAAGGTTCCGAATTCGAACTTTCCGTGGTGTAATTTGTAAACTTTCTATAGTGAAAGTGCTTCTTTTTTTTTTTTTTTTTTTTTTTTTTTTTTTTTTTTGCAATAAACTTGTATCAATGGTTAATGTAATATTCATTGAATTCATTATCAACAAAATATAGTTAGTGCTATATGATTTGGAAATGAAATTTTTAGGATTTTGATATTTTGGCGGGACATCTTCTAATATATCATTAAATGCTCGTCACATAAGAAAGATATTATTAAAAATCAACGACAATAAAAAAAAATCATAAATTGAACATTTTGTGTTCTAACAATATTTTTAACACGTAACGAGTGTTAGCTTCGTACCAAAACCGAAATTGAATCAGAGTCCAATGAACAAAACTTTGATGGGCCTGGATAAATACCTGAGGGCCCATAAGTATTTTTGGGCTTTTTAGAACTCAAACCCACTAACATGAATTTGGTACCAAAAATTCTGGCGGGTATCCAATCTTCACAATATCGGGCTGACCCGACCCGGTTACTACACCAGTCATTCGGATCCTACTTTATTACAAGTAGCATCATCAGCACGCAGTGTACGCCAAGCAATTGGAGAGCTTGCTGGGAACGGGTCGGACTCGTAATTCAGGATCCGATGGATGCGTTGCAGGAGTCGGGTTGGGAGGAGCTCCGGAGAGAGGCCAGGAAACTGGAAGGTGATCTCGACGTTAAGCTCTCTAACTACGCTAAGCTCGGTGCGCGCCTCACCCATGGCGGTAAGTGACTGTGTGGTTGTTTCTGCGCGCGCTAGCGTTTTTTTTTCCCCTTTGTATATGGTGATTGAATCGGAAATTCAATGGTGTGTTCTATTGTTCAATGCGTGTCTCCTGATAGCCGCGTTCGGGTAGAAACGTTTTTTGATCGGTTACAATAGCTGTTTTAGACCGTTTTCGTCCATATCCTGCGTTATGAAGGATTTCGTAGGTTGCTGAAATTGATGCTAAACTTCTTCGTTTTCTCAAGTTTACTTGCGTTTTTTTGGGAGATATGTATTGTGTAATTTGTTGGCTGTCGCGGGGGCTTGAATGATGTGAGCCGCACCGCCTAAAGTGATTTGATCATGTGGAGAAGATGGAATACAGGAGGATTGGCTGGATCATATATCTTGATGTACTTACAGGTCTATGATCTGAGATTTTGATTTCCTCACTCGAGATTGTAACATTTTCTAGTAATTTTATATAGGTGGAATTTTACATTTGTGCTGCTATCAGTAGATAAACTTATAGGTACTAACCTCATTGAAAACACGATGTGTTCATTTATTTGGCTTTGGAAAACTCTGTCTATCACTTTTACGAAGTGGCGAAAATTGGCTGTTAAGTTTGTGAGGTTTGTATTTGCAATTACGAGAACATGTATACATGGCCAGTTCATGTGGTTGTCTTATATGGTGGAATGCCGGACCACCGTTTGCACTTGTTCATGAATAAGTAGGACATCCGTATTATGTATCAATCTCTTCTTGAATTCGTTGTGCATGGAGACTGAAAAGATGTGCTGCATAGAGCTTCACTGTCTATTTTAATGGTTAGGCTGGTTTAAGGTGCTAATAAGGTTTTGGCTCTGAGGGCATCAATTTGAGGTTTACTCTGACTAAGTGTGAATAAAGTTTGCGAAGGGGATACTGTTCAAGATAATGTTTATGCTCCTTTTTTCACCGTTCTTCTTGTTGTATTGAGCATAAATCACCTGCTGTATTCGAGGACGAAAGGTGTTGAGTATAGATATTCATATAGGTAACTTCAATTGCCTTTTGTGAAAAAATGATCTTCAATGGCTGTAACCTGCTCAACCATCAGCTTTTGGTTCTGGATTATAGTCGGCCCTCAGCCTCAGGTTGCTGGGCATTGATGTCAAGTAGCAAAACAAACTTATAAACATATGCTGTAATATATTTTTTGGCTAAAGGACATGTACTTCAATTGAAAAGTCTTCTTACCTCTGGACAATGTATGGGAAATGCTCATAAGCTACTGGATATAAAGTCTCCATTGAAAACAGTTTTGCTACAAGTCCCTGACACCAGACACCTCTTAATTTTCTTATAATGACTCTGACTTGGCCCTAGTGTTTTCTTTCTGATGATTTTAATTGGTTTCCAGGCCCCATGGATGGTGCTTCTTCTTCTACTCCAGGATCCAGCTCCTGGAAATCTATGGAAATGGAGATCCAGTCATTGCTTGAGAAGCTACTGGATATCAATGATTCAATGAGTCGGTGTGCTGCATCAGCTGCGTCTGCTACTTCGGTTTCTCAAAAGCTGTCCAGGCATAGGGACATTTTACACGATTTTACCCAGGTTAGTTACTTCTGTTACTACCATGTGATTCTTTTCAAAGGTGATTATAAAAGCTGCGGAAATGGTGGTGTTATTGATCGTATTTTTAGTTCATAAAGTAACGCTAGAAACACTGACTATATATTTGTGAACTTCTCCAGATTATAATCTTGACCAGTTCTATGCAAGAGTGTTACAATCAAATTCAGAATTGATGTACCTGTTGTAATTCTTCATTTCTATACACATAAACTCTAATAGACAACATATAGTCCAAGCAATGCTTGTGCTCACACGCCATGTCACCTGCCAAACTATTGTGGATCTGCTTGTTTCCCTGGCTCCAATTTTCCTTAAACTTTTGACTAGTATTTTCTTTATTCCTTCATCCCATTTTCTTGGTTTTTTTATATCACCATACATGCCCAGACCATGAACTTAGCAATAAAGTAATGATCAGCTAACTCGGGGAATAATATTTAAGGGTTAGTACCTCTACCATCTGTTAGAATATTGCTTGTTGTAGATAAGTCCCAACATATGAGGAAAGGAGGGGCAAGAGAAGCCTTTGAACTCCAGGGCTCACCCACAGGTATACAAGGCTGGTCCTGTTGAACTGCACCGGCTGGGGTATCTGACAGTTTTTTGGTGGCTAGAAAAAATTTATTGTTTGTTGGTTTTTTTGTATCTATGATTCTGATGGCAGGTGATACCGGAATACAGAGAGTGGGCAAACAGTAATTAGGCATGGTCCATAATCTTATCTTGTCTTAGCTAGTATACAGTATATGGGAATTCAATTGATATCTTAGCTCCTGATTCTCCTCCTTTTTTTTTTTTTAATTATTTTTTTTTTTTTTATTTTTAATCTCAATTTTTGGCTTCTAATTGCTAGTGGATTAATTGCCTGGACCCTGGACAGATTTACATGCAAGGTCTTATCAGCCATAATGCATTTGCAGATTATAGAACTTGTTTTGATAATAATTGTAAGAAAATTTTGGCACCTTTAAGAATTTGGTTATTCATGGATATTTGTGATTCATCATTCTATTTAGGCCAATCCCTTAAAAATCTTGAAATTTGATAATTATGAAATTACCTGATGACTCTTTGTTGTTGCAAATATAACACAGAGTATGAATTCTATTGCAATCGTGATGTTGAGGGTAAAATTTGGTGAAAAATAAAATGTTTCTTTTTTGTGGCTTTCTGTTTTGCACTACAAGACTTGCTTGGAATCATGTTTTTAGAAGGCAAGAATTGCAGGGACTGATTATCAAGTTATGAAGAACTAACGTTACAAAAACACCCTTAATTTAATTATTCTGCCATTATGTTCATCAAGTTCTAGTGAGTTTGACTTGAGGCACTTTTTTAGGAATTTAGACGTATCAAGGGAAATATTAACTCGATGAGGGAACATGCTGAACTTCTTACATCTGTACGAGATGATATCAGCGAGTATAAGGTAAGAGCAGTTAACTACTACGGAGTACCCATTATCATGCAAAAATTTGTCGATAGCTTATATTTTTGCTAATTGTTGAGTTTATGCAGGCTTCCGAGAGTGGCTCTCCAGGAATGCATTTGTTACGGGAGAGGGCTGCCATACATGGAAGCATATCTCATGTACGACTTATAAGCTACTTACTGACTATATGTCACCTGGAATAAAATCTGATATATATTCAATTTTGAGATTCGTTTATGATGCAGTTAAATTAATTGATTAAAGGTGAGGTTGATTTAGTTACTGAAGAACCTGTATAATATCCACTGATTAATTGTCGTCTTCTCTTGTGGTATTGGTGACCGGCACACATAATAGCTTCAGAATATAAGCTTTTATTAAACATTTCACCATCTATTCACAGATTGATGATGTCATAAGTCAAGCTCAAGCTACTAGAGCTGTCTTGGGCTCTCAAAGGACATTGTTTGGAGATGTTCAAGGAAAAGTCAAGCTACTTGGCGACAAGTTTCCAGTAATTCGTGGTCTTATCGGTAAGATTAATTAAGAGCAGTTACTCCAAAATGTTTATGTGAATATTTTAGTTAATTACTCTGTTCAACAATGTCCACAGGTTCAATCAGAAGAAAACGGTCAAGAGACACACTCATTCTATCTGCAGTTATTGCGTTTTGTACACTTTTCCTTATCATATATTGGCTTTCAAAGTAAACAGAAGAGATTATTCTTATGAAATACTTAGGGGAAGAAGTTGTTTCAAAGGAGTTTCCCACTTATAGTTGTGTTAGAGTGATCATACAAGATTATAGTTTCCGACCTGCCTGCTTCTGATGGTCTTGTCGAATGCATTATCTTAACATGTACATAAGGAATATGATTATGGTTAACTGGTTACACTAGGAACAGATTCTAATATTCAAGAGTGCTGTATTTGAGTCAATTGATCAGCCAGTGACTCCAATATTTTGCTGAAGTATGTTGGAACTTTCCTCTTTCGTCCATTAAATGGACTTCCTTTGGAGCTTCATACCATGCTATCATGTGTCTTATCTTCCTGCTAAAAGATTTGGACTGTATTATTGTCTTTGACCTGAATAAGATGAGTGATACTTTGAATTATCTTATGAAGCTCTGCACTGTCGGACTGATTTAAATGATTGCATCTTCTTTGACCATGAAGGTTGACTACTCATACTGGAATTAGACTAGAAGATCACCAGGTAAAATGCTTTTTTATGCTATTTTACTTAATTTACAAACAATTGCGAATATTCAGGTTAAGATTTAGGTGTATTAACTCAAATAACCTCTGAAGAAGTTTTAGTTGGTGGTTGCAGCTGCAGATTCTTTGGCAACAAATCTTCAAGAATGTTTGTGAACAGTAATGCCTTCTGCATTTCCTTTTGAAAATACTACTATTGTTTGTGTTCTGCTATTCTCTTGATTATTCTATGAGATTTAAGAAAAACCAAGCAGCTTAATTGAAAAGTTGTATGTGGGAATCTTGATTGATCTTTCAATAAGAAATAGGGGTCAACCTTAGCATCTAATGTTTCAAGTACAAAAAGTGCCAACTCTCTTTAAATTTGGTATGGCAGGTGAAAGGTTGTTTGATGAGCTCTCAAAGCAATGCAATTAAGCTGGCACTACAATTGATGGCATTAACACAAAAACTATAGGTAACTTTTGGCCACCTCTCTACAGCATTCAAAATATCTTCTCCATTTCATTTCACACTCAGTGCGTGTTTTTGTGTGTGTGTGTGCTCATATATTTAGAGAGAGAGAGAGAGAGAGAAACCTGGATTTGATGAAATTGCTGAATTCTTGTCACTTATATGGGGTGGGGAATCTGCTGCAAGAATGGGTAAAACAAAACAAATACAGGACATGTTTTCTTACTATATAGGCCCTATGCAAACATATGTATGGTAGAGCCCTAAAATACTTAAAACTTTAGACCTAAGGTATCTCTCTCTCTCTCTCTCTCTCTCTAGCCTTCTTGTGTAGCTATGGTAGCCTCTGCTCCACCACTACATAGCCTATACATACATGCATTACTATATGCATATGCACGCACACACATACACACAGTGAGAAAAGGACTGTAATTTATATAGACAGCCCTACCACTGTTGAGCTTGAGATGCCAAAAACATGTTTCAGTGGAAGCAGCTCATTAATTGCGCTATCATCCTTCCATCTTTTCTCGATTTCCACAGTAGTATTCAGTGTTCGTGCTCTTTTTCTTTCTTTTGGGTGTATGTGTATGTGTATGTGTATGTGTATGTGTGTGTGATCAATGAAAAACAAAATTCAATTTCCCTTTCTCTTCTTTTTTTTGAATCCTGTCTTTGAATTATCAAGGGGATTCAAGAACCATAATTTAGTTATAATATTATCACTGAGAATGAATAAAATTTTGAAGAGAGGGATTCGATTCTTGCAAATATTTCTGTGCCTGATTTGTTTAATTGGTCAAAAGCATCTTGGTTTACAATATTACTAGAATGTAACATTTGAGGATCCCGATATTTACCCTCTATAATAAATGCTAATCTGATCAGTGATCTGATTTTAGGGTTCTTTTCTACATAGAATGATTGTTAATCGAGTACTTACTCCCTCCGTCCCACTCCACTTGGCTCGTATATTTTGTATATATGAGCCAAGTCGGTTGAGACGGACGGAATATCATTTTTAGTTGGTCACTTTTCTAGGGATGAGACATTTGAATGCATACAGTTGGATAATTCATTACCAGCTCCTTGCTCTACCTAAATTTCCTTCTAGGGTTGGAACTATTTCACTTAGATTCTCTTGTTACTTGTTAGTTTAGTCTTTTTAATTACGTGCATTTTCACAATGACATTATCATTTTGCATGCGTGATTCCAACTAATAGAGTATGAATGCAATTATTTAGCATCCCTTAGACCCTCCGTCCCATTCTACAAAAGTCGACAAAAGACAGTCAATTGGCTCTTTGTAGATCTAGCGTATGTACATACTATGTTGGAAAACAGCATAAAATAAGAATGCAATGTCAACCGACACAGTAGCTGACAGGGAAAAAAAAAAGGTATAAATAAATAAAAGTAAAAATAGAGGGGGATTGAGTTTAGATTCGTGATTTGGTTGGCTGTAATGTTTGTAGGCAGGGGTTGGGTTTTGTTTAGTTGAGAAAAGATGGTTGATTTCTCGGAATGTGGTTGCGCCGCCGTGGAAGGAAGGCAGCATCTTTCTTCACCTACCCATCGGAAATTCCGATGGGACCTTTATTTATTTTGCGCCTTTTTCTTGAAATAAAAACTACTCCCTCCATCCGTTTTATGACGACACTTTTGTTCAATAAAGTATACATATTGAACAAAGTGTTATCATAAACATGGACAGAAGGAGTAGTTAATTGTGAGTGCTTCATGACTTTATATATATATATATATATATATATATATATATATATATATATATATATAAATACTATTCTTCCCGTTTTATTCATGTAGCGATAGTCTACTGCCTTTATAAAGATTGATCTTTTAAATTTGGGTGATTTGATTTGTTTCCCACTTAGAACGGATTTTTAATTTTGCAATGTATTGGTTAAAATATTTGATGAGGGGGAGTTTGTGAGAGGCTAAAATTTATGAATACTTTTTAGGGTCATAAATAGTGGTGAGAAATGATAGAGTATATGTAGTCGCATTCATCTAACTTCCAAGGGGTCCATTTTACATACCCTCTATATAGTTTTCCTATGAACAACGACAAATTACATACCAACAACTAATGTCCAATGGATTATACACTATTTCCCCTCAATTTTCATTATAAAAAATAAAAAGAGTTACTATTATTTTTTCATTCAAAATATTCCACTATACTAAGATTGAAAAGCTTCCTTGTATTGTGTGATATTTAATGTCTCACGGCTAACGTGATAGTGTTATGCCAATGCTTTTTTTGTTTAGAATTCAGTTTTTTTTTACTATAATTTTATTATTATGGTATATATTTATAATTATTTGCTTTGATTGTATTACCGTCACATCAGTTGTAGACATATTAAGTATGCTCACAATGGGTAAGAGATACTCCCATCGTTCCACTTCCTGTTTGCTATTATGGGTCGTCACACTTCAAAACTTCTATTTCCTAAAATGTAAAGAATTAACACTTACTTACCTTTCAATTTATACCTCTTACTTTTACGAATAAGTGAAGTGGGACGGAGGGGACTGTATTATTATAGGGTTTGAATTGATAGAAGGAGAATCTTTTACCCTTCTCCCCTCGTACTACTTTTCATGTAAAGGAACTATTTAAACAGTCCCCGTGGGTCTATATAGCATCTCTCAAAAATTCTTAAGCTCCTTTAAAATATCTTGAAATTAATGAAATAAGTAATAAAATCAGCACATAACTAACTTTATTATTCCAATTCATCGCTACCCAACAAGGCAACCACAACTTTAATGTAACCACTAATAATTTAGCAAATCAAACAAGTCTATCGACAAATAAACAAAGGCCCAGCACATATCAGAGAATAAATAAACAAGAGTATAACTATTCAAACAGAATTTAAATAGAAATCATTAATCATGTGAAAAATCTAAGACTATTTGGGTCTACATTATTTAATTTGCATTATAATAATTTAGATTGTGTGTGGAATTATAGAAGACAGGTCAATAATGAGTGCCTGCAAAAAAAAAGTGCACCAGTTGACATGGTTACATGTTGAAAAATCAAAATCGAAACGAAAAAGGAAAAGGGAAATTCAAAAAGTGTTGCTAAATTTGAGCAATTCGTTGCAGAGATAATGTGGCTCTAGCAGGGAAGGGGATTTCAAAGGACCAACAATTTTGGTCATTGTCCCCAGTACCATAAAATTCATTCAATTATGGAGTAGTTTTTATTAAATAAAGGTGACCCCCATTTTCTCACATTCACATACACATTTTGCATTTATGTTGAATCTTTTATGTCCCTCATCTAATAATCTTGCCATTTTTACATTTATCATCTTACACTCCCTGCGTTCACGATAATTGTGTACATAATCTTTCGATGCATGTTTTAATGTTTGTCGTAAGGATGTGTTCTCTTTGCTGCGAAAGAAAATAAGAGAAAAGAGATCATTACTCTTTAAATCTCACCATTTTCGTCACCTTTTATCTCTCTCTCTCTCTCTCTCTCTCTCTCTCTTTTTTTTTTTTTTTTTTTTTTTTTTTTTTTTTTTTTTTTTTTAATATCAATGAGGAAGAAGAATGTTACTCTTTAAAAAGAAGAAAATATTTACAATACCAGTTTGGTGAGATAATTTTTTTCTGCATTGTAGTGCAAATGAAGGGGAAATGAGGAAGATTTAAGAGTGGATATCCATTTTCTTTCGTATAAAAGAGAAGCAGCCTAAGTGAATAATCGGAGATGGGTCTACGTTCGAAAGTAAATATTTTGGAAATGTAATGTAATGTCGTGAAAGTAAAACTATACACAAATATCACAGACAAGGAGGAGAGTAATTATAAATGAAGGAGATAAGAGGTCCACTTATAATAATTTAAGTGAGGTGCCTACTTTACCTATCGAGTATAACGTTGATTTATGCTTTTAGTTATATGTTTTAATGTAGTATAAAACCAAATTTGAAAGCAACCATGAATCCAAGAAAATGGAAATAGAAAAATCTCTACCATTATTTTGTGCATTAATGAAATGTAGCACTCCAATTATAGTGTAGTACTTCATATGCTCCATTCGTCTCAACCCGATTTTCATTTCGGAATGTCTGATTGATAATTTGAACCGTAAAATTTTAAATTACCGTAACTTGTTCGTTTATTCTCACGCTCTTCCCCCGTCCATATATTATCGGCGCGTGGAATTCCACAAAGTATACGAGCCTGTACTTGGAGCATGAATTCCAAAGGACCACTAATTCATGTACTTATGTACAAAATTAGGAGAGAAAAAAAAAAGTAATTACCTCCTTTTTCAGATATTCTGCTAAATATTTTTACTATTCTTGTCTAATAGTATTACTAGAATTATTGTTTTATTTTTTCTATGATTCTCCTTTTTTTAAAAAAATAATTTAATTAATTTTTTTTGTGGAGACACAGTTGGACTTTTTAGATGTGATAGTTTTCAATTATGTTAGAGAGAAGTGACAGATATCTTTTTCAGCAGGTTATGAACTCTTCCCTTCGTTCCACCTGCTTCCTCTTCCTAATTGGGTATATATTTCTTTTAATTCCTACTCTACTTTCCGACACGAGAATTAAGATAAGAGTGAGGTCGATAAACGAAAATAGAACTTATTATCTCTTTATATGTACATGGGAATTTCTGATTTGGGTGAAAATGGAACCAGATTCAATGTGTACATGCTGAGATTGTACCCTAGAAAATGTATGTGTGTATATACATGATTAATTTGTTTGCATATGCAAACAAAGGGATAGGGACAAATCCATTTAAGTAAGAATTAATTTCAAGGGAAATATATTTAGTGATTAGCATAAAAAAAAAAAAGATGCAGGAAATAATGTGAGGACAAAAGGCTACATAAATGAAAAAAATAAAAATCGAAGATATGTCTTCAGATTTCACTGACAATAACGTATCTCTGTGTGAGGGAGAGAGAGAGAGAGAAAGAGAGAGCCTGTGCGAGCGGTCAAATCACAACCAAAAATTAAATTGAAAAAATATTTATTATACCCTTTATGATTTTTGTTCTAATTCTAATTAGCTTCTCAATATTAATTACATTTGTTCTCTTCACTAATTAAGTTTAGCATCGATGGCCAACTTGAATATAGCTATCACTACAAAAAAAAAAGGCAAAATAATGACGGATTTAGTTACGGACAATAATCCGTCACCATTTAGTGACAGATCTAATTACGGAATGCTAACGGAACATACTTATAAGGGTTGATCACGGAATTGGTGACGGACTACTCACGGACTTTGGCGCCAATATTTAGCGCCATATTTAGTTATGGAATCAGTTACGGAATGCTAATCGACGTTTCGTTGGATATATTTGAAGTATAAAATAACGAAGGAGGATAAATAGACTAAAGTTTCTCTCTTTTTTCCCCTTAAAAAGAGTATAGGAATCAATCATGCATGTATGAATAAACCCATTATTTTGTTTTATTTTGTTGACTTTGGTGAAGGTATATATGAACATTTGAAATTAAAATCCAAAAAAGGGTCCCCCTCAAGAAAGAGGGAGGAAGAGAAAAGAAAGAAAGAAGAAGAAGGAGAGAGAGAGAGAGAGAGAGAGAGAAACATGAAACAATGGAGGGTAAAGTCCATCTACCTTTGGGCAACACATAAAAGGAGACACATATTAAATGTCTTATTTCAGATTTAGTTGAGTTTTTGTCCCCCAAACTATGTATTTTTTATAATTTATCAAAACTTAATTTACAAACAATTAATACTAATTTATTAGTTTAATGCCTTGCTTGATAATAGTAGTACTAGTTACGAATGCATACGAGATATAAAGTTACGATTCAATTTCGTTGGAACATAAAGTATATATGTGTAATGTGGATAACTATTGCAATAGGAAATCTTAAGTAGCCGACATGCTCCCTTGTAAACATTTGTCTTCACTCTCTATAAATTAATTATAGGTAAGAATTTTGTTACTAAGAGGTAAATCATGCCATTAATTAGTTCATCTTCTCATGTATATATGGATACTAGCTAGTGTTGAAAAGTGGCGATTATCCGTCAATGTAAAAGAGGATGCAACATGAAAATTTAATAGTGATTCCGAATCGTTATTTAACATAGATAAAAACACTCCCGTCATGGAAATATATACTTAGCTATAAGATCATACCACAATCAAGATACATATATAAATCTATTACAAATTCAACACTGTAAAGTAACAACGTACACCTTGTACATTCTGATCGAGCGTGTTAAACATGCTCCCCACATCAGGAAAATCACGCTATGCAGAACATACTTTTGGCGGTTCGAAACAAATCTATTCAACACGGTTCAAGTAGTACATAAAACAAGCCCGAACTTAAATAATCTCCTGATGTTCACATCAAAGCCCGGCCCAAATTTGGGATCGATAAGCACAAACTGATACACTACTCGTCATATGACTCGATCCCCCTATTTCAATTACTCGAGGGAGTAGTAATTTTTCGATCAAGCTTTGCCGAATCCGATTCGAAAACATCGATAACAATCGGACAATAGGCTAATTACTTGTATACATGTAGTAGTAGATCTTTACAGTTATGTAGAAGAGAGAGTTGAGGGTTTGTAATGAAGGGTGTAGTGATTAAGTAATCCCATATACATATTGAAAGGCAATAATAGTTAGTGCAGAGGATAGGTGCCCGCCATTTAAGGCTTTACACTAACCCTACCCCTAGGGTTTATACCCCAAATATATACACCCTCCGTCCCCTAATAAGTGTCCCCGATGTAGTATAAATTACACTACATCGGGGACACTTATTAGGGGACGGAGGGTGTACATACCTTTAAAAAAAAAAAAAAAAAAAAAGAAGAAATTGGGAATCGAGAAATTGTAGAAAATAATGAAGAAATATTTAAAAAGGAAAGAGGGATTGCATTGAGGGTCTTAAGTATGAAAACTACAGGTGAATGAGGGAAAGCTAATCACCCCATGCACACGTCCTTTTCTCACTCCTCTCCCCCACCTCTGCCGCCTCTCTCTCTCTCTCTCTCTACAAAACACACAAAATCCATCGGGAATGCCAACCATACATTATTTCCCCAAGTATGTATGTGTATAATACCAAATGCGTATGTATATACAGCTCCACTACACCTCACATGCATGTATATATACCATACATTATTAGTACAGAGAGAGAGAGAGAGAGAGAGAGAGAGAGAGAGAGAGCGTATGCTACACATCTTTTCTAAATTTTGTTTTCTTGCAGTGTTAAATTCTCTCTACTACTACTATATTAGTGGGCACCCCCCATCTCCATTCCCCTCCCCTCTCTCTCTCTCTCTCTAGAAGAAGAAGAACTCGGAGAGAAAGCTTGTTTGATAACTCAGCCCCCAAAAAGAAAACAATCAGAGGATCAGATCCAAGTTGTCAAACCCCCCCATATATACATACCTCGATCAGTCACTCCATCAATCAATCAAATCACCTCATCCCACAACAAAAAACTAAACAAAAAAGAAGAACATCAACAACAACAATAAGAAGAAGAAGATCAAGAAACAATGTCCTCCTCATCTGCTTTCGCGCCGGAGCACCACCACCTCTCCGCCTCCGAGCAGCTCTGCTACGTCCACTGCACCTACTGCGACACCGTCCTCGCGGTAAACCCTATCATTCCCCCCTCTGATCGTTGGTTCGAATTCCATTTTTGATTAATTAGTTTAAAAAAATTAATTAAAATAGGTGAACGTGCCGTGCTCGAGCTTGTTCAAGACTGTGACGGTGAGATGCGGCCATTGCACCAACCTCCTCTCCGTCCCCGTCGATATGCGCGGCCTGCTCCTCCCCGCCGCCAATCAGCTCCACCTCGGCCACTCCTTCTTCTCCCCTCAGAACCTTCTCGTAATTTTTTACTTCCTTTTCGATTAGGGTTTGAACAAAAATCGAATCTTTAGCCTTAATTTCTAGGGTTCTTCCTTTCTTGATTGGATTTCTGGTCTCTGAGAGCCTAATTTCTCTCTCAGGAGGAGATCCGGAGCTCGCCTTCGAACTTGCTGATGAACAACCCTCACCCGAACGAGGCGATGATGCCCGTTCGAGGAATCGACGACCTTCCCAAGCCTCCGGCTGCTAACAGACGTGAGATATATAATGCAGTACCCAATTTTCTTGAATTTTTTTAGAAAAAAGATTCGATCTTTCACTGTTTACTGATTGATAATTTAATTTAATTTAGTTTAGTTTTTGAGGGTCCATGGAACTTTAATTTCATCACATGTTCTTGACTGCGAGGAATGTTTTTAGTCACCGTCGACACTAACCTTTCCAGTATACAGTATTTTTTTCTCCAAATTAGCTTTCTTTTTTATTTTCATTTCAAAATTATGAAAAAAAAATGCTGGATTTAATTCGAGTTTACTCTTAAACAGTGATTAATCTTTATTTCATACAAACATTTCATGCTTATTCTCCCTTCTCTCATCGTGCATTTCCCCTTTCATCCCCTTCTCACATGCCATTGTTTCTCCCTCTCTCAAGAATTTTGCCGAATTTTCGGTCCTCCGAAACCCTAGATCTTGTTTATCTGTGTAAATGTTACTACTAGCTTGAATTTTTTTGTTTCTTTTTTCAAAGAATTGAAATTTATGGTGTAAATATGTGTATAAATCCCCCGGGAATCATGAAAGGGATAAATTCTAAAGAAAATCATTAGATAATGATGAAGTAATTATGAGAGAGAAAGGGAGAGAGTGTGACAGTAGTGAAAGTAGAAATCTAAAGAAAGTCAGCCAAAGTGAATTAATGTCTACTTTTTGTTTTATTGCTTGTTTGTATTTTTTCACTTGATTTTCTCAATTTTCTCAGCCCCAGAGAAGAGACAGAGAGTGCCTTCTGCTTACAATCGCTTCATCAAGTAAGTCGTAGTAACTTAATTTCTCGAAACGAGACGATGCAAACGTTTATAACACATACGTTTTCATTCCGCGACTCTAATTTCCTATAAATCATCTCAAAGGAAGTAAATTGTACAGAATCGTATACTAGTATAGTAGATGGAACCCTACCCTACAACACCCCCCCAACCCCCACCCACCCCACCAGGTGTGTCTCGTGTAGATGTATGTGCATGTGTTGTTGCAGCTTTTATTATTGATTCAAGAGCTTCATTTTTAAGTACACATACTCATTTATGAATTCCCAGCTTCATATAATTAATTACTTATACAAAAGAAAAAAATGGAATAAATAATTGATGGTGGTGGGAATTTTGATAGGGACGAGATCCAACGTATCAAAGCTGGAAACCCTGATATTAGCCACAGAGAGGCCTTCAGTGCCGCTGCAAAAAATGTAAGATCCAAGATTCAAGAACACTCCTACCTAGGGCTTCTCTCTCTCTCTCTCTCTCTTAACTAGGGTTTCTTTTACTAGGGTTTGATCTCTTGCCTTCTGGTTAACCATTTCAAAATTTTCTCATTTTCATTTTTTCTTGTTATGTTGCTGGTAGTGGGCCCACTTCCCTCATATTCACTTCGGACTGATGCCTGATCAACCCGTGAAGAAACAAAATGTGTGCCAACAGGTAGTAAAAATCTAATGGAAACCCTAGAAATTTTATGGTAAAAGATATTTTTTCGCACACTTTCTCACGCAGTGGAGGTGATGATTTTTGCAGGAAGGTGAGGATGTTCTGATGAAAGACGGGTTTCTCGCTCCTGCTGCCAACGTTGGCGTGTCTCCCTACTAATAATAAGAGCAAAAATATGCAGCTGCTTTCTAAATATTTCCTTCCTGTGTTTGTCCTTGTTTTAGTTTAATTTCTATGTTAATTAGGGTTCCTTCTTCCCTCTGTTAATTACTACTCTATGCATGCTTGATTTCCCCTCAAGAAACTATCGATGTTTTCTTAGTAGTATTAATTAATTAACAGTTTTCTAGCTTCGAGTTTTTCTTCGGTGGGATAGGATTTTGAATGTGGATTGCTTGGTTGTCTATCCCAACTGTTAAGCTCTTGATCCCATTGAAGAAATGAAATTATTGCTTATTTGCAACTCATGCTTCTTAATTCCCTAATCGCTTTATTAATTTTGTCGATCAATCAAGAGAGAAATATAAGTACAGAGAAGTTTAAGTATTTGTGTTCATGAGTCGCAATCGTTTAATAGTTTGGTTTACAAAATTAGTAAAAATCGGTGCAGATTAATGTAATGTTATCGATCAATTAGAGTTTATTATGTTTTTTTTTGGTGAAATGTGATTTTCAAAGAGAGAGAGGGTGGTGATTGGTACATGTACGTCTTGCATTCAGTATACACTGCAATATTTGGCAGTGTTCAGTGTTCATATTTCATGAGAGAGAGAGAGAGAGAGAAGGGTTTGGTTGCATGGCTAAGTATGTTTATGGAATGAGGTAAACAATTTCAGTTGAGAAAAGATGAACACCAGTTTCTTGTTCCTCCTTTCTTTGCCTATTTATACAAAGAAACCAAGTAAAGTAGGGCCCCCTCCACTGCCTAATTAATCCTCTGCCTAATTGAATAAATCTCATTAATCACATTTTTCATTTGTACTAATCCACTTCTTCTAATACGTAGGCTTCCTTGTCTTTGTCGGGATCGATCTCGATCGATCGATAATTCGCGTCATCTCTTTCACAGATGGTGTTTAGCCACGGTTGATGAGAATTTTTTGATGTGCTGTTTGGAAATGGAAAGGTGAAGAGAGAATATGAGACATGGTTTGTGTGGGTGAGTGTTCATTCTGTGAGCTGTTGCTGTTTTATACCCTTCAAATGGAAATCGTCCAAAACCATCAAGTGACGTCGTTTTTGCATGAAATTCGTTCTATTATAGGGTTTATTAGAAAGGAATGGTGCAACAATAACATGTGGACTTCTATGTTCATTTCCCCTCTCTCTCTCTCTCTCTCTCTCTCTCTCTCGATTTAATTATGATTTTTTGTATCACAGCATGTATGTTATTAAAATAATTGCGTTTTTTTTAACTTTTCTTTTGAATTGAAAAAATAATTTGTGGTATAAATTCAAAATTTCAAGAGGGCCAATTTGATCTCACCCCCTAACAAAGGCCCAAAGTCAGGCCCAATAAGCCCAAATAGAAATTAAGTAAGGCCCAATTACAGGCCCAATAAACCCAAATAGATATTAAGTAAGACCCACTATGTTGTAAATTTAGGCCCAAACCCAATAAAATGGCATCCTATTTGAAATTAAGGCCCATTATTACAAAAATTAAGAAATTTTAGGCAATTGCTCCCTCCGTCATGATATAAACGTTACGTTTTCGTTTTTGATACATCATGTAGAAGACATTAAGTATCCTTATTTGAGAGAGAAAGCATGATCTGCAAATGCTCTGTTCTTCTCCAAATTCCTCAGAGAAATAATATCAAGAAATCAGAGGTTAAAAACATGAATTTCTCAATAAGATTGAATAACATTGAGCTAACTAAATACAAGTTGGATTTCTACTATTCCTCACAAGCACAGAGTAAAAAGGAGAAAACATTTTTACTATATTTTCTTCTTTATACAAGTAATCACCTATCCCTACAAAATCACCAGAATCAATCAAAGGAAACCCACACCACCACCACCTCTCTAAAATATGCACATCATCTGCACCACCACGAAACTGCGAAAAAACGAACGAGCTCTAACCGTACTCCGATTCGCGTGTTTTCTCATATCATCAGTCAGCATAAAGAACTCATCTTTTAACACATAAAGCTCTGGTTATTGCTACTCAGTAGTAGTATGTTTCAAGGATTCGAAGTCAGTGAGGTAAACCTGTGACTGAATTACTGTTCTTCCAACTTTGAACCCCGGCACGACTGTGAACCCGACTCTCGGCCTGGCTTTTCCGGGGAAACTACATCTACCCAGAATGTCCTCCATGTACACCATCGAGAACTCCACTCCTCTCTCCACCTGGAATATCTCAACCACGGGCTTGAACGAATATGCCAGCTTGTGAAGGAGCCAAATCGAGCTCGCTGCCCTAACAAACGACTCGTAGAACACACTCAACGACTTCCATGAATCCAGAACCTTATCCTTCCTATCTAAGTTGCTGAAGATCGAAGACTCCATGGTCGGATGAATGAGTTCCTCGTACTTCCTCCCACAGAACTGCGAAAACTCGCTCTTTGGATTCTTACTCAGCATTTCCATTGGGTTGGTTGCAACATGTTCTACCAACTGCATCAGATAACTATGGCTCTTCTCTTCGTCGATTTTACCGTTTTCGATTTGTTTGGTGCCATTTCCATTGCAGGTAATCTCAGAATTGCATAATCCAAAATCACTCTTATCGAAATTCTGAAACATTCCTAAGCAAACATATGAGAGAAATGCATACCGGAAATGGCCCTTCTTGGAGTAGTTCATCCCTGCATAAACAGAATCTGCAGCTTCCTCCAAATCCCAACCTGCTCGACGCATCAGATCAATCAACAATTTCACGAAACACCGCATCGATTTCACCGAATCGCGCAGCATTGCCTCGAAAACCCTAATTGTGAGCATAACCTCCAGCCCCAAACCAGCATTCCCCTCTTTCAGCCCCAATTTCCGCATCAAGGCGCCGTTTGAAGCCCTAATTCTGTCCAATTTCTTCCTCAAATCGATCGCTTCGTCGTCCTTGACGTCAATCTGCGACTGCAGGGTGTTCACGATCGTCTCCAAAACCCTAAGCTTGCTCTGATTCTCCTGCACCTGAAATTCCCAAAACGACCCCGCCGGAAAGTCGAAACCCCCGCTCGGCCGCGGCCCCTGCCCCTTCGATTCCCTGTACAGATTCTTCATCTCGGTCAGCTTGTGCAGGATCGAAATTATCGATTTATCGGCCTGCTCGAGGGCGCTCTCGTCGATCTCCGGCACATGCGCCGCCTGAAATTGCAGGTACGAAGCTTCGAACGACGAGAGGGTCGCGAAGAGGGAAGGAATCATCGCCCGAATCAACTCCGAATCCGAACCACCCGCGCCGGCGCTCGAGTCCGGCTTGATTACAACGACCTTCTGGTCGGGGAGGAATTCCTCGGCGGAGTCGAGGAGGAGCGTAACGTCGCAATCGGAATCACCAGCGGCTGAAACGGCGGCGTAATCCTCTTCCTCAGCGAAGAGCTCGTAGGTCTTGGTCTTGAACGCGAGCGCGAACTTCTGAAACATGTCGGAAATCGGCGGCGGCGGCGGCTGCGAAGGGTGCTGATTCGACGACGGTTCGGTCTCCAGCTCCACCATCTCTCTGAATCTATACATACAACACAAAAAAAGGGGAAATTGAAAGAGGATTTGGAGTGAGAAAGGATCGATTCTTTCCTTGCGAAATTCCCAAAAATTTGTGCTCAAGAATTTGCTTAGAAGGAATGAATGCGTGCGTGAGTCTCTCTCTCTCTCTCTCTCTCTCTCTCTCTCTCTTGCCGAAAAAACTATGATTGTGTGCAGTTAGTGGAATTTCCACTTTCTGCTCTTTTCTTTTATAACTCCATTAATTCTGTTTAATTCCGCTAAAGAAAGTTTAAAAGGCCCCTAAACCAAAAACTCAGTTCTGATTCTTCCGAACCTTTAACTTCGAAACTTAACGTTTATGGTCGCTAGGCCAATCCATACAAAAACTTATTTTTAATTATTTGCGTGGACTTTGGAAGGCGACTGACTAACGGTAACAAGAGATGGGTACAGTAAATAGTAAGATAAAATTAAATAAAATATGGGTGTTTAAGTATTAATTAAATGGGGGTAGATATTGGGATACCTACTTCGTACTAGGTTAGTTGCAATAACAAATGGGTAATTATGCAATAAAACAAAATTTGTATCAAAGTTTATGATTATTTATTTTGGAGCCACTAATAAATGACAAAGCCTTTTGATAATTAACAAATGTGTGGATTCAAGTCTAAGATATGGATATTTTTGTTAATGGGGTGATGGAATTTTTTTATATGGGGTTATTATTTTATGTTTAATTACTTATATAAATTAAAATGTGATGTAATGTAGCATATGGGAATAGTCTCATCTCATGATGACTTTTGATTCTTTGAGGGGGAAAGTGGTTAGTTGGAGTTTTGGTGGTGGGGTTAAGTAAAAGTTGTCAATATGAAAATATTTTGGGACCGGATTAAATACTTTTTTCGATTCACTTTAGTCTTGTTCGTTATTTTGGATCATTTCCTTTTTTATTGGTATTGTTTCTTAAATTGTGAAATATTAGTACTATGATTCTTACACTTTTCATTCTCACTTACGCAAGGATCTTGAATCGTATAGAAACATGACTAATGATGCAGGATGGCGGACGGGTGTAAGAAATTAGAAATATACAAAGCCCATTTATTCACTCTAAATAAATTGATTATTCGTACATTGGGATTTTAATAGTATTATCTACTTAGGTGGCTAACCCCTTTTAATTAATTATAAAGTGAAGTTGAAGTCGGTTTGATGGGCTCGGGAAAAAAGGTGCTTCTTCATAAAGAAATAAATTTTATTATTTGCCTTATATTCTCTTCATCTTTTTACTAGAAATTAGAAAATGCTATGGATTAGGGCAAATAATTTTGTGATATTTATTTCTGAATTAAGATTATTATTATTATTTTAGCCATAAAATGCCAAATAATATTGAGATATTTATGTCGGCGAGGTTTGTATAAAGGCAAATTTGTTGTTTTTCGTAATTTTATCTTTTATTGAGAGTAGAGGCAAAAATCAAAAATGTACTACTTAGTATGTAAATAGTGATAGTGCCTAACCCATGACATGGTGGCCCTATAAATTAATTGTGATTCACATTCTTATTTATATAAATTTATTTATTTATACATAGGGTATCATATATAATATATTTGTGTGTATACATGTTGTAGAAAAATAAAGTAATAGTAGTTGAGAAATATTTTAAAAAAATAAGTAGGTTTTATTTTGAGAAGCCCAAAATAGAGGGACAGAAGTAAAGGCCCAGTTTTGAGTTTGAATGAAGCCCAAAAACGAAATATCGGCCCAAAAAGAAGCAACGGCCCAAGTTGTGTTTGGGTGAAGCCCAAGAAAAGAAATATCGGCCCAAAAGAATAAGCAACGGACCAATTGTGAGTTTGTGTGAAGCTCATCTAAAATTGGGCCCAATTAGGTGTGGGCCTATTTAATAAGTGGAAATTCATTCAGTCACACGGCCCATGAGTTATCGAAAATAAATTAACTGAATTTATTTTAACTACAATGAATTTGTAAAATGTAATTTTTTTTTTTTTAGAAATTAGTTCGTTGTACAGCCAACTACTGGCCTTGAATATTAATAATTCGCCATCACTCACAAATTATAAAAAGTACACTATTTCATCAACAATATTCAATCAATTTAATTTATAGAAATTTTACTGTAATAAAAAAGATTGGCTCTTCATCTCCTGCCTTTCAAAGTTGTGATAGCATGATTCAGATTTCCAAAAAAATCCCCACTTTTAATAATGAAATCACCAATTCCCCATGCATGTTTGATTAATCCATGCAAATTAAACGAGTACATATTCATTACAAATTCACTAAAGTAGTTAATTAAAGTAGTTAGAACATGAACCAATAGTATTATATACTCCTACTACCTGAGTTAATTAATCAAAGTTAATTTCAACCTTGCTTGATCCAAGTGTGTAAGTGTATCCTAGAATTAGAAAGATTGTAGGTAGCATATATAGCAGAATATATTGTCTGGTCATAAACCATTTGATTTGCCACTCCATTATTTTCCAAAAGTCGCCATCTTTGTCTTGTCATTACTTAATTACCTCTCCCTCCTACCATCTCTCTCTTTATCTAGAGAGAGAGAGAGAGGGTGTGTGTTTGTGTAATGTCCAGGCAGCTGCATGATTAGTGGTAGTAGAACCATATCATAAATATTCTAGGGTTTCTGCAGTCGTAAAAAATTGACTTATTTTCCCACTCCTGTCGATTAACTTCACTAGATATATTAGTATTAAAATGCAGATAATGAATGAATTCTAGTTTTCAAAAAGATTATGTTTATGTTTGTTGAAATAATATAGAGTAGGAATGATAGAGCATGCATGGAGATGGAGATGGAAAAGAAAAATGATTCTATAAGCAGGAGAAATAAACGTATAAAGTAGTTTATTAGTGTATAATAAATGAGAGAAGGGGCAAAGGCAAAGGCAAAGGCAAATTAAGGGCAAGTCTCTCCATTCCACTCCACCATTCCTGTAGCTTCCTTGGTAACAGTAACCCACCAGTCTCAGTTTTGCAGGCGCCGCGCGTTCTCTTTTCTTGCACCCTCCTTTCCTTTTACTCTCTCTCTCTCTCTCTCTCTCTCTCTCTCTCTCTCTCTCTAGAAATTACATCACCTCCTTTCAAACACAACACCACACAGAGATCTTTTTCCCTGATATTCTGATCAAGGGCCCTCTCCCCTCACCCCTACTCCCTCTCTTTATATTATTCATTGATTCAATCCCTTCCAAATTAATACTACTACTTTCGATATGGTGGGTCTCTCCCTCCCTCCCTCTCTAAAACCACTTTTAATTCTGTTTCTGCTGTATATATCCACATTCATTATTTCCATATTTTTGTGTAGTCGTCGGAGGCGTCTCAAGTTCCGGCGTGGCTGTCGGCGCTCTTGTCGGCGGAATTCTTCAACCAGTGCGAAATCCACGAGGAGTCCAAGAAGAACGAGAGGAACTACTTCTGTTTGGATTGCTGCCAAGCTTTTTGCCCCCATTGCTCTCCCCTTCATCTCTCCCACCGCCAAATACAGGTCTTCTTCTTCTTCTTCTTCTCCAATTGATTTCTCTTCTACTAACTGCGAATTCAACGATGAATTCTCTTAATTACAGATCAGAAGGTATGTGTATCACGTCGTTATTCGAACTTCCGACGCGCCTTTCATCAACTGCGATCTCGTTCAGGTAATTATCTACTCCATTTTTAACCTAATTTCAATTTTCCCTCTCATTTTCAATTTCAAATTCGAAATCGGAATTTTGTTTTGATTAGACTTACACTACCAACCAAGCCAAAGTAGTTTTCCTCAAGGAGCGGCCGCCTCAGAAACAGCCGGCGAAAAATTCCGGCGCCGTCTGCGCCACCTGCCGTAGAAACCTCATCGAATCTTTCCTCTACTGCTCAATCGAGTGCAAGGTTCGATTACTTTTCTTCAATCCATCTGTTAACGAGTAATTAAACTGAGAAATCCGCCGGAATTGATTTGTCTCTCTCTCATCAGCTCCGGCACGCTCTCAGAACCGGCGCAGCACCGCCGGTAAATCACCTTCCCTACGAAATTCCGGCAGGTTCTGACCAGATGACGCCGGAGTCGGTGCTCGAACCGGCGGATTCGATACGGACGGATTCCGCCTCCAGCAGCGGCGGCGGGACGGAGACGACGGAATGCAGCAATTCTCCCGTCGGAATTCTGCGACGGCGCCGGAGGAAGGGTATCCCTCGCCAGTCTCCACGTCATTAATATGAATTAATTAAATAAATAATATACGTGACGTGGCTGGTGGAGGGGTATAATTGGTATTTAATGGTAGCCGTACTAGGGGTATTTTAGGAAGATCGTTGACCCATCTTAGCCTTTTGTCTTGAGTTATAAATGGTTACTATCTACTTCTCCCTTTTCGACTGCTGACAGCGACTTGAGTGCTTGGCCTGGAATTAGTGAAATCTGGCCTGGAATTAGTGAATTCGGCCTGGAATTAGTGAAATTGTGTGTATACTTAGGGATTGTTAATCCACTTGATTTTACTTTTAATTCTTACTAATTATCATACACTTTAATCCATCTTCCTCTTTTTTTTTCCTCCATGTCTCATTTTACTCACTTTATCGAAAATACGTATCAAGTAAAATAAAACGGAAACAGATCAAGTTAATCGATTAATACGAGTATAAGTCAAATGCAATAATAAATACATGACGATGGTCCCAAATCTATAGAATGTTTGGTCGTTTGTTTCTTAATTAGTGGAAGCCGACTAGTCGAATGTTGGTAATATAATAATTACTCTATAATTTTGGAATTATTAAACTTGATTTAATTGTATTTGGTCGTTTTCCTATCTTATTTTTTTGACTGCGTGTCGAGAGAAAATAATTTTTGACTTGTAATTATTCCAAACTACGACTTAGGTAGGCTAAAATGTTGGGATGATATTTATTAAATTATGAGTAAAAGAGTTGATGTAATTTATCTTAGGGAATTAATGTTACATCCATCAAAGATACGTTCAAGATTTTCTCAATCATTTTTAACCCCCAAAATCCGGATGTTCACCACAACAAAATATAAATGATTTTTCAACATAAATACGAGATTTTTTTCGAAGCGAGGAAAAGTACAAACGTAAGAAATAAGGAAGATTTAAAGAGTAAATATCTCTTTATTTTTTCTGATCAAAATCAGAGGGAACACAACCTTATTATAAAATGCTTTTGCTACTGTTAAATTAATAACATGAGTAGTTGGTCAAGGCAATGTTTTTAAACCCGACCCAGACCGGCCGGTCCGACCGGAAAACCCGGGAACCGGTCCCTGGTCCGGTCCGGGTCTTTGATTTTCGTACCTCTCCACTGACCCGGCGTGAACCGGTCAGACCCGGTCAAACCCGTCTGAACCGGTCAAGACCCGGTCAGAATCGGTGACCGGTTCACTTAAAAAAAAATATTTTTTTTGTGTTCAACAGGATTTGAACTTGTGACCTCTAGTTTGTTAGTCTAAGATAATTACCAACTGAATTAACTTCACATGTATGTTCTAAAATTACAATAAATATATGAAATACTAAACAATATAATATATATATATATGGGTCATCCGGTTTTTTAAGAACGGGTCAACCGGTCGACCCGGTGACCCGATGACCCAGTTGAATGACCGGTTCGGTCTCCGGTCCGGGTTTCAAAACATTGGGTCAAGGTGCAATGAGTATGAACATCAAATGAGCATTGAATTATTTTATTAAAAGCAGTTTAGACTTTACATCAAATTAAATACATATTCCTACTCATTTTTTTTGTTAAAAATTTATTATCAAAATAAATCCAATAATCGATCAATTTTGTAAGTAAGATTTATGGGCCCTTCGAGAAAACATTATATACCAAAAATAACCTTTCGCTCAAAATTTAAATTAAAATATTGGGTTTTCAACAATTTTTATGGAAATTAAAAAAGAAAAAAACAATAATAATAAGAGAGGAAAAAAAAAAGGAAAAAGAAAAGCGCTGTTCCTCTCGTTCTTGATCCATCAAGGGTTAATAAATCTTGAACCCAGAAAAAAGAAAGTAAATTCATCATTTTCCTAAATTCCGAATTCTGGATTTTGCCCTTTTCCGATTTCATTCATCGCGTTGAATTTCCGGATTGAATTAACAAAAATTCGGAAAGGATGACGATGGGCGAGCTTCTCCGTATTCAGCCTAATGAGTTGAAATTCCCATGTAAGCGAATTCTGGGAATTTTTATTTTCATTTTTTGTTCGATTTCTAACGAGGAATAGATGAATGGAAAAGGGTGAATGAATCTTGTTTACTTTATGTGTGATTAAGATGCTTCTTTTTTAGGTTTTTTATAGTTTGAGATCTTTTAATTCGACTGTTCAACCTTTTTTTCTATTTCACATGAAAGATTTTCTCTGAATAAAAAAATATTAGGGCGTGATTAATTAGTTTAATTTGGTTCTGTTTTATGTGGGGTTTGTTGAATTTTTTTTGTTTTTGTTTTTTTTTTCAGTTGAAGTGAGGAAGCAGAGTTCATGTGCTATGCAGTTGGCTAATAAGACAGATCAGTATGTTGCATTTAAGGTAATTAATTCTTGAAAGTTTGTAATTTGGATATAATCTCAAGTTTGTGTGATGAATTGCTGTGTGGTTGAGGTTGTGCAGTTGCTTAATTTTGATGTGTTTGAATGGAATAGGTTAAGACAACCAATCCGAAAAGGTATTGTGTTCGACCGAATGCTGGTGTCGTCTTGCCCTATTCGGTGTGCAATATCACAGGTGAAAAAGCAGTATGAATGTTTGATCAAACTGAAGATTCTTTTGTTTTCTTGCCTTTGATCATTTTGTTGTTTGGGATATTTGTTAGTTACTATGCAAGCGCAGAAAGAGGCTCCTCCCGATATGCAATGTAGGGATAAGTTTCTGGTTCAGAGCGTTATCGTTCCAAATGGCACAACGGATAAGGACTTAAACCAAGAAATGGTTAGTTGAGTTTGGTATGAGTGATGGCAGAGTCAGAATAAATTTGAACCTGATGTTTGTGTTGCTTCCTTTGATCTCTTCCTCAGTTTAACAGGGACACTGCAAAGTTTGTGGATGAGTTCAGATTAAGGGTCATTTTTATTCCTGCTAACCCTCCCTCCCCAGTACCCGAAGAAGATGAAGAAGGCAGTTCGCCTGGAACATCTTCGAATGATGATGAAATTAGAAAATCTTCATTGTCTGAAACTGTGACTGTGAGTGCAGTCAATTATTAATCTGTTTCATTTGCTCTTTACCTCAGGAATGATCGAAGTAATTAAAGTTGAATCCTTAACAAATTGCAGGTAGCCGGATCATTTAAACAAACAATGAGAAATGCATCTGATTCTGAGGTAATGACCCCTTGACTTGCCCTGTCAAGCTTATTAGAAAGAGCCTTCTGATTAGTAATTAATGGTCCCAACTCGAATCATGAATTTGACACATGGTGATAACTGTAGAAGTCCATTTTCTTTCTTTCTAGGTGCAAATGCATCGTCAGGTTATGAAATGCTTTCTGAAAGTATTGATTTATCAGTGAAACGTATGCTCGACATAATTTAGTTCCTCTCTATATTATTATAAGTTATTCTCCTAGAACAATGATAAAATCTTCAGTCAGAATTCATGCATCTCCATACATTTCATGATCAGACTATTTAGAGTAGGCCTTGAAACTTATAACTGCCCCATTATGTTTGTAAAGTAACTAATATGCAAATACATACAAGTAGAACAGATGTGCAGCTTATGTTCTCTTGCGCCTGACTAGGTTTCAAGTTGTCTAATTTATATTTTTGTGTCGGAGTGCCAAATGTTCAAAAACTATGACCAAGGACATTACTTTGCTTTTATTTGGAATTTGGGTCTGTGTTAAGAGGGTTAAGTTAAAGTTGCTTTGCCCAGGGCTTTTCTGGTAGAATAGTTGTATGGTTTGTGCAGCTGCTTTCCTTTAGATATCAAATAAATGATACTATAATATCCAAATTTCTCTAGTTTTTATGCAATTTTCATCTTCAGGATATGTTTGTTGTCTCAAAGTTGAAAGGCGAGAAAGCTTCTGTCAATATACAAAACGAAAAGCTCCTTGGTGAATTGGTATGTTATATTCTATATGCTTTGATTTAGTATTCTTGAATTCTTGTCTATTTCATCGTATGAATCTAAGAAGCAATCTCATAATTACGTGATGATTTCTGTATGGGGGCATGTGATTTGTGTATGGTATGGATTTATACAGAAACTCATCCGAGGGAAATTTTAATTTTCGAAAATTGGCCTCAGCAGAGGTTTATATAGTTTTGGGAAACTCCTGAAAAGAATTTCGAAAATTAGGATCTCATCTGACAGTATTACAATAAGGCATGTTTTAGAAGTTTCACAGAATCACTTGAGGCCCAAAAGTATGCCTGCTCTAGAGATAGGAGGTTGATGCTCTCTTAATGCAAGTTTCAAAACGAGGACTCGTGTATTGAAAAGGACACCTTATATTAACATAGACTTTAGACATTTTCCCACATTAGATTTCTAAATTCCTTACTAATTTGTTTCTGGATCTGCATTCTTTGATATTGCAACGCAACACACCAGAAATACCTCCCATCTGATGCTAAAATATCCTGAGCTTGATCGCAATTAATAGCTCTGTACTGCTTTTCTGCATTTACATACTTGATTCCTTTTGCTGTGCAGGAAACCATGCGACATCAAACTGGACAAGGGCGTTTTGGATCCATATTTGTGCTTTTAATTGGTCTGTTTCTCGGAATATTGGTGGGATACTCTATCAAGAACTAAGAGCCTACAAGAGTGTCATAAATGTGCCCGTTCGTTCAATCTTTGTAGAGACCTAGGTATATTATTTTATTTTTTCCGCGAAAATTTTGGGGTTTCATCATTTTGTGTGAAACATGGAAATCCAACTCTTAAAACATCGTCTCGTTTCATGTTGCCTGTTTCTACCACTTCACTGTCTGATTTTCCCAGATAGATCTTTAGTTGAGATTATTTTTGACAGTTTATTGTGTGAATATATTGGAAGATGAACAATGTGGTCAAGGAATACTCTTAACTCGTTGCTCAGGTGTAAATTTGCTCTTATGAAATGGCTCGTTTTATGCCTGGTTCTCTTCGCTATCTGCTTTTTTCCCAGAGTTGAGTTGTGAACTTTGGGATGACAATAGGTCGAATCTTGTTTGGTCTAGATTTAGATTCGGAAATCGTGAAGAAACAGCTTGAAGATGACTGATTGGGTGTTTATATGAAAAGTTATTGCAAGTATATATAAATCCACTAAAATTCTACTTGGCCCAATCTACATTCAACATATCGATATCTATTCAAAGCGATAATAACCACACGCAGAGAGAGTAAATATTGCTGACTAATATTGCTTCCTGTAGATCACAATGCATTATCGTCTAGTTCAAGAGGCAATAATTACACAGATGAACAACTACTGATAAATTATTGATAAATTAAACTATTGATGAACAACTACTGAAAAAAGCGAAGATCAATGCACCCACAGATCCAGATTTATGAGTGTGATTGATCTTTGTTAATCGAGCAATATCTTCGGGTGCTCGATCATATCATATCATCTAATCTGTATATACCACAAGAATATGTGATCGAAGATCAACAAAAGTACTCTTAAATAGAGAGAGAGAGAGAGTCAATCGTTGGAATCAAAATACTACCAATTCTTCACATCAGAGTATCGCAGAATATTAACAAAAATTGAAAAAAGAAAAAAAGAAAAAAAAAGAAAACCATGTCCTTCAATCTAAGAACCTTTAGGGTTGGCAGTGGGCCCCTTGACCTTGTGCCTCTCTTCCATCCCTTTCCCCTCCACGAAAGCGCTTTCAAACAAGCTCTTGATATTGGGCAAATCGTAATTCTGCGCAATGTACACCCCTCCAATTACCCCTAACATTATCTGAAACAACCCCATATTTGATCTCCACTTTCAACCAACCTTCCGTCAAATTCTCACTATTTATATTGCTACCTACTGTCGTGTTACTCAAGAAAATTCTCTCCTTTCCAACTTAAAACGTACCTAACCAAACAGACCTGAGGAAACGGGACTCCGTTATTTAATACTCCCTCCGTCCCAATTTTCTCGACAAGGACATAACATTTATAAAAAAAGAAAAGAAAAGGATCATATTTCCACGTAATGTAAGAGGTACATGTAACTGAACAAGCAAGAAACCGAAGCTTCATGGCTGTGCAACTTTATGGTGTACATAATCAACAACCGTGAAAGGAAATCAAAGATTGAAACACAACAAAATAATAGGGATCCCACTTGGTGTAAACTAACAAGAAGCATCACATGCAAAAAATTCCATAACGGGGCAAATATCGACCTCTACACATAAAGATGTGTGGCTCCTACTCATGAATATATGCATCTTACTCTCATTCAATCCTCTAAGATTAAATCAATGGTCAAGATTTTGCTACGGCTTCTATATATAACGACTCATGCATAACTCTGGTGCACACAATTTCTTGAGCTAAGGAAAAAAGAAAAGAAAAAGAAAAAAGATGGCAGGTATGAATCCAATTGGTGTACTAATTCTACTCAACATAGCATTTTTTACCTGTGTTTCGTCGACCAAGGCAACATGCCCTCCAAAGCCGGTCCCTGTACCTCCTCCGACCCCGAAACCGGCTCCCTGTCCGCCTCCGACCCCGAAGCCGGCTCCAACTCCGGAGAAGTGTCCGAGAGATACCCTTAAGTTCGGTGTCTGTGGCGATTGGCTGGGAATAGTGCACGAGGTTATTGGGGCGAAGCCTAGCGCTGAATGTTGTGCAGTTTTGGAAGGATTGGCTGATCTTGAAGCTGCATTGTGCCTGTGTACTGCAATTAAGGGGAATGTGTTGGGGCTTTTGAAATTTAAAATACCTGTTGCAATAAGTCTGGTGTTCAACTCCTGTGGGAAGAAGGTTCCGGATGGCTTTGTCTGCTGAAAAGGGATGTCCTTCGCCATCTGATTTATCGTTCATTGTACCTGGTTTGTAGTAGTTTCACTTTGAATTGTGTGCCCTCTATGTTATCTGTCAATGGCAATGCCGCTGATTTTGCCTTTTTAAGTAATATGAATCAAGGAGACTCTCTCTCCCCCTCCCTCCCTCTCTCTCAGACAAATACAGACACACACACAACACGCACGCTCGCACACACGCAATGACAAAGAAGTTCTATACTTTAGCAGTATAGCATGAATCGTGATGCAGTATAGCACGATGCAGTAAAGTAACAGAAATAATGAAATTAGGTAAGTGCAACTGAGATCAGAGCTCTTGTGAAAAAAGTAGACATGCATACAGGAATATTTACTGTACAAAGTATATTGACAAGTGGTAAAATGAAAGAACCAAAACATAAGGAGAATCATTAATGGAGGGATAAAGTAAAGAATACAGTATAATTCAACCAAACCTACGAGCATTGAACCAACATTGGCTGCACTGTCCTAAAATTTGTGTTTGAAGATACATGTTTGGCTAAGGCCTCAACAGGATGATGACACGGTGATGACCGATTCGAGTTTCGGTGATCCGGCCCAGATGCCTAAGCACCTAGAAAGGTTAAAAAAAGCAATGCAAATTAAATCCTTTAAAACCTAGAGAGGCTCATAAAATGATACAAAACACTCCATGGACCAAAACTGGGAGATCTGTAATACAGAGGGACAATACCGTGGCTCTCAAATATTGAAATTCCACTTGCAGATAAGTTATGAATCAATCAGACGCAACCAGAAACAAACTTTCTCTTCAAACATAGTTAAAAGTATTAAAAGTGCTTTTCCAAAAGAAAAATGCTGTACAGGTCAGACTCTCACGCAGGATGATAACATGACAAGGAAACTGATCATATCTTTTACTGATATCAGAATAAGATGAAATATTGCTTCAGCTTATTTAGGCACCGAAATTTCTAGGCAGGTCATACTTGAATATATGTATATCACCTTCAACATCTTAAATTTGACAAGACTGCTTGTATAGATAAGAAATACTAACCGTCAATAGTGCTCTTCCAGTGTTATCAAGTTTAAGGGAAGGTCCTTTTATATCTGACTCTAGAAAAAAATGTTTTCCCTTTACCGAATCTGATGTTGAAATCTCTCTTAGTTCCTGCAAAAGTCGTATTATACAAATGTGAAAATACTGCCTATAAGCTATAGTCTAACACAAAGGGAAATGGTTATTTCTTATAACATGCAAATAAGCCTGTTTGAGATAATAAGCTTACCAGAGCTTTGTCCAAGTTGCTGTCTGCCAGCTTCACAATTTGCAAGAAATCAAGAGATAAGGATCAGTCTAAATGGATACTTAAGATTCAGGGACAGTGACAAGCAATACCTACCTTCTTCCTTGGTGCTGTGATAAGGTGTGCATTTGCTTCAGCATAAGCTGCCATGTCACCAATTCCAGCATTCACCTTATCCAAAGTGAGTCTTTGCTTCATGTACCTGCAAGTTCCTAAAATCTTAGACTACTAGTCTAAAACAGCAAATCAGAGGAATTCGGGGCAGATATCCTCGAAGTGATTATAATGCTCAGCTATTGTGGATCACTGCCAAAAAACATAATTTACTTACGATGGCACTGAATTCAGTTCTTCAGCAGTAACATACCACATTGGTGGGGGAGCTCTGCCTTTCTTCTCCTGGAGTAGAAAAGGAAAATATAGTAATTTAAATGTTAACGGTGCATTACATGGTCACTGGTCCTCCCGTTTGTTAAAATGCTTCATACCAAGCATGCTAAAGGCTAAAAGGATGCAGTTCAACAACTTTCATCTCAACATAATCGAATATTTAAATGGACTAGTGAAGTGAACATAATTAGATGCAATGCAATGTAGGCGATCCCCTACTTTAGGTGCAGGCTCTTCAAGCTTTAAAGACTCAAATCCAAGATCCTGCCTACAGTCTTCTTTTTGTGTCCTGAAATCGGCAGAAACAAACCAATTAAAATAGATTAAAGATCATAGACGAACATAAAATTATATAAGCATCTAGATATAACATTACCATCTTTCGTTATCCTGATTCAAGTTAGTATTTCTTTCAGGGATGTAAGACGGAACACAAGCAGATATGCTTTCCAATTTCTTCTGCTGTTGCAGTGCTGCCTCTATTAATTTCTGTGATCGAAATGAAAACATTAAGAAATCTGAGCTCGTCTTCCTCCTTCAGTATTACTATCAGTTCTTTTCCTCATAAGGCTGACTTCCGATAGCTCATCTGGTTATATATCTATCAACTAATTATGAAAAACATGAAAAAAAAAAAACAACAATCACCAGAAGTAATCATGTTTTTCAGAAACTCGGCACATCAAATTACGTATATTCGAGTTTTTATAATCACAACCGGTTACTCCAAACACAAACAAAACAAATTTAAAAAAATCATGAGTAACGAAAATACCCCTTTCAGCGAAAAGAAATGCTAATAGTATTAAAATGCACCATCCATAGTTGAATCCTCAGTACTTCAAGTCAAAAGCATTCAATTATCGAACACATAACAGCAGAACGAGAAAAATCAACAGAGAACAACAACAGTGATTTACTTTGGCTTTCGGGATAGCTCGAGTCTCGTCGCGTAAGCGATCCTTGATATTTTGAACCTGAAGCTCCATGGAGCTTAGCGCCGCATCTACCGCCGATAAATCGCCGGTGCTGCTCGCCGGGTACACTGGGCACACGAGAAGAAATTGCTAAGGAAACTCAACACAACTCGAGACAATCAGATGAATTCAAGTAGGGAAATTAGTAAATCTCAACTGTTGCGAGCAATAACGAGCTGCTGCAGCTCCGAAATTCGAGTGTTGAATGAGGAAACCAGCTCATCGAGAGACGCTCCCGCTCCTTTCACATCCATCCTCTCTGCGTGTTTGAGAGAGAGAGAGAGAGAGAGAGAGAGATTTGAAAAGCGAAACCGCTCGATATTTGAAAATGAAAACGAAAAATCGTAAAATTAGGGCGGTTCTTTCCTAAGCCAATTATAGAGAAGTTGAAGGACTCAATTTTAAAATACTGCAAAATTTGAGGATGCAAACACAATTTTAACAAAATACAAGGACTAGATCACAAAAAACCCAATTGTGTTGGGTTATTTGAGTTCTTAGCTAGATATAACTTTGCATTATTTCATTGTGTGTTAATATGTAAGCTCATAAATTTAATTAGATTTGTTATTCCGTTGTGCTACTACTTACTCTCTCGTCCCTTCGAATAATGTGCGTTTCTTAAATATACGTGAGATACTCCCCCTATCTCAGATGAATTGGTTTGTTTTATTTCAATACGAGATTTTATGCGTAGTATTAAAAGTGAAAAGTAAGTGTTAATTCTTTCAATTCAATAAAACATATCATTAATTTGAAGTGGGATATCCCGATTAGGAAAAGAAGTCAAATGAAGTAGGGCGGAAGGAACGTAAAATATAGAAACGCAAGTCATTCTGTAGGGTGTGGGACGCATAGAGTAATACGTACGTAAGAGCTCAAAGTTAACAAACATTCCACACTTTTACAAAACATGAGATTTCAAACTCTAATTGCTTTCTTTCTTATTCTTATAATGAGTTGTGTTTCACCAAAAAGTGTTTGCAATAGAACAAAATCCTATCGTAGCACTAGTAAGTAAAAACCTAAGTCGAATCTCAAGGAAAACTTAACAGGGCAAATAATTGTGTAGTAAAAACAACCTAAACTAAGAAAGCAAGTAAATAGAGTTTTTGGGTTTTTGGTTTTTAAAATCCTAGACAAGAAAATAAATCAAAGCAATTAAATTAAAGCAATAAATCTAATCTAGAAAGCTGAAAATAAATTGAACCTAAAGAAACTAGAGAATTAAACTAGAAGAAAATAATTAAACTACCTAGGCAAGAATCGAAAAGAAAACAATTAAGAAAGCAATAACGAATCTAAGCATGATTAAACTAAATTGGAAAATCTGGAAATTAAATAAATAAATCTAACTCTAAGAACTTTGAAAAACGAGAGAATTGAAGACGAAATAAAAACGAATCTAAACTAGACTTTGAAAACCAAACGAACGAAATTAAACTAAAGAAATAAAACGAAGCAATTAAGAAATCGAATCTAAAACTAAAGCAAATAATTAAAGCAATTAAACGAAAGCAATAAAAGAACTTACGAAATTAAGACGAAGAACGAAGAACTTGAATTAAACGAACTAAACGAAGAATCCGGATCCGAACAAAAGAAAGCAATAAAAACTAAAGCTAAAGTATTTAGAACTGAAAAACTAAGGTAAAAGGGTTGTTCATAATTCGTGCCCTAATGGCATATATATAACAAGGTAAGAGTTTGATCCCAACTAGGAAATTAATTATGAAAACGCGACATGGAGCGAGCGCTCCAAACATCTGGAGCGGGCGCTCCATAATGGCTGCGTAAAATCCTTCTTCAACTGCTGAACTGGAGCGGGCGCTCCAACCACCTGGAGCGGGCGCTCCAACGCTTATATGCAAATCCTCAAGTGTTGTCCAGGAGCGAGCGCTCCAATGCCTAGGAGCGGGCGCTCCAACTCATCCGCGCACTGTATCCAGTTTTGCACTCTTTTTCCGTCCTTTTCTCGTTCTTTCTCCTTCTTTCGGCTCCCATGATCCCTAACAAGTAAAATACTCGAAACACCCAAATCATAGCTATAACGACACAAAACGACTCCAAAACGACACAAAAACAAATATCAAATAACGACTAAATCCTAACAAAATGACACCAAACAAGTTGATAACTATACAAAATTTCCCTTTTGTTAGATTTCTTCTTGTTGAAGATCAATGCAAGTAAATATACATGCATAATCGACAAACATAAATCTTTAATTACCTTCAAACAGTCTAATACTCTCTCCGTCCCATTTCAGTTGATGCGTTTCATTATTTTATACCTCACATATATTCAACGAATGCATCAACTATAATGGTACGGCCAGAGGGAGTATGACAGTATGAAACATATATCCAATCTCTTAATAACACGCAGAATTAACAGTAAAGGATAAAGAATGTTGATGAGTCCTTCAAATGTAACCTTCTCCAATATACTTAAGTAGGGCAACATCATGTTAATTTTATAGTATACTTTTACTATATATATGTGAAAATATAGGGTAGGACAAACAACTTCTTACATTGTACTAGCTCCATCGATTCCACTCATCACTATCAAGATACATGCCCTAATGTCAATTCAAGTTAGCTAGGCACAATCTTCATATATATAAGTGTCGATCGCCGGTAGCTCCCTCCGAATACAACGATGCAGAAACACGAACGTCCTCAACTTCGTCAATTGTGGGACGGAGGGTGCGTCTTTGGCGGCAGATAATCCAGATTAAACCGCGGCTCCGGCTCACCCTTTTTCCGGTGAGGCACCCTCCACCTCACCGAATCTACGGCCTCATCATCAAGATCGTGATCATCCGTTTCGATCTCCACCTTCCGATCACCGCCTCCCCTCACATTGTCATCCCTAGTGGCATCACTAGGGATAGAAGGGGTAGAAACCCTAGCATCCGGATTCAACTTGTCCTCACTTTCCTGCAAAGAAAGAAATTAGGGGTTTTTTTTTTTTTTTTTCCCACTATACCAACTTCTCAGATGTGAATCAAACTCTATGAATCCAAACCTTGCTGACCGAATGGCGATCGGAGACGACGAATCCGAAAGCTCGAGAACCATGTGCATGGAGAGAAAACCCTAGGAGGAGGAGAAGTAGCACAGAAAGTGCAATTGACATTTGGAAAGCGTGGTACCTTGTGCTTGCGAGTACTTGTACCTAGCTAGATTTCAAGAAACAGTGAGAGATGAATATGGATGTTCATGGAGTGAATCAAACACCATGAAATTGAAGGTGAGTGCAATGGGATATGAGGTTTTTACTGATTATGAAGAGGTATAGTATTTGAAGAAGGGGAGACTTGGAAAAGTAGAGAGAGAGAGAGAGAGAGAGAGAGAGAGAGAGAGTAGGTGGAAAGAAGCTGTAAAGAATTGAAACAAGAGAAACACAAAAGCAAGAGCCTGTCTGATTTGATCGAAACGAGGAAGCCTTATTTCCTTGTCCTTGTGTGTTAAAGGGCATGTGATGGTGCCCTTCTACCTTAGTTTATTGTTAATGAAGAAGATCTGGGCAAAAAGTGGGATCCCTTTCCCCAATTAATTAATTAATTAAATTATGGGCGTTGGTTGAGGTGGTGATAGGTAAATTAATTATATTAATATCAAGTCAATGGTTTTTAAATAATAACATGCACATGATATATATGCATGCTTCAAATGTTAATTGAATATTTTTTTCTGATTATAGCTTCAGTTCCTTCATAGTGCATACATATATGATACACACAAAAGGGGAGAGAGAGAGAGAGAGAGAGAGGAGTAAATTAAGAGGTATCCATGGTTGAAACCATGAGTGTAGGTCTTGGAAGGGACATAGGGGAGTGCTCCCAACCTCCAATAACGGTCACACATGCCACGTGGCTTAACTTAATTGTAGGCTCACCCTTGCATATGCATGGAGAAGAGATTGCTTGTGTTTATTATGAAAAAGGAAATAAAAATAAAAATGAATTTGGCATAGATTTACATATATTTAGATATAAAAATTTAAGGGAAAAGAAGAGAAGATGGGGAGAATGTGGGAACGACGGCGGGACAATAAGTAATGTGTACCGATGTGGCTATGGGATTTGTACCCCACATTGTCATCTTAATCCCCTGCACCTTAGCACTCTTCCCCCCACCCTTGTCTCCTCTCTCTCTCTCTCTCTCCAAGTTGGCCAAATCCAACAAAAAAAAAAAAAACACAATATTTGGATTTGGAAAAGTTCCACGTTTGAGCAATACTTCTACTCAACCTACAAATCTATAGCTGATTTTACTTTCTTACGTTTTACATATACAGGAAAGAACTGGGCAGGCAAAATGAGACGAATGAAGTACATACATACTTTCTCGTATAGAAATCGCAGAACGTGAAAGATAATAGGAGCAGGAGGAGCGGAGAGGAGAGCCTTTGAATTATATAAATAAAGAAAAATAATTGGAGGAATACAGATAGCAGTGGGCCTCCAATGATCCTAGATTATCGAATAGAAATTAGAAATTAGGTCCCAAAACATGAATAATGCCCTAGAATAAATGGAATCCTACACCCTTAATAATTATACTTTCACTAGTCAAATATTCAATCAGAACAAGGCTCAGGCTTAGGCTTAGCTACTGGAGAAAATCATCCCACAATGTGTGAGCTGAGATTTCTTCCTTCAAACAATAGGCAGTCAGTCAGAGTAGGAATCAAGAATGCGCTTCTTCTCGTCTAAGCTTCAGAGTCGTCTAAGCTTCAGAGTCGGTACAACGAGACCCGACCAATCACACCACCGACTTCACTCAGCAAAATATGCCTGAAGAAGAAAACAAACTCGAGTAATCAGAAAGAGTATATCACAAGTTCATTAGCCAAGGATTTGATGACAACCATTTTGTGGGGTTTTGGTCGATATATCTGAAAACGAGTCAACCAGCTGTCCGGCCAAACTACTTGGGTCGTCAATTAAAGTCTGTATGAACGTGTTCAACACTCTTCGTTCCTGCTCCGTTGATCTTAGGCTGAACCATGTCAGCAGCTTCAATCTGAAGTCCTTCTTAATATGGCCTTCACATTCCAGCCAACGAATGATCTTTACACAGTATTCGAAGTTCTCGTCTAACCCCACATCGTTCTGAACTTGAGATGGAGATCCACTAGTCAGAGTGCTGTCAGAACCCCGTGTCTCCCTATTCTCACTATTTCGCCTTTTCTGGCAAGAAACTAATACTTGTCCAGATTTTCTATGTATGCCGTGAGAAATAGCA
Organism: Thymus mandschuricus; assembly: GCA_029379335.1. Lineage (NCBI taxonomy): Eukaryota > Viridiplantae > Streptophyta > Magnoliopsida > Lamiales > Lamiaceae > Thymus > Thymus mandschuricus. The sequence goes on from CM057072.1 coordinate 1,680,212, forward strand.
TCATCTGCCTCACCTGCTTGCCCTAAAGTGCACTCGTTCTCTTCATCTCTAGATGAATCCAGAGGAGGTGTGAACTCTTCATTCAGATCAGGCACAGAAGCTATGTTCAAGTCAAGTTGTCGTGAGACAGAAGAGGGCCTCTCTTGATGAGGTTCTACCTTCACTACGTCATGATCATCACAGCATTGATTCGCATGCACACCAAAAAATGACTCGAGATAGTCTTGATGTTGTTCCAGCCAAGAGGCATCTAAGATCCTTCCGAGATCTCGTACCTTGAATCCTGAATCTAGTTCTATTGCTTCACTTGAGTGACGATGCTTGGCACTGGAGCTACTTCCATGTGGTCTTTCTGCAGTGGAGTCTTGGTTTTTGTGAATAATTTCAACACTCCTTGTGAAACACTTCACTTCAGAGTGGCCTAAGTCACCAGCTTCTGTGTAAGATATGATCCGGAACGAGTACTCAGTGCAAGGCTGTAAATTAGATATGCAGATCCTCCTCTGCTCTCTTGAAAAGGCCGATACTGGCTCTTTAGAGTAAACCTCTTCTCTAGTCTTACAATACCAAAGTTTATATCCCTTAATATCACTGTTCGATGGAGTTGATAATTCGATCAACAGAAGTACAACTGAAGAGCAAGTCACTTCCTCAAACATGAATTTGCAAGCTGCTGGGAGCGAACCCTCTGCCAAAGAGATGAAGTTAAAAGGATGTAAGCACTTGGGAACTTAATCTCGTAAATGAAGTACCAACAGGTCAAAAGCTTAACGTATTACCAACAAAATTGACAGTTGTAGTAGACTTTAGGGCCATCAATTCATCAGCCTTTTCAATACCAAGAGAGCAGAGCCTCTGTACCTCAGCAGCTACAGAAAGTCTACTGACAATACCCCGAGCCATTTTTGCTGAAACTCCATCCCCTGGGCCTACCTCTGTTTCTAACTTGGCTTTAGCATCTCTAACAATCTCATGGAGTTCCCTGAATCTAGAAGTCCCATCCAAGAGCCTAAAACTCAAAAAAATCCGATAGCATAGGGCATCAACACGACGGGCATCCTTAGCTATACTCAACTGCTTCTTCAAGCATCTGCCAAAAAAATGTGATAGTTAGAAATCCTAGGAAGGTCCCGCAAAAGATTTCGTAGATCCGTACAACTCTCAAAAGTAGTGGTGAACTTACAGCCAGTCATATCAAAGCAAAAGAAAGGATCATTAACAAATTTGGGTATTTAAGGTTCCTTCAACAGTTGACAATGGTGTTTCAATAACAAAACTGATGGATTAGATTTAAAAGTAGCCCTCATCTTTGTCATGAACAAGAAGATCAGAGAATGAAAATTGCATATTATGGGTGCATGCAGGACCAATCATAAAGACACTGGAATTAAAGAAGAAAACAAAATGATTTGTGCATGTGGAGATGACGCCGATGAGAGAATAACGGCAGAGGGAAGCAACTTACCCAAGTATCCCAGAAACTTTGCCACATGAAGCACAACAATAGCTTCCATCCAACTGCATCAGCCCCAGGTCAACAACCCCAACTTTACGACGTTGGAGAGCACATTCAATGTGACACGATAAACCACATGAGTCTCCTAGATCAGAATCAGATACGCATTCCAACCAAAGACTTGGTTCCTTGTTGTCATCATATAAATGGCAAATGCAACAAGAGCATCTCCTGCAAAATGTGTCATCTATTGAAAGAGTCGCTCGACATGCAGAATTTTTGCAGGCCCACGACTTAGAAGATTCGAAATCTAGACATGGGTCAAAACTTGGTGGAATTCGAACAGGGTTTTCCCCCTTCCTTGGTCTTTTAGATTGCTGAATTTGATCCTTGGGACTCGAAGCTGCTCTCTTGAGTTCATGTGTCCTTGATGTTTTCCTACAAGATTTCGTAAGTAGTTCGGACATGCTGCACTCCGTGAGTTTGATAGCAGCTTGATGTTATAATGCAATCATATAAGATCATCAGCAGATCACATCTTAGGCATCCACAAGTATTTCTTCAAATCTAGAAGCATGTCCAAAGTGACCATTTTGAGCCACTTGCTTGCCTGCATGAAGAGATTCGGTTACATCAGTATAATCAATTTACAACGTGACACAGAACAAATGACGAAAACAGAGCTGTAGCTGTACAAAAGGAGAGAATAAAAAAGAGATCGGCTATCAGAATCTAAATGGAGGATACATAAAACAAACAAGGAGAAATAAGAGAGAAATCTATTCCCGGGCAATTGCTTCTACATCCGCATGCATGGCTTCATTGCTTATTCAACACAGACTACATTCGTTTTCAATTCCGCATAACAGTTGGAACAAACAGTTGATAAGATTATGGTTGACTGCAACTACAGAATATCCAAAAACCTTAACCCAGACGGAGTCCGCCTCCCCTATACAACATAAGAACTCAACTAAAAATTCTCTCAGAGCCTCAACTAGCAGCTGGCCCCTGTGTTCTTAACAAAGCCATGTGCTTTGGTCCACTGTTGCCTCTTCCCGAGATCGACAAATACAAGACTCTCAAAACCAACAACTCAACTGTCGAGCACTACAAAATTCGATTCTCGAAATAAAAATGCAGCATTTTCGATTCCGCATACGGCGAAACATAAACCGATCAGGTTTCTCCAAATCATCAACTCAATTGCAATAAAATACTAGCAACAATTGAAGCGATCGAAAACAGATTATTTAAAAAATAGCTCAAGCTCAAAATCTCACTAGGCACAAAAGAGCGGATCAAAAATAGGAATGCAGCTACAAATTCCAACTCAAGCAGCAAAAACACAACGAATGGAATCATAAATTCGCCGAATTTCAGCAGTATCGGAAGCAGAACCCTAGCAAATTGATCCAACCACTCGAGAGAAGAAATTATTACCTTGAGCGAGTAATCAATGGGGGAATAGGGCAAGGGGATCTCGCCGAGAAGACTGTGCAAACGCCAGAATCCTTCCAAACTAATGGTCAGAGACGACGGCCCAGCTCGATTCGTGGCCGAATTGGGAAGAATATTTAAGGGGAATTGCGTGAACGGAAGAAAGAACGAAAGAAGATGGGCCACAGTAGCCGTGACTTTTAATTCGGGTCGGGTTAGCGCTTTAATTACACACGCTACCTTCTTTCACCCAATAATTATACTCTTAAATTCTTTTTCGTTTCCCGGTTTCAAAGTCAAGACGTCTCACTTTAATTGACTTGTTTTATTTCGACTTTTAAGCGAATTATCTTTAAAATAAAATATCAGCCATCATTATTCCAATAATTACTATTTAAAGTTTTATTCCAAGCAATAAAAATAATAGTAGAACAAAAATAATTGGAGGAATTCAGCAGTAGATTCAGATTAATAGTAGAGACGAATGGAAATAAGCAAAGGTCTTATGTTTTAGAACAAAATATCATACCTATAATTAATGGAATAAATAGCCTTAAATTTCACTAGTTAAATATGCAATCAGAAGGCTTAGCTACTGGAAAATTATCCCACAATGTGTGAGATTCTTCCTTGAACAATAGGCAGTAAGTCAGAGTGGGAACGAATCGATTCGAGTCGACTTAGAAAACGAGGCATGTCGAGCGATAAACTAAGGCCGTGATCGGAATCAACCCGTCACAATAGTGAAACCATGTTGTGGCATTTTGCTGGAAACATCTGAGAACGAGTCGACCAATTGCCCTGCCAAACTACTTGGGTCGTCGATTAGAGTCTGTATGAAAGTGTTCAGCACTCTCCTTTCCTGCTCCGTTGATCTTAGACTGAACCATGTCAGCAGCTTCAATCTGAAGTCCTTCTGGATATGACCTTCGCACTCCAGCCACCGGATGATCTTCACACAGTATTCGAAGTTCTCATCCAAGCAAAGTTCGTTTTGAACTTGAACTGGAGATCCATTGGTCAGAGTGCTGTCAGATTCCTGAGTCTCCCGGTAGTGACCATTTTGCCTTTTCTGGCAAGGTATCAACTTGGAATCAGAACCGGATCTTCTATGTATGCCGTGAGATATAGCATCGTCTGCTTCAACTACTTGCCCTAAAGGACATTCGTTTTCTTCATCTCTAGATGACTCTAAAGGAGGTGTGAATTCCTCATTCAGATCAGGAACGGAAGCAACGTTCAAGTCCAGCTGACGTGAAACGGTGGGTGCCCTTTCTAGCTGAGCCTCTACCTTAACTACACCATGGCATTTATTCACATGTACACCACAAAATGACTCCAATTTGCCTTGATGTTTCAGCCAAGTGAGCCTAACAATCCTTCCAAGATCTCTAACCTTGAATCCCGAGTCCAGTTCTATATCTTCACTCCTATAATTTTGCTTACCGCTAGAGCTCCCTACATGTAATACGTCAATTTCATGTCCTTCAGCAATAGATTGGTTCTTGTGAATGATTTCGACACTTCTTGTGAAGCATTTCGCTTCGGAATGCCCAAAGTCACCTTCTTCCGTATAAGATATGATCCGGAAGGAGTACTCTGTACAAGGCTGCAGATTGGATATCCATAACCTCCTCTGCTCTCTTGAAAAGACAGAAATGGGCTCTTTAGAGTAAACCTCTTCTCTTGTCTTGCAATACCAAAGTTTGTAGCCCTTAATTTCATTAATAGATGAAGCTGACAATTCAACCAACATAAGTACAACAGACGAGCATGTCACTTCCTCAAACAGGAATTTGCAAGCTGCAGGAAGCGAACCCTCTGCCAAAGAGAGGAGGTAAGCATGTAAGCACTTGGGAACATGATCTCGTACATAAAGAACAAAAGGGTTAAAAGCTTAAACTATTACCAATACAGTTCGTGATTGCAGTAGACTTAGAGGCCATCAATTCGTCAACTTTTTCAACCGCAAGCGAGCAGAGCCTTTGAACCTCAGCAGCTATAGAGAGCCTACTGACAATTCCCCGAGCCATTTTTGATGAAACTCCGTTGACTGGGCCTACCTCTGTTTCTATCTTGGCTTTGGCATCTTTAACAATATCATGGAGTTCACTGAATCGAGAAGTCCCGTCCAGGAGTCGGAAACTCAAAAATATCCGATAGCATAGGATATCAACACGACGAGCATCCTTAGCTATATTCAACTGCTTCTTCCAGCATCTGTCAGAGTAGTGCAAAGTTATAAATCCTATGATGTTCACCTAAAAAGGTCAGTGCTTGCTCTCTTTTGTAAACTAGTTCAACACTCAAATTAGAATCATAAACTGGTGAACTTACTGCTTGTCATTATTACAGTAAAAAATGCTATCACTGACACATTTGGGTATTCAAGGTTTTCCAAAGCGGATAATGGCGACTTTATTAGCAAATAATGGAATCCATAGTTTGGATGCAAATATATAAAAGTAGCACACAAATTTACACAAGAAAATCAAAGAGCTTCAACTTGCCTCATGAGATCATAGTGATCTCAAATTGTCTCATGAACAAGAACAAAGATAGTGCAAATATTGGGAGAAATGTCAGAATAACTTCTCAACAAGGTTTTGGCTACATGCAGGACCCTCGTGTAAGTATGAAAGAGATTTAAGGGGTGAAAGAAAATTGATGGTCAACTAACCACAGAACAATGGCAGAAGTAAACAACTTACCCAAGTACCCCAGAAACTTTGCCACATGAAGCACAACAATAGCTTCCATCCAGCTGCATCAGTGGCCCAAGGTCAACCACCCCAACCCTGCCGCGTTGAAGGGCACATTCCATGTGGCACGATAAACCACACGAGTCTCGAGCACCAGAATCAGATACACATTCCAACCAAAGACTTGGGTCCTTGTTGTCATCAAATAAATGGCAAATGCAACACGAGCACCTTCTGCAAAATGTGTCATCTATCGAAAGAGTGGCTCTACATGCAGAATTTTTGCAGGTCCACGAACTAGAAGATTTGAAATCCAGACAAGGGTCAGGACTTGGTGGAATTCGAACAGCGTTTTCTCCCTTTCTTTGTCTTTTAGATTGCTGAATTTGATCTTTGGGACTTGAATATGCTCTCTTGAAATCATGTGACTTTGATGTTTTCCTACAAGATTTGGCTAGTGGTTCGGACATGCTGCAGCCAATGAATCTGATAGCCGCTCAATGTTTTAACTACTCATACGAGATCATCAGAAGACCAGATTTCAGGAATCATTAAGTATTTCTTCGAATCTACAAAGTGACCATTTTCAGCCACTTGCTTTGCTGCATAAAGAAATTGAAATACATCAGAATAATCAACTTAGGATGTGACAAAACATATGGCATTTACAGAATGGCATTCATATGATATATGCAACAGGGAAGGAAAAAACAAAAACAAAGCCCATGCAATAATAATCTCCGCATCCATGGCGGCTAAACACTCATTACACATTACTTAGCCGACTCGCAATGAGATTAGCGATCAGAATCACCAAAAACAATTAAGACTTTATAATTTGCATGAAACTCAACACATTGACAATGTTTTGTTCGTTTTATCAAAGGATTATCAGGCTTCACTGCAACAACAAAACACACCATAATCTTTACCCAAACGGAGTCGGTATTTCCTCTCCAACCAATGACACTACCTAAATTTCAAGCACTCTAAGGTTGTAATTCTTCGAAATAGACTCCACATTCTCCTATACCATATGAAATCGCATGAAATCACTAGCAATAGCAGAGGAAATCAGATTACACCAGCTCAATGCATAGAGAGACGATCAATGCAGCTACAAATTCATGAAATCATAAACATGCTGAAGCTCCAAATTCGAAAGCAGAAACCCTAAGAAACCTATATAGAATTTTCACCTTCAACAAAAAGTAACTCAGATCTGACTCATTTGAGGCAGTGGAGCTCGCCTGAAAACGCTCCGACGCCAAAAAAAACCCTTCAAACTTAACGCCCCTGTTCGATTCGAGGTTGCCGGAGAGAAAAAAAGCTCAATTTTTAGGAATTTTTTCAGCGCGTGTTTTTGGCAAAAGTGCGTGAAAGATAAAAAGGATGACCCGCACTTTTCAATCGGGTCGGGTCGGCTAGTTTCAGCCAATCAACTATTTTTTGCAATTTTTAATAAATAAATGTAGGTCCTACCGCTTACGGGTTGGGCCCGTGGGAGCGGGCTAGCCCGATGGCCCAACCCTTCAGTGGCAAAATATTTGGGCCTGCAATATTTGTCTTTAGTTTGTGTTGGGCCCACGGCCCGCTCTTTGGAGCCATGCACATCTGATTTGGGCCCACGCAAATTGAAGATAGTGATGCATTATACCGAACGATGCATTATAGTGCACAATGCACATGATCGAGCATAAGATGCATTATAATTGTGCATACCATGATAGATCATTTTTTAACGTAATATTTAATTTTTACACAATCTCGATAGCTGGTCATGAATTTAACGATATTCTGATGAGTCTATTATGATAATCAAACGAGACAAGCTAATCATATGATGAATTAATTAAAAAATTAGGAAAACCCGCCCATATATTGCGTAAATTACATGTGAAATTTCAAAAGCCTAATAAAATTAAATCACAAAATAGTAAAAAATTAATAAACATGATTTCCTCCTTCAATTTTGCTAACTAATTATCGTAACAATTACTATTAATTGATCTTGTGATCTTCATTAATTAAATAATTAAATAAAAATGGATGCGGCGGTCACCGAATTTGCAAGATTTGTTTTGTTTGTCTATATATAGCTGTCCACTAGGCTCCCATATTTCAACTTCTATGTTTTTTTTTTTCTTTATTTAGGTATATAGTTTACTAGTAATTTTTCTAATAATATATATATAAATTGACTTCCAAAATTTAGAGTTAGTTCATAAACATGTGCATGAATGTATGATTGATGTGAATGTATTACTTCTTCTTCTTGTATTAATAAATTCAATTAATTCAAAGACCAAGTACTTAAGGGTTGAAGTGGTGGTGGTGAAGTAATAAGACAACCATTTTAGCTGGATTATTTTTTAGTGTCCCCTAATCATGGTGGTGGTTCTTACAAAATATAGTTTAGATATCACATGATTGTAGTGCATTGGAGTTTTTATTAATATCGTGAACACCCGCAGTTGCTGTCTTCGGTACGCGCTGATCATCACTCCTGTGAGATAGTCTGGAGACGAACAGAGGGAAGACAGATTCAAACCCATATGACTGGAATGGAGTGATGATCCGACCGAAAAAATAAAAGCGATTGTTCAGAAACATTTTGTGGCCAAGAAAGTAAGGGAAAGGTGATTTTTTCCCAAGGGTTGTATTGTAACAAGTTGAGGAAGAGTGGCTTCTTGGATTAATGTGTGTTTGCTTGAGTGTTGGTTTCTTGAGAAGAGAGTAAAGAACATGAAATCACTTCACCCCTTTAGGCATTAGAGAAAAGTGTGTGTATGAGTGAGAGAGAGAGAGAGAGAGGTGATTAATTAATGTTGATGATAAGTGCATAAAGAAAGACAAGAGATTGTGAAACAAGGGGGCAATTAAAGAGGGGGTTGAGTTGGATGCACTTTCCACTTCATTGAAGGAAGGAGTTCACATGGAGGGATGTAATAAACTAAGGTTTTTTCATTTCAAACAAACTCCAAATCATGGTTGTGACATTTTATTTTATTTTTTTGTAATAATTTATAGTAATTAAAAACTAAAACTAATACACTTTGAAACCTAAGCATGTCCTTCTCTTCCCTCACACATTTTTCAACCTTGTCTGGACAATAGAACAGACCCCTTTATGCCCTCTGTGCTTCTGCCCCTTTTCCATTTAATTAATCATTTAATTTCACAATCAATAATTCTATCAATTAAATAACTAGTGTATGTCCCTAGATCTGTTACGTTCCATTGATATATAGATAAGTTTGATTATCGTCTGTTCCGTTGATATATACTCCCCTCCATCCCTTTTATTTTTGATTCATTTTCAACCGGGACATCTCACTTCAATTAGTTTGTTTTTTTAAATGAAAATAATTAACTCATACTTTTCACTTTTAACACTCGTATAAAATCCTTAAATCATATTAACTAAAATGACAATTTCTTTTTGACTCACTAAAACCCATTTACGCTGCGTAATCTACTTTTATCACTTTCGTCTGAATTCCGTGTTGAAAAAAGAGTATCCCTAAGGTAATAATTTGTGAAGTAGTGATTAATTAGTTAATTAAGAGGGGTTAATTAATAATTAGGGGTGGACAGAGCTTTTGCATGAAGATCTCGACAACCTAAAATTTGAAGATTTGGGCTTTTCAATACTCTTTTCATTCTTTTGGTTTCATCCTTTTCCACTTTTTACACAGACTGCAGTTTTTCATCGGGCCTTTCAAATTTTTTTGGCTCTAAATTGATTTCGATGCAATTGTTTAATTATTTTTAATTAATTCAACCTTAATTACATGTAATTAGAAGAATTAATAACTTACAAGAAAGTTGGCCCCTTAATTATGATACATTTTCTTTTTAAAATTTTTGACTGCAACGAAGTAGTCCCGTTATCAAATTACATGTATCAAGATAGTACAAAAATTTACATTTTAACCCGTATATTTTCTCGATAAAATGAGATACTTAAGAAAATGGAGAGATTATTTTATAATATTTTTATAGATTATACTTTTGGATAAATTCTCATAATCTAAGGTAGAAGCAACACTATTTCCAAAGCATAGAGGGGATTATGTGGGGCCATGTTTTTATTTTTTAAAATTTATTCTTATAGAAGATCATGTGGTATACTCTTAATTAAATTAAGCTGAATTATTAACAATATAAATTACCTATTTAATTACAACTATACCAAGAAAAGGTACTAACACCAAATATTTTTTTTTGGGGCAAGGTATTTTCAACAATATAATTTACCTGTCACTTTTCTCTCCCCCTTTTTTTCCTTTAATGGAATTGAAATTACTTTACGGCTCACTTTATTTTTAAAATTTTAAATTCATAATCTTAAAATTAAAAAAAAAAAAAAACAAACAGTTTTTCTTTTCTCCAAATATAACTGTAATCAAATCTATACTATACTTAAAAGTGGAGTTTTTATCTTATTTACAAAAATGCCATTTTCCCTCCAAAATTTTATGGGGTCCACCATGTGATGTTGCACACTTGCACATGTGAAATTAGTTCAATATTGTTGTTTGATATTGTTGGTTAATTTAATAGTAAAAAAAACCAAATATTTATTATATTACTCCCTCGACTCTATTGATATAGAGGTAAAAAAATTTCTCGGCATGAGAATTAAGACATTGATAATAGTTTATAAAGTAGTGTAAATATGTTTTAGTAGTTTTAAATTAATTTTGTTATTTTAAATAATGTCTCTCTATATCAATGTAGTGGATGAAAATAAAACATATCCAATATGAATGGACTAAATTAGAAAAAGATACAGATTTTATCTTTCATACTTACTATACTTGTAATTTTATTTACTACTTTCACCTTCCCACTTCAATAGTTATGTATGTTATGATTGTACCAATTCAATAGTTTAATTTTCTAAAATGAAAATAAAAATATAATTAATAACCCTTATTTTCCCCTACCTTTCGCGTCCTAATAAATTAAAATTTCGTATAAAAAATGAACAAGCCAGTTGAAGTGAGAGGGGGAGTATATTAATTTTTTTAGAAGTACTAATATTTTTTTGTTAAGGAATGAAAACTTTGTTCTAACGTCTTTGATTTACTAACATTCTTTCTATATTAGGACGTCCATGATTTAGTGAACCTTTCCTTTTGGGGATGTAAATCCCACGATCACTTTATCACTCAACTTTTTAACATTTTAATAATATTAAAAATATTAGATGGACAACACAATTATTCTATTTTAACACTTTAACATATTAATTTATTAATATATCATCAAAATGCAAAAAAACCTATACCCGTTATTTAGGTTTACTAAATCATGGATAGAGGGGTATTAGTTTTTACTTTATTTATACTCACTTCGTCCCGCCTAATAATAGACAATATATATATATATATATATATATATATATATATATATATATATATATATAGAGAGAGAGAGAGAGAGAGAGAGAGAGAGAGAGAGAGAGAGAGAGAGGAACGATATGCTACTAACCCAATGATGGGCACCACCGCGGGCACCTTCGTCATTTTTTCGTTTCGACGTTATTTTAATCGATTTTTTCGATTGTAATATTTTTTTTTCGATTGTAATGTGCTCTAATATCTTATAAATTAATATTGAAATCATTAAATCCAAAAAAAATTAAAATCAAAGCTTAAATTGTTTTATTATTCAGTTTTTGAACTTATAAGGAAAGACGAACAAATCGAGATTTTATTTTATTTTATTTTTTAATCTAATATTTCAAATATTAATTTATAAGGTATTAGAAAATATTGCATTCGAAAAAGTCGAACTAAATAATGTCGAAATGAAAAATATATAATCAATGAAAATGAAATTGAACGATTAAAATTATAAACGAAACGAGATTATTGAATCCTAGAAAATACTCCCTCCGTCCCACTTCAGTAGTCCTCAATACTATTTTCGTCCGTCCCACTTCACTTGCCCTCTTTCCTTAAAAGACAAAAATTAACCCTTACTTTTGATGTGGACCCCATACTTTTTCAAATTTAACACTACGCATAAAATCTCGTGCCGAAAAGAAAGAGGACTACTGAAGTGGGACGGAGGGAGTAATTAGAAAGCTGAACCAAATCACTGTATTGAAAAGAAAAAAAAAATAGAAATTGGGATTTGTGATTTGGGAGATGGTTGACAACATCAAATCCGAGACAGAGAATTCCATGTAAAATACGACCATAACAAATATTAATTTTAAAAATTAATATTACATTAATTTATGTTTGTTATTATTGTTGTTGACATATTCCGTGCAACGCACGGGTGTAATACTAGTCTAAACTCAAAAAGCCCAGTCAATACCAATCCAATTTGGGCCTAAAAAAACATTTTCTTTTTTTAAATAAATCCATTTTTATACATTATTATACCACTCCGGTCCAGGCTTCTTGACTCATATTCCTTTTTGGTACGTCCCACACATATTGACTCATTTCCTTTTTTAGAAATAATTAGAGTATAATAAGTACAATTAGTAAACCCCTTATTACACTTAACATTCCATACTTAAATCTCATCCACTCATTTTTCTGCACGTAGTTCAATATAATTTAAATTTTGAAAGTTTAAATTATTATAACTTGCTCGTTTGTTATCGGATTTTTATGATTTTTATATCAAATTAAAGGTTTTGATACGATCTTTCATTTAAGATCAGACAAGAACATGTTTTTATGCATCTATGATGCTCTGTTTCTAAAATATGTCTAAATACATAAACCACATTACATTTCCCTACAAAATACACTTTATACACTAAACATTTTCGTCTTAGTTCCCGTGCAAAAAGCAAATGAGTCAATATGCGTGGTCCGGAGTGGTAATAATTAGTTAATGTGACTTTTTTAAGCCATAACCAAATGACGATTTTGCCCTTCTCAAAACCACGAAATTGCATGGAACCCCAAGCAACCATCCCGGCGAATTTACCAAAGTGCCCTCCTCCCTTGTCAATTTCTGTTTTTACTCAATAAAAAAGAGGGAAAAAAAAATACTCTGCTTTTACTTTTCTAATTTTACCTTTTTACCCTCGTGAAATCGACAGTCAAATCAGCAAGGAACCCATTGGTTCCCAACCAAAGACCCCCCTCCTTTACCCCCTATTTAATAGGCCGCAACCAAACAAGCCCTTAACCCAAGATCCCAATCTCCACCGTCCGATCAAATCCCATCCCGACCGTCTATTCCGGTCTCGATATTTTCAAAACTCAGCAAAAACAATACCCCTTTTTTTCCCTTCTCATTATCTCGTGTCGTCAGATGCAGTTTCGAAAACCAGGACAGCAGAGGTCCGAAATGACGAATTTACCCCGACACTGATAGCCGAGGAGACGTGATTGTAACCACGACCGAGGAGGGGCATTTTCGGCACAACAGGAGGGCGCCACTTCTGCCAGCTCATCCCTCCACTGCGTTGTTGGTCCCTGTACAAATAACTACAGGAGGAGAGCACTATGCCCCCTCCTCCCCACGCTCCTCCCCCTGCGCGTGATTCCCAACCTCCACTTAATTAATTAATGTGTTAATCGTGATTATTGCATGGGGTTTGGGGGTTTAATTGTTGCGTGAGGGAGAGTGCAATTATTGTACTAATAATAGGGGTGATTAATTAATTAATCAATTAATTAAGGGTGTGATTAGCGCATAGGTGTTTTGAATTAGTGGGGAAATTTCGTAATAATTCTAGGCATAAACTAATAGTCTACTCATGGTTAAGTTGTTTAATGACAGTCTACTCCTACATCATCTAATGTTGCCTACGTGAATGGGGTTTTAATTACTTGATTGTGTCTCGTCGTAAATTAGTTTGTTAACAACGACTTCCTTTTACGAACCTAATCTTTTAATAACAATTTTAACAATATCGAGAATTTAATTTTAAGAGTGTAAAATCATATTTGAAATATAGAATAAGAAAAGATAACTATCTATGCTATATTATTCATTGATTAATAAGTTAGATAAGCTAGGAATAAATAGTATATAAGTTAGCATGTTAATAATTTCTTTAATAATACATCAAGAAAAAAACAAAAAAGTTGATAATGCTCCATCTTTGTTTTAATAATTTTATGTAGTTGCACTAAAAGGGTTAAGATAAATTTAATATTTATTTAAGAGATTTTTTGCTCCTAAATCATGAATATTTTAACTAAAGCAAAATTAGGGTGGGGGTTAAAATGTTAAGCATGCCGCGAGTGAAGAGCACGAAGAGTTCGGGCGCGTGGGTTACTGTGGAAGGAGAGAAACCCTAGCAAGAAAGATAACTAGACAAGCCACATAAATTAACTAAAAAAGGGGTGAAAAACAAAGATAAAAGGAAAAGGAAGAAAAATTAAAAAAATAAAGAAAACAATAGACTAGAGAGACAGAGAGAGAGAGAGAGAGAGAGGATGAATGAAGGGGGGCACTTTACTACTTTTTTATGTTGCACGCATCCATGGCAGAAAACAGAAGCCAGACAGAGTACTACTCCTTCATCGACCAAAGGGGAGAAAATAAAACACAAGAACAATTCCTCCAACCCACCATTTTCACCTCCATTCACAAACACAGAAACAGAAACCACCATTTCTTCTTCTTCCTAGCCTGAGCTAAACCCCTCTCACCTTTTTTGCTCAAGAGATTATTAGCACATGCATGTATATATTCTCGGCCTCCCTGCATTTTCGGAAGCGCGTGTTGGGTTCTTCTTCTTCGGATTGTAGGCTGTGCTCTGTGTTTCTGGGAGGTGGGGGTGGAGGGATTTGGGGATTCTGGTGTGTTTAGATGAAGGGGATGCCCTTACCCTTTGAATTTGAGGGGAAGGGGGTGTTGGATTTGGATTTTGTTGTGAAGAACAGGGATTTCATCACAGATTTCGTGAAGAAGAGTTGTTTCCTGAGTAGCAGTTTCGGCGAGCCTACATCTGTGCTGGATTCTGCAAGGATTCCGAGCAGGCCCACGTCCTCCTCAACCCTGTCTTCATCTCTCGGCGGCGGCGGCGGAAGCACCGGCGGCGGTGCTGCTTCTACCGATACGGCCGGGGTGGCGGCGGTTTCGGACACTCCCAAATGGCAGCAGGACTCGACGACTGCCACCAGCTCCAATGCCGGAGGAGCTGACTCCGAGCTGCTCCCTGTTCCGCCGTCCCTCGAGATCGGCTCCGCCGCCGGCGGAGGTAACCCGGAGAAGTACGCCATGGAAGACTGGGAGAGCGTGCTGTCGGAGTCTGCCGCCGTCTCGCCCAGCCAGGAGCAGGCCTTCCTCCGCTGGGTCATGGGAGATGTGGAGGACCCTGCAATGGGGAACATGAACAAATCCCTCCAAATCAGCGGCGCCGGCGCCGGCTCCGCCGCGGCGGAGTTCGATTTCAGCGGCGGCTTCGGAGTCGTGGATCAAGGCTTCGGCGGTGGCGACCAATTCGGGTCAAGCTTCATGCCCACGCTCCCAAATTTCCACCATAGCAACAGATCCAGCTCCGACAAGATTGGTTTGGCTCCAAATCCCATCCCTAATTTCAAATTTTCCCCCAATTCCCAGAATCTGATGCATCCATCTTCAGTTTCTAACAATCTCGGAGCAATAGCTCTTCATCATCCCGCTCCCTTTGATTCTTCTGCAGAAATGAAGCCCCCAATCTTCAACTCACAGCTGCTCGTCAACCAGCACCAGCACCAGCACCAGCACCAGCAGCAGCCCTCCTTCTTCTTCCCACTCTCCTTCACGCAGCCGCAGCAGGAGCAGGCTCTCTTCGGGCCGCCTCAGCCCAAACGCCACAACCCGGGCCTCCCCGTCGACTCCGGGCTCGAGCCCGGCGCCCAGATCTCCAAAGGCCCGTTCACCGACACCGGCCAGCCCGGCGGCCCGGGGCTCGCTCACCACCTCCAGTTGCTCCCTCATTACCTTCAGCAGAGGCCAATGGCGGCGGCGCAGAAACCGAAAATCGAAGAATTAGGGCACCAGCAACAGCAGCAGCAGGCGATAATCGATCAACTATTCAAAGCTGCGGAGCTGGTCCAGACCGGAAATCCAGTACTCGCGCAAGGGATATTGGCGCGGCTCAATCACCAGCTCACCCCCATTGGTAAGCCTTTCAATAGGGCTGCTTTCTACTGTAAGGAGGCTCTACAGCAACTCCTCCTCCACGCGAACGGCAGCGATGTCAGCCCCTCGACTTCGCCTTTTAGCCTTGTTTTCAAGATCGGTGCTTACAAGTCTTTCTCTGAGATCTCGCCCCTCGTCCAGTTCGCCAACTTTACTTGCAATCAGGCCATTCTTGAGGTCCTTCAAGGGTTTGATCGGATTCATATTGTGGATTTCGATATTAGCTATGGAGGGCAATGGGCTTCTCTCATGCAGGAGCTTGCACTCAGAGGTGGGGGCGCCCCCTCCTTGAAGATCACTGCACTTGCATCTACTTCCACCCATGATCAGCTCGAGCTCGGCCTCACTCGAGAGAATTTGATCCAGTTTGCTAGTGAGATTAATATTGCATTCGAGTTTGAAGCGATTAGTATTGATTCGTTGAATTCTGCTTCATGGTCCCTGCCTTTTCATCTTCATGAGAATGAGGGAATTGCGGTTAATCTCCCGGTTGGTTCTCTTGCTAATCATCAAATGTCAGTGCCGTTGATTCTGCGATTCGTGAAGCAGCTCTCACCAAGAATCGTCGTCTCTGTGGACAGAGGGTGTGATAGGACTGATCTTCCGTTTGCTAATCATATAGTTCATGCCCTCCAGTCTTATTCGAACTTGCTTGAATCTCTTGACGCCGTTAATGTGAATATGGATGCTCTGCAAAAGATTGAAAGGTTCTTACTTCAACCCGGGATTGAGAAAATCGTAATGGGGCGCCTCCGTGCACCTGAGAAGACGCAGCATTGGAGGGCTCTGTTTCTGTCATCCGGGTTTTCACCGTTAACTTTTAGCAATTTCACAGAATCACAAGCTGAATGCGTGATAAAGAGGACTCCGGTTCGAGGTTTTCAGGTGGAGAAGAGGCAGTCGTCTCTCGTCCTCTGTTGGCAGAGGAAGGAACTCATCTCTGCCACTGCATGGAGATGCTAAAAAAGCTCGTGGAATTTCGAAAAAGAAGGTGCCATGAATTTCTACTGCGTTAAAATTTAATGAATATTCATCATGCCTGAGTTTCTTCTGCTAATTTTATTGGTGGCTCGGCTGATTGTTTCCCTACTTTTGAAAGAACCAGGCACATTTTAGTACTGGATGTTCTAATATAGTTAATCTTATTCGATTCGATGTCTCTCGTCTCTCGTATGTTAATCTTGGATCTTACTCTCTCTTTTGCTGCCTGCCTTGCTTTTCTGGTTAAAAAAGGCAGATTTATTGTGTTTTGTAACCATACACTGGGAACTATTGCAAAACCAGGAATGGAAGGGGAAAGGAAAATGAAATTAACCCTTTTAACTGATTTCTGAAGTGTACATTGTTGTGAGCATTGATAGAGTAGAGAAAGATCGAATTTTTGACAGACCCTTGTTTGAAATTCTTGATCTCGACCTTGATTTCGATTGTGGGCTTTGTCGAAAAGAAATTCTTGATCTTGGGATGTTCTTATTTTGTTAGCCTTTTAGTTCTCAAATTTGTTTCTTGTGCATCAACATGACATTGTCATTCTTGCTCGTTTTCGAATGCTGCATTCTTAACTGCGAAACGCGACCTCCCTGCCGGTTTAGCACTAGAAAGGAAGCATGTTCATAGATAGCTGCATTTTTGGTGATATGAATCTCTGATCCACCATTGAAACATAGAATCCAACACTTATATCTTCTTGGATTGAACTCTGCTTCAGCCTCCTCTGTGCTATTAACTGCTGTTTATTTTATGTTAGACTTTCGCATCTTGGAATCAATAGAACTCCTCTCTCTCTCTCTCTCTTGATGATGTTGAGAGAGAGAGAGAGGGAGAGGTTAATTATTAGGAAGGTGTCAATGGGGGGGAAGGCAAAGGAAGAGGACATTTAGGGTGATGTATGGGTTGAACAAAAATAGGATGTTGGGCTGAAATTCTATTTAGTACATGTACATGCATCTCTCTCTCTCTCTATGATTGGTATGTCCCTTTCAACACATTATTTAATACTAATACACTAATACTATATGAGTATTAATTAATAATTAGTTAAATTAATAACTAATAATGTGTTGATTGTTAAATAATTGTTAGTGTTATGTTTTGAGCTCTCTCTCTCTCTCTCTCTCTCTCTCTCTCTAGTCCTTCACGTTACTTTGCATGCCAACATTTGTTATTTTAATCCCCATCGAACTTGGTGCTGTGAAGGCTAATTAATCACCTCCCCCTTTCTTTATACATTGCTGTCCTAATCAACTCACATGGGACTTGTACTATTGGACCCTCTCTCTCTCTCTCTCTCTCTCTCTCTCCATTTCTTTATTAATCTCCTTGCAAGTTTTTTCTTTCCCTTTCTTTAATCCCCCTTCTATTCTTTAATCACACCTAATCACAATTTGTTTAAGATTTTAGCCATGTTGTGTTGAGAGAGAGAGAGAGAGATCGGCGGCGTTGTGATTGTCGCAGGGTGGTTTGAGCTAGTAAAGCGCTACATGCTTTACGCGCTTTCAATAATTAGCACTCTTTCTTTATTCATAAATAAATATATGGGATTAAATTTGTGTTTTTTAGAGTTTAAAGTGTTATGGACTAATATTAAAATATTTTTTCTGTGGGCTTAATAATTTATTTTCATTATTTAATGTGTCCCAATAGTCATGCTAGTGTGCATATTAAATGATTAATTAGTTGATAACTACCCCTCTCCAACCTCTCATTATTAGCAAATAATTAAATTTTAGTTTTGGCTTTTTAAGTAAAATTAAACACAATCAATTTAACCCATGCATTACATTAATCTATGGGAAATGAGGTAACTAACATTCTCCATTTAATTTTATTTAAAAAATATAGTAGTATAAAAATTTTGAGATGAAGGAGTTTTTTGTCTTTTCACTTTTAGAAGAATTGACCCTAGCAGAAGAAATAAAGCTTTAATTGTTAATCATGTTAGTAAAAAGTCTGTTATACCCCTCCAGTTAATGTGGTTAATTAAGAAAAGAGGAGAGCTTTTGTTAAAGAAAATTAATCTTTGCTGACATACAATACTGTGTCCTCTTTAGTCTTTGTCTCTCATCTCACTCAAGTGTCATCCACTTTTTTATTTATTTATTTATTCATTTAATATTATAGTATATAGAATGTAGTATTAATAAGATATTCTATATTTTTTTCAAAGATATATTCTATTTTTTTCCTTTTTGAAACTTTACAATAGAAATTTTAAAGGTCGCACTATGGGGATCTCGAACTCGAGACCTTTCAGGTCCGATATGTTAATCTTACCCCCTACCGCTAAGTCAATACACGCACACATATTCTACTTTTTTATTAGTATGCATTAATATGTTTTACTTTGTGTTAAAGCTTTCTTACACAACTATGAATTTGGCAAATTTGAATGTTTTTACCCGTTTCAATCTATAAGCGTCAGTTGAATGTTTTTTTTTTTTTTGTATATTAGAATCGGGATAGTACATTATCTCAACAATTAATTCAGATATTTAGAGCTAAGTTCCCAAATTATAAAGTGATTCTAATAATTAGCAAAGTGAACGTGACAAGTAGAAGATTAATTAATTATAATTAGTTAATTAATTGCAATCAATTCGGTTCATGTTAACTAACTAAACCGACCTAAGAAATTAAGTATTAATTACATAATTATGGATATTTTTTTAAAAAAAAATCTCTTGGTTAATAATAAATTGTCACAATTTGTAGAAACATTAGATTAAAAATTGAATTAAATGCCGATGACCCCTTGGCCTAGTGGCAAGGGTGAGGTACTCAGGACTCTCCTCTTTAGGAGGTCCTGGGTTCGATTCTCACTACCAACATGTTGGTATGTGGAGTAGCTTTCCCACCCTTGGGTGGTGTAGGTGTCTCACCTCTGTGTGGGTAGATATACATGAGTAGATATTGAGCTATAAATTGTACTAATATAATCCCACCATCGGGTGTGGTGTTAGATTTCTCATGTATATGAGTTGTATATATATAGTTGTAAACTTTGATGTAATATTAAAAAAAAAAAAAAAAAAAAAAATTGGAATTAAATGCATCTAGTCGCCACAAATTAACTACTAATAATATATTCATGGACCCAAGTCAAAGGTTTTTATTTTTTTTAAACATTAATTATCTCTTCTTTTCAATTAGATTAATTTATACCAAGATGAATATACACCTAACGTTTATATAATTATATGGGTTCTTCCCCCTCAAATGTGGGTTATGGAAAAGAAAGAAAATTAGTTATGAGTAACTACCATATCTAATTTATAACAAATATAGATGTGAAGAATCTAAGAGTATTCATAATTAATGGGTTTTCCTTAAATTAATTATCAGATACAATGTACGCTGATTTACTAGAAATTAAATCATTACCATGTTAAAAGAAACCCTATATTCTCGGGAGATCGATTATTGGTGAATTAGTTGCATAAATATTTCGTCGTTACTGATGGAATTGCTTTCGGTGGGATTAAATACAACTACTCGACGTTAGCTAAAACTATAGATGATATTGTTCATCTATACTTTTTGCGTTTTCAAGATAACGTCTTGTTTTTCTCAGTGCATCATCTATATTTATTTTGATGGTACACATGCAGAGAGAGGGAGAGAGAGAGAGAGGCGTTTGCACGTATATAGCTGCAAAAAATTAAAACAAATGTAAAATAGTGTAATGAGCAGAGAAAATATACAGAAATCCTGCAAAAAGCAGCTAAATGGTGGGGATTTCATGCTTCTGCATATCTATTCATCCCAATTCAAATCGAAGAAGGAATTTTGTACATGCACGATGATGTTAAAATTATTCTTGTCCACCAACATTTATTCAAATAAAATCTTGAATAATAACAAAAGGAATAGTTGAAAACAATAATCTTTATTCAAATTTATTTTGCTAGTAACATTATGGGATAGAATTCCTTCTCATCTAAAAAGCTCGAACTTATAGAGATCAATCTATTAATTTATATAATTTATCCCAATATTATGCCCCGCCAGCAATTAGATACACTATGTATATGTTACCTTCGATAACAAATAGTACTCTCTCCGTTTCACTTTATTAAGTCTTTCTTCGAAAACAAAGCAAAATGACATTGACACTTAGCAATGATATTTTGATGGCGATCGAAAAACCTTTTCAAAGTCTAAACTTTTGCCAATTGGTGGATTGGCCCTTCGTAATAATCAAGGACTGGGCCATAAATATAGTATTCAATTATTTATTTTTTCAAAAAAAAAATAATTTCTACTAGGAAAAGTACGTGAACATATGGTGGGGAAAGAAATATAAATGCATGCAACCCTAAAAACTGAAAATGAAAGGAATTTCTTTTTCAGAATTGCTTTCTTTATAGAAAAGGAAATTTAGATATAGTATTAAAAAAAAGGCCACGAAACTTTACATCCACAAAAATTTTCATGTATATAATTCGTAGCGTTGCTTTCTTGAAATAGTTATAACATAATTAATGTTTGTCAAGTTTTAATTTGATGGATATGATATATAGACCTACTTAAATTTAGTGATTTTACTCATTGAATTTGTCGACTGCTACTGATATGACAACGTCACGTCAACTATTTATACGTAGAGTTTAGTTTCTTTTATACGTATCATTATCAAGCCAAACGTCGTCTGTCAGTCTGTGAAGAAAAGAATCGTGCATGCATGGGCCAATCGATCTTGATACCCTTGGTCGATCGCCAATAAACTTCGAAAGCAAGATTCTAAAGGGAAACCCTAGAAAAAGTCACCAAATTTAACCATAAAATTTTTAGATGCATAAAATCGCACCATAAAGCAAAACCCTTTTTCTTGCAGGTTCTACAGAGAGGAAAAAAAAAAAAGTTTTTTTTTATTTTTGAAAAAAAGGAAGGAAAAGATAACAAAAAAAACACCCTTTGATGAAAAGTATAATGATATGGAACTTTTGATTTAGGAAATTGAAGTGGGAAACTTTTGTCACACACAAGACTCTCCTAGGAGTGAGGGATTTGGTCCTTTTTAATTTGATATCAAACATTATTCAGACATGATCATATTATTATTCATTGCATTTTTCTCTTTTGCCAGCTTTTATGTCGTTTTTTTTCCTCCCCAGATCGATTGTCCCGTTTCATTTCGGCACGAGATTTTAACTGCGGTGTTAACAGTGAAAAGTAAGGAGTTCACCTTAAAATTAATGTAAGAGTTAATTCTTTCCGTTTTAGAAAACATGACAATTCATATGGAGACGATCTGATTAGGAAAATATGACAGTTGAAGTGGGACGGAGTGAGTATAATAGGACCCTATGTTTGATGGGGTGACTAATCAAAACCTTAATTCCAAAATTCAGCTTTCTTGAATCAGTTAAAGCCAAATTCTTGCCTGAGTTCTGGAATATGACATGTATTCAAGTGAGTTATGTTCTTACAAACCCTTACATGCATTCAAGTGACATAACATATACGCTCCCTCGATCGCGTTCTTATTCTAATATAAGTCGAGATTCATTATCAACGAGACGAAGAGAGTAATATTTTCCGACATGCACATCCAATGATTCAGTAGTTATTTAGTGAAGGAGCAAGCAAAGTTAAAAGGAAAAACAAGAAACCAAACAAGATCATCGGAAACTGATTCAAAAAAGTAAAATAAAACAAGATCAAACACAAGAGAGAATCCGAGGCAAAGGGGAGAAAAGGGAGATAGAAAAGTAAGGGAAAAGGTAAAGTCAAAAATAAAAAGAAAAGAAAAGGGATGATGTATGTATGTAAATATAATACTTCCTCCGTCTCATTTATGTTGTCTCACTTTATTATTATAATAGACTCTTTTTAATATAAAGTGAGACAACATAAACGAGACAACATAAACGGGACGGAGGAACCGAGGAAGTACTAGTACATGTTATGTGATCCGAGTGTGTGTGCGTGTGCCAAGAAAAACTTAGGGTTGTCATCAAGCAAAGCTTATCTCTCAATCTTAAACCCCCCCCATTTCATAGATGCTTGGGGCACCACATCTCTCTCTCTCTCTCTCTCTCTCTCTCTCTCTCTCTCATAAATCAATCCCATATACATAGTCTGCTTTAAAACGACGCATTCTTTCCTTCCCACACATATAAATTTTGTTTGGTTATATACCAAAACCCAAAAGTAAGCACTCATGTTTGTCCAAAAGCAACTTGTGGTAGGCCCCTTGATAACTATCTAACATTTCTCTCTCTCTCTCTCTCTCTCTCTCTCTCTCTCTCTCTCTAATTCTTCTTTTCACTTTTTTTTCTACACCTTCTTTGCATGGAGGAGATGGGGTTTACCTTCCATTTGCATGGTGCTCTTGCTTTTTCCTTTACTTGCTATCCTCCAACAACCCTCTCTCTCTCTCTCTCTCTTGATCACACTTCTTGATTTTGTGATGACTTGTCATCAAAACATACACACATATGTATGCATGTTTTATTTAGTTTCATCAAGGTCAAACCTATATATACATTGTGTCACACCATATATATAATATAGTGGCTGTCCTTTTCTTAATTAGTTTCCATCTCCCAATTGAGTACATCAAACTCTTATATATATATATATATAATAAATTAAAATAGTGGGAGGGGTCCCTTTTCCTTTCAACTTGACATTTTTTTTCTTCAAAAGTGGATTCTCCACTTTGGAAGGAAGGATATATAGGCCCATTAATTGGCAAAATTAAAAAATACTTCCTCCGTCTCACTTATATGGGATAACTTTTTTCGACATGGGAATTGAGACGAGAGTGATAGCGGTGGATAAAGTAGTGTGGATGGATTCTAGTGGGTTACAATTTTGTAATTTAAGATAATATCACTATATCAGTGGGGCGGATGAAACCTAAATGAATAAGACGGGAGAGCAATAATCATAACAAAAAATAAAAATAAAATTACTTATGTGTCAATATATATCTTGAAATCATTTTCAATTCAACTTGTCTAACAAAATATCTACCTCCTAGTTGAGATCCCTTAGTCAAATGAAACACTTAATACTTTTTGTCGCTTAAAATAACTACTATCTCCGTCCCATTCCGATTAAATATACGCGATTTATAAAATAATAAAATAAGCCGACTAAAATGAGACGGAGATTAGTAAACAGAGTGGTTGAAGAGACAAATTCACGTGAAAGTGGAGGCGATTTTTGGCAAAAACCATTGTTTGGAAGCTGCCATGTTTATTGTTTGCTGTTCTTTTATTGGTAGAAAACACTTTGTTTTAATTATTACTCATTTTGAAATCAATATTTTTTCTTTTTTATGTGACCTTTTGTTTATACTATAAGATATAGATAACATGTTGACAAATGTCTCTTCTTTAATTCTCAAAGAATTGAGAACCGATTATGTTTTTCGTGGTGCTTATTTCATGTCCACTCCCACCAACCTCTCTCTCTCTCTAGATAGGGCTTCTTAGGTTGACATGTTCTTGAGCTATACATCACTATCAACTGCAGTAGATAGCAACTAATAAATAATTAATCAATGTATTATTGAAAATGATTTTCTAACATACAGTAATTGAAAATGATTTGGAAGGATAGATGGAATAAACTATAGTATATTATCTAATAAACTATGGTTATAAATTATGTTATGTCAATGGAAATGCTGCTATTTTGGAAGGAAATTGTGTTTTCCTTCCCCCGAAGGTAGGACTGGATCGAAGGGCGTCGATTCGACTTGCTTTTGATCAGATTCCGTAGAGTGGGTGAAATGTTTTGACGAAAGAGTAAGCGAGTGCTCCTGTGAAAATGTAGCTGTCGACCCGATCTAGTATCCCTCCTGCATATGGAAAACAGACGGTTATGAGAGAGAAGATGAGGAGATCGAACGACTGACTAGAGCATTTGATTCTCTCATGTTATGTTGTCCATCACCATCTCAAACAAACATTGTAGAAGCAGGTACTAGTGAGCTGAACAATGGCTCAGGCATGTATTTAGAGAACAAGCTAAAGCCATTCTAGAGTAGACGAGAAAGAAAACGGAAATTCTGTAGTTTTTGCAGCAATTCATTGCAAAGTAAGTTCGTGGAAAAAGTTAGTGACCACGATATTGTTACTGGCAAGATTCAAAAGGTAGATGGAGAGCAATGGCCAATTGTGAGCAATATTATGAAGAGACCACAGCAAATGGGCTATACTAAGTAACAACGAAAAGAAACAATATTTGGGCCTTACCGTGTCCTGGTATGAGAGATCCTGAATCCTTGACACCTGCATCTCGTTTGATCATGGACTCGGTAAGATCACCAAAAAGAGATCCGAAGAAGTTCAGAAATCCAAAAGCTACAGCACTGTAAAACCCCCCAAAAAATGTGCGTTAGTTTATTTAGAAGTTTCCAACGATGTTAATTTCATTATTTACATCATAAAAACAAATCAATCACCTCAGGGTAGAAGCAGGCCACGAGAAGAACTTGGCCAGTAAAACGGAAGTCGCTATACAACCACCTAACCCAACAAGAGCTCCCTCCCATGTCTTTTTCGGACTAACTGCAGTAAGTGGTGTCCGGCCAAAAGCCTGCATGAAATTACATTAGGGTCATATATCCTGCAGAGAAATAGTCCATAAACCTAGTCGAGGAAAAACTAGGGAAAAAACGAAGAGAGTACCTTGCCACCAATAAACGCAAATGTATCTGCTGCGATAATACTACTAAATGAGATCAAGGTGGCCACAAGACCCACTGTCCACATAGTGTTGCCACCAAGGAGAAGAGGCCAGGACGCTGCAAATCCTGCCCAAAATAGGCATAGTTCAAATCAATCGATTAAAAATTATGTTTATCCCGTACAATCTTGTAAAGGGTGTCAATAGCATCACCATCAAGAGTACTTCACGAGCAATTTTCAAATATCGACCTGGGTAAAACTAAGAGTATCTAACAGCGAAGATTAGCATGGTAGGTAGAAACCGTCTATAGACGATATTCAGTTAAATTAACTTCAATTGCCTATAAGCACTTCACCAAATTTTCTACATGTGAACAACCACCTCCACCGTCTAGTCGTCTAATAAATGATATTTTTAAAATAGGAAAAGTATATATTACACACAAGATGCAACAGAGTCCGGCAGGACTGAAAAACTAACGATTCACCTACTAAAAAAACCATATATTGAAGATTTGCATATGATACAGTGCCCAAATAGAAAACTTCCTTACTCGTATTTAGTGAAGGGGCTGCTAAGCCACACCGCAGCTTAACCCAGAAGCAAGGAAGGTAGCCACAATAAAAGAGTCCAAACATAGCACTACTAAGTTGAGAAAAACGAGGATTTTCCCTCTGCAGATGGAGTGCTGTGGCAACGAAGAAGGCCGCGCATGTCACAGATACATCAATATGCCCAAAGTATCTAAAAAACAGCATAAATAATAGTCAACAAAATGAATCTATAAGAAAGTAACAATTTTTTCTTGGAGAATTTATAGGTGCATCAACATATGTTTGGCCCTTAATAGAAGTCATCTTTGTGTGAAAAATACATGCTTTTGAGTGAGGCGGAAAATAAATAGTAACAGCACAATATCAAACAAGCGATATGTTTTCATTTACAGGAAATCGAAAACTAAGTTTAAGAGAACAAAATGAAGCTAATTAAAGAAAAATCTTACAGTGTGAGTATAGGCAAAAGAGAACAGATAACAGAACAAGCTCGTGAAACATATCGAGGAGGAGGAGTCATTCCAGAAGCAATGCCGCGGCTTCTTACCAGCTCAAAGTACTCCCTTGAACCAGCGAATACGGCTGCAGCAAGGCCCACCGTGAAAACCCATGATCCAGCAAACACTATTCCGCCAACCGAAACTCCAATACCTATTCCGAATACAATTCTTTTCTTTAACTGACTTGATTTTCTTTGGTGTTCCGCATGTAAATCTTCCTCTCTCAATGATCGGGTGCCTCTTTGAACTTCCTACAACATAGCCCTTGTCAGTTATCCAGTTAAGACGAGATAACACCAGCGAAAAATAAATGCATATGCATACTCGTGCTTGTGTTCAATAACAAACAAAAGTTCCATATCTTACTCCTACATTTAAATAGGATCAACAACCCATAGATATAGAAAAGATTTGCTCTCTAGAGTTCCTTCCAAGATACGGCTGCAATGATTCATATCTCTGACTCATTTCCTCAGCCATCTTTCTCTCTCTCTCTCTCTCTCTCCCTCCCTCCCTCCCAATCTCTCTCCAAAAGCCACTTCTAACCAGTCACGATGCTTAGAGAAGCATCATAATCAATAAACAGTTCTTCGTTTAAAAGGTAGAAATAACGTTTCCATCTCATCTTCAACCAAACATATAAGGATCTCATTCAATAATTTTCTTTCTCAAAACAATCTTCTTTACCCAATTCCGCCCTTCTATAATTCAGAATTCGAATCCTCAACTATAATTCAATTAATAAACAGTACTAATAATCAGCAAGAACTAAGAAGATGAATAAAATAGGGGGAAACCAGCTCTCCACCGTATGTGAACATAATGTAGTTACCTCAGTCTCTATTTCACCGGCGTCAATTCCCTCCGGCTGCTCCGCCCTAGCTACTCCCCGTATCAGTCGCCGGCGTTGACTCACCAAAACACCCCTATGAGCTCTAACGTCCACATCTAACTTGAACCTAAATTTCTGGAAATTCGGCTGAGCCGCGAATCTCGGAAGGGCAGGGCGGTGGCGAAAGTCGGAGTGAGGGCGGGAGGAGCAGAGGGAGGTGACGGAGAGAGGAACCAAAGCTATTCTATCGAATTCTACAAGCTGCTGCGCCATTGAGAAGCAGAATGGTTTCAGACGAAGAGCGGCCGTGCAAAGCTAGCACGCATATCTGGGAACGGCGGAGGGCGGCGCCGCCGCTACAGTCAAAATTCAGCGGCGGTGATATCGGTGAAACTGCACCTTGGGAATTTCATCAATTTGGTACTTAATCTCTAGCTGTGAGCAACCGACCCCACCGATATATTCATTGAAACCCAAAACAAAGAAACGTTAAACTTTATAAATAAATTTAAAAAATAAAAATAAAAAATTGAAGAACGACAGAAATTGTTTTTACTGCAACATTTATGATTAAATTTTTCCAGAATTACGATATGACATCAATGGACGGTGAGGCAAAACATGTCGCACATGGAACATGAACATCACGTTTCGACAACATTTGTTGCTGCAGCTAAATATCACATTTTATCGTATTACGATTATAGTCAATGGATCGATTCGTTCAATTTTTTCCTCATCATGAATCTATGAAGAGTTTTGCTAAAAGAACAAAATAAATAGGATAAAAACAGCCTTCAAAATTCCTTATAAGAGTTTTAAGAGACGGAACGGAGCGAGCAAAACATACGGCTAAAAACGAGAACTTCAAATGAAGAGCAAGTTGTAAAAATAGATGCTTAAGTTACATGATGAAGTGGAGTTACGCAACACTGGTAAGACAAAGAATGCAATTTGAGCAAATTACAAAAAAAAAAAAAAAAAAAAAAAAAAAAAAAAAAAAAAAAAGCAGCAGCAAACCAATTTAGGCATGTTTTCTACAGCGAGTCACAGATGGAGAAGGGGGGCTAGTTTGAATACAAAAGCAGCACTTCAAATCCTAAATATTTGAACAAGCAAGCAGCTGCCCGGGATGAAATCGGCAATCTTCCTTCGATCATGTTCTCTTCAGGAGGTACCCCAATAGGATGCCTATCAAGCAAACGACTATAACATACGTGATTGGGACGCCCCCACCACGGCTTTTCTGCCTCAACGCCTCCTGTCCAACATAGCCATCAAATGAATGAACATACGCACAAGCTTTTTTTTTTTAATCATCATGAGAAAACTATACAAAAAGTGGCGCCCCCTCCACAATGCTAGTTTGAGTTGACATACATGGGAATACCGGGTATAATTCAAAAGAGAAAAACCATATAAATTGATCCTCAATCAAATTGGAAAAGGATTTTTTTTTTACTTCTAACGGGCTGAGAATTGAACCACAAGCCTCACACATACAAAGGTTGAGTGATGATTGAGCTTTCTACTTGCTAGTGTAACTTTTATATTAATGAACTCAATGTCACACAAAAAGCCTTTCACTTTCATATGCAAAGATGATAAAGTTCCCATAACTGAAATAATATGCTTAAGCAACATATTACTTAAAATATAGTCAGAATGAGAATGGTTGTGGACCTTGTGGTTACTAATTTCATGTACAAGGAGCACAAAAAAACTATTGTCTTCTTCAACATGTTTCTTATATGATACCAGTAGGTTTAACATCAGCTAGGACTAAGTTGGAAGTACAACAGATGACTAATACTTCTCCTTGTGTACAGTGTAATCCAATGATAGCATGGCATACGGCACGATATTTGTCAACTAATACTGATTTGTGCCTAAAATGTTAAGACAGACACTCAATCCACTAGTCAATTGGCCAAATTTACAGAACAAGTAGACACTTAACTGTACAATTTCTGGGTGCTATATTTGACCAGGTAAGATGTGCAAAAGGAGTTCACCTCAACACAAACTTTACGACATATATTTGATAGTTTTTTACGATTCCAATCTGTCTAAAACCTTGTTCAAGGGCGGTATAGAACACAATGTAAACATGTTTGCTCTCGCTGATGCAATTATTCTCTAGAAACCACAATCAGAAACAACAGATTACCAGTTCTTGCTGAAGCTTGTTATTCATTTGAATTGCTGAGCGCTTCTCCTCAGTCAGCCTTGAAATCAGGGACTTAACCTACAATAACAAATGAAAATTAAGCAAAAGTGGAGAATAAAGATTTATTATTTGTCTGAAAACCAAGCAATTTAACCATAAAGCATATTTTTTAGCATATATAGAGTACAATTGGTAAAGGTAACAAATTTAATTACCCAAGGTTAGAAGTAACATGGAATTACATAAAACCTGGGAAGAAATCAAAACTATCTGCAGCCTTGTCTATTTTTATGCATAATCTTACAAGTACCCATTAAAATAAGCAAAATATCTCATTTAGTGAGTACTCGTCAAACTTGGCAACCTAATAACCGGGTTTTCAAGAAGAATCTAAATCTAATTATCCATGCTGTGAAATTATGTCTTCAAAACTCATGGAATAATAGACAAAGCATAGCCACACCAGTGTCATGCAAAATAGATGAACATATCGACAATATAACCAAGAATAAAGAATTGGTGTTAATTTGGGTATCACCTCTGATGAGCCCTCCTGTTGTTCAAACCCTTTAGATATCTGCAGCAATAACGAAATAGAATAATCATGGGATCCCTTCACAATAAGTACATATCACATACTTGCAGTATAAGCCAGCAGTCTTTACTTACATTGTTGAATTCAGAAGTCTGATTTACAGTCCCATTGTCTGACACTGAGGCCCTCGGAGATGAGCCTTCTTCTGATCCCTCTCGAACAGGTGAAGGTGGTTGCTGGGGTGGAACATAGGAAACTCTCAACTTGCATTCATCAACATTATTCCCGGAGTCTTTGCTGAACTGAAAACAGAGCGAAAGTAAACCGAAATACCGTTACAGGCTTAACTCTCACATCTAAAATAAACTAAGTTAGACAATGAAGACCCATGTACCATTTCGGCAGTGATATCCTTTGCAGTGATCCCAGGGCTCACAACTACACTCTGGAGGAGAAATTTGTCCCGGCATTGCATGTCTGGAGGAGCCTCCTTTTGGGCTTGCATAGTAACTTAATGAACAAACGTGTAACAAACTCAGCAATATAGGTGATACCCATAAAATCTCAACTTTGATAATAGCTTACAACCAACATACATAATTGACCAATCAAGGAATCTAGTGTGACTCGTGAGAGACAAATATAATTGTAATCAAATATGTGTAAAGATAGAAAAGACACCTATAACATCACAAGAAGAGTGTGGAACCACAACTCCAGTGTTTGGCCTCACACAATACTTCTTCGGATTTGTAGTCTTCACCTGAATATTTCAACAAAATTCATGTGAGTAAATACAAGAAAAAAACATTTCCACAGAGATAGTTCATAAACTAAAACAAAATTTTACCTTGAAAGCCACGAAGTTATCGGTTTTATTCAACAATTGCATGGAACATGAGATCTGTTTCTTCAACTCGACTGTTCATGAACAAAGCACATAAAAATTAAGCTAACAATAGAAATCCAAATCACAGATCTAAAAACCTCAAAATTAAGCTAACAATCTCCCAATTTTTCTCCCAACAGTAATACAACATTCTAGACATAATAACCGAAGATAAGAGAAACAAAACCCACGCAAAGCACACTAACAGCCAAAACAGAGCCGGAAAAATCTGAATTACATGGGAATTGAAGTTCAAGTGGTTCGATTTGGAGGAGTTCGCCGTTACTCATTTCTGAGCCGATCGCCGATCTACCCGCCGGAGAATTGAGGAAATCGCGAAATCAGAAGGCTTCCCACCGGCGACGGCGAGTGAATTGAAGGACGGCGGAGGCGGATTGCACGGCCGATTGGGTGGGGGAGGAGCAAAAGGGGAAGGGAGATCTGGGGTTTTCGAAATTTCGGAAATTTCTGTATATACGGTTTTGCAGTTTAGAGGAAAAAAATAATAAAATAATGGGAAAGGGGAAAGTGCAGTTAAGTGAAAAAATATTAAATTTTAATTGATTAATAAATAAGGAGCGGCGTATTAATGAATGTATTTCGTCACGCCAGAATGGCAACATAGTTGTCTTTTTTCTTTTTATTTTTTATTTTTTGTAGGAGTAAGAAACAAGGCTTTAAATGAAATGTTATCAATTATGAAAGAACCAAAATTAATGTTTAGTATATAAAGAGATTAGTCATAGTATTTGATTAGTTTGGACTAAGACTAGAATTTAAAACTCAAAATTAATGTGGGACCATTGAAAACATGAATATAATCAACTGAAATAAGGTATCTATTATATATATAAAAACAGAAACCAATTCCACAATTATTTTCCCGCCCAAACTTCACAATACACATTCAGATCTTTTAATATATTTTTTTTCATGTACATTTAATGCGCCCTTTCAATTCCCCTATTTAGCCATCCATCGAAAATATTAGCCATCAACAAAAAATGAAAATTGTTACTAATGACAGCTTTATTTAAATTAATGCTTTATTGGGAGACGAAACACAATTATTAATAATTAGAGCTTAGTTTAAAATTCAAAATCAAAAATCTAGAATGATACTTTCATTCTTTCTCAACCGTATTATTAGTTGTATTTGTGAAAGTTTTTTAACCTCCCCTTTATTTTATTATCATTTTTGTGTTCCTATAATTCGTTTATTAGTTTATTTTATTTATTTTTTAATTTTTGAAGAAAGATTAGATTGTTTTCACTGGAATTCAAATTAAAACTGTTTTTTTTTTTTTTTTTACTCATCAAGTGCAGATTTTATAACAAATCGGTCACCACTTTTTTCTTTTAATTGAAAATTTGAAGAATCGAAGAGAAGAATAATTATTAGGAAAAATCATAAAGAAGATGAAGATGAAGATGAAGATGAAGAGAGGTGGCGGTGAATGTATACGTTTTGTACCACTCTTTTATTCCTTTGGTTTAATTGTGTGTTCATTTTAATTACTGATTTCTTACTTCGTATTAATTTCACAAATTCAAATAGATTTTCTTCTTCCATATCTACGATGAGTATGTGGATTGATTTATGGAACATTCATTGTTGTTTTTTATTTTTTATTTTTTATTTTTTAATGTTTTTCTTCTTCATTAATATTCAATTCATGTTAGGCATTTCATAAGTACTCATAAAGAATGCATAATGAGGTCCCAGGGGGACTATAAGTTAGACAAACTAATAAGTAATGATGAAATTATACATACCTCAAAGCGTATAATTATATATATAAACATGTAAACTTTTTTCATATTGTTTTGTCTTAAGATTTTAATCATTTTATTAATATCTTGAAATCGTCTTAAAATTTTAACCATTTTATTAATATCTTGAAAAGCCCCTCCACCTATGGTGACACATTGGCTTTCAACACGGAAATTAAAAAGGGAGCGTTTAGTTTAAATGTGGGATTTGTTAATAAATAAGTTTTGAAATGTGTAGTTGACAATAAGTGAGAGAGTGATTACAAATATAACTATTCAAAAAAACGAAATTTATCATATAGGGTTGGATGTTCTAAAAAAACATGTTATCTAGCCTGAGACAGAGAGAGTAATTTAGAATATAACTTTCCGTGCATCGCACGGGGCAAAAACTAGTTTAATGAAGAAAGGGGAGTAATCCTCTATTATATTTCTATATTGCATTTTTTATTATATAATGATTCGTCGATGCATTATAATATACAAAATCGAAACATAATAGAGGATTTAATCGTGCCCAGATCGTCTACTACAGCTGCTAACTTCTACAAAGTACACTCTCTTCCGTCATTTGCATCGAGAAACAATATATGCCATATCAAAGATGGGAAGTGAAGTAGGGGAAAGTAAGAATAATACTAATAGTATAAAGAATTCATTATTATACCTAAATTATTGTCATGTCGATCGATGAGGTGACCTAGCTAGCTGTCGTAGTGTTAATACAAAGATTTTTCCACATAATTTCCAGCTGCATGTTTTGTGCCATCGTTTACTAGCTCTTATTTTCCACAAGATTTCATTTTTGTCAAATATACAAGACAAAGTATATATATATATATATATATATATATATATATATATATATATTTTTATTTGAAGAGATCGATTGGGTTAGGGAGAATGTGAAAACGATATACTAATGGAATTACGATCGCATTTGTTGTTGAAACATGTTGAATGTGGATATCGATCGGTGCAAACATTCAATACTTCTATTTTGCATGATCATTTTGCTCTTTCTTTCGAATTATGTACAAACTATTTCCTTTCTGGTATTGTCTTACTAGAATATGAATTCATTTTCGTACCGTTAATGCCATAAAGACATAAAGTTCGTAACAAAGAAAATGTATCGTAATCGGACAGGACGGAGGAGTAAATATTGTGCATGCGGCCATGCATGCTAAATTCTTGATTTTATATACGCGATCAATATGGCGTCACATATCATCCCAGAATCAATGGTAGGATAAAATAAAAAAATTAAGCCTCCACTCATATATAGCGGGAGCTGACTCGTGCCGAACCCGTGCCAAATCAATCACGCACGCACCCATTCTATATATGTATATCATCAGCTGTTTCCAATTTTGACCAGAGAACAGTCAACCCCGCAACGACGGTGAAGAAGGAGAGGAGGAGGAGGAAGAAGAAGAGGAGGGCAACTAATTTGCATGTGAAGCGAAAACCTCCCATTTATAGAAATGGCTACAAGTAGCAGTCCGTTACCGTTATACGTGAAGAGGAGGAAAGTAGTAGTAGTAATAGCCAATCACGGCCGTCATCTTCTTCCTCGTCGTTACTCCTCCATCTCCAGGTCATTGCTTCTTTTCTATTTTTTGGACAAAACCTGCTTAATCTAAACTAGAGCGTTTAATTAACGTTGTTTAATCAAGGTAGGTTAGTTTATGCAGAAAAGGAAGGGGAGTAATCACGACGGCAACGCCTCCGATCACGCAGCTGATGAAATATGGGATCCCCGTGGTGGTGGCCCTCCTCATACTCCAGTACCAATTACCGTCCGGTCCGACCACAACTAGGCCGGGGCCCTTTCAGGAGAATCCTGCGGCATACCTCTGCTTCGTGGCCGCCACGTGTGTATACTGGCTGATGGTGGGGGCCACGAAGCAGAATAATAGTATGGGCCGGAAGGTGTATCGGAAACTGGGTCTTGCGTTGGGGATGCTCTCTACGCTGTCTTTGGTATCCTTGTTCCTATCGTACCCCGTTTCGCTGCTGCCACTGCTGATGTGGATGCCTCTCGCTCTGCTGCTGACGTGGCCGAAGCCATACCGTTGGATCGTGAGCATCATCATCGACAAAATACAAAAGGCTATGGCTGTTACTGTTAGGGAAAGAGGAGGTGGAGGAGGAGAGGAACCTGTTTTGCCGGTGTAACTGTAATACAAATACTAGTAGTACACGTATATACATACTGAAATGGGCTGAGGTTTCGGGGTTGAGTATTATTGGGCCTGACCAAAAATGAATTGGCCCACTACGAATGCTGGCCCAAAAAACATTTCGAGTCCAAACAATTAGGCTTATAAGCCTCCCGTGATGTTAAGTCCAGTAAATACGTCTAGTACGATTGTACGGTATGGCATGTCATGACATTAACGAGCATGATTATGTGTAATAATTAGACTAGGAAAAACTCCCACTTTCATTAATGGCGTTAAACATGAATTGAACTTATCTTCAATCGCTTAATTATTTATGAAGTGTTATATATATATATATATATATATATATATATATATATATATATATATAGTGGAGAGATCAAATACAAAAGACATGTCTAGTAAGAAATGAGAAATGATCTGGACCATTGATCTCAATGTGATCTATGGTTCATATTAACTGGTGCATTATGATTATACTGAAAATGCATTATGATGGTTGATGCATTATAATAGTATAGAACGTGCATTATAATGCACAATGCATTATAATTATGCATACCTTGCATTATAGTTATGTATAAAATGCATCATTTTTTATTTTTTACGATAACCTCATTTTGTACATGATCTCACCCCTATATATATATATATATATATATATATATATATATATATATATATATTGTTTTTTTCTCACTAAAAGACCCATTGAGGCAACCTGCTCTTATTATTTATTTTGAGGGATCTGTAAGGAATGCGCGAAAGAGATGAAATCGGAACGGACACTTAATAAAATTGTCTGAAATTACAACAAGTGATTTTTAATGGTATTTTTGCGAAGTTAGTTATGTAAACGAAAATGGAAATTACATGTAAACTAGAGTTGATTATAATGAGCAGCAACAAACGCACTTTCAATAATGACGTGTACAGTTTTGAGCGTTGAGATATGTTATATTTTCAATGGCTGAAAGAATTAAAAAAGTGACAATATTTTCTTGGAAGGTTGGATCGATCGAAGGAACAAACTAACCGTGGCGCCAAATAAATTAATGATCGATTGGCGGATATGCCGGCGATTTAAAAGGGGTTGAGAATGGAAATTATGCAACTCCGTTCGATTCGTGACGGTCCACTCCTATTATTTATTTATTTATAATTAATTAATTAATTAATAGTAGTTGAAACTAGATTTATCCCTAGAATTGAGATTACCACGAGTTTGCAATCGAATTTGACTCATGTTATAGTACGTTTATCATATGCACACGCTTCTTAATAATACTGTATACTCTTCTACTATCGTTTCAACTTGACTCAGTACTTAATTACACTTTCTACTTAATTTATTATTTTATACAAACACACGCATATACAATATAACAGGAGAATTGAATCAATGAACTCTAGTTATTAATTAGTGTAGAACTTAATCCAATCAATTTTTCTGGAGAGTGGGAAAAAAGAACTAACGGTGAACAAAAAATTTGATATTTTTATGGGATTGATTTGATCGACACTTAGAAAACGCAAATATCTGCATTTTAATTTCGATACATTTCCTTGGTGGTAAGGTAAAGGAGTGGGGAGAGTCCACGTTAGAATTATACAATTTTGCCCTCAGCTGCGTATCTCATGCGGCTATGCCTATGTAAAATTTCTTAATTAATATTCGATTTCAATAGTTGGTACCGCTTTATATTAAAAATATGCTTCACTTCGATTACGCAGTTATCATGCTTATAAAATTAAAGCACGAGATTGATGAAAATACAGTTTTGCCCCCCTGCAGATGGAAATGACACTATCTATAAAGTCTAATTGCATGTTAATTTGAGTTACAACCAAACTTAAATCGCTCGAATGGAACAAGAAGCTGCAGTTGCACAGCCAGCTAGACTTCCGTCATCTCTGAGAAGAAGAGTCGTAACTCGTAACCGTGGCCGTTCCCCGCCGTCAAAGCTCGAGGTCGTGATCCCCAACTGATTTTCCTAGCTAACACGTAAGTAACAAGATTCCCCAAGATATATTTACTTACAAAGAGTATACTTAATTTGTGCAGGAGACATGCTCAACCCCAACCTCCGCTGCAGCCGTTGATGAAATACGGCGTTCCATCGGTGCTCGTCCTCCTCACCCTCAGATACGACGAAGCTTTGTTCGGGGAGAACCCGACACCTCTGTGGAGCTTCGTCGCCACCACTATCCTTGATAGAGGATGGGGCGATTCCTTCTATCAAGAAACGAACGAAAAGAAATAAACGATACAAAGTTAGACGCGAGATCGGAGCTCGTCGTACACACCAAACGAAGCAAAGAAAAACGCAGCAAATAATACTCCCTCCGTCCCAGACCACTAGTCCTCTTTCTTTTCGGCACGAGATTTTATGCGTAGTGTTAAATTTGAAAAAGTATGGGGTCCACATCAAAAGTAAGGGTTAATTTTTGCCATTTTAGGAAAGAGGACTACTGGTGTGGGACGGACGAAAATAGTATTGAGGACTACTGGTCTGGGACGGAGGGAGTATAAATTAGGGTTTATTTGATTGATTGATTAATTCACGGCAATACACCCCAATACTTTATATAGACCTAAACCCTAGGGTTGGTTCGACTTACGGGCCGGGAAAGAACCAACAAGAAAATCCGGAACGGACCCAAATAACTAAACGGGCTAAGCCCAACGACAAACCTAAATACTAAAAATAAATAACGTATCAACTCCCCCACCCTTGAGAATCACCTTGTCCTCAAGGTGGAGATACAAAAAATCCTTATATACTTCCTCAAGCGCGTAGATGCCAAAAACAACCGATCGTCGGGAAACTTCTCGTGACTTCAGCTCTCTCTTCAACGAGCCTTCACCCTTTTTATTTGATATAGCACCAAGAAGTACAACCTCCTCTTGGACTGGGTGCAACACGGCCCATCCACAATTGGAATAAACAGAAGCACACTCAACCACCAATTCTTCCCCCTCCTTCGCAGCAACAAATTCACACACCATCAACTCGTCGGCGAGTCCCAAGGTCTTCTTGCGCACATCGTAAACTGGTGCTTCTTCACTCTCATCACCCATAAATTCTTCCTCACTCTCTAATGGCGTTGTAGACCTCTCCAGCTCATCCATAACATTGACTTCTATTGTGGCCTCTTCTCCTTTATTCTCCTCCTCAACCATCAAGCTCTCCTCCTCAACCATCAAGCTCTCCTCCTCAACCTTCCCGCTCACGCCTCTCTCTCTCTCTCTCCCTGCAGCAGTGGTGTCTCGGGCACCGTTAGGAGCGGTTAGGAAGCATGACGATCCCTGTGATTGCTGAGGTGGAGTGTACGGCGGCGCGTAGCAGCCGTCTCGTGAAGGAGGCGGCGGCGTCGCACAAGGTGCGGGCAGGGGCTGAAGCTGGTGTTGCACTGCCGGCAGCGAGGGCGCCAAGATAGGGGCAGCCGGTGTTGTGGCCTGGTGGCTGCCAAGATCCCACGTCGGAAGGCGCCATTCGGGCAAACTGAACGGCGGATTTGGCTGAGGAGCCAACACATAGTTGCCTTCCCGCGGAGGAGGAGGTGGCGACACATACGGGTTAGGCTCGTTTACATAACGACCACCCGAGTATCCTCCTCCATAGTTCGAATATGGCGAGTAGCTTCCACCTCCGTGGTTTCCGCTCGCTCCGTACTCGTACTGTGATGATCCTCCGCCTCCATAGCTTTCAATACGAGGACTTGGAAGATCCCACGAAGTGAGTGGCCGGCCGAATGGCGAATCGTAAGCATACGGATCCGAATAGTTCCAATTTGAAGGGTTGCTGCAACTTTCCGGAGCAATACGAGGCCTTGGGAGATCCCACGAAGTGCGTGGCCTGCCCAATATCGGGTCGAATTCATACGGAGATGAAGGTGATGAAGGTCCACGCGTTTCCATCCGAGTTGCCGGAAGATCCCATGACGAAGGTACCATCTCCGTAGTCATGCGTGTCGTACCGAGCTGCTGCCCTCCATAAGCCACTTGATTTCCATCCATGATTGGTGGTTGCCAATAAGAATCCACGTACTGTGGGATTTAGGGCACCATCGTAGAGAGAGACAGAGATGGAATGGCTGCTGCCGTCGACGGTGTTGGTATCCCCGTCGGCATCCACGACGGCGACTGCCCGTCCCACGGCATCCCATACGGTGGATCGGGATCCGGTCGGGGCAGCCATGATGCCGAAGGCTGTTGATCGGACGCGTCTAACTTAGCCTCCAAACGTTGCAGCACCGATATTAACTTGTCGATTGGGACCGAAGAAGAAGGCATCATTGATGGCCATCGCTATCCCAATTTGAGCACCAACAATTGAATCGAATTGTTGGTGAATCAATTGAATCAAATTTGAGCACCAACAATTCAAGGCCTCGTAGCCAATTGAATCAAAGCACGAACCACCACCAAATCCAAGCAGCGGGCAGAATCAATTCACCCACCCAAAGCACTTGTAGCTAATTGATTCAAACCACGAACCTCAACCAAATCAAAGCCGCGGACAGAATCAATTCACTAACTCCAAATAATATATCGCCCCCTTCAAAGAGACTCCACTTTGGAAGCTCTCAATGAAAGCACCAATTGATAGAGGATGGGGCGATTCCCTCTATCAAGAAACGAACGAAAAGAAATAAACGATACAAAGGTAGACGCGAGATCGGAGCTCGTCGTACACACCAAACGAAGCAAAGAAAAACGCAGCAAATAATATAAATTAGGGTTTATTTGATTGATTGATTAATTCACGGCAATACACCCCAATACTTTATATAGACCTAAACCCTAGGGTTGGTTCGACTTACGGGCCGGGAAAGAACCAACAAGAAAACCCGGAACGGACCCAAATAACTAAACGGGCTAAGCCCAACGACAAACCTAAATACTAAAAATAAATAACGTATCAGTCCTCTACTGGCTCGTCGTAGGGGGGATGAGGATGAGAATGGAGCCGAGAAAGTACGAGACGTTGAGGCGTTTTGCTCTCGCATTCGGCGTTCAGTCTGTGCTCTCTTTGCTCTCCATGTTTTTACCCCACCCTCTTTCCCTACTGCCTCTCCTCATTTTCGTGCCTTTTTTCGCATATACTTGGATTTCCCCACGAATAATGAGTGTGATCAAGAAACTACGAGACTCCAAATCATCCAACCAACAACCACGTAATCTGCCTGTGTAGCTGCAGTTCCTCCTTACTCCGTGTGTGTGTGTGTTGGTGTGTGAGTGTGTGAGAGAGAGAGAGAGGGTGGGAGGGTGGAATTTAGGGTTTAAGTGTATGGTGTGCATACGCATAGCATGTGGTTAACCTGTGTTGTTCTAGTGATGAATCACGAAAAGTGTAAATTCGAAATGATTGGATTTTTTTGTATTATTTAATTCTGTAAGTTGTTACTCCCTCCGTCCCGCCAAAGATGTTACATTTCTTTTTGTCAATTTTTGATACGTTTTTCCACGCTTTTTGATGAAGTGTTTTAAAATAGATTTTTGAAGAATTTTTTCTTTTGCGGGATAATACAACTATCATAGTATCCCGTAAAAGAAAAAATTCTTCAAAAATCTATTTGTTGAATATATGGAGGAATTCTGCATTTTATGGAGTCTCTACTGTTTTATTGCTTTTATGGACATCAAATTACGGCCTTCAGGGCCTGATTCACTGAGAGATCTCTGGTCCTCAACTTGAATAATCATCGAGTATGCATTATCAAGGCTGGGCAGAGGCTTGATAAGCATGATTTGTGTTCTAGTCGCCTCATAAGTATCATTAAGGCCAATAAGAAAAGTGAGAAGCCGCATTTCATCCTCTCGTTTATCATACATACTTTTAGCAGTGCAGGTGCATTTAGGTGGTGGCTGTAACATATCCATCTCATCCCATAAAGAGTTGAGATGATTAAAGTAAGCTGTGACATTTTGACTTCCTTGAGAAAATTTGGAAATCTCTCTCTGTAACTTAAGAATTTTAGGACCATTACAGCCACCAAATCTTCTATTAAGAGCAGTCCAAAGTTTGAAAGAGTTATCAATATGATTAAAGGCATTCACTAATTCTTTGGAGATAGAGTTAGTGATCCATGTAGAAACCATAAAATCAACTTTCATCCATTTCTTGTAATATTCAGAAGAAGCGTCAGGCTCCATAAAAACACCATCAATAAACTCTGTTTTACTCCTAGCAGCAAGAGCTCGACGTATAGATCTACTCCAATTCAAGAAATTCGAACCAGTGAGAGGAGCAGTAACGAGAACCATACCGGGGTGATCCGCAGCTGGAAGATCCAGGATCTCTTCTATCTGTCGCCTTTTCAGTTTGATAACAGGATCCATCTCATCTTTATCAACCTTATGATCATCGCCATCTACAGCAGAACTGACTCTCTATTGATCTTTCATCTCAAAACTCTCACGACGACAGAATTTTACCATAAAAAGGAAACAAGAAAAAAAAACGAGCTAGGATCGGAACCTACGCTCTTGATACCATGTTGAGTTTATGAATAAAAAAGTAATCTTGGATGTAACAGTAATGGTAGGTTTGATTTCATTTCATAGTCCATGCAAAAGCTGCGGCTGCTCACTACACTATTACATATTTATACTACTCAAAAGAAGAAAGGCGTGTTTGATGAAACACGACTTAGTTAGCCCTAATTGTAACTTGCCCGACACGTGGCACAAGACAAAACGAAAGAAATAAACTCCAGTCTCAAGATCGAATCCCAATCACAGCATTTTGACTGAGTGGATCATAGACTCTGGGGCTTCTTCTCACATATGTTGTAATCCAGACTTATTGCATACTACTTTCAAGCTGGATTCTCCTACAGTTATATACCTACCTGATGGGACATCAAGAGCTGTTGCTTATGCAGGGAAGGCAAGAGTGAGCAAAGACATTGTATTGACCAATGTCTTGTTTGTTCCAGATTTTACTCAAAACTTATTATCTATTGCTCAACTTGCCAGGGATATGAGTCTGAAATGTACTTTCCTCTCTACACACTGCATTTTCCAGAGGGATGATTCTGATGAAGTTATGGGAATAGGAAAAATGAAGGATAATTTGTACTTCATGGAATCAGTTGTTGAAAGATATCACAGAAGCTTCTTCAACATCAAAGATATGACACTTCTGGAATGGCATGTGTTCCTAGGCCATCCATCTGCTACCACTATGCAGCATTTACATATCAACAATCATCAGTTTCATGCTGAAGCCTTGCAGGTTATTGAGAATTGTGAGGTTTGCCTCAAGGCCAGGCAAACTAGAGACCCCTTTCCTACCCTTAATAGAAGATCCACCACTCTTTTCCATATGGTGCATGGAGATGTGTGGGGGCCTTACAGTGAGAGTAACATATGTGATGTCAGATATATCCTAACTCTGGTTGAAGATCACAGCAAGACAGTGTGGACTTATTTGATGCATTCAAAAGAACAGGTATATAAGATTCTGAAGTCTTTTCTCACTATGGTAGAAGTTCATTTTCACAAGAAGGTCAAGTTTTTTAGATCAGACCATGGGTCAGAATTCATAAATCAGAGAGTTGCTACCCTTTTTGATGATAGAGGCATCATACATCAGAAATCGTGTGTGTATACCCCACAGCAGAATGGTATAGTAGAGAGGAGGCACAAAACTCTTCTTGGAACAGCAAGGGCAATGATGTTTCAAAGTGGTCTTCCTATTCGTTTTTGGCCATATTCTATTCT
Source organism: Thymus mandschuricus (assembly GCA_029379335.1). Classification (NCBI taxonomy): domain Eukaryota; kingdom Viridiplantae; phylum Streptophyta; class Magnoliopsida; order Lamiales; family Lamiaceae; genus Thymus; species Thymus mandschuricus. The sequence continues at coordinate 1,722,748 of CM057072.1, forward strand.
CACTGCAACATGGGTACAGAACAGGCTGCCTACCAGGGTTCTTGAGTGGGTTTCTCCATATGAGGTGTGATACGATCCTTGATGACCGATGGTAACGCACGCGGAAGAAACGAAACTAACTAACGAATGGAGATCCCAATACGTCAATGGTCTAAACCCTCCTAAGTACTATAGATAAACCGAAGTCTCTATAACCCAAAGAAACGGTCGCCAAGCCACACGGGGACGATGAATGACACACAACGAGGTTTGATTGACTCGCTGATTCGCCGGATAATGAATTCGTCTTGGAATAATCAAGAGGAATTCGAAAACTCTCAAGAGAGAATAACTCACAATAATATTAATGATCAAAAGCTAACCAATTTTCGTCCACAAAGACCCCCTTATATAGAGAGGCAAATAAAACCATCTAAACCTAATCTAACTAGGAAATAACTGACCCAAAGTCATTGGCATGGCCCAACCCATTAACCAACATGATAAAAACCCAAAAACAAGTCTTTTAAGGCCCAAAAACGTGGTCTGACTCAAAACACACGAAAATTAAAACTAAAATAAAGTCTTCAATCTTCATCCCATATCATCTATAATTCTGGGCCTCCGGGCTTCGAACCATGACTTACGGGCTCCATCAAGGTGCTACATCAATCTCCTCCTGACTACAACCAAATCAAACCATTTGGTTGTTTGGCCTATGTTGCAAATATTGTGCCTAACAAAGGTAAATTTGATACAAGGAGCATCAAAAGTATTTTTCTGGGATATGATAGTACATACAAGGGTTATCTTCTGTTTGATTTAGATAATTCCAAGATCTTTGTATCTAGAGATGTCAAATTTGTTCCTACAGTTTTTCCTTTCACAGATCCTAACCCACAATCTTTTGATCCTCAATCTAGTGATCCTCAAGATGCTTTATCTCCCTCAATGCCTTCTGTTTCTATAGATTTGCCTTCTCCCTCATTTACAGAGGATTATCATGCTACTTCTCCACCTAATACTCAAGGTGATGGTGTTATTACAGATGATATTGTTGCAGTAGCTCCTCCTTCTACAACATCACCTCAGCTACCCAGAAGAAGTACTAGAGTACCACATCCTCCAGTGTGGATGAAAGATTTTGTGGGAGTTGTAAATATTCACAAACCCATGGCCTTATCCTGCAGCATGACACCTCCCACATTCCCTTATGCTGTGAGTCCAGCTCTTTCTAAATCATATACTGCCTATCTCTTTAATCTCACTATGGTTAAGGAACCTTGTTCATACAAGGAGGCTTGTCTACATCCTCAATGGGTTGATGCTATGAATGCTGAGCTTAAGACTTTAACAGATAACAATACTTGGGAGATTACAAACTTACCACCAAATAAACACCCAATTGGATGCAAGTGGGTTTACAAAGTTAAACTCAATGCTGATGGGTCTGTTGAGAGATACAAAGCAAGGTTGGTAGCAAAGGGTTTCACACAAAAGTATGGGGTGGATTACCAAGAGGTGTTCTCCCCAGTTGCTAATTTGGTTACTGTCAAGGTTTTTATTGCAGTTGTTACTGCCTTTCAGTGGCCCTTGCACCAACTTGACATAAATAATGCCTTTCTCCATGGTTTTCTCCATGATGAAATTTATATGAGAGCTCCACCAGGTTTGGAAGGTGTGCAGCAGAATCAAGTTTGCAGACTTCTCAAGAGCTTGTATGGTTTAAAGCAAGCCTCAAGAGAGTGGAATACAGAGTTCACTAAGCATCTCACCTCTTATGGTTTCTCTGCTTCACCTCATGATCCTTGTCTATTTTTAAAAGGTTCTGGTGATAATTTCTTATGTCTCCTTGTGTATGTTGATGACATTATTGTCAGTGGTCCATCTTTGGATCAAATAAATCATTTGAAGCAGTTTCTTCATGATGTTTTCACTATCAAAGATCTTGGTGAGGCTAAGTTCTTCCTTGGAATGGAAATTGCTCGAGGCAGTGAAGGTACTTCTCTCAACCAAAGAAAATATGTTTTGGAGATACTTACTACTACCAAGATGCTTGGCTGCAAACCAGCAGCCACACCTTTACCACCAGGCCTTATCCTTGTTCAGGGATCTGAACCAGAGCTTCCTAATCCTGAATCTTATAGAAGTTTGGTTGGCCAGTTGCTTTACTTAAACTTAACCAGGCCTGACATAACCCATGCTACACAACACCTAAGTCAGTTCGTTCATTCTCCTACACAAGTTCATTGGGATGCCGCACTTCATGTGCTCAAATATCTTAAGGGTTGTCCTTCTTTGGGTGTCTTTTACCCTTCAACACAGTCACTCAAACTCACTGCATATTCTGATGCGGACTGGGGATCTTGCACTGATACTCGTAGGTCTTTGACTGGGTATTGCATCTTTCTTGGATCCAGTCTTATCTCTTGGAAATGTAAGAAGCAAAATACGGTTTCTTCTTCTTCTGCAGAGGCAGAATACAGGGCTCTTGCTACAACCACTAGGGAGTTATACTGGATTTCGAACCTTCTCAAGGAATTCTCAGTTTCACTCTCTCTTCCTATTCCACTCTACTGTGATAATAAGGCCGCTATTCAAATCACCAAGAATCCGGTTTTCCATGAACGTACTAAGCATTTGGACATTGATTGCCATGTGGTCAGAGAGAAGTTCTTGTCTGGTTTTCTTACTCCAATTTCTGTCAGTTCGGCTTCCCAGTTGGCAGATTTCTTTACCAAACCTCTCTTTGGTCCACGCTTCAGGGATTTACTTTCCAAGATGGGGTTGCTGGATCTCCACCACCTCCATCTTGAGGGGGAGGGGGGGGGGGGGGGGGGGGGTGTTGAATATATGGAGGAATTCTGCATTTTATGGAGTCTCTACTGTTTTATTGCTTTTATGCTTTTATGCTGTGATTGGGATTCGATCTTGAGACTGGAGTTTATTTCTTTCGTTTTGTCTTGTGCCACGTGTCGGGCAAGTTACAATTAGGGCTAACTAAGTCGTGTTTCATCAAACACGCCTTTCTTCTTTTGAGTAGTATAAATATGTAATAGTGTAGTGAGCAGCCGCAGCTTTTGCATGAACTATGAAATGAAATCAAACCTACCATGCATTACCGTTACATCCAAGATTACTTTTTTATTCATAAACTCAACACTATTTTAAAACGCATCATCAAGAAGCGTGGAACAACGTGCCAAAAATTGACAAAAAAAAATGTAACGTCTTTGGCGGGACGGAGATAGTACTATATAGTGGTATATTTGTTAACAGTATACTATATTGTAATAATGGCAATAATAATATAGTTTTGTGAGGTAATTTATGGGTTTGGAATTTGGATGACTTGTCTCATAACCGGATTAATTATTTATTTCACTACGATACACGGAAAGTTGATCGGGTAATAAATTACTCCAACAATTATGAAATGATTAATTATTTACTATTATTTCAATAGTAGTAGTAAGCTAGAAATAGCCAATAGGTGTTCAAACATAATTCCAAGTAAAAACACATGCTTACCTTCGGCGACACATGCCAGACCCCCTTCAATCAAACTAAGGACTCGTGTGCTTGGGCCCACTTACAAATGGGCTCCACATTTCCTCGTCACCAAATAGTATGTACTCGTAATTCACGCGTCAATGGGGTTCCAAACTTCCAATACACATTTTAATGTTGTTCTATCTTTGTAGTTCTAATACTCACATCGACCTTATATCGTTAAATCAATAAATGTACACACCGCGTAGGTATAAAAAACGATCAACAATAAACATATCCAGGGGCGGAGTTAGGAATCTAAAAGTTCCCGGGCGAGATCGTGTTTATATGAATTTGACCGGGCGAAACAACATATATACATGTAAAAAATAAAAAATACACTGCAAATATATATAATACAGGGTAGCAAAAAAAAATTTTGCCCGGGCGGAGGCCTGGGTTGCCAGGGCCTTGGCTCCGCCCCTGAACATATCTGTGATATGAAAAACCATTCCGACTCCGGTAGTCTTCGGCTGCATGAAAAAAGCCCGCAAAAATTATCCGTTGGGAGTTTATGCCAACCGATGCAGCTAATATGAGCGCTTGTACCATTGAACAACATTTTTCACTCTTCCATTCTTCTATGTGGAAGATAGCTTCAATTGTTGCATGGCTTGGAGGTCGAAATTTCTAATTTCAAACTTCTGAATTTCGTTCTCTCCATGATTCCCATAACAACTTAATTAGTTAGCTCGTGAAATGAAATGAACAAATGAGCAAGCAATTTCCTCTTTAATGGGCCTTCACCCTCCAGTTGTTTTTCATGCACGATAACAACATGGGCTTTTTTAGTGGGCCTTATTGGGTTTAATGGGCTTCAAATGGGCTTTCTAAAGTGTATTTGTTAAAACTATAAATTAAATATTGCTCATTAAAAAAGGCAGACATTATTTTACAAGATACCAGTGTATCCTAAAAATGAATTCAATCTCTTCATCAAAATTCAAGACCTTATTACAACACTTTGTTTAAACAATGTTTGAGAATTTTTATTATGTAAACCCTCGTTTGGCTCAGCTTTTTCTGGGTAGGGAAAGAGAAAAAGTTTGGGTGAATCTATTACTTGTTGTTTGGTTTGAGGTAACGGAATCCCCTCAACTTATTATCTTTTAAGTAGGAGAATAAACAAGGGGAAAGAGATTTCCCTCATAAGTTATAAGTGACTCCCTTTCTATTATTGAACCAAACACAATAAAGATAACCCTTATTGTTTTCATTACGTTACTTAACTTGAATTTATTCTCTTTCCATTACCCAACTTAAATCAAACTAGCACTATCCATATGATAAGAGAAAAACAAAAGAATGGATGCAAACATCTATTATATTAATGGAAATGTGTGAAAAGAGGATGATGCAATCATCTAATTCATCCGTCCCGCTTCACTTGGTTTCCTTTTCTATTTGGGACATCCTACTTCAATTGGCAAGTTTTATAAAAAGAAAAGAATTAATCCTTACTTTTAAATATGGATCCCTTTTCACTTATAACACCGTATCTAAAATCTTGTGTTGAAAATGAAACAAATCAATTGAACTGGAACGAAAGAAGTATTATATTAATGGAAACGTGTGTATAGTAGAGGAGGGTTATAGAAAGAGAGAAAATTGTTGCTAGCCACAATACAAGGCAAAAGTAAATAACTAAAAAAAATCAAGGAGGAACCGATCAAGTAATTGCCAGGAACGGGGCCTCTTGCCGGGGCCTACGTGACTTGAGAGAGAGAGAGGGAGGGAGGGAGGGAGGGAGAGAGAGGGGGGGGAGAGAGAGAGAGAGAGAGAGAGAGAGGGGGGGGGGGGGGGGGGAGAGAGAGAGAGAGAGAGAGAGAGAGAGAGGGTGAGAGGGTGAGAGAGAGAGTCAACAATTAAACCAGAGAGAGAGAGAAAGAGAGTCAACAGTTAAACCAGAGTCAAGAAAGAGAGTCAACAGTTAAACCAGAGTCAAGAGAGAGAGAGAAAGAGAGAGAGTCAACAATTAAACCTCCTTAACTCACAAGTCACAAGTAACCGATTGACAATATACAAGATTGCCCCCACAAAATGGCCCAAAGATGCCAATGATGATGCTCGATTAGTCTGAAATTAGTGGCAGACACAGAAATTTATACATGAACGTTAAAAATTAATTTATACAAATTAGATACAAACATTATAATAAAACGAATCATTTATATAATCGATTTTTTTAAAATTTATAGTATATAGTATTTTGACACTTATGTTTATTGGAGTATTATTTTTTTTTATCGGACAAATGTTAATAAAGCATCATTTTAAATAATCTTAACTAGGTACTAAATTATCATTTATCTATTTTGTTAAAGTACTTGCAATTTTGTACGTGTATTTTAGATATAGTTTAAATAATAGGGGTAAAATTGTTATTTCATGTTTAAATGTAACAATCTCCTCCTAGCTCCCCCACTTACTTTTTTGTATATAAATACATACTCTCCAGGCTATAAGGAGGAGGTACTAATTAAACACTGCACCCTTCGTCCCAAGTGAAGAAGCGCTCGCATGGAACAAGTTTCGGCAACGAGCCCGAGAAGGAGAAAATCAAGCACTGTTTTTGCCGTTGCTCATCGCCCCCGCCGTCGCCATGTTTTGAGGTATTTATCTTCACCTCTATTTTCGTTCAATAGAAAATAACTTGTTAACAAATCATTTGCCGGCTGATTCATTGCAGGAGTAGTAATAGTAGTAGTACATGGCTTGCAGTAGCACCCCCCCCACTGAAGCAGCTGATCAAGTACGCCGTCCCTGCCGTGCTTGCCCTCCTAGTGCTCCGAATACCAATACAATCCGGAAGCCCTCTTCCGGGAGAATTGGGTGCCGCTCTGGACCTTCACGGCGGCCACCGCCGTCTACTGGCTTGTTGCAGAAGCAATGACGATGAGGTGGCGGAGAAGGTACGGTAGGATGTTGAGCCGTGTTGCTCTTGCAGTTGGGGTTCAGTCTGCGCTCTCTTTGCTATCCATGTTTCTACCCCACCCTTTCTCGCTGCTGCCGCTGCTCGTTACGCTACTTACCTTTTCTCTGTTCTTCGCCTGCACCCAGGTTGCTGCACTACTAATAAGAGCGACGAACAAAATCCGAGCGATGGCGGTTCGCACCGGAGTAGGGGAAGTCCCCAGCCAACCGCATAGTTTACCGGTCTAGCTCGATTTAATTAGTATATATATTACTAATACTTGTTTATGTAACTAAACTGTTGTAAAATCTCAGAGTTTGATGTATTTTGTGTATGGAAATTGAAAGAAAATATTCAAATATTCATCCACCTCAGTCTGCAACTTAATTACATCGATTTCCTCTTACACAAAAACTAAAATGGAAAACTTGGAAAGAAATAAAGGAAAGTTTAGATCTACACCATAGGATGCAATCTAACGGATACGAAATAAAGCACTGTACTAATAAACTAACCACTGATAGAGTGACACGTGGATAAAACATCCACGTCACTCGGTGATCCCGGGTTCGACACTCACTGCCTTCACCGTAGTTATATATTCTTCTCTTCTTTTGCATAAACACCATCTTCTTCCCCACGCACTGCATCATCTCCACTGCTCAATCCATCACTCTTACAAATGTAATGTACTAGCACAATACCGGAATCAAAACTTGAAACCTTTAATCTTTAAATTTAGCCCCTACAGCTATGTCGACACACAAGCGTACTTCGTTGCATTATAGACAAATGTAATTTAGGAAAAGATATGAAACTAACACCTAACATAATATAACTATATAAAAGTGCTTCTTTCTTTTCATACCATATTAAAAACCCCCATTTTCTTCGTCATCGGATTTTCTCTACCATATTAACTGAACTGTGGGGCCCACATAGCCACAAGATTAGTCCTATATGGCATAATCACAAGATTAAATTACGGGATGTATGTTACAAACCAAACACGTTGGGCTTTTTATTGGGCCTTGTTGGGTTCAAAGCAGGCTTTCATTGGATGGTGGGCTTCAAATGGGATTTCGAGTGTATTACTTTAGTCCAAAATACAAGCAAACACGGAGTATACTGCAATAGATAGATACACTCCCTTCCCCGTATAAGCCATACAGATTTTAAGAAAAACATAGGTAAAAATGAGGAAAATTAGGTCGTAGTGAAATAAGGGTCTCCACAAATTCTAGGACGTGTTTTCTAGGATTTTAAGGATAAAATGATCATTTCGCTAAGATAATCTTTTCATTTAGTCAATTACATTAATATGTGGGACATTCCAAACGGCAAATATTCACACGGGAATTTCTTATATGGGCGTAAGTGTACTATACTTACCTTTCTCATGTAATTATTATATTTTTAATTCATTTGTTCATGAGCTCCTTTCTAAAAGGCTTATACTAATAGAGTGTTTTTCCATTTATATATAATGTCCATCTACTTTATATTTTTGATATGAGACATATTATTTGTACGAACAACAACAGCGCCTCCGCCTTACTACAGGATGATTGTCAAAGAACGTGACTAAGAAAACCAACATTCCACGCCTTATATGTAAATAATTTAATAATATGGGATAATATACGGCTGCCAGTGCAAATCTTTTACTTGATACCGGCTGTCGAAGCATACAGACATATAATGTTTTAGTTTTTTTTAAACCACATCGACATATTACATACTACCTCCATCTCACTAAATAAGCTACAAAACTTTATTGATGTGACATGCACGCATTTACACCGAAACCTAGTATGAGTTTTACGATATAATTTTGAAATATTATTTCTTTTACGGGATAGTCCGACACTCGTAGTATCCCGTAAAAGAAATAATATTTTAATATTATATCGTTAAACTCGTACTAGGTTTCGGTGGAAAAGCGTGCCGAAAATGTTACTGTTCATTTGTAGCTAATTAGATGAGATGGAGGTAGTATTTGGCACTAAAGCACAACGTACAATTCCGAAAATTATAGTCAGCTCACATGGTAGCCACTGTTTATTGGTGTTTCCGATTATCCCACATCGATTTTTTATAAATATTGACTCTAACGTATAAGTTGGATAACCTTACCCCTTAGTAAGACCTTATTAAAAGATGATTTGCCAATTTTTTATATTGTTTGAATTTAATTTATCTATGTAAACGATAGACAAAATTAAAAAAATCGACATCGATCCCCCTACCGCTCGACCAAATAACAGATCTGCAGTGTCCTAATTTCAGTGACCTATAATTTTTTAAATTTACAATTACTATTAAAATTGCAGAAAATGCGTTCTTAAAAGGACGCCTAAATTTCAGAGAAACAGTATAGTTCGTCACGCACCCCCAACCGGATACCGGACGCCTAGGTCATGTCGACGGTAAAATAAGCCACCTGATGCAAAGTCACCTGTAGATGCAAAGTCACCTGATGCAAAGTCGCGTGATGGAGACATACATCAACCTTATTATTCACATAAAATATAAATTGACCATAACTAGCTACAAGCACTTTTTTGGCTATAAATTCTCACGTGCCTCGCCTTTCTTTCAAATGAAAATTGAAAAACGCTCGCATTGACAAAGCTCCACAGCCGGTAACGAATTCGAGAAGCAGCAGCAGCCAAAAATTAGTTATGCGCCGTGGCTTGATGAGGTCGTCGGGACCGTTACCTAATTTTCTTCTTATATATGTATAGATCTTCTTTTACATACTATTTATTTATTTATTTACTGAGTTTGATTTGTGCAGGAACCGAAAAAAGGCAAAAGTGACGGCATCGCCGGAACCTCCACTGAATCAGGCGATGAAATACGCGGTCCCTACTGTGATTGCCCTCGTAATGCTCCGGCACCAGGGCAAACCCGACGCCCTGTTCACGGAGAACAGGGCGTTGGTCTGGAGCTTCGTGGCGGCTGCCACCGTTTACTGGATCATTGCCGGGGAAATGAGGGTCCGGAAAAGGAGACAAGTCTTCATGAGGCGGGCCGCTCTCGTGTTGGGAATTCAGTGTGGGCTGTCATTGCTCTCCATGTTTCTGCCTCCGCCACTCCTGTTCTCGTTCCTGCCTCTGCTCATCTCGGTGCTTGTTGCTCTGTTTTTCGGGTACACTTGGATTCGCTCACAGGTTGTGAATTTGATTGACGAGATTCGAGATTTGGCAGTTTGGAACAAAGGAATCGACTCTACGATCAGCCAATCCCATGTATAGAGAAAATAAGAAGAAGAAGAAGAACTGCGACAAATATACTCCCTCCCTCCTTGTCCTTCCCTCCCTCCGACATTTTACTATTTTACTACATATTAGTAATATTATATATATAAATATTGTTAATGCATGTGTGCATGCATGTTTGATTCGTGTTGGCGTTTTTCTTCCTAAGTCTTCTGCTGCGTTTGCTGTCTGAATTAAGCATGAATCAAGGATCAAATATATATATATATATATATATATATATATATTATCATATATATTATTATTTATTTGAGGATGGAAGATTTATTCTGCATGGAAAGTTTCCATGCACAGAAGATCAGCCTGAAGATCTTCTAGGGTTTCCTGTGCTGAGTATATATTCTAAGGAAAACCCTAAAGCACGCTGCCGCTCTTGAAGATTTTTGTGTATGAGTTTTTTGTGTTCTTGCAACGTGGTTTTGCAAGTTTTGTTTGTTGAGCGAGCGTGTGTTTCTGAACAAGCTTCCCTGGCTTTGTTCAGTCTTTGTCTAGGCGTGTTGCTTAGAACCATATTAGTGTTTTATCACTTTGCGAGTTTATCTCGTGGTTGTATTCGATCTCATTGTAAGGGAGTTGTAATCGAGACGAATAGGTGACATAAGGTGGAGTCCTTGGTGTAAAGTCCTGTAAGTCTCTCTACTGCTTATAGTGGATTGAATCTCTCGGATATTGTCCCCCAGACGTAGGTGCGTTATCACCGAACTGGGTTACCAAAGATCTTGTGTTCTTTACTGCTTTCTGTTATTGCATCTAAGAACAGAATTAAGATCGTTTTTAGTTTTTGCACAAACTAGCACTTTCAATTGGCACCAGAGCAGGTTTGGATTGGTGGAGATCCTGGGATTCGTGTGCTAAAGCTGTGCAAAGATGGATCTTCTGAAGGATGGAGGTTCTGTGAACAAACCCCCCGTTTTGGTTGGCAATAATTACAGCTACTGGAAAGTCAGAATCACCTCGTTCATCCGATCTGTTGATGAGAAAGCGTGGGGTACTGTGCTAAGTGGCTGGACTGAACCTTTAAATGATGAAGGTGACAAGAAGCCCAGAGAGAAGTGGGAGGAAAATGATGTCATTTTGTCTGGATTGAATCAGAAGGCCCTGAATGCCATTCTGGCATCGGTTGATATGGAAAACTTCAACCTGATTTCTACATGTACTTCAGCCAAGGAAGCTTGGGATACTCTGCAGAATGCTTATGAAGGAAATAGCAGAGTGAAAGCTCAAAGACTTCAGCAGCTGATCTCCAAATTTGAGGCTTTGAGAATGGGAGAGGATGAGACCATATCTGAGTTTCATGCCAAGCTGAAGAACATTTCAAATGAGTGCTTTATGCTTGGGGAGAAGATGTCACAGGAGAAGTTATGTGCCAAAGTTTTGAGATCTCTTCCAAGAAGGTTTGATTTCAAGGTTGCTGCTATTGAGGAGGCCAGAGATCTTACCTCCATGACTCTTGATGAGTTAATTGGTTCTCTCAGAACCTTTGAAATGGGGATGCGTGAAGGGGATGCCCCTAAGAAGAAGGAGATAGCGTTTGTTGCTGCTGCTGATAAAGGTTTTCAGAAGAGTGTCGGTGATGAGGCAGAACTCCTGGAGTCATATGCTCTTCTCACAAGGAAGTTTAACAAAGCTATGAAAAGGTTCAGAGGAAAAAGAAGTCAAGGAGAGAGTACTGCTGGAAGTGGAAACAGTGCTGAAGGAAGTGGAAACAAGGCACCTATTATCTGCCATGAGTGTGGTGGAAAGGGGCACATCAAGCCAGAATGTGCAAACTTGAAGAAGAAAGCTGGGAAATCTTATGCTGCCACACATAGTGACAATGAAGAGTGTGATGACTCGGGAGTTGAAGACAATGTGTTTCCTGAGGGTCCCAGCAAAGCCTATGTTGCCAAGATTGATGGTAATCATTCTGATGAGAATGTTGATAATCTGTTTGGTGGTGATGACGAGGAAGGCACAGAAGCAAATGCTGAAGTTCAGATTGAGGAAGCATACAAGGAAATGTATGACAAGTGCCTTCAAGTTGCTGAGATGAATCAATCCCTCAGTGATGAGCTGATGCAAGTAAAGGAAGAAAGAGATAAACTGATCTTGAGGCTTGAACAGCTAGAGAAGCAAGCAGTTTCTACTCATGTGGAAGAAACTGAACAACCAAGTGACATGGATCATTTGGCTAAGTTGATGAAAATGATGACTGCTGGATCTGCCAAGCTCGATGAGATTCTCAAAATTGGTGGAAAATCCAGCAAGGATAAGTCTGGTCTTGGTTTTGATGGAAGCAAAAGTAAACAGAAGCAGCCTCGAACTCGTGCTAAAGCCTATCCTTCTGTTCCTCAAGGATATCAGCATGGAAACTGGGGAGCAGATACAAGATCTTCTCAGCAAGTCAGCTCTCAAATATGTCATTATTGCTGGATTCCTGGGCATATCAAGCCCCACTGCAAGAAGCTGCAAGCAGATGAGTTCAACATGGCTAGAAGACCTTTTCCTAATCATCCTGGATACAACTCATATCACAGAGTGCCAGGAATTTATGGAAATGCTCCTAGAGTCTATGGAGGTAGAGGCCCTTACAGAGGTCCTTACAGAGGATATGCAGCTCATACTGCTCTTCTAGCTGAGACTGAGAATACGTGGTATTTTGATAGTGGCTGCTCCAGACATATGACTGGAAAAAAAGAAAGTTTGACTAACATCAAGCCTGTCAATGGTCAAACAGTAACTTTTGCTGATGGTGTTAAAGTTCCTGTTCTTGGATGTGGAGATCTAGCTGTTTCTGGTATGCCAAGGCTGAAGAATGTGTTTCTCGTGGATCAGCTAAAAGCAAATTTGGTGAGTATAAGTCAGCTATGCGATCAAGGGATGGATGTCAGATTTGATAGAGGTACATGCACTGTATATGAGAACCAGAAGGTGTACTTGATTGGCAAGAGATCCTCTGACAGTTGCTATCAAGTTGAGTGCAGTCTCAAGAATTTCAGTGCCAAGATGAGTGAATTTCAGATATGGCATCAAAGGCTAGGCCACCCTAGCTTCAGACATATGAAGACTTTGATGAACAATGATGTTCTTGTTGGTCTTCCAAAGCTGAGCCTGGATCATGAGGGTCAGTGTGGTCCATGCATGAGTGGGAAGCAAGTTCATGCCACTCACAAGGCAGTATCTATTGTTACTACAAGCAGCATTCTTGATCTTCTCCATATGGATCTGATGGGGCCTATACAGGTTGAGAGTCTTGGAAGGAAAAAATATATCCTGGTTGTTGTGGATGATTTTTCCAGGTATGCTTGGGTGGACTTCTTGAGAGAAAAGTCTGAAGCCTTTGAAGCTTTCAAAAGGCTGCATAAAAGAGTTACTAGAGAGAAGGATAAGCATGTCAAAAGCATTAGAAGTGATCATGGAAGAGAATTTGACAATGTCCTGTTCGAAGGATTCTGTGCTCTAGAAGGCATTAATCATCAGTTTTCGGCCCCTATCACTCCCGAGCAGAATGGCGTAGTGGAGAGAAAAAACAGAGTTCTTCAAGGCATGGTGAGGACCATGATGAAGGCAAAGAAGGTTCCAGCAAAATTCTGGGCTGAGGCAATGAGTACAGCTTGCTATATCTCAAATAGAATTTATGTCAGGCCGAAGATGACAGTCACTCCTTATGAACTCTGGAGAGGGAGAAAGCCAAATGTGAAGCATTTCCACATCTTTGGCAGTACCTGTTATGTGTTGAATGATAGAGATCAGAACAAGAAGCTGGATGACAGAGGAGTCAAAGGAATCTTCCTGGGGTACTCCATAAACAGCAGGGCTTTTAGAGTATTCAGTAGCAAAACTGAAACTGTCATTGAATCTGTGAATGTAAGGTTTGATGATGAAAGTGGCTTTGACATATCCATGGGAGATGACACTGAAGTTGGTGCAGCTGGTTCTTCTGTGAATGTTTCCAGACCTGATTCTGAAGCTGTGCCAGAATCTGCAGAAGAGTGTGACAATGAAGAAGTGGCTGCAGTGAATGAGCCTGGAAAAGTGAAAGTGACTCAAGTCCACAAGAATCATTCAGTTGATGATGTCATTGGGAGTCTGAATGATGGTATGAAAACAAGAGGGAAGAAACAGGATTATGCCAAAATGCTGTCAAATGTGGCTCATGTCTGTTTTACCTCCAAGATAGAGCCGAAGAACATCAAGCAAGCTCTTACTGATGAGAATTGGATTGCTGCCATGCAGGAGGAACTCATGCAGTTTGATAGATGCAAAGTGTGGTACTTGTGTCCAGAACCAGCTAATGCAAATATTATTGGTACTAAGTGGGTGTGCTGCTGAAGATGTTTGTTAATTCCTCTTCTCTCTCTCTGTTTGTTTTGTGGATATGGATATTCTCTGCTGGCTTGTAATAGTAAGTAGGTGGTCTTCTGGAATTCTGGATTTCTTTGTTGGTGTTTTTGGGATCCTTTAATCATGGTCTGTAATTGTGATGGTAGGCATGATTTCTGCTGGTTGTTTCAGTCATGTGATGGTTTGCTCTGTTTTATGATCTGTTATGATAACAGAGTTATTTGCCTCTTGCTGCTGTGTTTGTCTGTGTTGTTGGCAGAGGATTGTGTGATTTTGATAATGGTTTGGTAGTGTGGGTGAGCTCCTTGCCACCATTTTTCAAAATCTGTTTTGTGTGTGTATCTTGTGAACAGTTTGGTAGTGTGGGTGAGCTCCTTGCCACTGTTCTCTTCAAGATATGGTTTTTGGTTTGAGGGGGAGCATGTTTCTGGTCTGATGCTTTATGAAGTACTGTGTGAGTATTTCTATCTGCTCCTGTTTGCTGATCTTCTGCTGTAGGATGATTCATGCAATTCATGCTGTGTTTGAAAAAGCCAAAGGGGGAGATTGTTAATGCATGTGTGCATGCATGTTTGATTCGTGTTGGCGTTTTTCTTCCTAAGTCTTCTGCTGCGTTTGCTGTCTGAATTAAGCATGAATCAAGGATCAAATATATATATATATATATATATATATATATATATATATATATATATATATATATATATATATATATATATTATCATATATATTATTATTTATTCGAGGATGGAAGATTTATTCTACATGGAAAGTTTCCATGCACAGAAGATCAGCCTGAAGATCTTCTAGGGTTTCCTGTGCTGAGTATATATTCTAAGGAAAACCCTAAAGCACGCTGCCGCTCTTGAAGATTTTTGTGTGTGAGTTTTTTGTGTTCTTGCAACGTGGTTTTGCAAGTTTTGTTTGTTGAGCGAGCGTGTGTTTCTGAACAAGCTTCCCTGGCTTTGTTCAGTCTTTGTCTAGGCGTGTTGCTTAGAACCATATTAGTGTTTTATCACTTTGCGAGTTTATCTCGTGGTTGTATTCGATCTCATTGTAAGGGAGTTGTAATCGAGACGAATAGGTGACATAAGGTGGAGTCCTTGGTGTAAAGTCCTGTAAGTCTCTCTACTGCTTATAGTGGATTGAATCTCTCGGATATTGTCCCCCAGACGTAGGTGCGTTATCACCGAACTGGGTTACCAAAGATCTTGTGTTCTTTACTGCTTTCTGTTATTGCATCTAAGAACAGAATTAAGATCGTTTTTAGTTTTTGCACAAACTAGCACTTTCAAATATAAAAGAAATTACATAAATAAAAGAAACAAGAGTAATAGAAAAGGATTTCATTGGGTTAACTTTTTAATTTTAATTTTTTGGGTATAGATTCTTCATGTGTTGATTTTGATTGGTGGGAATATATAGAGTTGTAAACGAGCCGAGCCGAGCCAAGCCGAGTGATATTATATAAGTTGTAATTTACTGTTTATGTACTTGTTAACCGTATAGTGAGTGTAATAATGTCAGTAATACAAATGTTTTGTGAGGTAATCACTGTTTTGACTCAATGTTTTATGTGAACTACAAATCTATTTATATATATAAAAAAATTACAAAAATAGCCGTTATCAATTTAGTATTGATTTCGAGGGCAATTTTACAATAAGTTACAGTTTTAGGGGTCTAAATGTAAAAAGTTTATAGGCAACAGTGTGAACATAAAAAAAAAATCATCTGTCATATTCTCTTCTCTCTTTCCCCTCTTCTTTTTCCTCCTTGCCACTTGGCAAATATTTATTGGTGGAAATAATTACATCAAAATAAATCTTATTTTTAAAATAATGTAGATAAATATTTATTTAAAAAAAAATAAAAATTAAACCATAAATTATGATTTTCAATTCTCTACAAATAGACACCAATATTGTTGTACTTTGAATCACAATATATATATATATATATATATATATATATATATATATATATATATATATATATATATATATATCTTGTCATCTCATTTTCTGTTATTTGATATTTTGATTTTGAATTTTAAACAATTGTAATTTTGTATTTTAATAAATATTTATAATTTACTTTTATTTTCTTATTTGATTTGAAGGTTGAATTCATTGGTTTGTTGATAAAGTGTATAGATTGAGAAATTGGTTGAATTGTAGATTGTGTATAAATAAGTCACTTAAAAAAATTTATGAAAAACCTAATTGTTCATATATGTAAATTTCATAAAAATTCTATAATTTACAGTTTTCACTTAAATCACGACATGATTTTACTTTTTTTTTTCTTTTTTTTTTCTTATTTACATTTGCAAAATAGTCTCTTTTTTTAGGGTTCAGTTTTTTTTAGGATTAACCCTTTTTTTTGTAGGGTTTAGTTTTTTTGATTTAGTAACTCACATTGACGCATCAGGCGGGACGACAAATGTTGTACATAAAGAAGTGTTTCGAAATGTATAACATATTGTGTTGTTATTGTGCACTAACATTATATTTGTCTGCTCTTAGTGTGTGTATGTTTACGTTCTGTTTCGCTGCTATTATTAAATATTCGTAATTCACGGTGTCGCGCATCGCGTGTGAGCGAGTACTAGTCCTGATTAATACCAAGTAGTATTAATTTCAATACTAGGAATAGAAAGTTGATTCAGTTAATAAATACTCCAACAATTATGAAATCAATAATGTAAAACTAAAGTATTAATAAATACAGCCACCATGGTTCTGTCGAAGACCGCCTCGCAGTCGGACGTCTCAGTCCACTCCACCTTCGCTTCGCTATATGTTCGCCACTCTCTCCCCAGGTAAGAATACGTCTAATTTAAAATAGTTATTTTAGTTTGAACACAAAATTCCAATTCCTTATGAATTTAAAAGGAGAACATACGTGTGATCAGTGGCGACGCCAATGTGGGGCAATGGGGGTACAGCTGTACCCAAAAAAAATAAAATTATTACGAGTATTTTCTCCCGTCCCACCGAATAATGTTTGTTTTTATATTTTATGTCTCACGTATATTTAAGAAAAGCCCACTATTCAGTAGTACGAAGGAAGAATATATTAATTTTTGCTTATTGAGTTGATATTGATTTTTTCGGTTGCTACTGCAAGTGTCGATAGAGAGTTTTTTTGAAAGACTTGATGCTAGATAATTTTTTTCGCACCCCCGAATTATAATTTCTGGAGTCGTCACTGCGTGTGATTATACTTATTTGGACGGAGGTGTGTGAGTAGCCCATCGAGGCCGGTAGATTAGCACGTTCTAAGTGCAGCGTCACATTATCTAATCCACCTAATTAAGAAGGTGTTTGGCTAAGCTTATAAGCTAGCTTATAAGATATTTGACTGCTTATAAACTGTTAGACTGATTATAAGCACTTTAAATGTGTTTGGCAAAATAAGCTCCTTAAGAGCTTATAAGATGCAAAAATAAGCAAAAATGCTTATAAGCACTCCAAAAAATAAGCTCTTCCACCCTAACTTATTTTTATTATTATTTTTTTATTTTGCTTATTTACCACTATAATTCTATTTTATTTTTATATTATATTTTATACACTTCCATTTGATGTTACAACATTATGATTTTAAAAAAATTATTTTTAAATTTTTTTTTTTAATTTTCAGATTTTATTTTTTTATTATCTCCTCAAGTTTATAAGCTCTTTTATCCAAACACTTCAACAACTTATAAGCTCTTACCCTCATACATCTTATAAGCTCTTAAACATCTTATAAGCACTTAGAGCTTATAAGCATTTTGAAAATAAGTTTAGCGGCCCCTAAGACTAGAATTAAAAACCCAAAATTAATGTGGGACCATTAAATACATGATTATAATCAACTGAAATAAGGCATTTAATGAAGAAAGGGGGAGCAATTGTGTACAGATCATCTATTATATTTCTATGTTGCAATTTTTATTGCTACAATGATTCATCCGTGCATTACAATATACAAAATCGAATCACAAATCGTGCCCAGATCGTCTACTACAGTTGCTAACTACTACAAAGTACACTAGACTCTCTTTTGTCATTTGCACCGAGAAACAATGTCATATCGAAGATGGGAAGTGAAGTAGGGAAAGGCAAGAATAATACTAATAGTATAAAGAATTCATTATTATACCTAAATTATTGTCATGTCGATCGACTGGCTGTCGTAATATGATACAAAGATTTTTCCACATAATTTCCAGCTGCATGTTTTGTGCCATCGTTTACTAGCTCTCATTTTCCACAAGATTTCATTTTCTTCAAATATACAAGACAAAGTATATATTTTTATTTATTTATTTGAAAAGATCGATTGGGTTAGGGAGAATGTGAAAACGATATATATACTAATGGAATTACGATCAAATTTGTTGTTGAAACATTTTTAATGTGGATATCGATCTGTGCAGATTTTCAATACTTCAATTTGTACATGATCCTTTCGTTCTTTCGAATTGTGTGTACGTACTATTTCCTTTTTAGTAATATTGTCTTGCTAGGATCTGCATATTTCCTTTTCTTATACCGTCCTACTAGAGTATGCATATTAATACTAGAATATGATATTTTTTTCCCCGTTCCATTATACCATAACACATAAAGTTCGTAACCAAGAAAAGGTATCGCAATCGGACAGGATGGAGGAGTATTGTGCATGCGGCCATGCTGCCATGCATGCTAAATTCTTGATTCTATATACGTGATCAATATGGCGTCACGTATCATCCCAGAATATTAAAAAATGAAGCCTCCACTCGTAGCGGGAGCTGACTCGTGCCGAACCCGTGCCAAATCAATCACGCACGCACCCACCCATTCTATATATGTATATCATCAGCTGTTTCCAGTTTTGACCAGAGAAAAGTCAACCCCGCAACGACGGTGAAGAAGAAGAAGAAGAAGAAGAAGAAGAAGAAGAAGAAGAAGAAGAAGAAGAAGAAGAAGAAGAGGGCAACTAATTTGCATGTGAAGCGAAACCTCCCATTTATAGAAATGGCTACAAGTAGCAGTCCGTTACCGTTATACGTGAAGAGGAGGAAAGTAGTAGTAGTAATAGACAATCATCATCGACAAAATACAAAAGGCTATGGCTGTTAGGGAAAGAGGAGGTGGAGTAGGAGGAGGAGGAGGAGGAGAGGAACCTGTTTTGCCGGTGTAACAGTAATACAAATACAAATACAAATATACGTATTTACATACTGAAGTGGGCTGAGGTTTCTGAGTTGAGTATTATTGGGCGAATTGGCCCACTACGAAGTGGCCCAAAAAACAAATATACAAATACAAATATACGTCTAAAGTGGGCTGAGGTTTGTGAGTTGAGTATTATTGGGCCTCACCAAAAATGAATTGGCCCACAACGAATGGTGGCCCAAAAAACATTTTGAGTCCAAACAATTAGGCTTATAAGTCCACGTGTTATATATGTAGATATTAAGTCAAGTAAATACGTCAAGTGTGGCATGTCATGATATTATCATATGCAAGATTATGTAATAATTAGACTAGGAAAAACTCCCACTTTCAATAATGGTGTTAATGTTTAAGTGTTATATTTTTTTAATTTTGCCGGGTAGGATTTTATTTTATTTTTCTTAATTTTGAAGGATTTGTAAATGTAGGAATGCACGAAAGAGATGAAACCGGAACGGACACTTAAGAAAATTGTCTGAAATTACAAATAGTGATTTTTAACGGTATAAGTATAATTTTTTGAAGTTATGTAGTACTAGAGTTTGATTATAAAATGAGCAGCAACCCAGTATATGACTATATGTGCGTACAGTTTTGAGCGTTGAGATTAATTATATTTTCAAATAATCAAAAGAATAAAAAAAGCGATAATATTTTCTTGGAAGGTTGGATCGATAACGGCCAAATAAATTAATGATCAAAATGGCAAGGGTTAAGAATGGAACCAATCCGCAAGATTTCAATCCATGAACTTGAGTCGGTACACTCCTATATTATTTATTTATTTATTCATTCGTCAGATTTCACCCTTTTTGTAGCTATTGGCGTCAGAATTCACGAATTGACACACTTGAGAAACCTAGAACACGTCGCCATAAAAGCTGCTCATATTTTAAAAAAAATTAATCTCTTAATTGGCAGGCCGATCACTATCATCATATGCTTATTAAAATTAAATTAAATCACGCAAAACTATTTTATTAATAATATAGATTGAGGAAAATACAGTTTTGCCCCCGCAGATGGTAATGGCATTATCTATAAAGTCATATATTGGTTATTGAACTAAACCAACATATTAAATTGCTCGAATGGAAGAAGAAGCAACTGCTGCTGCACAGCCGGTTAGAAGTCCGTTATCTTTGAGACGGAGAGTAACTCTGGCCATTCCCCGCCGTCAAAGTTCGAGGTCGTGATCCCTAACTCATTTTCGTAACACGTAAGTAACAAGAGTTCCCCAAGATATATTTACTTACAAAGAGTATAACTAATATGTGCAGGAGACATGCTCCTCTGCAGCCGTTGATGAAATACGCCGTTCCGTCGATGCTTGTCCTCATCACCCTCCGATACGATGATGCTTTGTTCGGGGAGAACCCGACGCCTCTGTGGAGCTTCGTCGTCACCACTGTCCTCTACTGGCTCGTCGTAGGGGGGATGAGGATGAGGATGGACCCGAGAAAGTACAAAACGTTGAGGCTTTTAGTTCTCGCATTCGGCGTTCAGTCCGTGCTCTCTTTGCTCTCCATGTTTTTGCCCCACCCTTTTTCCCTACTGCCTCTCCTCATTTTCGTGCCGTTTGCTCTTTTTTTCGCATATACTTGGATTTCCCCACGAATAATGAGTGTGATCGAAAAACTACGAGACTCCAAATCCTCCAACCAACAACCACGTAATCTGCCGGTGTAGATGCAGTTCCTCCTTGGCTTACTCCTTGTGTGCGTGAGAGAGAGAGAGAGAGAGAGAGAGAGAGAGGGTGGAATTTAGGGTTTAAGTGTATATATGGTGTGAATACGCATAGTAGGTGGTTAACCTGTGTTATTCTAGTGATGAACCACGAAAAGTGTAAATTCAAAATGATTAGATTTTTTTGTATTATTTAATTATGTAATTAGTTGTTTTATATATTTGTTTACCGTATAGTATATTGTAATAATGGCAATAATAATATAGTTTTGTGAGGTAATTTATGGGTTTAATTGGATGAGTCGTCTCAATGTTTTACGTGAACTAACGAGCGAGTAATTACCTCTTTAATGGGCCTTCACACCCCAGTAGTTTTTCATGTACGATAACAACATGGGCTTTTTAGTGGGCCTTATTGGGTTTAATGGGCTTAAAATGGGCTTTCTAAGTGTATTAGTTAAAACTATAAATTAAATATTGCTCATATTTAAACAAGATACACACTCAACCCTTATATAGTTCTGAGTATATCGAAATCATTCATTAAAAAAGGCAGACATTCTTTTACAAGATACCAGTGTATTCTAAAAATGAATTCAATCTCTTCATCAAAATTCAAGACCTTATTACAAACATTTTGTTTAAATAATGTTTGAGGAATTTTATTGTGTACGCCCTCGTTCGGTTCTACTTTTTCTGGGTAGGGAAAGGGTAAAAAGTTTAAGTGAATCCATTACTTGTTGTTTGATTTGAGTGAAAAGTTAACAATTACCCCTGACTGGGATAACGCAATCCCCCAAGTTATTACTTTTAAGAAGGAGAAGAAACAAGGGGAAAAATGTTCCCCTCATAAGTCACGTGACTCCCTTTCTATTATTGAACCAAACACAATAAAAGTAACCCTTATTGTTTTCATTCCGTTACTTAAGTTGATTTTATTCCCTTTCCGTTACCCAACATAAACCAAACGAGCTCTACCCACGTGATAAGAGAAAAACAAAAGAATGGATGCAAACATCTATTATATTAATGGAAACGTGTGAGAAGAGAGGATGCAATCATCTACTCACTACGTCCCATTTCACTTAGTTTTATATTCTATTTGGGACGTCCTATTTCGATTGACGTGTTTATTAAAAAGGAAAGAATTGATCTTATTTTTTAATGTGGATCCCTTACTCTTTCACTTATAATATTGTACTTAAAATCTCGTACCAAAATAAAACAAAACACAAATTGAACTAGAAAGGAAGAAATATTATATTAATGGAAACGTGTGAATAGAGTAGGGTTATAGAAAGAGAGAAAATGGTTGCTAGAGCCACAATCCAAGACAAAAATAAGTAATTAATAATAATAATAATAATAATAATAATAATAATAATAATAATAATAATAATAATAATAATAATAATAAAAAAAAAGGAGGAACTGATCGAGTAATTGCCAGCAACGGCCGGGGGCCTACGTGACTTATTATTTAAAATATTATACATTTGGAATGTGCTGTAAATATAAAGAAAGATACATTCTTTAAACAATTAAATCTCCTAAACTCACATGCAAGTCACAAGTAACCGATTGACAATATACTACCTCCATCTCACTAAATAAGCTACAAATGCTTTTGGACCAAAAATCAAGACAAAAAAAATCAGGGAAATAAAGTGGAGATTAAGCACAAAATTAGAAACTGATGTTACTGTTCATATATTACTATAGCGGGATTTACTGTACATCATTTTACTGTTCATACAATAAAAAATTTAAAAAAAAAAAAAAGAAAGTGGGAAACAGATTGAAGAACAGCAGCAGATGATCATACTCGGGTGAGGGGGGAAATTTGACATTTAAATTTCCCCCCATTTCACTAGATACAATCTATATATCCATCAGCTTAGCATCATTTGGATATAAACTCTCTCAAGAACAGAAGAAGAAGAAGGGGAAAACAGAAGAAGAAGAAGGGGAAAACAGAAGAAGAAGAAGGGGAAAACAGAAGAAGAAGAAGAAGAAGAAGAAGAAGAAGAAGAAGAAGAAGAAGAAGAAGAAGAAGAAGAAGGAGAAGATGGGGAAGATGGCAGATGTTCCAGCAGAGAGGAAGACACAGATTATGCAGCACTTGCTGCAGTTGGAGAAGAATGGGAAGATGGGCAAAGGGAGCATCAGTGAAGCAGCAAGCATGTTCCAAATTTTCAGATGGAGTGTCCACAGAATCTGGAAATCAGCAAAACAACAAAGAGAGAGGGGTGAGGCCATTAATGTTGCTGCAAATAGAGAGGGCAGAAGCAGAAAGAAGAAGCACACAATCAACTATTCAGTTATTGAGGCAATAGACCCCAGTAAAAGAGGTACCATTTCCTCACTTAGTGATGCATTAGGTCCATTCATTTCAAGAGCAACAGTGGGAAGATGGGCTAAGTTACTGCTCAGACATCATAGTAATGCTATAAGGCCCCTATTGACAGCTCCTAACATGTTATGGAGGTTAGGGTTTAGTCTACAAGCCTTACACTTCGATTTTACTAGGAACACTCCAACATTCAAGCCCATGGAAAATACCATTCACATAGATGAGAAGTGGTTCTACTTACAAAGGAAAAACTGCAGATACTACCTGACCCCAATGGAGGCAGACCCCCTAAGAGTTACACAGTCAAAAAATTTCATCCCTAAGGTCATGTTTATGTGTGCAGTAAGTAGACCAGTTTTTAGGGGGGATGAGAGTGTTCTATTTGATGGAAAGATTGGTATATGGCCATTTGTAGAGGAGTATACAGCAAAGAGAAACAACAGCAAGAGACCAGCAGGCACAGTGGAGCTAAAACCCATTCAAAGCATCACAAAAACAGTTGTCAAGGATTGCATATTAAAAGAGGTAAGTAGCCTTTTTTTAATCTCCATCAGTTTCCATCATTTGGATATAAACTCATATTAACACCCTAACACATTGCTCAATCTCACAGATTCTGCCTGCCATCAAACAAAAATGGCCAGTTAGCATGAGCAAGAGAATACATATACAACAAGACAACTGCAGAGCACACATCAACAACACTGATCCAGACTTCCAACAAGCAGCTAATGCAGATGGTTTCAACATACAACTAGTACAACAGCCATCAAACAGTCCAGATTGTAATGCAAATGATTTAGGCCTATTCACAACAATCCAAAGTCTACAGCAGAGGATGAAGTGCAAAAATCCAGAAGAACTCATCAAGGCAGTGCAGGAAAGTTACCAAATAATGGAGCCACAGACACTAAACAAGGTGTTTTTATCATTGCAGTGTGTATTACTTGAGGTCATGAAATGCAGAGGGAGGAACAACTTCAAATTGTCACATATGTCCAAGGATTCATTATTAAGGCAGGGTTTACTACCTCAAAACCTAGATGTACCAGAATACCTAGTGAGGGAATGCATTGATCACTTGATTGCAGAAGAAAGAACAGAAGGATTAGAGATTTTGATGGAAGAATTAGGCATCAATGTCCCACAAGGTTTAGGTGAAATGTTTGATTTGAATGCATAGAGTGAAGACAGAAATGAGAAAGTAAACATGAAGCATAGAGTGAAGACAGATTGAAGAACAGCAGCAGATGGCAGTAGCTTTAGGTTTTCATAAAGTGTATGTTTAACTTTCCATTTCCAGTACATTTTGAAATCATTGAACACTTGAATGCACATCATTGAATTCATGTATTCTCAGTTATGAGTTAATGTAAAATCACATAAAGTGTAGGCACAGACAATCAAAACCATGTAACAGAGGTTGAAACCACTTCAATAGAGGCCAAAGCATAAATAGATACTTAAACATGTCATCACTGCAGCTAATTAGGACCCTAAATCCCACAGTTGCCCAAGAACAGACCATACTCACATGCACATACTACCTCCATCTCAATAAATAAATAGACCAGAACAGAGCATCATTTGACCATTGTATGTCATCAGCAGGTTCATATGACAAGAACAGAACATCATTTGAGCATACAACGGCATCAGCAGGTTAGAATGTCAAGAACAGAGCATCATTTGACTGTTGTATGTCATCAGCATACACATACAGAAATAACACCACACCTAATCCAACTATCACATAAAGACAGGGAAGGATACAACCCATGTATATATCCATCAGCAGATGGTCAAATGGTTCCTCCACAGCCCCATCAAATGGTTCCTCCACAGCGCCAAATCCAGTTCACCCAATCTGCATATACAAGAACAGAACATAGCATCAAATCAAACCAGGTATCAATCTTTTTGGAACCCTCAGCGCTAAAATGTTATACAAAAGCAACGCAACAGTTTCAATAGAAGAGGGAAAGGAAAAGAGGAAATGAGATGAAGGATTAAACACTTCTGTGCTGAGGGTTCACAAAAAGATTGATAGATGGGCCGGTTTGAATGTTTTAGTGCTCAGATCACCCCATCTCCATCGTCAGTGGACGGCGCCGCCTCGGAGCTCCCAGCCGCTTCAACTCCGCCGGCGACGGTGGCCCAGGATGGGAGAATCCGGTACCGGTAGAAGTAATCTGGGAGCCGCCTCCATTTCTTGGGGTCAGATCTGTCCGGAGATGGAGGAGCAGCTGGGACGGGCAACGCCGGTGGCTCCGGTGACGGGAGCCGCAGATCTAGGGTTTGCCGAGGGGGAGGGGGGGGGGGGTCGGCGGAGAGTCTGGATACTCCTCCAGTTTCGCCCCCCTTTCCCGGCGAGGCAGACGGCGGCGATTCCGACCCAGAGGGTCAGATCTGGGAGGAGGGATGGGACGAGAACGCCTCCGCCCGCGTTTATGGAGATTTCCCGCGGGGGGAGACGGCGGCGAGGGAGGGGTAGGGTTTTGGGGGCTCCCTTCTTCATCCGAAGGGATGGAAAGCTTCGCTCCAACCATCGAAGTAGATGGAGGAGAGAGGGAGAGCGATAGATCGGGAGAGGGAGAGGTATGGTTTCACAGAGAAGGGGGAGGCGGAGAGCTCGAGTGAGGGATGTAGGGTTTCGCAGAGAAGAGGGAGGCGGAGAAGAAGAGGAAGATTCGAGAAAAATGGAGAAAAATGATAGAAATGGGAGGCGGAGAAGTGAGGGGTAGGGTTTTAACCCCTCACATATTGGGCTGGGAGGATTTTTGGGCTGAAGGATTAAGGGGCCCAATTATGCTAATTAAGTGTAATTAGGGCCCCTTATTATTTGGTGATGGGATGGCCCATTAGGGCTAATTTTTTGCCAAAAACGGAAATGGGGCTAATAGTTGAAACGGACCGAAACAGCATCTGGGGCTAATTTAATGAGACGGAGGTAGTACAAGATTGCCCCCAGTAAAATGGCCCAACGATGCCAACGACGATGATGCTCGATTTGTCTGAATTTTATATAAGGAGGGTTAAAAAACATACAGTTATAAAAATTTAATACAAACATTATAATCATATGAATCATTTATATACTAATTGACTTTTTTTTTTTAAAATAAAAAAATAAAAAATTATAGTATGTTGAAACACAAGTTTATTTTTATTTTTTTATCAAACAAATATTAATAACGCATCCTTTTAAATAATCTGAACTAGGTACTAAATTATCATTTATCTATTTTCTTTAAGTACTAGCAATTTTCTACGTGTATTTTAGATATACTTTAAATAACCGGGGTAAAATTGTTACAGTATTTCATGTGTAATTGGCGGAGGTCGGTTTCCATGCCCACTGCCGAAGCCATGTCAACACAACAATCCAACCCCAACTTTTTTTTCTTTTTAATTTATTTACTATATATAAATACATACTCTCCAAGCTATAAGAAGGAGTGGTACTTATTACCAAAAACACAGGTCTCCGCAAAGTCTTAAACACTGCACCCTTCGTCCCAACCCAGGTGAAAGTAGCGCTCGCATGGAACAAGTTTCGGCAACGAGCCCGAGAAGAAGAAATCCAAGCACTGTTTTTGCCGTTGCTCATCGCCGCCGCCGCCGCCATGTTTTGAGGTAATTATCTTCACCTCTATTTTCGTTCAATAGAAAATAACTTGTTAACAAATCATTTGCTGGCTGATTCATTGCAGGAGTAGTAGTAGTAGTACTGGGGAAGAGGAGGCATGGCTAGCAGTAGCACCTCCCCCACTGAAGCAGCTGATGAAGTACGCCGTCCCTGCCGTGCTTGCCCTCCTAGTGCTCCGATACCAATACAAACCGGACGCCCTCTTCCGGGAGAATTGGGTGCCGCTCTGGAGCTTCACGGCGGCCACCGCCGTCTACTGGTTTGTTGCAGAAGCAATGACGAGGTGCCGGAGAAGGTACGGTAGGATGTTGAGCCGTGTTGCTCTTGCAGTCGGGGTTCAGTCTGCGCTCTCTTTGCTATCCATGTTTCTACCCCATCCTTTCTCGCTGCTGCCGCTGCTCGTTCCGCTACTTACCTTTCCTTTGTTCTTCGCCTGCACCCGAGTTCCAGCACTACTAATAAGAGTGACGAACAAAATCCGAGCGATGGCGGTTCGGTCCGGAGTAGGGGAAGTCCCCAGCCAACCTCATAGTTTACCGGTCTAGCTCGATTTAGTAGACAACAGTATATATATATAACTAGACTGTTGTAAAATCTCAGAGTTTGATGTATTTTGTGTATCGAAATTGAAAGAAAATATTCAAATATTCAGCCACCTCAGTCTGCAGCTTACATCCATTTCCTCTTATACAAAAACTAAGAGCATCTCCAATGCATACTTCAAATTGGAGTATTACTTCATTTTGGAGTACGGAGGTCATTCCAACCGTACTCCATTTTGCAGTTAGAGTATGAAGTATTGAACAGTAAAACTCTATATATAGAGTTTTACTGTTCAATACTTCATAGTTTTACTGTTCAATACTTCATACTCTATTTCACTATTCAAAAAAAATTAATTGTAGATATTGAATTATTTAATTATATTTCTCATTGTAAATAATTATACTAATTCATATATCATATTATTTCATTTTATTTCATTTATTCCTATTTATAAAAATCACATTTAAAGTATTTCTAGAAAAAATTAACATTACATAAATTATATTTTGTTTCATTTCATTTATAATGTATGTTATGGTGATTGATATAATTAATATTTTTGCTTAAAAGGATGAATTTATAATTTAATAGTTCAAAAAGCCATATTTTTTTTATATAGTTATTATTTAATTTCCAATATATGTTAATAAATCATAGTATTATTCATTTAATGTTTGTCAATATTGTTAAGTTATTAAAATTAAATATAAAAGAATAATAAATTGAATATATAGAGTACGTGGTTGGAATAGATTTTTAAAATAGAGTACGGAATACTTCATTTTGAAGTATAGCATACTGTAAAATAGAGTATTGGGTTGGAGATGGTCTAAGATGGAAAAGGAAAACTTGGAAAGGAATAAAGGCAAGTTTAGATCTACACCGTACAGATAGGATGCAATCTAACTGCTACGATATAAAGCACTAACTAATAAACTAACTACTGATAGAGTGACACGTGGATAAACATCCACGTCACTAGGTGATCCCTGGTTCGACACCCACTGCCTTCACCCTACTTATATCTTCTTCTCTTCTTTTTGCATGAACACCATCTTCTTCCCCACGCACTGCAACATCTCCCTCCACTGCTCAATCCATCACTCTTACAACTATAAATTTCAAATAAAAGAAATTTATCATTTCTGTGCATCTTGCCTACACAGAGCAGAGGAGGAGTCGAAGCCAATATTTTGCCCCTCGCTCTCGCACAAGTTATTATATTGCTAACTGGTGGAATAGGAATCTGACCGGAATGTATAGGGCTCGTTTGGTTGGACGGAAACGGACCATGTACCGGTACTATCTCATTCTACTGGGAAGGGAAACCAAATTTTAATTATCAAATCCACAAAGAATTATTGGGCCTTGGCCCACTCTGAGGTCGGTTAAGAATGCAGACTAAAAAAACTATGGTCTGTCTTTTGAGACCAATACTTGGGCCTAGAGAGAGAGAGAATTATAATGCGTTGGACCTTTATTGATTGTTAATGGATCGGGCCTTTTAGACACATGGACCTCAATTGGGGGTAATACTCAATCAACTGCCCTTGGCTGCAATTCTCGACGGAGGTATACTTGTATGGGTTAAGAAGGAATACTATATAGTATTTGTCTCGTTTCGATTGGTTTGCATTATTATCATTTTGGATTAAAAAAAAAGTAGATTGTTCCGATTACGGTTTAACTTGAGTAATGTCACTGAACAATATAAAATAAGATTTATTCTTCTATTATTCCGAGATCCCATTCTTTCTCGTCCAAAAAGCACCGCATATATCAATCTTACCGCCGATTTGTGTGTGTGGGGGTGGGGGTGGTTACATTATTCAATCTTAACAGTTTGTTTTTGTAGTTAGCCGTAACATCCGTGACAGTGACAGCCACACTTTTCAAAGCCCAGAAATTAAACTTCCCTCTCGAGGGGTACATTTAATAAGGTTCTCTGAGATAATTTGCTCTATGGACCAGCCTCACGAGGACTATATACGTACTACGATACGAGTAAAGACAGTATAGCGAGAACTACATCATGATTTTGATTGCTATTAATGATTTGTATGTATGCATGTATGTATGTATGTTTTCTTTTAAAGTTTTAATAATATAATTTTAGAGATCACGTTACGAATAATTCAAATTTGGAACTTTTACTTCTGAACAATAATTCCCTATAGCTAAACTAACATGCATGTAATTACTACAAGAAAAGAGGTTTTTAGCCACACATGCAAACGTGGCTAATAATAGACTTATGTGTGGATATATATCTTTATTCACAAATGTTGACATTTATGATATGTGTGGTTAAAATTTTATAGATAAATACTTTTAGTCACACTTGTATGTATGTGCGGATAAAACACCGATTTTTACCCACACATATAGATGTCGTTAAATGTATGTTTTATGTGTGGATAATTAATTTTTATGAATTTATAATGATGACATGGAAATGACATGGATGCTGATGTGGAATTTTATAAAGATGACGTGGCAATTTTTATAAGAACAAACAAAGCTACAAAGTAAGCCGCCAACGCCCAAGTCTCGGCAGAATTCTGCAATCACCTTCTTGAATCTAACATTTATAAAACCACCTTCTTCTTGAGTCAGTGTACTTTGTTTTGAGATTGTGAAAAGGGTATTGCGGGATGCCACTATTAATTAGAAGTGAGAAACTAATTAAATATTTGAATAGAACTCCCGTCCATCTTTTGGATGGTATGTGTTTTTTCTATTCGACGTTCTTCATTTTTTTTTAGAATTAGAGCGGGGAAAGAGAAAATGTTCTCTTAGTTATAAAAATAAACAAATTGGATTCAAAATTAGGGAGTAGAAGTATGGGGGAGTGGGGAACGTGGGTTATCTATCTTTCTACGATTTTTTTTCTTTAAAATTTAATTTTCTATTAACAATTTAAGAGCCGACTAAATCGGAACAAACTTTGGAAGTGGGAATTACACACCAACTCGAAGAATTAAAAATTATGACTAACAAATAATCAGCAAAATGCTATAAAATCAATTCTTTATTTTGCTTACGTGGCCATGTTTAGATCCCAAAGGATAGAGATTCACATAATTAACAAATATTTTCCCATTTTTTAAAAAGAAAAAACGAGGAGATTGATTAAATAAAATATAAAATCAATACCAAATCATTTAAAATAACATATAAAAAGTTTGTAACTAGTCACACAGACACACTTAATAATAATATGAGTATATAATGATACATGGATGATTGGTAATTTAAATGCGGTAAAGAATTATTATTATTATTATTATTATTATTATTATTATTATTATTATTATTATTATTATTATTATTATTATTATTATTATTATTATTATTTTTTTTTTTTTTTTTTTTAATTATTATTATTATTTTTTTGCATAGTTTTGCAATTAAGTTACCATCCTAGCTTAACAATATGTCAATTAATTAAAATATGATGACATGATCGAGTAAATTGAGGCTCAAATATAAATTTCATCAAATATGTTAACCACACATGCATATATAATGGTAAATTATGTGTAGCTAATCCTCTTTTAGTAGCTTCCCACGCATGAACATGCAAAATACAAAATAAATATTCTCACAAATAAAAATAATAATTTATTGAGGTCAAAATATAAATGTGGCTAAAATATTTTACTCACACATAATAAATGTCAATTACTACGTAAAATTGTCCATTTGATTTGTCTACACACTTTCTAATTATGTGTGGTTATGTTACCACACGTAGTAATGTGTGGCAAGTTAAGTGTGGTTAAAAAGTCAATTTCTTGTAGTATACTCCCTCCGTCCCGCGAAAGACGTTACCTTTCTTTTTGTCAATTTCTGGCACGTTTTTCCACGCTTCTTGATGAAGTGTTTTAAAATAGATTTTTGAAGAATTTTTTCTTTTGCGGGATAATACAACTATCATAGTATCCTGTAAAAGAAAAAATTCTTCAAAAATCTATTTTAAAACGCATCATCAAGAAGCGTGAAAAAACGTGTCAGAAATTGACAAAAAGAAAAGTAACGTCTTTCGCGGGACGGAGGGAGTACATGTTACTCTTTCACGTAACGTATGGTTGGCTAGAGTACACACCACATATCTTCTTTTAAATAAATAGTTATTTATTGGGATCGAGAAGAAGTTTTATCATTTGTGGGACCAATAAATTATCAAACATTTAGGTAAATAAAGCATCTCTCTTTATGTTTCTCCTGTCAATTTCGCACTACCAATTTAATATAGTTGCAATTATTATGTAATTAACGTGCGTCTTGTTTTTATTTTTAATAAAATTTACATCATCCCTTTTTTTTTTTTTTTTACAAATTTTGCTTGATTACATTAATAAGAAAATTTGAATGAATCGAAGAGAGTACATTAATTAATTAACATTCTCCCAATTCAAAATATTTCAAAGGAACTAATTTATAGTTCAAATGATATCTATCAATATAGCTAGCTACTCAAGTTAACATAAACTTGTTAAATGTTAAATACTACAACAACAAAACCCTAAAACATCCCTCACAAATAATCAAAGAAGCCTATAGGAAGTATGAACTGAGTAAGTATATAATTTCTATTTTGGCCTATGAAGGCGAGATTGAATTTTATCGAATATTTGACGAGGCGAACTCGAGAAGGGCTCATTTGCACCCTAATGAGATGAAATATAAAAGGGAGTTCAATGTCATCTGGTCAAAGCGGACGCCGGAAGTGGACGTGATGAACAAATCGGAATTTAGTTAAAATGGATGTTTGGTGCAGCTAACAATTTCACATGCTCCTGTCCGATGGAGCAAAAATAACAATTTCGCATGAATTTGGAGTAGGGCCAATTCAGATTACCAGTTTTTATTCCATCAGAAAATGACAGAAAGTCACCCCCATTATCTATGAAGATTTTTCCCTTCTAGATGAGAGACGTAGATGTTAATTACTAATTAATTTATTACTGTCTACATGCATGTTTTTAGCACAGAGATTATTAGAAGCGAGGAGTGATTTCCTACCCACCACCGTAGATATTATTAACGTGACCACGTGTGTACAAGAAATACGTATATAGAATAATTCAAAAAAAAAAAAATGATAATTTGAAGGCGAGGTAGCAAGGGAAGGAAGGAGACCGTAATTTGCCATGCATTAACCTTAACCGACATCACTTTTGGAATATAATATTACGGATCCATTAATTTCGTATAAATTAATTCCGTTCTCGATTAAAATAATATACACCCTCCGTCCCCTAATAAGTGTCCCGAGCCGCCAAATTTTTTGTCCCCTAATAAGTGTCCTATCACATATTTCAAGGTAAAATTTTGGCTAAACTTCCAATTTTACCCCTATTATCATTACACTTTTTTCACTTTTTCAACTTTCAATGTAATGATTAGGGGTTAATATGGTAAATTTACCCTTCTCCTTGGTTTTTACGAAATGGCGGCTCGGGACACTTATTAGGGGACGGAGGGTGTATTAAAGAAAAAAGAAGAAGAAAAAAAGAGAACGCAAACCTCGCTCTGATTCCGGCATTGGGGCCCCACCTTTCAAAAGAAAGGTGCACAGAAAGATTTGTTTGACTAAAATATATATACTCTATATTATATACGTATTTGACTAATAATTAAAAAAATAATAATTTATTAAGTTGATTTCACATGGGCCCATCTTTAGATAATAAAATCCAATAGTCGAAGTATTATCGTACAAGACTTCTTCGATTGAGAAATGTTAATTCAGTTTTTTTAATTGGTATGAAGTGTCTCTGGGTTTAATCTTCGTTGAATCTGATGCACCATCTTAACTGAATCTGTGTATTTTGATCGGAATTCTTTCTGAATTAATGCATTCTAAAGTATACGAAGATACTCATATAAATACCGATAAAAAGACACATATAACAATGGGCAGAGGTGTATATAAAACTCGATTTTCTTCCAATGCAAATCGGTTCGATATCGTATAGATACTAGTATTACCATATCCGGCTAAGATCGGACAACGACCTTCCGAAGACTGAAGACCAGGCCACACCAATCCCAACTACTACATAATTTGTGGCTGTAGATCAAGTTTTACATGCATAGTAAATGAATTTTTGGCGTTTTACATTTCTAAATTTCATTAGTTAGATTGAATTCGAATGTTGGTGAGAAACTATATTTGTCTATCTTCTGTTTAATTTTTGAGGGTTACATCAGATATTTATTTAATATTTTTCCGGTAGAATTTCATAAAGAACTATTTCTCCACACTCTTACTTAATTAAGTTAACATTGGAATATAGCTAGTGTTTGGTAGTAAAGAGGTCCTTGTCTTTGAAAAAAACATTTTAAAATTTTTGTTAACATCGACAGCCATATTTGAGTGTTATTCAATATTCCCCATCAACATAAAACATGCTACGGAAAATGGAAAATTTTATTCCACTTTTAGGTATTCCTATGAAGGGAAATTAACATATTAATATATTTCATTTTTGATCGGACAAAAGAAATGATTTTATTCTAAAAGCGGTACAAGAAGTGCCCATATATAGTATAATTGGAGTGAAAGAAACACATACTACCTTCATCTCACCACATTAGCTACAAATGAGATTGGACCAAAAACCAAGACAAAAAAAATCAGGGAACTAAACTGGAAATTAAGCACAAATTTAGAAACTGGAATTACTGTTCATTCAACACTGTAGCGGGTTTACTGTACATCATTTTACTGTTCATTACATTAAAAAATTTAAAAAAAAAGAAAGTGGGAAACAGATTGAAGAACATCAGTACATGATCATACTGAAGTGAAGGGGGGAAATTTGACATTTAAATGTCCCCCCATTTCACTAGATACAATTTGTATATCCATCAGCATAGACATCATTTGGATATAAACTCTCTCAAGAACATAAGAAGAAGAAGGAGAAAACAGCAGCAGAAGAAGGAGACAAGGATTCGAAGAAGAAGAAGAAGAAGAAGAAGAAGAAGAAGATGGGGAAGATGTCAGACGTTCCAGCAGAGAAGAAGACACAGATTATGCAGCACTTGCTGCAGTTGGAGAAGAATGGGAAGATGGGCAAAGGCTTCATCAATGAAACAGCAAGCATGTTCCAAGTTTCCAGATGGAGTGTCCATCGAACCTGGAAATCTGCAAAACAACAAAGAGAGAGGGGTGAGGCCATTAGTGTTGCTGCAAAAAGAGAGTGCAGAAACAGAAAGAAGAAGCACACAATCAACTATTCAGTTATTGAGGCAATAGACCCCAGTAAAAGAGGTACCATTTCTTCACTTAGTGATGCATTAGGTCCAGAAATTTCAAGGGCAACAGTGGGAAGATAGGCTAAGTTGCTGCTCAGACATCATAGTAATGCTATAAGGCCCCTATTGACAGCTCCTAACATGTTATGGAGGTTAGGGTTTAGTCTACAAGCCTTACACTTTGATTTTACTAGAAACACTCCAACATTCAAGCCCATGGAAAATACAATTCACATAGATGAGAAGTTGTTTTACTTGCAAAGGAAAAACTGC
This sequence comes from Thymus mandschuricus, assembly GCA_029379335.1. Classification (NCBI taxonomy): domain Eukaryota; kingdom Viridiplantae; phylum Streptophyta; class Magnoliopsida; order Lamiales; family Lamiaceae; genus Thymus; species Thymus mandschuricus. The sequence continues at coordinate 1,757,789 of CM057072.1, forward strand.
AGATACTACCTGACCCCAATGGAGGCAGACCCCCTAAGAGTTACACAGTCCAAAAATTTCATCCCAAAGGTCATGTTTATGTGTGCAGTAAGTAGACCAGTTTTTAGGGGGGATGGGAGTGTTCTATTTGATGGAAAGATTGGTATATGGCCATTCGTAGAGGAGTATACAGCAAAGAGAAACAGCATCAAGAGACCAGCAGGCACAGTGGAGCTAAAACCCATTCAAAGCATCACAAAAACAGTTATCAAGGATTGCATATTAAAAGAGGTAAGTAGCCATTTTTAAATCTCTATCAGTTTCCATCATTTGAGAACACTCATATTTACATCCCTAACACTGATCTCAATCTCACAGATTCTGCCTGCCATCAAACAAAAATGGCCAGTTAGTATGAGCAAGAGAATACATATACATCAAGACAACTGCAGAGCACACATGAATAACACTGATCCAGACTTCCAACAAGCAGCTAATGCAGATGGTTTCAACATACAGCTAGTATAACAGCCATCAAACAGTCCAGATTGTAATGCAAATGACTTAGGCCTATTCACAGCAATCCAAAGTCTACAGCAGAGGATGAAGTGCAAAAATCCAGAAGAACTCATCAAGGCAGTGCAAGAAAGTTTCCAAATAATGGAGCCACAGACACTAAACAAGGTCTTTTTATCATTGCAGTGTGTATTACTTGAAGTGATGAAATGCAGAGGGAAGAACAACTTCAAATTGCCACACATGGCCAAGGATTCATTGTTAAGGCAGGGTTTACTACCTCAAAACCTAGATGTGCCAGAATACCTAGTGAGGGAATGCATGGATCACTTGATTGCAGAAGAAAGAACAGAAGGAGTAGAGATTTTGATGGAAGAATTAGGCATCAATGTCCCACAAGGTTTAGGTGAAATGTTTGATTTGAATGCATAGAGTGAAGACATAAATGGGAAAGTAAACATGAAGCATAGAGTGAAGACAGATTGAAGAACAGCAGCAGATGGCAGTAGCTTTAGGTTTTCATAAAGTGTATGTTTAACTTTCCATTTCCAATACCTTTTGAAATCATTGAACACTTGAATGCACATCATTGATTTCATTGAATCTCAGTAATGAGTTAATGTAAAATCACATAAACTGTAGGCACAGACAATCAAAACCATTTCACAGATGTTGAAACCACTTCAATAGAGGCCAAAGCATAAATAGATACTTAAACATGTCATCACTGCAGCTAAATTGGACCCCTAAATCCCACAATTGCCCGAGAACAGACCATACTCACATGCACATACTACCTCTATCTCAGTAAATAAATACACCAGAACAGCACAGAGCATCATTTGAGCATACAACGGCATCAGCAGAACATCATAATGTCAAGAACAGCACAGATGATCATATGCCCATTGAATGTCATCAGCATACACATACATAAACAACACCACACCTAATCCAACTATCACATAAAGACAGGGAATGATACAACCCATGTAGATATCCATCAACAGAACATCAAATGGTTCCTCCACAGCCCCATCAAATGGTTCCTCCACAGCGCCAAATCCAGTCACCCAATCTGCATAAACACCAACAACATAGCATCAAATCTCACTGAAATCTATCTTTTTATGACCCTCAGCTCATCAGTGTTGCACAAAAAACAACCAAGCAGTTCGGGTATAGTACAGTGAAGGGGGAAAAGAGGAAATTCAAGCCCATGTACAACATTGATGTGCTGAGGGTTCATAAAAAGATATAAAGGAAAGATTCACCGCCATGCAGTAGTGGTCAGATCACCCCATCTCCATCATCAGTGCACGGCGCCGCCTCGGAGATCCCAGCCGCTTCAACTCCGCCGCCGCCGGTGGCCCACGATGGGAGAATCCGGTACCGGTAGAAGTAATCTGGGAGCCGCCTCCATTTCTTCGGGTCAGATCTGTCCGGAGGTGGAGGAGCAGCTGGGACGGGCAACGCCGGCGCCTCCGGTGACGGGAGCCCAACCTCTAGTGTTTGCCGAGGCGGGGGGGAGGACGGCGGGGAGTCTGGATACTCATCCAGTTTCGCCCCCCTTTCCCGGCGAGGCAGACGGCGGCGATTCCGACCCAGAGGGTCAGATCTGGGAGGAGGGATGGGTCGAGAACGCCTCCGCCCGCGTTTATGGAGATTTCCCGCGGGGGGAGACGACGGCGAGAGAGGGGTAGGGTTTTGGGGGCTCCCTTCTTCATCCGAAGGGATGGAAAGCTTCGCTCCGACCATCGGAGGAGATGGAGGAGAGAGTGTGAGTGACAGATCGGGAGAGAGAGAGGGAGAGGGAGAGGTATTTTTTTACAGAGAAGATGGAGGCGGAGAGCTCGAGTGAGGGATGTAGGGTTTCGCAGAGAAGAGGGAGGCGGAGAAGAAGAGGAAGATTCGAGAGAAATGGAGAAAAATGACAGAATGGGAGGCGGAGAAGTGAGGAGTAGGGTTTTGACCCCTCCATATTGGGCTCCCCTCTCCCCTCCCTAATCTGGGCTGCAAAATTAGGGGTCCAATTATGGTTAATTAACCATTAATTGGGCCCTGATTTTTATTTGATGGGATGGCCCATTAGGGCTAATTATTTGCCAAAAACGGAAATGTAGCTAATATATGAGACGGACCGAAACGGCATTTGTAGCTAATTTCGTGAGACGGAGGTAGTATATAGTACAATTGGAGTGAAAGAAATGAGCCATTTCCATCGTAGGTATTTTTAATGTGTTCACCAATAACATGTAGACTATTAATGAGTAAAAGAAACTTTTTTTTTTTTTTTAATTGGACAAATGTTAGTTGTTAGATTAGATTTTAGTACACTAAGTTCCCAATAATTCCTAGAATATTATCTTCAAGCCCACCTTATATCTCCCAAATTCGCTCCCACAAGGGATCGAACTCGGATCACTCCGGTGAGATAGGAGCCCGGTGGGCGGTGGTCAGGTGCGCTAAGTCACTGGTTAATGAGTAAAAGATCTAATTAATTATATACTCTAAACCATACCTTAAACACTTCAGCGGTGTATATATTAAAAATGTCTTTGGTGAGTAAGGAACGTTTCTGATCGAAGTAATGATAAACCAGAATTGAATTAACGAATTCTAGTTATTAGTGTAGAACCTAATCCAATCAATTTTTCTGGAGAGTGGGTTAACACTAATAGCGAACAAAAACTTTGACATTTTTATGGGATTGATTTGATCGACACGCATATATCTGCATTTTCGAATACATTTCTTTGGTGGTAAGGTAATTAAAGGGGGAGAGGCTTACGTGCAAACTCCTTGCTTGAGTTTGCATACAAACCCCCTTCTACAACCCTACAGTGGTCATGATTTCCCCCTCATGCAATAGTAAAAACAATTTAAAACAATCCTTTTCTCTTATAACTAAATTCATTATATAGTAGTAGTAGTATTTTTATTATTTTTTTATTCCGATTTATTTGGTAAATTCATTAATTTTATTTGTAATTTTGTAGTATATATTTTATATTCAATTATTAATTGATGAATGATTATGTATATATTTGTATAACTATATAACTATATTTATGTCATTATTAATTATAATTAATTCCCTTATTTTGAATTGCAAAAATTATATTTTGTCTATATCTTCTTAATTAGAGCATAATGTTTAAGAAGATTTAATCTACTAAATGTAATCAACAATTAATATAAAAATGTTAAAAATAAGCTTGATTATACGATCAGCTTGATTGCATAGAAGTTTTTGTCCCAATAAAAACACTAGCACTAGTATATTCGACAATTTTTAACATAATAAATTTAAATTACTTAGAAAAAAATTATTTATGATTTTTTTAAAACACATGCTTTATCGGTTCACAATTTTTATGTACATAGAGAATACTTATTACCACAAGATGTATAAATAATTAAAAATTATTTATCGGTTCACAATTTTTATGTACATAGAGAATACTTATTACCACAAGATGTATAAATAATTAAAAATTATTTCATGTATAATTATTAGTTAATACCGTATACTATCACTATCACTGTTAAAATAATGGGGGCAATATTAAAAATCCACATGAAAACTTCTTTTAAAAATTATTTTAAAAAATATTAAAAAAATAAAAAATAAATAAATAATTTGGTTTACACGTGTTCGTACAAGATTTTCTGTTTGTATACAAACGTGTTTGTGCCAAAGGAGTGGGGAGTGTGCGTACAAAATTGGGGGAGGCGATCCTAAAGACAAAAGGATTTGTCTTTCATGCCTCCCCCCTCTCATCATTTGACATGTGTCAATTTGTGTACTTTTTAAAACCACTTCCATGCCCAAATGGTATTAGAATAAAGTAGGAGCAGTATAGGTCCCCCTTCACCCCCCCCACCCCCCTCCGCACCCCTGCAGCAAAAAAAAAAAAAAAACCCCAATTCTTGCAATCACCCCCTACCGACTCCCATCTATGGCCTACATAAAAAGAATTCTTTCTTAATTTAATGTTACGTACATTCTCGTTTCACTTTATTTAACTTTTGCTATTTAGCGTACATAATTATAAAAACCTTCAACTTGTTACTGGGACAATTATAAGGTTTATTTTTTTTAGATGGATTATTATATTTAAACAAAATGACTCACAAAATTTAATCGACAACCATACTGAAATGTGGTTAATCAAATTAGCGGTATATTTTTAAATTTTAACATTTAAGAAATGTATTCGTACGGGATTAGTTTTTTACTTACAAAAATCGATGGTAACTGCATTGAAATAATTTTAAATGATTGAAATGTACTTCAATAATACTCTTTTTAATCCCCAAGTTTCTTCCTAGATTTGAATGACACAGATCTAAAAAATAGTGTTAAATTTAATTTAATTGCATTAAGAAATGTAAGGGAATATAAATATTCACAATATATAAATTATGTTTAAAATGATAGAAACGAAGAAGTTGAAAAGATGAAGCCGGAGCCGACCAACGATACTGGTAGAGATAACATCGGAAGAGGGAATCGGCAAGATAGAGGGAGGCAGAAGAGAGAAAAATAAAGAGAGCAGGGCAATGCGAGAGAAATCGGATAGAGGTCTATATTTAATAACTTTTAAAATAAAAGTCAAAAGTCATGAGAATTTAAGAAAATATTCAAAAAAAAAATTATACGTTATGTCACGTATAATATATTTAAAGTAGTATAAACTGTCAATTTTATGTTTTCCCTCTATAATAAATTTCTTAGGGGGTGTTTGATAGGCCATATAAACCTCAACTAATTTATAGTATGAGGTTATAATGGTGTTTGGTAAGTATACTAAATAATATAAAGGGTCATATATTAGACATAGTCCGTTACTAAATTCATTATTTCGTCAACATTAATAATACCTCCTACCCCATAATATTAAACTCATATAAGAATATTTCTTTATCTTTGTACTCCTTATAATTTTTAGTGCATCATATCAAAACAATATTAATATTAGTATTGATTTTTATACTATTCTACCAAACACAATATTAATTGTTACATATTATTTTATCACATCCTTACATATTATTTTATTTTAAGATTGTTAATATGGGGTTTTATATAGAATTGTAACAAACGAACCCTTAGTGTTTTAATATGGAGTATATATCTATTTGCTCGAATATGATAATGACAATGATTATTTATTTTTTTTAGTTTTTGATTTTTGATAAATGAAATTTGTACCACTAACTTGATTAATCACATTGTATGGAGGAATGATTTACTCACCGAATGAAACAACATACTATTAATAAATAAAATTTTTAATGAATAAAATATTTAAATATACTAACCTATCTAAAAAATATAAATCTTATAATTGTCACAATAAGAGTGTCCACTGCAGACAGTTGATAGTTTTTGTAATTATATATATTGAATAACGGAAGTCAAATAAAATAAAGTGGAACAAAAATCCACATGACATTAAATTAAAAAAAAATAATAAAAATAATAAGTATGTGGGCCATCCATAGGGTTGGAGGTGGTACTCGTAGGGATGGGTGATTGTGAGGAATTTTTTAGGGGTTGCGTGGGTGGGTGGGGGGAAGGGGACCTATACTACTCCTACTTTATTCTGATACCATTTGGGCATGGAAGTGGTTTTTAAAAGTATACAAATTGCCACATGTCAAATAATGAGAGGGGGGAGGCATGGAAGACAAATCCTTTTGTCTTTAGGATCCCCCTCCCCTACAAAATTTGGTCCACAGCCACGGGCCCACGGGCCTCAGCTGCGTATCTCATGCTCCCTTTGCTATAATTTCTTAAATAGTACTACCTCCATCCCACCATACTAGTCCCATTTGATTTGTTGACTTTTCGGCACGCTTTTCCACCGAAACCTAGTACGAGTTTTAAAATATAATTTCGAAGTATATTTACTTACACTTGAGTATAACTAATTTGTGCAGGAGACAAGCTCAACCCCATCCTCCTCTTCAGCCGTTGATGAAATAACGGCGTTCCGTCGATGCTCGTCCTCATCACCCTCCGATACGACAAAGCTTTGTTCGGGGAGAACCCGACACCTCTGTGGAGCTTCGTCGCCACCACCGTTATTTACTGGCTCGTCGTAAGGGGGATGAGGATGAGGATGAGGATGGACCCGAGAAAGTACGAAACATTGAGGCGTTTTGCTCTCGCATTCGGCGTTCAGTCTGTGCTCTCTTTGCTCTCCATGTTTATGCGCCACCCTTTTTCCCTACTGCCTCTCCTCATTTTCGTGCCTTTTGCTCTTTTTTTCGCATATACATGGATTTCGCCACGAATAATGAGTGTGATCGAGAAACTACGAGACCCCAAATCCTCCAACCAACAACCACGTAATCTACCGGTGTAGCTGCAGTTCCTCCTTACTCCGTGTGTGTGTGTGTGTGTGACCGGGGGGGGGGGGGGGGGGGTGGGGGGGGGGGGGGGGGGTGGGAATTTAGGGTTTAAGTGTATGGTGTGAATGCGTAAAGTCGGTGGTTCACCTGTGTTATTCTTGTGAATAGTGATGAACCACGAAAAGTGTAAATTCAAAATGATTGGATTTTTTTTGTATTATTTAATTCTGTAAGTTATACTACATCTATCTCATCTAATTAGCCCCAAAACTTTATTGATGTGACATGCACGCATCTCTACCGAAACCTAGTATGAGTTTTACGATATAATTTTGAAATATTATTTCTTTTACGGGATAGTCCGGCACTCGTAGTATCCAGTAAAAGAAATAATATTTTAATATTATATCGTTAAATCTGTACTAGGTTTCGATGGAAATGCGTGCCCAAAAAGTTATTATTCCTTTGGGGCTAATTAGATGAGATGGAGGTAATATTTGTTAACCGTATAGTATATTGTAATAATCGCAATAATAATAGAGTTTTGTGAGGTAATTTATGGGTTTGGAATTTGGATGACTTGTCTCATAACCGGATTAATTATTTATTTCAATTTTCAATACTATACATGGAAAGTTGATCGGGTAATAAATTACTCCAACAATTATGAAATGATATTATTTCAATAGTAGTAAGCTAGAAATAGCCAATAGGTGTTCAAACATAATTCCAAGTACATACACATGCTTACCTTCGGCGACACATGCCAGCCCCCCTTCAATCAAACTAATTAGGACGTGTGCTTGGGCCCACTTACAAATGGGCTCCACATTTCCTCGTCACCTAATATGTAGTCAACGGGGTTCCAATACACATTTTTATTCTAAATTCTATTTTTGTTGTTCTAAACTTCTAATACTCATATCGACACATATATATAGATAGATAATTTCATTCCTAAAAGTCATTGATTAACCTTATATCGTTAAATCAATAAATGCACACACCATACGGGCATAGAACACGATCAACAATAAACATATCGGTGATATGAAAAATCATTCCGACTCCAATAGTCTCTGGAAAAAAGCCCGCAAAAATAATCCGTTGGGAGATTATGCCAACCAAATGCAGCTAATATGAGTGCTTGTACCATTGAACAACATTTTTCACCCTTCTTCTTGCATGTATCCATTCTTCTATGTGGAAGATAGCTTCAATCGTTGGAGATCGAAATTTCTACTTTCAAACTGCTAAATTTCTCTCTCCATAATCGTTAGCACGCGGAATGAAATGAAATGAAACGAAACTAACAAGCAAGTAATTTCCTCTTTAGTGGGCCTTCACACTCCGGTTGTTTTTCATGTACGATAACATGGGCTTTTTTAGTGGGCCCTATTGGGTTTAAGGGGCTTAAAATGGGCTTTCTAAGTGTATTAGTTAAAACTATAAATTAAATATTGCTCATATTTAAACAAGATACACACTCAACCATTATATAGTTCTGAGTATATCGAAATCATTCATTAAAAAAGGCAGACATTCTTTTACAAGATACCAGTGTATTCTAAAAATGAATTCAATCTCTTCATCAAAATTCAAGACCTTCTTACAACATTTTATTTAAATAATGTTTGAGGAATTTTATTATGTACGCCCTCGTTCGGTTCTGCTTTTTCTGGGTAGAGAAAGGGTAAAAAGTTTAAGTGAATCCATTACTTGTGGTTTGATTTGAGTAAAAAGTTAACAATTACCCTTGACTGGGATAACGCAATCCCCCAAGTTATTACTTTTAAGAAGGGGAAGAAACAAGGGGAAAAATGTTCCCCTCATAAGTCATAAGTGACTCCCTTTCTATTATTGAACCAAACACAATAAAAGTAACCCTTATTGTTTTCATTCCGTTACTTAAGTTGATTTCCTTTCCGTTATCCAACATAAACCAAACAAGCTATACCCATGTGATAAGAGAAAAACAAAAGAATGGATGCAAACATCTATTATATTAATGGAAACGTGTGAGAAGAGAGGATGCAATCATCTACTCACTACGTCCCACTTCACTTGGTTTCATTTTCTATTTGGGACGTCCTAGTTCGATTGACATGTTTATTAAAAAGGAAAGAATTGATCTTATTTTTTAATGTGGACCCCTTACTCTTTCACTTATAATATTGTACTTAAAATCTCGTACCAAAATAAAACAAAACACAATTGAACTAGAAAGGAAGAAATATTATATTAATGGAAACGTGTGAATAGAGTAGGGTTATAGAAAGAGAGAAAATGGTTGCTAGAGCCACAATCCAAGACAAAAATAAGTAATTAAAATAATAATAATAATAATAATAATCAAGGAGGAACTGATCGAGTAATTGCCAGCAACGGGGGCCTACGTGACTTATTATTTGGAATATTATACATTTGGTGTTAGTTGTTAATATAAATAAAGATACATTCTTCCAACAAAGATACATATCTTCCAACATATTCTTCCAACAAAGATACATTCTTTCAACAATTAAATCTTCTTAACTCACAAGTCACCAGTAACCGATTGACAATATACAAGATTGCCCCCAGAAAAATGGCCCAACGATGCCAACGATGATGCTCGATTTGTCTGAAAGTAGTGGCAGGCACAGAAATTTATACAGGAAGGTTAAAAATTAATTTATAAAAATTACATACAAACATTATAATAAAACGAATCATTTATATAATCGATTTTTTACAATTTATATATAGTATTTTGACACGTATGTTTTTTTTTTTTTTAATCGGACAAATGTTAATAACGCATCATTTTAAATAATCTGAACAAGGTACTAAATTACTACCTCCATCCCGTTTAAGTTGGGACGTTTCTAAATGGCACAAGAGCCAAGAAAAATGGGATAAAAGGGTGATGTGATGGAGATGTGATAGTAAATTAGAGTTTAATTTAATTTAAATTATTAGTACTACTCACATCCATTTTTAATTAAAATTAATTTAGGCTAATTAAGTGTGATGTAGATGGTGATGTTAAATTATTTCATTTTATGGAAACGGGTCTAATAAATAAGACTGCCCGAAATGGAATACGTCCCAACTTAAACGGGATAGAGGTAGTATCATTTATCTGTTTTGTTAAAGTACTTGCAACTTTGTACGTGTATTTTGGATATACTTTAAATAATAGGGATAAAATTGTTTTTCTTGTTGAAATGTAAGAATAACAATGCTGAAACCCCCAACCCCCACTTATTTTTTTATATATAAATACATACTCTCCAAGCTATAAGGAGGAGTGGTACTTATTAAACACTGCACCCTTCGTCCCAACCCAGGTGAAAGTAGCGCTCGCATGGAACAAGTTTCGGCAACGAGCTCGACAAGAGGAAATCCAAGCACTGTTTTTGCCGTTGCTCATCGCCGCCGCCGCCGCCATGTTTTGAGGTAATTTTCTTCACCTCTATTTTCGTTCAATAGAAAATAACTTGTTAACAAATCATTTGCTGGCTGATTCATTGCAGGAGTAGTAGTAGTACTCGGGAAGAGGAGGCATGGCTAGCAGTAGCACCTCCCCCACTGAAGCAGCTGATGAAGTATGCCGTCCCTGCCATGCTTGCCCTCCTAGTGCTCCGATACCAATACAAACCGGATGCCCTCTTCCGGGAGAATTGGGTGCCGCTCTGGAGCTTCACGGCGGCCACCGCCGTCTACTGGCTTGTTGCTGAAGCAATGACGAGGTGCCGGAGAAGGTACGGAAGGATGTTGAGCCGTGTTGCTTTCATAGTCGGGGTTCAGTCTGCGCTCTCTTTGATATCCATGTTTCTTCCTCACCCGTTCTCCCTCCTGCCGCTGCTCATTCCGGTTCCCTTTCCTCTATTCTTCGCCTGCACCCGGGTTCCTGCACTACTAATAAGAGCGACGAACAAAATCCGAGCGATGGTGGTTCGGACCGGAGTAGGGGAAGTCCCCAGCCAACCGCATAGTTTACCGGTCTAGCTCGATTTAGTAGACAACAATATATATATATATATATATATATATATATATATATATATATATAACTAGGCAGTTGTAAAATCTCAGAGTTTGATGTATTTTGTGTATGGAAATTGAAAGAAAATATTCAAATATTCATCCACCTCAGTCTGCAACTTACATCCATTTCCTCTTATACAAAAACTAAAATGGAAAACTTGGAAAGAAATAAAGGAAAGTTTAGATCTACACCGTACAGGTAGGATGCAATCTAACGGCTACGCGATAAAGCACTAACTAATATAACTAACTACTGATAGAATGACACGTGGATTAAACATCCACGTCACTAGGTGATCCCGGGTTCGATACCCGCTGCCTTCACCCTAGTTATATCTTCTTCTCTTCTTTTGCATGAACACCATCTTCTTCCCCACGCACTGCATCATCTCCACTGCTCAATCCATCACTCTTACAACAGTAACTAGTTTACTACCCGTCGAAAATCGACGTGTAATGTTTCCTAATACTCCGTATATATTACTACTATTATATGGATTATATACTAGCACAATATCAGAATCAAACTTGAGACTTTTAGTCTTAAAACTTAGCCCCTATAGCTATGTCATACACACGCGTACTTTGTTGCATTATAGACAAGTGTAATTTAGGAAAAGATATGAAACTAACATAATATAACTATATAAAAGTGCTTCTTTCTTCTCATACCGAGAGATTTATGATGCTACTTGTATAGGAATAGGAGTCAAAATGAAATATTTATACTATATTTGAACAAGAAAGCGACACACGGTTTATTCTTAAATGAGTGTGGATGAACTACACTTATTTTTCACGTGTGATTATTATATTAATATAATATGTGAGGTATTATATTAGTATTTTAATCAAATGTGAGAAGTGAAATTCGATACTAGGAGTAAAAAAATAAAAGAAATTTCTCATTTTGGTGCATCTTACCTACACAGAGCAGAGGAGGAGTCGAAGCCAATATTTTGTCCCTCTCGCTCTCGCAATAGTTATTAAATTTTTAACCGGTGGAACATGAATATGATCGAAATATATAGGGCCGTTTGGTTGGACGGAAACGGACCATGTACTGTGTACTATCTCATTCTATTGGGAAGGGAAACCAAAATTTAATTATCAAATCCACAAAGAATTATTGGGCCTTGGCCCACTCTGAGGTCGGTTAAGAATGCAGACTAAAAAAACTGTGGACTGTGTCTTTTGAGACCAACACTTGGGCCTAGAGAGAGAGAGTAGATTGATTGTTAATGGATCGGGCCTTTTAGCCACATGGGCCTCAGTTGGGGGTAATACTCAAACTGCCCTTGTGTTGTATAGGCTGCAATTCTCGATGGAGGTATATATGTATGGGTTAAGAAGGAATACTAGTTTAGCATTCGCCTCGTTTCAATTGGTCTGCATTATTATCATCTTGTATAAAAAACTAAGACCTTTTCAATTACGGTTTAATTTTAGTATTGTCACTGAACAATATAAATAAGATTTATTCTTTTATTATTCCGAGATCTCATTCTTTCTCATAAAAAAGCACCGCGTATATCAATCTTAACCCCGATTGGGGGGTGGGGTGCACTATTCAATCTTAACGTAGTTAGCCGTTGCATCCGTGACAGCCCCACTTTTCAAAGCCCAGAATAAAATAAAACATCCCTCTCGAGGGGTACTATATACGTACTACGATACGAGTAAAGACAGTATAGAGAGAACTACATCTTGATTTTGATTGTTATTAATGATATGTATGTATGTTTCCTTTTTAAGTTTCAATAAATTAATTTTAAAGGTCGCGTTATAAATAGTTCGAATTTGGAATTTTTGGTTCCAAAAAATAATTTTCTATCGTTAGACTAACACGCATGTGCATGTAAGTATGCATGTTGTTACTCTTTCACGTAACGTGTGGTTGGCTAGAGCACACACCACCAGTGGCGGAGCCACTCATAGCCGACAGGGGGCTTAAGCCCCCTCCATTTATTTTTTTTTTAAAATTTTAGTTCTTAAAATTTTTTATTTTTATCGAAATTTGCTCTCTTCAGCTCCTGTCAATTGTGAAAAAACGAATAATTCTCGTCTAGTTTATACCACTAGCCAATCCAGCTCCCGCCATGAAAAATTCCTGGCTCCGCCACTGCACAACACATATCTTCTTTTAATTAGTTAGTTATTTATTGGGATCAGAGAAGAGGTTTTATCCTTTGTGGGACCCAATAAATTATCAAACATTAATGTAAATAAAGCATCTCTCTTTACGTTTCTCATGTCAATTTCGAGCACGTACCAATTTAATATAGTTGCAATCAATATCGTGTGTAGATCAATATCCCATTTTTTTAACAAATTTTGTTACATTAATAAGAAAATTTGAATGAATTGGAAGGAGTACCTTAAATTAACATTCTCCCAATTCAAAATATTTCAAAGAAACTAATATATAGTTCAAATGATATCTATAAATATAGCTAGCTACTCAAGTTAACATATCCTTGTTAAATGTAAAGTACTAGTACTACGGTCCAACAACAAAACACTAAAACACCCCTCATAAATAATCAAAGAAGCCTATAGGAACTGAGTAAGTGTGTAATTTCTATTTTGGCCTATGCACGCAAGATTATTGGATTATCGAATATTTGACGAGGCGAACTCGAGAAGGGACACGTTTGCACCCTTAATCAACTAGATGAAACAAAAGGGGGCCTTAACAAAAAAGGACGTCGGAAGTGGACGTGATGAACAAATCTGAATTTAATTGGATGTTTTTTGGCCCAGCTAACAGTTTCACATGCATTTGGAGTAGTTGACCAATTCAGATTACCATTGATGTTTATTCCATCAGAAAATGACAGAAATTCGCCCAATTATCTATATGCAGATTTTTTCCTTCTAGAGGAGAGACGTAGATGTTAATTAAGTAATTAATTTATTACTGTCTATGCATGTTATTTAAGCACAGAGATTATTAAAATGAAGGAACGATTTTCTACCCACTTAAATATTATTAATATGTCCACGGATGACCACGGATGACGTGTTTAGAATAATTAAAAAAATAATAATAATAATTTGAAGGAGAGGTAGCTAGGGAAGGAGACCGTAATTTGCCATGCATTAACCTAAACCGACATCACTTTTGAAACCGATAATTTGCCATGGAATATAATATTACGGAACCATTAATTTCGTATAAATTACTAATTCCGTTCTCGATTAAAATAATATATTAAAGAAAAAAGAAAAAAGAAAAAGAAAAAAAGAGACCGCAAACCTCGCTCGGATTTCGACATTGGGGCCCCATGTTTCAAAAGGAGGTGCACAGAAAGATTTGTTTGACTAAAATATATATACTGTATATTATATATTTGACTAATAATTTAAAATTTTTAATTTATTTAAGTTGATTTCACATGCGCCCATCTTAAGAGAATAAAATACAATAGTCGAAGTATTATCGTACAAGACTTCTTCGATTGGAGATGCTAATTCAGTTTTTTGAATTGGTATGAAGTGTCTCTGAATTTGGGTTTAATCTTCGTTGAATCTGATGCACCATCTTAATTGAATTTGTGTATTTTGATCGGAATTCTTTCTGAATTAATGCATTCTCAAGTATACGAAGATACTCATATAAATAGCGATAAAAAGACACATATAACAATGGGCAGAGGTGTATATAAAACTCGATTTTCTTCCAATGCAAATCGGTTCGTTATCGAATAGATACTAGTATTACCATATCCGGTTGAGATCGGACAACGACCTTCCGAAGACTGAAGACCAGGCCACACACCAATCCCGACTACTACATAATTTGTGGCTGTAGATCAAGTTTTACATGCACATCAGCTAGTAAATGAATTTTTGGCGTTTTACGTTTCTAAATTTCATTTAGTTAGATTGAATTCGAATGTTTGTAAAAAACTATATTTGTCTATCTTCTGTTTAATTTTTGAGGGTTACATCAGATATTTATTTAATATTTTTCCAGTAGAATTTCATAATAGAAATGTTTCTCCACACTCTTAAACTTAATTAAGTTAACATTAAAAATATAGCTAGTGTTTGGTAGTAAAGAGGTCCTTGTCTTTGAAAAAACACATTTAAAATTTTTGTTAACATCGCACTGCCATATTTGAGTGTTATTCACCATCAACATAAAACATGCTACGGAAAATGGAAAATTTTATTTCACTTTTATGTATTCCTATGAAGGGAAATCAACATATTAATATATTTCATTTTTGATCGGACAAAAGAAATGATTTTATTCTAAAAACGGTACAAGAAGTGCCCAATCCGAGAGTTCAAGTTACAGCCATAGATTGCACAAACGACTATTTTCCCAAATCTTGAAAACTAAGATTGGCAGCAAAAGGAAGGAACAGTACGTACATCGTAGCGGGATAGAATGGACGCATTAATCCCACATCCAAGGCGGTGCAGGTAAACTGACATGATTGTAACAAATTTAATTCACTCCACTAATTAGTTTAGACGGTCGACAACGACGACAATTCGCGAACAATATTTTCCCTAGTACTATTATAAATAAAAGCGAAGGGTCTCATTACTTTGTTCTTCAGTAGAAGAATGAAGCTGCACAGTCAGTAGTTATCAGAAGAAGCCCGGCATTTTCGGTTGGTGATCGACGCCGCCGCAGCTCACGAGGTGACGATTCCTACCTACATAATCTTCTTTTTCATTTTTATATTTTTTGTAAATTTTAATATTTACATTTTCATTATTATTATATTCACAGAACTCCGGATATGTTAACGTTGCTAGCACCTCCAGCTCCTCCTCCTCCTTTTCCTTCACCTCCATCTCCATCTCCACCACCTCCACCTCCACCGCCTCCTCCACCTCCACCGCCTCCTCCTCCACCACCTCCACCACCTCCACCTCCACCTCCTCCACCACCTCCTCCTCCTCCACCTCCACCTCCACCTCCACCACCACCACCTCCACCTCCTCCTCCACCTCCACCTCCACCTCCTCCTCCACCTCCACCTCCACCCCAATGTGCTTCTCTTCATAGTGCTCCGACACCAACAAAAACACGATGTCTTTTTTTGGAAAAACCTGGTGTCCGTCTTGAGCTTTGTGGCGGCCTTCGCCGGTTACTGGTTCATTGCAGAAGCGTTAACGAGGTGCGCGATAAGGTACCGGAAGGTACTGTGGAGTGCTGGCCTTGTATTGGGGATTCAGACTAGACTTTCTTTGATAGCAATGTTTTTGCACCACCCAAGTTCTTGGCTGGTGCCTCTTCTCGGTGGGATGCTTCTTGCTATGGGTTTCGTCTACGCTTGCATCCGTCCAACAATAATAAGCCTGGTTCGGGCCGATGGGGTCGACCTATCAACCAGTCAACCACATGTTTTGCCGGTCAGACGCCCGCAAAGTTAGTCCATCATCCTAAACAAAAGAGTCAAATAATGATGTAGGTGGCTAAGGTTTAAGGTTAGGTGGTAGATGCCCCAGTAAGTTCTGGCCTCGTCCCGTCTCTTGTGGCAGCCCTAGCTGCTTTTGGAAGCTTGTCATCTCCCTTCCTTTCGATCGTTGTGGGTTTAGACGTTTGTGAGAGCAGCAGCAATTCTACTGTCTTTGTAAATTACATATTAGGGTGTGTGTGTTAGAATTGGTTTTCGAGTCTATGTCTTCGTCGTGTACATGTTCCGTCTCTCTCCGGTACCTCCTTTGGTACCGACGGCCGAAGCTTCACTTGGTACGTGGTGTTTGAGGAAAACATGACCCGAGCTGGACTGAGCTGAGAGAAGTACTACATCCCGCGAAGTTCCTTGGGCCAAAGACGAATTAAGAAGAGCCCTGAATTCTTCTTGTTATGGTTTTTGTCAATACATGCCATCGTGTTAATTGTTGGTCAAAACATGAGTGTGTCATTTCATTCTAAATGGAATTGTAAGGAAACTCATAATTAAGTGATTTTATATAAAATAGATACTTATATAATTAATGCTGTGATCTAGTTGTTTTTTCATTAATATATTGGAAAAGTAAAAATTGTTTTGTACTAATATACTCCTAGTAATTTATTTAAAGTTAAATTTGGACAATGGAGAATTTATTGAAAATAATAACTTTGTTATTTCTTCGTGAAATAAAATGAACTGATTAATGAGCATTCACATTCAGTAGGTTTCCATGTAATTTATATAGTATATTGCATGGGCTTTCAAAGCAGATAAGATGGGTCCCTGCTGATGTGGATGCCTCTAGTGCTGACGTGGCTGAAACCCTACCGTTGGTGAGCGTCACGATCGCCAAAATACACGCTGCGGCAATTAGGAAAAGTGGAAGAGGATTAATAATCAAGTTTTAATCTCATTGTTTGGTAATTTTCGTGTAGCCTAGATTGATAATCCTTCAGCTCGAGATTAGCCAGAATCCTGGGGTTATTTACTATGCAAGTGAGATAATCTATCTTAAATGATAGACGTGATAAATATTATCCATCAAAATAGTAAACTTTATACGTAGGAGCAATTAAACTTTATTGTCGGAAATTCATACATCCGTGCTAGCTAATTGAACTAAATGTAAATTTTAAATTAAAAATATTTTAAGAATATTAATACATTAAAAGTTATTAGTTTATCGAATATTTTTTTTATATCAATGATTATTAGATTGTTTAAAATTGAATCACAGATTGAATATACAAATTGTTAAATCATCATGGATTAAAATTTTGCATTTATCAATTATACAATTTAAGATTTTTCGATATCATTGATTACAATTTGAATACATAATGGAGTAATTACATTGAATGGAGGATAGTTTTGTCATTTTCCTACTTATCTAGGTTTATATCATTTCTGCCAAACAACAATATTATTTGTAAAACTTCTCATAAAACTTCTAATGCTTACCTACCAAGCATTAGACAAGATTAATTATCCATGTTACTATTCATAGTCATTATCTTAGTTTATTTATCATTTCATATCCTAACTAGTCTACCAAATATAGATACTTACACCGTCACACGGCTCACGAGTTTTGAGACCTTTAATTTATTTCGACATTATATTTAAGATGAGAGTGTTTAAGGTCTAAATAGTACAATATATATTCCATAAGGGGATCACTCTTCTAACTTTCGAGGCTTTAATTTACTCCTTCCGTTTTTTTTATAAGTCCTATTAGACATTTGGTCTTTTTTTTTTTTTTTCTTTTTTTTTTAAAGGGTTTTTCATATTTCTATGTAAAAATTTCAATTTCCAACTCACTATTTTTCAAATTTTCTCTTGTTTTCATTATCTTCATCTATCACAATTAATGTTTATCTTTTTTCCCAAAATAATTTCATCTATTTTACATGAAAATGCGATTAACGAGAAAAAAAACTGATCATAAAAGAAAAATCATTAAGTTTTCTTAATTCTCATGTTTGAGCTAAAAATGACTTATTAAAAAAAAAAACGGAGGGAGTAGTTAATTTGACTTCGAATGTCGTCGGAATTTTTAAGAAATTTTATTTGTAATTACCCACAGCTAGAATGGACGATATATTAATCCCACAGTTAGCGGTGTTGCAGCTAAGAGGGACGAGTCATGAAAATTAAAAGCACGTTGAACAAAAGAAGAATGATTGTAGTAATTACCAAATTAGTCTCGACCGTCGACAACGACAATACCCGGTGTCTCTTTTGAATAGCCTAAATAAAAAAAAAGAACAAAAGTTTGAAACGAGTAGTTAACATATGGGATAAATTAATGGATCCGAATTTTAGAACAAATGGGCCTAAAATGGCCCGATTTACTGGTTTATTGTAGTATACTTGTTAATCGTATAGTGATTGTAATAATGGCATTAGACCGTCGTGTTATGAGGTAATTTATGGGTTTGGATCGCTTGTCTCGATGTTTTATGTGAACTAGGATTAGTTATTTATTTCAATACTAGATTAGATATGGAAAGTTGATCAGGTAATAAATAGATACTCCGATAATTATGAAATGAATAGTGTAAAACTCAAGTACAAATGAATAATTAGTCTATAAAAATCAAAGTAAAACACAATAAATATACCAATAATTAATACATAGTGGGAACATAAATATGCAGAAACAATATAGTCCAGTAGTAATAGCCAATAGGAGGTTCCAATTTCGTCGTCTTCAATCAATGGGCTCCACATTTCTTCGTCTTCGGATTCTCCTTCCCATATTAACGGAACTGTGGGGCCCCACATAGGCACATCATCTTGTGCATTCACATTCAATTCAATACGGTAACAATTAACAAAAGAGAAAAATTACAGCAGTACTTTTATGCATTTATGTGCAAGGGCTTTTTTAGTGGGCCCTGTTGGGTTTTAAGCGGGCTTACCTTAGATGATGATGGGCTTTCTAAGCGTATTAGTTGAGTGAAATAAATAAATACTTCTTCCGTCCTTGATTATTCCATTTGAGACGGACACAGAAACCAAGTAAGAAGGAAATATGTAATTGTAACTATTTTTTAGGAAAAGAGAGTTAATTGTAGTCGATAAACGAATCTCTTCATAAAAATTCAAGTAAGATCTTAGAGAAAAGAAAAAGGAATTGATGAGATTTTACATTAATGGAAACATGTGTTGTGTCACTTGTGTGTAAGGGGGAGTGAAAATATTGTTAGGACGGTGGAACACGTTCAGCAGCAGCAAGCACGAACAGAGGTGGTAAAGTCGAGTCGAGCAGAAACTCTCCCCGCAAGAAGCTGTACGCCCCGGTAGTGCTCACGGAACCGGCGTAGCTTCCCAAAAGGTGAAACGACTTTCGTCTCGGAGGTAGCAGCACCGCAAACCACCGAGCCCCGGCGAACTGGATGAAGACGAGGACTGAACTCGTTATGAAATGCAGAAGGAAAAGAATGCAGAGAGAGATGCGATTGTTGTGTGTCTGCTAATGGCCAAGAAGGCCTCTATTTATAGGCATCAGCCCATGGGAGGAGTTAATGGACACCATTAAGGCCCACGTCAGTTACTGGCAGCCCATTATGTCCATTAAGTTGGTGGACGAGAGTTACAAACGTTTAAACGTTTGAATTCGGTTCATTGAACCTGGACGAACCAGATCAACGAATCTGGACAGATCTTGCGGGCTGGGCTTATTCGTATTGGGCCTGAATCTAGGCCCAATCACATTTGCTTTTCTGGCCCAAAAAGATAATACATGGAGGCCCAAGCCCAAGCCCACTCACAGGCCCAAGGAACAGCCCAAAGGACCAATTGCCAAGATCCAAGTCCACGGCCACGGCCACGGCCCCGGCCCCGGCCCCGAGCCACGAGCCCGAGCCCGAGCCCGAGCCCGAGCCCGAGCCCGAGCCCGGCCCGGCCGGCCGGCCGGCCGGCCGGACGGACGGCGGCGGCGGCGGCGGCGCGCGCGTGTGTGTGCGCGCGAGAGCCCGTCTCTTTCCACTTGGCCCACTTGATTAATTAGCCCATTAGTATAGTTAGTTAAATACACAACTAATTAATGTTCTTTAATCAATGTGGGACAAAGTTATTACAAGAGTTAATCCACCTTGTAATAATTCCACCAACTCTCAACTTTGATATATTATATCTCACTCACCGGAATTCGGATTTGAGCATATCAATATACCACGTTCATCTACTCTCGGAGTAGATTAATAATTTATCATTTAATTTAATAAATTAAATATAAATCATTATTCATTTATTTGGTCAAAGCCAAATTCCAACAATCCCCCCCATGAGCGAGATAGCCTGATGCAAAAATGTATGCACATGCAAAGCTCAGTCCTCAAGAGACTTTATTGTATTAGGATAGGTGGTTTTTTGCCTTGAACCTCTCCATAGTCAACCTCATCGAGTATACCGGCGACCTAGTGGACATGATGCCTTGAACTAGTTCTCCTTGGTGTATACCAAGACAACGACGTTGACACAATATCGTCTCAATCTCATCCGTTCTCACGTTTGTGTCCATTTCAGGCCCTGGATCACCCCTTTTGATTCATAAGTATATCATCGAAGCGGCCTTTACTTCTTACTTATATAGGTGATTCTTATACATAGCATTCTGCTTTGCTAAAACCTCTCCAAGGTTTTCTCCCAAGAATCATTAAAAGTCTTATCGACTTATCCTCACCACATGCAGACAAACACTCATAGCTTTCTTTAAGGAATGTACACACAGTTTGAGTGTTTTCAACTCGAAGTATTGTAGCTTAGTTGTCCCTTTGAACCATATTATGGATACTTCCAAATTATATGGTAGGGTTACCACTACAATCCTTCATATTGTGGATTTTAGCCCCATTCCCTTAACTAGCTTATGCAATTGATCTCGATTTATTGCTTTCGTTAGCGGATCCGCTAGGTTATCGATTGATCTAATAAAACTCAACGAGATAACACCACTTGAGATCAAATGTCTAACAGTATTATGGCGTCGACGTATGTGTCGAGACTTGCCATTATACATACTATTCTGTGCTCGTCCTATAGCCGCTTGGCTATCTGAGTGAATCATCACCGACGACACAGGCTTCGACCAACTCGGAATATCCTCGAGGAAATTTCTAAGCCATTCGGCTTCTTCACCAGCTTTGTCCAAAGCTATGAATTCCGATTCCATGGTCGATCGTGCTATACACGTCTGTTTTGAGGATTTCCACGACACAGCCCCTCCCCCAATAGTGAACACGTAGCCGCTCGTTGAAAACGAGTCTTTCGCATCGGATATCCAGTTCGCATCACTATACCCTTCAAGTATAGGGGGTTCCCTCGTGAAGTGAATTCCAAAATTTTGAGTATGTTTAAGATACCTCAAAACCCTTACAAGAGCTTTCCAGTGATCATCACTCGGATTACTTGTAAATCTACTCAACTTGTTCACAGAACACGCTAGATCTGGCCTTGTACAATTTGTGATATACATCAAACTGCCAATAATCTTAGCATACTCCTCTTGAGCAACAGAATCTCCTCGATTCTTGTTCAAGTGAACACTAGGATCCATAGGAGTCTTAGCTGGTGAATACTCAAAAGCGTTGAATTTTCTGAGTACTTTCTCAGCATAGTGAGATTGAGTCAGAACAATTCCGTCCGGCTTTCTTAGAATTCTCATTCCAAGTATCACGTCGGCTAAACCCAAATCCTTCATGCTAAAGTTTCTACTTAGCATTCTCTTTGTTTCTAAAATTATACGAGTGTTACTCCCCATGATCAACATGTCATCTACATATAGACAAACTATAACATAACCATTATTAGTCGTCTTTATGTATACACACTTGTCACACTCGTTAATTTTGAAACCATTCGACAGCATTGTTTTGTCGAATTTTAAGTGCCACTGTAGAGGCGCTTGTTTCAATCCATACAAAGACCTTTTTAGTTTGCATACTAGGTGTTCTTTCCCTTGTACTACAAACCCTTCCGGTTGCTTCATATAGATTTCATCATCTAACTCACCATTTAGAAACGCAGTCTTCACATCCATTTGATGAATCTCAAGATTGTGCAAAGCAGCAATAGCGAGAAGCACTCTAATAGATGTATGTCTCGTTACAGGTGAGTAAGTGTCAAAGAAATCATATCCTTCTCTTTGTCTAAAGCCTTGGACTACAAGTCTAGCTTTATACTTATCAACAGTACCATCGGCGTTATACTTTCTCTTTAGGATCCATTTACAGCCTAAAGACTTACTTCCTTGAGGAAGTTCGGTTAACACCCAAGTATTGTTTTCCATAATGGAATCAATTTCACTGTTGATAGCTTCTTTCCAAAGATCTCCATCTGATCTAGACAGAGCCTCCTTGATCGTTCTTGGTTCGTCATCTAACATCATCACCACATAGTCCGGACCAAAGCTTTTTGGAGTCTTTTTCCGATCACTACGTCTTGGTTCTATATCCAAAGGATTAGACCTTGACCGTTTACGACTAGTTGATTCCTCAACTCTCGGTTCAGAATTTGAGTTTTCTTCCACTTGTCTATAACTAGTAGATTCTAACTCAATATTCTCGTTAGATGAGACCCGACCATTATCCTTGCTAGGATAAATATTTTCGAAGAATATTGCATTTCTTGACTCTATCGTTGTTCCTACATGTATATCGGGTATCTCCGATTTATGCACAAGAAAACGATAGGCGCTACTGTTTAGTGCATATCCAATAAAGATACAATCAACCGTTTTAGGTCCAATTGCAACTCGCTTTGGAAATGGCACTTCAACTTTAGCCAAACAACCCCACACCTTAAGGTATTTGTAAGAAGGTTTTCTTCCTTTCCATAGTTCATATGGAGTCACCTCTTTACCTTTGAGTGGGATTTTGTTCAAGATATAATTAGCCGTTAAGACAGCTTCCCCCCACAAATTTTGGGGTAATCCTGAACTGATCAACAAAGCATTCATCATGTCTTTAAGAGTTCGATTCTTGCGTTCTGCAACACCATTAGATTGTGGTGAATATGGGGCAGTCGTTTGATGAATTATACCACTTTCGTTGCACAATTCTTCAAACGGAGCTACATATTCTCCACCTCTATCACTTCGAATCATCTTAATGCGACAGCCAAGTTGATTTTCAACTTCATTTTTGAAGTGTTTGAACGCTTCAATTGCTTCATCTTTTCCTCTTAATAGGTAAAGATAACTGTACTTTGTACTATCATCGATGAAAGTAATAAAGTACTTTTTCCCACCCCTCGTTTGTACAAACTTTAAATCACATACGTCTGTATGGATTAACTCGAGAGGTGAAGTGTTCCGTTCTACCGACTTAAAAGGTAGTTTAGTCATTTTTGCTTCAACACAAACTTCACACTTATCATGTGAATTTATGTTCTCAACATTTAGTAAGTTCATATTTACTAGTCTCTTTATAGCATTTAGATTCACATGTCCTAATCTACAATGCCATAAATTGGAACACTCAAGCAAGTAAGCAGAAGTAGAAGCATTCTCATTATTTCCCTTCTTGGGAGCACGGGTTACAACCACAGCAGTGCTAAGCTTGAAAAGCCCATCAATCATGTGACCACGACCAAGGGGCTTTCCCTTCTTACTAATCAGCATCAAACACTAGCCTAAACTTATTCTTAACAAGAATAGAACCAGATACAAGATTTTTGCGAATGTCCGGAACATGAAGAACTTGCGCAGGAGCAGCTGTTGACCCGAAGTCAGCTTCAAAGCCACGTTCCCAATCCCAACAACTTTGGAGGTGTTGGAGTTGCCCATGTGGATCTTCTTGTCCGCACTAGCCTCCTTGTAGGTGGAAAACGCATTCTTGTCCGAGCACACGTGCACGGTCGCAGCAGTGTCCACATACCAAGCCTTCGGGCTATCAACATGGTTAGCCTCGAACACGACAGCAGCAAGGTCACCCTCATCCCACTTGTCTTCATTGTTGTCGACAGCGTTGGCATGAGCTTTGGCCTTCTTCATTTTCGGCTTAGTGCAGTCCGCAGCCTTGTGACCCGGCTTGTCACAATTGTAGCACACCCCCCCAAACTTAGGGGTAGGTCCCTTTTTAGAAGGGCCCGGACGAGAACGTTTGGAAGAGCCTCCGGACTTGTCCGTCTTTTCCGTGAGGTTGGCTCGAGCTTCCATAGGAGCTTTCCCTTTCGTCTTCCTAACTTCTCTCAAGTGTGCCTCCACTTGAAGCTTTTTCACCAAGATTTGCTCGGTGATCTCCTTGCTCTTGTGCTTCAATTGCTCTTGAAAATCACACCAACTCGGGGGGAGTTTCTCGATAATGACAGCCACAGTTAGAGCATCGGGCAAGGTGATTCCCTCGGACTGAACAGCATGAGCGAGAGTTTGAAACTCGGCCACTTGTTCCATCACTGGGCGGGAATCCACCATCTCATACTTAAGCCATCGAGACACTACGAACTTGCGGGTACTCGCCTCGTCGAGAAGGTACTTGTCCTCGAGAGCAGTCCACAATTCCTTAGCTGTCTTGATTTGGCAGTAGACACCATACAGGCCCTTATCGATGTAAGACAGAAGGGTGTTCTTACAAAGATAGTCGCCTTGATACCAACTGTCGGAGCGAACCCGAACTAAGAAGTCCGTTTCCTCCTCATGTGGCATCTCCGGTTTGTCCTCAGACAGATACTGAAGCAGCCCAACCGTAGTTAGGTAAAACATCATCTTTTGCTGCCAATGACGGAAGTCTTGGCCCGAGAAGACAGGAGGTTTCTGAGCAAGCCCCTTCATGGAGGAAGTCTGAAGAGGGGCCATGGTTGAGTTCTGTTGACCTCCAGTTCCGTTGTTGTTGTTGACGTTGTTGTTGTTCACGTTGTTGTTGCCGTTGGAGAACATCGCTGCAGCAACAGAGGAAGAGTTGACTCCGATGGTTGTCATCTTGCTAGGCAGAACGTGAATACAGCTTCTTGCGATTGTCAGGACGGTGGAACACGTTCAGCAGCAGCAAGCACGAACAGAGGTGGTAAAGTCGAGTCGAGCAGAAAATCTCCCCGCAAGAAGCTGTACGCCCCGGTAGTGCTCACGGAACCGGCGTAGCTTCCCAAAAGGTGAAACGACTTTCGTCTCGGAGGTAGCAGCACCGCAAACCACCGAGCCCCGGCGAACTGGATGAAGACGAGGACTGAACTCGTTATGAAATGCAAAAGGAAAAGAATGCAGAGAGAGATGCGATTGTTGTGTGTCTGCTAATGGCCAAGAAGGCCTCTATTTATAGGCATCAGCCCATGGGAGGAGTTAATGGACACCATTAAGGCCCACGTCAGTTACTGGCAGCCCATTATGTCCATTAAGTTGGTGGACGAGAGTTACAAACGTTTAAACGTTTGAATTCGGTTCATTGAACCTGGACGAACCAGATCAACGAATCTGGACAGATCTTGCGGGCTGGGCTTATTCGTATTGGGCCTGAATCTAGGCCCAATCACATTTGCTTTTCTGGCCCAAAAAGATAATACATGGAGGCCCAAGCCCAAGCCCACTCACAGGCCCAAGGAACAGCCCAAAGGACCAATTGCCAAGATCCAAGTCCACGGCCACGGCCGCGGCCCCGAGCCACGAGCCCGGCCCGGCCCCACTCACAGGCCCAAGGAACAGCCCAAAGGACCAATTGCCAAGATCCAAGTCCACGGCCGCGGCCGCGGCCCCGAGCCACGAGCCCGAGCCCGGGCCCGGCCGGCCGGACGGACGGCGGCGGCGGCGGCGGCGGCGCGCGCGTGTGTGTGCGCGCGAGAGCCCGTCTCTTTTCACTTGGCCCACTTGATTAATTAGCCCATTAGTATAGTTAGTTAAATACACAACTAATTAATGTTCTTTAATCAATGTGGGACAAAGTTATTACAAGAGTTAATCCACCTTGTAATAATTCCACCAACTCTCAACTTTGATATATTATATCTCACTCACCGGAATTCGGATTTGAGCATATCAATATACCACGTTCATCTACTCTCGGAGTAGATTAATAATTTATCATTTAATTTAATAAATTAAATATAAATCATTATTCATTTATTTGGTCAAAGCCAAATTCCAACAAATATTTGGTGCAAGGCCACATGCAAGACAACAGTAAACAATTAAAAAAAAAAAACTTGTAGAGTTGTAGGCCATTAAGGAGGAACTTATCGAGTAATTACGAATAACGGGGCCTACATCAACAAAGAAAGATCGCCATCAATTTGCAGCTCCACTCACGAAGATTAGATCATTGACGAAATAGACAAAAAGGCCCCCAGAAAATTGCCCCATGACATAATCAAAGCAACGATGATGGCGACTTGCTAAAGGAGCCACTCAGTATCAATAGAGTATATATATACATTTGGGTTTCGCACCTTCAATTCGTTCAACGCGAATTTGAAGAAGCACTCGCATGGAACAAGTTTCGGCAACAAGAAAATCAAGCGCGGTTTTTGCCGTTGCTCATCGCCGCTACCGCCGCCATATTTTGAGGTGCGATTCATCGTTTATTAACTCTCTTTTCTTTGTTAGTAAATGATCATTTGTTGCGGCTCATCACTGCAGGAGTAGTAGTAGTAGAAGTACTGGGGATGATGCATGGCTACCACCTCCCCCACTGAAGCAGCTGATGAAGTACGCCGTCCCGGCCGTGCTTGCCCTCCTAGTGCTCCGATACCAATACAAACCGGACGCCCTCTTCCGGGAGAATTGGGTGCCGCTCTGGAGCTTCACGGCGGCCACCGCCGTCTATTGGCTTGTTGCAGAAGCAATGACGAGGTGCCGGAGAAGGTACAGAAGGCTGTTGAGCCGTGTTGCTCTTGCAGCCGGGGTTCAGTCTGCGCTCTCTTTGTTATCCATGTTTCTACCCCACCCTTTTTCGTTGTTGCTGCTGCTCGTTCCACTACTTACCTTTTCTCTGTTCTTCGCCTGCACCCGGGTTCCAGCACTACTAATAAGAGTGACGAACAAAATCCGAGCGATGGCGGTTCAGACCCGAGGAGTTGAAGTTGTCAACCAACCGCATGCTTTGCCGATCTAGCTCGAGTAAATAGGCAAGGGATGGCTCATGGAATTGAATGAGGATATGTGTCGTTATGTTGTTTACTTAATTTTGAAAATTATTGGAAAACAATAGCAGTACTTCCCCGTCCCATTTAATTGTCCCTTACAAAATCGGCACAATAACCAATTTGTAAGAGATAGTGGGGTTTATATTATATTGGTTGTGAGAGTAAAACTTTTCCACTTTAAATAAGTGGATAGTTAAATGAGACATCCAAATAAGAAAATATGGACAATTAGAGTGTGACAGAGGGAGTAATATAATAATTTAAAGTAAATATTAGGCAAAGTATAAATTTATCCTTGCTAGCACCCAGTGTCGACTTTTCTCATTCTCATTCTCCCCCCACTTCCCAAGAGGTCAAAACACCGCCATTATCCTAAGTCGTCGAACGTACGAGATTATTTTTTAAACCAAATTTGAATTCTTAGAAAGTCCAATTCATTTTAGCATTTTTTTCCTTAAATTTCCGATGAGCGTGCGTGATACGATCTAGCTGCAGAACCGTAACAATAATCCACAAACATGTCATGAAAACCGTAATCTCCACCATCACGCGAAGCGTAATTAAAACTATACGGTATAGAATTAAAATATCAATAATCTTCTATTATGAAATAATGAGATACAATAAGTCAATAATACAACAATTTGTAGTAAGTAAGACTTTTACATATACTTATAGACCTAATTTACAAGCTTAATAAATTGCTCAACCCAATAATATGAATATCAATACCCAATTAAATAATTAAACTAAATAATAAAATTATATTAATATATATCGTATCACTGCCTTCATACTCTTTCGACAATCGAATTCCTTCGTACGAAGAGTTTTACAGCCTCGACCACTGCCGACAAGACCATTGCATCTAGAAATAGTCCTTTCGTGAGAAATCTAACCGGAAACCATCATACACATAGCAGCCATTTTTCACTATAGTGAAGAATTGAGGGACAATGAGAGAGAGCTCAGAGAATTTAGAGGCGGCTGTAGGGGAATATTTATGAATATACTAATGCTTTTGCTATTTATTAAAATACTGTAAGTCAAAATTTTGAGTGCATCTAGGTTAACTGCTTCTCCAGTTGTAGAACTAAAAGCAACTTCTGTTTTGGCCCCACATACAAGCTGATCTCTGGACGGTGACGAGTATTACTGTTTGGCCCAAGATCGTAAGATACAACAGGGCCCACGACTTATCGGGCTGAAATGGGCTTTCGTATGTCCTGTGGGCTTGGGCTAATCACGAGTTTTATTTCTTTTATTGAGAAAACTATTCTTGGGGTCACTGAATAAGATTTTGTATATAAGTCAAAAACTATATAATTTTGACTAGTTAAAGAGATATTTAAATTTGCGACAATTACTATATCATAATGAAACTACGTAGTTCTAACTTAAATACACAATTGAAATACAAATTTGAGAACTAAATATCCTCGACAAGGCGAGTCAAATTAGTGGTGACTCACACCCTATAATTTGCTCTAAGAAAACTTCTCTGTTCTCTTCATCCTTTTTTTTTTCACTTCTTCTTTGGGAACGAAAATGTCTTTTCTATTATGGCTTTGCCTTTGTTGCGAGGAACTGAATGTACATTTTTGCCCCTACCTACAATGGAAATCTATTTTTAATTTCTGGTTTTATTGGAATGCAAAGTTTTTGCCCCTGCATTTTCGACCTTTTTTCCGTTTTGACAATTGAGACACGCACACACATAGAATATGTAATATGACACGTTATATTGCGCCTACAATAATCTTGATTCTTGACCGGTTTTTTTGGTGCTGAATTTACAAAAATGCCCTCTACTCCAACCCTTGCCGTTTGCTGACGTGGCGGACGGCCTTACCGTTGGATGAACGAGGAGGAGTATGAGATTTGCGGGCGGTGTTGGAAGTGGGGCCATGAAAGTAAAGTCAAGTTCAACCAATGTTAAACGACAACGACATCTTCCTCTGATTGAATGTACATATTTGCCCCTTGCTTTCAAGTTCAACCAATGTTAAACGACAACATCTTCCTCTGATTGAATGTACATATTTGCCCCTTGCTTTCAAGTTCAAACAAAATGTTAAACGACAACGACATCTTCCTCTGATTGAATGTACATATTTGCCCCTTGCTTTCAAGTTCAACCAATGTTAATCGACAACGACATCTTCCTCTGATTGAATGTACATATTTGCCCCTCTGGCCATGTTATAAAAAATGCTCACTCATAACTTGTTCCGAAGCCAACCGCTCGCATGGAGGAAGGGACGAGTCCGGCAACAGGAAGAAAAGTAAGAGTGGCCGTACTTGTTCGTCGCAGCAGCCGCTCCGCCGCCTCGATGAAGTGACATATCCTTCCCGCTTATTTAATTTCTCCATATGTAAGGTAATTTCTGTCGAGGATACATATTTTTTTCGCCGGATTTGTGCAGGGTGACTAGGGAACCACCTCTGAAGCAGCTGATCAAGTACGCCGTCCCCGCCGTGCTCGCTATTTTAATGCTCCGCCACCAACGCGAGCCCGACGCCCTGTTTCGGGAGAATCCTGCGCCGCTTTGGAGCTTCGTGGTGGCCACCGCCATCTACTGGCTAGTTGCGGAAGCGATGGCGAGTTACCGCCGGAGAAGGCAGCAGCTGATATTGAGGCGTGGTGCTGTGGCGTTTGGAGTTCTATCTGTGCTCTCATTGGCGTCGATGTTTCTGCCCCACCCCTTCTCGCTGCTGCCTCTTCTCACTTGGATGCTCGCTGCTCTGCTCTCGGCCTTCGCTCGGATTCGCACGCCACTAACGACTGCGATTGGCAAAGTAAGAGGTATGGTTGTTAGGAGCAGAGGAGTGGAACCGAAAAACCATCTGCCTACTTTGCCGATCTCACTCTCACTCTCACACAACTAAAATCTATTATGTCCATCCCAAGCGAAACACGCTTTTACATTAAAACATAAGTTCCATAAGTTGTAACGTTTTATTAATATTATTATTATCATTATTAAGAAACTATATGTAATTAGTTTGAATATGGGCTTTTGTCATACAAAGTTAACAAGTGTGGAGCCATGCTTGGGTTCATCTTTTCACTATCAAAACATCCCGGCAAACAACAAAACTCTTACCAATAGAAATCAAAACAAGAGAATAGATAAATGCAAAAATCAACTGAGAGGAAAAGGAAGGAGGAAGGGTAAAAAGGTCATGGGACTTTTCTCCTAAGGCTATGTTCAATTCGAAGCGAAAGAAAACGGATATTCACCCTTTAAATCTTCCTTATTTCTCACATTTTTCTACATTTGGCATTTTATCCCCCTTCAGTTGCACTTACAATATAGAGAAAATATTATATCTCCAATTTGGTGTTGTAAATATTTTCTCCAATTTAAGGAGTAAAACTCCCAATAATTGATAAAATGTGAGAAAAAGGTGACAAAAAAGGTGAAATTTATAGGGTGATTTTCTCATTTCTCTCATTTTCTTTCGAATCAAAGAGAACGCAACATAAGAAAAAGAAGATAGATTGGCCCAATCTTTTATTTTTTTTTAATTTTATTTTTTTCTGATATTTTTGGGCTGATATGGGCTGGCCAAAACATTCATTTTTATTTTTTACAAAACATTGTGGGAACTTAGGGGTCTAGACAGAGCCCACCCATTCTCGATGCAACTTTTATAGGCCAACTCATTCGGCTATAATGGGCTTTCATTTGTTTTCAACTTTTCAAATTTAATCCCACAAGTAATTAGCTTTTAATCCCACGTGTGCACAGAAAATATAATAAATAGTAAAAAAAAATGATTTCTATAAATATTAAACACATTTTTAAAACAATGGATACATCATACACAAATCAAGAAATTCATTTTAGAATGAATCTATATAATTGTAAATCAAACATTTGTAAAAAAATACTAGAAAATACCGTTTTCTACCCACTTATAATAAGACAAAACATACTACAAATATTTAGAGTGATATACAGAAGGAAGGGTGGTAGAATTCTGGAAAAAGTTATACTCGTTCAGTTGATTTTTTGAAGTGTAATATCGGATTCTTGAAGCATTGTTGCGAAAATTATAGACACTGAAGCTTTTTACGCTCTTTATGTGTTTATTTTGGCAAAATATTTTTAAAGTACTTATAAGCGTCGTCAAACACTTCTTAATACCTGTGCATTAAAATCATTCGTGAGGTGGAATTTTCCACTAAATTGCTGTAAGAAAACTTCTCCCTTATCTATTTTGAAAACGGGCTTACCCCTTTCCATTATAGCTAGTGCTTTATTGCGAGGATCACTGAATATACAGTTTTGCCCCCACACGTGGACATCCGCTTCATGCATGACCAGTGTTTTAAAAGTCACCGTCTAGGTCCGCATAGGCGCTAGTCAGTACCTCGCCGTCCGACTAATATGTAATCCGCCTAGGCTCTATGCAATACCCAACGAGCCGTACTTAAAGCTTAATCAATAGTATAAATGTGTTAATTAATTTACGTTTAGGCACACTATACTACTATATGTATAATTTTGGATTTATAATTATGAAATTAACCTATCAGTTCATCTCATAACATGCGTATTCATTTCTTTTCGGTTAATTATACTTCAATCTACCATAAAATCATTATTGGTTTTCAGGGATGGTATCATAGAAATTAATGAATGAATATAATTCATCGACATTCAAGATCTTACTTAGACACAACAATTTTCTTTTTGTTCTAAAACAAGAGGCTTGAGATCTTATAGGAGAGTACATGAACATGAACATGATTACTTGATTTACTTCGAGAATGGCCAACAAAAGAGAAAGTGAAGATCGGGGAGGTGGGGCCATGCCTACGTTAATAGTAGTACTTCCTCCATCTCATATAAGTAGTCCCATTTAGACGGGCACAGTAGCCAATAAAGGAGGAAATGTGTGGTTGTAATTGATTCTGAAGAGAGAGAGTTAATTTTAGCCAAGTATTCTTTACTATTTTAGGAAATGAGACTAATAGATGAGACGGACCAAAATGGCAAATGAGACTACTTATATGAGATGGAGGTAGTAGTAACTTCGAGAAGTGTTTGTTCTTAGGTCGCATCACCGAGGATGCATGTTTACAAAAGTACCCCCGTTCCGATTTGACATCAACGCGATGTTACGTTTTTGCCCCTCCATGCTATAGAATTTGTCGTCCGCTATTAAATAAGTGTCCCGAATGGGAATTTTTATTTATTTATTTTGAGTATGGTTTTGTATTGCTTTAAACATATTTTGCATATTAGCGTGTCGAGATATATTTACATACGAACCATTTCATAGAGTTTTTTTTCGTTTAGAAATAAGTCATGGTTAAATCTTAACCAATGATCTTAACAAAATATATGGTAGATATTGATTTAAGCATGCCACTATATTATAATACCTCCATCTTATATAAGTAGTCCCATTTGAAAATGACACAATAGCCAATAAGGAAGAAAATATGTGACTGTAATTGATTGTGAAGAGAGAGAGTTAATTATAGCCAAGTATTCTTTGTCATTTTAGAAAATGAGACTAATAAATGAGAGATACATAAATGGCAAATGGGGGTACTTATATGAGATGGAGGTAGTAAGTGAGTATGAAATAATTTAAGCATAAAATTACATGAAATAAGCATGATTTTGTATAGCTTTAACGGATTTTCGCATTTTAACACGTCACGAATTATTTACACACGAACTATTCCCTAGAGATGAATCATATATTCATATAGAGATAATTTATGTCGTAAGAAAGAGAAAAAATGTATCTGAACCATTGATCTCAATTTGGTCTAAGGTTGTAATTGATTTAAGCATAAATTGATACATGAAAAAATACAATGATTTTGTGAGCATAAATGCATATTGTTATAATCATTATTTTATATAGCTTTGGTCTTCGCATGCAATAATTATTGATGAAATATGCGAAAATCCATGTCTAAAATTGGCGATCAACTTTGAAAACGACCTCCACTACTGAGGATTGAGGAGAATGTATGGTTAAGTTTTTGCCCCTCCCTTGCTATTTATACATAAACGCTGGAGCCCCCACACATTCATTCCAAACCTCGAGCGCTCGCATGTATGGCAAAAACAAGAGTTTTGGCACGTGCTCCTCGCCGCCGCCGCCATGCCTTGAGGTGCACCTGTATATCATTCAACATTCTCTCTCTCACTTATTTTCTCAAGCCTTCGCTGATAACCTTGCAGGAGTACTACTGGGGGAGAGGCATTGATCATAGCACCTCCTCCTCCGCTGAAGGAGCTGATGAAATACGCCGTCCCCGCCGTGCTTGCCCTCTTGATACTCCGCCACCAACTCGAGCCAGACGCCTTGTTTCGGGAGAATCCGGCGCAACTGTGGAGCTTCATGGCGGCCACCGCCGTTTACTGGCTTGCTGCAGAAGCAATGGCGAGGGGGCGGAGAAGATATTGCGGGATGTTGAGACGTGCTGCTTTCGTTGTCGGGATTCAGTCTGCACTCTCTTTGCTATCCATGTTTCTGCCCCACCCTTTCTCGTTGTTGTCGCTGCTCAGTCCGGTGCCCTTTGCCCTAGTCGTCTTGATTAACAAAATCCGATCTACGGCGGTTGGGACCGGAGGAGTTGAAACCACTAACCAAAATGTCTTGCCGGTCTAGATTGAGTAAATAGGGAAGAGAAGAGAAAAGAAGAATATGATGGCTATGAAATATGAATCAAATCTTCTGTTGCATTCTCGTATTGCATTTCTAATGCAATAGTAAAAAAATGAGATGATTAGAAATATCTTAAACATCCAACATTTTTGTTTATGCATTTTTTTTATTTTTTTTTGGAAAACGATTTTAAGTAGTAGGCTAAACCGGCAGGGTCGAAATGGGCCGGCCCAAAAGATTGATAGTTATAACTATGAATTATGACCCTCTGATAATTTTAGCAACCTCACCAATGGAGCTGGATGATAAACGACGATTCCTACTCGTGAAACTATGTTTGTCATAAATATCAAATTGAGACAAGATTAGTGAAATTGAGAAGATATGTTAGGCTAAGTTCATGATTTGTTTAAACTCCATGAAATAATTTATAAGTTTTTCAATTATGAGCTTTTAAGCTCTAACAAAGAGATAGTTTGGCAAATTAAGCTTATCGGAAACATTTATAGTCCTCAAAAATCTTTAGTAGCTTATAAAATTCTTAAAAATAAGCTTGTTCGCCTCCAAATTATTTAACATCTTAATTATAAACTCTACAAACGTGCATCCTATATGAGTTCTTTCAAATATATTTAAGTTTAACCAAAAAGCGGACTCTAGTGAGGAATATAAGCTGAACATTATAATAAAATAGAAAGGCGAGGAGGCCTTTTCCAATGAGAAAGAAGATTGATTGGGCCAATATGTTTTTAGATATTTGGGCCGAAATGGGCCAGCCCAAAAAATGATAGTGATAACTACTAGTCCATCATTAACATAATTAAATCTCGTCATTCATTTATTTTTTAATCGTAGAACTCCCCCGGTCCTCTTGTCGTACTTCTTAAGGATCTTCGCGAGCCCTAGACAATTCACGAATTTACAAATTCTTCTATTATTTTTATATTTTAGTACTATGGTGGCGAGACATTAGGCTAGTGAAATGGGATGAAGGGAATGTTAGGCTAGAATAAAAAATTTGATCAACCCAAATCGAATAGCACGTAACACAATATGGTTGACCCAAAACACGGTACGTCCTCCCGTTTAATATCCCTAGTGTTAGTACAGTCTAAGTGGCAATAATAGTATTATCAGTAGACTTAATTCTTCAATTTCACTGGGATTACAATGGAAATATTTATAATCGGCAATTGAATCTTATAATATCTTATTTGCCGGTGATTCTGCTCAAGGTTAACGGATGGGATCCTCTGTTCCCAATTGGTGTACCAATGGTGTACCCGATGCAAATTAGGAAGTTTTGACATATATTAATAACCAAACTTAAAATGACAACTAAGAGAGAGAATTCAAAACTTCCTAATTTTACATCGGGTACACCATTGGTACACCAATTTGGGGATAAAGGATCCATCCAGTTAATTATACATTATTATGATACCAATAAATTTTAAGAAAAACTACTGAATTAAGAAACTGAAGAACGAAGGAACTAATGGTGTGATTGCCAATAAATAAATATACAAGTAATTCTAGCCAGTTTGCTCCTCATAAACAAACAATGTGAAAAGTAATTTGCATGAAAATGACATCATCAAACACACACACACACATCACTTGGCTTACATCACGTGGTTTACGACATAAATATATTTACATATATTACATTTCGCCCCCTCCATGTATATTTACAAAGCCATGAAAATCAAAGCGGCGTTGACGAATATATATACATAAATTACATTTCGCCCCCTCCATGCTAGTATAAAACAACTACCCCGGCCCCCTTCATTTCTTTCCAAGCGAGGCGCTCCGATGGAACAAGTTTTGGCAACGAGTCCGAGAAGAAGAAAAACAAGCAGGGTTTTTGCACTTACTCCTCGCTGCCGCCATGCCTTGAGGTTCACCATCTTTCACTCTCTTTTCTTTCTATACAAATACTATTTTTTTCTTAAAACAAATATATTGCCGGCTGATCATTGCAGGTGTAGTAGTAGTAGTACCAGGGAACATGCATGGCTAGCAGTAGCACCTCCCCCACTGAAGCAGTTGATGAAGTATGCCGTCCCGGCCGTGCTTGCCCTCCTAGTGCTCCGATACCAATTCAAACCGGACGCCCTCTTTCGGGAAAACCGGGCGCCGCTGTGGAGCTTCGTGGCGGCCACCGCCCTTTACTGGCTTGTTGCAGAAGTAATGACGAGGTGCCGGAGAAGGTACGAAAGGATGTTGAGCCGTGTTGCTCTTGCAGTCGGGGTTCAATCCGCGCTCTCTTTGCTATCCATGTTTCTGCCCCACCCTTTCTCGCTGCTGCCGCTGCTCGTTCCGTTACTTACCTTGCCTTTGTTCTTCGCCTGCACCCGGATTCCAGCTCTGCTAGTAAGTGAGATGAATAGAATCCGAGCCATGGCGGTTCGGACCGGAGGTGTTGAAGTCGCCAACCAACAGCATACTTTGCCGGTCTAGCTCGAGTAAATGGGCAAAGAGATGGCTCATGGAATTGAATAAGGATATTTTGTTGTTAAGTTAATTATTTTCTTAATTTGAAAGTCATTGGGAAACAATATATATATATATAACAGTATAGGTTATTACTCCTTTCGTCGGACTGATATACAGTGGCGGAGCTGGCCTTGTGGCACTGGTAGGGCTGCAAACGAGCCGAACCTGATCGAGTACTGGTCTGCTCGGGTTCGGCTCGTTTAGTACTTTACAGGTTCGGGCTCGGGTTCGAGTTCGAGTTCGATTCGAGCTTTAAAGTTGGGCTCGAGTTCGGCTCGAGTTAAAAATTTTGAGTTCGAATTCGGCTCGAGTTCGGCTCGTGTTCGGTTCGAATTTGAGC
The DNA here is from genome assembly GCA_029379335.1 of Thymus mandschuricus. Lineage (NCBI taxonomy): Eukaryota > Viridiplantae > Streptophyta > Magnoliopsida > Lamiales > Lamiaceae > Thymus > Thymus mandschuricus. Next base: position 1,794,662 of record CM057072.1, read on the forward strand.
TCGAATTTTGCTCGCGAAAAGCTTGAGCTCGGACTCGTTTAAAAAAGCTATGATTTAGGCATATTTTATTAACATTCCATTTTTTTTAACTTATAATTTTTTATACATAAATGCTAAAAGCTCGTTTACAGGCTCGATTAGAGATTCGATTAAGAGTTCGTGAAACATGCTCGCGAACATGCTCGATTAATATACGAGCCGAACATGTTCGCGAGCAAAACGAGTCGAATACCTTACTGCTCGAGTTCGGCTCGCTAAGTTAACCGAGCTCGAATTCAGGCTCGAGTTCGGCTCGTTTGTTAACGAATTCGAGCTCGAACGAGCTTTTACCGAATCGAGCACCGAGTAAGTCCCGAGTAGCTCGGCTCGTTTGCAGCCCTAGGCACTAGGGTCAAGTGACCCATTGGAATTTGAAAAAAAGTTAAGGGTATTTTAATAATTTCATAATTTATTATTAAAATTTAGTAATATTTCTAAAATTCATCAAATTTACCCCCTAATTCTAAAGAAATCCGTGAAAAAGACAACACACTCCCAGTCTCATAGTTCAATTGTTGTCCCCTTCCCATCATTGTTAATCAATCGACGGAGTCTTCACCGTCACTTAGGCAATAAGCCACCAGCACGCCTTCCGAAGCACTCGGACCAATCGCTCGAGTGGTCCGAGTGCTTCGAAAGGTGTGCTGGTGGCTTATAACCCACTATAAAACACATTCTCACTACTTTGTTTATTACTATCACTTTCATCTTAATTCTAATCTCGAAAAAAAAGTAATCACTATATGAATGTGACAGAAGAAGTGTTATTTATTTTTTGATAACGAGAAAAGTTAATTATGAAACATACATGCGTAAGATAGTCAAATTTATGAATGCAAAGTCTTAACTCTTACCCCGATCAGAATCACTAACATTATTTGATTAAAAAAAAAAAAAAAGCGCCACGATCGTAGTCCACGTCAGTACTCCACTTCAGCATGGGTCACATTTGCTTCTACAGTTTGTACTTTTGAACTAAAATGGAAAAACTCCCACTTTCAATAATGGTGTTAATGTTTTAAGTGTTATATTTTTTAAATTTTGCCGGGTATGATTTTATTTTACTTTTCCTAATTTTGAAGGATTAGTAATTGTAGGAATGCACGAAAGAGATGAAATCGGAACGGACACTTAAGAAAATTGTCTGAAATTACAAAAACCGATTTTTAATGGTGTAAGTATAATTTTGTGAAGTTATGTAGTAGTATTAGGAAAAAGAAAATTATTAGAGATGTTGATCATAAAATGAGCAGCAACCCACGTACTATGTGTGTGTACAGTTTTGAGCGTTGAGATTAATTATATTTTCAATGACTCAAGAATAAAATTAAAAAAAAACGAAATATTTTTTTGGAAGGTTGGATCGAAGGCATGCATAACCACCACATAAAATAAAATAAAAGCGAAATATTTGCTACTATATAGTAATTTCTTTAATATTCAATTTCAATAGTTGGTACGGCTTACATTAAAATAAATGATACACTTCACGGGCCGGTGATCACTACCATATACTATATGCTTATTAAAAACTATTTTTTTATTAATAGTATAGATTGAGGAAAATACAGTTTTATCTATAATTAAAGTCTAATTGCATGTTAAATTGAGTTACAACCAACAAATTAAAACCCTCGAATGGAACAAGAAGCTGCAGTTGCACAGCCAGCTAGACTTCCGTCATCTCTGAGAAGAAGAGTCGTAACCGTGGCCGTTCCCCGCCGTCAAAGCTCGAGGTCGATTTTCCTAGCTAACACGTAAGTAACAAGATTCCCCCAGATATATTTACTTACAAAAGAGTTTACTTAATTTGTGCAGGAGACATGCTCAACCCCAACCTCCGCTGCAGCAGTTGATGAAATACGGCGTTCCGTCGATGCTCGTCCTCCTCACCCTCCGATACGACGAAGCTTTGTTCGGGGAGAACCCGACGCCTCTGTGGAGCTTCGTCGCCACCACCGTTGTTTACTGGCTCGTCGTAGGGGGGATGAAGATGAGAATGGAGCCAAGAAAGTACGAGACGCTGAGGCGTTTTGCTCTCGCATTCGGCCTTCAGTCTGTGCTCTCTTTGCTCTCCATGTTTTTACCCCACCCACTTTCCCTACTGCCTCTCCTCATTTTCGTGCCTTTTTTCCTCGCACACACTTGGATTTCCCCAAGAATAATGAGTGTGATCAAGAAACTACGAGACTCCAAATCATCCAACCAACAACCACGTAATCTGCCTGTGTAGCTGCAGTTCCTCCTTACTCCGTGTGTGTGGGTGTGTGTGTGGGTGTGTGTGTGTGAGAGAGAGAGAGAGAGAGAGAGAGAGTGGAATTTAGGGTTTAAGTGTATAGTGTGCATACGCATAGCAGGTGGTTACAGCCTGTGTTATTCTAGAGATGAACCACGAAAAGTGTAAATTCGAAATGATTGGATTTTTTTGTATGTAGTATTATTTATTTATGTAATTAGTTGTTTTATATATTTGTCTACCGTATAGTATATTGTAATAATGGCAATAATAATATAGTTTTGTGAGGTAATTTCTGGGTTTGGATGACTAATTGTCTCAATGTTTTATGTGAATTAATTAGCTACATAACCGGATTAATTATTTATTTCAATACAGTACTAGATTAGATATAGAAAGTTGAAAAGGTAATTAATAAATACTCCAACAATTAATTATGAAATGAATAATGTAAAACTCAATTATCAAGGAATAATTAATCCATAAAAATCAAATAAAACACAATAAATTTATGAATAAATTAGTAATAGCCAATAGGAGGTTCCAATTTAATTCCAAGTACAAACACATGCTTACCTTTGGCGACACATGCCCGGGCCCTTCATTCAAACTAACGACTCGTGCGCCTGGGCCCACTTTACGCATGGGCTCCACGTTTCTTCCTCATCGGATTATATCTCCCAAAGTCCCAATATTAACGGAACCATGGGGGACCCACATAGCCACATCATCTTGCGCATTCACATTCAATTCAATACGATGACAAATTGACAATTAACAAAAGGGGGAAATTACAGAAGTACTTTTATGCATTTATATGCATGGGCTTTTTGAGTGATGCATGGGCTTTTTTAGTGGGCCTTGTTGGGTTTTAAGCGGGCTTACCTTTGATGGGCTTTCTAAACGTATTAGCTGAGTAAATAAATAAGTACTTTTAAGAAACAAAGATATAAGAACCAAGTAAGGAAGAGATATATACAATTGTAATTATTTTTAAGAAAAGAGATACTTAATTGTAGTCAAGTATTCTTTTCTATTTTAGGAAACATGGTTGATAAATGAGACAAACAAAAATAACAAATTAGGCTAATAACTAGACACAAAGATAGTATGTAATAATGCTGTGATGGATATTGCGAGTGGTACACTTAATAAATGATAGTACATATGGGTAGTTGTATGTTGAAATATGGTTTCCTATAAATGAATCTCTTCATCAAAATTCAAGATCTTACTCAGTAATACTACTATACACAGTATTTTTTTAGTGTTTGAGATTTCATTAAAATATACTATATGATTAGAGAAATAGAAAAGGAATTGATGAGATCTTATATTAATGGAAACATGTGTGCAAGGGGGAGTGATATAGAAGGAGGGAGAATATTAGGTGCCAGGCCACATGCAAGACAAGAGTAAACAATAAAAAAAACTTAAAAGGAGGAACTTATCGAGGTTTTGCCATTTGCCAATACCGGGGCCTACATCAACAAAAAGATTATGACCATCGATTTGTAACAACACTAATGAGTACTCGATCATTGACGAAATATACAAAAAGGCACCCAGAAATTGGGTATTGTTTATCCTACCCCTTTGGGCAATGCCTCCCCTCTCACATAGGTGGAATAACATATATCAATATTTAATGCATATATGAGAGGGTGAGGCATTACCCCAAGGGGTAGGGTATAGGTTACTCAGAAATTGCCCCATGACATAATCAGAGCAACGATGATGGCGACTTACCTGAAAGCGACGTCAAACACCACCTCCACTGAGTATTATAGAATATATATTCATTTCGGTTTCGCCCCTTCAATTCGTTCTACGCGAATTTGAAGCAGCGCTCGCATGGAACAAGTTTCAGCAAGAAGGAAATCAAGCACCGTTTTTGCCGTTGCTCATCGCCGCCACCGCCACCGCCGCCGCCATGTTTTGAGGTGCGCGCCACCTTTAATCAACTCTCTTTTCTTTGTTACTCCAATAATCATTTGTTTCGGCTGATCACTGCAGGCAGTGGTGGATCCACTCATTGAGGGCAAGGGGCTTTAGCCCCTACCTAAATTTTTTTTCTAATTTTTTAATACTATAAAAGTAGGGAAATTTGATGAAATTATGCTTCAGCCCTTATAGTTTTGACCTTATAGTTTTGACGTTACATAAGAAGAAAATAGTTAAGGGTGATCCATGAGAAGGGGCTGAAAGTAGAGAGAAACAAGTATTCAACGGAAATAAAATTTTGAAACTAACAAAGCCCCTACTGTCAATTTTTTCTGCATCCGCCACTGAGTGCAAGAGTAGTAGTGGTACTGGGGACGATGCATGGCTACCACCTCCCCCACTGAAGCAGCTGATGAAGTACGCTGTCCCGGCCGTGCTTGCCCTCCTAGTGCTCCGATACCAATATAAACCGGACGCCCTGTTCCAGGAGAATTGGGCGCCACTCTGGAGCTTCGCAGCAGCCACTGCCGTCTACTGGCTGGTTGCAGAAGCAATGGCGAGGTGCCGGAGAAGGTACGGGAGGGTGTTGAGCCGTGTTGCTCTTGCAGTCGGGATTCAGTCTGTGCTCTCCTTGCTATCTATGTTTCTACCCCACCCTTTTTCGTTGTTGCCGCTGCTTGTTCCGCTACTTATGTTTCCTCTGTTCTTCGCCTGCACCCGGGTTCCTGCTCTACTAGTCAGTGTGATGAATAAAATCCGAGCCATAGCGGTTTGGACCCGAGGAGTTGAAGTTGTCAACCAACCGCATGCTTTGCCGGTCTAGCTCGAGTAAATAGGCAAGGGATGGCTCATGGAATTGAATAAGGATATGTGTTGTTAAGTTGTTTACTTAATTTTGAAAGTTATTGGAAAACAATAGTACTACTAGTATATACGTAATGATTTAAAGTACAAATTTATCCTTGCGAGCACCCATGCAGTGTCGACTTTTCTCCCCCCACTTCCCAACGGGTCAAAACTCCGCCATTACCAGAAGTCATCTAAAATATGAGATTATTTTTAACACCAAATTTGAATTCTTTAAAACTCTAATTCACTGTATCATTTTTCTTCTTAAATTTCCGACGAGCATGCGTGATACGTTCCTGCTGCGAAACTGTAACAACTTGTGAAAAATCCTAATCTTTTTGATCGCGCACAAAGCTTAATCTAATGCTTTTGCTAGTAAAATAAGTCAAATTCATGAGTGCATCTAAGCTAAAATTCTTAACCCAATCAGAATCACTAATACTATTTGAAGGGGAAAAAAAGCGCCACTATCGCAGTCCACGTGTGCTTGTGAAATCGGACATTTAGATTTCGTAGACTGTTTCTCCAGTTGTAGTAATTTATACTCCCTCCGTCCTGTGACATTAGTCTCATTCGGATATGTGGCAAAGTAACCAAGGCATGCATGGATAAAGGGGTTTTAAAAGGTATTTTTGTGTGTTAAATTATTTTCTTTTAAGAAAGTGAGACTAATGCTACGGGACAGACAAAAAAGGAAAGTGAGACTAATGCCACGGGACAGAGGGGTAACCGAAAGCAGTTTCTGACTTTCTGTTCTGGCCCCATACACAAGCTGATCGTAAGAGACAACAGAGCCCACGACTTATCGGGCTGAAATGGGCTTTCAATATGTCCTGTAGGCTTGGGCTAATCACGAGTTTTATTAAATGATGAACTTCAAAATAAATTTTTGGAGTATATATTTTTTTAATATAGGATACTATTGAATGTTTTATTACTCATTATGAAAATATACACTTCAAAATTCTATTTTAAAATAATTATTACAAAACATTAGAATCAGCTAAAACAATAAAAGGATTTTCCGTTATACTAATATAATTAAATTACGGCTAAAATAAACTATGTCGTGAAAAGGAGTAACTGATAAATTAAATCAAACCTCTTTCCTTTCTAGTAAAACTAAAAGCCACAAGATGAAATATATAGAGAGAGAATAGATCATATATATATATAATATTACTTTTTGTTTAAGAAAAAAGAAAAGAAAATTACAGATGATATGGAGTTGATTATATAATGTGCAGCAATCGTTGACAATTATTGAATGTGGTGACGTGTAATTAAGGTCTTATGCTGACATCAGGGCAGTGACGTCATCTAATATTGTCCGACAATCGACACTCTTTGATTGTGGTGGTCGGCTAGAAATGCAAACGTCAGCGTTGACGTCATATATATCTATAATGAATTGGCGGATATACCGGCAATTTTTAAAAGTTATGATTGAAAATTATGCAAGTTGGACGCGATTTCTATGTTTATAGTTTGGTTTAAACTATAAATCTAATCGATTTGTATTTTACAGTTTGGTCTGATTTATGATTGAATGGAACTGGAGGTGTATTATATAAAATTTAAATGCAAACATAGTATTAAAATTGCAAACCAAATGCACCAAAATGTATTAATATAGTTTGGTTCGGTTTTCATATTGAAGTGGTTCTATTTAACTTAAAAGTTTTATTGAACCACATTATACAGTTTAATTTAGTTCTTACATTGAACCACACCGTACCAAACCAAACCATATACACATAACGATTTCATTTGATGTAATCTGACCCCTCCCATCATTTATTTATCCATCTATTTATTAATTCATTCACTAATTAATCTTTCATTCGAATCATTCCACATATGAATGATGACGAGATCCGTTTTCACGATAACAAAAGGGTTGATTAAAATACGCCTTGTTGGGTTTAAAGCGGGCTTTTGTAGGGGTGGCTTGAGATGGAATTTTGCATTACATTTTTTTGAAATTGACGAGTCGATACGAATAATTTGAAAAAAGTGCGTTAGAGCAAAAAAATATAGCACGAAAGTAGTAATGCCAATAGGGCCAAATTGAAAAAAGCTCGAGCGCGATAGTGTTGGCCCATAAAAGTCATGGGTAACCCATGAATTCATGTGATATTTTATTATTCTACTTATAAATTTGATACTTATATTTTGTTTTAAATTATGATTCAGTATTTTTAATTGATTCTAAATGAAAATGTAATTATCATTTTCATTAATACACATTTGTTCTTCAAATTTCGATAAAAATTAAAATACTAATTAATATTTTAAAAACATGTTTGCTAAATTTACAATATTAAAAAAATTATTTACTTCTTGCACCTAGATTTATAAATTTCTAGCTTCTCAAAAAAAATAATAAATAAATAACTAAATAAAAAATTACTTTGTTTATTCATGAAACATAATTACTTTTACATTTATACTATATTAACATTATTATTTGTAAACTTAGAGGGCCAGTGGGCTAGCCCGAAATCGAAAGACTTAGGGTTAGGGTAAAATAATAGTTCCTCCGTCCGATTTCACTGGTTATGTTCCTTCCGGCACAGGATTTTATGCGCAAGTGTTTAAAGAGAAAAGTAAGGGGTTCAAATTGAAAAATAAGAGTTAATTATTTCTAACAAGACTAGTGAGATAGACAGTCGAAAAGCAAACAAAACTAGTGAAGTTGAATAAAAAGAATATTAGGCCATTTTTTTTTAAATTAACCCGACTCAAATAGCACATCACCCAACATCATCGTTGACCCGTAACTTGGTGGGATGTCCCGTTTAACATCCCTAGTATTAGTAGAGTCGAAAAACAAAAATAATAGCAAGTGGCAATAATAGTATTAGCAGTATACTTGATTTTTCAATTTCACTCGGATTACAATGGAAATATATATAACAGGCAATTGAGATCTTAGAATATCTCATGTCGGTGATTCCGCTCAACTATACGTTAATTATACTTTATTATGATACTAATAAATTTAAGAAAAACTACTGAATTAAGAAACTGAAGAACGGAGGAACTAATGGTGTGAACCGTGTGATTGTACAAGTAATTTTAGCTAGTTTGCTCCACATCAACAAACAATGTGAAAGCAATTTGCATGAAAACGACATCAACCACGTCACTTGTTACATCATTGACGAAATATACATAAATGCCCCCAGAAAATTGCACCCCATGCGCCTTCATACGGCCCCCTAACCATGGTTAGTTATTTATTATAAGTATTATAAGTATTTGCAAAATTTCATGATCGATTTCACTATTCAAATCTATTTTATGTATATGCCTTATGGTTTAGATTAAGCTTAGCGAATCGTTAAGATTAGTGCATTTCACGAGCTTATCATGGGCGTATTATCAACTCTTTTTTACAGGGGAATCGTTTGACTGGTACCGATGCTCTTATTAAATAATGAAGGTTCAAAAATACTTTTTATATCTAAGACGGCCATATCTACGTATGAGTTTAAGGGATAGCCGAAATAACCAGACTAATATAAACCATTAAATATTACTCCCTAGAATATATGACAACTTGTGACTAAAATATATATTACTCCTACTTCGTATAACTAAGTGATCACCCCCCATGAAAATCAAAGCCACGTTGACGAATATATTTACATTTCGCCCCCTCCATGCTAGTATTAAACAACTACAACTACAACTACCTCGGCCCCCTTCATTTCTTTCCAAGCGAGGCGCTCCCATGGAACAAGTTTTGGCAACGAGTCCGAGAAGAAGAAAAACAAGCAGAGCTTTTGCTCTTGCTCCTCGCTGCCGCCATGCCTTGAGGTTCATTATCTTTCATTCTCTTTCTTTCTATACAAATATTCTCTTTTCTTCTAACAAATATATTGCCGGCTGATCATTGCAGGTGTAGTAGTAGTACCGGGGAAGATGCATGGCTAGCAGTAGCACCTCCCCCGCTGAAGCAGTTGATGAAGTATGCCGTCCCGGCCGTGCTTGCCCTCCTAGAGCTCCGATACCAATTCAAACGGGACGCCCTCTTTCGGGAAAACCGGGCGCCGCTGTGGAGCTTCGTGGCGGCCACCGCCCTTTATTGGCTTGTTGCGGAAGCAAAGACGAGGTGCCGGAGAAGGTACGGAAGGATGTTGAGCCGTGTTGCTCTTGGATTTGGGGTTCAGTCTGCGCTCTCTTTGCTATCCATGTTTCTTCCACACCCTTTCTCGCCGCTGCTGCTCGTTCCGCTACTTACCTTTTCTTTGTTCTTCGCCTGCACCCGGATTCCAGCTCTGCTAGTAAGTGTGATGAACAGAATCCGAGCCATGGCGGTTCGGACCGGAGGAGTTGAAGTCGCCAACCAACCGCATACTTTGCCGGTCTAGCTCGAGTAAATAGGCAGAGGGATGGCTCATGGAATTGAATAAGGATATTTTGTTGTTAAGTTATTTTCTTAATTTGAAAGTCATTGGGAAACAATATATATATACACGATAGTATAGGTTTTTACTCCCTCCGTCGCACTGTTATAGGGACAAGTTTCATTTTCGTCTGTCCCATTAATTTTGTGATATTACCTGAAATGATAAATTTGTAACCCACTAAAACAGATTCTCACTACTTTATTTATTACTATCACTCTTATCTTAATTCTAATGTCGAAAAAAAGTAACCACTGAATGTGACGGAAGAAGTGTTATTTATTTTTTAATAACGAGAAAAGTTAATTATAAAACATACATGCGTAAGATAGTCAAACTTATGAATGCAACTAAGTCTAAACTCTTACCCCGATCAGAATCACCAACATTATTTGATTATAAAAAATAAAAAAAAATTAAATAAATAAAAATAAAAAGCGCCATGATTGTAGTCCACGTCAATACTCCACTTCAGCATGGGTCTCATTTGCTTCTATAGTTGTACTTTTGAACTAAAAGCAACTTCTATTCTGGCCCCACACGCAGCTGATCTTTGGACGGTGGCAATTATTACTGTTTGGCCCAAGGTCGTAACACACAACAGGCCCACCCATTCCCAAGCAACTTTATAGGCCCAGCCAGTTGGGCTGAAATGGGCTTGCATGTGTTTTCAACTTTTAATCCATGTATTCTAAACACCCAACTTTAGTCTTTAGATGAAGACAAAAATATTGGCAACCTTTTTGTTTCATTTTACGTGTTACATCGGCCGCAAACATGTTAATAATGTTCACGATTTTGATTTTTTTTGTTATGGGTGTACAATACAGCATTCTTTTGAACATTGCAATAGTTACTGAATACTCCCTCTTAATTTCATATTTATAAAGAAACATTTTTCATTTGGGAATGTCCCACTGATATTGGGACATTAACTCATTGACTATCACATTAACACACTATCAATACTCTTATATTAATTCCCGCCTCAAAATAAAATGTCCCTTTTCTAGTGAAACGAAAGGAGTACAAAACTAAAGGATGCGTATATTTGTGAGAACTGAGAATATTGAAATATAAGCCCACTCTTCAAATAAGCATGAAATTTTAAGGAATCCAACCAGTAGTCACGTGCGGGTCCCGTGCCAAGTTTCCGAGTAAAAGCAGGGGTGAGTCACACCCTACAACCTGCTGTTAAGAAAACTTCTCTGTTTTCTCTTCCTCCTTTTTTTCTCTTGAAACAAGCTTGCCCTTTTCCATCATCGGCTTTTGCTTTGTTGCGAGGTGCTGAATTTACAATTTTGCCCCTACACGTCTGCATGTCTTAGGCATTGCAATACGCGAACCGATTTTAGTTTTCTGGTTTTATTGGAATGTAAAGTTTAACCCCTGCATTTTCGACAATTTTTCCGTATTGACAATTGAGGCACATATATATATATATGGATGAGTTATTCTAAAAACCATCCTTATTCTGAAAACTAAAAACCATGCTTCTTTACATACAAAAACTGTTTTTAATGTGTACAAATAATGTTTCTTGTATGACAATGGTTTTTTTATGCATAATAATGACATTTTGTCAACATACACCCTATGAATTGCAATAAAAAATGATATGCAGAATCACTTTCAGTTACTACAATAAAAAACATGATTATGTGCGTAAAAAACATTTTCACAAAAAAAATATATTGTATACATAAAACAACATTTTATATACATAAAAAAGCATGGTTTTCAGTTTCTAGTATAAGACTGGTTTTCATTTGAACCTCTACCTATATATATATAGGGAGCGGTTCAAATAGGAACCGGTCCTTAGATGTTAACTAGGAACCATTATCACTCGTTGATCTAATTAAATTGTATGGCCTAGATTACATCTTACTATATGGAAGAGATTATAAAATTTAAAATTTTAAAAACCGCCCCAACTGAACAAGGGCAACATTGTAAAATTGTGTAATCCCTCCAACATCTCGGCGACAAAATAGGAAATAAAACCCCAAAAAAAAAACATAATTAGTTTAATTATTAAATATGCTTCAATGTAATCAATCCAAACGTATGAGAACGAAATTAACATGCATACAACGGGGAATTCAATTAAGGGTGAAATAAATAAATTGCTTATTTTTAATGCTGATTTGCATGGTTTAACTGCTTATTTAGACATATAAAGTTGCTTATTTACACCGAGTTGATGCTTATTGGGTGTATATATATTAGCATTTAACATTTTGAACCGTTTGTTTACACGTTTCAAATTGCATATACTTATTAAATTTCACATTTCCAATTGCTTATTTACACCTTTCAAATTGCTTATTTACACTAAAATATATGCTTAATTTGTGGGAGGGGATCCCCTGCTGTGTGGCAAAGCACAGCAGCAAATGCTGTGCATCATACGACAGCGTTTTGCAGTATCCTTACAAGTTTTACTTAGTTCAGTTTTTTCTTTCTTTTTATTTTTATTTTTTATTTCTTGATATACACTTGTTTTAATAAATTGATGTGATGAACTGGTGAAATAAAATATAAATATATAATGTAACCATAAATTCTAGTTATGTTAATAAAGAAAGAACCTAAATGTGACGTTGACATATCTAATATCGTAATTACGGAAATGTCCACTTTAATATATTAAATAATTATAGTATAAAACAAATTTAAATATATTAAGAATGATTAAGTGCTTTGGGAAAACATTACAAGAAAATTGAACTAAAAGAATAGAAAAATAAAAATAAAAAACCAATGTAAATCCATCGAGAATGTATAAAAGAAATTATATAAGCATAATATAATATTGAACAAAAAGCTTTCAAAACAACAAAACGCCGTTGTATGATGCACAGCATTTGCAGCTGTGCTTTGCCACACAGCAGGGGATCCCCTCCCTTAATTTGTACCTTCTATCTTTTGAATTGCTTATTTACACATTTCCTATTGCTTATTTATACTTTACAAATTGCTTATTTACGCATTTTCCATTGCCTAGTTATACTTTTTAAATTGCTTATTTACACTAAATATGTGCTTAATTTGTATATTTTACTTTTGATTGATATTATTACCCATTTCGAATGGCTTATTTACATTAAATATTGTATATAAGCATAATTTGTATTTTCCATTTATGCATTGCTTAATTACTACTAAATATTATGTCCCATTACATTAGTCTCATTTATTGAATATATCTGAGGTATACAATATGCAAATGAGAATAATATAGTGGGACAACTGAGTATTTTTTAGTTGTGTGTTGAGTTTCCATGTTATTAACGACATTGTTATAACTCATATCTTCAAGAAAAAAAATACAAATTGATTCATGCAAATAACAATTTCTTTTAACATAAATTGAAGAATTGTGGTACAAAATAACGAGAGAGAGGGAGAGATATAGTGGCTATCAAAAGATAATATACGTAATTAATTTTAAATAATGAAAAGAAAATAGAGATAACAAGCCCCATAATTTGAGGAATACATTGATACGGTTATAACTATAATTACTATTGTAACCTTATACCATTAATTGTTGAATTATTTAATTGAAAAACACATAATTAATTTACTCCGTTGATTTGAATAAATGAACGGATAAGATTAGATCCTAGTTACTTCCTAGGAATATAGATCATATTTGATCCATCACCTATATATATATATATATATATATATATATATATTGCGCCTCACAATGGTGACCACTTTTTTGGTGAGGAATATCAAAAATGCCCTCTTCTCCTACTGCTTCAACTTACTTGGCACCTTGCACTTCTGCTGACGTGGCAAAGGCCCTTGCCGTTGATGAAATAATATCAGCATGGTAGTTAGGGAAGAAGGGCGCAATCATAACTTGGTGCAGGTAAACGAGGTGTATAAGATTTGCCCCCATGGAGTAGGGCCATGAAGCACAAAGTCATGTGTGATCGACAACGACATTCTCCTTTGATTTAAGGAATGTACATATTTGCCCTTCCGTCAATGTTATAAAAAAATTCTCCCTCATAACTTGTTCCGAAGCCAACTGCTCGCAGTCACAGTCGGTAACAGCATGGAGGAAGAAGAAGAAGCCTCCCAGTCACAGTCGGTAACAGCAAGGAAAGTAAGAGCTGCCGTACTTATTCGCCGCCGCCGCTCCGCCGCCTCGATGAAGTGACATAGCCTAATTTGTTTTCCCGTTTATTTATTTTCTCCAAATGGAAGGTAAATTCCGTCGTGGATACGAATTTTTTCGCCGGATTTGTGCAGGATGACTAGGGAACCGCCTCTGAAGCAGCTGATGAAGTACGCCGTCCCCGCCGTGCTCGCCCTCCTAATGCTCCGCCACCAACTTCAGCCCGACGCCCTGTTTCAGGAGAATCCGGCGCCGCTCTGGAGCTTTGTAACGGCCACCGCCGCTTACTGGCTTGTTGCTGAAGCGATGGTGAAGAGTTGCCGCCAGAGAAGGCAACAGCTGATGTTGAGGCGTGGTGCTGTGGCGTTTGGAGCTCTGTCTGCGTTCTCATTGGTGTCGATGTTTCTGCCCCACCCCTTCTCGCTGCTGCCTCTTCTCACTTGGATGCTCGCTGCTCTGCTATCGGCCTTCGCTTGGGTTCGCGCGCCACTGATGAATGCGATCGGAAAAGTACGAGCTATGTTTGTCCGGGAAGGAGGAGTGGGCCCGAACAACCAACTGCGGACATTGCCGGTCTCACTCTCACTCCCACACGACTAGATCTAATTAGCCTGAACTATTTGTTTCAGGCTACTATGCATACTCCTCTGTCCCGAACGAAATACACCTTCGCTTTATGAAAGCTCTCACTAATGGGGTGTTTTTCTTTTGGTACAGAGGGAGTATATGGTCATATGGACCAGAAAAGTACAATAAAATGATTTCGAATGTTATGTAACGCTTTGTTATGTGGGTGCATCATTGTGTTTTAAGATTTAAATTTTCGAAACTAACCCTCGTGTGTTAATAGATGTGTTTTCCTTTAAACTTTTTTTACGAAAATTATCTCTTCTCATTCACTCATTCTTCCCCAATTCAAGTGCCAATGGGCTTTCTTCCTATCCGAAGAAGAGCGATTGGCCCAATATGTTTTTAGAAATGTAGGCCTGACTTGACTTACCTGTTCTTTATGTAGTAGGCTAAATCGGCAAGGAAGAAATGGGCCCATAACAATGATAATAACTACTATTAGATCGTCTCATTCATCATGTATCAATCGTAACAATCGTGAGTCATTTTTTCATATAGACTCCATTATCCACTGTGTTTGTGTTTCGATTTTGGGCTTCCTTCAATATGAGTGTCTATTAAAGTTAAACTCATATTTAAATTGATTAATTTTTAATATGTAAAGAGAATCATGTGTATTTGCAGTTGATACCTATAAATAGGCTAAATAGCGAACAATACTTTTGGTAGACGACGGGGGAGTAATACGTAAAGTATGATAAAACAACTCAAATTTTGGTGAGAACGAAGAGTAAATTAAATAACAGTAAGTACTCTATTCTTGTAAAAATTTTTGGGAGACTATTCTGTATTGAATACTAACTTAGTACCATAGAATCATCGAAGTGTGAAGTTGTAAACTATTAATCTACTAAAATCATTAACACAATTTCACTTTGTATTTCATTCCGTCACGGAATTTGGATGTGAGAAACGACGTGCAGCGACTGAATCACATCAATGTCAGGCACATTGAGCGGCGGCAGAGAGAAATGGCTGTATGTGGAGCTCCCTCTCCTCATCTCCTGCAGCGTTAGCAGAGCCGCCACCGTGTTCCGGAATATTCCCTCCCCGGGAGCCACCACCGCCCCTCCCTCACCCTCTCGGAACAACCTAGTAGCTTCCGAAGGCGGAAACATGCACCGACTCAATTGTGGTCTCGCACTCCTTGACAAGCTTCGAGATGAGGTCCGTCGTGAAGAAGGGCTGCTGCAGAACCTTCTGGATGAACGGTAACCTTAGAACTCCCCCGGTTCTCTTGTCGTACTTCTTTAGGATCTTCGCGAGCCCTAGACAATTCACGAATTCATTAAATTAGTACGTACTCATTTACGAATATTGATTATTTGAATCGAGCATTCGTATACATACCGGTGTAGTTGATGTTGCTGTAGTTCATTAAGAGGACCATCTCGCCGTGAAAGTTGACGATGTCTCTACGAATTTTGGCCATTTGGTCTTTGAACTCCGTCTCTGATTCCTGACTGCCGTTAGGTCTCCAGGTCATTTCTTCTTTTCTATTTTTGGACAAAACTTATTTAATCTGAACTAAAGCGCTTAATTAACGTTGTTTGATTAATCAAGGTTAATTAGGAAAAGGAAAGGAATAATTACGGCGGCGACGCCTCCGATCATGCAGCTGATGAAATACGGGATCCCCGTGGTGGTGGCCCTACTCACCCTCCACCGGGCCCAGCCAGGGCGGGGCCCTTTCAGGAGAACCCCACGGCTTACCTCTGCTTCGTGGCCGCCACGTGTGTATACTGGCTGATGATGGTGGGGGCCACGAAGCAGAACAATTGTGTTGGTCGGAAGGTGTATCGGAAACTAGGTCTTGCATTGGGGATGCTCTCTGCGCTCTCTTTGATATCCTTGTTCCTATCGTACCCTGTTCCCCTGCTGCCTCTGCTGATGTGGATGCCTCTCGCTCTGTTGATGACGTGGCCGAAGCCCTACCGTTTGATCGTGAGCGTCGTCAGCGCCAAAATACAAAAGGCTATGGCTGTTACGGAAAGAGGAGGAGGAGATGCACCTGTTTTGCCGGTGTAATGCACGTATATGCATACTGAAGTGGGCTGAGGTTTGTGAGTTGAGTATTATTGGGCCTCACCAAAAATGAATTGGCCCACTACGAATGCTGGCCCAAAAAACATTTTGAGTCCAAACAATTAGGCTTATAAGCCCACGTGTTATATAGTGCGGTATGGCGTGTCATGACATCAATGGCGTAAAACATGAATTAAAGAAGGAAAAACTCCCACTTTCAATAATGGCGACTGGCGTGTTAAACCCATTGAGGCAACCTGGTCTAATTCTTTATTTTGAGACTAGATTCATATCTCTAGAATTGAGATTACCAAGTATTCAGGGGCGGAGCCAGACTTTCGACGCAGGGGGTCACTGTCGGGCGCTTGGTCCGAATCCTTCGGAAGGCGTGCTGGTGTGGCTCATTGCCTCAGACAATGGTGAAGACTCCACCAATGGATTAACAACGATGGGAAGGGTGGTGACAACAATTGAACTATGAGACTGGAAGTGCGCAGTCTTTTTCATGAATTTCTTTAGAATTGAAGGAAAATGGGATGAAATTTTAGAAATATTACTAATTTAAAATATTTTTATTAATAATTAATGAAATTACTAAAATACTCTTAACTTTTTTTCAAATTCCAGTGGGGTCACTTAACCCCACTGCCACAAGCATAGCTCCGCCCCAGCAAGTATTTCTACTCTATCGTTAAGAGTACACTCTACTAGGAATGAATCAGATTGTGGGGGATTTTTCTAGTTTCTGTTATGAGTTGTTTGGTAAAGCTCGCAAATGTAATAGAGTCGATTGGACGGTTTTCGGAAAAGGTCCGATCCTCTCAGTCTCGGGTGATGAGCAAGCTGCTCTAATTCATACTATCACTAGAGAGGAAATTCCTGATACTATCAAAGAATTTGTAATTATAATCCAAATTAATTGAAATCATAAATCATAAGAGTATTGTTCAATTTTTCGATTTTTAGCTTTACATGCTTCACACAAAACGTTTGGAAATTCTCCTCACAGTTACATATATAGATACACAGAAATAAGGAAAAATCTAATTTGGAAAAAAAAGAAAAAGAAAGAAAGAAAGGGAAAGCCTCCTTTTCAGACATAAATACTCTGCTTAGATTTCGTCTGGCCGCATGTCCAGAATTCCTCAACTCTCTCTCTCTCGTGTTCCCTCTAAAGGAAAGGTACCTAGCTGGGTGGGTCTTGAGGTAATTAGTAGAAATTTTATGTCTTTTTTTATGTTATCTTTTAATTCTACTGGGAAATGAATCAGATTGTGGGATATTTTTTGTTATGTCTTGAGGCAATTAGTAGATACGTGGTATTTTTACTACCTATATCTCATTAAAGTAGTCCACGTTTGAATTGGCACAAGAACTAATAAAGAATAATAAAGAAGAAAATATGTGGTTGTAATTAATTTTGAGGAGAGAGGGTTAATTATAGCCAAGTATTCTTTACCAATTTTAGAAAGCGAACTAATATATGAGACGGACCAAAAAGGAAAAATGAACTACTTTTGTGAAATAGAGGTAGTATGTTCTTTTAATTTTGTCTTTTAGTAGCTAGGTGGGTCTTGAGTAATTGCCTCCTCCCATCGCCACATAGCCCCTTTCTTTCTATTTTAACAGGCTATTTTGGAAATATAAAATACAAAATAAGGAGCATAAGTTTCAACTGTATATAATAGTCTCACGTGCCTCGCCTTTCATTCAACTGAAAATAGAATAACGCTCGCTCGCATGGAGGAAGCTCCACAGCTGCAGGTAACCAATCCCAGAAGAAGCAGCAGCAGCAGCCAAACATTAGTTATGCGCCGTGCCCTGAGGTCTAATTTTCTTCTTATATACCACGGTACGGATCTTCTTTTACATGTTTATTCACTGAGTTGGATTTGTGCAGGAATCCGAAAAAGGCGAAAATGGTGGCATTGCCGGAGCCTCCACTGAAGCACGTGATGAAATACGCGGTCCCCAACGTGCTCACCCTTGTAATGCTCCGACACCAGCACCAGCCCGACGCCCTGTTCACCGAGAACAGGGCGTTGGTCTGGAGCTTCATGGCTGCCGCCACCGTTTACTGGGTCATTGCCGGGGAAATGAGGGTCCGGAAAAGGAGACAAGTATTTATGAGGCGGGCTGCTCTCGTGTTGGGTATCCACTGTGGGCTGTCTTTGCTCTCTATGTTTCTGCCTCCGCCACTCCCCTTCTCGTTGCTGCCTCTGCTCGTCTCGGTGCTCGTTGCCCTGTTTTTCGGGTACACATGGATTCGATCACATGTTGTGAATTTGATTGACAAGATTTGTGCTTTGGCAGTTTGGAACAAAGGAATCGACTCTACGATCAGCCAATCCCATGTACTCCCTCCGTCCCCTAATAAGAGTCTCAAGCCGTCAAAATGCAATAACCAAGAAAGTATATAATTTTACCATATTAACCCCTAATCATTACATAGAAAATTGAAAAGGTAAAAAAAAATGTAATGATAGCAGGGGTAAAATTGATAGTTTAGCTAAATTTTTACATTGAAAAATGTGATAGGACACTTATTTGGAGACAAAATTTTTACTCCTTTGGACACTTATTAGGGGACAGAGGGAGTATAGAAAATAAGAAGACTGCGACAAATATACTCCCTCCAATCTTCTATTATTGTATTATACTCCCTCCGTTCCGCGGCATTAGTCTCATTTAGATATGGCACAGTAACCAAGACATGAAGAGATAAAGGAGTTTTAAAAGGTGTTTTTGTGTGTTAAATTATTTCCTTTTAAGGAAATGAAACTAATAAATGGGACAGACAAAAAAAGAAATTGGGACTAATGTCACGGGACAGAGGGAGTACTACCTTATAGTAGTATATAAATATAAAAGGAATCACATATGAAAAGAAAAGGGTTAATACAAAAAGATTTCATTGGGTTGACTTTTTTATTCTTATTTTTTCAGGTCGTCTTCATGTGTTGATTTCGGTAGATTGTAAATTTGTAATTTATACGCATGGGCTTTTTTAGTGGGCCTTGTTGGGTTTAAAGCAGGCTCTCCTTGGATGATGGGCTTGAGATGAGATGGGCCTTCGAAGTGTATTTGTTGTGATAGATATTGCAAGTGGAAATGATAGTATTATCCGTACACTTATTGATTCTTTAAATACTTCGAAAAACATAGCTCTAATCATTACCTTATAAGTTCCAACTACATTGAGGTGTAGTATGTTGAAATATGGTATCCTTAAAAATGAATCTCTACATCAAAATTCAAGGCCTTACTCAGTAAGAAGAAGACACTATACAATATTCTTGTTTAAAACAGTGTTTGAGATTTCCATTTTTTTTAAAGTATGGTTTTGTATTGTTTTAAGCATTTTTTGCATATTAGCATGTCGAGATATATTTACATACGAACGATTCTATAGAGTTTTTTTTCATATAGAAATATATAAGTCATGGTGTGAGAAATAGAAATAAATCTTGATCAATAATCTTAACAAAATCTATGGTTGATATTGATTTAAGCATGACAATATATTATAAGTGAGTACGAAATAGAAAATACCTTAAGCATAAAATTACATGAAATAAGCATGATTTTGTATAGCTTTAACGAATTTTTGCATTTTAGCACGTTACGGTTGATTTGCACACGAACTATTACCTAGAGAATGAATTATATAGAGATAAGTTATGGCGTACGGAACAGAAACATATCCGGACCATTGATCTCAATTTGGTCTAGTGTTGTAATTGCTTTAAGCATATCATAAGTATAACTAGATTTAAGTAGGGGTGACTATCCGGGAACCGGTTCTCCGGGAAAACCGGTACCGAACCGGTACCGGACCGGGAACCGGTAACCGGTACCGGTAAAAACCGGTTCCGGTCCGGTAACCGGTTCCATACATTTAAAATTTTCCGGTTCCCGGTTAACCGGTACCAAACCGGTACGGAACCGGAACCGGTTTTTATATATTATTAATTAAATTTTTTATAAATATATATATTTATATATTTTTTTAATTAGTTATGGAAATTTTTTATAAATAGATATGGAAATTTTAGTTATGGAAATTTTTATAAATATAAATGTATATATATAATTTATTAATTTCTAATTTCATTAATTTTTTCTTTCAAATATATAAATAAATAATTATTTTTTAAAAAGAAAAGAAAAAAAAGGAGAAAACCGGTTCCTTAACCGGTACCGGTTACCCGGTAAATTAACCGGTCCGGTAACCGGTTCCTCGAATCGGTACTTTTCCGGTAACCGGTAAACCGGTTCCGTACCGGATAGTCACCCCTAGATTTAAGCATAAATTTGTACGTAAAAAAATTCGTAATGATGTTGTGAGCATAAATACATATTGTTTTAGTCGTTATTTTATATAGCTTTGGTCTTCGCATGCATTGTCATTACTACAAACCTCGAGCGCTCGCATATATGGCAACGACTTCGATAACAAGAAAAACAAGAGTTTTTGCACGTGCTCCTCGCCGCCGCCGCCATGCCTTGAGGTGCGCCATTATATCTTTTAACACTCTCTCTCTCTCTCTCTCTTTTTTCTCAAGCCTTCGCTGATAATTACCTATGCAGGAGTACTACTGGGGGAGAGGCATTGATCATAGCACCTCCTCCGCTGAAGGAGCTGATGAAATACGCCGTCCCCGCCGTGCTTGCCCTCTTGATACTCCGCCACCAACTCGAGCCAGGCGCCTTGTTTCGGGAGAATCCGGCGCAACTGTGGAGCTTCGTGGCGACCACCGCCGTTTACTGGCTTGCTGCAGAAGCAATGGCGAGGGGGCGGAGAAGATATCGTGGGATGTTGAGGCGTGCTGCTTTTGCTGTTGGTATTCAGTCTGCACTCTCTTTGCTATCCATGTTTCTGCCCCACCCTTTCTCGCTGCTGCCGCTGCTCATTCCGGTGCCCTTTGCCCTAGTCTTTTTGATTAACAAAATCCGATCTACGGCGGTTGGGACCGGAGGAGTTGAACCCACTAATCAACATGTCTTGCCGGTCTAGATTGAGTAAATAGGGAAGAGAAGAGAAAAGAAGAATATGATGGCTATATGGAATACGTACGCATCAAATCTTCTGATGCATTTTCGTATTACATCTCTAATGCAATAGTAAAATATTGAGATGATTAGAAATATTTTTAAAATCCAACACTTTTGTTTATGTATTTTTATTTTTATTTTTGGGAAATAATTATATCAGATATCAAATAAGGGTATAGGTATCAGATATCAGGTATAGGTATAAAATTGATATCCAATATATGCGTTTGGTGTAGATTGTTCGGACGTGGGATATCAAAACTAAATTAAAAAAATAATAATAATAATAATAATAATAATAATAATAATAATAATAATAACAATAATAATAATTAATAAAAATTTTAATTTTTTTTATTATTATTTAATTCTAATTTTAATTACAAAATAAGTCGTTAGTTAATAATAATAATAATAATAATAATAATAATAATAATAATAATAATAATAATAATAAGTCGTTAGTTATTATTATTATTATTATTATTATTATTATTATTATTATTATTATTATTATTATTATTATTAGTGCAATGGAGATATGAGTGATACCTTTATAAAAATCAGTATATGAAAAGAATTAAAAGAAAGGATATCAGGATATCAAAAGATATCAATTCGATATCCATATACTGATATGCCAAACACATGGTATGGGTATGAGATCTTTTGATACCCATATCTGATATACGTATATGGATACCAAACGGCCCCTTAAGTATTAGGCCAAAATCGGCAGGGTCGAAATGGGCCGGCCCAAAAGATTGATAGTTAAAACTACTAGTACATTATTAACACAAATGAATCTTCTCAGTCATTAGAGAAAAAGATAAAGGAATTGATGAGATTTTATATTAATGAAAACATGTGTAAGACGAGACAAAATATTTGGTGCAAGACAAAAGTAAATGATTTAGAAAAACTTATAAGGAGGAACTTATCGAGTAATTGCCATTTGCCAATGTCGGGGCCTACATCGACAGGAGAATTACGTCCAAAAACACTGACGAAATATACAAAAGGGCCTCCGATAAGTAGTCCATGATGATGTAATCCACCACTTTGACGAAATATACAAAAGGGCCCCCGAAAAATACCCCATGATGACGATGATGTAATCCCCCATTTTGCAACTTTAATTCTCTCTCCTCTAGGACCCATGCGAGTATTAAACACCGCCCTCCCTTCAATGCGGACTCCAAGAAGCGCTAGCATGGAAGAACAAGTTTCAGCAAGAAGAAAATCGCGCGCAATTTTTGCTGTTGCTCATTGCCGCCGTCACCGCCATGTTTTGAGGTGCGTACCATCTTTAATTAACTCTCTTTTCTTGGAATAGAAATAGTTAAAACAAATCATTTGCAGGCTGATGCATTGCAGGAGTAGTAGTACTGGGGAAGAGGCATGGCTACCACCTCTCCCACTGAAGCAGCTGATGAAGTACGCTATCCCCGCCGTGCTTGCCCTCCTACTGCTCCGAATGGGGCGGAGGGAGAGGGGTGGCAGTGGGGTCAAGTGACCCCACTAGAATTTGAGAAAATATTACCTATATGCTAGTAATAAATATAATATTGACATATTGTACTAATTTTTTTTTAAAACTAAACGTAAATAAAATTATAATTATGACAAAATTAATATTCTGGTTTGAGTTAGCAAATTATATTGTACTTTTTAATGAGGTATTGTATTCGATCATTCTTAATAACCGAATATTTACTTTCTTCTTTTTCATTGTTTATATTTAGTTTTAAATTTCAAAATGTTCTCATCGTTAACACTTGTCGTTTTAGAACACACAATTTGTTTATAACAACTTCTTCGAATTTTTTATCATTTATTTACTTGTATTTTTAGGACTTATATTTTTGCTTTCATTTTTTTTCTCATTGCTTGCATTTAAATAGACGTTAGCCTTTTCACCGTTCAAGAATAGTTAAATCTTTCAAAAGGCATGGCTCAAATATTAAAAATACATTAAAAGTTACTTATTTCATTACATATTTAAAAAATATCATTTTCAAAAATATTACTTATTTCATAAATTTCGTTGCAATATCGTTACGTATTTTAAAGTTCGTATTATGATAATATAAAATAGTACTTTAATTTTTTTATTATATTATTTAAATATTTTATAAAGTAAAAATTTGACCCCACTGAACCGGAAGTCTAGCTCCGCCCCTGGCTCCGATACCAATACAAACCGGACACGCTCTTTCAGGAGAATCGGGCGCCGATCTGGAGCTTCGTGGCGGCCACCGCCGGTTACTGGCTGGCTGCAGAAGCAATGGCGAGGTGCAGGAGAAGATACGGAAGGATGTTGAGCCGTGTTGCTCTTGCAGTCGGGATTCAGTCTGCACTCTCTTTGCTATCCATGTTTATGCCACACCCTTTCTCGCTGCTACCGCTGCTACTCATTCCGGTTCCCATTTCTCTCTTCTTCGCCTGCACTTGGATTCTTGCTCTACTAATCAAAATATTCCGAACTATAGCGGTTTGGACCGGAGGAGTTGAGGTCACCACCCAACCGGATATTTCGCCGGTCTAGCACCATTCACTAGACAAGGGGAAAAGAGATCGAAAAGGATGGCTGATGGAAGAATAAGGATAGGTGTTGATTGAAAAAAATAAATTAAAGGAGAATTTGTTAAGTTGAGCATGAAAGTTATTGGTGTATGTAACTAGAGTATAGACTGTAATGTTTCATAATACGTATATATCAAGTGTTTTAATTAGCCTTTCATTATACTCTGTTACATATATAAAAATTATGTCGCGGAAAATTCAAACTCTGACTAATTACGTAAGCATCTACCTAGCCACTGGCGGAGGCTATGAGGTGCATGGGGGTGCAGTTGCATCCCCAAAAAAAAAAAAAAAATTTACTATATATATATATACATATTATACCCATAATTTTTTTTTTTTTTAAGTATATATGTATATTGTATTGGTGCAGCCGAGCCACTCCCTTCAATAAATTTTACTATTTTAGGCCCAAGGCCCAACTTGAAAATAAAAAAAAAAAAATAAAAAAAAAGCTAAAACCAACAAAAAAAAGACAACAAGCCGCAATTCAACAGAAAGAAACAGAAAGAATTTTAAAACAAAACAGAGTTGGGTGCTCTGCCTGCTCGCTGCTACTGCCCCGTTCTGCCTCCAGCCTCCGCACTTCCACCGGCGCCGCCACGACGTCGCCTTGCACCTGTGACTTATCTCTTTCCATGAAATTTGTTGAAACAGGGAGACATGTGACTTATCCTTTGGTGTTTTTGCTTATCAAGTTGGTGTTGATTCTTCCAGTTGCTACTGCAAGTGTGGAAAGAGTATTTTCCGGAATGACTTACATCAAGAATAAGTTGAGAAATAGCTTGGGAGATCAGCTTTTGAATGATTGTTTGGTCACTTACATTGAAAAGGACGTATTTCTTCAAGTTTCCGAAGACGAGATTATCAATCGCTTTCAAGAAATAAAGCCTCGTCGAAAGTTAGATTAGTAACTATGTATTTTTTTAGCGTATTTTGAAATGTATTTGACATTATGGTATTTTAATTTAAATGTCTTTTTTTTTTTCCCTTATATTCGTAATTTATGTTTCCGCACCCCCAAATTGAAACCTCAGGCTCCGCCACTGTACCTAGCTTTGAACCAACCCAAGATCGAGAAATATGATCTCTGGGCGGTGCTTTGCTCTCTTGGGCCTTTGGGTATAAATAAGAAGCCCAATATCGTAATTACAGAAAGCCCACACCAATGAGAATTCAGTCGGGAGTTTGTTTGGTGTGGATGTTTGTGAAGCAGGCCCAACTCATTGGGGTTAAATGGGCTCATATGTTTTCAACTTGATTTCTTTATTAATATGAATCTGTATAATTGTAAATCAAAACATACAATCTATATATCTATATATATATATAAAATAGGAATCTTCAATTGAAATCAATTTTGAAATCAATTTTAAAATGGCAATTTTGTAATAACATACAAGATCATGGCTATTTATATGCAATAGTAGTGAAACGTGTGAGGGAGGGTAGTTAATTAAGCTTCCAACAATTTAGGGAAAATTAAATAGTTGGTTTATTATAATGACGTTAATTTAAATTTAAATTAAATTTTGTATTGCCTCTATTTTGAATCTCTAATATATAGTGTACACTATAAAATATAAATTCAATTCCAATTTCGTTGATATTATCAATCTTAGGGTTATAAGTTAGTTAGATTAAAAACTTTTATGCACGATTATTTTTCTTCATAATATAACTAATTACTATAATTTTATCTTATTTCCATTAAAAATTTTGAGAATTTAACATTGCACATCGTATTTGTAAGTGGGAAGCAATCTAACACAGCACTACCAACCATACATCAAGATCTAGAAATCTCTTTCAATGGTGATTTTTAAATTCTAATTGTAATTGAGGTTATTATTGACATTTTAAACACAAGTTTTCCCACGTAACATTCCGTGATTCTCTCCCACTCACACTAACAACAACCAAATCTCCACCAGTTAAGAAAAACTCCTTCCATTGTCGTCGTTATCTTTAGATAAAGTACAGAGGATCGAGGGTGATAAGTTGTCTTAGTTGTTTCAATAACGTTACCAATGCATAAATGAACATTCCCAAATGACTATAGGATCTCTTTATCCCATAATGTTGTGTGTACGTATCTCAAAAACTATGAATATATCTCAAAACTTATGGATTGTGGATAGATTTAATGTGTTTCTTATGTGAAATGATATGACTATTATTTATAGTGTTTCTATTAGGGTTAAATGCATGAAAATACACAAACTTTGGCTTGATTTTCATTTTTAACACGAACTTTCAAATTTTCAAAAAAATACATCAACTTTCATATGTGTTCAATTTTAACACCAATTTAGATTTTTCCCCAAATCAATTCTGACTTGGCACCAATCATATCCACGTGGCAAAAAAAATATTTGTGGCAATTAAAATTAAATTAAATTGAATAACAACTCATCTCCCTCTCCCTCTCCCTCTCCCTCTCTCATCTCTCTAAGCCGCTGCCGCCCCAATTTCCTATCTCTCTCATCTTCTCCCTTAGTCCCTTTCCGAGCCGTTGAGGGCGAGGAGTGCCGTTAAGTTCTCGACTTCGAAAAGGGGTTGGGGGGTGGGGGAGTCGTCGCGGGGATTGAAGCCGGTGGCGGTGGATTTCGGTCAGTGCACGCCGGTGAACGAGTGGCCACCGACTATGGTGAAATTCTTTGAGAGTTTTCCGATGTCGCCGGCGATTAGGAGGAGGGCGATGAGGGACAACAGCGCAATTAGGTCCTCTGCCGGTGGCACACTCCTATCGAAGATAACGGAGTCGCCAATTATGTGGAAGAGTTGCGGCTTCATGCCGTCATCGACGACGAGTATTCGGAGAAGCTTGTGACAGAGAATAGGATTTTGAAGTGTACAGGGAGATTGGGGGTTGGGGTGGTGGCGTAGAGGGATGAGAGAAAAAGAGGGGAGAAAGAGAATTCTTTTAATTTTAATTTTAATTTTTTATTTGCCACATATATCTTTTTTTTGCCATGTGGAAAATATTGATGTCCAGTCAGAATTGATTTGGGGAAAATCAAAATTGATGTTAAAATTGAACGGGTTAATGTCATTTAAATACACGAACTTTGGGCCGTTTTCGTTTTTTCCCATGAACTTTCAACTTTGTCACAAAAATACACGAACTTTCAAATCGTTGCAATTTTCCCATGAAATTCAATTCCGGTCAAATTGAATCCTAGTTTTCAATTAATTTGCATGACGTGGCCTTAATGGGCTGATTTGGCGCTGAGTAGGCAATGATGTGTCGAAAATATTAAAGGTTACTATAATTTAAATACATGAACTTTGAGTGGTTTTCTTTTTTTCCCATGAACTTTCGACTTTATCACAAAAATACAAGAACTTTCAATTCGTTGCAATATCCCCATGAATGTAAATTCCGATCAATTTGAATCCTAGTTGTCAATTAATTTAAATGACGCAACCTTAATGGACTGATATGGCGTTGAGTAAGCAATCACGTGGTGAAAATATTAAAAACGACGTCGTATTAATAATTGGGCAGCTTAAGAAGCAACATCCAAGGTTTGCTGTCGTACGCGCCGTAAGAATATCACAAGACAAGTCATTCTCACAATTTGGGATGAATCTTACTCTCGAGTGCTTTGACGAATTGATGAGGATGTCATTGCCAAAATGAGGATGAAAGAAGAGGAACGACGAACCGGAAGAATAAGGTATGGAGAAGAAAAAATAAAGAAAAATGAATGACGGAGCCACTGCAATTGTTTTTTATTAATTTGAAACCATAAATTGATGTCAAAAGACGTTTTTGGCAGTTTCAAAACGATGTGTATTTTACCGTCGATCAATGCCACATAATTATAAACGGTTGCTATGTAGGACACAATTTGGGGAAAATTGACTTTCATGGAAAAATTGCATTAAATCGAAGTTCGTGTATTTTTTGTGACAAAGTTTAAAGTTCATGGGAAAAAATGAAGAACAACCAAAGTTCATGTATTTAAATGACACCATTTTTGACAGTTTCAAAACGACGTCGTATTCTTTACCGTCGATCAGTGCCACGTAATCATTCCGGTTGCCACGTAGGATGCAATTTGGGGAAAATTGAATTTCATGGGAAAATTGCAACAATTTGAAAGTTCGTGTATTTTTATGACAAAGTTGAAAGTTCATGGGAAAAAACGAAAACCACCCAAAGTTCATGTATTTAAATGACATTAACCCAAATTGAACACATATGAAAGTTGATGTATTTTTTTGAAATTTTGAAAGTTCATGTTAAAAATGAAAATCAATGTAAAGTTTGTGTATTTTCATGCATTTAACCCTATTATTATTATTATTATTATTATTATTATTATTATTATTATTATTATTATTATTATTATTATTATTATTATTATTATTATTTTTTGCTACGATCTTCAAGTGAAAAAGTTGATTTAGATTAATGATGTAATGGAGAATGGATGAATATGGTAAATTTTCCATGTTAAAATAATGAGATGACTGTGTTTAAAATTTGTATGTATTTTTTTAAAAACCTATGTAGACAAATCATCTGATTGGATGACCAGTTCGATTCGGTTTTAGATTAGGACACAATTGTTGCTTTTATAATTTTATAGTGTGTGAAATAATAATAATAATAATAATAATAATAATAATAATAATAATAATAATAATAATTTCCGTGCATAGCACGGGTGCAATACTAGTATGTACAAAATACGAGAAAATACCCCTTTCTACTCACTTTGAAATAATTCGACAAAACATACTACAAATAATTAGAGGAATATACAAAGGACGGTGGTGGTAGAATTCTGAAAAAGAGTTACGTACTCATTCAAGTTGATTTTGCAGTGTAATATATTATCGGATTCTCGAAGCATAATTGCGAAAATTATGAATAGTGAAGCTTTTTACGCGTAGACCCTGACTTAATATCTGCAATAAAATCATTTGTGAGATGGAATTTTCCACTAAATTGCTGTAAGAAAACTTCTCCATTAATTTTCTCTTCCTCGTTTCTCTTTTGAAACCTTTCCATTACGGCTTTTGCTTTATTGCGAGGAATTGAATATACAGCTTTGCCCCCACACGTCGACAATAGCAATGTAAGACCTATTCTCTCCGTTCAATTTTACTTGTCTTGTACTCCCTCCGTCCCACTTCAGTAGTCCTCTTTCTTTTCGGCACGGGATTTTATGCGTAGTGTTAAATTTGAAAAAGTATGGGGTCCACATCAAAAGTAAGGGTTAATTTTTGCCTTTTAAGGAAAGAGGACAAGTGAAGTGGGACGGACGAAAATAGTATTGAGGACTACTGAAGTGGGACGGAGGGAGTATATTTTTATAGGAATGTGTATATTTTTATAGGAATGTTTTATACTACTTATTTTGTTTAAAAAATGAAATAATTAACATTTACGTTTGTGAGTTCTTTACCTTTTACTTTTAATAAATATTAATCATAAATTTTCGTATCAAAAATAAGTACTACATCCGTCCCGCCAAAGACGTTACATTTCTTTTTGTCAATTTCTGGCACGTTTTTCCACGCTTCTTGATGAAGTGTTTTAAAATAGATTTTTTAAGAATTTTTTCTTTTGCGTGATAATATAACTATCATAGTATCCTGTAAAAGAAAAAATTCTTCAAAAATCTATTTTAAAACGCATCATCAAGAAGCGTGAAAAAACGTGCCAGAAATTGACAAAAAGAAATGTAACGTCTTTGGCGGGACGGAGGGAGTAGCACGATACGGAACGGATGAACTATTTTTGTTTTCTGCCTAAAGTGTTGCCCCTGCGTTTTCGACCATTTTTTCCCGTATTGACAATTGAAGCACATATTTTAGGTATTGCGCCTCCAACAATCATGACCAACTTTTTTTGGTGACGAAATCTCTGACGCAATCATCGTAACCTGGTGCAGGTAAACGAGGAGTACAAGATTTGCCCCCACTGAAGTAGGGCCATTAAAGCACAAAGTCTACTAATAGTAGTATAATATTGGTGCTATGGTGGCAAGTATCGACAGCGACATATCCCCCTTCTTTGACTTATTTTATTTATATATTTGCCCTTCCAGCATGATAGAAAGAAATGCAGTCGCCCTCCTCCCTCGATTCATACAAGCCAACCGCATGGAGGAAGAAGCCGCACAGAGTCCGACTACAGGAAGCAAAGAAAGAGCTGCTGTACGTGTTCGCCGCCGCCGGTGCACCGCCACGACAAAGTTATGATCTAACCTTTCCCGTTTATTTAATTCCGTCGAGGATACTAATTAATTTTTCGCCTGGTTTGGTGCAGGATTACTAGGGAACCTCCACTGAAGCATATGATGAAGTACGCCGTCCCCGCCTTGCTCGGCCTCCTAATGCTCCGCCACCAACGCCAGCCCGACGCCCTGTTCCGGGAGAATCCGGCGCCGCTCTGGAGCTTCGTGGCGGCCACCGCAGCCTACTGGCTTGTTGCGGAAGCCATGACGACGAGGTGCCGCCGGAAAAGGCAGCAGCTGATGTTGAGGCGTGGCGCTGTGGCGTTTGGAGTTCTGTCTGCGCTCTCATTGGTGTCGATGTTTCTGCCCTTCCCCTTCTCTCTGCTGCCTCTTCTCACTTGGATGCTCGTTGCTCTGCTGTCGGCCTTCGCTTGGATTCGTGCACCACTGATGAGTGCGATCGGCAAACTACGAGCTATGTTTGTTCGAGACGGAGGAGTCAACCCGAACAACCAACTGCGTACTTTGCCGGTCTCACTCCCGCACGACTAGTTTAAAATTAGCTTAACTTTTTACTTAAGCTTTTACCATATATATATATATAATCCCTTTGTCCCAAACGAAATACTTTTTTACTTCTTATTAAGAAGCTTTCACAAGTGGAGTGTTTTTCTTTTGGGACAAAGGGAGTAAATTAATGGGATAGGATCATAGGATAATGATATAATTATAAAAACAAAGTTAAATTATTTTGAATGTTATTGAAATTTGTAAGTTGTAATGTTTTGTATCATTGTGTTGTAAGATCTAAATTTTCGAACCTAACCCGTGAGAATATGTGTTTTTATTTAACTAGATTTTGCACCCGTGCGATGCACGGTTTAGAGTTCGGTTTAAGTAAAAATCAAATCGAATCAGTTCAATTGATATCAAAAAATTAAAATTGAAGACCAAAATTATCAAGAACTCTAAGCACATAGTACCACTAACAAAGAATTTGAACATACTCTCCATATTTCTGAAAACTCTTTATATAATTTCGTTATAGGCTGTCTTCCAAAATTATTTTCTTTCTATTTTCTGACATATATTTATTATCACAATACCTATTACTACATCATTTTAACATACCATATTTACCTATTATATTACACTAAAGTGGTAAGACTCAATCTTTACTATCAGTAACTAATATAAATCAGTTATATCATTTAAAAACATGTGCAATAAAAAGTTTTGGAGGACATACATGGTATCAATAAAGTAACATATACACATAGTAAATATTGAAAGAAACAATAAGTTTGTCACCTCTCATGGGTATCGCTCAAATGAAATCAAATTTATTTTTCCTTTGTTGTATTTTCATTAATTTTTATTGTAACATTTGAAAATATATAATAACGTTATCAAGTTCACAAATCGCATAAAAAATCAAATTTCAATTTGTTGTTTAACTTATGAGTTTTGAACAAAACAAATTAAAATAAAAATAATGTTTTTTTATTTTGTATAATTTGTGATAAACTCGAGAAATGGATTTATACTTTTAATTAGATATTAAATCAAATCTGATTTTTTTTTTATTTAAATCGTGCTGGTTAACATAATAAATGGGTAATGGTTAGTTATTTTGAAGCATAATATCCTTTTATTTAAAACCTCCAAATTGAAAAAAATTACAAAATTGCCATTTTAAAATCAATTTGAAATTGAAGATTCCTATTTCATATATATATAGATTTTACTAGAAACGAGGGAAGAACAAATTTCTACTTGATCTTTTTAAATTTTAATTTTTATCTTTTGATTAAGCAGGAAAGGAAATTTTATTCGGATGAGATCATCTGTTTCCAAATTGGTGTATCCGATACAATATTAGAAAGTTTTGATATACACTAATAACCAAACTCAAAATAACCACTAATAGAGAGATTACAAAACTTTCTAATTTTGTGTCGGGTACACCATTGATACACCAATTTAGGGACAGATGATCCCATCCGAATTTTATTAGACAACTCGAGAATCGGTTGGTACAAACAAGGAGTACCTTCCATTACAAAAACAAGAAGAGGAGCAGCCCGAATACAGATCTCAATTCGGTCATCTTCAACCCAACAAGTCGAAACCGTTATTTAATTGCAATGATAAATTAATCAACTTCTAGCGTCTATAAAACACTAATTTAACTTTGTTTCAAATGTTCTAATTATAAATTACTAGCATCTAAGAGGGTGTTTAGCTAAGCTTATAAGCTAGCTTATAAGATGTTTGACTGCTTATAAGTTGTTTGACTGCTTAAAAGCAATATAAATGTGTTTGGCAAAATAAGCTCCTTAAGAGCTTATAAGATGCAAAAATAAGCAAAAAGTGCTTATAAGCACTCCAAAAAATAAGTTACTTCACCCCAACTTATTTTTTTTAAAATTTTGCTTATTTACCACTTTAATTCTATTTTATTTTTATATTTATATTATATACACTTCCATTTGATGTTACAACATTATGATTTCAAAAAATTTATTTATTTTAATTTATTTTTTAATTTTCAAATTTTATTTTTTTATTATCTCTTCAAGCTTATAAGCTCTTTTATCCAAACACTTCAACAACTACCCTCATACATCTTATAAGCTCTTAGACATCTTATAAGCACTTACAACTTATAAGCATTTTGAAATAAGCTTAGCCAAACGGGCCCTAAATCTATACATACGAGTGTACCAAGACGATTTATGTTAATTCTCGTATGTATTTTGGCGACCTCACTAATGGTGCGGGATGATAGGCGATGATTCTTGCTCGTGGAACTATGTTTGTCGTAATATGAAATTGAGGCGATATTAATGAAATTGAGAGAGTATGTTTGGCTACTCTTATAATTTTTTAAGCTCCTTAAAATAATTTATAAGCAATTTAATTACGAATTATAAGCTTTAGCAAAATAAGCTTATCAAGAAAGTTTGTAATAAATAATTTTTTTATTAAAGACTTATAGATTTCTTAAAAATAAGCTCGTGCATCCTATGATTCATTTCAAATATTGAAGTTTAACAAAAAAGTGGGGACTCTTGTCAAAAGTCAAAATAGACATACATGATTATAAAATTCTAACGGAAAGCTCCACTTCAGGTTCATAGAATCTGGAATTATATTTTGCAAGCTGCTTTTGGGACATTTTTTTTCCCCCTTTTGAGAACGTGTATGAAGTAATTTCTATTCTGTTCCCACACAAGATTATCTCACGACGGGAGCTTCTTTATCGTAACATGTAACTAATTTACGCGTGTTAACCTAATTGTAGGGAGTTAAGTTTTGAGACTAAAAGTCTCGAGTTTGATTAAATTTCCATTATTAAAGCTTAAAAAACCATGGAACTACCCTCATTATTACTACATAATACTATTAAATTTCCATTAATAAAACAAAGACCCTGTACATGCAAATGAGAGTCTAGTGTTATCTAAATATTACTACTATCAAATATCCTAATTATGAATCGTTAACCCTACTTTACCTTTCTTTATAATTATGTACATGCAAATGATCTTATGTTCTCTCTCTATATATGACTATGAACCTCCATTGATGTCGTTGATGCAGTACGCCACCCCTGTCGTGCTCACTCTCCTCGAATCTTAACCCCTTATTGTTTGGCCAGCACACGCACACGAGCTACGTGAATTACTTCAATAATTATTATTACGCCTTTTCCAATGAGAAGAAGATTGATTGGGCCACTATGTTGTTTTTTTTTTTTTTTTTTATAATTTAATATAGTAGGAAATCACAATCGCTAACCACCCTGTTTAATCACCTGCAAACGATACAAAGATTTTAAACTAAATTTAAAAGGATGAGTGTGAGAGGCTTAAATTTATAGTTATCGTTCATTTCTCGATAATTATTTGTATATATATAAGGTATAAAATGAACAAGGCTATCCTAAAAAATAAATTACTCTATCCTGTATTTATAGTATTCTTTTTTACCGTAGACTTAGTAACATAACATCCACCAACTAGAGAATCATCCAAGTGTAAACTAGAATCAACTAAAATAACAACTTCATTTTCATCACGGAATTTGTATGGGGGAAACGACGTGCAGCGACTGAATCACATCAATGTCAGGCACATTGAGCGGCGGCAGAGAGAAGTGGCTGTAGGTGGAGCTCCCTCTCCTCATCTCCTGCAGCGTCAGCAGAGCCGCCACCGTGTTACGGAATATTCCCTCCCCGGGAGCCACCACC
Source organism: Thymus mandschuricus (assembly GCA_029379335.1). Lineage (NCBI taxonomy): Eukaryota > Viridiplantae > Streptophyta > Magnoliopsida > Lamiales > Lamiaceae > Thymus > Thymus mandschuricus. Next base: position 1,829,031 of record CM057072.1, read on the forward strand.
GCCCCTCCCTCACCCTCTCGGAACAACCTAGTAGCTTCCGAAGGCGGAAACACCGACTCAATTGTGGTCTCGCACTCCTTGACGAGCTTCGAGATGAGGTCCGTCGTGAAGAAGGGCTGCTGCAGAACCTTCTGGATGAAAGGCAGCCGTAGAACTCCCCCGGTTCTCTTGTCGTACTTCTTTAGGATCTTCGCGAGCCCTAGACAATTCACGAATTCATTAAATTAGTACGTACTGTCTCATTTATATATGAATATTGATTATTTGAATCGAGCATTCGTATATATACCGGTGTAGTTGATGTTGCTGTAGTTCATTAAAAGGACCATCTCGCCGTGAAAGTTGACGATGTCCTTCCGAACTTTGGCCATTTGGTCTTTGATTAAATGCTTTGTTTGGATTAAATGCTTTGTTTTTTTTTTTTCAGAATAATTTTGAATGTTCATGCAAAATTTGAGTCTCTATATATATTAGTATTTCTTAAATAAATTAAGATTATATGCATTTAGTTCTTACAAACAAAGGTTGACCTTAAATTTGATAAAGTATTTGTAGTAGTAAAACTACACTGACTCATTTTTTTAGTTAAGATTATACTCGATATATAAAAATCGTGTCATGAAAGACTCGAATTCAGGACTTTAAGTTTCAAAACTTAATCTTTAACACTATGTCAACACATGCATACACAGTAATATGTATTATGTGAGGAGTACTTGGTTGTGTTATGGAAAACCTTAAATTTGCACCATCTACTTGTATACATGCAGCTTGTTTTTAATAAATTGCCCTACCGTTGGATCGTGAGCGTCTTCATCGGCAAATACAAGCTCTGGTTGTAAGAGAAAGAGGAGGCGGAAGGCCTGTTTTGCCGGTTTAATACAATTACAAAAAGTAATCTTGAATTGAATTGAAATGAAATGCTGATAAGTGATGCCTCCATGAGAGTTTTGTAATGGGTAACGTTAATATATGTCGATATTTAATGCTACATATAATTTTCTTTTATTTTGGTCGAAACGACATTGAACATGTTTCAAACGATGCAATTGAAACATTAGTTGTTACGTCTACTGGAATCTGACCGGAATGTATAGGGCTCGTTTGGTTGGACGGAAACGGACCATGTACTGTGTACTATCTCATTCTATTGGGAAGGGAAACCAAAATTTAATTATCAAATCCACAAAGAATTATTGGGCCTTGGCCCACTCTGAGGTCGGTTCAGATTCTTCAGAATGCAGATTAAAAAAACTGTGGACTGTGTCTTTTGAGATTGATTGTTAATGGATCGGGCCTTTTAGCCACATGGGCCTCAGTTGGGGGTAATACTCAAACTGCCCTTGTGTTGTATAGGCTGCAATTCTCGATGGAGGTATATATGTATGGGTTAAGAAGGAATACTATTTCCGTATTCGTCACGTTTCAATTGGTTTGTACTCCCTCCGTCCCATTTAATTGTCCTCTAGGATATTCATATGTGAGGTAAATATAATTTTAGGGGACAATTGCCGCGAGACGGATGGAGTATTATTATTTTGTATAAAAAATTAAAACTTTCCAATTACATGTTAATTTTAGTAATGTCACTGAACAACATAAACGAGATTCTTTTCTGTCGTCGTCGAAATGAAATTCACTCCGTAAATGCTCTCTTTCGAAAATGTATATGATTTCACCTATCAATTATTTATTTTCAAATGCCCCTCTAATATTATTATCTATACACATTAACGGAAAAGAGCTAGCATGACCAAAAAAAATTGAATTATGCAAAGTACAAAAGTCTTAATAATTCAAGATCTTACTCAGTAAGAAGAGGAAGATACTACAGTATTTTTGTTTTAAACAGTGTTTGAGATTTCATTATATATATAATATGTGATTATAGAAAAAGAAAAAGGAATTGATGAGATTTTATATTAATGGAAACATGTGTTGTGTGGAAGGGGGAGTGAAAATATTTGGCGCAAGGCCACATGCAAGACAAAAGTAAGCAATTAAAAAAAAAACACATATGCCATTAATGAGGAACTTATCGAGTAATTGCCAATAAGGGGGCCTACATCAAAAAAAGGATTATGGCCATCGATTTGCAGCACCACTCACGATTACTAGATCATTGACGAAATATACAAAAAGGCCCCCAGAAAATTGGATGGCGACTTGCTAAAAGCGACATCAAACACCACCTCCACTCAGTATTAATAAAGAATATGTATACATTTCGGTTTCGCTCGTTCCATTTGTTCAGTGAGAATTTGAAGAAGCGCTCGCATGGATCAAGTTTCGACAAGAAGAAAATCAAGCACGGTTTTTGCCGTTGATCATTATATCATTTTTCTTCTTAAATTTCTGACGAGCGCGCGTGATACGTTCCTGTAAAACTTTAAGAACTTGTGAAAAATCATAATCTTTCCGATCGCGCGCAAAGCTTAATCTAATGCTTTTGCTAAGTCAAAATTGTGAGTGCATCTAATTTAAAATTATTAACCCAAACAGAATCACTAATAGTAGTACTAATTGAAGGGGAAAAAAAGAAGAAAAAAGAAAAAAAGAGAAAAGGAAAAAGAAAAAGAAAAAAAAGAGAAAGGCGCCACTATAGTAGTCCACGTGTGTTTGTGAAATCCGACATTTTGATTTCGTAGACTGCTTCTCCCGTTGTGGTGCTTTAGGGTGCCCCAATGACTATTTTTCAACTTCCAAGAATTAGAACTGAAAGCAACTTCTGTTCTGGCCCCACACACAAGCTGAACTGAAAGCAACTTAGTATTCGGCCAAGATCGTAAGAGATAACGGGGCCCACATTTTTATAGGCCCGACTTATTATTGGGCTTTCGTATGTCATGACATCATGTGGGCTTGAGCTAATCAAGAGTTTTACTCCCTCCGTCCCACTTCAGTAGTCCTCAATACTATTTTCGTCCGTTCCACTTCACTTGTCCTCTTTCCTTAAAAGGCAAAAATTAACCCTTACTTTTGATGTGGACCCCATACTTTTTCAAATTTAACACTACGCATAAAATCCCGTGCCGAAAAGAAAGAGGACTACTGCAGTGGGACGGAGGGAGTATTTCTTTTGTTGAGAAAACTATATCTTTTACCGGGGAGTCACCGAATGAGATCACATGTCTCAAACTTGTATTACAATCGTATACATAATTAAAATTATGCAATTTTAATTGTTAAAGAGATACTTGAGTTTGCAACGTTTATATCATACTAAAACTATATAGTTTTGACTTAAATACACAATTGTAATACAAGTTTGGAAACAAATCAAATGCGAGCCCTTTACAAGGCGAGACACATGCGGGCCCTTTACAAGGCGAGTCAAATTAGTGGTGACTCACACCCTTTAAGGCTATAACTTGCTGTAAGAAAACTTCCCTGTTTCTCTACATCTTCTTCTTCTTCCTATTTTTTTTTTTTAATTTTTTTTAATTTTTTTTTTTAATTTTTTTTTTTTTTTTTTTTAATTTGGAAACGAAAATGTCCTTTTCTATTATGGTTTTGCCTTTGTTGCGAGGAGCTGAATGTACACTTTTGCCCCTACTTGCAGTAGGAAACCTATTTTTGTTTTCTGGTGTTATTGGAATGTAAGTTTTTGCAAATGCATTCTCCAACTTTATTTCCATTTTGACAATTGAGGCATCAGGCACCCACACATATAGAATATAAATATATACTATATTGCGCCTGACCGCTTTTTAGGTGAGGAATTAACAGAAATGCCCTCTCCTCCAGCTGCTTGGGCACCATGCCGTTTGCTGACATGGCGGAGGCCTTGCCGTTGGATGAATATATAGCACGGTGGTTAGCGATGGACGCAATCGTAACTTTGTGCACGTAAACGAGGAGTATAAGATTTGCGGGTTGTGCTTGTGTTGTGAAGTGGGGCCATGAAAGCAAAGTCAAGTTCAACCAATGGTGATCGACAACGACATCCATCGACATCCATATCCTCCTTTTATTTAAGGAATGTTATACAAAATGCTCCCTCATAACTTGTTCCGAAACCTTCCGAAACCAACCGCTCTCGCATGGAGGAAGGAACGAGTCCGGCAACGGCAACAAGAAGACAAACAAGAGCATCCGTAATTGTTCACCGCCGTCGCCGCCGCTCCGCATCCTCGATGAAGTGACATATCCTTAATTTCCTCGTTTATTTATTTTCTCCATAAGGAAGGTAGATTCCGTCGAGGATACGAAATTTTTCCGCCGGATTTGTGCAGGCTTACTAGGGACGAACCACCTCTGAAGGAGCTAATGAAGTACGCCGTCCCCGTCGTGCTCGCCTTCCTAATGCTCCGCCACCAACGAGAGCCGGAGGCCCTGTTTCGGAAGAATCCGGCACCGCTCTGGAGCTTCATTGCTGCCACCGCCGTCTACTGGCTGATTGCGGAAGCGATGACGAGATACCGCCGGAGAAGGCAGCAGCTGATATTGAGGCGTGGTGCTGTAGCGTTTGGAGTTCTGTCTGCGCTCTCATTGGCGTCGATGTTTCTGCCCCACCCCTTTTCGCTGCTGCCTCTTCTCACTTGGATGCTCGCTGCTCTGCTCTCGGCCTTCGCTTGGATTCGTACCCCGCTACTAAACTCGTTCGACAAAGTACGAGGTATGGTTGTTCGGAACAGAGGAGTCGCTTGGATTCGTACCCCACTAGCAAACTTGTTCGACAAAGTACGAGGTATGGTTGTTCGGAACAGAGGAGTGGACCCGGAAACCGATCCGCCTGTTGGGGATTTAAAGAACGAAGATGTGAAAACGAACAAAATCGGATACTCTGAAAGGCGCGTAGCACTTTCAGATCGAATCAATTCGACGGTTCAATCGAAATATTCGATCGGATACAATTCAGAGTCGAACGATCAGATGTAATGTATGAGATTCGTCTGAACCAGAAGAAGAAGAAGAAATCGATCAGAAAAGAAGAGAAGAACAGAACGGGAAGAAAACTGATCTTTCAGTTTTTAAACTGCTAAACGTCCTTTCAAATGCAACTTTTCGAAAGTTGCAAAATGGTCCTCGAAATTCCGAAAAATAAAATTTCGGTGAATTTCCTGCACAGCAACTTTATAGGAAATAAAAAATTTCCAAGCTGACCTGGCAGCTCGACCCCAGCCAGGGGCTCTGCCCCTTGGACCCCGCCAGGGGCTACCGCCCCTTGGACCCCGCTCAGGGGCGCTGCCCCCGCACCCCCGCCAGGGGCTGCCGCCCCTGGGACCCTGCTATCGGGGGCGCTGCCCCCGAACCCCCGTCCTTTAGGGGCTTCGCCCCTAAAATCATAATAATATTCACATAAGCGTGCACTCCGCACCTCCAAACTTATATGATGTATTATTATGATAATTCTGATCAAACTAGTTAATCCAATTACACTAAAATATCCAACACCGCCTACTTTGCCGGTCTCACTCTCACACAACTTAACTCTGATGGGCTAAACTGTTTAAGGTTGCCATGTATATATTCTCTCCGTTCCAAACAAAACTTTTGAAACGTTATAAAAATTTTCAATTAAGGAGTGTTTTTCTTTTTGCACGGATGAAGTATGGCATAGGAAAGAAACTATAAAAGAAAAACTTTTAGAATTGTTCCGAATGTAATTGAATTATGTAAGTCGTAACCTTTTGTGATATCAGTACACCACTGTGTTTTAAGATTTATATATTCGAAACTAACCCTCATGATTATATATATAAAGTATTTTTTGGGCTAATTTGGTAGGGGTTATTATTAATAATAATAATAAGAAGAAGAAGAAGAAGTACGTGTAATTAGTTGAATATGGGATTTTGTCATGCAAAGGTAACAAGGGTGGAGCCACGCTTGGGCTCATCTTTTCACTATCAAAATATCCAGGCAACCAACAAACTTTTACCAAATAGAAATCAAAACAAGAGAATAGATGATTACAAAAAGCAATGGAAGAAAGGGCGGCAGAGAAAGTTGGTGGGGCTGATGCTTGTCTCAATCATTTATAATCATTTTCTCTTCTTTCCTTTCATCTCTCTCTAATTATTCTATTTTAGACTATAGTTTATAATTTCCCCTGATCCTAATGCAGAGATTTTAACCATCAATTTGTACATTTTCACAAAGTTTTAATAATATTCCCTTTGTCCCAACGAGCGCGCATCTACAAGATAATCTCATCCTCTGCGTCTCCCCCAATTCAACAAGAACTCAAGAAATAGAAAAAGAATGATTGGCCCAATTATGTTTTCTGAAAATTTTGGACCGAAATGGGCCGGCAAAAAACCTTGTCATTTAATTTTTTTCCCCATAACGTTGTGGGAACTTAAGATCGCTATTTTGGTGGTTTAGCTCGAGTAAATAAATACACAGAGCCCACCCGTTCTCTATGCACCTTTTTATAGGCCCAACTCATTGAGCTAAAATGGGCTTTCATACGTATTCAACTTATGAAAATTTAATCCCACAAGTTATTAGATTTTAATCCCACATGTGCAAAGATATAATTAATATAAACATATTCTATAGTAATTTTTAAACACATTTTCCAAAACAATTTATACGCAAACCAAGAAATTCATTTTTAATATGTATATAGAGAATTAAGAAACCTTCTCTTATCCACAGTGTACACTGACACTTTTATTATTTAGATACAGTACATACATTCTCTAGGTATCTATATAGGGAAATTGTAAATCTAACAAACAGTATGTACATACGAGAAAATTACTTTCTACCCACTTCGATGTTATTCATACTACCAATAATTAGATCGATATACAGAAGGAAGGGGTGGTTGAATTCAGAAAAAAGTTATACCCGTTCAGTTGATTTTTGCAGTGTATAATTAGATTGATTTTTGCAGTTGATTTTTGTAGTGTATAATTAGATTTTTGTAGTATATCGGATTCTCGAAGCATGAATAGTGAAGCTTTTTACGCGTAGACCCTGACTTAATATCTGCATTAAAATCATTTGTGAGATGTAATTTTCCACTAAATTGCTGTAAGAAAACTTCTCCATTAATTTTCTCTTCCTCGTTTCTCTTTTGAAAACGGGCTTTGACCCTTTTCCATTACGGCTTTTGCTTTATTGCTAGGAACTGAATATACAGTTTTGCCCCCCACACGTCGTCAGCTGCGTTTTCAGGCATAGCAATGTAAAACCTATTAACTCAGTTCCATTTTACTTATCTTGTACCATCTTCGTTCCGTTTAGATGTAGATTTTTCTTTTTCCAGTGCAGGAATTAAGTTATAAGTGATGACAGTATGTTTAAGTTATAGGTAATAGGTTAAAGTAATGTGTCTAAATTTTATTAGATCATAATTTTCTATTTAAAAAAAGCTCGGACGTCCTAAAAAGGAAAACATTACTTTATAAGTGGGACATCAGAAGTATAATTATTGGCTTATTGGATATTCCATACTACTTGTTTTATTTTAAAATAAAATAATTAACATCTATGTTTCATTATGAGTTATTTACTTTTTACTTTAGGTTGCGTTCTCCTTGTGCGAATGAAAATAAGAGAAAGGGAAAAAAAATATACTTTTAAATTTTTTCTTATTTCTCATCTTTTCTATTTTTTACCCTTCATTTGCAGTACAAGAGAAATATTATCTCTTCAATTTGATATTGTAAATATTTTCTTCATTTTAAATAGTAAAATTCTCCCTTATTGATAAAATATGAGAAAAAGTGATAAAAATAGTGAAATTTATAGGGTGATATTCTTTTCTACCTCATTTTCTTTCGCATCAAAGAGAACGCAACCTTAATACTCATTTCGTCCCATCTAATTGTCCACAAGGGAAATGACACAGTAACCAAGACCATATAAGATAATTGAGTTTATATTATACTCCCTCCGTCCACCTATTTCTGACACGTTTGTTTTTTGACTTTTTCCGGCACGTGTTTCCACCGCGAAGTAGTACGGGTTTTACGATATAATTTTGAAATATTATTTCTTTTACGGGATACTACGTAATGTCGGGATAGCCCGTAAAAAAATAATATTTCAAAATTATATCGTAAAACCTGTACTACGTCTCGGTGGAAACACGTGCCGGAAAAAGTCAAAAAACAAACGTGTCAGAAATAGGTGGACGGAGGGAGTATTAGTTTTAGAGTATAAGTTTTCCACTTAAATAAGAGAACAATTAAATACTACCTCCATCTCATGAAAGTAGTCCCACTTCTATTTGGAACAAGAACAAAAAAAAACTAGAATGTGTGGTTGTAGTTGATTTTAAGGAGAGAGAGTTAATTGTAGTCAAGTGTTATTTACCATTTATAAAAAGGGGACTAATATATGAGATGGACTAAAAAGGAAAGTGGGACAACTTTTGTGAGATGGAGGTAGTAGGACGGAGGGAGTATTATTTGTGAAATTTCTGTGTTGAGAATAAACAAGATAAGTAAGACGCCACGGAGGACTATTTTTGTCTTTTAGCTAAAGTGTTGTTCCTGCGTTTTCGACCATTTTTTCCCCTATTGACAATTGAGGCACCAACTCTACGTATTGCGCCTCCAACAATGATGACCAACTTTTTTGGTGACGAATACTCCTATATACTCCCTTTGTTTTATTATATTAGTCTCATTTTTTTGGCATATGAACTAAATGAGTGGAAAGTGAGTGAAAAATGTGTGGTTGTAATTAATTCTGAGGAGAGAGAGTGAATTGTGGCCAAGTATTTTTTGTCATTTTAGGAAATGAGACTAATCGGTGAGACAAACTAAAATAACAAATGACAAATGAGACTAATATAATGGGACGGAGGAGGGAGTACTAACAAACTGCATTTTTTCTTATTCGGCACCTTGCTCTTCTGCTGACGTGGCCAAGGCCCTACCGTTTGATGAATATACATTATGGTTGTTATAAGGATTGACGCAATCATCGTAACCTGGTGCAGGTAAACGAGGAGTACAAGATTTGCCCCCACTAAAGTAGGGGCATTAATTGAACCAAAAAGTTTAGTTATCCAATACAATGTTGCCATGGTGGCAAGTCTCGACAGCGACATATCCCCCTTCTTTGACTTATTGAATTTACATATTTGCCCTTCCAGCATGTTATAAAGAAATGCAGTCGCCTCCTCCCTCGATTCACACAAGCCAACCGCATGGAGGAAGAAGCCGCTCAGAGTCCGACTACAGGAAGCAAAGAAAGAGCTTCTGTACGTGTTCGACGCCGCCGCCGCGCCGCCACGACTAAGTTATGATATAACCTTTCCCGTTTATTTAATTCCGTCGAGGATACTAATTTTTCGCCTGATCTGGTGCAGGATTTCTAGGGAACCTCCACTGAAGCAGATGATGAAGTACGCCGTCCCCGTCTTGCTCGGCCTCCTAATGCTCCGCCACCAACGCCAGCCCGACGCCCTGTTCCGGGAGAATCCGGCGCCGCTCTGGAGCTTTGCGGCGGCCACTGCAGTCTACTGGCTTGTTGCGGAAGCCATGACGACGAGGTGCCGCCGGAAAAAGCAGCAGCTGATGTTGAGGCGTGGCGCTGTGGCGTTTGGAGTTCTGTCTGCGCTCTCATTGGTGTCGATGTTTCTGCCCCACCCCTTCTCGCTGCTGCCTCTACTCACTTGGATGCTCGCTACTTTGCTCTCGGCCTTTGCTATGATTCGTGCGCCACTGATGAATGCGATCGGCAAAGTACGAGCTATGTTTGTTCGAGACAGAGGAGTCAACGCGAACAACCAACTGCGTGCTTTGCCGGTCACACTCACACTCCCACACGACTAAGTTTAAAATTAGCTTAACTTTTTACTTAAGCTTATCATATATAATCCCTTTGTCCCAAACGAAATACGCTTTTACTTCTTATTAAGAAGCTTTTATAAGTCCATGGGGTGTTTTTCTTTTGGGACAAAGGGAGTAAATTAATGGGATATGAAAAGAGAATAATATAATTATGAAAATAAAGGTAAAATATTTTGAATGTTTGTAGCTTGTATTGTTTTTGTGATGTTAGTGTATAAAGTATAAATGTGTTTTAAGATTTAATTAATTTAAGAGTCTATATTGTGTATTCACTGGCATCACAGAGGATCGAGTCTTCTCATGAGGGTTATGTTTTGTGATGTTAGTGTATAAATGTGTTTTAAGATTTAATAAATTTAAGAGTTCTATATAATTGTGTATTCACTGGCAGATCGAGTCTTCTAATGAGGGTTAGGTTTCGATAGAATTCCGACTTATTTAAAAGTTCGAAATTGTAGAGAGGAGTGAAATTTACCGTTTTTTTATTATGATTCTCAACAAATTTGAAATGGAACACTTAAAAGTGAACAAAAATAAACTCAATATAGAACACTTAGAAAAATGGCTGGAATATAATATACTTATGACCCTCTGATAATTTTTGCAACCTCACCGAGCTGGATGATAAACGACGATTTCTACTCGTGAAACTATGTTTGTCATAAATATCAAATCGAGACAAGATTAGTGAAATTTAGAAGATATGTTTGGCTAAGTTTATGATTTGTTTAAACTCCATGAAATAATTTATAAGTTTTTTAATTACGAGCTTTTAAGCTCTAGCAAAAAGATAGTTTGGCAAAATAAGCTTATCGGAAACATTTACAATCCTCAAAACTCTTTCGTAAGAGTTTATAAAATTCTTAAAAATAAGCTCGTTCGCCTCCAAATTATTTAAACATCTTAATTACGAACTCTACAAACGTGCATCCTATGAATATTTTTCAAATATTTTTGAATTTAACCAAAAAGTGGGGACTCTAGTCAAAAGTCAAAAATAGACATACATGATTATAAATTCTACGGAAAGCTCCACTTCAGGTATTGTAAAATCTGAAATTATACTACTATTTTGCAAGCTGCTTTCTACTTATCCAAAAAAAAGTTTGGGCCATCTTTTATTTTTATGTTTATGTTTTTAGATATCTGGGCCTCCGTCCAATTATCAGCTCTTTTATATAGTTGGCTAAACGGACAGGTCAAATGGGCTGGCCCAAAAAATTAATAGTAATAACTACTAGTCCATTATTAACACAGTTAAAATTTATCATTTTTTTTTTAATGTCGTGAGAAATTACAATCTCTATTCATGACGCAGTTTAAACCGTGCCCTGTTTAATAACTGTGCTGCATGGATTGCATGGAGTATTTTGTATGGCATGTTTTTATGTATGCGCGAAGGAATTCTCGGTGGTGTGGAATTCCTTGTGGTCCAAGGATTTGTTCCTTATATTATATTCCCGCATTAATTAGAAGATTTGCATGAAGATTATATTTACCCTATTAAGGATATCTTTTCAAGATATGCCTTAATTATCTCTTAGGGTTATTCGTGAAGTATATAAGCTCGAGGATCTTATTGAAGCCGCTGCGCGTCTGGAGATATTATTGAGAGCTTGTTTTCTTCGTGCGTTTTGAGAGTTAAGTTTTTCTTTTCATTCATCAATAGTTGGGGTAGTTAGTTTATTGGTGAGTGATTGTAATACTTTGAACGTTTCCACGTTCAAGGTCGGGTTTCATCTTTTCAATTCTGTGAAAAGGGTTTTGGGTAGACTAGAGAGAGTTTACCACGGATTCATTGGTGAGGAGTAGAGTCGGGTGAGGAGAGAACGTTCGGTGTTGCTGACGTTCACGAGTCTTGTATCCCTTATACTCATCATAGTGAATTGTTTCTTGGAATAGCTTCCCCCAGACGTAGGTGTGTTTATCACCGAACTGGGTTACCAACTTGTGTTCTCAACTGTGTTAATTTCTGTGTTACGTGTTGAGTTACATTTGCCTACCAAAGTAGGGATTATACAATTTCAATTGGCACCAGAGCAGGTCATCGAGGTGCGGTGTTAGATCCTGGGATATCTGTATAATCTGTTGGTGCATTGGTGGTGCTTGCGATGAGTACTATCAAGGAGGGTGGTTCTACGGTTAGACCTCCGTTTTTTGATGGCATAAGTTATGGGTATTGGAAGATCAGAATGGCTTCGTTTATCAGATCCATTGACGAGGCTGCATGGACTGCAGTGGAAGATGGTTGGAGTGCTCCAAAAGATGAAGATGGCTCAGAGAAATCTAGAACAAAATGGTCAGAAGAGGAGTTAAAGCTGTCCGGCATGAATCAGAAAGCTATCAACGCTATTCACGCAGGTGTGAGTGTTGAAGTCTTCGCCATTATCTCCACGTGCAAATCTGCCAAGGAAGCATGGGATATCTTGGAGATCACCTATGAGGGAAACAAACGAGTGAAAAATCAGAGGCTTCAACAACTTACTTCACAATTTGAGTCTCTCAGAATGGACGAGAGTGAAAGCATCTCAGATTTTTATGCCAAATTGCTGAGTCTTTCAAATGAATTCTTCTCATTGGGAGAAAAGCTCACAGAAGCCAAAATTGTGAGGAAAATCCTGAGATCTCTTCCTGAGAGATTTGATTACAAGGTTGCAGCTATTGAGGAAGCTAAGGATGTTGATGAGCTATCACCAAATGAACTTGTTGGTTCCTTGAGGACATTCGAGATGGGCATGCGAGTGAATCCTAGTGAAAAGAAGAAGTCTGTGGCGTTCAAGGCTTCATCTACGAGCCAATCTGAAGAGAAATTTACTGCCGAAGATATGGCTGAGTGCATCGCGTACATCTCAAAGAGGTTTGGGAAGAAAATTTTCAGGAGAGGAAATGGAGAAGGGAACTCCAGATTTCGTCGGAACGAGAATCAAAGCGGTACTCAGCACAGAGGACCGAACACTTCAGAGAAGAAAGAAAATGGAGACAGGGGACCGCAGTGCCATGAATGTGATGGTTTTGGTCACATCAAGAGCGAATGTGCCAATACCTTCAAGTATCAGAAAGTTAGCAAGAAGGCGTTCCAAGCCACTCACAGTGATGATGAGGTCACTGACACTGAGTTTGAGGAAGGACAGGATACATATCATACTGCACATGTTGCTACAGTAAATGGTCCAAGGCTCGTGTCTATTGTTGATGATCAAGATCCATTCAAAGTTAAAGGCGTGGAGGAAGAAGAAGATGCTCAGGAGGACTATGATAAGTTGATGGATGCGTGTGAGAAGGCACTGATTTTGAACCAGAGCCTTACTGAGCAGGTCAAGAATCTTGAAAAGGAAAGAGACGCTTTGAGATTTGAGGTTGAATCTCTACAAGAAAAGCTCAAAAGCTGTGAGGACGGTAGAAAGGAGACTAATGAAGAATTGAGTCATATTCAGAAGTTGATAAGGATGATGAATTCCAGTACCGAGAAGCTTGATGAAATTCTTAGACTTGGAAAGAGAGCTGCAGACAAGGAGGGCCTTGGATTTAACCGAAACAACTATCAACAAGTTGGATACCAATATCAACAAAGAGCTCAAAGAGAGAGAGGAGTCGAAGGATGGAGACAATCCAATGATTTTGTTGGAACTCAATCTAGTGGGAAATCGGTTAGGCGTGAAGAATGGAGGCCTAAACCAACCGAAACTTCAGTTGCTGCCGAACAGAAGCCTGGAGAACAAGGAGCTACAGAGGAGGTACCCAAACAAGAACTCCACAAGGTACCCGAGCATAATCCAGATTCTGAAGTATTCATTCCTCTCTGTCATTACTGTCGTAGACTTGGCCATATCAGACCAAGATGTCGGTTTTATCTTGGTGATAAGAGGCAAGAGATGATCAAATATCAGAATAGAAGGAATCAAGGTCAGGGATAGAGGGCTTACGTTGTTCACACCAGTAATAGCTCCAGAGTGGGAAACTCTTGGTATATTGACAGTGGATGCTCACAGCACATGACAGGTAACATGAATCTTCTTGTTAATGTGCAAAGTTGTTCTAATGAGTCGGTTGTGTTTGGTGATGGTGGAAAAGGCCAAATTCGAGGAATTGGTACACTGAATGTACCTGGAATGCCAGTTCTGGAAGGAGTTCTCTATGTCGAAGGCTTGAGAGCAAATCTGGTCAGTATCAGCCAGTTGTGTGATGATGGGATGAGCGTAAGCTTTGGGAAAAATAGATGCATCATCAACAAAGGAACAGATAAGTTTCTGGAGGCAAACAGATCAGCTGACAATTGCTACATCTTTACTCCAAAGATCACAAGCTACAGGGTTACTTCTAAGATGAGTGAAATTTGGCATCAGAAACTTGGGCACACGCACTACAGGAATATTCAGAGGCTTATTCAACTGAATGCCATTGAATGAATTCCCAAAATCAGATTTGGAGATGTTGATTTTTGTGGACCGTGTCAACAAGGGAAACAGACTCAGGAGGTACACAAGAGGGTACTCCGAATCACTACAGCCAAAGTCCTTGATCTCATGCACATGGATTTGATGGGACCCATGCAAGTTGAAAGTCTAGGAGGAAAGAAATATATTCTTGTTTGCGTGGATGACTTCTCAAGATACACCTGGGTTGAATTCTTAAGAGAGAAATCAGACACTTTCAAGGCGTTCAGAGTTTTGTGTCTAAGATTGGAAGTTGAAAAGGAGAACAAACTCAAGGCAATCAGAAGTGATCATGGGAGTGAGTTTGAGAATCAAGAGTTCATGGAGTTCTGCCAATCCAAAGGGATAAGACACGAATTTTCAGCTCCTATCACACCTACACAGAATGGTGTGGTTGAAAGGAAAAACAGGACCCTGCAGAGCACTGCCAGAACTATGATGAAGGCAAAAGAGATTGCTCTTAGACTCTGGGCTGAAGCATTTGAGACAGCTTGCTACATTTGCAATAGAGTATACCTCAGGCCGCAGACAGAGGTTACTGCTTATGAGATCTGGCGAGGAAGGAAGCCAAATGTGAAACACCTTCACATTTTTGGCTCACGATGCTTTGTGGTAAATGACAGAGTGCAGAGGAAGAAACTTGATGACAAGGGAATAGAGGGAATCTTTGTAGGCTACTCCAGAAACAGCCGAGCTTACAGAGTGTACCTGAAGAATCAAAGCACTGTTATTGAGTCAATTAATGTGACTTTTGATGATTCTGTAGAAGGCGATGTAAATGCTGAAGAAGAGATCCTGATTACCAGTAGTGCTGGAAGTTCTCAGAGTCCTAGTAAGGAGAAGGATGTCAAGGTGGAGGAGATGACTCTGGAGAGTACTCAAGATGGTACTCCAACTGGTACTTCAGACATTGCCGAAACAAGAGTTCATAGGAATCACTCAGCTTCAGATGTGATTGGACATATTAATGATGGGATGCAAACCAGGAAGAGAGAGATAGACTTCAAGAAGTTGGTTTCCCACATAGCAACCGTGTGTTTTGTCTCAAAAATTGAGCCCAAGAACGTCAATGATGCATTCCAGGATGAAAACTGGATAGCAGCCATGCAAGAAGAACTCTTGGAATTTCAGCGTTGCAATGTATGGTATCTAACTTCTCTTCCCAAAGGTGCTAATGTGATTGGTACGAAGTGGATATTCAAGAATAAGACCGATGAGCAAGGGAACATCACTCGTAACAAAGCCAGATTGGTTGCTCAAGGATACTCACAGGAAGAAGGCATTGACTACGGGGAGACGTTTGCTCCAGTTACCAGATTGGAGTCTGTGAGATTTTTGATGGGTATGGCTAGCAGCTTGGATTTCAAGCTATACCAGATGGACGTCAAAAGTGCTTTTCTGAATGGGAATTTAGAAGAGGAGGTATATGTCAAGCAACCGAAGGGTTTTGAAGACCCCGAGCATCCAGAGTATGTGTACAGATTGAACAAGGCTCTATACGGATTGAAGCAAGCTCCCAGAGCTTGGTACAACACGTTAGCTGAGTTTCTCCTTAAGAAGGGATATGTTCGTGGTAGTGCTGACAAGACATTGTTTGTTAAGCATCAAGGAGGTCACATATTTATTGTTCAATTGTATGTTGATGATCTGGTCTTCGGTTCGAAATCAGAGACTCTAGTGAATGAATTTGTGAAATTAATGACTTCTGAATTCAAGATGAGTATGTTTGGAGAACTGAAGTTCTTTTTGGGGCTTCAAGTCAAGCAATGTGAAGATGGAATCTTTGTGAGTCAGGAGAAGTATGCTGAAAATTTGGTGAAAAAGTTTGGTATGGAGAATTCTAAGGCGAAGAGGACACCAATGGGTACATCAGTCAAGCTGACTCAAGAAGGAGAAGGCAAACCGGTGGAACAAACAGTGTACAGAAGTATGATTGGTAGCCTACTGTATCTAACAGCCAGTAGACCAGATATTGCTTACAGTGTTGGAGTCTGCTCGCGATTCCATCAAATCCTAAGGAAAGTCACCACTAGGCTGTGAAGAACATTATAAAGTATGTCAAAGGAACGTGCAAGATTGGCATATGGTTTGGAAAGGGAAGTTCTCTGAAGCTTACTGGATACAGTGATGCAGATTGGGCTGGAAATCCAAATGATCAGAAGAGTACTACTGGAGGATGTTTTTTCTTGGGAGATAATCTAATCTCGTGGCATAGCAAGAAACAGAATTGTGTCTCTCTATCCTCTACAGAAGCTGAATATATAGCAGCTGGGAGTGCATGCATTCAGTTGATCTGGATGACCAAGATGCTGTATGATTATGGGATTGATGAGAAAGAGTATGTCTTGTTCTGTGACAATATTGGAGCTATCAATCTTTCCAAAAATCCAGTCAGTCATTCAAAGGCCAAACACATAGAGATCAGACATCACTTTATTAGAGATCTTGTTGAAAACAAGACTTTATCTCTTCAGCATGTCTCTACACGAGTGCAAGTGGCGGATATTTTTACCAAACCTTTAGATGGAGAAAGGTTTGAGTCTCTTCGAAAGTCACTCGGGATGTGTATAATCTGAGCTGCTCAGATTATGTTTATTTGATTTCATCCATTGTTTGATTTCATGGTGTGATGGGTTGTGTTATGTTTGGTGTTACCCTTTGGGTACTTATCTGACGTGGAGATTCTGTCAGTTGAAATAAGGGACTATTTTTCTGCGCGCCCTTTTGCTGTTACTGTTGCTCTTTGGAATTCGAACCGGCGCTTACTTATAGCAGAGTTTATCTTCTCTGCTTCTCAATTGTGCTAGGGTTCCCTTGCTTCCTAAATTCCTCCGCCGGATTTTTTGTTCGTCTCTCTCCGTTTTTCTCTCTTCTCTCCGCCGGATTTCTGTTTGATTATTGCTGCTCCCATGGTTTCCTTCAAGATTTCAGAGGGAATTGATTTGGCTTTGCTGTTCGCGGCGGCCCAGCTGGCACCCAGAACTCCTCTGTTGCCGTGGTACGGCGCCGGGCTCGTCAAGGAGATTGCTCCCCCATCTCCTCTCCGTGAATCCGTTCCTCCATCTCCACCCAGGGACGAGGTCACTCAGGAGCCTTTCCAGTCATTATTTGATGGAGATTCCATTCCTCCACCGTCTTCGACAGAAACCACCCCTAGGGTTTCTGTCTCTGCATCTTCAGTCGAGCCTCCTCAGCGTCGAAAGAAGATTAAGCAAGTGGCGAGGAAGAACAAATCGCCTCCGAGGAAGGTCAGATCATCCCCTCCTCCGCCGCCTCCTGGTGGCGTCGCCCGAAGGACACGCTCTCAAGTGCGTGCTCCTCTCAGTGCTACTGGATCTGTTTCAAATCGGAAAAGGAAGGCCTCTTCTCCTGCGTCTGGTCAGGGGAAGACAAAATCTGTCAAGGGAAAGGGCAAGAAGCCTATGATTGAGTTGGACTCGGAGTCTGATGCCGAGGTTCCTGTTCCTAGCGATTCTGATGAGGATATTCCTCCCTCATCTTCGAAAGGTACATATGTTCCTCCTCTGCCTGCTGGGTATAAGTTCATGCCTATTTTTCGTGATGCTTTCTATGCTAAGTTTTGGGATATCAACTCTGAGAAGTTGATTATAGTGGATAAGCCTGCTAGGGAGTTTGATCTACGTAGGGCAGGGGTGTTTGACTGCATCTTTGAGGCCAAATTGTTGACTACTTTGGCAGTGGAATTTTGTTGGGTGAAAGATGTGATCATGGAGTTCTACTCCAATTTGAGTTTGTCAATGTTTGATATTTCATCCCATGATTATCATCGAGGTTTTGTTATGGGGCAGTTCTTCAATCTGTCTCCCTCTTTGATTGATGCTTTCATATGTGGTGAAGTTGTGATAGAAAGCTTCGAGCCTATTGATGCAAATTTGATTGCTGCTACTCTGCTGGATGATGAAGATGCTAAGTGGCCAGTGAAGGCCAAAAGGCTTAGAGCCTCGTCTCTTGCTCCAAAGTACAAGGCCCTGTACTACATTGCCAACATAAATTGGGTGCTACGACCCACAAGACCTATGTCAATCTCTCTCTGGCAACTCTGCTGTATAAGGTTGGGCAAGGACTTCCAGTGTCTTTTGGAAGGTTGGTGTTTGATGCCCTCGCAGAGCATGCTGAGAAGGTGGTCTCTGCAAATAAAGCAATTTGCTTCCCTCGGTTCTTGTATGCCTATATCTGCAAGTTTGTGAAATTTGATATTCCTGATGGTGCAAAGGCCCCAGCTGCTCCGTATATGAGGTTCACTAAGGCTCAGACTGGTGTTGAAGTTGAGTCTCCTCCTTTCAGCAGGAAAACAGAGAAGGCATCATCTTCATCGATGCCTCATGAGGATAATATTGAGGATATTCAGCTGCCATTTGGCCCTGCTCCTCCCCATTATGAGCCGGTTGTATCTAAGCTCATGTTCCAAGCCATCTCCTTGGAATATGAAATGACTTGTGAGCAGATTCAGATGCTGTTCAAGAAGAAGGATGAGATGGAAAAACTGCTCATCTTGGCTGGTGGCACACCGCAAGGGGGAGCTGCTGCTGCTGCTCGTGCTCCTGATGTTGATGCTGCGGTTGGTGCAGATGATGATGAGGCCGTTGATGAGGAGATTGAAGCAGAACTGCCTTAGGTTGGCATTTCATGTCTGCACTCAAGGGGGAGTATTTGCTATGCTGGTATTTTTTTTATTCTTTTGCTGCTCTGATGATTCGATATGGTTGTTATTAAAATTTCTGTTGTTTGGTTGGTTGGTTGAACGATTTGGTTCTCTTGTTATTGTTGATGGAGTGGATTTTCAGTTTTCGGACTGTAATAGTAATTAGGCTTTTTGCTGTGATGCTTGGATTTCTGGTGAAGCATATTTGATCAGCTGGTTATCTGTGGTGTTATAAGTGGTGTTATGCAGTGCGTTTATTTTCACTCTATGTGTGGTATTCTAGTTTGGGTGCGCTCAGCTAGTACTTCATTTTAGAGAGTGCTTGTAGCAAGGGGGAGTTTTTTTCTGCACTATGCTTTCGAGTATGGTTATGTGGGTGCGCTCCTTGCCTACTTGATTTTGCATTGGGTGCTTTGTATTTTGGAGGAGTTGTGTGTGATTGCATACATAAAATGCCAAGGGGGAGATTGTTGCTGCATGGATTGCATGGAGTATTTTGTATGGCATGTTTTTATGTATGCGCGAAGGAATTCTCGGTGGTGTGGAATTCCTTATGGTCCAAGGATTTGTTCCTTATATTATATTCCCGCATTAATTAGAAGATTTGCATGAAGATTATATTTACCCTATTAAGGATATCTTTTCAAGATATGCCTTAATTATCTCTTAGGGTTATTCGTGAAGTATATAAGCTCGAGGATCTTATTGAAGCCGCTGCGCGTCTGGAGATATTATTGAGAGCTTGTTTTCTTCGTGCGTTTTGAGAGTTAAGTTTTTCTTTTCATTCATCAATAGTTGGGGTAGTTAGTTTATTGGTGAGTGATTGTAATACTTTGAACGTTTCCACGTTCAAGGTCGGGTTTCATCTTTTCAATTCTGTGAAAAGGGTTTTGGGTAGACTAGAGAGAGTTTACCACGGATTCATTGGTGAGGAGTAGAGTCGGGTGAGGAGAGAACGTTCGGTGTTGCTGACGTTCACGAGTCTTGTATCCCTTATACTCATCATAGTGAATTGTTTCTTGGAATAGCTTCCCCCAGACGTAGGTGTGTTTATCACCGAACTGGGTTACCAACTTGTGTTCTCAACTGTGTTAATTTCTGTGTTACGTGTTGAGTTACATTTGCCTACCAAAGTAGGGATTATACAATTTCAATAACCCTGCAAACGACACAGAGAGTTTCAAACTAAACTTGAGAAGATGCGTGTGACAGGCTCAAATTCATAGTTATCGTTCATTTCTCGAGAATTATATCAATATGTATGTATATAAGGTATAAAATGAAACAAGCGGTCCAAAAAAAAAAGTCATTCCACTCCATTATGTATTTATAGTATTCTTTTTTATCGTAGGCTTAGTAACATAAAATCCACAAATAGAGAGAATCATCAAAGTGTACCCAGAATCAACTAAAATCCTTTAACACAATTTCACTTTCGTGTGTGGATGTTGCAGGACAGTATAAAAACACTTCACCCTGTATCTCCAAAATCGAGTTTCACTTTCCCTACGAACGGTGGTGTACCGGTGTTGTTGCATGATCAATTTATTTTTGTTATTGTTTGATAGAACCATTCCATAGTACTCCTTATGTCCCTTTATAGGCATTACAATTCTTTTGAGGCATATAAATTAAGAAAATGTGGATTCATGTGTTAAAGTCAACAATGCATATGCAAACAATATTTTTATTTAGTATGTAATTTTTAACAAATAAGGAAACATAAAATTTTCCATAAGACGTATCAAAAGGAATACGTAACGTCTATAAAGCGATGGAGGGAGTAATAAACATGGAAAATTACTAAAGCGTTACACACCAAGTTGAAGAAAACTTCTCTGTTTTCTCTTCTTCCTCTTCATCTCAAACATGAAACATGTCCTTTTCCATTTCTGCCTTTTGTTTTTTTTCTGATTGCGAGGATGAATATACAATTTTGCCCTGCGTTCGGCCTTTATTTATTTTTTTTTTTTTTTGCTTCCTCCTTTTCCTTTTCTCGGTGACGAATTTACAGGAATGCCCTCCTCCGACTACCGCTTCAGCTTATTTGATCGATGCAACACATGTGCATGCGATATCGATGCAACACTACGAAAACGTTTCAATTATTTGTTTGAACTACGGTGCCCTAAATTTAATTTATTTAGTGCCACCGATCTTATGCTACTAAACTAAGAGTAAATTCTATATATCCCTTTATAAGGAATGCTCGTGTATAACTTATGCGCATAGTTAATAACTTAATGTATTCATGGTTGAAGTGTCATAGATATTAGTATACAGGAATATCGTTGTAAATATATACTCTAAAATTGAGTTCTACCAAAAAAAATCAATTCCTACTAAAAAAAACCTAATAAGAAAGATTACCGGAACTCTAGGAAAAACCCCATAAACTTACAAGTCTTTTGTTATAGTGTTTATTATATGGTGGCGAAGTAGAAGATTGCTCCCCTGCAGTGTGAAGTTAGGTTAGGCCGAAAACAAAAGTCAAGTTCAACCAATATATGGAGGGGCGACAACGACACATCGACCAATGATTAAGGAGTATACACATATTAATTTGTCCTTCCACCATGTTATATAAAAACCCCTCCTCCCTCCTTCAAAGTTATAAAAGTTCCCAAACCAACCCTACCGCGCGCTCTCATGGAAGAAGCCGCGCAGTCGGAAGCGAAAGCGAAGAATCCGACAAGAACACGAATAAGAAAAGCAAGAGCTGCCGTCGTTGGCCGCCTCAACAACGCCGGCGCCCCGATGAAGTGATATATATTTATATATATATATCCTTTTTCGTCTATCTAATTTTCTCCATATGCATGGAAGGTTAATCCCGCCCAGACGAATTTGTTGCCTGACTTGTGCAGGGATATTCCTAAGGACCCTCCTCTGAAGCAGTTGATGAAGTACGCCGTCCCCGCCGTGCTCGCCCTCCTAATGCTCCGCCACCAACGCCAGCCCGAAGCCCTGTTTCGGGAGAACCCGGCGCCGCTGTGGAGCTTCGTGGTGGCCAACGCCGTTTACTGGCTTGTCGCGGAAGCAATAACGACGAGGTCCTGCCGGAAAAGGCAATATGAGCTGATTTTGAGGCGTGCCGCTGTGGCATTTGGGCTTCTGTCTGCAATCTCGTTGATGTCGATGTTTCTGCCCTACCCCTTCTCTTTACTGCCTCTTCTTGCTTGGATGCTCTTTGCTCCGCTTTTGGCCTATGATTGGATTCGTACCCCACTAGTTAATGCGATCGGCAAAGTACGAGCTATGGTTGTTCGGGACAGAGGAGTAGTACTCGACCCGAACAACGAACTGCATACTTTGCCGGTCTCACTCTCACAATCGCAACCCGAACAACCAACTGCGTACTTTGCCGATCTCACTCTCACACAACCGAATCCAACTGGCTAAGCTTTATTTAAGGTTACTATTGTATAGGGAAAGGGAATAGGTTGCACAGTAGAAATTAAAGTATAGCATTTGAAAATATTATTATTTCGTGATGTGGATTGAATGTTATTGAATTCTTATTCTCTAAGTTGTAGCTTTTTGTAATATAAGCGCACCATTGTGTTTCTCAGATATAAATTCACTTCTTTATTTTTATGTGGAAAATGGGGGGAAACAAAATAAAGGTGAGGAGGGTAAGGTCTAGCCAGCCTGAATTCCTTTTTTTTATAAGTACGACTTAAAGTGAAAATTTTAGTGTCATTTATTCGGGACAGTCGAATTGTTGCAAATTTCTCGGGGCTTATTAGTATTTTGAATTGGCCAGGCCTAGCATGGGACTTCATTTTTCACAATTAATCGGGGGGCAATCATTCTTATTCTATTAGGAAAAAAGCCTCAAGTATGACCTTTCTATTTCTTGAGTTCTTGTTGAATTGGGAAAAAGACAAAAGGGCTGAGATTATATTGTAGATGCGCGTTGATTGGGAAATAGGGAGGAGTATTCATAAGAATTTCCTAAAGTATTGGTGCTGTATAAATTGGTGGCTCAAATCTCTGCATTAGGAGTAGGGGAAATTATAAACTAGTCTAAAATAGAATAATTAGAGAGAGATGAAAGGAAAGAAGAGAAAAGGATTATATATAAATGATTGAGACAAACATAAGCCCCACCAACTTTCTCTTTCTCCCACCCCTTTTACGGTTTTACCCCTCCGCCATGATTTTTGTATTTTATCTATTCTCTTGTTTTCATTTCTATTGGTAGAAGTTTGTTGTTTGCCTGGATATATTTTAGATAGTGAAAAGATGAGCCCAACCGTGGCTCCACCCTTGTTTATCTTTGCATGACAAAGCCCATTCAACTAATTACACACAGTTCTAAGTAATAATAATAATAATAATAATAATAATAATAATAATAATAATAATAATAATAATAATAATAATAATAAGATGATTAGGGGATTTTAAATGTATTGCGACGTGTAATTTTTTTCATTCAAAATAAGTGAAAATTATATGCTATATTCCGATAAAGAAATAAAGACAATTATATTTGGGGATAGCCGTGAGTATTATATACAAGCCTTTTTCTGGTAATTGAAAAAGCGTTTTTCATCTTTTTGAAAACTTTTGTGGTGAATGTTGCAAGTAGTTCCCATTCGTACCTCAGAATAAACAAAATAAAATTCTCATTGGGGCCCCACACAACATAATCCTAAATTCCTAATCTCACGATTTAGCTTCTTTATAGCAAGCTGAGTGGAGAGTTAATAAATGATTTTAAGGGGACCGACTTTGGATTTTCACTTTCCAAATATTGAATAAAGAAAGATCACTACATGTACAATTTTGCCCCCTCAACTCGACACTAGCTTGGTTGGGGCAGTTACGAGATTATATTTTATTACAACATAAAGTAAGCACTGATATTAGATTATCGTAATGAGTTATTTTAAGTGCTCGACAAAATAATCTCTCGAAGAGTTTATAAATTCTAAAAACAAGTTATACGACCTATGGTTGTTCCGAACGGAGGATTTGACCCGAACAACCAACTACTACGTACTTTACCAGTCTCACTCTCACACAACTAAGGGCCCGTTTGGCTAAGCTTATTTCAAAATGCTTATAAGCTCTAAGTGCTTATAAGATGTTTAAGAGCTTATAAGATGTATGAGGGTAAGAGCTTATAAGTTGTTGAAGTGTTTGGATAAAATAGCTTATAAGCTCAAGGAGATAATAAGAAAATAAAATCTGAAAATTAAAAAAATAAATTAAAAAAATAAATTTTTTGAAATCATAATGTTGTAACATCAAATGGAAGTGTATATAATATAAATATAAAAATAAAATAGAATTATAGTGGTAAACAAAAGTAAAAAAAAAAAAAAAAAGTTGGGTGGAGGAGCTTATTTTTTGGAGTGCTTATAAGCACTTTTTGCTTATTTTTGCATCTTATAAGCTCTTAAGGAGATTATTTTGCCAAACACATTTAGAGTGCTTATAAGCAGTCAAACAGCTTATAAGCAGTCAAACATCTTATAAGCTAGCTTATAAGCTTAGCCAAACACCCTCTAAGTCTAAAATTATTTGCTTACTTAAGGGCTCGTTTGGTAGGTCGGGTGGGATAGTCGGCCCGTGATTAAAACTTAGGTTAGCTACATGAGTTTCATAAGTAATGTGTAGTTTGGTTGGGAAGTTTCATATCCCAAGTGAAGAAGAAGTGTTGTTTGGTTACAATGAGTATTGAATGCAATTGATATGGGAAATGTCAAAATTACCCTTGATAGTTTTTGTCTTTTTGTGTTTTCCCCCATTTGATTTTTGGTGGAAAAAGGGGCGCACAATTTCCCCCAATTTCATCCTCTTCACCATTCTGCAAAGCACTCCCATTCTCTCCACTCCCCTTCCCACAATTTTCACACCCAGAAAACGGCGGCGGCGGCGCCGCGTAGAGCTTCTGAACAATCCCATCCCTCCGATTCCTGAGCTTGATCTCGTGATCGGCGGAGGCGACTGATATGGCCATGTCGATCCAAGTCCAGACATCGACGCCGGAATCCGAAGGAGCGGAACTCCTCCAAATCCATAACCGTCACTTCTTCTTCGTCTTATTCTTCTTCTTCTTCTTCGAAGAGGAGCTATGGAGTTAGAGAGAAATGGGAGTGGCAGTTTCTCCAAGAAATCGACGCCGGAATCCTGTATGAAGGAGCGGAACTCCTCCAAATCCATAACCGTCACTTCTTCTTCGTCTTGTTCTTCTTCTTCGTCTTGTTCTTCTTCTTCTTCTTCGAAGAGGAGCTATGGAGTTAGAGAGAAATGGGAGTGGCAGTTTCTCCAAGAAATCGACGCCGGAATCCGGTATGAATGAGCGGAACTCCTCCAAATCCATAACCGTCACTTCTTCTTCGTCTTGTTCTTCTTCTTCTTCTTCGTCTTGTTCTTCTTCTTCTTCGAAGAGGAGCTATGGAGTTAGAGAGAAATGGGAGTGGCAGTTTCTCCAAGAAATGGAGGGGTATTTTTGTATTTTCCTTTTTTACTCAGGGTTACTGTACATGGCCTGCTTCTGAAACTGGCCAAATTGGTGTGTTTATTCCACTAAAGCGGAACAGTGCCAAACAGTGCCGCAAACCCGGGCCCAAAATTAATCACGGGCCCCCAAGTTTCCGTAACTCCCGTACCAAACGGGTGATAAACCCGGTTAGTAATCATTATCATGGGCTTATCCGGGCTACCAAACGCAACCTAAGGTTACTATATATAATCCCTCCGTCACAAACGAAATGCACTCTTATAAAGAAGCTCTCACAAGTGGGGTGAACGTGTATGAAGCAATTTCCATTATGGTCCTACATAAGCTGAATAGGAATGTAAGCTGAATATTATATTAAAATAGAAAGGCGACGGGCCCTTTTCCGATGAGATAAAGTTTGATTGGGCCAATATGTTTCTAGATATTTGGGCCTCACTCGACTTATCACCTCTATTCGAAATGGGCCGAAATGGGCCGGCCCAGAAAAATGATAATGATGACTACTAGTCCATCATTAAAACAATTAAATCTTTTCATTCATTTTTTTTTATCGTGAGAAATTGCAATCGCTATTCGTGACGTAATCTAAACCGACCCTGTTTAATGACCTGGAAACAATGCAGTGTGAGTGTGTGACAAGCTCAAACTTATAGTCATCGTTCATTTCTCGATAATTATTTATATGTATATAAGGTATAAAATGAAACAAGTCGTCCTAAAAATTGAGTTACTATATTTTGTATCTAACTATCTATGGTATTCTTTTTTACCGTAGGCTTAGTAACATAACATCCACCAACTAGAGAATCATCCAAGTGTAAACTAGAATCAACTAAAATAACAATTTCATTTTCATCACGGAATTTGTATGGGGGAAACGACGTGCAGCGACTGAATCACATCAATGTCAGGCACATTGAGCGGCGGCAGAGAGAAGTGGCTGTAGGTGGAGCTCCCTCTCCTCATCTCCTGCAGCGTTAGCAGAGCCGCCACCGTGTTCCGGAATATTCCCTCCCCGGGAGCCACCACCGCCCCTCCGTCTTCCTCTCGGAACAACCTAGTAGCTTCCGAAGGCGGAAACACCGACTCAATTGTGGTCTCGCACTCCTTGACGAGCTTCGAGATGAGGTCCGTCGTGAAGAAGGGCTGCTGCAGAACCTTCTGGATGAAAGGCAGCCGTAGAACTCCCCCGGTCCTCTTGTCGTACTTCTTTAGGATCTTCGCGAGCCCTAGACAATTCACGAATTCACGAATTCTTCGATTAATTTTTTTGTTTCTCGGTAGAGAATTATTTTGATCGAGTATGTGTACCTGTGTAGTTGATGTTGCTGTAGTTCATTAAGAGGACCATCTCGCCGTGAAAGTTGACGATGTCTTTCCGAATTTTGCACATTTGCTCTTTGAACTCCGTCTCCGATGCCTGACTGCCGTTAGGTCCCCATCTTTCCATCACTTTCTTTATTCTCTGCGGCAATTCCTACATCACAACATATTTTATGTTCTTCAGTTTTTTATGTGTTCAGATTAAATGCTTTGTTTTTTTTTTTTTTTCAGAATAATTTTGAATGCTCATGCAATATTTGAGTCTCTATATTAGTATTATTTCTTAAATTAATATTATATGCATTTAGTTCTTAGAAACAAAGGTTGACCTTAAGTTTGAAAAAGTATTCGACACTGACTCAAAATTTAAATTAACAAGTCTTAACTTAAATTAATTGACCACTCTTCCAATGATAAAAAGTGTCAAGCTTTTTATTTATTTTATTTGTTTAATTTCGACCTTAATTAATTCTGCAGCTGCCTATCTTAAATTATGCGTTGCTGCTTAAAAAAAGAAAAAGGAAGAAAGTACGCATTAAGCTACTACCTACTGCA
Organism: Thymus mandschuricus; assembly: GCA_029379335.1. Classification (NCBI taxonomy): domain Eukaryota; kingdom Viridiplantae; phylum Streptophyta; class Magnoliopsida; order Lamiales; family Lamiaceae; genus Thymus; species Thymus mandschuricus. The sequence goes on from CM057072.1 coordinate 1,856,244, forward strand.
ATTCACATTCAGCGCTCGAACTCGAGCTCTTTAACTCCGAAACTTAACCCCACCGAATATATGCAATTCACATTCTTTCTAATTAAGTAGAGCGCTTATGATTTCTCATATGAAGTGAAAACTTTCCACTTAAAACTAAAATTCTATTTAGCCACTGAAAAAAAAGAATTGAAGAGGAAGGAGAAAAGCAAACCTTATGGCGAATGACAAAATCCTCTTCTTGCTCCATGAAGAAGGCATTGAACTTGTCGATCTCCGTGTTCAGCAGGTACATGAACTCCGCCTCCGCCTTGCCGCACTGCACCGATCCATTCAGCGAAGGTGGAGGCGCCGCCGATATCAGCTTCACCAGCTTCTTCAGCCTCTTGTACGACAGGTAATTCTCCCTCCACTCCGGCAAACTCTCCTCTATCTGCTTCTTCAACCTCTTCCCGAACTTCATCCGATCCGATCCGATCCGATCCGATCAATCGACAACTATCTACACTCGATCTCTAGATCTCTCTCACTCTCAATGGGTGTGTGTGTGGAAAAAGAGAAGAAAAGTGTGGGTGAAGAAGAAGGGGGATTAGGTGGGGGTGGTTTATTAATGGGAAAAAGAGATAGAATATCTAAAGAGCATATGCTTGGCGTGATGAAGTGGCGATTAGAAAAGGTATTTCAAGTCTTTGAATTCTCGCAGCATATTCCCTCCCTATCCTAATACACTACTTACACCTCTTAATTGCCTTTTTCATGCCATTATTTTATCGTCGGAGCAATGCTCGACTACCCACCGTGAACATAGTAAAAATGTTCATTGATAACGTAACATACTAAACTATCTAAAAAAGAAAAACTCTATCAGTGTCACATCAACAATTGATACATTAAGAGTGTCCACCACCATATCAGTAAAAATGTTCATGGTTAACAAGGGAACGTTTCTCGTTATCATTAATTATAATTAATTACGTCTAATCTTAAAATTAACCACACCGACGGCGCATTTTAGTAATAATAAATCTAATGAACCCCTTGTGGAAAGATCTTTATCAGTTTATCCCGGGAATAATTCGTCAAGTAGGTATTAGGATAATGATTTTCTTAATAAAATTGATTAAATTTTTTTGTTTATTATTAGAAAATTGGTTTAGGACAGAAGGGCTCGTAGGAATCTTCTTAGAATCTTCCAAGATTGGAACATTACTCCCTCCGTCTTTAAATAAGTGTCCCGAACCGTCAAAAATTTTGTCCCTAAATAAGTGTCCTATTACATTTTTCCAAGCAAAAATTACACAAAAGTACCAAAACTACCCTTCTTGGAAATCTAAAAGTGGGAGAAAGACAAAAATAAATAAATAAATAATCAAGGATTTTAAGGGCATAAGTGTCATTTTAGCATTCTCCTTGGTTTTTTCAAATTGGCGGCTCGGGACACTTATTTAAAGACGGAGGGAGTACTTATTATTATGACTTGGACTTTTACATGTGGGATTACTTTTTGCCACGTCGCCTTCTCGACACTGTGGCCTTTTCGGTATTATCATCATTTTACGAGGGTAAAACGGGAAATAGATTCGAAGGAAAACGACGCCGTTTGTGAGGCTGTGTTTTACGTTATCCGAAGTTGTCGTTTCAGACAGTTAAACCTCAGCTAAAACCCCTCTTCTCCATTTCTTGCAATGCCTCCTCACCAAGAATGTCTGTCTCAACGAAATCCCCACGAATTTCTCTCTCTTCCCAGCACTCGAATCCCCAATTCCCGCGGTTGCCGAATTCCAAAACCCAGAATTTCGTTCAGATTATATCGAAAAATAGCAAATTTTCTCTCAGGAAAAGCCACCATAATTCGCTTTTGAGCTCGAGCTCGTCCTTCACGGCCGACCCCAACTCGTATTTGAGCCAGCTGTGTACTCAGAACGAGCTGAATCAAGCCGTGAACGTTCTTGCTTCGGTGGGTAAAGAGATTCCGGCGGATATACAGGAAGAAACCTTTGTGTCTCTGGTGAGGTTGTGCGAGTACAAGAGGGCTTCGGATGAAGGTTCGTTCATTTACTCTTTGGTCTCGAATTCGATTACCCATTTGAGTTTGAGGTTGGGAAATGCGCTCTTGAGCATGTTTGTGAGGTTGGGGAATTTGGGCGATGCGTGGTATGTTTTTGGGAAGATGGAGGAAAGGGATTTGTTTTCTTGGAATGTTTTGATTGGTGGGTATGCGAAGAACGGGTTCCTCGAAGAGGCGATTGAGTTGTATGGGAGGATGTTGTGGCTTGGTGGTGTTGGGGTTAGTCCTGATGTGTATACTTTTCCTTGTGTGTTGAGGGCTTGTGGTGGATTGGGGAATTTGGATTGGGGTAGGGAGATTCATGGCCATGTGTTGCGGTTCGGGTTTGAATCGGATGTTGATGTTGTGAACTCTTTGATCACTATGTATGTCAAGTGTGGGGATTTGTGGAATGCGAGGATGGTGTTTGATAAAATGGATAAGAGGGATAGGATCTCGTGGAATGCTATGATTGCGGGTTACTTTGAGAATGGCGAGTGTTTGGAAGGGCTGCGGTTGTTCTTTTCCATGAGGGAATGCTGCTTCCATCCCGATTTGATGACCATGACCAGTGTGATTTCAGCTTGTGAAGTCTTTGGTGATGAGAAGCTTGGGAAGGCGGTTCATGGATACGTTGCGAAGATGGAATTTGGGGATGATGATTCAGTAGGTAATTCGTTGATTCAGATGCATTCGAGTTTTGGAAGGTTGAGTGAAGCAGAGAAAGTTTTTGCTAGAATGGAGTGTAAAGATGTGGTATCTTGGACTTCGATGATTACAGGTTATAACAACAATGGTTTCCCCCAAAAGGCTGTCGAGACTTATGAACTGATGGAGGTTGAAGGTGTTTCCCCTGATGAAATCACTATAGCCGGTGTTTTATCTGCTTGTGCTACTCTTGGTTTTCTTGATATGGGAATAAAGCTACACGAGCTAGCTAAAAGGACAGGACTTATCGGGTATCCTATGGTGGCTAATGTTCTGATTGACTTCTACTCAAAGTGTAAATGCATTGATAAGGCAGTAGAAGTGTTTCATCAGATTCCTGATAAAAACGTAGTTTCTTGGACTTCGATCATTCTTGGGCTTCGAATCAATAACAGAAGCTTCGAAGCATTGATCTATTTTAGGCAAATGAAGATAAGTCTAGAGCCGAATGAAGTCACCTTGCTCTCTGTGCTTTCTGCATGTGCTAGAATAGGAGCACTGATGTGTGGGAAGGAAATCCATGCACATGTGCTGAAAACTGGATTAGCATTCGAGGGTTTTCTTCCGAATGCACTGTTGGATATGTATGTTCGATGTGGGAGAATGGTGCCTGCTAGAAATCAGTTTAAGACGCAGAAACAAGACGTTGCTTCTTGGAACACTCTGCTCACTGGCCATGCTGAGAAGGGTGAAGGTGCACTTGCCATTGATTTATTCAACGAAATGATTAAATCAGAAATAAAACCGGATGAAATCACATTTATTGCTCTGTTATGTGCTTGTAGCAGGTCAGGTATGGTAAGAGAAGGCATGGATTATTTCTATATTATGGAAACACAATATTCTGTCACTCCAAATATGAAGCATTATGCATGTGTTGTGGATTTGCTGGGGCGTGGAGGAAAGCTTGAGAATGCGTACGAGTTCATCAAACAAATGCCTATGACTCCGGATCCACCTATATGGGGAGCTTTGTTAAACGCTTGTAGGATCCATAGACGAGTCGAGCTTGGTGAAATTGCTGCTAAGAATATTTTCGGGATGGACAACAGAAGCGTTGGATATTATATGCTGTTGTGTGATTTGTATTCAGACAGTGGAAAATGGGATGAAGTTGCTAAGTTGAGGAAAACGATGAGAGAGATAGGGCTCACCATCGATCCTGGTTGTAGTTGGATAGAAGTGAAGGGAAAGGTCCATGCATTTCTCAGTGGGGACAGTTCGCACCCTCAACTACGAGAAATGAACGGTATTTTGCAAGGTTTTTATCAGAAAATGAAGGCAGCAGGCTATAGTGATCCGGAGAGAAGTTTTGTGAATGAAGTCGAAGCTTCAAAAGCTGATGTTTTCTGTGGTCATAGTGAGAGGTTGGCTGTCGCATTTGGGCTTATAAATACTTCGCCTGGGATGCCTGTTTGGGTCACCAAGAATCTTTACATGTGTGAGAGCTGCCATAACACGATGAAATTCATTACAAAGGCTGTTCGGAGAGAGATTTCTGTTCGAGACACTGAGCATTTTCATCATTTCAAGGATGGGAGCTGTTCTTGTGGAGATGAAGGATTTGGGAAATTCTTGGATTAACTGAAGTGCTCTTTCAGATTTGTACTGTCCCTTTATACACTGGTGGGAAGATGCAGAAAGAAATACTAAATACGAAGAGATCCGAAGTTCTGTAAGTGGATTCAAGAGCTCAGCTTGTATATTTGTATCTGTAGAATTATGAAGCTGGATGCATGTAGATATGGGATTTGTTCGAAAGAAGCTCTTGTTTAGGGCGATGTTCTTCTGTTCCTTCGTGTGCAGCAGTCGTTTCTGTAAAATGCATCTTGTAGTGCCACCAGAATCACATGATATATACAGACAGAACTCAGTTTACACATTTTGCTCAATATGTTTCATTACTCTGAATATACTTAAAGAAATACAAAGAACGGAAAGATTCCATAGAGTCGAGACGATCTCCACAGTACAGGTTATCAAACAACAAGCTGTTATATTACATACAAATATCTTCACAAACCAATATAGGAAACAAGCCAATGAATGAAATGAAAGCGAAAAACGAACACACCATTATTTTCTTAGGAGGGCGCTTACTTGCCTCTCAACAAATGATACCACACATATAACCTATTATCATCACCTGCACAATCTAAATCCTCACTGCTTTCTTGATTGTCTTGATAGACGATTTGATGAAGCTGTTTCTGGCTCGAAGGTTATCATTCCCATCATTATCATCAAGTACCAAGGGCTTCCTTCCTATGCAGTCCACTCTCTTTTTCATGCCTTCCAATATGAGGGAGGGAGAAGAAGGTATGCGCCTAAATGCACGGGCACTCTCTGACCTCAAAAGTTCCTTCTCCTTGACAACCTTCTCTCTCCTAATTTTCTCATCGGGGCTACTCATTCTTCCTGCACCTTTACCTGGAGAAGCCTTCATTCTCTGTGTCACAACTCTATAAGGAGGGTTCTTGATGGGAGTGTTGATATTTGCCATATTTTTGTCATTCTCTTTATCTTCGTTTATATCTGAGGCGATTGGCTGATTATCCATCTTTTCTTCAACCACTCTCACAGCATCTCTGCTTTCTACCTTCTGAGCTCTTGTATCTTTGATATCCTTGTGGGGATATACCATGTTCAGTTTCTCGATTAGTTCATCTGTCTTGGTAGCTTCTTTCTCATTGGAGATTTGTGCGTCTGTATCTGCATCCTCGGGGGTATTCTCAAGCAGAAACTGCATCCATTTCTCTATATTTCCTTTCCCACGTAGCCTTCTGCTTTCTTCGTCCTCCTCTTCCTCGGGTTCATGTGGAAATGGGAACTGAATATTGTATACTTTCCCTCCATCTTCAATCTCCAACTTTTCCAGCCTTTCCTCAACTATGTACTCATCCTCTCCAGCAATAATAGCTTTATCTACATCTGGCTTCAAGATTTGAATTTTAGTAGTGGTTTCTTTCTCACCGTCAACTTCTTCCTCCTCCTCTACTTCCTCGTTTGGCAGTGAAGCTATCTGCTCCTCTTCCAAGAACTTCCTCAGTTCCTTGTGTAAATGAGCAGCAGACTTTATTTCAGGCAAGCACAGAAGAGCATTATTCTCTGCAGTTTCCTCGCATAAAGCTTCGTGCTCTTCAATTTCTAGCTGTTCTGGCTCATGCTCTTTTAAACAAAGAGGAATGTTCTCATCATCCTCCTCGATGAGTGAATCATCCATTCTCGATCTTTTCCTCGCCTGCTCCCATTCAGGTCTGATCTGCTTCTCCAGATCATCTCTCTGTTTAAACTTCCTGTGGAGTTCCCTCTCAGAAGAATCACAGATTGCTTTCTGAGCTTCGAGTCTAGCCAAAAGAGCACTAGCTGCAGCTTGGTTCAACCTCACTTGTTCTTTATAGACAACACTTCTGCAAGAAGAAAACACACAAACACACAATCCAGTTAAGGAACTTATCTCGTATGCTTTCTCATGAACAAAAAGTTTGGTTTTTCTAGAGATCTTACTGATGCATGGCGTCTCTGATCATCTTCTCCAGCATTGTCCTGTAAGAACACTGCGACTCCGCCAGCCTTCGACACTTTTCTGCCCTTCTTCTCTTCTTTATCAGCACCAACTCCAGTTCTTGAATAGAGAGTTTATCTTCCTCAGTCTTCTGCTCCAGTTCGCAAACTTCATTATCTAACCTATGTATCTCTGAGTGCATCTTTGATGCCTCTTCCCTCTGCTTCAAAGAATCTCTGGCCATGACAATCGCTTGGTATGGATTCGTCGTCATCAGCGCATTTTCGTTCTCTTTGGAAAGTAGCTTGCCTTTCCTCACAGCTGATGAAATCAAACATAAAAGTTATAAAGAGAGACACAATATTTGATGCAATTCTTAATTCATTTAATACTGTACTAACCAACTATAGGAGTATTGGACCTAGGCCTTCTGTTCAAATCCAGTGATTTCGACGGAGCATCAAAGGATTCTCTTCGAGTCTGGACTACTGCAGCCGGAGCCAGACCTACCCTTTCTTCTGATTCCAAGAAATGTTGGGGGAAACTGTGGGATTCAACTGTCTGTGAAGCATTCAGTTCTTCACTTTCACCTTCATAAAACAACCACGAAAACGCCCTTCGCCTGAAAAATAAAGACAACAAACCTAGTTAAGTATCATCACAAGATTTTGGCTTCCTTATGATGACCAAGGTTACTGATCTACAATACCTGAAATCCGAGTTAGACGAGGCGAAGATGGACAGGAACTGGTTAATGGATATGCCTACTTGCAAGTCCCACCATGGAATCAGAAACTCTAGCTTGTTATGCTTTCTTCTGCACACTTGCCACTGCAATATTCTGAGGTTGCTTGGAAGAGTCAATCCTCCTCCTACATTTTTAGCAACACCAAATGTTTCAAAACCCTCACAACTAATTTACCCTCAAATCTAAGACGAGATTAGTGAATGGAAATTACTTGAGCAAGGGAACCAATGATCAATATCCCATGCAAGGGGGGAAGCAGCATCTGCATGATAGTACAGAACGTTTCCATATGGATCTACACGAATAATTTCCGGGTCGAAACCAGCATTCCTGAAGATTTTAGGACAATGATTAACAACTAGCAACGCGCTAAGTTTGAGAATCGAGAAGATTAAACATAAAAACATGAAATGGGATAAGTGCACTGCATTATTATTATTACCCAAGATGATTGAGCTGTTTCCATAGGAGGCTCAAGAAGATCTTGGGCTTTGTAGTGGGTTTTGCTTTGGGGTCTATCAATGGAAAAAACGTCTCATCCAACTCCTTTGCTCTTGCATCCTGCATAATGCATATCCCCCAATTCAATTCAAATTTAAAGAAAACAACTCCTAGTGAAGTGATGAGTGAGAATTAGTGAAAGAGTACAGAATCTAACAATCCAACATCAAAAACCCAGAATTTCAACAACTCTAGCTTGAAGAAGAGTCTACGTGTAACACCAATCTATAAACTAGAAGATAATTCCAGTACAAAAAAACCCTAAGCTCTCCAAAAATCTTCTGCGATTCTTAAATTTCATACATATTAATTACCTCCGAAATCACCAGCAATCATACTGTAAATTCAAGAATCGCAATCGAAAAAAACAAAAACAAAAAATCCACACAATTCTACCAAGAATCTCACAATATGAACAAAATCCTCGCCAAGAAACATAAAACCCAAATACTTTCTCAATCAATCGGTAATTTCTCATCCAAACAACAACAGTTACCTCTTGAGGAACCAAAGCATAAGGGGTGTAGGTGTGGGGCGGGCCATGGGTGAAGGGGCCGAAGCTCCGATCGCGACAGAGCTTGGCGTAAGCTTTGGGGTAGCCGAGGCCTTCGTCCACCGCCATTTCTTCCTCCGTGAACACGTAATCGTTCGACATTTCGAGATTCTTCCAACTCTTCTTCTCAGTAGCTGAAAAAAGATCGAGTGATTTTAAGAGGAGAATTGAAGGATAAGGAAAGTTAACGGTCGATTGGGGGAAATTTTTAAAAGGATTAGTTTCTTCCAACCCTTTTTTCAAATAGAGTAGTTGGAGTTGTAACGGCTATATTTGATGACCCACAGCTCACGCCTCACTCATATAGTAAATGGCTACCGCCTCTCATTAAAGACTCCTATCCTAGCTGCGGAAAGACGAGTTTGCCCTTACGTCTCACTTCACTTTACTTTTTTCTTTTTTTCTTTTTAATTAGGACGTTCCACTTTAAATGGCTTGTTTTCTAAAATTGAAAGATGTAATCCTTATTTTCTGTGTGGATCCCTTAATTTTTACTTTTAACATTACGTCTAAAATCGTATAAAAATAAAACAAGTCAATTAAAATGTACGTAAATTCATACTCAGAAGTAATTAGTGAAAATTTTCGAAGAAGGGAATAACGCTAGGCATTTATTTGTGTTTCAATGTAAAATTGTTCGATTTTGAAGTAATGAAAGGGTATAAAATAATGATTGTGATTTGAATGTGGAATAAGCGAGTTTTTAAAAAGCCTTTTGGAATTGAACCGTGGGGCCCATCTCGTGGGGGATTGTTACTGTTTTCCTACACTTAAATTTTGAGTAAAGTAAAATATATACTAACATTAATTCAAACTATATGCATTGATTAAATTAAATGAATTTTATGGTGCATGCATGCCTTTCATGTCTAAATTTTAATACCATTGGAATACATGGAAAAAAAATTAACATTCAAGTTTCAAGGCCTTTGGGTAAAGAATAGTGAAGTTCATATCTCAATTTCGAGTATTTCTTGATGCGATCTTTAATTTTTCTCGTTAAAACTGTTCGAAGAAATTACATATATTCGACAGTGCATTAATGTTGTTTTATTTTATCAAGGGCATTATACCAAACCTAAAACATAACCTCAAATTAAATACACAAGCTCTTCATTTTAAATTCGATTCCTTAGGGCTCAAAAAGAATAAGAGTTCCTTCAAGTAAAAAGAATAAAAGTTTTGCATCTTCTTCTCTTTCATAATTCAAACGGAAGAAATCATCTAATCCAAACAAAAACCTCATTATTGGGCCTTTTTTCATAATTGGGCTCCCAACTTGACTATACCCACATTGAAATGGGCCAACTCGATGTTGATTTGGGCTTCAAACTGTACTATTCGCATACTGATTTGGGCTTCCAATTTACTATTTCGATTACTTTTTTGGCATTAATTCTTCTGGTGTAGCATCTAAAAATCAAACCTTACGCGAACTATATGCAGACAGTAGTAGGGTATGATGTAAATTGAGAATGAAAGGGGCATGGAAATGGAATGGAATCATGGTGTCTGTGGCGTAAATCAAAGGGAATGTTGACTCCTACATCAAAACACATGCATTAAGTATTATTTTCAAAGATTGCTCAAATTAGGCAACAAAACACAGACAAATCCGTATGGAGTATTAAAAGATATTCGCATTGTTGAATTAATATTCATTTTACTTATAACAAAGTGAGTCTCTTACAATAATAAAACGAACGATTGATTCGGGACGAAGGAAGTATCGTATAAGGAGGCGAAGTGGACTGGTAAGAAATTAGTATATCAAAATTAAATATATTCGTTAGGTGTGATTTTTTATTATGGGTTACATAAGCAATAATTGTAATATTCGTGAGTAGTCTAGTGTTGGTTTTTGCACCATATAATTGAACTCTAAGTCTACCTATATATTATATACTACCACTTTTAATTAATTATAATTGGCTGCTAGTTGGTCAACACTAGTAAATTCTTGCGCAATAATCGTAGCACCATCCATTTATTTGTACGTTTCTTTAATTTACAAATATTATTCTTCAACAAGATTTCGCATTTTTGTTTTTGAACAATAGTAGTAATAATTCTTATTTAGATTTAACTAAATAGATTTTGAATATGACCAAAAATAAATAAATTAATTAAGAGTGGCGAAGTATGTCATGTTAGTTAATCTCCACAGTCGGTAGGGAGCCAAGGGTGTTAGTGTAATTTCACTATTAAGATCAAAATCTACGAGGTGCATTATGAAACTAATGTAACTAACTTTTTAATTTGTTCTAGAAAAATCACACTTTTTCTTTTACACAATTACTATTTACTCCGTACCATCGAATGAATGCGTGTCTTGAATAAACGCGAGATATCAAAATAGACCTGTATCGATACATTTTACTATATATTAGATTTGCATGATATTGCATTAGTATTTTCTGATAACTTTATAGTTAGTGACAAATTATCTTAAAGCACTCTTCACCTATTTATACGTTTAGCCAAAAATGGTGCAAAGAAAAGGAAATTATATAGAGAAGTGTGAGTGAGGTAGGGGGTGGGGACAAAATTGGAAAAATAAAACTTAAATAGAAATATTAAGAAGAAATAGAGAGGAAATCTTGACTTGTAGTACTTAAATTTGATGGACGAGACTCGACCTGTTTAATGAATAATGGACTTGGAAACCATACCACACGACAATAATAATTCATCAACACCATTTTTTATATTTTTAGTATAAAATAAAATATAAATAAATAAAAGAAAATATTATAGTTGGTCGAAAAGAAACACATAATTAAAAGTCATAGAATTCTATCCTACTTTGTTACAAGAGAAAAAGCCCTAAAAATCATCCATAGTGATGGTGATGCCACTATCAACGGACTTGAAATAGAATGCCCAATTACTCCATTGCTTATTTTCACATTGAGAATTTCAAGCTTTCTACTCTACACATAAATGCACTTTGCACCAAGTGCAAAAAGGGCTATAACCATTAACCAATTTTAATACTATAGATATATAGACTTTGGTGGTGGATATGAGGAAAATTGTACATGTCTGAGTACTTTTATTGATCAATCATATTCGTCTCACTTGATTAAAGCTTCGATTTACTCTTTTATTAGTTTATCAGAATGATTAAAAGATCGAGACGTAGTTATGCTGGACGAAAGGAGTATATAAGTAATATTTTTGAATAAATGATGTTTGGAGTTTTAGAACGGCCAAGATTGTTATGACTCATTCTTGAATTTGTGTTGCATTTTGAAGTCATAGTCCTATATAAGAAAGACTTTTATGTATGTCATTCTTTTCTCTTCTAAAATTTCAACAATTTTAAGAGAGAGAGAGAGAGAAACATCCCCTTGAAGAAGGCCTCAATCTCATGTCATGGTTTGGAAAATTGCATGACAATTTAGATGTAGAAAATAAGAGTTGTTGTCACTTAGTAGTTTGTAGATAATTATTCCACAACCCTTTCTACACTCGTTGACTATTGCCACCCCCCCTTCACCAAAATAAACAAAAGGAAAAATCGTTCATTTGGACCGGGTTCAACGTTTAATGAGGTTTCATCAATTAGAACAAATACCACTATACTTGATCAAGACTTTTTTTCTGGCTTGACGAGTGGAAATATGCAACCAATATTGGTCAATACTCCACAAAACGTATCGAAAGTTAAAGTCCATTCAATCGAAAATTTACATAATTCAAAATCCCGACCTTTTAATTTAAACTTAATTTAGAAAATAAAAGGAAATGATTATAATAATAGATCAGTAACCGACACAACGAACCACGATCGCCGTCTATCGCCTAAGTTTGTGTTTATGATAGTAGACCTAAATATTTTTGCTTCATAAAATGTGGTGTTTTCTGCTGATTAGACTAGCATTATATGAGAATATGAGATACTCATGCATTCACAAAAAAGGGTCAAAGAATCAAACTCAAAATCTTGAAGATTTTCTTATCTTCTCTTTTTCTTCTTCTTCTTTTTTTTTTTTTTTTTTTTTTTTTTTTTTTTCATTTTAGATAATTAAACTACTACAGTGGAGTAGAACAAACTTCAATAATGATTTTATTTGAACTTTTTATTTTTTCTTCTGATAAAATCTGAAGACACACACACAGTACACACAGTTGATAGGAAGAAAAGAGAATTGGTATATTCTTCCATTTACTCTTATTGGCTACTTTGGGTACACTTTCTTTTAGCCCATATCTTTTTCAGAGGAAAAGTGAGTAATCTAAAAGGGTGAGGAACATTTTTTTTTTCTCTTCAATAGTTTGCATACAAAATTACAACTATTAAAAAAGACTATTCTTTACTAACTCATATTTTCAATAATGCCACTGATTTTTCAAGCTATTATCAACCACTCAATGCTCTAGTTCTTACACAAATCAAAGGTATTATAAGATCATTAACACATTAAGTATTAATCTTAAATTAATGGCTCGAACACTCACACACTTATTCAAAATTCAAAATGACTCAAACCCTCGACCTCTTAAGTTAACCTTTGCCTTAATATGTTAGTACCTCATACAATTCAGTTGTGAAATTCCACTATACAAACCTTGTATTTATAGTGAAAGAAATCCCTAAAAGGAATTCCAATCGTGAAATCTCCTTAACGGAACTAAAAACTAACAAATCGAGAGGAAATCAAATAAATACTTTGTTATTATTATGTATGTATCAAAGTTTATATGCGTTTGGATTCGACGTCAATTAAGCTTCACATAGATGTTCTAAAATGTTCCATATTTCGTATTATACGGCACCTCAATTTAGGGCCCGTTTGGTAGCATATTAAAGATAAGGAAACTTATGATTCGAATTAAGATAGTAATAAGAGAATACACATTCGAAATTTTGATTTTATTACAAAGAGATTTTATTTCATATCGATGTGCATATATTTATCACAATAATTGCACAATTATAGTAACTTTTAAAGTATACGATAATAAATCTGCCAAACTTTATGTCAAGGGAAAAAGATAACTTCCTCAAAAGATACTTTTCCAAAAAAAGAAAAGAAAAGAAAACACATTATCAAAATAAATAAAACAACTCAAGCCCTTTTTTAAACAACATTTTATAAATCAATTAAGATAATAAAACGTAATCAGACGGGACGAGAGGCAAATTTCGAAGCACGGATCCAGAAAGTAGGAGGCATTAATAAGAAACGCATGAAAATAGCATTAACTTTTCTCACTGGGCCTGCATGAGGGCCGGATACTTCGCTCATGCCCAACCAACTACCCATATTCTCTTTTCTTTTTACATAATCACTTGTTTTTTAATTACTATTTATTTCCCAGTTTAGCAAAGAGATTAACTGCACTAAATTCATGTCAACTGTCTTTTGGTGCAAAGAATTATGCAAAATTAATTAATTACTGCATCAACTGTTTTTCCTTCTTCTTTTTTCAGACCTGACACCAAAAAAAAAAAAAAAAATCCCTACACAGTGTAGTAAAAAGAGGCCAACCTTTTCTTTTTTTCTTTGATCAATTAATTGTTTTTTTTTTTAAATTATAGAAAAAAAAAAAATGGTGGTAACATGTGGAAGCTATGAACAGTACAATAAATCCCATTTTTGCCAGAAAGCAGAATTATGTAACAGCCATCAACAGTGCAAGGAATCGGAAAAAACAACTGTAATAATAGTATAATTAAAATTAGCCAAAATTTATGTGGTTTCTGTAATAAGAGTTCCATTTAATTAAGCAATAAGAACAAAACTTTCTTCTTCTTTTTTCTTTTTTTTTTTAATAAATAATAATTTACCTCTAAATTCAATCGTCATTCCTTAATGGGGTGGACGAACTCTGCATCGGAAACCGCCGAAATCGCGATTTCCTCTTCTTCCGCCGGCGCCGGCAGGTTCAGATCTATGCTGAAAGCTTGAGATATTCTCGAAGCTTTATCGATGGAGTTGTTGTAATTTGTCGGAATTGCCCCTGCGCCGATGAAATGCGTTCTCTTGTGCCCGCCGAGCGCTTGCCCCGACGAGAATATTCTTTCGCAGAATGGGCACTGGTGTACCTTCGCCTCCGCCTTCGGCGGCGGCGGCGGTGGAGGTGCCGGAGTGTTGACTTTGATTTTCTTGTGGCTGGCACGGTGGCCGCCGAGGGCTTGATAGGAACGGAACAGCTTGTTGCATTCCTCGCACCTGTATTTCCCTCTGAATTTATTCTTCGCCATTTTCGCCACGCCGGAATCTCCGAAAATATCTTCGTTTCCGAATTTCTCCGATTCCTCTTCATCTTCATCTTCTACGTATTCTCTCTCTTCCTTCTCCCACTTGTCTTTGGACAGCATAATGAGGCAGTGCGCCACGTGTTCCTCCGGCGTCGTGTCGGAGATCGAGCTCAGCGGCGACGACTGGTCGTCGGCATCGGCGGCGGCAGCGACGACGAACTTTGTCCGCTTCCGAACCTTAAACACGCCGAAGTCGGAGATTCTCGTCTCCCTCGCGCGCTTCGATCTCCTCCTGCAGATCGGAACCTTCTCCGACGACTCTGCTTCGCTGTCGCCGTCGCCGCCCTGCACCACGACGGAGGGGAAGTCGTGATCCAACAGAAGCGCGCTCTTTTTAGGATTCTCTCTCAGCTCGTAGCTCGACACCACCCTCAGCACCGCCTCTCTCTCCACCTCATCGTACTCTTCTTCTTCATCCTCCTCCGACGAAGACGACGGCAGTGAATACGAACGAAGCGACTGAAACTCATGAGTAAAATCATCGCCATTTTCGAGCTTCGAAGCTTTATCTTCTGCATAAAACTTCATCATGTGCGACCTCATGTGCCCCCCTAGAGCTCTTCCATTAGCAAATTTTCTGTAGCAGAGCTTGCACCTGTGCTGCTTCTCCATCGCGCGCCATTACAGCCTGAAAAAAGAAGGAAGCTTCTCTCCCTCACGCACTCAGCGTGTTCTCTGTGAGTGTTCTTGAAGTTGCTTTTGCCCTCTCTCTCTCTCTCTCTCTCTCTCTCTCTCTCTCTCTGTGATTTGAACAAGTACATAGAGTGTGGAAGCTAAAAGGAGTAGGTGACAAGCATTCCTCCACCCAGAGAATATATATACACATCAAACACCCTCTCCTTTCTCTCTCTCTCTCTAAACAAAAATATATAAGTATTTATTTTCTTCAAAAGAAATTAGAGAAATAAGATTCTGCGATAATTTGTGAGGTTATATTTTATAATTAAAACGGCAATACACAATTAATACCAAAAACTAAGCCTCAAGGCGAGGACACTAAACATGTAACATGCGACCATTGCATTAATTCCCCATTTTATTCGATCTCCCAATTTTATTTCTTTCCATAAAAGCCCCCCATTTTAAATGACGGATTTCCGAATGCCATGGATCTCACGGGGGGCATTCTCGGAATTATGGAGGAGGTTACGAAAATAATACAACTACTAATTCAATTTAATTTGCTTTTAAACAAGTCAAGCAAACTGCTTAATTTTTTTTATTTTTTTTTTATTTTTTTCATTTAATTTATGCTTGTAAGTTGTAACCACAAAAAGGAGAATTGAGGACCAGACTCCAAGAATAAATAAAGCTTTCCTTAAATATTTGATCATTGACTCACACACACAAACATAAAGCAACCCATTTTCTCTCTCTCTCTCTCTCCTTTTTTTTTTTTTTTTTTTTTTTTTTTTTTTAAGTTATTTAAATTTAAGCAAGTAAATGTAATTAACCTTGAAATTAGAGGAGGAGTGGATGCGAAGGGGGGAGTGTGGGAATAAGAAAATTAAGTGCATTTAGTTTTGGCATGCCCACTTGACTAAAGTGGGATTATGCATTTAATCGATTAATTAATAAAATAATAGGGGGAATTTGTGGCAATGAATTTAATTAAGAGAGGAGGATTTGGCATTATTTTTGGATCGTTGGGGTTGAAATTTCTGGTTGAGAACGGAGTTTTTGTAGGAAAGTAATTGCCGTTTTGTTAGGGGAGGAAAGTGGACCTCATCTCTCTTCTCGTTTGATTTCAACTTTTTCTATTTTTTTTTATCCAAACTTATCTTTTTCGTTGATGGAAGTTACTTAAAAGGTTAGAGCTAGATCGGGAAATTAGCACGATCTAATTTCTTTAATCACTTAAAATGTAATATTAGTATGATTTGTTTTTTTACTCTAGTAGTAAAATTATGACATTTTTCGACACGGGATTTACAACGTTTATATTTGATTATGGCTGGTATATATGTTATTCTCACTTACACCACAATGCATGTGCTAAATTAATTAAGTATTTAGTGAGGTACTTAGTTAATTAACTACGCTTGGATGCTTAGTATTCATCGAAACGCCTTTTCGTATGCTTCAAAACAATGTGTTTATGGGTATTAAGTTAACACACTGTACTTTCAATTGAAAAAAGTTGGAGAATTAGTCGATGGATTTTTGGCTACTCATGGCATTCTCTTGGATTTGAATTGCCAAGAAGAATGAGGACTCGAGAAATACTCCTCGTGTCTCAACGAATTCGACATGTTTCATTATTTTAGATTTCATGTATATTCAAGTAACGCGTCAAACTTGACAAGACGCAATATTTACACTATTAGTTTATTGTATGCTAAAATAGTGTAAAATAGTAAAGTGGAAAAAGTATGTGTGGAGAGAGAGAGAGAGAGAGAGAGAGTTAAGTAAGTCAATGGATAGGTATTTGGCGTTGGGGAGTATGAGAATCCATAAATTCAATCAGACATTAATTTGATTAATTCATTAAGTGGAATGGATGGTCTACGCATTTATTCGGTACATCTTTAATCTTGGGTTGACAATATTTTTCCATGTTGACAATTTGTTTTCTATAGTTTGGCCCTTCATCTAATTCATACTTTGATTAATTTTCGCCAATAGGAAACTTCTCCAATTCATTGAACCAGCCCAAGTTGAGACTTGGTTGCTACTACTAGTCTCGACTGGATCACTATCATCAAATTCTGTATTACACTCCTTCCGTCTCGTAGATAACGTAACGATTAATTCTTCTGGAGACGAGAATTAAAAAAGACTAACGCAGAATATAAAAATGAAACAGGGTCTACATTTTTCAAAGAATTAACTTTTGCTAAAAATATATTATGACATTATCTATGAGACAACCCAATTGACGTTTGACGTTAGACAAGATTAGTAAACAAGAATTTGCTATTTGCACCTTATTGGACTATTATTTCTAGCAACAACTACCATGTTTTTAACTAATGCACTATACTTATTGGGCTCATATTAAACTCTCCATTCTGAGCCCAATTTATATAGGAAATATGATTGCATACATTATGGCATGTTGGATCCACTACTAGTGTTCAAATTTCACCACTAAATCAAACCCAGGCCACTGCAATAAACTCCGCAACATCAAAAAACTCGAACTTGAAACCTTTGTTACATTGTTAGCCTCGATCCCGAGAGCTGGCATATCCGGTAATCAGTACTGTATATAATATGAAACCCAAAGCCAGCAATGGATATGTATAATGATAGAAACACAACAAACATCATGGGACGATCGAAGCGTTCTTCCAACTTCTCAAGAACAATTAAATCAAGTTATATATAAAAAGCATATGAACATAGGTTAGATTCGAACCTCGAAACAATTAATAAAATTACAGTGTGAATACATAAATATACAGTATACATATTTCCATCTTCGGTTCGCCTCCTCGTATCAAACGGTTATGAATCTCCAGCAACAGCAGCAGCTTCAGGTGTTGCAGTAGCAGTTGATCCAATCCCTACTTGCAACCATTGAGATGACTCCACGTTCGCATCGCTCAAGTCACTCAATTTCGCCAGCTTCAACTTACTATCTGCCTCGTCCTCCACCTCGTTCTTCGCTTTCTCGCTCCCCTCATTTTTGTTATTGTCGTTGTTGTCGTCGTTGTTTTTCCCAGTGCCCCCGAATTTCGGACTAATATTGTCTTTGACCGCATGTGGCCCGGTCCATGGCTTTAGGTGCATCTCTGTTGACACGTCGAAGCTCAGCGGGTTCCGGGGGTCCCGCCTCACTCCGGACATGTGGGCCCATGCCGGGACGTTCAAGTCCAGCTTGTCCGACACGTCAGCGGCGTTGACCGGCGCGTGGTGGTGGGGGTACTTGTGGTCAACGGGGTGGTCTTGGTAGTGGAATTTGGGGAGGGAGGAAGTCTCCGGCGAGTTGGAGATGATCCAGTGGCAACGCTTGTGGCCGCCGAGTGCCTGGCCGGAGTTGAAGACACGGTGGCAGATGGAGCACTCGTGGACCTTCGACTTCCGCCGCGCCGCCCCGACGAGGGGCGGCTGCTGCTCGAACCCGAACGGCGGTGTTTTGGATGCCGCCGGGAGGAAGTCCTGGTCGGCGGCGGTTGTGGTGGTTTCCTTCTCCGCCGGTAGGGTGGCGGCGGTGGTGTTGTCGTCGGGTTCGTCTTGTTTAGCGGCGTAGCAGCCTTTGACCTTTTTGTGGCTGGCTCGGTGGCCGCCTAGGGCTTGGTGAGAGTTGAAAACCTTCTTGCATGCCTTGCATTCGAACACCCCTCTAGGGCTCGACGTGCCCTTCGCCGCCGCCGCCACCGCCGGCCGGCTCCTCGGCGGCGGGGCGAAGTAGGCGGTGGAGTTATTCCGCCGCTCCTCCTCCTTGCTGAAGGAGGCGCACGACTCCTCCGGCTCCACCGCGGGCATTTCCACGGCGGTGTTAGCGAGCTGGACGAGGCACGTGGCGAGGAGGAGGTCGTCTTCCTCGCTCGTCGTGTAGGTCGAGCTGAGGGAGCCGACCTTCGACCGGAGGGACCTCTTCCGCTTCGACCACCCTCCTCCGCCACGCCTCCCGCCGTCGTCATCGCCCTCCTCGGAGGAGACGAGCGACTCGGAGGCGTCGTCGGAGCTGCATTTGCCATTACCGTGCTCGAGGAACGATTTCCACGACAAAAATTCCTTACCGCAATTCTCGCAAGTTCTGCAGCTCTTGAGGCGATTAGGGTTCGTCCTCAATTGGTACATTCTCTTACTACTACTGTTCCTCTCTCCACCGAATTTGTCCTCCCAATCGCTGGCATTGTCGTCGTCGTCGAGGTTACCGTTCTCGTCTCCGATGCCGTGGGCCCGCATGTGGCCGCCGAGGGCTCGGCCGCACATAAAACCCTTCTTGCAGACCCTGCAATAGTGCTTGAAGCTAGGCTGGTGGTCGTCGTCGATGCATGAAGCCATGAGAGCATAATAGGGATCGAGTGAGAGATCAAGAGAGAGAGAGGGGAATTAAACATGTGAAGGAATTGGGGAGGGTTAGTTCTTGTAGGTGGGAATAAATGGTGAAAAAAAGAATGTCACTCCTAGTTTTTAGTTGGACTAACTGTTATTTTTGGGAGGTAGAGAAAAATAGGATAGTGTAAGTGGAGGGGGTGTGACAAGTGGAAGGAGGAGGGGGATTGTAATTGAGAGTGGAGAGAGAGAGACTTTTTCTAGCGGTGGCGCCGCCGATAAATTCCACGGCGGAGAGTGGTGGTTAGATTGGATGGAGTTGACTACTGGGGGAGTATTTTTCTCTCCTCCGTCCACTTTACTACTCCATAAAAACTAAAGATCTAGAGAGAGAGAGAGAGAGGCTACAAACTTCATTTACTCATTCGTTTTTTTCCTTCGACTCTTTCAACTCTACGCCAATGGATAAACACAACAAGCCTACGCCTTCCCGTATTTTTCGTTTGTAATTTAGTTTTATTAATTCTTTTATTATTAGTATTAGTACTATTATCAATTTCGAAATTCAAGCATATAATATAGTAATATAATATAACTATTGATCACTAAATATACATACTAAATCACACACTTGTTTTATTTATTGATGATACACCACCACAACTATGAACGAAAAAACGCTAGATCAAGATCCATTAAAAGATCCGACTGCTCCCTCTATGTCACTTGTTTACCCTCTAATTCACACACATACACACATCATAATTGTTTAACGACAGAATTAACGACCGAAACTAAAGTGTAGTCCTTAAAAGTTGACGATTGATCTGTAAGTTTGTCCGGGCGAGTAATTGGCCGGAATGACTTTGTTAGCGACGAGGGTCTTGCCGGAATTCCCGGTTAGACGGATCGAGAACGGGGCCGGATAGTTGTTAGGCAAATCCGCCTTCCACACAGCTCCCCACGACGGCTGCATCTTGATCCACGCGCCGCTCGAGTCCGCCGCCTGTTTGATCTCGACTCCGGCGATCCCGTTGCCTTGTGCGAACTCAACGGCCGTGGCGAAGTAGTTGGGGTTGGAACCCGGGTCGACCCGGAACGCCACGGATACTCCAGGAAAGTTGCAGTCCACTCTGCAGAATCAAAAAAATTATTGAAATAAAAAGAGTCAAACCACACGAGAATCTCATGTATATTATGATAGTAATTAATTCAACGCAAAATTAATTTGCAAACAAATTTCATTCCACATTAAGTTTTCAAGGTCCGTACACTCGATGACACGTGTCGACATGAAATCCAATTTTGTCGTATCTATATGCCTCTCCTTTTCATGTACACGTGGCATAATTAATTAACAAATTGTATATTTGTAAAGAATTTATCGCATAAAAAACAAAGTTATTTGTCCCTTTTTCGCCATTTTCAAATAGTAAGTGAGAATTTTTTTCTAAAGGTTGTGGAAATTATTGACCTTTTGTACTGAATTTGCTCGATTCCAACGTTCCTAAGTTGTTCAGCTTCACCCGATCTAGCCATGGTTCCGAAGGAGGTCCCACTTAAATCGAACAGAAGTGACTGCGAGTCACAGCCCGGGCACTCGTCGGTTATCACCACCGTCACCGGATTACCCGAGCATACTGCCGTGCTCGTACATTTCACCTATATATCATCAATATGAACTAATTCAATAAGTGATCTAGAGAGAGAGAGAGAGAGAGAGAGCAGGCATGTTAGCATGTTATAAACGAACCTGATAACAAGTACCACAAGCTTTGCCGGAGTTGTAGAGAGAAGAAGCAGCGGCTGTTATTAGGGAACTATAAGGTGCTTCTTCCACAGCATTTTGATATCCACATGCACCCCCTAATTAATCAAATCAAGATTTTTACAAGAAATCAAGCTTTTTTACATATTATTTCAACAAATGATATATAAAATAATGAAATAACGTCGATTATATCTCACCGTCACTTCCTGCACCGGAAGGGTTTCCGTACCAACTGGCTCGGGCAGGAGACCAGCCTCCGCTCGAGTCAGACAGAATTCTAGGGTTAAAACCATAGCATAAGTTTGCTACAAGAGAAAAGAAAACTACATGAGTGAAAAGAGAAGCCATGAGCATGCAAAAGAGAGTTGAATATATTTTTTGACACTTTGTTTGAGTGATTTTTGTGTATGTAGAAAACCCTATTTATAGAAATGATTGAAGCCCACTTTACTTCTACATGGAGGGAACATCAAAGATTTGACGTCAAACAAATTTTAGAGAGGTGTGGATTTGTGTGAGAGAAGAAATTCCAATTGAAATAATACTTTTACTTCTCAACTTATTGTATACGTGATTTCAGGAAATAAAATTTTAATTTATTGTGTTTTCTTTTATAATCCCACGCTATCTTTTCCTTGTGGAATAGATTTTTCATTTGACTACATGGAAAATTGTTTTAAGTTCATTCAATTTAGCTATTTTAGATAATTAGATTGTCTAATTTTGGTAAATTCAAAATACATCGAATAGTAATCGTTTCTATATAGGTATTTATAATTAGACAAGATAATGGCCTTATCTAACTACATATGCCTAACCCAAAGCATGTGTTTCGTATTTCATATGTAGTTTTACTAATTGATGGGAGATCTCTACATAAGATCATGTTAGTTAATTAGATCAACATTTTCTTAATTACAAACCATAATTTCGCGATCTCATTATTCTTGTCTCGTTTTATTATTTTAAAACTTACTGACTAATGGGAAGTCAACTTATGTGAATAGGAAAGAAAGGGGTGTTTACAATTTCAAACTAAACGCCTTAATTCCGCCAGAATTTGTCAGAGTAATATTTGCATTATTTACATCAATTTTTGCTTAGTAATTTACGATTAATTTGGCATTTTTGTAGTTTTATTTGATTCTATCAAATTAAATTGAGAAGTTTAAGTAATTGAAGCTTTTAATTGAGGCTCATTTCTCAAGCTTCTCTAACCTTTTGGGCAATGATAAATGCAAACGAAGCCTAGGCGGTTTGTGGATATGTGTGATTTGGGTGGTGTGGAAATGGCGAAACTTAGTCACGTTTGAAGGCAAGGAGTGGGATTTTAAAAGAATGGAAATAGAAATTAGAGCTCGATTTTGGAATTGGTATTTAGCGAATGGTGACGGAGTTACCAACATTAGATATGTAGATTGGGCAACAAATTGTTTGTATAAGCAATGGAGTGATTAGCAATTGTAAACGGGCGG
The DNA here is from genome assembly GCA_029379335.1 of Thymus mandschuricus. NCBI lineage: Eukaryota > Viridiplantae > Streptophyta > Magnoliopsida > Lamiales > Lamiaceae > Thymus > Thymus mandschuricus. The sequence continues at coordinate 1,878,749 of CM057072.1, forward strand.
TACCACCCCTTGTACCATCTTATATTTACTATTAACTTTTCCGATTAAAAAAAATAATAATAAAAAATATGATGGTTGCACCTAGAAAAATAAATCTATAATACCACTCCGGTCCTAGCTTCTTGACTCATATTCCTTTTTGGGACGTCCCATATTTGTTGACTCATTTCCTTTTTTGGAAAGAATTAGAGTATAATTAGTACAATTAGTAAACCCCTTATTACACTTAATATTCCATACTTAAATATCATCCACTCATTTTTCTACACGTAGTTCAATATAATTTAAATTTCGAAAGTTTAAATTATTATAACTTGCTCGTTTGTTATCGGATTTTTATGATTTTTATATCAAATTAAAGGTCTTTATACGATATCTCATTTAAGATCAGACAAGAACATGTTTTTATGCATATATGATGCTCTGTTTCTAAAATATGTTTAAATACATAAACCACATTACATTCCCTACAAAATACATTTTATAAATTAAACATTTTCGTCTTAATTCCCGTGCAAAAAGCAAATGAGTCAAGAAGTTAGGACCGGAGTGGTAGAACAAGAGGTCATTTAATATGAGATCTTATTAAGATTTCCATCATAATCAAAATTTCCAATCAAATTATTACAATAGTAATTAATTAATAAATCACCCTGTCATCATGAATAACTACAAAATTGACAATTTAAAGGCATAAATTTGGGTGCGTGTGTTTGTAACATTGTGCGCACGTTTTACAAAATTATGAGAGAGAGAGAGCCACGAGGCTGCCCTTTATAAATTATACTCCCTCCGTTTTTTTTATAAGTCGTTTTAGTTTTTTGTCTTTGTTTTTTTTATAAGTCGTTTTCATATTTCAAGATAAGGTTTTGAATTTCCAACTAACTATTCTTCATTTTTTCTCTTGTTTTCATTATCTTCATTTATCACATATTAATGTTTATCTCTTCTTCCAAAATAATTTCATCTACTTTTACATGAAAAATGCGATTTACGAGAAAAAAATGAACAATAAAGAATAGTCATTAAGTTTTATTCATTCGTGTGCTTGGGCTAAAAACGACTTATAAAAAAAACGGAGGGAGTAAATTGTTTTCTCTGAGAATTACATTATTTAATTTGTTGTTATATTCATGGCTTTGAAAAGGGAAAAATGAAAATATTGACAAAAAATCAAACAGTTCCCATGCTAGAAAAACGGGCGTTAACCAGGCCGTTAATTCTGGTAATTGACCGTTGGCCGTTGATTGTCACTTGACTGACGGTTACGGTTTGAAATCCTAGCAAAACGGCCCACGTGGCGGTCGCTCTCAAGCCCAACAAATCTCTCTTGATATGAGGCGCCGATTTTGGGACGACGTCGTTTTTCAAATAAGAACTTCCGTAATTTTAGAGGTTATGATGGGTGTCGAAACCAACAAAAATAAATTACTCGCTCAAACACTAAATAAATTGTAGTAGCAGTGAGCAAGGTCGATCCACAGAGACTGGTCACAAGAATGTATTCCTTTCTATCTAATTAAACTGAAAATAAAAGAGGGGGGATTTTGAGATTTATAAACTAATGTAAACTAATCAAATAAAATGCAAAGACTAACTAAATCGACAATGAGACTCAAACACGCAACGCTAAGAGGAGATTAAATCAATTGGAGAAAAATCTAGCTCGGGAATAATCTTGACAATGGTCTACGATAAGCTGATCACAGATGCAAATATAGAATTTACTTCCCTCTCAAATTGGCTATAGTTACTGGTACGACCAAAATAACCTAGTCTCTCCTTAATTATTCGGCAACCAAGGTACGACCGTTGATTACTTCTCTAATTAGTAAATAATCCTAGGTACGACCATAGAATTCAATTCACCAACAGCAATTAGTACGAGAGAAACACCAATTCTAGCAAACAAAATTCATACGATGACTTGTTCACTAGATCACAATCTCCATAGCATACAACAAAAGTAATGTCTAACCTCTAGAGATGCTATTGTGCTACTACGACAGATTATCTAAACAATTACGGATTTAGATTCTCTATCTAGCAATATTCCAATTCAACAATTATGAAGTGATCAATTTGCATAATCATCAAAGCAGAAATAACAATACGTATAGAAGAATTATGAATAAGAAGAGAAAATAAATAATTAAAACCAATTCGATCTCACAACTCGTGTGGAAACCACGTCTAGATTATCCCTTCGCTAGAAACGAACTTAGAAACTCATGCTCTAATGGAGAAAATAAGAAAAGATAAGAAAACCGCAGTCTCTAGTTCCAGCCGTCGACTTCTCTTCCCTAAAAGTGCGATCCCCTCTCTCCTTTGCTCAAAAGAATATATAACCTAATCTCCCATCTTCTCTCTCTTCCAACATGGTAAGTTTCCTCTTGACTTGGACTCTTAATTCTCCCAATATTCCATCTAAATTAATTAGATTAAATATTAGGGCCTTGACAAATCTTGGAGTCCACCAACATCAATTTTCGCAGCTTCTAATAACCCAAATTTCGGAGACAGGGCGTGGGCACGCCTTGTTCGCAGTTTGCCTTCTGTTTTGCTTCACTTGAATCCTCTAACACTTGGGCTTCACTTCCATCTTCCAAAACTCGATTATAACTTGTGTTTTGACTTCCTTTTCATTTCTCATCACAAATTACCTAGCAAAACACAAATCATCCTTAAGTTCCACATTTTAATCATTTAAGCACACAAACAAGAGGAGAGATAATGCAAATAAACATGCATTTATGCACCCTATCAAATCCCCTCACACTTAAACAATGCTTGTCCTCAAGCATAAATATAGCCCAAAGCAAAAACCTTTCTTTCCAAAACACCACAAGCCAACATACTTCAACAATCATGAACCAAAACACAATCATCAATCAACAATGAATAGAGTGAACAATTCTCACTACCAACACAATTGCTCATTATCCCAATGACTTCACAAACTTAAGATGTAGTGGAATTCAACACCCTCACCAAGATTCACTCAAGCGCTCATGTGTTTGTGGCTCAATATATATGTGCTCTCAAGTCAAGACATAGAAGAACCTTACCATATGCTTGCTAATATATCAAGTAGACACCATCAATGAATTCAGTGTAAGCAAGGGGCTTCACATTTGGTTGTAACGGGGCTTGGGTAAGGTAGGACAAAGAAGGATATTTTAGGCTTATAGGATCGAAGAAATGCAAGAATGCTACATTCCACATAATCATGCACAATAAACCAATATATCCCTACAGATTCCCTTCACTACGTTCACTTCTTTTCTCATTTTTTTTTTTCAGCAGCCACACCATTTATTCTTTCATCTTTCTTGCTTTCTTACTTTTTCTTTTTCTTCTTTTTTTTTTTCTCTTTTTTTTTTTCTTTCATCACCCTTTTTTTTTTTTTTTTTTTTTTTTTTTTTTTTTTTTTTTCTGGAGGTATTACAGGTATTACTAACCTCTCACCCCATACAACTCAACATACTAACTTCATATACCAAAAGATAGCCAAATTGCATCATGTGAACAAGCAACGTACATTCCTTCGATCAAGGGATCAAAATGTGGGGATTTAACAAAGGAAGGATAATACATGGCTTGTAATGAGGTTAAAATTCAAATGAAAAGGCAAAGGCTCAAATTTGCTTTCTAAGGGATCATTCTTTTCAAGGTAGGCTCAAAGAAGGCTAAGAACTTGGCAAATCCTATTGTGCCCTTGCTTATTTCACACTTAAATTCAGAGAGGCGATCCAAATGCATAACATAGCAAGTTCTAGAAGAATTCAACTATTCAAGACAATCACTCAATCAAAAGAAAATTCGAGCATGAAAGATATAGATGCTCATAGGCTCAAAACTCACCAAAATTCAGGATATTGGCATTCAAATTCCACACACTTTCCATTCATGTCATCACCAAAATAAGAACTAAAGTGAGTGCAGAATTCCCCATCCATTCCTATCGATCTCCAATTGTCTCTCAATTCAATCTCATTCAAGCATATCACTTTAAAATCCCAAGAGAAAGAGAGTTTTTTTTTTTTTTTTTTTTTTTTTTTTTTTTTTTTTTTTTTTAAAGAAATAAATAAATAAATAAATAAATAACAAACACACCCCCTCACACTTAAACAATGCATTGTCCTCAATGTATCAAGCAATCAATAAAAAATTGAAAGCAAGATAGGAGTGAGAGGACGTCCCTGAAGTGTTACGGGGCTGGGGTTTGAGAAGGTGGTGTGATGCAGCCAATGGGATGCGCTCGATTCACTCGCAACAGCAGAAACGGCGATGCAAGAGGCAAAGGAAGGGACCGGTGGCGGAGGACAGCCCTCGTTGTGGATTGAATGCGACCTATTACGAGCAGTGTGGCCGCTCTTGCAAGGCTATCTGATTCTCTTCGTCGGTAGATGACGGCTCTGCTATGGGTGGCGGATAAGGAGATGGCGCTGCACAAGAGACACAAGGGACGAGAGAATGGATAATTAATTCAAAGTCAAACTAGGTCTTGTTCCCTTTTCCCGTTTCTCTATTTTTTTTTTTTTTATTTATTTTTTTTTTATTTAAATTTAAGAACTAATAAAAAAGGGAAAAGGAAAAAAAATTAAAAACAACTTAAAGAAATTAAATCTCCCTTTTCACTCCACCTAACCAAGGCGTGGGCACGCCTTAATTACATCCCAGTTCGCCCAACTCTTCTACATTTCTTCTCCAAGCGAGGTATGGGCACACCTTATTCGTTCCATGATTCTACCCAATTTCTCCCGCCAAACAGAAGATTCAACACCAAATATGATTCAAACCTTGCAAAATCAAAGGGAAGATACTATCTAAGAAACCAACAAAAATATAAACATAAATTAAAAGGGAAGGGAAAGAATGTGGGTTGCCTCCCACAAGCGCATTTTTTTAACGTCGTCATGCCCGACTTCATGACTTTTCTAGTCGGAGTAGCTTGGAACTTGGAGCTCAGCTTGATCAATAGTAGACACTTGGAAACCTTCATAGAACGGCTTCAACCGGTGTCCATTAACTTTTATAATCTTATTGGTTTCAAGGCTCTTTATCTCAACTGCACCATGAGAAAACACATTAGTAACCACAAAAGGGCCTATCCATCTAGAACGCAATTTACCCGGAAACAGCTTCAACTTGGAGTGGAAGAGAAGAACTTTTTGACCAATTGTAAAATTTTTCCTCAAGATTGATCGGTCATGAATGTGTTTCGTCTTTTCTTGCAGGTAGGCATCGATTTGAAATTTCTCTTCCAACGCCTCCATACTTTTTGGATCAAGTGAATCAACTAAAGCAACTTTCAAAGAATCACCGTCAGAAATTTCAAATATTCGTTGCATTAAGGGATCCACCACATCTAAGACACAAACACTTGAGACCTCACTAGGATTTTTCATAACATCATAAATGTTGAATTTAATAACATTATCATCAAATTCCATAGTGAGTGTACCATCATACACATCAATTTTCGTCTTAGATGTTTTCAAGAATGGTCTTCCTAGCAAAATTGGTGTAGAGTTAGAGTATCCTTCTTCAGCCATATTCAGAACATAAAAATCAGCAGGAAACACTAACCCATTAACTTGCACTAAAACATCCTCTAGGACCCCTTCGGGATACACATTAGAACGATCAGCAAGTTGAATAATCACACCAGTTTCTTTTAAGGGACCAACGTTCAAGGAAGAGTAAACGGAATGAGACATGACATTAATGGAAGCTCCCAAATCCAACATAGCTCGTTCAATCCGTACACTTCCTACCATACAAGGGATAGTAAACATACCTGGATCTTTGCACTTAGGAGGTAATTTCTTTTGAATCATGGCTGAAACATTTTCACCCACACTCACCTTTTCATTCCCCTTCAACCCCCTCTTGTTAGTTGTAACGACCCGGCTTCCGGACTGACGGCTGACCCCACAGACCAACAGAATCTTTTTCAGTGTGCTTTGTCCTCACTCGCACACTCCCTGAGAAACTTCCCAGGGGGTCACCCATCCCACAATTGCCCCAAGTTAAGCACGCTTAACATTGGAGTTCTTATGGACAGGCTTCCGAAAAAGAAGATGCATCTTGTGGTATGAGTAGCACCAATCAAATCCTTTAGCTCTCCTCGGATATGCAGTCCCATTCCTGCATACCCTCGGAATCCCTCTCATTCCAGCATGTCTCGGTTCATCCATGTGCCCCTTCGCTTAGAAGCCCTTATAGGAGCCGCTCTTTGTCCGTGCTTCTGCGCACCGGCGATCACTCCGTACTTCTGCCCCGGGCGTCACATGCCCACCAGCTTCCGCTTGGTTCGTCCCCGAACCACACCGTACTAGGAGAGGTTCGGCTCTGATACCATCTGTAACGACCCGGCTTCCGGACTGACGGCTGACCCCACAGACCAACAGAATCTTTTTCAGTGTGCTTTGTCCTCACTCGCACACTCCCTGAGAAACTTCCCAGGGGGTCACCCATCCCACAATTGCCCCAAGTTAAGCACGCTTAACATTGGAGTTCTTATGGACAGGCTTCCGAAAAAGAAGATGCATCTTGTGGTATGAGTAGCACCAATCAAATCCTTTAGCTCTCCTCGGATATGCAGTCCCATTCCTGCATACCCTCGGAATCCCTCTCATTCCAGCATGTCTCGGTTCATCCATGTGCCCCTTCGCTTAGAAGCCCTTATAGGAGCCGCTCTTTGTCCGTGCTTCTGCGCACCGGCGATCACTCCGTACTTCTGCCCCGGGCGTCACATTAGTGCACAAATCCTTGAGAAATTTAGCATAACGAGGAATTTGTTTAATAGCATCCAGTAGGGGAATGTTTACCTCAACCTTTCGAAATGTTTCCAAGATCTCCTTGTTCGCCTCATCCTTCTTATACTTATTAAGTCGAGATGGAAAAGGAGGCTTAGTGATGTAAGTTGCAGGTTGCTTACTTGCATCCTCCTCGCTTTGATCAGCTTCTTGTGGAGTTGCTTCGATCTCTTTCTCCGCCTTCTTATTTTTCTTGACCGGCTCGGGTAACTCCTTTCCATTCCTTAAGGTAATTGCACTCGCATTCTGCTTAGGATTGATAACAGTTTGCGAGGGCAATTTTCCTTGAGATTCAATTCTGCTGACTGCAGAAGCAATTTGGCTCATTTGTTCTCGAAGCTCCTCTATGCTCGCGTCAGTCTTTTCAGACTTTGCTACAAGATGCTCTACTATCTTTTCCAAGGCATATGGTGTCGGTTGAGCCGATTGCCTTGGTTGATAGTTCTGCTGGAATTGAGAATTTCCTCCATATCTAAGATTCGGATGATCTTTCCATCCTGGGTTGTATGAGTTGGAGAATGGATCGTGCTTTCTGTGAGGATGGCCAGGAAATCCACCAACTGCATTAAGTTGCTCATTTGTGTCCTCTTGCAAAGTAGGGCACATATCAGTGGGATGATTTTGGGCGAAACAGATTCCACATGTCTTCACCTGCTGCAAGTTGTTTGTTGCCATTTGCTTCACTAGCAGTGTGAGTTCAGATAGTTGACTTTCAAGAGAAGACGAACTCACTTCATTAACTCTTCTCGTGGAAGTCTCTTGTCTACTTCCATACTGCTGAGATGCTTCAGCCAAATCAGAAATCAATTTATTAATTTCTGTAGGCGTCTTTCCACCGATGGATCCTCCACAGGCTGCATCGATCCATTTCCGATCTCCTGGTGCTAACCCCTCAACGAAGTAGTGTACTAGTAAAAGATCAGAGATACCATGTTGTGGACAACTAGTACACAGTCTCTTGAATCGCTCCCAATAGTCGTGGAGTGATTCTGAGTTTTTCTGCCTGATTCCAGTAATTTCTTTTCTGAGTGCAGTAGCTCTTGTGGCCGGAAAGAATCTTTGAAGAAACAATCGACCCAATTCCTCCCATGTTCTTATAGACTCCGGAGGCATGTACAAAAGCCAATCTTTAGCTCTATCTTCTAAAGAGAAGGGAAAAGCTCTCAGCTTGATCTGCTCTTCTGTTACTTTGTTCGGCTTCATCGTGCTGCATACCACATGAAATTCCTTCAAGTGCTTGTGTGGATCTTCAGTCTCCAGGCCATGAAACTTTGGAAGTAAGTGAATTAATCCCGACTTCAGCTCAAAATCAACTTCCAAATCTGGATATTGAATGCACAAGGGTGGTTGCTTCACATCGTATGTGGCCAACTCTCTAAGAGTTTTCTCAGCCATTTCTGGTATTTCTTCAGAATCACTTGATGACTCGGTAATTTCTTCTTCAAGCACCAAATCTGATTCTTGCAACGGCTGCTCTTGCTTTCTCAATCTGGTTTCCTTTCTTAGTTTCTTAGCAAGCTTCTCGATCTCTGGTTCAAACAGTAGTTCACCTGTTTGAAAAGGGTGGGACATAAATTAGATAAAATGAAATAAAATTCTAAGTTGACACAGTCCCCGGCAACGGCGCCAAAATTTGATGGGTGTCGAAACCAACAAAAATAAATTACTCGCTCAAACACTAAATAAATTGTAGTAGCAGTGAGCAAGGTCGATCCACAGAGACTGGTCACAAGAATGTATTCCTTTCTATCTAATTAAACTGAAAATAAAAGAGGGGGGATTTTGAGATTTATAAACTAATGTAAACTAATCAAATAAAATGCAAAGACTAACTAAATCGACAATGAGACTCAAACACGCAACGCTAAGAGGAGATTAAATCAATTGGAGAAAAATCTAGCTCGGGAATAATCTTGACAATGGTCTACGATAAGCTGATCACAGATGCAAATATAGAATTTACTTCCCTCTCAAATTGGCTATAGTTACTGGTACGACCAAAATAACCTAGTCTCTCCTTAATTATTCGGCAACCAAGGTACGACCGTTGATTACTTCTCTAATTAGTAAATAATCCTAGGTACGACCATAGAATTCAATTCACCAACAGCAATTAGTACGAGAGAAACACCAATTCTAGCAAACAAAATTCATACGATGACTTGTTCACTAGATCACAATCTCCATAGCATACAACAAAAGTAATGTCTAACCTCTAGAGATGCTATTGTGCTACTACGACAGATTATCTAAACAATTACGGATTTAGATTCTCTATCTAGCAATATTCCAATTCAACAATTATGAAGTGATCAATTTGCATAATCATCAAAGCAGAAATAACAATACGTATAGAAGAATTATGAATAAGAAGAGAAAATAAATAATTAAAACCAATTCGATCTCACAACTCGTGTGGAAACCACGTCTAGATTATCCCTTCGCTAGAAACGAACTTAGAAACTCATGCTCTAATGGAGAAAATAAGAAAAGATAAGAAAACCGCAGTCTCTAGTTCCAGCCGTCGACTTCTCTTCCCTAAAAGTGCGATCCCCTCTCTCCTTTGCTCAAAAGAATATATAACCTAATCTCCCATCTTCTCTCTCTTCCAACATGGTAAGTTTCCTCTTGACTTGGACTCTTAATTCTCCCAATATTCCATCTAAATTAATTAGATTAAATATTAGGGCCTTGACAAATCTTGGAGTCCACCAACATCAATTTTCGCAGCTTCTAATAACCCAAATTTCGGAGACAGGGCGTGGGCACGCCTTGTTCGCAGTTTGCCTTCTGTTTTGCTTCACTTGAATCCTCTAACACTTGGGCTTCACTTCCATCTTCCAAAACTCGATTATAACTTGTGTTTTGACTTCCTTTTCATTTCTCATCACAAATTACCTAGCAAAACACAAATCATCCTTAAGTTCCACATTTTAATCATTTAAGCACACAAACAAGAGGAGAGATAATGCAAATAAACATGCATTTATGCACCCTATCAGGTTAATACGTAATTTCTTCTAATTATTTTATTTTATTTACTTTTTCTTTTAATGCATGACTATTGGAGAAAGAAAGGGGGCAAATCAAACAATAATACTTACAATAATGCTATTTGGCCATAATGTGGTCGGCCACACAACAATATTTTTCATATTTTTTGTAATTTTAAAAATTGTAAATGATAACAATAATTTATTAATTTCATATTTTAATTTAAAAATATTTTTTCCCCAAAAATTACATATTTTTTTCATTTTTTAGGTAAAAAAAGGTAAAAAAAATACTTTAAATAGTAAAAATTATCAAATAATTAAAGGATTAATTTTAAAAAATACGTAAAAAATACGGAGTATCACTTTTTGAGTATTTTATAATCTAAAAAAGTTTGGCATAAATATATAAATTATTTGATATTATAAAAAATAAAACAAGTTAAATTATGGCCGGCCGCATTATGGCCGAATAGCATCACTCTAATACTTATTCAACTACAATTAAGTATTAACCGTTTGCGTGAACTAACCTATCAACAGGGTGTAAGCTTCGATGCCAAAGATACCAAGTTCGAATTTTTATAGTGCGACCTTTAATTTTTTGTGTAAATTTCAACATTATATATTTCACTATTTATGCTTATTTATTTTTTTAGCATTATAATTGACTATTTTGCCCACTAGTTATTTTGAAGAGTGTTACGGTCACTACTTATAATGCTACTCGTAGAAGTTAGTTAGGTGATCATTTAACATAATCATTTTATGATTAATAAATTAATGATATATAAAGTCGACGAAAATTCTAACGTATCTTTTGGAAAATCGGCATTAGATTATGACACCCATGTGGAATTAGGAGGCTAAGCATGACCTTAATCGCCAATGTTAGAATTAATTAGTTTAGCTTTTGCTTTCAAGGAATTAATGTATCTTCCCCCTTTTGTTTTCTTCTGAAATTTTGAAAATACAGGGTAACGAAATTGAGTTTGTTGGTTTATTTATTATTTTGAATGGAAACTAAGCTTTATTATTAGTAAATCTCGAATGGTCTATTGCCGTTCTCGGTGTATTTTGCTTAGGCATATGATGTCCGCGCGTCAATTGTTGGGGACTTGAGCGCAACCATCGAATCACATTAGTATAATATCTATTTTTTGTCAAAACTCTTACAATTTTACTTTTAGGCTCACTTTCAAAGGGTTTCATACTAACGAAGTGGAGTTACTCATATATAAGATGCATCAACTTTATATTTTCAATGTGAACCAACAGTAGCTTCTGCTTTTTTGACGGAAGAAATATGAATTTTTTGTGTTCGGATACGGTTCAATTTAATCATTTAAGTGATACTTCCACCGTCTTGTGTCATTGTGTCTTTACATTATACTTTTCGGCGTGAGAATTAATAAATGATGTGATTATAAATATATAACGGACTACCCATTGTAGGAACTTGGACTGGATCTTAATTTAGGTTTGATTTAAATATTTTTAGTGTGGACTGGGCTCAAAATTTTGAACCTGCAGGCTTCTATTGGGCTTCTCTTAGGCCCATGATCGAAAGGAAATAAACCTTAACTAGTGATGTGTAATTTCAGCTGAATGTAATTAGTCCACTAATAATTGGAACAAGTACCTCCTACTTAAGGTTAAGGCCCTACCACATCATGTCACGCATTATATGCAAACTTCATTATGATAAGTATATTATCTACATTTTTCTACTTCGAACGCTTTGAACATGCCAGAAAGAGTACCATATCGTAGACGCTTTAAACATGATTGTATTTTAATGTCCTACGGACGTGCTATTTACATTTTTTTTTTAATGAAAGTGCGCCCCCTAATCAAAGTCGTCAATATTTTGTCGTGACATAGACCTTAGGTGAAGAGTGGTATAATTTATTAAGTGAAGTTTTGGTTAATGTCTCTTACAAGAGGACAATTATGTTTTTAAAGCATGAAAGAAGACAAAAGTTATCAAGTTTAGTAGAAGTCGCGCCTCTTTTCATTAGGTGAAGTCATTTTTTAATTCCTAAGTTGTACTAAAAGCGTGACATGCTGAGGTGGCGCGTGATTAAACTAATGGTCTAATGATTAACGGCGCTTTTGAATAATGATGTGATGGAGGGTGACAATTGATTTGCTTGTAATTCCAAATCTTAATTACTCCCTCCGTCCCCTAATAAGTGTTCCGAGCCGTCAAAATTTTTGTCCCCTAATAAGTGTCCTATCACATATTTCAAGGTAAAATTTTGGCTGAACTTCCAATTTTACCCCTATTATCATTACACTTTTTTCACTTTTTCAACATTCAATGTAATGATTAGGGGTTAATATGGTAAATTTATACAATTCCTTGGTTATTGCATTTTGGCGACTCGGGACACTTATTAGGGGACGGAGGGAGTATTTCTAAATTTAACCCCCCATATTCATTAATTAGATTTCTTGTCTGGAATTCTCCATTCTCTCCCTCTCTCTCTCAAAAAATAGATTAGTTTTTATTCCTCAATCTTGTAATCGCTCAATCTCGATTATTTTCTTCTATCATTTGAGTTATTTTTAATTTTGCTATATATGAGCTCCTTATACTGCTAATACTAGGTCTATTGCTCCTAAACAGCATAATTAGAACAACAAATTCTATACTAACTATGGAAATATACTAAAATCAACAAACAAATCGACATGCCTATCAATTGTAATCACTCGATACAAACATAAATTCAAAGATCTTTTAGTAACATTCACGAATCAGGGAGGGTCGATCTTGCATGGCTATGCATGTGCAAACCCCCCCTAATCTTCCTCCACGTGGCTTTCCACTATCTCTTCTTCCTTTCTCCTTTTCTTTGTTTAGTACTGTACAATATTTGGTTTTAGTATTTCATTTTAGTTTATGTTTTCTAATAGAATATTTATTAATCATAATTTAAATTTAATTATCTTATTCAATTATTATAATATACTATTTGTTTAAACAAAAAGTTGGATAATTAAATAGGGACAGTCAATAGTACTTTTAAATTATATTTAAAGAAAATTGAATTAACTTTTTACTATATGATAGTATGATCTACTTGTATTAATCAAGTAATTTTATTTTGAAAAAATTATGAATTTAATGTCAAGTGAGGTCATATAATTTTGCAGGACCATTAATTACATGTATAGTGCAATTTTATTGTTGTTCAGCATATTCAGTTTATTATTTTTATTGATTTAATAAGTTATCAACAAATAAGAAATTTTATCTAAAGAACAATGAAGAAAAATAAATTATACTATAAATTGAGATAACATAAAAATTAAAAGGTGAAAGAATGAAAATGTGGAGTGGTCCACCTTATTTGTCAAATTAAACCAGATAAAAATAAAAACCAAAAAACAATACATATAGCATACGTTTGAAAAAAAAAAAAAAAAAAAAAAAAAAAAAAGAGGAGGTAGTGGAATCCACGTGTACGAAGATTAGGGGGGGTTTGCATTGCAAACAAATTTTGGAGTTTGCAAGATCGAATTTGCTCACGAATCACATATTTTCAAAACCACGTACGTCTCAATCAATCGTAATCGACAATGCAATTAATAGAAGATCCGATTCTATACCTACATGGTTGCAAAACTTGCAATTCAAAAAATAACCAATTGTCGGTGTGAAATAGCTGCAGTAAATTTACTTTTTTACAGTTCCCTGTGATTTTTCATCTTCGGGTATAATTTTATCTAGAGAGAGAGAGAGAGAGAGAAGTAGAAGATAAAGGCCCATATGTACAATTCGATGAAATTAGAGACAAGATCAGAGCAAAAGATGATGATCATTGAATCTTGCTTCTTCTCTCTGCTTCGATTTGATCTCCACTGCACACCTCAACGTTCTCTCGATATGGTATCCTCCTCCGATGCTCACTTCTCTCTCTAGATGGCTGCAGTAGCTCTCGTACACGCTCACATTCACGTGCATCTTGAACTTCATCATGAACAGGAACTCCAGCTCCAGATCGTTCATCTCCTTCGTCGTCAATCCCCCAACTCGAGCGAAGTATGAATTTCTGTAATTCCTGCGCAAATTTAAGACAGCGAGTAAGGAAACTGCTACAGAATTTAATGCTCGGAAGGTGTTTGACGAAATGCCTGACTTACATGTCCTCGACGTATTTCGAAGCGAGCATGACGGTAGTGATGAGGAGGCGGTGGACGTTCCTCGGGCCCACACGGAACTCCGGGTGGAGGTTGCAGAACCGGTCGATGTAGACGTAGGCGACGACGTAGACCGGCGGCCCGGCTCGGGTGTACCGGAAGATCCGCTCCAGGTACGACTGGACCGTCATGTCCGGCGTCTCGTCGCAGTCGAAGACTCCGGCTTTCGACTGCGGTGCGGGTTTGGTGGTCCTGGAGATCCTCCTGTTCCTGGCTAGGGTTCTCTCGATTAGAGAGGCAAGAACTGAGATCACTAATGGAGTGTTGGAGTCTTCCTGGTGAGTATATGAGTAGAGATCATATCTCAATTTTCTTGGTGATATTAAAGCCATCTCTCTCTCTCTCTCTCTCTAAGTTGATTTTGTTGAAATGGGAAGTAGATTTGTTGATTTGAATTTAAGTTTGAATTGGAAAGAATAAGTTTGAGAGGGGGGTTTATTTATATATGATGGGGATGAGAGTTGGTGAGTGTGAGAGGAAAGGGAGAAGTAGTTTCTTGTTTATTAAATTTAATTATTGAAGTACACAATTAAATCATTAAATGAATGGTGAAATAATATGGGTTTATTTTGGAATGGAAGGTGGGTAGGAAGGGAAGAAGAATATCAAATTACAAGATATTTGCCTCCTCTATGTAAAGGCAAACTCCAGACACAACAGCTGTTTTTTGGATTTAAATAAATCATGGATCATAATATATAATACCACTACTTTCTTATCGTCTCACTTCATTAGTTTTATTTGTTATTCTGAATCGTCTCACTTCATTAGTTATGTGATCTAAAATGAAAATAATAAACCTTACTTTGAATGTAGATCATTTGTGTATAAAATTATATGTCAAAAAGAAACGAGACTAGTAAAATGGGACGGAAGGGGAATGATGCAGTAGTAATCATCAATTAATGCTTTATATCTGGATACATTCCATGGATGGTAGTACTAAATTTAATGTGGTGTAATTGTCCTTTAATTTATTTGGTACTATCAATCTATCATACTAAATTTCAAAATTTCACCACCAAAATAATCAGAGGAAATTAAAGAAGCCTTCCAATTTTTATTTTTTTTTTGCTCTAGCATCTAAGTTTAAAAGAAAATTAAAATAAATTGGTGTTGTAATTATGAGTTGACCTGCATTGCATAGGGAAGAATATAATTGACTCAACTTCTAATAATTATAGTCCATAAATAATTAGGGGAAATTGTCGTTAGGTGCCGCCGACAGTGGGTCGAGGTAATAAATTAAATTTAGGGGAAAATGAAATTGAAATATGTTAGGTCAGAGATTGGGTCCATGGGAGGTGAAAGGCATTTAAAATATAGTGGACTTATGTCTAGAGATTTGTGTCTAGCTTAATTTCAACAATGTTACACGTGCAATGGCCCTAATTTAGGCCATCATTTTTTGTTCAAAATGCAACTCATAATTAATTACTTTACTCCTTTTCGTTTCAGAAGAAACGGAGAGAGTACTAAAACTTCGGTTTAGCTGTTTCGTAACTTGCATTATTCCATGGGGTTGTAGAATAGTAATTTTCATCTGAAGGTTATCATGATTTTCAATTTTTTTTCCTTCTTATGTATGCAAACGAGTAACAATTCGTTTTTATGTAGTTAAGGTTTATGTCTGTGATAGGTTTATGTCTGTGATCAAAAGTTTCGGTTGCAAATCTTCTATCTCACAACCTTTAAATACTATCTCTGTAGCAATTAGTTTCATGGTATTTGTAGCTTTGATTTCAACGGTATCGTAAAAAAACCCCTATAGTAGTCAGAGTTTTGTTTTTATTTAGAAATCCCGAAACATTTTTTGTAGATTATGTCCACAATAAAACGGTAGCTGAGAATATCGTATTATTGGATACTTTGCTATCTGATTGAGCTATCGATTCTAAATCGAAGTACGATACATGTGTTTTTCATTAATCATTCTTGATTGTGAATAATATTAGGCATTAAGAGATGGGAATGAGTTTTAGTCAAAGATTAACCGAGGAATACATTACTATATTTGTATAAAATACGATTCAATTTCTTCATAGTTTAATATACTTAATTTAATGATATGCATCTCAAAATTGATGCAGCGTATATGATTTTAAATTTATCATAAAAAAAAGTATAGCGATGCGCATGGGTACAATTTTTACTAAATAAATTCCATCAAGTGGAAATATTATTTTTTTTCAATCAAATCAAAGATGGCGATGGTACATAAAAAAACGACAATAATATAAATGAAGATGAAAATATAATGAATAAGTAATAGATCTTGTATCAAGTGAAGTACGATTTTGTACAATATCATGAGTACCAACACAATGTAGACGTGAAAAGGGTAGGCCCCTTTAATCTTCCCCATACAGCCTGTGTTTTGCCCTCAATTATCCTCCCACCCTCCGTCGACTCGTCCCCGAATATTTCGAGACGGCGTCTTTTAACACGAGTTTTGATATTTGTTACAAATAATTGTAAAAATAGCCTTGTAAGCTTTACTCCTGCTGTGGAGTATTATTTACGAAAAAAGGGAAAAATAGAAACGATATTCATACATAAATATTACGGACGGCCGAAAAAGAATATTGAATACAAATTTCACATACGCGAGGACATTTTCTTTTCTACGTTCATCTAATTTACTATTTCTCAGTCAACACCTTTTTTTTTTTTCAAATAAATAGTTGGCATCCCAACCAATATAAATAATTGAGAGATATTCCAACAAACTCAATAAAAATTTGGTATATCTCCATTCATCATTCATTGCACGTACGCACCCGACGGTGTCGGTCTCTTGTACTCTTTCCTATGTGACAAGTTTATCATTTATGATATGAACAAAATAGTGATTGCAAAATCTTATTCAAACTAAAAATGCATGCAAGGGTCATGGCATTAGACGCTACTCCCTCCGTCCCACTGGAAAAAGAACATTTTCTTTCGGCACGAGAATTAAGATGAGAATGTTGATAGTGTGTTAAAGTGATAAGTAGTGGATTAAAATGACGTGTCTGAATTTTATTTGGTTATAATTTTATATTTTTCGAAAGGTCCCTACATCATGAACTTCATATGTGTAATACTTTAGCTATAAATCAAATGTGTGCTAATGCAACCATTTAATGAATTCGCATTCAAAGTATACCGACAGAGAAGGTTTTGAAAGCGAAATAGAGGTTTTATACGAAGCTTTTTGTATTCGAAAATATAATACACTTTCAACTGAAATTCTACCCTTTTGTCCCATTTCAGTAGACTAGTCATATATGCTATATTGAACTGTTCCACTTCAGTGGTCATATATTCTATAATTATCATTGTCTATTTGATACGTTTCCACTATTTTACACTTACATATGTTCGAAAAACGGGTAACGTAGAAAATAAAATACAAGTTGATCTATGTACTTGTTAGATCTTCAATTTGGGCCCAAAAGATTTGGGACAAAAAAATTAATGAGCCCATGATATATATGTATTTAGCCCATGTTCTTGATTATAATAATCAAATCGAGCCTGGACTTGGAAGCGTAGAAAACGGGTCAAAATCAGTAGATTATTCAAATAGTACTACTAGATCCGGATGTGATGGATCGGGTTTGAGACCCGGCTCGTCTCATTTGGGCTTTCCGAAACAGAAATATGGACCTCTACTCCTACGCTCCCACACGTGCAAACCGACACACTTACCGAATATCTAGGCTATATATTGCAAAATCTTGATTTTTTTTTTAACTAGTATACCGCGAATCCGCGATGCACGGAAAATTATTTTTATAATGTTAAGCTTATGATTTTATTAAACTAAAGATGGTAAATAAAAAGAGAATGTACTTTATGATGTTTATATATTATATCCCCTACATCGTCTACTCACTCTGGCTATTTATTTTAACAATACTTCTACTACTGACATTAACAGTGGTTTGAGCCTGGCAAAATGAGAGAAGCAATATAAATTGGGAAATTGAAAAGAATTTTATTTATTTATTTTTGTAATGAAATCATGTTTCTACTCCCTTAAAAATGGAGAAAACAAACATAAATATAAGACTTATAAATGTCAAATCAATAATATTGAATTATTCCATTATTTTCTGAAATAGTACTAATTTCAGAAATTGATGCCAATAGTGACTTTCGTATGCAAGTCTTGCTCCATCTTTGGTTAAATAACAAAAGTCAAATATGCGATAGTAAAAGAAAATGACAAAATTTTGAATTATTCATAGGTAAATATCAAAAGAGTAAATCTATCCGGATCAATTTGATCCGGATCAAATGGGGCATAATTGTAAAATTGCCAAAAGTTATAATATGTTATGTCTAAACTATCCCTATTAAATGCTAAAAATCTAAAAAAAATTAAATTTAAAGATTAATTGATGTTTTATTTTTTCAATACTTCATTTATAACTCCACCATAAATACAACATGTTGATTTTAAAATTAAATTTATGAAGTTTCAAACATGAAACTTTATAATCATTATATTATAGTATAGCCGGATTTAATATAATTATATAAATTGGTTTAACTAAGATTTATCACATCCCATTTACCAAATGTGCATACATGCCCACTAGTAGAAATATCCATCGTGTATAATATAATATAAAAATGAATTTTTTATTTTAGTAAATACAATGTATGCTTTTAAAATATTTAAATGTGTTTAATATATTTTTAAATGTATTTTTATGGAATTTTGATGAAGCCAAACACAAACACATGGATATATAAAAAATTTATCGGTATAAATTTATATCAGTATAACTTAACTAATATTACTATTAGTAGAACTAACTAGTATACAAGTTTAAATTACCACTATGATATAATTTGTGATTGAATAAGTATGATTAAATTTGATATACTAATTATATATCTATGATACGTTGTACTTTATTCTGAATTAAATTTTGACGCATTTAAAATCAAATTTGTAGGTTGTTGTGGATTCTATTCATGTACTTTACATTCTTGAATACTTCTCATAACTTATGGATTCGATTTTTAACTGCATCCATTTAGAGAATTATACAAAACAAGTGCACACATTCACTTTAGGAAAAGTTTTTTTTGAGTGAGAATTGTACACAAGTCTCGACATTGGCCACATATTCTAAAAGCTACAAAATTATGTATCGAATAATAGTTTAAATGTATAGAATTGAAACAATATTTTTTTTAATTAAAGACAAAAGTACAATATCCTAATTATTTATAAAAAAAAATTGTTTGCGATTATTCCATATAAATATGATTACATTGTACTACTAATATAAAAAATCATTTTCCCATTATTATATTATGAATCGTTTTTTAATTCATACACACACACATTCCATGATTTTTTTTAAAAAAAGAATTAACCATTTGGAGTATTTTCTTGTAGATTGTATTTGGTTAAGTTGGTATGAAATTATGCTAATAAAAAGGCATAGTTCATAATTTTTTCTTAAAAAACAAAAACAAAAGTTGTGCATACATGAATGAGTATAATATAGTTGCATGCGAAGGTATTAATCTTCGATTGAGAAGAAAAGTGGTGTTCAATGTGATTTGAAAAGAAAAACAAACTTAACTCATTTATTTGAGATTAGAATATAAGTATTTATTAAGTTTGTTATTCCCAATATGAATATAAATACTAAAGAGAAAATATGAGAAATATTAGAGCCAAAAACAATTAAGGTTAAACTTGTCTTTTTATATTTGATTTATGGTAATTAATGCATTTGATCCACCTCAAATTGATCCAAATAGCATCACTCATATCAAAATTATTACATAGAGAATTTGAACTTTTGTCTCTTAAGATTCTTAGACCCTCGATTAGCACACATAAAACGTGTAATAATGTCATTTTGAATAGTTAGCAAAGGATTGGAAACATTACCACATTTTTATTGCACTTATTAATTTGAAAAGTGTAATAATTTTATTTTGAAAAGCTCAATTAATTAGTGCTCTTGGAAGTCGAAAAGAATTAGACAGAAAAATTAAAATACATTTAATGCATATAATCAATGGAGGAGTAAAGAGTTCTAGATAGAAAAAATGGGCGAGAAAATAAATTGTGAGATATGTTTCTGTTATTATATATACTAGTAACGCACCCACGCGACGCGTGGGGATTTTATACATTATATGATTAGTTGATTTTAAGTTTGTAGAAATATTTTGTGTCTCACTTTGAGCATATTCCAATTAAAATATGTTAATTTCCAGTAATATTAGGGTCTTCAACCGAACCATGCGACCGAGCTGACGTGAGTAACCCCCTTAAAATAATATCACATATGATTGACCATTGCTAAAAAAAAGTGCGAATAAGGTTTATGAGAGAAAGGAAATATTATTTTATCTTTAAAAGGATTTATAACCAAGTTATTTCCTAAATAAAATAAATATTTAACACATATTTACCATCATTTTCATAACACTTCAATCTACATTTCTTATCACCTATTTTTTTCATTTGGCCATTTTTTTGCGTTTTCCTATTTTATACTTTAAACTTATATCCAGTTAAATAATTCATTAATTATCAGCTCACAACTCATTGATGTCGCGGATGTGAGCCTTTGATATCAAGTATGATGGAAGTGTGTTGATCCCTCCATTTATAATCATACATATTAAGTAATCATCTAAAATGTAAATAAATACAATATCGCTAGCTAGTCCTAGCTAGCCTATTTATGCAATTGATTTATGTTAAAGACATATAGCTCGGTATTGTAACATTGTATAATATATGAAATTGTGTTTATTGCTAAGACATTTCCTTAAATTATACTGATTCACATAACATGATAATTAATCTTTATAAAGTATTGCATTTTTTTTATAAAAAAAAAATAATTTCAATTTTTTTTATAATAGATAAACACTTAACATTTGTATGTGCACATGTATGTTATGGTTAATACATAGGTATTAATATATTTACCATTATATGCATATAACTATGGCAAATTTTACATGATATAAAAATATTAGAGTATTAAAAATATTTTTTAAACTTATGCTATTTAATTATCAGCAAAAATTATTGTTAAAATTATTATCATTAAAATGTCTCAATAATTATACTATATAAATATACATTTTAAATTTTTTAATCATTGAAGTATATGATATCAATATTACATTTACTTAATAATTAAAAAAAATCTTATAAGAAAATAAATTTGTGTAATATTATTATTTATAGAAGACAAAACTTACTAATTATGACAGTCCTGTAACCGTTATTAGTATATAAATAAATAAATATGACTTATAACATTCCATTCCAATTGAAAGGTTTGAGATTGCAACAAAATTAAATCGAAAAAATCACTTGTCTTCAATGTCGTAGGACCATTTACTTCTATACTGCTAGAATTATTTAATTTTCATCAATTATATTCTAATGTTTATCATTAGATTGATTATAATTTTTTAATGTTTAGTTAAATCATACATCTATGATATGTGAAGCAATTTAAGGAGAACTATGAGGCGTGTGGTATGGGAATCAACTGGCCGCTAGATCCTCTTTACCTATCAAAAAATATCGTTTTTTTTTTCTTCCATTTAATTGAAAAAACTGATTAATTGATTGTAACTGAAAAATATTGTTAGTAATCTACTTATATACGTATTATAATTGATTCCGAATTTAAAATTTTAAAACTATGTATTTTTGTAATCAAAATGAAAGTATAAATGGAAAAAAAAACCCATTACCACTATTCATGACATTTTTATGCTCTCATCGTTATATAGATAGATTACATTAAAATTGAGAATTTTTGTTATTTAGCGGAGACTAATAAGTCTAATATTATAATGCTATAATTTTCCATTTAATGACTAATGAAAATAAACAATATTTACGCTTTTTTTTTTCACCACTATTAAAAAGTTTGTAAACGTAATACAAAAGTTTCAACATTAATAGCATGAGAAAAAATTAAACAATGGAACAAATCGAAAATGAAAAATATAAACATACTCATCATACAAATCGAAAATGAAAAATATATATATAGTAGTTTAAAATTATTTGATTGGTAGAATGCTTAACCAACTACTCATCATACAAATCCATGAACAAACATACAAATGAACAATTGCTTGATCTAAACATGAGAAGCAGAGTGCAGATCGCTCACTCGTATGCACCACGTTACATACATTTTTGAAATAAAAATGTGTATATATCTACGTGGATGGTGTTCCACACTTCTCATTTTTTTATAGTCTTCTCATCCGAATTGCTTCGTTCCTTTCCGAGTCTGCTTCCATGGCTCCCCTTTTGTTTTTTATTATTACCCTTAGATTGAGTTTAGAAATTTATAGTAAGAATAAGACGGAGGTTACAGTGTAGTTTTATTATCCTTTTAAATGTGATCTTAAATAGGTAAGGGTAATTATACCAGAAATTAATATTAATAAATTTACCAATTATGTTATTGCATTTAATATTTGCATAGTATACTCAAATGCTCAATATATATCTAGAGTAATGACTATGTATGAATACAATTAGTTACAACATAGTAATTATTTTTTAGACTTTGAATATAATAATTACTATTTATAGAATATAGTAGTAATGTTTATTTCCAACATAATTTTTTTTTAATAAATTTCCATTACAGACAAAGGAAAACAATTACTATAAAGAATAAGCAATGCATAAACTATAACAACATAAGTTTTATGATAACCTATGAGTAAATAAAAAAGATTAAATCAAAGCATGAATCGACGATAGCAACACCATATGCAATATACAAACAAAAATAATTTAAGCAAAATTTAAACTAAATAGCACCCTAATAAGCAATGCATAAATAATCTATAGCACAGCTTGTAAAAAAATCTACACAAAATTCAAAAAAAAAAAAAAAAAAAAAAAAAACATTTAGATTATTAATAAGTAGTTTCAAGCAAAGAGAATGAGATATATATAGAGCTTTAATCTCGATCCATATAGAAGGAAATATGAGATTGTCTTTGCTCCTACCTTCTTCGTTTTCTATTATGAAGCAAAATATTATCCGAAAACATGTAGAATGTGTGAATATTCTAGTAGAATTTCATTGAAATTTATAGGTGCAAAATAAGTATAATTTTGGAAAGAATATAATAATCTTCCATATGATTTGTTATTGTAACGTCTTTGTTATTTGATTCATTAAGAATTTGTAAAATTACCATTCGCATTGGTTATTTCCAAAAAAAAAAAAAACACTATATGATAACATTAATGCATTTCTTTAAAAAAAAAAATTTAGACTAAAGATAATTTAAAATGAGAGTTACTATTTTTGTATTGTAAGAGTTACTAAAAATGGCAGTCCGGTGCTACTATTAGTATATAGATAATAGATTAATTGGTGAAAAAAACATGAACTCTACCCTCTTTTTTCCTTTTTCGTTTTATTCCCTTTCTTCGATTACGAGTTCGTATTTGGGAACAATCGTGACTCATACTACTCATATGCATAATTAATCCCTCCGTCTTAATTCAACTGATATGTTTCATTTTGATATGGAATTTTAGGCACAATGTTAAAGGTAAAAAGTAAGAAATACTTCGTTTGTCTCACTTTACTTGACTTTTTGCCTAATCGGGACGTCTCATTTTATTTGGCTTGTTTCCTAAAATGGAAAGAATTAACCCTTACTTTTCAATGTGGACCCTTACTCTTCACTTAATACTGTACATAAAATGTCGTGACGAAGTGAAACAAGTCAAGTGAAGTGAGACGGAAAGAGTAATTCTTTCATTTTAGAAAACAAGTCAATTGAAGTGGAACGGAGAGTAAGAGGGGTAGCAAATTACGAATTTCATGTGTATTTATCTCTAAAATACTTGGTCAATGAATTCCGACAAACATGGTGTAGTGATTTATGTGGTAATCCGTGAAAATATTTAATTTTATGTGATTGTTTTTTTCCTATACTCAGATTCTGTTTGAACGAGATCAGATCAGTTAGTTTCCATTTTTTTTTTTTTTTTTCATTATTGTTTTCTAACAAATTTAGTTTGAATCCAAAAAAATATGATCCATTAACTACTTAGGGTTCATGTTCTCACGTGCACTTCAATTACTTCACTTAGATTTTGCTATAAAAAGAAATAAATTCTAGCAAGCCAATAAACTCACGTACATTTAGCTCATTTAATTTTTGTTTAACCAAAACAAAATCATAACTCTGTGTTTTAATTCAATTTCAAATTGTAATAGAAATAAATACATATTTAAAAAAAAATGAATTTGGTGAAAAGGACAGGAAAGAGCTTAGATTTCCAACAGATATGTGGTATGTAAGAAACCAAGCGTTTCCATTATTTTCCAATCATAAAGTGGGGTGTTCTTTGCAACAATGTACCATCAAATATCAATTTCACTATCCTCCTTTTTTTGGTATACACTCATATTTATTATGGTATCGACTGCTCGACCCCACACTAAAGCAGAATCGAATATATTGTGTATATGTTGGTTTAGTGATAAAAGATTAAATTTCGGGTGTCAAAAGTTTCGAGTTCAAGTCCTCAGACTCATTTGATCAAATTGCAAAGGCATCTCTGATTTAGCATTTTCCCTTTTGAAATATTCAACCTTTTGTTCAGTGGCATTTGACTTATATTATGCATATCAAAGCTACCTTTTCTTTGAGATAAATCAAAGCTACTTTCTAAAATGGTATCTTGCGAGAATATTTAAATATGCGGAAACATAAGTATGCGGCTGATGTAACATTATCGCGTTAATAAAATTCGTTTATTTGATGATGTATATATACTTATAGTAATTAGAAACTCTTAGATACATAGATTTACTTTGCTCAACGCAATTGCCTAATATACCAAAGGCAATTTGATTCTCAAATAAATGGGACTGCATACATATACATAGGATTTGCATTTTCCAAAACCATATATAGATCACTCGCACATAACGTAAATTCTACAAATCGAATTAATTTTTCGAACCGGGTTGTTGTTGTTGTTGCAATTGTTGATACATAGCTGCCATCCTGCTATATGCCTCCATCGTCATCGGCTGCATCCACATTAAATTAAATCATTAAATAAAATTCTATACTAAAAAGGGGAAAAACGAATTTTTCTCAAGAAATTAAATAAAATTAATGAAAATATTATATGTTACTCACTTGGGATTGACACGCGAGAAGTGCCGCCAAAGGGTCGGGCATTACGGAGGCGGCGGCCGGTGGTTGCGGCAAACACTCCCCTCCGTTGTCCCAGGCGGCGGTTGGGGCGGGGGCCGTCATCGACATGAACGGCGGCACGGCCGGGGGTCGGGGGATGCTATTCATGTCCATGACTCCCATACCCATGCCCATTCCCATTCCCATGCCCATTCCCATCATAGACATCTGCATTTGTTGCTGCATCGCCAATGGCAACATCATCGATGGCATGTTCATTCTACTCATCATGTGCACTTGCGCTTGCAATTGTTTCAAGTATTCTATCACTTCATCCAACATCGACGCTTTGTCACTCTGCAAAAAGAAAATCAATCGATCGAATGTTAATCTGGTCCAATGACTTATTTATAATCGTTTTCCGAGCATTTAATCGTGTTTGGATCTGAATACTGACACAAGTTATAACTGAATCCGACACGTAAATGATCTAATGCGAGATTCTACTACAAATAAATACAGAATTTCGTGTCAGTCTGTCAGTCTGATCGATCAAGATAAATATCTTCGCTCGAATATAGTATATAAGTATGAAAACAATACTTGTGATCATAACTTATTGGGGACATGTTGAGGGTGGCTCAAAATGTGCCTATTTAGGTTGGGGCAAGCTCTATTATTGGTGTAGAAATTTCAAAGTCCCTATACATGATAGACAAAATGTAAGTGATATTGTCTTGACAAGAAGCAACTATGTCTAGTTGTCTCATGAGAAAATGTGTGTGTGGACTAGGATAAACTCCCACAACTATAGCAATTGATATTTATGTCAAATATTAGGACCACTATTGTCTACTCTAATCATTGATTTCAATTCTTCTCCTTTTTTCACCAATGCACGATTTTCAATCTATGATTTGGTTTTACTTTGTTGGAGTTATGTATTGTGGAGATGTGCATGCATAGTGTGTTAGAGAATGTCTTCTGATTCTTTATTTCCGCAATATTCATGTCCATCTAAAAAAATTATGCAATATTCATGTCCATCTAAATAGAACATGCACATTCATGTAATTTTGATGATAAATCTCTTTTAGGTGACGTTGATCGTTAAACCGATTAATACTGTATATCTTTTGGAAAGGGGTCCCACTCACGTGATAATTTTAAAATTGAAAGGGACTCATCTCTATGAAACACTATTTTTTTTTTTTTCGTTGAGAAGTCTATGTAACACTATTATAGTGACTATTTATGCAAGTGCATATCTAAAAATAAATCTACGTATCTTCTTATAATTAATTAAGTTTGTCTACTTAGGTAAAAATATTTACAATTTTCATCGGGGGCTTTCGTTTTTAATGAGGCTAGCTTTATTAGGATATGCACATACCTTTAAGTAAATGCGTTATCACGTTACGTGTCTATGTGCAATATACGTGCAAATCAGTATTGTGATGGTGAATCCTTATTCAAAAATAAAAGATAAAGCGTTTTAGAAACGTTATAAGACGGAATTATATGAAGGGTTTTCGAAGACGAAGGCAAAATGAATGATGCTCCATGATATATCGTGAATTAAACACATGTGTAGATGAAATGAATAGTCAAAACATTAATTAAATTTGAAAAGTTATAATCAACATACCTTGCTGGAATTTGGGACCAACTTCTGCAGTGTCTTCATTCTTTGATTAATTTTGTCTCTCCTTTTCTGAAACCGAATTAAAACTATTATTTAATTTAATATCGAACAATATTTATGTTTATCTATGTAAATACTAACACATGAATAAAGATATACGTCTTTCTTTTTTTACTATTATTCTTGTTGGGACCTGAATAATATAGAAATAAACTGTGCCTTTTTTTTTCTCTAAAAACCAGTTCTAATTGAAAAGAATAGAAATAATTTAGAGCGAGAGAGGAAACCTACACGTTCGGATTGGTTATGAATAGCGGCCGCTCTACTCCTTTTGTTACAAACCGAGGATTTTCCGTTGTCCCTTCTTCTGCCTTCTTCTTCTCCCGTCTTTCTCTGCAATTTTTTATATGGGGAAGAACATTTAGAAAAAACGTAGGGAGTAAATAAACGATGAATATTATTGAAGTTCTTTAATTAATGAGTACATGAATATGTATACATTCACGTAAATGTATAAAATACAATAGTTCCGTATTATTATCATGCAGCGATATATTATCTCAATTTATTTATTACAGAGAATATAAATAATCACTTAAATAATACTTATAGCAATGAGTGCACACGAACTAATATAATCATTAATTAATTAATTAGTCTTTTTTTAAAACATTTTAAAACAAGATTAAAATGCATAGTAGACGATACGTACATCAGAAACCTGAGACATGCTGTGAAGAGAAACGGAGTCGCGGTCGTCGGCGGAGGCCCTCGTATACTCCTGGCCGGAGATAGTATTTTCCGGCGAGATCAGCGACGTCGACGTGAACCCCGGCCCGACCAACTCCCTCTCCCACTCGTCAACCGACATCGTCTGGCGGCTGTCCCTCCCGCCGCCGCACGTGGCGCTCTCGTTCACGCTCCCGTTAGTCCGGCAGCTGGTGACGCCCACGCGGCCGGCGGCGGCGGCGCCGCTGCACGACCCCACGCGCGTCGAGCACCCGGCCGCCCTGCTGGCGCCGATCGCCGGGACGGGGTCCAGCACGCGCGCCGGCTGCCCCCGGCTCTCGTGGCGGCGGTTGTTGTTGCACGGGACGAGCGCGTCCATCGTGACGGTGACGGAGGCGGAGGGGGCGGCGCCGCCGCCCGGGTTGGCCGCGAACCACGGCGCCAGCTCCTTGGCGCCGTCCTTGGGTCCCGGGAGGACGTGGTGCCAGGTGGCCTGGTCGACGATCGACTCGAGGGTGCCGCCGGCGCGTGGCTTGTCCCACGTGGCGGGGGAGGATGAGGCGGTGGGTTTGTTGAACACGCGCGGGACGCCCATCCCATGCATGGATATCTGACCGTTCTCCCATGTTAGCTCCGCCACTTCGTAGTCCAGCCTGCAATATTCAATCCAATTAAAAAATCTATCATTATTTATACTTATGTTACTACTGTATTATAATGCAAAAAATAAAATAAAAATACATCAAAATTCTACATTCCAAAATGATAAAATCTTGGATGAAAATAGAGAAGAAATAATCACGAGGGGACATCTTGAGGCGAATTGGAATGGTATTTGATCTTCGACGGAGCGGAATTGTCGTCGATCTCCCAACTCGGAACGCATTGATTCATTTTCTTGATTTTTTAAAAAAAAATAATAGCAAAATTTGGAAGGAATTAGATGATTTGGTGAAATGAGGAGGAGCGAAATATAAGGTGAGTGATAATATGGAAAAGGGGAAAAAGTATTCTTTGTAAGGGTTCAATATATGTGGGTGTGGAGGGTTTGAGAAGGGAACCAATTACTATTCATCAAGATAAGAAGAAAGCATATTCTTGAGAGAGAGAGAGAGAGAGAGGGAGTGAATGGTCCATGATTCATGGGTAAAAAACATATGAAAGAGCAAGTTGAGAATTGGGAGAGATGTATAGAATCATCTGAATTGTGAAAGTGAGGATTATATACTTTCAATATGTGAGTGTGTGTGTGGAGTGTGTGAATTTGAATAAATAAGCATGCAATCATTTGGAATGCACATGCACAAACAAGTAAAGGAAAGAGATATCTATGAATTAACTGCATTCACAGAAAGAAATTAAAATTTTAAAATTAAAAGCACTTTTGTGCTGCTTTTTTTTTTTTTTTTTTTTCATATTTTTTGTATTCTGTTTTGACTTTGTTTGCATCTCTATATTTTATTTAGTTGTAGATATATGTACATATAATTACTACTACTATCATGTTATATTCATAATTGGTGTTGTCGGAATTGGAAGTTTTCTTGGATTGAGTTTTATGTAAATAAATTATAGGGTTTGTGAAGATATATCACAAACTTTTATATTAACAAGAATTTGCTCTCTTATTTGTAGAAGCAAGAAATTTTTTGAGGACACTTACTTATACTTGAGGATAATCATAACGATTATTAATTGGCGAGATTTTCATAACTACACTGTTGACACGTATTAAGATTCGTAACCAGAACATATGTATATTTCGTAATGACGGAACGAGTGACAATGAGAGTCTAGATGCTACCCCGAAGTTTGCTCGATACAACAACTACATTTTTCAATCGTCGTTTAGGGACAAAAATTGTTATCAACTAATAAATGGGAAAAGAAAAGAGAGACATCACAAAATAACTAATTCAAGGCTGGAACTTTTTATTAGCGTCTTTGTTGCGTCATGTATGGCGTCACACGCGCTATCTAATTTTGGGAGAAAATATATTATTTAAACTTTATAGTAATTAAATAACGAAATAAAATAAAGAAAAAGATCTCTGTTAGTATTTAACAAAATGATAGCGAGGGAGAGACACGTGAAATCGAGATTCCGGAGGCGCGTCGGGAATCCAAACTTTGGAGCGGAGCAAGTGGCGGACACGCGTCCAGATCCTGGAGTTTATTCTAGCTGCCGTGGACACGGAGATGCTGGGAGATCCACATGTTATCTCTCCACGCGCTCCGGAGAAGCTGCCAATCCACGCTCAGGATTTTGTGGAGAATTCATTTTCTTGAATTTTGTTCCTTTTTCTCTTTCAGTTTCAATTTTTTTGTATTATTGCTTATGAATCTTGAGCCCTTGGCCATCCCAATTCATACATACCCTTCTCAAATCGAGATGGGATCCCCTGTCTCCAAATTTGTATAACAATCATGTATCTAACTCAAAACTACGTAGTTTTATTAGTGAAAAAAATTATTGAATTTGCAGCAATTAAAATTAAAAATATAAGAGCAAAAATACGTAGTTTTAACTTGGTATACGATTGATACACAAGTTTGGGGATAGAGGATCCCATCTCTCTCAAATCTTACATTATACACTAAAAGTTTGCAAAAAATCATTCATATTATCTGGACTATAACATGTGTATATACAAATAATATTAATAATTTGGTTATGTCGATAATAACCACTTCAGCTCTGTATATATGCACCCACAATTATGTGTTTTTTTTTTAGTATTAATAGGAAATTTAAATATCACGTTGCAGTTGCAGAGATTTGAATTCGGAATTCTTGATACTGAAAATTAGACCATATCACTAAATCAACATACGCACACAATTAGGTGTTTGTCGTTTTATTTTCCTGATATGCACCGACTAAACAATTGGGCTAAAACCCCAAATTAGAGTTCCAATTAAAGCAGTCTGCCCATTTACCTGTTTAGATCGAGTCTAATTTAACATTTTCATATATACATTTAAAAAAAAAAAAAAAAAGCATCACTCAACTTATGGTTTACTAAAAACAAAAGTACTTGCCGCATACCCAATGACTACCCGCCACGTCATCCGAACCATGCTCCACGCTGCATGGCGATGCAGTTGTACAAATCACGGAAGAAGTACCCAAAATCTAGAGCTAACTTGCTTTTATGGAAACACATTTTTGTAAATTCGAAATAGTGAAACTCCAAAAAATAAAAAAAATAAAAAAAAAAAAGTTCATAACTAACATAACCCAAAAAATTTGTGTTTAGGATCTCTAATACCGGGAAACAGCTTGCGCTAACCTCTCATTACAATAACCGTTTCATATTTTTTCACACCCAATGCTCTCTCTCTCTCTCTAGGAAAAGGGCATGCAACGTACGATGCGCCCGAAGCATTTGGATTACCCTCATCCACGTCCAAACCCTTAACTCTTGACGATGTCGTCTCAACCCGAGAGAAACGCCGTTTTCGATCCGAACAATCCCGGGAAGAAGCGCCACGCCAGCTGGCCGGACCAATTCTCCGGCGAAAGGTTCGAACATAATCAGGTATTGAAGAATGTAATCCTTAAATTGCACCTCCGTTCAATCTCATCCAACTCCGGCTCCACCACTCCCCGATCCGAGTCCGAGGCCGACTCCGAGTCAGTAAACTCTAGCCCGCTTTCCGCCGCGCCGGATTACTCCGGAGCGCTGTCTGATGAACTGCTGCTGAAAATTTTCGATAGGATTTTGGATAGGAAACAACACTTCTCGAATTCGGCGGTGTGCAAGAGGTGGTGCGCGGTTTCGGGGAAGTCGATTCAGTCGATTAAGCTACTGGACTGGGATTTTCTGGTGTCGGGGAGGTTAGGGTTTCGCTTTCCGAATTTGGTTGATATTAACATCGTGCCGGCTAGTATTTGTTCCGAGAGGAATTCGGGAATCTTGTTGTGTAGTAAATCAT
Organism: Thymus mandschuricus; assembly: GCA_029379335.1. NCBI lineage: Eukaryota > Viridiplantae > Streptophyta > Magnoliopsida > Lamiales > Lamiaceae > Thymus > Thymus mandschuricus. The sequence continues at coordinate 1,910,275 of CM057072.1, forward strand.
TAGATGTTTGCTTGAATTCAGATGTGTTAGGGAATGATGGCTTTTTTGTTAGGAGAGATGGCATTTTGGATTGCGAAGGGATTGATAGAGGTTTGAAAGTGTTAGCTAAGGGGTGTAGAAACTTGAGAAGAATAGCTATGATGAATGTTGGTGAGGAAGGGTTAGGCTACTTAGCTAATGAGTGTGAACTACTTCAAGAAATCGAGCTGCATTACTGCGGTGATCTTTCGATCGTGGGAGTTTCTAAGCTTCGCAATCTGCAGATATTGAAGTTGATCGGGAGAATAGGTGCGGTGTACGACTCAGTGATCTCGGATATCGGATTGACCCTCTTAGCGCAGGGGTGCGGGCGATTGGTGAAGCTCGAGTTAGTAGGGTGTGAAGGGAGTTATGATGGGATCAAGGCAATTGGAATGTGTTGTCATATGCTAGAAGAGTTGATCCTTTGTAACCATAGGATGGAAGGAGGGTGGTTATCAGCATTATCATATTGTGGGAATTTGAAAACTTTGATCATCCAATCTTGTAAGTATATCGATGAGAATCCAGGACCGGACGAGCATTTAGGCCTGTGTCCGATGCTTGAGGAGTTGCATTTGAGGCGGTGTCATATGCGGGATAAAACGGGAGTTAAGGCGTTGTTTGTGGTATGTCGGACTATTAGAGTCCTTGAAATCGAGGACTGTTGGAGATTCGATAACGACATTTTTGCCTTTGCGACAATTTTTAGGTAAGAATTCTAGTTTACTAATTCGTTCTTTCATAAGGCTATGCGATCTTGTAGCTACTAAACTAATAGTACTAAACGAAATTTGCTTCATTCTATGCACATGTTTACTTTTCTTTCAGATTTACAGTTTTCGTGAAATTGGGTTTGTTTGTAGGAGCATAAGATCGCTCTTGCTGGAAGGTTGCTCACTGCTGACAACTGAAGGATTAGAAGGCGTAATTCTTTCGTGGACAGAAATCGATAGTCTTAAAGTAATATCATGTAGCAACGTAAAGGACTGCGAAATAAGTCAAGACCTGGCCACCTTATTCTCTGATCTCAAAGAATTGAAGTGGAGGCCTGATTCTAGGTCTTTGCTTTCTGCAAGCCTCATCGGAACCGGAATCGGAGAAAAAGGTGGTAGATCTTTGAAGAGCTAGGTACTGTAGGGATAATACTAAACTGGTTGTTGGCCAAGAGTAACAAGGTACGGATTCATTGTTTTTTCTCCAACGTTAACACATAGCTCATCGAAAGTTCATTAATGTGTTATTTGAAATTTTCATGTATTTCATACACTAAACATGAATTCTTCTATATAATAAAATCACGAGAACTGCATGATTTTAAACTGAGTATGGTCAGGCCAAGCTGAGACTCGATCCGATCGTTCTAATCCAGCAGATGAATATACAATTGGTTAATTCGAGTTAGTAAAAATGACGTTGCAAATTTTTAGTTAACTTATGTGGAATTCCGGTTGTCAGTTAGTTTGCTTTCTCTTTGATACGAAAGAAAAAGAGAGAAGAAAAAAAAAAAAAACTTATAAATTTCACTCATTTTCTCACATTTTCTATTTTTTCCCCCTTCATTTGCACTACAATGGAGAAAAAATATTATCTCTCCAATTTGGTATTGTAAATATTTTCTTCAATTTAAGGAGTAAAATTCCCCCTATTAATAAAAGGTGAGTAAAGGTGAGAAAAGATGTGGAATTTATAGGGTAATTTTCCTATTTTCTCTCATTTTCTTTCGCATTAAAGAGAATGCAACCTTAACGTATAATTGAATGAAACAATAACTGGGTGACTTAGCGCACATAGCCACTGTAGTCTGGACTACTACTATCGTTAGTGAGTGATCGGAGTTCGATACCGGAGAATATTCTTTAAGTTATCTAGAATGTTGGTGTATTAACATTTAATCTTAAAAATAACATTTGTCCGATAAAAAAATAAAATAAAAATGGAATGAAATAGTGAAAAGAAATAAAATATTATAAATTTGATATCAATTTGTAACAAGTACCGGGTCGGGCGGCGAATAGACCCGACCCATCCGCATAAATGGCCCCACTAAAGACTCTTAACGCGCTATATTTTGACTCGAACCCTAATAAATTGAATCTCCCTAGCAATTAGTATGGGGCTTATATGGCCTATCAAACACCCCCGTAGTATTAAAATTGTAAATATAGAAAATTTTAAAAAATTAGCAAAGGAGGAGATACAGAAAAGTGTTAATCTAAACTAATCGAAGACGTGATCATTTGTAAGTAACGTGTTTAATGATCTTTTATCTGTAAGTAATGTGTTTAATGATCATATATGTGTAAGTAATGTGTTTAATAATCTTATATTTATAGCGAGAGATCCAAACAACTTAGCTCCTACTATTTTGAGATGGAACCTACTTTAAATTTTAAAAGTGTAAAATATCTATCTAAAATATTTGAAAATTAAAATTTTAAAAAATATGTATAAAATACATATGTTTTAAAATTTTAATTTTCAAATATTTTAGATATTTAAAATTTGTTATATAATTTTTTTAAATAAAAAACTTAATGATTCTTGTATGTACTTCAACCGATTAATAATTATTTAACGTAATATTCAAGTATAGATATAGATTATATAATACTAATAATTTAGTTGGAATCCTAACAATATTAATCAAATTGTCCATACATTATCAGTTGTTGTATAAATTATTGTGTGAAAAATGAAAAATGACCATGCTTAAAAAAATTACTCCCTCCATTCCATTACATTACTCTCATTTGATATTCATATGTTATATAGTAGTAGTATATTATATTTAAATAGTCAAAAGAATAAAAAAATATTCAAAAATAAAATACTACCTCCATCTCACTATATTAGCTACATTTGCTTTTTGACTTTTTGCGGCACGCGTTTCTATCGAAACCTAGTACGGGTTTTACGATATAATATTGAACTATTATTTCGTTTACGGGAATACTAGGAGTGTCGGGCTATTCCGTAAAAGAAATAATATTTTAAAATTATATCGTAAAACCCATACTAGGTTTCGGTGGAAACGCGTGCCGAAAAAAGTCAAAAAGCAAATGTAGCTAATATAGTGAGATGGAGGTAGTACTACTATGATATAAAATTGAGATATTTATAGATCCGAACCTAGGTTTTCTGTTCCTTAATCTCCCTTTCGATTCGTAGAAGATAGAACTTAGAAGAGTAATCGGCAATTCGTTCCGCCATGGTTCCGTTCTCCTCCGAACTTTCCGTTCTCCTTCCAAACTTTCCGTTCAGACTAGGTTTCTGCTTCAGACCTTGGATGGTTCAAACTCCGATTCGGTTTCGCATGAACTATGCAAGGTGCGCGCGTTTCAATTTATACAACTGAACTCAATTGCGTTCTTCGCCTTTCGTTTTACTGCGTTTCGTTGCCTTTCCTTGATTTGACTCGATGATCTCGCGTTTACTCTGTAAAACCCTAATTTAACTGCGGAGACTGGGTTTTTGAGTGGTCTGGGTTTATTTTCGCTGTTTCTGTAATTGTTTGGTTTGCGCCTTCTTTGTATGTTATGGAATTGTTGCGTTTAATGCGAGAATTCGCGATGTATGTTAGGAGAACTTGATCACTCAAATGTATGGGGCTTATTGTCGCCTCTTCACTTTGAAACTGATTGATCGGGAGTATTCCTCTAAGATTGTTTTAATCATAATATTGTTCCGCTTCTCAATTGGAAAAGGATTACAAAAATTGTTTATTCTGTCATTCCTACTATTGACGTGTGCTAAACAGACCTTCCAGATCCAGTTTCTTTTCGTGATATATTTCATGCTCAATATCTTATCATTTTGAGGTATTAGGGCTTTCTTACTTTGAAATATTTTTGATAGAACTCCCAAGTTGGCAGAGCTATGGTAAGATTGTTCTTATTCCCATGAAGTCGTCTTTATGTGGCAAGGCAATAGTCAAGTTAATTCCTGTTGGATCTGGGCGAACATTGTTGCTAGTCTTAATGCTTTTAGTAAGACTTACGAAAACATGATGAAACTATATCGTTTTATGAAACTATCACATTAATCTTTAGCTGGTTCCTACCATGATGGATATGGACTTTCTTAGTTTATCTTATAGCTAGTTTCAACCAGGTCTGATTCCAAAAGCAATTAGATGTAGAACGCATAGTAACTGAAAGCCTTTATACACAAGTTGTGTAGAGTTTATGGAACGTTGAAGCTTGCTCGTTTTGAATAAAAATGTTATTTCTGAAGCCTGAAACCAACGCCCAGAATATTATAAAATTTCATTACACGGCAGCAAGGATAAACTTTTTTTTTTTTTTGATCAAGGTGTAGAAGTTCAAGTTGGATTGCTATTTATTGATTATCAATACTAGCATTGATTATCTGTTTCTAAATTTCATGCTGATTTTATTGTTTTTATCTTCCTTTGGCAGTATCGCTTGCGCAATTGAAGGATGAAGCCCAATTTGTCATCACTCCTCTCCTTCACGATGATTTACGTGGAGAAACTTCTTCAGGTGCTTAGCCTAGCAGTTCCTAGTGCATAAATAGTCTTGAGATATTTTTTTGTGAGCCACTGTTACCGTTTATGCTTATTTATATGATGCAGACATTTAGAGTTGTTGGATGTGGGTGGTGAAGAAATATTGATGCCATTCTAGCAGAAATGGCAAAAGAAACTAGCATGGCTAATGTGATTAGTGATGTAGGATATGGATGCACTGCCAATCGTCTACAAGGGTGCATGCTAGGTAGAGCTTGTTATTCTACCAATCATTGTCCATCGATCATTTTAGGGAATGTTAAAAGTTAAAATAAGAACGACAATACAATCTGTTATCGACATTTGCTGATTTTATTTTCCAGGAACCATACACTCTCCATGCTATTTGTGAATCTGTTTGGAAGAATGTTGAGGGTCAGCTATTATGCAGTCTCTGTGCCACCTGAAGTCTTTATACGTTTGCTCATTCCGAAAGGCTGCTGGTATGCTTTCTATAACTGTGAAGTTGTCGCGGACTGTACTATTGATGCAACGTTTTTGTTTTATTCTACTGAAACAAGCCACATGTCATCTTGACTGAGTTTATAATATGATTTCCTAATGATACCGTACTTGGACATGCATTGCAGTCTGGACCAAATCGCACATGGTCATGTCATGACCTGCTGGTGGCTTTGTGTCAATTATCTGAGATGGGCCATGCAAGTTCTGTTAGATCTGTCCTTCAATCTCCTCCGAATCACTTTCCAGAAGCATTGCTTTCTTGGGATGGCCCATTTAATGTATGTGACCACCGATATGATCTTGAATTTTTCGAATCTACTTTCTATATTTTTTCTTCTTTATTAACCTTATTATATGGCTGACAGACTGCATATAATTTCATCCAGAAGAGGTAGCATCTGCTGTGCTCGCAGCGGCTCTTGAAAGTTCTTTTGCAAGTGACTTGTTATTCACGCTGTGGCATGTTAATCCAAACATGTTACTGCGTGGACTTATAGTACTGTGAACCTTGATCCAGATAGCGTTACAAGGATTTTGGATGCTTGCTGGGAAATAAAGGTCTGTACTATTTACTGATGGTAAATGTTTTATGTTTTCCATCATAGGTTTTCTCCAATAACTTATATATATATTTTGCACGGCAGCGAGATTATGTATTTTTCCAAAAGCAAGTTATTCCACTTTTTTTAATGAGCCAAGGGACTCCTTTGCTTGGTCTTTTGACCGACTCGACTCTGTAAATTTCTCTTGGAACAATCCATCATAGTAATTGTGCTGAAGGTGGAGTAGAGACAACTTATATTCGTGAGAGTTTCTATAAGTTTTTTTGTTAGTTTCTATTCCCCAAATCCCTCTTCCCTCTTCCCATTTCCCTGCATCTAAGAAACAAATCATGGACCTTGAGAGCTGGTTGATCACTCAATTAGTTGCAAATAATGATGCTTTCTATAAGTTTAGTGTTTCCTTTTCCCTTAATTTTTTCAAAGTATCTTCCAAGACTATGTTGGTCCATTATGGTCTCTAACAACATACTGCAAAATCTAGGTCATTTATATTGCAGCACTAACTTTCACTTATGCGTATACCTCCAGGAATGCATCAAGCTTTTGAAGGATGTTCAAATTGGAGATCAGGATGTCTCTGCTAATCACTTTCAGCCCACTAGCTCTCTTTTGAATATTTATGTGGAAGCTTGTCCCACTGTATTGAAGGTAATATTGGGACATAAATTTTTTTATCTCAGCCATGGTGAGATTATTAGTACGTGACCTTTCAAAATATTGTTTGCAGGTACTTCAGTCTCATTCTGTTTCCCTTTCCTCTTATCACTTATCGGAGGAAATTGAGAATTTGCATGTCTCTCGTATGCGTGCTAATTCAAGAATGAAAAGTGCTGGTGGATGCTACAACTGCTGAAGGTACCTTCTTCTCCATCAAATGCTGGTCGAAGCAAACTCATATTTCCATCAAATGTTCTCTGGTAATCTGTCTATTGAAGCTATGATTCAAATGCTCACCCGCTTTAAGGGATCTTCAGACAAAAGGTACCTTCTTCTCCATCTCAAAAATCACAAGTTTATACCCCTGGTTTGTGTTGCTTGAAAGGGAGCACACAAAATTGGATAACATATGAAAACTCTCAGATTTTTTGTTATTAATGTGCTAATGCCACTAACCTGGCCTTCCTTTCGTGAATTGTGTTTCTCATGTGATTGTTCCAAGTCTATTCATGGACTTTATTACTCCGCACCACCAAGTTTTCATTGTAAATTAGTATCTTGCGAGAGTTGGTTGAAGTGACATGGTCATATTAATTTCGATTGAATTGCATGACTTTTATGGTGAGGGAATTACTTTTTTGTCTTGTAAATTTTGCTGCTTCATTCATATCATAAAATGCATGGAGTCTCTAAATGGTTTCGGTGTTTTTACAGAGAGCAGTCTATATACGAGAGCATGATTGCTAATCTGTTTGAGGAATATCAGAATTTCTTTTTGGTAAGATCTTGCTATCAATAAATAATTATTCATTGTCATATCATGTCTGGAACTATATTATTGTTCAATATAGTTGGGTGAGTTTTCATGTATGACTTGTGCATGGCAGTATTGAATTCCCAGGCTGTTTTATTTGATTTTGATGTTGAGTATGTCTTGGTGTTCAATCAAATATCATATACTGTGACCTCTCATGGCTCTTAGTTCTTATATATATATATATACACACACGCACATATATATATGTGTGTGTGTGTGTGTGTGTGTATGTATCCTTCTCTCTGTTCATATGTCTGCATATTTTATGCGCAATTTGTCAGTCCAGTGAGGTGATTTGTTTTGTCGAGTATTGTTAACAACTCTCATATGTGACAATGATGCCAACCTAGTTGGGAAGATGCACTCCCTTCAACTTGTTGGAAATTCTAGGGTGTGTGTGAGTGTAATTGTGTATGTGACATACTCAATTGAAAAAACCCTGCTCTGATTTGCATTGAGGTAGTATTATATACATTCGACATTATTTCGACGTTTTGCTAACAATCCATCTGATGAGATTGTGTTTGATGTTGACTAATCTGCCTTCCTGCAAGTCACTGAAGCAGCACAATAATGTGTTAGGTTACTCTTCTCTGTCAGATTATGACGTAATCTGTGTTAGGTTACTCATCTTTCAATAATGCTTGCGAATGTGTCTGCTTTCAATAATGCTTGCGAATGCGTCTATTTTATCAAGGATGTTCAGATTGGAGATCAGAATGTCTCTGGTAATCACTTTCCGCCCTCTGGCTCTTCTTTGAATATTTATATTTGAGGGTAATTATTGAGACATTAAAGAACCTATGCAGCTAGATAAGGAGCAAAATGATCAAAAAAGTCCCTCTCGCATGGAAAATTCAGCCGTAAGTAATAAGAATCACGTTTAATCCTAATTTCAGTTAATTATTTCAGAATAAGGTAGAGTCTGAACCTAGGTGTGTTGTGGTCTTATTATTATTATTGCCAATTATTATTTTGCTTGAATTGTTGTACCCTTGTTGCGTTGTGTTTTATCTTTGCAAACTGATTTTCGGTTACAACGTAGTCTTAGATTTGATTTTACTGTCCTGGTGTCTGTTTTTCTTGTGATTTGTGCAAGTTATGCTCTGATTTATGCGGTATATTGGGACAATAACGCTGTCCTTGAGTTTGGGCTTTACTGTAATGTGTTCCATCAAGAAATATTGCAAAATGATTTTCACAGTAACAATAATTTCAATTTCTTAAAATTCAAACTCCTTTTGTTTAAATAAAAAATATTACAAAATGAGCCCACGTGTAATTGCGGTCATGTGTCTAGCTAGGCTTTTAATTATGGTCCAAGCGTACAAGAAAAAATCAGTACATAGTTTTAAAATAATTAGATCAGTCAACCAGAATTATTTGACTCAGCCAATCAATTTGAAATGGAATATTTGTTCTGACATGGCTCAATGTGAGATCGAATATTTGGACCTTAGCCCACTTTCTAGAAATATAAGCGAGCGTTGACAATTCATACCGATGGGCCTCGAAATATTTTTTGGCCCAATAAATTCGCTAATGGGCCCGACATATTTTTCAGGCCCAATTAATTCCGCAAATGGGCCACGTAATATTTTATAGGCCCAATTATATTCATTAATGGGCCACAAAATATTTTTCAGGCCCAAGAAGATTCGTTAATGGGCCTCGAAATATTTTTCATGCCCAATTATTTCCGTTAATGGGCCTTTGAAATATTTTTGGACCCAATAAGATCCGTAAATGGGCCTGTGTATATTTTTCAGGCCCAATAAGATCCGTTAATGGGCCTAGAAGTACTTTCAGGCCCAATAAGATTCGTTAATGGGCCTTGAAATAATTTTTAGGCCCAATAAGATCCGTTAATGGGCAGGGATATATTTTCAAGCCCAAGTAACATAAATGGGCCTGGATATATTTTTCAGGCCCAATAAGATACGCTATGCCTTGAAATATTGTTCATGCCCAATCATTACTCGATTTTGGGCTAAGTGCCCTCAATCATTACTCGATTTCAGACCCTAAAGAACATTACTAAAATCTGGCCTCACGATTTCAGGCTAAGCTCGAACGATAACCATATATATAAGTACTATATGGTCCAATAAGGCTGATTATCAGGCCATATTTAAAATGGTAAGCACTTAGCCGAAACAGATTTTCCTACAAAATTTGCAGCTTTCGATTTTCACATAATTTTATTGTCAATGTTTTAAAACTTGTTACGCTAAGTACTATATGGTCCAATAAGGCTGATTATCAGGCCATATTTAAAATGGTATGCACTTAGTCTAAACAGATTTTTATACAAAAATTGCAGCTTTCGATTTTCACATAATTTTATTGTCAATGTTTTAAACTTGTTATGCTAATATAAATTTTATTTTCCTAAGATATCCTATTAGAGTATTGAGCACATAAAACGAAATAAACAATTTCCGATACACAGAAATCTTACCAACAATAGTTATAGAGGCCATGGTTTATAATTACAAGCGGCGGAAACAGAGGGCAGACACCCCAAAGGCAGATAGAATAAATGAAAAACAGAGAACCTAATACTGACACAAATCTAAACTGCAGAAGACGACTAGTGAAGATTGTCTGGTATCCCGCCTGAAACGACGCTATCATCAACAGGTTTGGGCCCACCACAGGATCTGGAAACTGATTCAAACAACTTCTCGATCTCAGGTGCACATCTAGTAAACGACCTACTCCAGAAGTTGTACCTAGGATTCTGTTATACATTCACAACATCTTAGAAAATAAGAGACCAAACCAAATGCCATGTATTCAACTAATATAGTCTTAAATTACCTTGATGAGCTCGATAAATGTAATCAGAAGGCCCCATGGATGAGGCCTGTTGACAATCAGCCTTTCTAATAAGACTCTAGTGATCTGCTCCTGAATCATTTCCTGCATCAAGTAATATAGAACATAGATTGATAAGTATCGTTTTTTAAGGTTTGGGGTTTCAATCGAAGGGAAATTTCTCAAAGATATTTGTACCTGGTTGGATTCTGCGAAGAGATAGAGAAGAATGAAGGAGAAGTAATGGGTGTGGGTATTTGGGTAGCGCAGTTGATTGGCAACAGCATTTAGGAAGAGGTATCTGCCCTCCGTATCGAGATCCATTATCAACATTTGGAAAATATCCAGCGCAGCACTCACCAAAAACGCACTCATGTTGGCCATTGTCTGTGCATGAGGCGGGTTTCTCGCTTGCAATTGCTGAATAGCCTAAACAGAATTTCATGATCAGAGTTAATGTTAGTTTTAAGGGGAGGAAAGCGAGTAACTAAACTAAAACTTGGTATGGCATCACCTACCTGCATTCCAACATAAAGAACAAGGGAGTTAACTAAAGGAACATTGTAACGAGTCCCTGCACGTGCAGCATCACTTGGAGAGAGTAGAAGCTTCTGCTTTAACTCGGTGAGAAATGGGGACCCTTGTTGCCGAGTCTGCACAAGGAATTAAGAAAAAAATGAACATGAAAATTGATCATTGGACCTTGAGATATTCATCTACGTCATGTCATTTCTCCTCAAGTTTACCTTAAGATATTCATCTACGTCATTCTTGATCTGCTTTGTTTTGAGAGCTGCATCAACCTCGGAGAGAATTCTGGGCGCTTGTGTAATCTCCGCCAGTAGGTCAATCTACATCATCAAAAGATGTGATCTTCAGAATCTATCTTTACAGTAGACGCAAGATACATACATACAAATTTATGATTATAATGGACCTTTAAGTTGGGAGTAGAAGGATCTGGTAGTCTCATATTGCGAGGAAATGCACTAAGGATTATGTTTCGCATCTGTATACAGCTTGGGGGGATGACATCACAAAAGCTGAAATGATAATCACAAAGGAACTCCGGAAAATCATGGAGTAGCACCAACAACACACGGAGTGTCCCTTTGTATAGAAATTGCACCTATAATACATGTTCATAACAGGAAAATGAGCATTAAGATCGAGACACACAATAATACTTAGGAAAACTGGAAATTGTCTAGAGAATTGTGTACAAACCGGTTCCCCGAGTTCAGCATTCCTCAGGAACGGCTCCATAAACTGGAACAAGTCCACTAGCAACCTCTGAAAATATGGCCATCCTTTTTGTGCATTTGCCGTGAGCAGCTTTGGCATAAAACTTCGATGACTAACCAACTCAAGCCATGCAAAGCTGAGAGCAGTTAGAAAAGTAAGTCAGTGATATTTCAATGGGACATTATGGTTCTGGAAGGAATATATTTAAGTATGCCGGTGATGGTTCACATTCTCATATTCATGCTGCATTAGCAACAAGACAAACATAAAGCACGAACCTGAACCCTGGGACCTTGAGAGGCTGAATTGCATGGAAGGAATTCGCCAAAGCAGTCAACACCTAAAAAGGTTCAAAGAGAAGTCATAGTAAGAAAATAGTATCTGTACAATCCAAAACGTCGCAGTTATACCCCCTAGAAACTAGAGAGTAGTACCTGAAAGTTTGCACCGTCAAATACTGGGTCCAAGGAACACAAATCAAGCAGCCAATTAACAAACAACCTAAAGTAAGGCCTGGGATTAAAAGCTGCCTTTTTATCCTCCGCATCCTTTAAGATGAATTTCACGGTAACAGCAAGAACCTGAGGAAACCATAGTGTGCATTAGAAAGCCAGATGCACACATAAATCAAACTTTGATATTCCAACTCATACCTTTGGCAGGAGCGAAAGTTTACTGGAACCCTGATCCACAGGGCAAAACTGGAAGGTTTGAAAGAGTCAGCACAGGAATTATAGAAGACCACTATTATAGAGATTGTAGAAATAGCAAATAATGTACATTCGTACAAACACTACCAATATGACATGTGTACCTTCAGAACTGAGAAGACTAACTTCGCATATATATCAATAGCAAGGAAAGAAAGTGGCTGTCCTTGGGAAGGAGCAGGGCTAGAATTAATAACCTCTGATGAGAGACAATGTGATACAGAAAGTTCCTGATTGAACCATGGGCAAAAAATTCCATTAGAATTAAGCTATAAAAGTTACTTATTGTGAGCGTAGAATAGGGTTCTCACCATGATTCTGCGGAAAAACCGATCTGTTGTCTCATCTCCTCTAAGAAGACCTCTTTGCTGCAAGAGTGACACATGGCGAGCACATGCCACATCATTTGCTCCAGGAAGTTCGCAAATTTGGTACCACTCAGCAAACAACACAGACACCTGAGCCAGGTATCATATTCAAAACAAAGGTCAAAACATATGTATAGGACATCCTCAACATATGAACAGCAAACCATGTACGCATAAAATTTGTGATATCCTTCCCTAAAAAGAAATATACTGATAAGCATGTATAATGCAATATCTTCAGAATACCATCATTGTCCTACAGCATACAGATTTATATAATGATAAGTAGACACCTGTTCAGAGAAGCCAGCAGGATCAAAATCAACTGGTTCCATGGCACTGAGTTCTTCCCTGCTCGTACCACCAAGCCCAGTTACCTGTTCCACCACAAACTAGAAAACGGATTTCAGATATTTTGAAAACCAAATACAAGAGTTCAAGACCATGAGCGATCAAGTATACAAGCATGTGCCAAGTCAAGCGAGGGAAAATAAAATACTATCAAGGACCTTTTTGTCCCTAGGTGTTCGTGCAGTGTCTTCTTTACCAACAGCCGAAGGAGTTAAATTTGCAGCATTGGCAGGGTTCTTAGCTATTTCAATCAGCTGTTGTAATGACTCTGGGGATCCCGGTCTTGCAGCAAGCTGAAAATTATGGATAACAGTTAGTAACTTCAAACATACATAATCTACAGACATAGCGGAAGCAGAAATACCTTTGCTAGAGCATCAACAAGATTGTGAAGTTCTGATATCACTTTAGAATCGTTGACAACTAAAGTTTGTATGAGAGAAATGGCAAATTCAGTAGCAGGCTCTGCACAATAGACACAAAACAGTATGAATAACTAAGAAATAAATTCTTATGTGGGTGCAAGTGTACTACACTAATCTCTCACATTTTGATTAAAATACTAATATAAAACCTCACTTATTATATTAATATAATATTCAAATGTGAGAGGTGAGTGTAGTACACCCACACCCATATAAGAATAAACCCTCTAATCCATCAACATTAAACAAACAATTGCTATGCATACTGTTTCTCCCAGCATCAAGAAGCTTCGCCATGTGGACATTATACTCCCCAAGGTTCAATAACTCGCTGCGGATAAGACCTATCGTGATGTCTCTGTTGAATTTTCTATCCTCCTCGGAGTATATCACCTATCATGAATTAGGAGAATAATTACTTAGTTACTTCAACAATAAAAATGTACATTAATTAAATGTAAAAAATCACCCTAGGATTATTACATAAAATGCGATATACTCACTCCCAGATGTAACAAGTATAGAAATAAAATTGAAAAGGACATACCCAACTAGTGAGCTCCTTAACCACAAGCTTGCTGACATCACGTATAGCTGCCAGGATTGCCAGGTGTGAATCAACATGAGCATTGTTTGATGCATTTTCATACAAACCTTTAAAAGCCTACAGGAATAAGGAATCCAGACTCAGATACTTTTCAGTACAGCAGTCAAATTTACACTGGAAAAATGGTCACCTTCTGAGCCACAGCCAAGGCTGCCTCATCCCGGCTGATACACCTGAGGATGACTGCAGGAACCTCAGCAATAACTCCCTGCCAAAACCATATCGACAGTCAGATAACCAGTAAATGAAGTATATAGCAATGAAAAGCATGTATTGAGATCTCATGTTTATATGGCCTTTCACCTGAATCTCAACCTCTCTCGCGTCATTAGCCAACAGATTTTCTAGCTGAAAGAGGTTTTAGTAGGTAAGTTAAAAGCCAAAATAAAGCATATAAACCACCACAAACGGGTTCCACACATTGAACTTAGAGCAAATGGAACAAATGCATAAAACAAGAAAAGCAGATCGTAGGAAGACCTTCTCTGAAATAGTCTGGTACTTATCCAATGCATCTCCAGTGGCAATCAGCGGTTCTGAGACACTAGACCCAGGACGCTCAGAAGACAGAGTTGCATTAGGAGGCTGCGCAGCATTTCCAGCTTCCTGCATTAACCAATTTCTGAAGTCAAAAAGTGCACATGGAATTAAAAGACAGATATTAAATCAGAACACACTTACCTTAGCAGAACTAGAAGGTTCCACCACTTGCAGATCAGGAGTCGAAGCAGGAGGAAATGAAGGAACAGTTTCATTTTCAAGACTTTGTGGACCATCACCAATTGAAATGTGGGTTGAGGGGACACTGAAATATTGTTACATAATTTTTAATAAGCTAATTCTTCTTTGGTTTTTTTTGGGAGGGTTACACAAAAAAACTACATATGATAAGTGTTCTAAAAATCATAAGGGAAACGAATAACTGAACAACCTTGTAGGAATCTGAGATCCGACGGAGTCTATCTCATCAGAGCAAATTTCCAATGTTGGAGGCATAGCACCAATGCCAGTGCTCACAAGACCAGATGAGTAAATACTAGAACTGATTTGGCCAGATGTAGATGCAAATTGCCGGGACAGTCCAACACCTGCTGATGAAGCAGACGGGCCAACTGGAACTGCATTTGAGCTCTGGACAGACCGGTTCTGCCCCGGAAATCGAGCAAAATCCTACAAAACAAGATGAAAGAAAATGCAATGTTACCCATATAATGATCAAATATGCAAACTTAACATAATATCTCATAGCCTTTAATCAACTAAGATGTCTGAGAATCTGTCAATTACCTCATAAACTCGCTGCTGTGATTGTGACAAGTGGCCAGGTTTAGGACGAAGGGCCTCCGGCAAAGCACTCATTTGACCTTGTGGATAGCCACTAGCATCAAAAAAAGTGGTACCGACATTCTCTCTGTGCTTTCTCCTAACAGTAAGTTGTTGAGCTATTTCTCCATCAATGGTTTGGACAGCCTGTAGACAAGTTTATAATGCAGTAAGGACAGTTTACAACTATATTAGTTGTATAACCTTTTTATTTATAAAAAATAAAAAATTATTACAATAATAATCATAATAATTCAGTAGGTCCAAGTAACTGACCAGCTCATAACATTCATAATTTATTTATTATATATATAGTAAAAAATAAATAAAACTCTATGGTAAGTTCTTAATTTCAACATTTCCCTCTATTAGTGCTCCATCAAGAAAGCCCGTTCAAAAGAGAAAATGTCAAAACACAGTTTCACAACAGAGAAAATATCACCATATCCAAACTCCACAAAAAGTATTTCTCTACAAATCCACCACTAACAGCTCATGGGAATCCATTTCACACAAACTAGAAGGAACATCATAATCCACTTGGGCATGCTGAATTTCAGCCAAAATAAGTTGCTAGAAATATGATGCATTGATGCTGAAATAACATGATATGGAAACATGCATGCTAAGTCTAAGTTGGTCAAGGAAGCGTATCATCAGAGTAACAAGTTTTTTTCGATAAAAGCTTTCAATCTATTTGCTTGAATGGAACTTTTAACCATGCAGACACAAACACAGAAATAGATGCTCGGGCAATAAAAACAACTACAAAGAATAGCTATATATTCTATCCATTATTTTGCAAGTACTAGTTCAGGCACGAAGACAACGCTGCTCATACAATACCAGGTCATTTTCACATAAATCTATCAAAGCTTAAGCCTTTAGAAAAGAAAAGAGAATGTTCAAGAAAGTCAATTATATCTTTTCAAGTTCTCACTCAATTCCATATAATTTATCAGTATTGCTTGTAGGGAGCCAATTGGCAACATATAACATTAAAGTAAGCTCAATTTACCTTCTCCGTTGCAGCTTGTTCAATCAACACGCAGCCTAGGTCCAGATTATCATTAGTCACCAGTTGAACTGCTTGTTCCAAATAATCACCAGTTACGGTTAAGACTTGAAGTGAGCTTCTGAGCTGGCTTGATATCGAACCACGTAAAGGTTCCTAAAAATGACCAAAAGGCCTCATCAATCATACATGACAAATATTTACATGACAAATATTAAAATACGAAACCATCAAGTATTTTAATGAAAGCCTATCTATACCTTGCAGGTTACATGAGCTAGACTTCCTGCCAACCTAGCTACCATCAGATGCGCTGCATTTCGTATAAGTGTTTCGTCTGGCTCCATGACATAGTCCTGAATTTTAAAATGCACAATCTCGTTAGAAAACATTTTGCAATGATATATGCATTCACTGAAACATCAGTCTCTCAGAATAAGCAATTGGAAAGAGAGACACCTTCAAAACAAGTTCTTTAGTTGTCTGAGTCGCAATAGAAACACTGCGTTGCACAATACTGGAAACTATTTCTTTGACAGCTCTATCCATGGCAATTGGAAGTACACTGAAGGAAATTAAACATAAAATTATTGAATAATGGTAGGTGAATAGATTGACTACCATTGTCAATAGAATTGAATAGTTGAATAAATGATACAGACGTCTGGAAATGCATGTGTAAGCCAAGATTCTGAAGTTTTTTATTGACCACAACTTGTTGTTCAATATTAGCTGCCGCCACAGGACCCTGCCACACATAGCAAAATAATCATATTTAAACGAAAAATCATAGGAGGCCTGATGAGGTGAAATGAAACCCTAGACATACCTGGTTAGCTGTAAATTGTGCCTGCCCTTGTAGAAGCCCTTGAGCAGAAGGAAGCTGATCAGAAAAGCCCAAGCTAACTAGCTTGTCATCCTCCGTCAAAGTTCCAGAAGAATGATGGAGAGGAGCAGCATACTGGTAGGATAGACACATAATCAGCTCCAATGATTATGTGATGCATTAGGAAGAAATACTAAACTAAAATAGAACAGCTGAAGCACTAACCTGAGACATTATACGAGAGTGGCCACCAGGATGGGGAGAAGCAGCAACATCAAGGGGTATCTCAACTTGGTTTAGTGTCGACATTATTCCAGACTTCACCTCATTCATCATTTGTGGCTGTGATGATCCAACATCTTTATTGGAGAAATCGGGATTACCTTCAACTTCCCGAGCTCTGTCCTTCAGAAGAGAAGTAGGTGTGACGTCCTTAAGATCTACGCCTAAATGCTTGAACAGGACCTGAGGTTTCAATCAGAAATAATCCTAAATTGAAGAACCGGGCACATCAAGCAAATAATAACAAGATCACGCAAGCAGCTTTACCTCAATCTCAAATTTAAGATTCATCTTCAAATTTGGCATTGCATAAATCTCAGCAAGCAACCCAAGAATTCCCATTGTCCAAGGGTTAGGAGGCTGATATGCAATACTGTTCGAACAGGGTTCCAAGATCTGATAGAAGAAGAATGAATCAACAGAAAAAGGAATTCAAAAGTGCACAAAAACAAACCATATATCATACCTTTGAGGTAAAGGGAATAACAGCTATCATGAGTCCCTTTTCATAAGCCTGCAATCAAACGGAATCATCACGTATCAGAAAATCCAAATAAATAAGATAAGATAATAGTCAGAGCTCCACGAGCCTGCGTTGAACTCAAAAGGGAAATAGAAGAAAAGAAACCTCGATAATCAAAGATTTTGGATCTATCTCCCGTGCCCTCAGAACCTGATTTTTGCCAATTGTAATCTTGCCAAGCCAACTTCCTAAATTTTTCAGCAGTGAACGTTCTTCTACACTGGACTTTATGAGTTCTGATCCCAAGAGAACCTAAACATAGTACAAGTACCAAATGAACACCAGCTATATTCCAAAGGAAATCAAACAAGTGGATGAAACCAAACCTTGCAGTTCTCATAAGTGGCTTGTACAATCTCTTTGTTCAAAGGTTTCAAGTTTACTTTATCAAGAAACTTCAAGTACAAATCATGAAAGTTTGTTTCAATGCTTGCCCTGCCAACAAAAAAACACACAGATTCCAAAAGTCATGTATGTACTTCTAGCAGACACCTGGATTATAGAGACGCATCAAGCGTAACTCCAAATTCCAAGAGTTTACAGTGAGTCTAGTGACAAGCAAATTCTCTACCTCTTCATAACCATATACTCTGCGAACCAGGGATAGTATTGCAAATTTAGAATATCACCAAATTCTTTCGCTTTAGCTTCAACATTTGCAGCAGACAAGTTATTTATAATGAAAGATATCTTATCCTGAACTTCCGATGCTGGTGCCTGTTCAAATATTGGATGAAATGGTCAGACACTCCAAATAGTCTAACAATGACAGCAGATACAACTTATGAGACTGGTAAAGAACTAGGGAACAAGGAAGAAAAAACTCAAAGTAAAAGCTCATAAAGCAGACACATAAGTATCAACAAGAAAACTAAAGCAAACACCTCTATGGGAGTTTCTCTTCTCTCAGCAGCAGCAACCAGGGTCTCGATGTTTAAAGCGGAGCCAAACCCTGTAAAAAATCAGTGCCACGGTTAATGTAAAAGCCATAACTGAACTAGAAGAGAAAGTGGCACAAAGAGCATTGATTTTTCTGGGAAGATAAGAAGCTACAGAGCACACAGCACACACACTGCACATATATAATCACTAAAAGTGAGAATTACTTGCTGAGGTAGCTCTAGATGACCGTGGGAAACCCGGTGAGGCAGATTGTGTTGACAGTACCGCTCCACTGTGTGACTGCATTGTGAAACTAAGTACATTAGCTCATGAAATTAAGTACATAAGGTCATCAGCAGACCGAAGTTTGGTCACTAACAAGTACTATATCTTATAGATTCCTTACCTTATGAAGGGTAGCTGCATCACTCGAAGGAGCAATAGCAGGATGCAGAGAAGATGATTGTGCTGGCTTCATATAATTAGAAAGAGAAGCAGAGGGTTTCCTATCATCTAGAGAACTTTGTGGCCTCTGTGGTAGAGGTATCGAAGTGGAAACTGGTAGCCCAGTAGGAGTGCTGCCAGGTCCAATTAGGGAAAATGGCGAGCCTGCAATCTGAAACCAAAAGGATAAAATTGTAGCGAACAGGACAACAGAACAGGACAACACGAGGTGCTATAAGGTCTGCAATCTGAAAATGTGGACGACACATTTAAATAATGTGAATACCAAAATAACAATTCGTCAAATACATGTACCCCACTCAAGGAAAGCATGTTGCTGTTTTTCATATACAGGTTCAACTAATTGACAGAGAGGTAACGTTTAGGCGGTATACCTCCATATTTGGGATAAGGCTATTATGGTAATCAGCAGTGGCACTATGACCAACATCAGGTTCACTATGAGCAGCCGATATCCTGTTAAGTGCCCTCTCAACAAATGCTATAAGGTCTGCATGGGTAGCTCGCAAATGTGATATTTGCAAGAGATGATTGCAGTATTGTGGCCACTCAATGAGTCGGTCCACAAATTGCTCCAGTGCTCTAGTCCCAAAGGAGAACATCTGCATATTATAAAGCTAAGGTCACATTTAGATTCAAAATAATGACAATTAACTGATAACCTGGGAAGAAACAGACTTTTGAATCTACGGGCTTCCTCAAAGCATCTAAAACAGCTCGTAAAGCGATACCGAGCGTAAGATGAGTTACGAGTTGATGCTTAATGAGTAATCCTGAAAATAGACACATGCGCAAAAGATTATTGGAAAGATGAGCAACTTATCATAAATAACATCATAATCTGACATAGAAGAGGTTGCATCTACAGTTCAAGTGCTTATTTGTGCTTATGCTGCTCAGATCAGTTTTTTTGCGTTGAATATGACACATACACATACACAATCACACACACACGCACGCACTCATACCTAAGATGAGTCGAACTTCCAACCAATTGGAAGGGATTCATCTTACCAGCTAGCTTTGCTTCTTTGTCACATATGAGAGTTGTTAAAAATACTAGACCAAACAAATCAACTCACTGGAATGACACTAGCGCATAAAATATACAGACATCTGAATAATATAGATTCTTCTACAACATGAATAGAGAGAAGTGTATATGTATATACATATATATATACACTGAGAGCCATGAGAGGTCAGAGTATACAAAATTTGATTGAACATCATGACAGATCCGGCAACAAAACAGCCTGGGGGTTCAATAATGTAGCGCACAGGTCATATCTGAAAACTCGCCCAACTATATTGAACAATAAAAGTAGTTCCAGACATGATATAACAATGAAATCATTAATTATCAATAGCAAGATTTTACCAAAAAGATATGCTGCAATCTTCAGCTGCTTTTCGGGGTACTTGGAGAAAAACTTGTATTCCTCAAACAAATTGGCAACCATGCACTCGTATATAGACTGCTCTCTGTAAAAAAAAACCCAAATCCCTTTAGAGACTCCATGCATTTTATGATATGAATGAAGCAGTAGAATTTACAAGACCAAAATTTTCCTCAACATACAGTCAAAAAAATAAAATAATAAATAAATAAATAATCAACATAAAGTCATGAAATTCAATTGAAATTAATTCCATATAACTTCAACCAATTCTTACAAGATACTAATTTTCATATGTAATAAGGCCAGCTTAGTGGCATCGGCATATTCATAACAAAAAAACACAAAGTTTGAAGTTCCTAGATCCAATGTTGTGTGCACCCTTTCAAGCAACATAAAACAGGGGAATAAACTTGTAATTTTTGAGATGGAGAAGGGTGTACCTTTTGTCTGAAGATTCCTTAAAGCGAGTGAGCATTTGAATCATAGCTTCAATAGACAGATTACCAGAGAACATTTGATGGAAATATGAGTTTGCTTCTGCCTCAATGTCATCAGCATGACCATCAGCAATCGCATCAATACCCGCAACACTTTTCATTCTTGAATTAGCACGCATATGAGAGACATGCAAATTCTCAATTTCCTCCGTTAAGTGATAAGAGGAAAGGGCACCAGCATGAGACTGAAGTACCTGCATAACAATATTTTGAAAGGTCACGTTTTTCTAATAATCTCAAAATGGCTGAGAAAAAAATTTATGACCCAATATTACCTTCAAGACGGTGGGACAAGCTTCCATATAAGTATTCAAAAGGGAGCCAGAGGGCTGTAAGTGATTAGCAGAGACATCCTGATCTCCAATTTGAACATCCTTCAGAAACTTGATGCATTCCTGGAGGGGTACACATAAGTTAAAGTTAGTGCTGCAATATAAATAACATAGATTTTGCAGTACGTTATTAGAGACCATAATGGACCAACGTAGTCTTGGACAATACTTTGAAAAATTAAGGGAAGAGGAAACACTAACCTCATAGAAAGCATCTTTATTTACAACTAATTGTGTGTTCAACCAGCTCTCAAGGTCCATGATTTCTTTCTTAGATGCAACTACAGCCAAGCGAATGCCAAAGTAAAAGGGAATCATATCCATCACCTGGGAAAGGATCTGTAGAAACATTCAGCAGATATTAAGAAGCTATTATCTGACGATCAGTGGATGTTGGTTAATAGGAGAAAAGCCTTACTACCTCATACTATGTAAACAAAATCCCCATTACTTTCTTTTATTTTTCCTTTTTCTCAGGGGTGTTCGTAGGAAATGGAAAGGGATTTGAGGAATAGAAATTAACAAAAAAAAACACATAGAAACTCTCACAAGTATAAGTCATCTCTACTCCACCTTCAGCATAAATATTATTATGGATGGATCCAAGAGAAATATGCGGAGTCAAGTCGGTCAAAAGACCAAGCAAAGAGTTCCATGTCCCATTAAAAATAAAAAAATAAAAAAAATAAATAAAAAATGGAATATAAATAATATCGCTGCCGTGCAAAATATATTTATGATATTGGAGGAAATCTATCATGGAATACATAAAACATTCACCATCAGTAAATAGTACAGACCTTTATTTCATGGCAAGCATCCATAATCCTAGTAACACTATCTGGATCAAGGTTCACAGCATCTATAAGTCCACGCAGTAACATGTTTGGATTAACATGCCACAGCGTGAATAATAAGCCACTTGCAAAAGAACTTTTAAGAGCCGTTGGGAGCACAGCAGATGCTACCTCATTCTGGATGAGATTATAGGCAGTCTGCCAGACATATAATAAGGTTAATAAAGAAGAAAAGATATAGAAAGTAGATTTGAAAAATTAAAGATCATATCGGTGGTCACATACATTAACATGGGCCATCCCAAGAAGCAATGCTTCTGGAAAGTGATTCAGAGGAGATTCCAGGACAGATCTTACGAAACTTGCATGGCCCATCTCAGATAATTGACACAAAACCACCAGCAGGTCATGACATGACCATGCGCGATTTGGTCCAGACTGCAATGCATGTCCAAGTACGGTATCATCATAGGACTGCACAAGGAAATCGTATTATACACTCAATCAAGATGGCATGGCTTACTTCAGTAGACAAAACAAAAATGTTGCATCAATAGTAGATTCCGCAGCAACTTCACAGTTATAGCAAGCATACCAGCAGCCTTTCGGAATGAGCAAACGTAAAGACTTCAGGAGGCACAGAGACTGCATATTTTAGAAAAGACAGCTGACCCTCAACATTCTTCCAAACAGATCCACAAATAGCATGGAGAGGATATGGTTCCTGGAAAATCAAATCAGTAAATGTGGGTAACAGGTTGCATTATCTTTCTTGAGTTTGAACTTTTCAACATTCCCAAAAACGACCGATGAACAATTATTGGTAGAATAACAAGCTCTACCTGGCATGCACGCTTGTAAACAGACATAAAAAATGAAAATGCTGCCTCATTAGGGATATAAAAGCCCTCATAATCCAGCTTCTCCATGACACTAATCCAGTTAACTTCCACAGCCTGTAAAAGAATAATCAAACCAAAATTAGTGAACACTTATAGGTGGGTCAAAAGTTGTTCCCAATTAATCGACAAACTACAAGCACAGAACTTACAAGTTGCTTGATTGAATCTACAAGGACATCAGCATTCCAAGAATTCAAAGATGGCATATCCAGTACACCATTACCACCGAGGGCAGAGCGAAATGTAGCAAAGACATTCTGGCTGTCATCAAGACCTGCAAAAGTTCTGGCAATTGTACCAAGTATCTTTGCAACTGTGGCATCAGAAAGCGGCAAGAAAAGAGACAACATTTCTTTGCACAGAGGCACATTGGTAGTGCATCCATATCCTAGCTCAGAAATCACATCAGACATGCTAGATTCATTCACCAATTCTGCTAGTATGGCATCAAAATCTTCTTCGCCACCGTCATTCAACAACTCCAAATGTCTGCATCATATAAATAAGCATAAAAGGTAACAGTGGCTCACATAAAAAAATATCTCACAACTATTTATGCACTAGGAACTGCTAGGCTAAGCACCTGAAGAAGTTATCACCACGTAAATCATCGTGAAGGAAAGGAGTGATGACAAATTGGGCTCCATCCTTCAATTGCACAAGTGATAACATTTGCATGAATGAATCTACATGCTTAGAGAGGCCTTCAGATCGACTAAGAAACACAAGAATATGCTGGATCAGCTCAGTAGACTCAAATGCCACGGGATTTGCACACAACTCTGCAATCTGACTCATGCAGAAATTCTTTCCTGCAAACAACCAAGAAAAACAAAGATCAGATTTAAAGGAAGATGTAGCAGAATAACTCCAAAGCGCTAATGTCTCTGTAACTTTTCCCAAAATTCCAAGTGACCCATGATCAAACAAAATTTTTATCACGTGTACACATATATGTAAGAGGAAGAGAAAACTGACCGCACATCCTGGTATCATGATCGTCCGAATTAGATATAGCAAGACCAACTCCAATTTTCTCCGGAACCGATAAGTGTAGAGCATCTGAAAGATTCTGGAGAAGTTCTTCATTGATTGCTTTGGTCTGCAGTGACTCACTTAATATTGAACTAAAGTTGGGTTTATCCAAGATATGTTTGAAGATTAAAGCAAATACTGGTTGCAACTTCATATCCTTCAAATCCCTGGAGTAAATATTTAGATGATTGAAACAGGCTTGGAGCAGCAATATGCTACCCTCCATTCCATGCATCGCATACTGCCAAAGGAAGATAAAAACAATAAAATCAGCATGAAATTAGAAACAGATAATCAATGCTAGTATTGATAATCAATGAAAAGCGATCCTACTTGAACTTCTACACCTTAACCAAAAAAAAAGGTCATCCTTGCTGCCGTGTAATGAAATTTTATATTATTCTGGGTGTTGGTTTCAGGATTCAGAAATAAAATTTTTATTCAAAACGAGCAAGCTTCAACATTCCATAAACTCCACACAACTCGTAAATAAAGTCTTTCGGTTATTATGTGTTCCAAATCAAATTGCTTTCGGAATCAAACCTGGTTGAAACTAGTTATAACTTATAACATAAACTGAGAATGTCCATATCCATCATGGTAGGAAACAGCTAAAGAATAATGTTATAGTTTCATCATGTTTTCGTAAGTCTTACTAAAAGCATTAAGACTAGCAACAATGTTCGCCCAGATCTAACAGGAATTAACTTGACCATTGCCTTGCCACATAAAGACGACTTCATGGGAATAAGAACAATCTTAACATAACACTGCCAACTTGGGAGTTCCATCAAAAATATTTCCAAGTAAGAAAGCCCTAATACCTCAAAATGATAAGATATTGAGCATGAAATATATCACAACTCCACCAAAAGGAAAATAAATAAAATGGAAGGTCTGTTTAGGCACATATCAATAGTTGGAATGTGAGAATAAACAGGTTTTGTTATCCTTTTCAATTGAGAAGCGGAACAGTGTTATGATAAAAGCAATCTTAGAGGATTACTCCCGAACAATCAGGTTCAAAGTGAAGAGACGACAATAAGCCCCATACATTTGAGTGATCGACTTCTCCTAACATACATCGCGATTTCTCACATCAAACGCAACAACTCCATAACATCCAAAGAAGGCACAAACCAAACAATTACAGAACAGCGAAAATAAACTCAGACCACACAGAAACCCAGTCCCCGCAGTTAAATTCTTAGGGTTTTACAGTGTAAACGCGAGATCATCGAGTCAAATCAAGGAACGGCAACGAAACGCAACAAAACGAAAGGAGAAGAACACAATTGAGTTCAGTTGTCTAAATTGAAACGCGCGCACCTTGCATAGCTCTTGGAAAACCGAATCGGAGTTTGAATCATCCAAGGTTTGCAGCAGAAACCTAATCTGACCGGAAAGTTTGGAGGAGAGCGGAACCATGGCGGAACGAATTGCCGATTACTTCTTTCTCTACGAATCGAAAGGGAGATTCAAGGAGCAGAAATTGCTTTGCTAGGGTTCGAATCGAAGGTGGAAGGGATTGGTGAAATCTGATGGCGATAGAGTCGAGTGGGTTGAGAACGAGGTTTTCTTCTTATGCGGATGGGTCGGGTATCTTTTTTTTTGGCCGACCCGACCCGATATCAATTTAGCAAATACGCTTGTTCCTCTATTTCTATTCACAATAAATAAGTCTTTACAAATACCAATTCACCTCTCTTATATTGGTATTTGCTTTATGTTGGATCGAAATTAATTATTGAAAAAGGCAATGTATTTCATGCTTATTTATTTTCATATACAACAAACGTACTTTGCTAATGTGATTGTAAGTCTCGAATGTATTTCAAGTTTATATATTCAATTTACAAGCATATATAAAAACGTACTAGGTCCACCTTCAACTATTCTATGTTACTATTCTATTTATCCAATTTTTTTGTTTTTGTTTAGTGCCTAACTTACACTAGCTAGCCCCCCATCTTATAAACACTTCAATTTATGTAGTAAAAGTTTCACAAAGCTCAGTTCTCCTCTCTCTATCTCTCTATTATAACCATACCAAAATTTTGGTTTAAACATATTCTTCTCATGTTTATTGATTAACAAATTGTATGTGAAAGTAATTGTTTTGACATTGTTGATTTGTTGGAGATTTCGAGACGGCGGGAGTAGAGAGGGTACTCAATTAATCATATTGATTTAGTCCAGTTTGTAAGATTATGTTTTTCACTTGACCAAGCGCATTACGTGTAAACTATTTCATTCCTTATTTGATTTTTTAACTTATCCTAACATGCTTGGATTCTTCAGGTTTTAATGAAAGGCGATAGTGTGATGCGCACGAACATGCCCTATCTCAGATGTGATGCTTAGAGGGATCAACGTTGTATCGACTACGTCTACTGGCAGTAAAAAAAAAAAGGAGAACGTATGTTATTAATTAGGCGGTTAGGTTACAGATTACATAGTTAATTCCTACAACCATATTCATAGCGAGTAAAAAACACAACAGATGGGTTCAGCCTAATGACGTCCATAAAGCCCAATAACATACTCAGTCGAGACCCCAACTAGCTCTGCATACTGTACAGGGTAGATCTACAATTAAGGTTGACTCCGGCTGGCACGACTGACCAAGCTAGCCGGGTTGACCTGATGAGAGAATATTGGGCACTAGCAACCTCTCAACACAACCAATAAACGTAAGAACCCTTCGAATGGACCAGTGGGGTGTCCAGTGAAGGGCCTCCGACGCTTAAGTCAGTAGGGCTAATAACGCAATAGCAAAGGAAACAAGATCGAAATAACGAAGTTAAGAATAGTAATGATAAAGCGGATGGCCCCGATGCACTGGTTGGATCGATTGATAGCGATGATCACTATGCCAAAAAAGTTCATACATAACGCAAAATTTGCGTTATCTATGTGCAAAAGGAAACCGCTAAGAATACTGGTGTTATAAAAAGTCTCACTCATACATAACGGTTCTGTACCGTTATCTATGTGAGTTTTTCATAACGGTTCAAAATTTAATACATAACACTAATATACCGTTATGTATAGTTACTTTTGATAACGCTTCGAAACCGTTATTAATTTTTTAAACAACCGTTATGTATAGTAACTTTTGATAACGGTTTGCAACCGATATTAATTTATAATCAACCGTTATAATATGGTAAATAAAGATTACGGTTTTGTAGTCATACATTACGGTTTCAAAGTGTTATCTTTTAGTAGTTTTTTTCATAACGATTTTATAGCGTTATTATATGTTGTGATGTACCATTATTAATTATTCTTATACATAACGGTTCGTAACCGTTACGAAAGACTTATTTTAGTGTTATTTTTTCCTGATAATTTATAACGGTTTTCCTGCTTACATAACGATAATGTAACATGTACTACGTAATTGATGCAAAATGAAACACATATATTTCCACCAAAACATTGTCTACATAATCCAAAAGAGATAAGCCAATATCCAGACCATCCAGATTCCTGAAAATAAAAACAGCAAATATCAACTAGTTTTTTTCTTACACGAAAGTCACTTCCAAAAACTTTCCCTATGTTTGACAATTCAACCGATCGATTGTGCTCACTCCACCATCTTTCCAACAACTTTACTACCCACTTGTCTTCAAATGCTTGCACATCACTGTACAAATTACACAACAAGAAAGTATAACATTTAGAAGAAAATGAACAAAGTATATTAAAAGAGGAAATAACAGATTTCCACAGCTAGAAGAAGCAGGAAATAACAAAATCTGGTTCACATAATATGGAAATGAATATTCTGCTTGCAAAAAACCACCACAAAACTTATTGTTTCTTCATAGGAGAACTCCTTAACTTTCAGGGATTACACAACTTTCTATGGATAACTTAAAAATCTATTGATTCACCTCTATCTGACTAGAGTTTCAGTTTCTGTCAAGTAAAGGGTCTGCAGAAATGTTCAGAGAAGTTGGGGTGATTCTCAATATTCCCCAGCCTTTCACAGTAAGAACACAGAGGCTTTCTCAGGTCATCAGAATTAGTCACAATCATTTCAAGCAATTGGTGGTTCCAAATAGCGATGATGGAAAAATAATTGCCTCAAACTTTATTCAGGTCAGTATTTCAAAGTTTTCCTTTCCTGTAAATAATTGCCTCAATCTTTGTTCACAGCTAGATAATGAGTCCATGTACATTGTTTAGATCATCCCTTTTTCATTAGATCATGTCTTACTCCTTAGCTATGTACTGATTTTCAGTTTCTACAACAAATATGCATGTTTCTGAATAAGCAAATGGCAGGAGCAAAGTTCTCTCCTAGGGAGAGCAGTAAACTCATTCAATCAAAGTTCAATGAAAAATCAAAATGAGAGACTAGAGCAACTAAATCCAAAACTAAAGCAAGTAAATGAGAGACTAGGCCAAGTAAAATCAGAACTCAACCAAGTCATTTAGCAACGAAGCAATCAAAAGCTCATTATCATACCTTCTGCCGCCCTAACTCTTTAATCAAACAAGTTCCCCATTCCTCACGTATCTCATCGATTTGATCTTGCGTGTAACATTTCTTCGTCTGAAACTATAGAGTACGCACAAACGAATATAATTAATTATAGCAATGACTACTGTAATGAATTCAGATTTAATTATAATTTTTTTTTACCAATGAGGTCAGACTGGTGGAGCCATCATTCTTAAATCCTGCCATTATTTCTTTCATATATCGCATCATGTAAAACCCGCATTGCTTGCCATCCGGTTGTTCATTGCCCTACAAAGATAAAGTATAATTGATAAAATGATATAAATAATTTGAAAATATTGATTTGGAATAAGATAGCACACCTCTATATATGTCGGAGGAGCAATTTTCTTGATATTCGTCTTGTCTTTATGTGACATGAAAATAGGCACAGCACTTCAAAACAAATAATTAGTTCACATTAACAAAAAGTTCATACTTCAAGTAATCA
The DNA here is from genome assembly GCA_029379335.1 of Thymus mandschuricus. Lineage (NCBI taxonomy): Eukaryota > Viridiplantae > Streptophyta > Magnoliopsida > Lamiales > Lamiaceae > Thymus > Thymus mandschuricus. The sequence continues at coordinate 1,939,104 of CM057072.1, forward strand.
AAAGATATTTAAAATTATTAAACTCACATGTCGACTACTTTTTTCAAGTCTTTATCATGACGTCGTGGATTTAGAGGGTCCATTACATAGACTTTTCCACAAAGAGGCTCAATAATTATGAGAATCCAATGATTGCTATTTTAAACATGTAACAAGTTAGGAAAATGTACAATATATATTTTTAATAGAAATTTGGCTGAGAAAACAATCAATTGTGTTGACGTACCCGGTGTTGCAAGGCGCCAATACAAGCTGTACATGTTCCGATCTTGCGGTGAGAAGTCTATCCGCTAAAGCACGTCCTCTAGCCTCACATGACCGTCCTTTGCTATATGATATGCAAAATGGATTGACAAACATAAACTTATTCTTTATCTCATCCATGCTCTTGTACAGGCTCCTACACGCATACTGAATACATTAGCACACATAAACATTTAATAAAAAAAAATATATATATATATATAGCAACTAACTATTATTGTGATTAGCCTTACCAAATATAGACAGCGATACACGTTCCTGTAATCGGTTCTAAATTGCAAAATGGTACAACATCTTGCTTAAAAAGAACCCAAATAGGAACATCCATGCCAAAGACCTCTGTATCCACCTTAACACTCAAACCTTTCCCGTCCGTGAATGTATGCTCCATGGCAAAGTGTAGAGATTTTAAGGCTACAGGCAAAGAGTCAACGTCCTGCACCTTATCCACGGCAAAGAGCTGCTTGTCCACTCTCCTCTTCTTAGATGGTGTAGGTTTCTATGTGTAATGTGTACATATCCAAGTTATTTAATGCAGCTGATATATTACGAAATAAAAATTAAAATAACATATTCAAACTGACATAATAATATTTATTTTACCTCAATCAATCTTTCCTCAACCAAATTAGCAGGCCATGCAACATGTGTCGCCAAAGCACTACCCACGGTTTTAATCTCGTCCGAAACACAAAATGGCAGCAATGCATCGCCATCCACCACTTCATCTACCGACACGCGAAAGCACCCTTTAGGCATAGGAACACCATGGAGCTTAATTTAGGAAATACTAATTTGATCTTAATTTAGGAAATACTAATTTGATATTATGAACATGAAATAATACTGGCGTATCGACATCAATTCAAATTCTGGAAACCAGTAGAAGAATGTAAAAAACATCCAAAAAACAGATAACCAATGTGACTAATTCTCTCTAGAAAGATGGCAAATTTAGGGATTTTAATATCAGCAATATATCTGAACTCTCTCTACTAATGTGAATAATTCTCTTAATAATTGAGCCGTAGGTTTGTTTAATCAAAGTAATAATAATTGTTAATTTATCTAGGTACGAAACACAAGAGATGCACGAAAATAAATATTCTTAATGTAAGGGGACTAATCAAACTATATTCTTTTCAGTGTATTTGAGCGCATGAAACTATTTGATGAACCATAGTGGAGTATATTTCGAACATACTTGATTCCTACTGGTAAAAGTGAGATATATCGCATCAAGAAATGCGAAAGTATTAATGTTGTATGAACCCAAGCAAACACTACAACAGCACAAAATAGAAGCAATCATATTCAACAAGTAGCCATTGATGCAATCTTGATATTTATTTTCATTGGCAAGTTAGTACTTGCCTGAATAATTGTCGGATCACTGTTGATGGAATGTGCAGTCTGAACTGGTGGAGGAGGAGGAGGGGAAGATTTGACTGTCAGGTCCTATGGAGAGTTACACAATTGATTAACTCAAGCCAAGAATGGGATTGACAAAATCAGATGATAATAAATATAACAAGTTAAGTTGGAGATGAAGAAAGCTTCTCGAATGAATGAGTCCTGAAACCCAGAAGAGACAGAGAATGAAGCCAACTAGTACCTTAATATAAGTTCCTCTAAACAGTATGTACTCATATATTATGTCCCTGGGAGGGACTTGTGGTCCATCCTTTTTCCGTCCTTCAGAAACACAAATATATCCTGAAAAAATGAAAAGGGGGAAGCAAAGAGAGATGGTTACTCAGGTAATTATCTACTGAATGACAACTGAATAAAGACAAATACATGTGTTGAACTACCAAATAAGGTTCAGCTCAATATTTCAAGTGAAAAGAACTAAACCAAAATAGCATTTTTCAATCGAGATTCGTATTTAAATCAAATCCTGAGCTCAATTGTTAGAACTGATAGAGAAAAAACAGTTTTCATTAACATCATTCCCAAAAAGTACAATAAACGAATGAAGAAAGAAAGGGAAAAAAAAAAACGCAATTTCCTTCAACAATTTGGGAAAAACTCATCTCAACTCGGAGTGACAGCCAGAAACAATAACTCCACAAGAAGAAAGAAAGAGAAGGAAAAAATTAGGATTATCACAATTCAGAAGACCATCATCTTCAACAATTAACATCAATTAAAAACAAAAAAAAAAAAACAAAAAAGGAATTACAGAAACCCATAAACTCAAATGGTCTCAAACGCAATCAGAATTGATTCATCAACACCCAAAAACACCAGAAAAATCTTGTCTTTAATATAAAAAAAGTTGTGCAGATGATGAATTTACAACACAAACGCATAATATAATATCCATTCAACAGCCAAGAAGTCAAGATCATCATGGTCGTATGAAAGAATATCCACAAAGAAAAATGTAAGTAATTATACCATGCTCCATACAACATGCTCCATACGTATGATTCACGAAAGGAAAAAAAAAATAAAAAAATCAGTGACAATTCTAGAAGAAAAAAGCTAATAAACACGATAGATACAATCAGAAACTACATTAGAATACTTATATTATGATTACCTAAGCTTAAAATCTTGAAAATAAGTATAATTAAATTCCTTCTGCAATTAATAAAACTAACAAACCAGAAAGAGTTCATACCTTGTCCTATGGAGAATCAGGACGTAACAACTTCGCCAATTTAAATGGAGACAGTGACCATTCTATAATCCTGCAGCAGCTGCTGTTCTGAAATTACAAATCATTAAACTGATAAATCCCTTCCCTTAATTGAATCAAGTATTTGTAATAAAAAACTAAGAAATCACACGCATCTGCTGCAAAACAGGAAACTCGGCATCAGCAAAAGAATGAAGAACTTCTATAAATACCACATCCTACAAAGTATTTCAAAACGATAGCATCGAATTTAAGCAAGAATCCAAGCACTGCAATATTTAGGAATCGTGTTGAAACGATTTCACAGAATCTGGACCCCTAACTATAGGAACACATCGAATCGAGAAATTAACCGATTAAAACTTCATTCAATTCAACAAAAAAGTAAAAAAAAAAAAAAAAAAAAAAAAAAAAAAAAAACATAGCAAAAAACATAAATCGAAAGTTTCGACCATTTCTTTCGAACTAAGCATCATTCCCCAACACAAAAACTAAGTCCCCTAATCACAGCATGCACTGAGTTCCCCACTATGAAACTTCTCTTAACATCCAAATCCAAAATCAAGTTAAATCTTCAACTTCCTTACTAGTTACAGAAAATCAAGTAAAATCGAAGCATAAATGAACTAATAAACAACGAAATATCACCTGTCCAGGAGTCAAGCCCAGAATCGACCAAGTGCAGCTAGAGCCCTAGAAATTGGGAGACGGAATGCAGAGATCTGAAGCAACAAGTAAATTAGAAACACAGGAAATTCAGAGCCAGTGGGTGGAATTGACGGAAAGAGCAGCCCAGAAAATAAAAGGCAGGGGAGAGATAGAGATAGAGATAGAGAGAGAGAGAGAGCCTGCTTGTAGGAAGCTAGGCGAGACTGGTTGAGACCGTCGTCGGTCGCGTCGCCGGTCTCCGTTCGTCGCGTCGCCGGTCTCCGTCGTCGGTCGCGTCTCCGGTTGTTAGTCGAGGAAGAAATTTTGGGGAGGAAGAAAGACGTCGCGGGAGAGGGAGAGAGGTAGGGCGGGAGAGAGAGAGATGATTTGGGGATGTAAAATTTTAAATGTTTGTAAATAGTAAATAATTAAAATAATAATAATTAAAATATTATTAATAACAGTATATTCTTATCGCTTTTTATAAACCGTTATTAAAACAAAACATAACACTTCAATACATAACGGTTCTTACTAAACTGTTAAGTATAGTAGTGATTATAGATAACACTCCGTTCATAACCGTTATGATTGATTAAAGCTACAGTCACATACATAACGACAACTGTTATCTATTTAAAAAGTGTTCACATACATAACGGTTCCGTGAAAATACCGTTATGTATGCAGTGTTACCTATGACAGAATTTGGCACAGTGGATGGCGGTTCGAGAGAGATGGTGGTATCGTGTGCTAGTATGAAAGTAGCGATGATAGCGATGACGACAGTTAGAGAGTAATGGTGGAGTCGTGTGAGAGTCTGAGAGTCCCGATATGCCTTATGACCTAGATGAACGCCTTATATAGGGCTGCGTCCCTGTTAGGGTTTATTCCATCCAGCTCTATCCGTTGCCTCCACTTCCGTGTTAGTTCCGATTATTGCGAGGCGATATCTTCCTAGCGTGTGGACCCCCGAATCCTAGTTGAATACCTAGGTTAATTAGGGTAGTTGGGTTAAACCCTTGGGCCTTCGGTTGGGCCGGTTCGCAAGACGGGCTTAACAAATTGATTGGGCTGTTCAAATATTTTGGGCGGCTTAATGGGCTGACGAATTTTGCCCTATACACATACCTAATTATAGATTTAAGGCATATCAACAAATCGCAGTCCGATTCACCGTTGCCCCGCTCCCCACGACTAGCCTTGTGTTGGGGAGCCCTGATTATAGATTTAATGGTTCATGCCATCGAGCCTAGAAAGCTATAATCATCATCCCCCAATATTTAAACATCGGACAATGAGCGGATACCAAGGAGTATATATAATTTGCACGTTGAATATTAATTGGATATTGCACAATTAATGGTAGTATATTAGTATTTTATAAAGATCGATGAGTAATTAATGAATTAAGCAGTGAGAAATGCAGAACTGCAGCTCCTGCCATCCCCAAGCATGGGTACGTATTTAACTACTCTGCACATGGCGATTTGCAGTCTTACCACAAAACTCTTCTACCTCCATCTCATCCTCCTCATTAAATACTCACTTCGTTCCATTTCAACTGTCTTGTAATCTAATCGGGTTCGTCCTTGGAAACAAGTACATTTTAATGTGCACCATTTATGTTTTTGAAACTTACCCCCTACCGCTAGACCAACACAAACACACACAAAATAACATATTCAGACATTTGGTCGCAATAATCCCTTACTTTTCAATTTTATCATTGTGCCCAAAATCTCGTTCCGAAAAGAAATTGGACAATAACTGCTCCATCCCTCACTCTCACTCACTCCCTCTCCCTCTCAAGGATGGAGCAGTAGAGCCTTATGTGAAACTGGGCAAATAAGACTGGAAACTCTGTAGTGTAAATAAGTATCTGACTTGATTTATAGCACAAAGTGATTTATTTCTTCTCCTTCTTTTGCAAATCTGACATATAACCAGCTTTGGACTGTGTCGTTTACCTCTCTTACCTGCAAAAAAATTTCATGATTTCACATTTGTCTCACTTTGAATTTTATTGGCTTTTTGGACGTAGCGCCGACGTAATTCAAGCAAGGCATGCAGTCGTCGCTAGCAAATATAGCAATATTCCAGAGAAAGTAAATGATAGTACTAGCATGTAATTGTAACATATCATCTATTTATTTTAAAACAGTTGAAGGCCAACTTACCTTACAAAGGATTCAAACTCGAAACTTTTGGTCCCGAAATATAACTCTCTATCACTAACTAGGTCAACACACGCACAAGCATCATATCATTTATTTTTAATTCCATCAAATGATCGTCCCTTTCTGTAGAGAAGATGGGCGAGAGTAGAAGAGAACAAAGTGAAAACAAATCGACGGAAAATATGCATGCTACGTGTATACTGTACTCCTCTTTTATATTATCCCAATTTTTTTTTTCTTTTTTTCTTTTTTTTATTGTTGATATAGTAGTAGTCAAGTGGTCATGTGTGAATGTATTAATATTTCTAATTCTGGAAGGTGTGGGATTCGATATCATAAATTTTAGTAGTAATGATCATATGCACCTAGTTCCAAAAGAAGTGAGGTAATGAAATTATTCATATCTTAATTAATTAACATGAGATCTCTCTTAAAAATCGGTGCTTTAGTTAAGGATTGTGTTCATATGCATGTCATTGCAGGGGCAATATAAACCAAATTAAACTACGAAAAATAATCCCTCTGTCCACTTAAACACGATACATCGGTCTCATAGTCTCTCAATCTTTTTAGAATATGAAACATTTTAAGAGAGTATGAAAATTACCATGACGAAAATTAAACAGGCTACTCTACATCATCGTAGGTCTTTTCTTCGTCGTTATTTGTGCGAGAATACGATGAATATCGCACCGAGAGTGTGTTCATTTCATTTTAAATGAACATGGAAAAGCTAGAGCGTTATTATGAAAAGTTTCATCGATTGATTTATAGTATCATAGAAGGAAAGTCTCAAAATTTTCACAATATTTCTCTTAAAATCATTCATCATGGAAAAAGAAAAGAAGAAAAGAGAGAGTAAATAAATGAGAGTCGAGAGCTGCGACGCCTACACGTACGTACTGGTTGATCTGCTGGCGTCAGCACACCCGGAAGTGACGTCCATACGCCTCCTGCTGCTGCTGCTGCTGCTGCTGGACCACCTCCTTCTGCCGCCGCAGTTCCATGACCTTCCGGTGCGAGTTCGAGTGCTGAGTCAGCACGAACGTCGGGCTGGCCGCGGGCCTGTACTCCGGCACTAGCCGCCCCGACTTGAACCTCACCCCGCAGGCGTTGCACAGCGTCTTCGGGCCCAGCGGCCCGGTCCTCCACTGAGGCGTCTTCTCCGACGCGCAGTGCGTGCACCTACGCGCCACCTCCCCACTCTCCCCCGCCGCCGCCTGGTTCTCCCCTCCCGCCGGCCGCGACCGCTTGCTCCGGGCGCGGCCGTGGAACCCCTTGCCGTTCATGGAGTGGAAGCTGACGGATCCGCTCGTGAGCTCACTCGCCGGGAAATCGGTGAACGAGTCGTCCATGTAGGTCGACAGCCACTCCAGCTCCGCCGCCTCCTCCGTCTGCATCAAAAATCGGAACAACTCAGAATCCTAATTACGGAATGTACAACCTTCAAAGCATGCAGTACCACCGCCTGCATCTCTAGGTCAAATCACAAACAACACAAAATTTCCTCCCCCCCAAAAAAAGTAGATAAAAAATCCATCACGCCATAGCATTAAATGAAGGAGATTCTTACAGGTACTCGGAAAATGTCGGTGAAATCAGTGGAGTAAGCTGCAGGATTGACGGAGGAATCTTCAAAGTGCGCATTCGCGGCGGAGGAAGGGTGGTGGAGGATGAAGTCCGAGGAGGCAGCGGCGGCGGCGGAGGACGAAGACGAGGAGGAGAGGAAGTCGTCGTTGGGCAAATCGAGGAGATCGTCAACGCAGAGGCCGCCGTATGCATTATCCATGCTGCTTCTTCCCCAGCGAGTAGCTGGTGTGAGGTTCCTTCGTCACCAGAGAGTGGTGTGGAGTGAGAAAGGGAAGGTGTAGAGAGAGAAAGGATGAGAGATATGTGAAGAAGCTGAAAGCAAGGTATAAATGATGTCGAGTAGGGGGGCAACGGAACGTGGGCAGAGTCAATCGCACCATGCACTCTCTCTCTCTCTCTCTCTCTATTTTCTCTCTCCATTTTGACCGATTAATGTTTCGCAAAATGCATAAAATCATGTATACATACATTTATAAATTTATTTGATAGATGGTCGTTGGTAGGATTCATATTATCTGTAGAATTTATTTTTTCTAATAATGAGGAGCCAATAATTAAATTTATGCTAGTATTTCGCATAGTATACATTAGATACCGTTTCCATATATGTATGTGGGTGAAGATAAGTATTTATTAAATAAATGTAAAAGAAATAAAGATAGGTTAATTGTGAGTGCAACATGATAACTGTTAATTCGCATATGCTTTCACGTGCAAACTGTTAATATTCGAACTGATCCCCCCATGGTTAGCTGCTGGTTTTGTATAACATAAAAGTAATTAATTTAAACTAATCCCCCCACTTCAATTGCTGTTTGTTTGATTACAACCATGACGTCACTCTCTAATAAGTAAATAACATTAATACTATCTTTTGCCGTTTGAATTCGCTAAAGTGGCACTTTGCCTCTTTCTAGAGGCCAAATTTCTACAACTCTTTTACTAATTTAGTGTATTTCAGTACACTAGTACGTACGTACAAAATACAAAATGAAATGATAAGAGGAGAAATACTTAGGAAATTTATAAGGATGCAATGCAACGGGTCACGAGGCGACAGCTGGAACGGGGCTGTAATAGAATGGAAGAAAACTACGCATTAAAAAGGGTAACCGCCCACACCGTACCTTCCGCACATCACACACACATGTTACACCTCTCTCTATATTTATACTCACTACATATATTACTCTCTCTGTATATTTAGATTGAGATGACACTTATCTTAAATATACTTGAGTATAAAATAATACTCCCTCCGTCCCGTCAAAGACGTTACATTTTTTTTTATCAATTTCTGTCACGTTTTTCCACGCTTCTTGATGAAGTGTTTTAAAATAGATTTTTGAAGAATTTTTCTTTTTGCGGGATAATACAACTATCATAGTATCCCCTAAAAGAAAAAAATCTTTAAAAATCTATTTTAAAACGCATCATCAAGAAGCGTGAAAAAACGTGCTAAAAATTGACAAAAAAAAATATAACGTCTTTGGCGGAACGGAGGTAGTATAGTTTTAAAGTAGACGGAAGAGTACTAATAATTTCGTCTCATCTACGATGACCCGTTTTATTATAACACTTTGAATTAGAAAAGTTTATTTAGCGTTCACTAACTTAATTCACCCAAACTTTCTGTCACTTGTTGTGGACCGACAGACGAGCTACCGAACCACATTAGTATGATATTGTCCGCTTTGGGCCTAAGCCCGCACGGTTTTGTTATTGGGCTCATACCCAAAAGGCCTCATACTAATGTAGTGGTATTCAGATTTATATATAAGGTCCATCCGCCTTATATTTCAGATGTGGGACATGTTGTTTGTCACAACATCACTAATCACACAACTCCATCTTCTCTCTTCTTTGACATGTTGGCCAATGGAGTGGCGTGGCGACCAGTACCGCCATCTCAACGCGGCCACCTCAATTCCTAACGAGTCATTATGGACGTGGCAAATGTAACAGTAGTTGATGACGGGTGTTCCCACCATTTCACTCCTTCTGGCCTGTTATAGTTATATTATTTTAAACTTCACATTCAAATGACGGAAAAGAGAGATTGTTTATTTGTGCATACACTTGTGTTTTGTTTGTATTATGTGTATATATAGAAAATATGTGCGTGTAGGGATGGGGGTGGTGGGGTTAGCAAGGTCACATGGGTTGAGATTTGGCGCCGGAGGTTAGGGGGAAAGGGGAATGCATTGCATCAAGTAGGATTTGGTACGGTCCGTACAATTACTTTTTCCCCCTCTTCTTCCACCAACGCTCAATCTAGTAATCCCCTTTCTCTCTACATCAATTATTTTCAAGAATCAAACTTCCATTGCTCATTAAATAGGGTGCAACGAGGAATAAGCAAGCGTTAATTTAGATAAACACAAACTTAAAAGAATTAACCCTTAAATTTCAATAAGGAAAAACGAAAAGGAGAGTTAGATAAGAGTGGAGAGTGAAGTGGGAGTGGGGAAAAAAAGTGTGGGGAGTATTTATTGAAGCATGTGAGGGGAGAGTGGGGATTCTGATCCCCTAACACAATACACCACAGCCACAGCACGTGCATGTGCATACTCACGTGCTCCTCATTAATTACATCCTAAGCACTCTACCGGTTTCATGGGGATTGTTATTCTAAGTATAGAGAACTGACTCCTTTGTTTTATGGGATAATAGTATATTAATACCCCTTTAGCTGTAAATACAGAAGTACTAATTTTCTATTACTAATATTTAAGTAACTATAGGAAGTTGTCCCTTCATCACTAAATTTGCTACAAGTAGAAGGTACTTGGTCTCTCTCTCTCTCTCTCTCTCTCTCTCTCTCTCTCTCTCTCTCTCTCTCTCTCTCTCTCTCTCTCATACTTGCATCTAACAGTGGGATCATTCAAACATGAAAGCAAATATAAGAACTGATGATCATTTGTAACAAATCACCCAGTAAGAAAATTCTCTCCCCATTAATATGCCACTGATCACACTACTAATTTAAATACCCAAAATACACATGAAAATAACATTGTAAAGTTTCAAAGTGACCCTAACTTCTCTAGTTCCAATCAAACGTTTCAGTTGTCGGAGAGAGCAACAAAACTTTCATCCCACTAACGGGAAAATCAAACAAACGGTCATGTAATGAAGAAACATACATAACCACCCCCAAAACAGGCCGTCGAACGAAAAACCATAAAAGTCACCTACCGATCCCACTTCATTCCTCCCCCTGATCCTCTTTGAAAAGCTTGATCATGTCATCGATCCGAAGAATAGTAATAGCGGCTTCAGTAGCAAACTGAACAAAAGTTTGGATGTTTTAGTAACTTCACTTGTAACAGTAACAAGTTAATGACTTTGGATTACGGTTTGGCTTAATATAAGTGTATTTGGAAGGTTAATTAAAGAAATCTATTTTGACTCTTACCTGAATGATTTTTACTTTGCTCATGGCAGGTTCGATGACTCCTGCCTCCAAGTTGTTGCGAACAGCACCCTTCACCAAGTCTAGACCCATGCTACAGCAATCGAGAGGGGGAAAACAAGGATCAATCAGAGATATTTATTGTTTTGTCTCAGTCAGACTATGAGAGCATTTGATAATATTTTAATTGTAAGAGGCAATGTTACACTACATAAATTGCACATGGAACACTATTCATCCAGACACAACACTGCAGAAGCATTTCTATCTCAGTCGGAAGAAGCAAAAAGGATATCAAAAGATATTCATTGTTCTATCTCATTATACTTCTGAAAATTTTAGAATAGTAATTTAGACTGAAAATGTTTTAGTACCTTGATAAATGTTTCTTATCTGCCTTAGTTTGAGCAGTGTGGTGGTAAGCTCGTAGTTTAGCAACCAACTCAGTCGCATCTTTAGCAGCATTGACAGCAAGAACCTGATGGGAAAGAAGTAGGCCAAGAGTTTCAGGAGCAAAATAACCCAATAGATTTTCATTACTGGATATCAACAGATATTAGTAGAACCTTTGGTATGACTAATAAGGATTCAGCAAACTCTGCGATGGCCAACTGCTCCCTGGATCCTAAGGTGGTTGCCAGATTCTCTAGATACACAGATAGGGCAGCCTCGACAGCACCTCCACCAGCAACAACCTACATTTTACAATCACAACACCATCAAAACAGCCACAATAGAAAGATCTTAAGTTTTCATATTTTGAATGGTTTAAGTGTCTAGTGTAGTAGACTAATACACTTTGAATGGGTAAACAGATCTCAACTAGAGAAGTAAAGAACAGCACAAAAAGAAGCATGGCTCTTGCACCTTCTTTACATTTGCAAGATGTGTATTCTTGTTACACCCAATCTAGAAAGTGTTCAAGGAAATATTATACTATATATTTTCTTACACAGATCTAAATGAATTTTGGCGAGATTACAGTTATTTTATATATTGACCTACAACATAAAGACTGAGAGTTGATGACAGTAATCAGATAAGAAATGAAGCCAAATCTTCTGTTATGTAGGTACTTACTGTATTGGATTCCAGAGTTCTCTTCACAATGCATAGAGCATCATGCAAAGCCCTGTCCATCTCATCAAGCATGTAATCGTTGGCACCTCTAAGTATCAATGAGACCTGAATGGAATATTGAAGAAAGTCATATATTCATTCCTTGAAGACTTACACTGGTAGTAATGCCATAATGATTAGAATTAGCAAAAGGACCATAATGAGACCTGAATGGAATTTTGCATGCTAAAGGACCATAATGAGCATTAGAATTAGCAAAAGGAGATAAACTAAAGACAACATGGAACTGACTAAACATACCGCACTCGAGTTTTTGGTCCCTTTTATCAATATAACATCGTCATCAGCAATACGTTCCTCCACCACTTCATCTGCAGATCCTAGAAATGATGAATCGAATGTTTCTTCCCCTTCCATGTCTGCAAAAGTTGAAACCTGGAAAGAAGCAGTGGTTAGGACTGGAATTTTCTCCTCTAACAATAATGGGCACCACACCATTCTTTCATATACAAAAATCTAGTCAAAAATCCCCGACTTCAATGTTTTCCTTCAGGCTACTGACTATCAATCAATCGTTTCAGACAATTTGGATCTCTGAAAGTGAACGTTCTCCATCACATAAACATTTTATACATCTCGTAAAGGCTTGGCATGTGAAGCAGGAACAAGTTAATTTGAGAGAATGCTTTACGTAAATACAGGCAAAAAGTAGGGACAAAAAGCCTTAGCAGGTACTCAATTTGTGAGCAGACAACACCCACGATTAGGTACAAAGATGACTATCTGGAAATAGGAGGTCAGTAAGACTTAATCTACTTTGACAAAATAATTCTCTAGATAACCACTAGTTAGTGCATGGCGTATCTCTAGTTCCCGTCCTCTTGACACACCACGTAATGATTTTTCATCCAGAGTGGAATCTAAGCATGCGTCCACTAAGAAAATTACCCATCTCAGACACAATTTGCACAATCATCAAGTCCTAAAGAAAATACGGAGGCATGAATCACTCAAGATGAGTAAAGAATGTACCGCAGTAGCACCAGTTGCCTTAGCAACATGGCGAAGGTCCTCCTTGCGAACACGTCTGACAGCTATCGCACCAGCCTCAACAAAGTACTGAAATAACAGGGAAGTTTTTGGTTGATAATAAAGCAATCCATAATCAGCACATCTTTGTAGACTACGTTTTTCAATTCATCCGTGCAAGGCTTCGTTAACATGTGTGATTGTATTGGGTTACTCGTGAAGAAATAGATTTGACCACCAACTCATATAAATACTACTGTAGCCGATACGTTGCAGACGGAGAGGAAAAACACGACATGAGTAACAACACACACAACCCATACGAAGGGAATGATTATGTAGCTAATTATTAGCAATACCATTACTTAACATAGATTGTGAAAATCTAAATAAGGTTTCAGGAAAAAGCTTGCCTTAAGTGCCATATCATCGATTCCTTTGGTAGTTAAGACAACATTTGCTCCTGCCTTGAGAATCTTCTCAATACGTTCTTTTGTTGTGTCAGCTTCTCTGCAAGATAAAAGGATGCATTTGTCAATACCACAGTGCATGGCAGAGCTCAATGAGATTTCTATTCGGAAAATGAAGCACAAAAGCAAGATGTAGACTCTGACATTATCAGCGTGACCTCTTGAGTAATAACAAGGAGAAACCCTGTTAGGTCAATTCAAGAATTTATGTTTTCTGAGAGCTCTAAGAAGGGATCTAAGTATGACGTATAACTGCTTCTATTTTGCTGTAAAATGTTAAGAACAATGTTTTATAAGCAATACAATACAGTACATGATCCACCGAAATAGTTTTGAAGATTTGATATGTCGAACAAATGAACCCACCTCTGTCGAATCTTCTCCAACTCCCGGGGGTCAGTGACTAAAACTTGGACTCCTTGCTGCATTTTCGTCTTTTGAAGATTGAAATCAAGGCAAGCAATTTTGGCAGGGGAAACCCGTAGCGGCATCCCCTGTGCAGCTCGCCCTGTGTTGAGAGCATATCCTTTTAGTAGATAGCTATCTTTGGCACTTTTCCCATGAGCTTTAAGAATATTGATTCCCTAATGAACATAGAGAGCATTAGTACTCCCATTCTTTAGATATAGGTGAAGATTTCTTGGGGAAAATAGAACTATATCCCTCAGATTGGGTCTTATTAAATGTCCCTGCCCAATTTATTGGCTTGCTGATATTACAAAACTTCCCAGGCTAAAAAACTGCACAACTGAAGTGAGCATGACAAAGGGAATTTACATGAGCTAAATAAAAAATTTATACAAGAGAATGACCAACCTTGATCAGGTATCGAACTTCTCCTCTAGCATTAGTAGTCTTCACTGCTAGTACAGCATCCACAACCTACAACATCAGTATTACTTATTTTGCAACTTCGAAACAAACAAAAAGGCAGGTCTTATGGCACAGAAAGAGAGAAACTAAAACTTGCAAAGTATCATGTGTAGGTGGCATTGTAATCAGCTGAAACATACATGCATATCCAGGTAAGCAAACATGCTAAATTATTCAAAGTTTTGGGTGAAATCATCTTTCAGAAGAGAACAGGAAATAAAGAAAGACAAGGGGACAGTGGTATTTCATCCATCCATCAGCTTACCAGATTTGCAAAGAAATCGCTATCACCGCCTATCAACTTCGAGGACATGCTGGTCTTGGCACAATTTATAAGAGAATCTTTACCAAGTTTTTCAACCTACACAATTGGTGCAACAAAAACATCAGTCCAAGGAACCAGCAGAATACGTCTCATTGACTACATGCTATAATCCATTCATCTAAGCAAAAGAGTTTAGGCAATCTTTACTTCAAAAGCATTATTTATAATTGTGAGTGATACAAATATAGACAGAAAACCTTTTGAAGAGGACTAAAATCGATATCCTAGATGAGAGATCAAAAGAAATGAGTACTTTCCAAAATGGCATCATAACTATATCATAATAAAAGGTTATAATTTGTACATAGTTATTCATGCAAAAAAAACTAGTCGAATAAGAAGTTCACTGATAGAAAACGAAAAGGAAAATATGATACTAACCACTTCAGATAAAATCAAAAGACAGGAGTTTTACCTTTACAGCCAGTTTGTCATCTACATATTTGCATGCTTCCCTCATAGCGAGCTGAAAAAATCAAAATCACAGGGAAAGATTAGAAAAGATTGTTAGAATTATTTCTTCTTGTAAACAAAAAGTTCCAGGGGAAAAGGAGAAGGGAAAGGTATTTTTAGAAGCGCACCCTGTAACCACTAATTATTGATGTTGGATGAATCTTATTTCTCACTAAATCATTTGCTTTCTGTAGAAATAAATGTTAGATAGATAAGTATACTATCCGGGGGGGAAAAAACTAAAAAGAGTACTAAATCATTGATACTACCTTGAGCAATTCTGCAGCTATGATGACCACAGAAGTTGTCCCATCTCCAACTTCTCGGTCTTGTAATTCTGCCAACTCAACAAGCACCTATGTTTTCAAAGGCAAAACATGCAATGTAAGAACTCATAAATAAAATAAAGATAGTGAAAATACAAAGTAAACAAATGAAATTGTGCACACACCTTAGCAGCAGGGTGCTCGACTTCAAGCATCATTAGGATAGTGGCACCATCGTTAGTAATCGTCACGTCACCAATATCATCCACGAGCATCTGGAAAGTACCAAATATGAAGGAGGGGAGACAACACTTATAAGATCCCTATGTCCAACTAACTAGTATCTTCTACAATTAACTTCCTGATTTTGGTCTAACGGTGAAATTTAAACCATTATTACGACTATCATAGTAAGAAGCAAATAAAGGGCAACTGAGAAACAGAAGTTATTGTTTATTATTTCAGCATGCCCACTGAAAATACATGCTCGAAGGCTCAAACAATATATCAGTATTGCAGCAAGAGGAATAGCATCTAAAAGCTATTGTTACTCTGCTATGTATCCTCCCAATCTACTGTAAATCTAAGGCAAAGCTGAAATATAATCTTCAGCAGCTTTACAGAAATAAATGGGAATCACATGGCGGGAAGCAAACAGACTCATGTCTCAAAAGACAGCTAGTGAAACAGACAAGGTGATGGAAACCGGGAAGACCTGAATACTAGCAAAGAATACAATCAAATGGCAAAATGCTCAGCTAGTAGGTTTGAACTCAAGAAACCAATAGTGACAAATCTCTTAACTATGAAAATACAGGACACCATTTTCCAAACCTAGAAGAAATACCAGGAGTGTGCACTACATATGAATCAAACTACGATGAAAAAAATTCAGTGGCGAATGAACTCAACCAAGTGCCTTTAACCCATTTTAAAAAGAGTCTACTAATAAGAAGATATAGCAGCAGCTACACTTATACCCTATAATCAACACTTAGAGCAGCTTCAAAGCTACATATCTGTCGCTAGGCACAGGGATCCAAGCCCAACCCTAAGTATTTCCATAACAAACACAAATGAACATAATAAACACAAGCAACAGTACCTTGTCGAGGCCAACTGGACCAAGTGATGACTTGACAATATTCGCAACTGCTTGGCACGCCATCACTGAACATTTTCAACCAAACAAGAAGGAAGAAGAAAATTGTCGCGCATTAGTTCGAGAAGCATACAATGCAATGAGTGTGAAAATGCAAAGTTATAAGCAAATAACTTGAAAAAACACACTGCAAAGAGGAGCAAGTTACCATTCTGTGTGCGAACATCCTGGCCAGATTGCCGGTCGCCGGCAATATCCGGTGTCTGCGCCGTTAGAGACATTACAAGCAATCACCACAGACAATCAGAAACGCGAGTGGTGAACCGAGAGAAAACCCTAGATCGGATCGACGAAAGCGAGGAGAGAGAGAGAGAGTTGGAGAGAGCGAGATTAGGGCTGAGCTGCTCGAGCTTTCACTCTGGAGAGTTCGAGTGCAGGGTTCCTAATTGTGGGAGAAACCTCTGTTCTTTTTGGGAGGGTTTCAGCGAAAATTTGAAACCATACGACGCCGTATTCAGTTCACTGGCTTGTTGGGTTGAGGTTTAGCAATTTGGGCCGGGCCTTTTATTTTTCTCTAAACCCAAATTAAAGCCCATTAGGCCTTGTGTTATTTTGTGGCCCAAATAAATTAAAATAATTAAATATTTGTAATTTATTTGGATATAATGGAGATATTTTTTCTAGAGCAGCCAAGTCCACATGGCGACCAACTGCCTTTTCCTTCCCGCCATTCCCAACTTCTCCCACTCAAGCAGGAGCGGCTCCGCCGCATCGACTGTGACCCGCTCCTCCCTCACCGACCAGTCCCAGTCCCCCGCCGCCGCCGCGGCGAAGCGCCACCTCCTCAGCCTCGTCTCCGGCGAAGAGCGCGGCATCAAGACCCAATCCAATCCCCAGAAGCTTTCCCAGATAGTCGACGCCATCGACTCCTTGGCCACCGTCGGCCGCGGCACCGTCACCACGGGCGAATCGCTGTCGGCCACGTGGCGGTTGCTCTGGACCACCGAGAAGGAGCAGCTCTTCATCATTAAAAACGCGTCGGTCTTCGGCACCGCCGCCGGCGACGTGCTGCAGGTGATTGATGTGGAGAAGAAGACTCTCAACAACGTCATCACGTTTCCGCCCGACGGGGTCTTCTTCGTTAGGTCGGATATTCAGGTTGCTTCCGCTCAGAGAGTCAATTTCCAGTAAGTAATAGCTAATAGTAATTTCTTATGCTACAATCCCCTTAATTTCTGCTTCCATTGCTTGATTACCGTGTTCTAAATATGCTTAATTCACCATTTTAGTGTACCTTGCTTCTTATCTGCTAAGCAATTAAACGTGAGGCCGGGGTCAATTAAAGTATCCGATTTATCGGAGTGCAGGAGCACTTGTTAGTTTTTATCCGATTCTATGCAGTATGATTTAGTCTATATGCGTAATTGAATCTCACTCGAGCTGTGATCGCCACATTATATTCATTCGTCTTAAAACTGGGGTTCAAATGGCATATTGTGATTGTCTGAATAGGCTACTAGATGGTGTATAGACAATTATAATTGAGTTTGATTCCGAGCTTATTCTTGTTTTCACACGTATTGGATATAGGAAAACGAATAGATGTTCGTATAGTGATGTTTTATTTTCCAACTTTTTTATTGGTTGTTGAATCAATGAAGCCCATTCTTGTGTTTTGTGATGCTCTATAGATTTACAAGTGCAGTTCTGCGGGGTAAAGGTTGGGAGTTTCCTCTGCCGCCATTTGGTCAGGGCTGGTAAGTGAGCCTTTTCCTCTTTCTACTTCGTAGAGTTCCATCACCTCGACTTGCTATTTCCGTACTTAACAGATGATGTGATGGTACGAAAAAGTTTAAGATTAGTTCTGGTTCATTGTTTGCCACACAAAAAGTTCGGTACTTGCACGAATTATCAAGATCCCTGAAGAAACACTTGTACAGAAACTCTCAAGTCCCCCTTTATCAAGTAAAGTAGAGATGCTTGGTGTGATTGCTCTGTGGATGTA
Source organism: Thymus mandschuricus (assembly GCA_029379335.1). Taxonomy (NCBI): domain Eukaryota; kingdom Viridiplantae; phylum Streptophyta; class Magnoliopsida; order Lamiales; family Lamiaceae; genus Thymus; species Thymus mandschuricus. The sequence continues at coordinate 1,957,451 of CM057072.1, forward strand.
CATTGAATTCAAAATTCTCGACTGATCATAAAAATGACTCGTATATATCTCTTCCTAGGATCTATGCTTCGGAGAGTATAGTAGTATAATGAGTTTCTTATCAGATATATTAAATTACTGTTTCGTTAGTCTGTTGGTTGCTCTTCGTTAAGAGACATCTATATGCTCTCATTACGGTCTATTTCTTTTACTCCGTCTCATATTTGTGGCTTACCATTTCCTGTTCTGGAATCTCCTCTATATACTCAGTTTCTCCAAAACTGGGATGAATATGATATTGCTGTTACTTTGTTGATATCTTTTTTCTCTGTACATGTTAAATATTCAAGATACCATATATTTCAAATGTAGGTTTGAGTCATTATACATAGATGATGAAATTCGGGTGGTGAAAGACATCAGACAAGATTATCTGATTGTCGAGCGAGCTCCCTATTCTTGGAAAGAATAATCTTGAGAGACTGCCCTCCAGGCCTCCACTTCAAAACTTAGTGAGTCACACCACTTCCTTCGTCGAGGTACTGAATTTAAACTACAAAAATCATACTATTCTATTAGATATCTTTTTACATACTTGTGTCCATGGTGTGATATCCTTGATATTAAACATTGTTTGCCATATCTTCCTCTTCATATATGTTTCCATCTTACTCATGAGCTTAATCCTTTTGAAATTCTGCTGATGCAATTCATATCAATTTCACAGGGTAGCTCTAGCATTCTCGAAAACTCAAGACTGTTGAAAGCATTTTGATTGTTGAAAAATACATGCACTGTCCATTTTAACGAGTAGCGGCATATTATTTGAACTGATCTAACATATTAAAGATATGTGCACCCCGCCCCATCCATTTCACACGTCTCGGCTTGAAATGTTTCTGTTTGCAAACTGCAGTTAAGGGATGGTTAAAGAGCATTCTACTTCTTGATTCTCATGGATCCACTATCTTTGGAAGTGGAACTAGGCTTAGAAGTTAGAATCTAGGCCATACCTTGTAAAATCTAAAATCTCTACATATTCCTTTACTTTTCTTTTAACATTGGACTATGATTCTCTCTCCTTTTTAGCAATACAGTTCTCTCTCCTTGAGTTTTGCTTATGGTTGGTTGTTTTTTCTGAGTTGCTTCAAAAAATGCAGTCTCCCTCAAAGTGCTTTTCATCAATAAATGATCATATCCATTTTTCCACATAGCATTCATATTGCCTAGGGACCCAGTTATTGCAAGTTGCAGCTCGAAACGACGTCTTTTTCTTTGGTTTTTAATTCCCTTTCCCCATTCTCGTCCTTTCGTTTCATTCTACTTAATACGGTTTTCTGTATATAATGTGAGTGTGAAATAATAGAAACGTGTCAAGTATGATAAGTCGGTGAGCCCCCACGCCCCGATTATGTGTGGCTTCACATGAATTTGTAGGATAAAGGTCTGATTGTGAAGTTTCACATTATAGGATTTTGGTGGGTACTTGCCAATATCAACCATCACTTTTGTTTACCCTTTTTTTAAAGACAACTGTTTTTCTTTACCTTGTCCAAAAATCAAATTGCCCCACCATTCTCATAATGGGGTAAAATTACAACTTCATTGGTGCTGAAATCTGAAATTTTAAGCTAGGTCATTCGTGTGTAATCGTGTTGAGTTAGCCCGAAGGTGCTATAACCACATAAACCGATATTGTGAGTACACACGACATGCATGGATGAAATAAGTTACGATCGAGACTCAACATTCAACAACATAACATAACCATATAGGACAAGAGAAGTCAAGCATGTACATAATCGATCAATTATGGACATTATTAATGTGACAACAGCGTAAAATCGGCAATTACGTCTTCATTAATGATTGCGTTTTGTATTCTATTGGTCGGCACAATTAAACAAACAAAAAATTGTAAATTAGTAGTAATGGTACAGTTTAGTACAAGAAAAGTTGGAGAGAAAACAAGCAATGTGCAACGTGGAAAAAGAGTTTCAATAATTGTGGTTGAAATCTTAAGTGGGCCCTCCAATTTAAAAGGGCACATGTGAAAAGGATCCAAAAATAAGAACACAATTTATATAAAAAAACAATAATCAAAAGAAGAAAAACTATTAGAAATATGAACTCCAAAAGCAGAGTTGAGGATGAGGAGTGTTCTTCTTTAAGGAAACAATTGTCCAAGGTACTCATAAAGTTGATTTGTCCTCTCTCATGGAGAACAACACCTTCAAACGCCGTCGTTTCGTCTCTACGAAATTTTTTACAGTTCCTCAATTGTATTTCAAAAAATTTACATACTAATATTAATATAAAGTGAACCATCGTACAATTGAACCTTCTTCTGGCTGGGTCGGAACCCTCTTCTGGCTGGGTCGGGCCGGAACCCGAAGCTGAGGTCAATATATGTGGATTCTTGCAAGATATTATAAAACTTTTTAACTATAGAGCATAGATAATAGTATAGTTAATTTGTCATGATTTGATTGATAATGAATTAGTGGTTGTGCTTTAAGCATAATGGACAGAATAAAATTTCTATTCAGTACATAGGCACTAAGAAATACTCCACCGATATATCCACCAACAACTGCTAGTTATTGACCGAAATATTAACTTTCCGATGCATTTGATTGGATACTCGAAATCGGAATATGGTACTACTATTATTTTTCAAAATAATGAAAACTCTCATTCGTTGCATTACAATCGAAGAGATTCATTGCGTACATAATAAAATAAATTTAAGATGGCATATGCATGGTAGTGCATTTTGCCCATATATGCTCTACACCATGTTCATGCTATTACGTAGCCATGCATATACAAATTAAATACTACATTACTACTCCCTCCGTTCCGGCCGACTTGACCACATTCAAGTGACAAATGTGGTCAAGTCGGTCGGGACGGAGGGAGTATATATTATAGATTAAAACAATGAAATGCAGTGTATAATAGTTTAAGTTGGAAGAATCGAATTTCCTAGGACGTTCGTCACCGATTCTTTGTAATTTAAGAATACTTAGCTATCGCACACTTTTTTCCAACTAATTAATTACCTAATTAATAGTACTAGAATATATACATATGAGAATAAAACCCAGCTCTCTATTTAAAAGTGGTTAACATCATGCACGATTATTATACTGCTACCTTCTTTTTTATTATTAAAAAAATATGAATTATGATAGTGCAGATTTATTTTGGTGTCCTTCATCCCATGCCAAAATCTTTCTTTCTATGGAATATTAATTATTCGTGTATGAGGTATGATTTATCATGAAACATTTAATTAATAAACACATAGACATAGTATTAAACAAAAAGTGTCGTTATAAAATGAACATCTGGGTATTACGTATTCGACAAAAATGACGTAAACACATGAAGGCCCATAAAATTCAGTGGCCCCTTGTTATATTAATTCTCACAAGTAGAAGTAGACAAACAGAACATATCCCATTAACTCCTAAATTTAAGTTTACTCTTTAACAATTTTAAATATCAGACTTTATATGAAGGGTCTGAATTAAAGCAGGCTTTGAGTATTTTCCAAGGCTATATGAATTATGAAAGTGGTTCGTTAATTATAAATTATGGGATATAATTAAATTGCAAAGTCAATCGTCCTATATATGAGATGGCACATGTTATTTGTTCCCCATTATTCACCACACACATGTGACATTTTTCATTTCAATTTTTATTTTATTACATAAAATGCGTTTGTTAACGTATTTTTTTGTGTGTGAAATGAATCATTCTTTCCGTAACATATTGACACTTTTGTCAACCTTCGATGCAACTATTGAGCTATAAACATCCGATGGAAAAACTTTCAATGTGATTAAACAAACTGTCCACATCGTGATTTCAAGAGCCCTATCATTAATTTCTTAGTTTATGTACTTCACGGATCCAAATTTAGTGGTAGCTCGACTCCCTTCCCGTTGCGAAATCGAAGTTCAAACTATATTATGTGCAAAAGTGTGCATATGTATTGAGATACTAGTAAAGCTTTATTTACCAAATAAGACTTGCTATTTCTCCTAAAATAGAAGAAGTTAGCAAACAACAACTAGTACAAGACAAAGTGCACTCAAACAAGGACCTTAACGAAAATGGTACTCGAGAAACAAGAGACTTTTCACTCTTTAATTGTCACCTTTCAAATAAATAAATAAATAAAGAAATAGTAACCCCTCAAATTAAGGTACACGAAGCTCGTGGGCCCCATTTCATGCTTATCTCTCGCCTCTACCTATTTAATTGTTACTCCTCATCCAATTTTTTTTTTTTCCTTCTAAATTTTCAGATTTAATTAATTGTAAATAATACTCCTTATACACTAAAAAAATAGTGAATAATCAGGTAGAATTAAATATTTCGTGGCAGAATAAATTCAAATATTAATTAATAGAATCAAGTAAATTCGGACTCTAATCAAATATTCAACGAAGATTTTTAATATCGTACTATATATTAATCCATAGTCTCCCATGTAATGGACTATATAATACAGCTTGGAATTAAAGTCAACGTGTATTAACAAAAATAGTTTAGATACAAATATTTAATATCCTCACAGTTGATGTAGCGACGATATAATTAAATAAAATTATCTAGATATAGTATACTCTAGAAAGTTAACATTATTTATACGATAAAAACTATTAACATGACAGTATCATATCAGTCGTTAACATGTTAAAATTTACGATAAATAGAAAAACAAACCATTATATGATATTCCCTCTGTCTCAGCCGAGTTAGACGTATTAAGTCAACCCGTATGAATAGTCATAATATAATGGTAATTGAGATTTCCAATCAGACATGGATTTGAGGAAGATAGATAGGGTGCCCCTAGAGAATTTTGGTTTAGATTTTGGTACTAAAATAAGATTGGAAATCTTATTACGAAGAGGTGCGTATCCTCACATATGTCTCGGCATCAAATCTTTCACGATATTTCGTTAAACTATTGTTAAATTATTATAACCACGCGCATAATCATGTCATAATCTAAATAGTTCAAATATTACTAATATAATAAGCGCATTAACATAGTGATTAAACATCAAATCAAATAGTTTACACATTTTTGTTTTTTCTCAATTACTCCCTCCGTCCCACTGATATAGGGACCTTTTTTTTGTGTTTCATCATCTAGAGGCGTGGAAAAACGTGCCGAAAAATACAAAAAAAAAAGTCCTTATATCAGTGGGGCGGAGGGAGTAAAAAATACTACAAAATGTCAATGAAAACCTCAAAAATCAAGAGAAATAAAATTCAGTACGAAAAGGGAAAATATGCATAAATTTCTAATCGAATTTCTGAAAAAGGGGCTGGTAATTTCTTGAAGAGTGGGTGGTGTTGTCGACAACAATTACTTAAAAGGGAGATTCATGAATAATTTATTGATTAAAAAATAATATAAAAATGAGGATATAAAAATGAAAAAATGACAAATAGATCCCAAGTATGTGATGAGACTGAAGTTGACTGGTTTTTCCTTTTGAGGATAAATCGTATTTACCCTTTTACCTCCATACTTCTTGGTTCTCTTGCAGGGTTTCCAAAGCGTACTCTCACTTCGAGCGCGTGTATCTTACGTACATTCCTTTCCCTATTATTCTAATTGGAAATTAGAATTTAGTGATATTTGATTTTTAGGAATAATGGTGTAAGTAATTGACATAATTGTGATATAGTGATGTGTTTTTTTAATTTACTAATTTGTTACCATAATATGCTGTGTTTCTTTAAAATGAAACCTATCCTTCAAAAGTGTCAAGGTTCTTGGTGTAAAAATCTCTTAAGCCAATCTAATTATAAGGTACGAGCTATAAATAACTCATGTCAAACATCGCGAATTAGCTTGGAGATGAAATGAATAAATAAAGTAATAATAATATTTATAATGCATCCTGATATTAAGCAGAATTCACTTATACAATGAAGAAACGACTCAACTTCATCAACATCATTTTGACATAAGAGCTAATAGTTACGAGAGAATAGTGGTTTGCTAATTATACAAAATCTTTGAAGACATCTTGCAGAATTTTACAGCAGCCAACACATTGTTCGATTGTTCATAATCTAGATACTACCTCCATCTCACGAAAATAGTCCTATTTGACTTTGGACTTTTCAGACACATGTTTCCACTGAAACCTAGTACGTATTTTAAAACATAGCTTTAAAGTATTTTTTCTTTTACGACATAGTACGAGTGTCATAGTATCTCGTGAAAGAAAAAATACCTCAAAATTATATTTTAAAATCCGTATTAGGTTTCGGTGGAAACACGTGCCTAAAAAGTCCAAAGTCAAATAGGACTACTTTCGTGGGATGGATGTAGTATTATACACACAAAATCTAGTTGAAAATACACAAAATCTTGACAACCGCGTACAAAATATGTGAATAGTCTTTGTTGAAACGCACGCGCGACGGAGGAGAGTGTGAGTAAGAAAAAGGGAGCCATAAATAAAGATGGCCGTAGAGAAAGGCGAGAGAGTAGTATTGAGTAGGGGTAAAGCTGTCATTTTCCACATTCATACAAATTTCTCTCTAACTGAAAACGACTGCAAGCAACCTGTGGTCTACCTGTATCTCTCTCTCTCTCCTCTCCCTCTCCTCCCACAAACATACTCCCTCCGTCCCGCCCGATTTGGTCCTTTTTCCAAATCGGGATGTCCCGGCCGACTTGGCCTATTTCCTTTTTGGGACCAACATTACACTTTCACTTTTTTAGTTTAATACTTTTAAATTGTTAAGAATGAATTTGATTGGCTAGTTTTAATTTTCCTTTATTGGGAACACAAATTCAAGGTTATTAATTAATGTAATTTACTCCTCCTTAAAAATCGTGCCGAAAAGAACTAGGCCAAATCGGGCGGGACGGAGGGAGTATGACATACTTATACAAATCAATAGTTATACTACCTCCATCTCATATAAGTAGTCTCATTTGCCATTTTGGTCCGCCTCATCTATTAGTCCTATTTCCAAAAATGGTAAAGAATATTTGGCTAAAATTAACTCTCTCTCTTCAAAATCAATTACAGCCACACATTTCCTCCTTTATTGGCTCTTTTGCCCATTTCAAATGGGACTATTTATATGAGATGGAGGAAGTATATGTATATACTCATTTAAATATAAATAAATGTTGTGCGTGTGCTACATATATATGAGAGCTGCGCAAACCGACTTTAAACCACCTCTACCTTTTCCTCTTCCTCTTCTTCTTCTCCTTAATTAATTTCCTCTGTGACTCTCAGTTTTCTTGATTCTCGTTCTACAAAAAAAAAGAAAAGAAAAAAAAAATGGTGGATCTCCAAACTGTGTGTTGTATGTGCGGCGACGTTGGATTCCCGGACAAGCTCTTCCGCTGCTCCAAGTGCAGCAACCGCTTCCAACACTCGTACGTCTCTCTCTCTCTCTCTCTCTCTCTCTCTCTCTCTAGCATGCACAGATGATGATCGCGATTTTTCCACTAATACCCCCAAGGCCATGGTTGGATTTAGCAATCACCTCCCAATTTAGCAGAACCCCACCACCACCCCCCTTTAGTTATTTCATGTTATTTTCTTCTATTTATAATAATTAATAAATAATTTGGGGCTCCAAACAACAGCTACTGCAGCAACTACTACAGCGAATACTCGGAGGCGATCGAGGTATGCGACTGGTGCCAATGCGAAGAACGGAACACCCCTTCCTCCTCCTCCAAGAAGACCAAGCACCATGCCGCCATCGACGTCCGCTCCGCCTACTCCGGCGACAAAATCAAGCAGCACCACCGCGACGAAGGCGGCGATAAGGCCGCCGCCGCCGCCGCCGGGAAGGCCCCCTCGCCGCGCCCCTCCCCTCGAAGGTACAAGCTTCTCAAGGATGTAATGTGCTGATAGTGAAACGAGAGGGAGAGGGGGTGTGGACCCCTCATAGAGAAGATAAATAAATAAATAAATTAATTAATTAACTCTTGTGTCCTTCCTAGTTGTCTATATATATATATATATATATACGTGATGTGTATCTATAAACTCGTATTAGTATTATTATTAGCAGTGATAGTTCCAAGTTTTCTTCAAGTGTTTTTGCCCTTTTTACTTTAATTAAATCAGTTTTGCTAGTCTTATCCTTAATAATATTAGTAATAATGTTACATTTCATCTTGTATTACTAGTACATCTCTCTCTCTCTCTCTCTCTAGAGTACTACTACTAAAATTGCTTAGTTAATTCTTGCTTACTCGATCTCATTCTTGCTTGTAGTGGATAGAGCCTCCATATTTCATGCACCATTTTTAGCAACAAATCCTCTAATTTTTATATCAATTAATCTCATCGATTGCCTAAAAACCCTCTTAACATTTTAATTAAAATTATTGATGAATAAGAGTATAGGGAGGGGGGTAGTAGTAGCTAGGTGGAGAGAGAGAGAGAGAGAGAGAGAGAGAGAGAGAGAGAGAGAGAGAGATGAAATGAATGCAGTTGGGTTTGGTTTCCTTTTTCCCCATAAACAAAATTCATAGTACCTAAAGCCGCTACCTTTACCAGATTCATTCAAACTATCTACGACTCTATCCATTATGGATGCTTCTACCTTTTCCAGAATATTTATTATACGTAAATACATACATACTCCCATTAATATAATTAATTATTTATTTATTATAAGATTATTTAGTTTACATGCATGTTTCTTCTTGGAATTAGATTACTTGCTTATATTAATTTTTCTTTTGTTATTGCGCGCATGCATGCCTTGTCGTTTCGATTAAGTCTCGAAGGAGAAAATGTAGAGCGTGAAACGGGAAATTTTCCCCTTTTCGATCATAGCTTATGTTAGTCTAGTGGTTTTGAAAAATTCTTATCTTTGTTGAAATACATAAAGAAAAATATCGTTCGAAAATATGTTGTTCCACATGCAAATTTAGCTTTTGCCAATTGCTTGTTTTGGTACACTTGCAACTTTATTTTGTTTCCTTTTTCCAAGTTGAAAGCAACTACTCCTCCGTCCCATTCTATTAGTCTCATTTGCCATTTTAGTTTGTCCCACCTATTAGTCTCATTTCCTAAAATGACAAAGAATACTTGGTCACAATTCACTCTCTCTCCTCAGGATTAATTACAACCACATATTCTCCACTCACTCTCCACTCACTTGGTCCATGTGCCAAAAGCAAATGAGACTAATAGAATGGGATGGAGGCAGTAATATTTAAAGTATAAACACGGTTTAGATTAATTGATTAATATACACTTTTAGTCACAAAAGAAGGCTACCACATTAATTAAATTAATTAATTAATTGAATTGAGTCTTATCAAATCATAGTCAATGCATGAAAATTGACATGTATCAGAATTGATTCTACTTTGATAAAGATGTTTAATTCGTCGTAAACTATAAAGTAGTAAAAACCACATTTCTTTTCCTTTTCGAATTACATTAATTTTAAATTATTGCAATCGACATCATCGTCTCACGTTAGGCGTGAAATCTTATGTATACGTTGATCTTTTATTACTTTTTCTTTTTTTGGTGTATTACGCACAATAAAATTAATAAATTAAATAAATAAATTCATGGGGTCCTTCCATGAGGTCAAGAATTAAAAGTGGATAATGATGGTAATTGATTAAGAAATTGAAAGTTGATGATGATAATTAGTAGTAATAACAAATTATGAGAATAAAATTGAGGCCACTTGTAAAGTTGGAGATTTGTTGTAACATCATGATCTTTTGGGAAGTCATAAAGGTTTATCAATGATCATCATTCATACCCAATATCACTACTTGCACATTTTATCTCTTCAAATCTCTTTAATTAATCAGCGTTTTCTTCATAGCGTCGTCTTTAAATGTTACATTCAAATCTACTTGAGACGTTTCAATATAATTATACTATAATAACTGCATTTGAATGTAGCGGTCTGAACTAGATTGAGACGAAAAGAGTATTAAAGACAACTAAAAACAATAGTAAATTAAAAGGTGAGGGCAAGAAAATTATTCATTTATTTGAGGGACACACCACTACGTTTGGGGGGGGAGGGGGGGGGGGGGGGGTTGTGAGGGCAATTTCGTACTTTCAGTAAACGCACTGCCTTACCTCTTAAGGAGCCAGAGGGAGGCTGTGGTTAGAAATGGCGAGCAAAGAAACATGACACGTGTCACTATGCTGTGATGGACACGTGTTAAAAGAGTTTTTCTGGGCGTGGCAAATACGAAAGTGATGTGTTGTTGGGAGAAGAAACAGTCTTCGCAATTATTTATGTGTCGATGGACTACACATAAATACTTGGATTACTCAAAATCAAATAGTAGTAGCATAATTTATTAATTTATTTGGATGAAAAATATCCCCATGTAATTAATGCAGGATTAATGTAAGTAATTATGTTGGCATTTATAATTATAAATAAATTGTCGATCGAGGCTGTAACGCTAGCTATAGATATAGTGGAATTTGTGGTCCTGCCCCATTGTTATTGTCGACAATATTAATCTTCACTTCCACGTATATTAATCAATCATATCCATTGTGATACGAACCTGCTACAGGGACGAATCGAATTCTTCGATATAGCTCGAAGAAGGCTCCAACACCTCACGCTACGCGAGACGAAACCGATGGTTTTGAAGGAAAATATTATTAAGATGATAAGAAAAAGAAAACAAAGTTTGGCATATAAATAGCCGTCGCGATTCCTAATCACAAAAGGATTAGTAATCTCAATCCTAAAAGAAAAATACGAAACTATATCCTATCAAACTAAACAAAGAAATAACTAATTAAAATTAAATAGACTTCTACTATAACTCTCTCAAGCATTATATCGAACAGGTTTCTTCATCTCACGCCGCGGCCTATTCTTGGCATTCCCCACTATTGGCTCTTCTCGGCTCATAGTTTCCGACTCAACCAAGATCGTATCAACTCCCCCGTCCTCGGAAACCACCTTGTCCTCAAGGTGGAAGTCAGGAAATCGTTGACGAAAATCTTCAAGAGATACCCACGTAGCAGCATCTGGGGGTTGATCACGCCACTGCACCAATTCGCTGCAGGACGGGATAAGGACCAAAGTAACGTTTAGTGAGCTTCGGTGACCCACGACGAACCACTGTTAATTGCCGATAAGGCTGCAACTTCACCCACACCAGATCGCCCACTTGAAACTCAACTTCTCGACGTTTGCGATTTGCTTTCTCAGCCATGCGATGTTGCACCATTTTTAAAGTGGCCTTAAGAAATCCCAAAGTCTGATCACGTTCACATAAGAGAGTATCAAGTGCATCATTTGACGAAGAACTAGGAATATACCGAGGAATGATATTAGGAGAATGGCCGTATAATGCTTGAAACGGACTCATATTGATACTAGAATGAAAACTAGTGTTGTAGCTGAATTCGGCCCATCCCAAAAATTCTGTCCATCGCTCCGGACGATCAGACGTCATAGCTCGAAGATATTGCTCTAAACTCCGATTAACCACCTCAGTTTGACCATCAGTTTGAGGATGATAAGCCGAACTATACTTCAAAGATGAACCACTACGTTTAAATAATTCAGTCCAAAATTGACTCATAAAAATGGGATCTCGATCAGAGATAATTGTGGAAGGAAAACCGTGCAACTTGATAACCATATCAACAAATAATTGCGCTACCCTCGTTGCCGTAAAATCTGAAGCCAGCGGGCCGAAATGGGCAGCTTTGGTAAGTCGATCGACTACTACTAGTATCACCGAAAACCCTCGGGACTTAGGCAAATGAGTAATGAAGTCCATAGTCACCTCGTTCCAAACCAATGCCGGAACAGGTAGAGGCTGAAGTAAGCCGGCTGGCGCTGCAGTTAAACTCTTCACTTGTTGGCAGACTTGACATTCTCGAACGAATTTCTCCACATCCAATCGCATTTTAGGCCAGTAAAAGAGAGTGCTAAGTCCAACAAGAGTCTTCTTGACACCTCCATGCCCAGCAAAACGGGAATTATGAAATTCAAGAAGTAATTTCTGTTTCAAAGGGGAAGCGGAGGGAATGACGTACCTATGATTGAATGTAAGAAGACTATCAACCACATGATATTCAGACGGCAACTCCTGCCTTGCATACCGGTTATGCAAATCAACAAGTTCAGGATCCTGTTTATTCACGCAACGGAGTTCATCGAGAAACTCTGAAACTGGCTGACTTGAAATAAGCGTGAAATATGAGGTCTCAACAACAGAAGAATCAACGTCAAACACATTCTCCCCCATTACCTCAGGTGCACGTGATAAGGCATCAGCAACTGCATTATTTTTACCCGGTTTGTACTCGATGACAAAATCATACCCCAATAACTTCCGAATATACTTTTGCTGGTCGGGTGTATGAATACGTTGTTGCAGAATTTCACGTAAACTTTTATGATTATTTTTTTACGGATATAAAAACGGCGGCCCAATAAATATTGTCGCCATTTTTGTACAGCTTCCACCACGGCATGCAATTCCTTAATATAAGTGGAAGCACCTTGTAGCTTGGGACCCAATTTACGACTATGATAAGCAAGAGGTAAATCATCCTGCAACAAAACTGCGCCTATGCCGATGTCGGAGGCATCAGTTTCGATAATAAATGATTTAGCGAAATCCGGCAACCGGAGAATAGGAGTGGAAATCATAGCCTGCTTAAGCTCATTAAAGGCCACAGTCGCACTGTCACACCACACAAATTTATCCTTACGCAACAGATCAGTTAAGGGAGCTGAAATCGAAGCATAACCTTTCACGAATTTTCGATAATATCCAGTAAGACCAACAAAACCGCGAAGTTGCTTAACTGTACGAGGTCGAGGCCAATCCTTCATAGCTTCAATTTTTGTAGGATCTGCGCGGACTCCTCATTCTCCAACAATATGTCCCAAATAATGTACTGTAGTCTCAAAAAAACTGCATTTCGACAATTTAACAAAGAATTTGTTAGATTGTAGACATTGTAGAACAACACGAACATGCTCCAGATGTGCTTCCTTACTCGAGCTATAGATGAGAATGTCATCAAAGAAAACCACAACAAAGTGGCGTAGATAAGCTTTTAAAAGGAAATTCATGGTCGCTTGGAAAGTAGATGGAGCATTAGTTAACCCAAAAGGCATAACTAGAAACTCGTAGTGCCCCTCATGAGTGCGAAAAGCAGTTTTGAACACATCTTTTTCGTGAACCCTGATCTGATGATATCCTGCCCGCAGATCCAATTTAGAAAATAACACCGAATGCCCGAGCTCATCAAGCAATTCATCAACTGTAGGGATGGGAAAACGATCTTTGATAGTTACCGCATTAAGAGCTCTATAGTCAACACAAAAGCGAAAGGATCCGTCTCGTTTTTTTACTAACAAAACTGGCGATGAAAAAGGGCTCTGACTCGGGCGAATGATACCTTGATCAAGCATCTCCTTCACTAACTTTTCGATCTCCGTTTTCTGAAAATAAGGATAACGATAGGGACGAATATTGACTGGCTTACTTCCCGGAATAAGATGTATCTGATGCTCAAATATTCTACGAGGTGGTAAGTCTGTTGGAGTCTCGAAAATTGTAGAAAATTCTTGCAACATTGCTTGAAAAGACGCCGGAGCTTTGTGAACGGACGTCGGAGTTGATGGATCGGTTATAGGAGCTGGAGTAGATAAGAGATAAACCTCAAAGACATCTTCTACCACGTGTGATTTCATGAGACGTTGAAGCATCGAAAAAGAAATCTCCTTATCCCCGAGAGAAGCATCCCCCTTCAAGACCACTTTCTTCCCTTTCCACTTAAATTCCATAGAAGAATTTCCATAGTCATGAGTGACACGACCTAATTCTTGTAACCATTGAACTCCAAGAACCATGTCAGGACCTTGTATAGGTAGGACAAAGAAATCTAGAGAAAATATAGTTCCTTGCAAATCGACCGGAACAGCCGAACACTTATTTTGACAAACTAATGAATCCCCATTACCAATGTAGACTCGAAATTTCGATGTTGGGGATATGAGCAGACCCAATTTTTCAGCCAAGGAAGGAGAAATAAAGTTGTGGGTGCTACCATTATCGATTAATATTTGAAATACATGTTTCCCCTGCTTACTCATCAACCGCAACGATCGAGGCGCGCCACGACTAGAAAGAGAGTTGAGGCTAGAGACATCTGCTAAAATCACTTCATCAGAAGAGTTGATATCATCCCCTTCCCCCTCTTGTAGATCTTCGTCGATAGCCTCACAATCATCTCCAAAAAACAACATGACGGAATACAGCGGTGGTTGGTCGACCAACGCTCATCACAATTAAAGCAAAGACCTTTATCACGTTTCAAGCGCATCTCGGCAGAGGTCATATTTCGAACAGGGATGGTAGAAGAATCACGCTTCACTGAGGCGTTTGGCGTTGGAAGATCTCGGTTGATTACCGGCTTTCCGCCTACTGGAAAACGATTATTATTAGTTGAACGTGACATACCATTAGCAGAAGAATACGGGGACACACGACTGAATCCACGAGCCAGAGAACGAGCATCAGCCTGATCCTCTGTGTGTTTGCTTTCAAATACGCGCGCAAGAGCAAAAGCCTCTTCCAAGTTGGATGGGCGATTTAGTTGCAGTTCACGCCGAATAAAAGATTTTAATCCCGAAATAAAGAATGAAATAAGCAGCGGCTCGGATACGTTCTGAACACGGGCCATCAGGGATTCAAATTCAGATTGATAATCATCGACTGATCCTTGTTGTGTGAGCTTGGCGAGACTACCCTCGGGATCCTCAAAACGTGACGAGCCAAAGCGAAATTGTAGACGTTGTACGAAATCTGACCACGTGGACAACATCTTTTGAGACTTTAGCCATTGAAACCAAGAAGATGCACGCCCATCAAGATGAAAAGCCACAATCTGCAAGCGTTGATCCTCCGGAATGTTGTGGAAGGAAAAATACTCCTCAATCTGAAAAGTCCAATAATAAGGATCATCTCCGTCAAAGCGAGGAACATCTAAACGAACCGTAGAACGCGGCGGCGGCGGCGGCGTTGAATTCTCTCCAGTCCGAGAATTAGTTTTGACAAAGGCCATGAGATCATCCATCTGTTGTTGAAAGGCTAATTGTTGAGACTTAAGGTCCTGGCGAAGGTTTTGCTGCCCTTGATTACTGACGGTAATGAAAGAATCAACTTGCTCGGCGAGTTTCTGAAATTGCGGCTGCCAATTCACGTCATCATGCTCCATGACTCAATGAAAAGCACCAATGATACGAACCTGCTACAGGGACGAATCGAATTCTTCGATATAGCTCGAAGAAGGCTCCAACACCTCACGCTACGCGAGACGAAACCGATGGTTTTGAAGGAAAATATTATTAAGATGATAAGAAAAAGAAAACAAAGTTTGGCATATAAATAGCCGACGCGATTCCTAATCACAAAAGGATTAGTAATCTCAATCCTAAAAGAAAAATACGAAACTATATCCTATCAAACTAAACAAAGAAATAACTAATTAAAATTAAATAGACTTCTACTATAACTCTCTCAAGCATTATATCGAACAGGTTTCTTCGTCTCACGCCGCGGCCTATTCTTGGCAATCCCCACTATTGGCTCTTCTCGGCTCATAGTTTCCGACTCAACCAAGATCGTATCACATTGCGTCGAGACTATTTTCAGCTTAAGATTGCATTATCTTTTTTTTTTTTTTTTGAGAAAAAAATTCATTATCTTTGATAAGAAAGAAAGTGAGAGAAACGAAAATCACCCTATAAATTTCACTATTTTTCTTACCTATTCTCACATCTCAATGAAGAAGAAAAGGTAGAGAAATATCTTATGTGTAGTACAAATGGCATTATATTAGCCATGTACGTAATTTGTATGAGCATATAATACTCCTATACTCACTAAACCTGGTGCATTATTTCCACCAGGACCCGAGAGTTACGAGACGGCATACCTTGGTATTTAAAAATAGAGTAGGACAGAGGAAGCAGTACGATATGGACGATGTACCAAAATTTCGGTATTTTTTCCCACGGAGGACTATTATTTAAAAATTCCAAGAAAAGGGATACGAATTTATGGGCCGATTCGAGCAAGCCCAAATCTATTGGGCCAATGAACGAATTATATTTCAATCTAATATATAAAATTTCTCCAAACCATGCATGTAAACACCACATGTATCAAATCAAAAATTGAAAAAACTCTCTCTCTCTCTCTCTCTCTCTGTTGAAGCAGAACATATCTTCATTAATTAATTTTGAATCAAATCATTTTCAAATTATAAAATACAAACACTCTACACTAATATTTTCAATCACTATACACAATATATACTAGAATTAATACCCTAAAAAGTGTAAGTAATAAAATAAAACTATACCATAATATACAATTTACATGCAGAAGAACACGATCACCATCACCGCCAATGCAACAGAACTAACCCTAATAAGCCCATCGTCTTCTCCGAAGATTCCGGCCCCGTTCGAATAAATATCGTATTCGGAAAAAGCTTGTAAGCTGAAATTAGGGTTTGATCCGTACAGAGCCTGCACTCCTTTCACATCGTCCATCTTCAGCTCCACCTTCCTCTCCCTCGGCCTCAGGCTCGGGTACATCACCGCCTCCTTCGCCGCCGTGTGTGCCAGCCCCAGCAGGTGCCCTATCTCGTGCGTCGCCACGGACTCCAGGTCCACCGCCGCCGCCCCCTTCTCCGCCGCGAAGTCCACCGCCCACGTCTCCGCCGCGTCCAGGTGGAGCCGCCCGCTCTCCGGCGAGAACGCGTGGGCCAGCACCCCGAGCACGCCGTCGAACGCCTCCCCGTCGCCGTGGTCGCCGGAGTAGAATCCGATCTTGATGTCGGCGGAGCCGTAGTCGTCGGACTCCACGAACCTCGCCGGAATCACCGAAGCCCACCGCGCGAACGACCGCTCGAACGCCGCCCTCAGCTCCTCCTTCTTCAACGACCGGATCATGTTCGCCGGCGAGAAGGCGTACGTCAGCGTCATCGGAGTGTCCCTTCCCCACCTCGGACGCCCGTCGAAGTAGGCGAAGCTCCCGGCGGCGTGGATCTTCCCGGCGAAGTCGCCGACGCCACACCTCGGCGCCATGAGCTCGGAGACTGTAAGCTCATCAAGCTTTCCCGTAACAGAAAGCCCTAACCTCCGTTGATACTCCGTTATCGCAAGCTCAAGATCTGAATCGAATACGTCTCTCGAATTCGTTGCATCTAAATAACCGAACCTATGGAAGTACTTCTTGAGTTGGGATATGCCACTAACGGAGCTCCCTTTAGCTACATCCTTAAATTTCTCGAATTCGCGCCATCGATAACCTCGAGCTTCGACTCCGGTGGAAATATTTCTAGGGCTTATAGTGAAGGTTGATGGTGTTCTTGCATGGGTTTGGGAAGGAGGAAAGATGAAGTAGAGAAGGAAAAAACAAGAAAAAAATGTGGACATGTTGTCACTTTTAGTTGATGTAACAACATGTAGTTTTGATATAGGGAAAAGGGGTAATCCTTTTTAGTTGCATTACTTTTCAATTAGTTGTAGTTTTGGGGTTTTGAGAAATCAAAATATGTTTAGAGGATTAATATTCTTGTGTTAATTGATTAAGTTGGTTGAATTAATCATGATATTCATGGCTCCATTGACTTGACTTTGTAACCAAGTTTGGTAAAATCAAATTGGTATATAAGTGATTCTTAGTTTCTTCTAAGAGAATGATTAACAATAAGCATATATGGGTTTCTTTCAATATTCTTCCTTCAAGATTCTAGATAACACGTCAAGAAATTATATACTTCCTCCGTTCCATTGATATATGGATAAGTTCCACTTTTTCCGTTTCACTGATATAAAGATATTAACTCAGTCACACTATATTATTCATCACTATCAGTCTCGTCTTAATTCTCGTATCAGAAAAAAGTTATCTCGAATATAAAATGAATTTGAAGGTGTGGTGAGGGAGAGATGTTTTGTGGTTGTCGCTGTCAGAAGCAAGAGATGGGTGTGTTGAGGGGAAGAATTTTGCTTAGGTGGGATTTTTTGGGTTTCAAGTAAAGAGAGGTTGCTTGGAATGGTGAATATTATGGCCAACTCTTTAACTCTTTTAACTTTCAACCAAACTTCTGTTAAATGTAATGATTCGTCTCTACGGTTGTTTCTGTCCAATTCTTTGTTTTTTCTTCCTTGTGTACCCACCACAATTTCCGGTTCACAAATATACGAAACGTGTTTTAGACGTTTTGACTTGCCCCTGTCATATTATCAAATGCTAATTTCATTTCGTGCTTTAATTCTTTCTCTTCTTACGAAACTGGATTAGAAAAAGCAGCAGCTCGGGTTGATGGTTAATGTAAATTCGACTAAATAACGTACAAAATTTTCGAACACGTAAATTTAAACATAAGTGATAGTATTACATAAATATGAATAAGTTTTGGTAGGTTTAAAATTTTGCCATTTAAATAAATACTCTATCTATCCCACTAAATAATTCCTTATTACAACTTTGCAAAAATTAAGAAATCTAATTTAATTTTGCATTGAAAAATGTAATTTGTATACAAATGTTCAATTTTGCTCGTATTTATAAGTTGACAAGATGATATGGTTATTTCAGTCTACATGATTTTAAATTCATATATAGTGCAATTTTTCATCAAAATGAAGACCACTTTAAATATTCGAGGCCATTATAGAAAGTTGTGTTGCTCTAGTAATTTATTTCGGATTGGATGGGTTCGTCACGAAGCCAATGCAGCTAGAATGCTAGGGATTTTCTTGACTACACTATATATAGTATTTTTTTATAAATGAAAATAGATACTAGTATTTCTTTTAACTATATCCTTGTTAAAGAAGCACTGTATATGTTGAATTTAAAACTAAAGACCATATCGCTTGGGTCCCCCCTCTCTCTCATCCTCCCTCGCCCGTAATATAGTATAGTATTGTATCGTGTTTCATTAAAAGAAGCAGGCTGGTTTGCCCTGAGAATAAGATCCCTCCTCTCTTACAGCTAGCTAAGCTCACTGGGGATTACAGGGAGTGAGGTTTAATTTATGAATTAAAATAAAAGTTAACACAAAAGGCCATATTGCTACTATTCAAACGATTAAAGAAACGATTAAAGTAGAAAAACTAATCATTAATGATAAGAGACTAGTCCAACAACAACCAACTTAAAAGACCTTACAAGATAATCCAAATTAAAATAACATAATCAAACCCAAATTAAGATAGTCAACCCTACACCAAACATACAGAACACCAACCAAAACAGGACATAGTCTTACCAATTTTATTTCTGCTTGTTTTTCTCCATCGCCTTCACATAGTCTTTTCCTGATACTTTTGATGCGCGAACAGCTATAGGACTGAATTTGGCTATCAACTCATCAAGATTTGGACGTTCGCTTGAAATAGGCTTTAAACAATGCAAAATCAACTGTGCAAGATCCTTATTGATCTTGCACTTAGAGGGTGAGTGGATAGAAAGCTTTGAAGGAGGCGCATCCAAATTAACTTCAGTCCATTCATCAACACCTTCGGCCACCGTAGGGGGATAAAATGGAAGTAGCTCAGCTGAGGACCGGGACCTCTTATCAAGTGACTTTGGCAGATCTCCCTTTGCGACCATCTCCAAAATCTCTTGAAACAAATCATCTTCGGAGGTAAGTCGAATACCTCCGTAAACTAGCTCAAGGGCAAGAATGCCAAATCGCCAAATGTCTGCTTGTTTCGGATCGATGTCGCTTTGGAATTCCGCTCGTCCCTCCGGCAACTTGATTTCCCATAATCGTGTTGGTGGAATAAAATCCCATCCATCCCGGCCAAGGGGCAAGCAGTCATCTCCATCGTATTGAACCAGAGATGCTCCGAAACCCAACTTCAGATAGCCCTTTGAATTGAGGTATACATGGCTGAGACATATAGCTCCATGAGATTTGCTGGAATCATCAAGGGATTTCATAGCAGATAGCACCATCTTCATGACATGGATAACGTGCTTTTCTTCTAGCTTCCCACCATAGCCCCGAGCCATTACGTTATACATGGACCCAAGGTCCATGTATTCAAAGACGCAAAGCATTTGTTGGCGGCTATCAAAGTCACGATATAGAACATCTAGTACGCCTACGATGTGCTCATTACCCACGCTCATATTCGCTTTTCCAGCATGGTAGAGCTGGGTGTGTTGGTCGTTAGTATCATCCACAACCATTGCGCACACCACTGCTTCGTTGATATCCGCCATTCCTTCGTTGTTAGAATCCACCAGAATTCCCCTGTGGATAGCCACCGGATGATTGAATTGTCGGCTTGCCGGCGACTTTCCAATCACGTTGATAAGAAAGAGGCGCTTGCGCTGAGCTTCACCTAGGCTTCGTGAGACAGTGAGGGAAAAAACCAGAGAGTTAGGGTTCATTTTGGAATGGGAGTGTGGGTATTTTCGAAGTTGCTGGTTAGAGGAGGTGAAAATTTGCCAAGGGGTTGGGTTGTTGCACTTGTGTGTTACTCCGTAGTATAAATGAGTACTGTGGTCTCCCTCCTGAACTTATCTTTTGATTCAAAATTAATTAATTATATGTACAAAATACAACTACCTAGAGTGACAGTCTACTAGTGAGTATCAGAAACAGCTGTTTCCCTCTACTGAAACTTTTCCTTTTGAACTGTTGACTTGAGTACCCCGCTAGTGTTAAAAATGGATTTGAAATGTCAAAATATTTTTGAATACCCCTTTTGAAAACACTCATGTACAAAATACCCCTCAAAATAAAAGCATGCACAAACTACCCCTTTATTTATTTTACAATTAATTTTAATAACATTTTCGATTTTTCAAATTTTTTTTTTTATTATCACTAACTTTGAGGTGATAGATGTGAAGTGACTAATTGGCCATTTTTTTTTTTTCACTCATGCATGACAAAATGTCATGCATTATTGTACTGTATGTGCATTATTGTACTGTATGTGCATTCAAATTCGTTCAGTAATGAACAGTAAAAGAATGGTATCCAATGTAAAATTATTCAATATATACCAGCACATACATTTTCCAATTCACAATCGAAAAAAATTGTTGGATTCGACTTCACCGGAAAAAAAAAGGGCTATTTTCGTGGACGAGCAAATACACGGGAAAGTCAATCAACATCCGATATTAAAAGGTATGTCACGAAGAATTAGAAAGGAAATATTGTTACAATTTTTTCGATCAAGATAACGCCGGAAAGAGTTGGCCGGAAAACGCATCACGCCGGCAACATATCACGCCGGCGTGATGATATTTCCGGCCAACTTTTTCCGGCGTTATCTTTTCCCTTATTTATTTATTTATTTTTTGTTTCATATTTGATACTACATGTTTTCATATCATGATTTTTTCGAGAGCTATGAATGAATGATATGTTATACGTATATTTTTTTTAGTTTTTTATGTATATGAAGAGTGTTTTTTGATTTTTTTTTGCAATGTATGTGCGTAAATCAAATTAAAATATAGCATAATGTGAAGCAAAAAAAATTAAGATTAATAACTGATTTCACGCCGGAGACATCATGCCGGAATGAACATACCGCCGGCGTTATGTTCACGCCGGCGTTATGTTCATTCCGGCGAGATGTCTCCGGCGTGATTTTTTTTTTCATGTAGAATGAATTATTTTGTTTCATTTCGTATACTAAATTGTTTCATTTAATGATTTATTTGCAATGTACTAATTATTTACCGAGAATTATTGTTTTTTTTAATGTATATTAAGAGTTCTTTTTATATTTGTATGTGGTATGTGAGTAAATTAAACCAAAATATAGCATATTAGGAATAAATGAAATGAAATGAAATAAGAAAATATGTTGATTTCACGCCGGAGATATGTGGCCGGAATAATCATACCGCCGGTGGGTGAACACGCCGGCGTGATGGATTTTTCCGGCCAACTTTTCCGGCGTGATTTTTTCCAGTACCCTTATTTTAGTATTCTCTATTGATTTTGACATTACTTGTTCTCATACATTGATTTAATTTCTCCGTATGATTAATTCGAGTTCATTTTATATTGTAGATGGATGTAAAAATCAAAGCGTATTACGGAGGTGAATGGGATGGAAGAAGGTACAAGAATGGCAACGAGGTCGATTTTGTGTGGACCGAAAGTGATCTCACACTTTATGGGTTGAGAGTTATGGTAGCTCAGAATTGCTACCTAGTCGGTAGTGATTTCGATATGTACTATTTTACGATATCCGAGAGCACAGGACGTACGAGGAAATCGAAGTTGCAGTCGAACGCGCAAGTGGTTGAGCTATGCACTAAACACCTCAGCCCAGAAGTGTACGTGATTATCAAAAACGGAGGGTCGTCTTCACATGTCGGTGGTTCGTCTTCACACGGCGGTGGTTCTTCTTCGTATATCCCACAATTCGACCCGTCGTACCAGCAACCGTCTTCGTTCGAATTCGGCAGCACATATGGCAACACGGATGATTTAAATTCACAGCTCGATGATATCGTAGAGAACATCAATTCCGCACGTTGGGATGATGAACAGGTGTATCAAGTCCACAACCTCGGAGGCAGTTCGTCTCATCATGCCGCAAAAGCTCGTGGCGATCAAATACCCGACCAGAATTATACATCAGGAAGGGGTGAGCAGGAGGATCCGAACGAAGATGATGTCTTGCGCGACGACGATGATGATGAGGATGAATATGAGCCGTCGCTTGACGTCTCCACCGAGGACAGCGATCAGTCGAACGCATGGGGTGAAGGAAGGCAAATTCCTAGGGCCCTAATGGCCGAGTGGACCGCCTGGATAGCTGAAGAAGGCGGGTTCAACAGACTGTTGGCTATGATGTTTCCAGACCTGCACGGTAGGAGCCAACCGCCTCTGGATACTGATACGGATCACATGAGGAATTGGTTAGTGCCGGTGGCCCCACTTCAGCCTCTGGAATCTGCGGCGTTCAACGAGGAGGACCGACATATCGTCGATCTGCGGCGTGGTGCATATTTCAAAAGCAAGAAGGATCTGTATACCGCCGTCGGTTTGTGGCAATGGAGAGCAATAAAAATTTCTACCCCAGGTGGTCGGATACGATTAGGCTGGTGTTCAGATGCACGTCGGACAAACGTTGCCTCTTCAACATTCGTGCCACAAGCAAGGGCGATAATTGGGTCATTTCAGTGTTTGAACCCGAACACACATGCGGGCCCAATACTGGGACGGTCGAAAGAAAGAAGGTCCGATCTAAAGTCACGCGGCGTACTTTGCGAAGAGGATCCTACGCGACTCCGCGATAATGAAGCCTAGGATCATTGAGCACGAGCTGCTCACGTCGTTCGGCATTAAGGCGAGTTACGACGTCTGCTTGAGGGCGAAGAATCAGGCCGTGGAGATTATCTACGGGAAATACAAAGAGTCGTTCCAAGATCTGCCCGCCTACCTCCATGCTCTCGAGACATCCAACGCCGGCACAGTCACCGATCTCGACATAGACGAGGAGTCCCAATTTCGAGGGGTGTTCGTTGCCCTCGCTGCCTCTATAGCGGCGTTCAAATACGGGTATATAAGGCCGGTTATATCCGTCGACGCCACGCACTTGAAGGGCAAGAACAGCGGCGTCATGTTCGTAGCTGTGGCGAAGGATGCGAACGAGCAATTATTTCCCTTGGCATACGGCGTGGGGGTCAAAGAGAATCACTACTGTTGGACTTGGTTCATGAGGGGTCTGAGGAGGGCTTATGGTAACTTGACTGACATGCTGATTGTCTCTGATCAGCACGGTTCGATTGAGTATGCCGTAGCTCAAGTGTTTCCGGAGGCGCACCATGGGTTGTGTTACTACCACCTGAGTCAGCACATGACATACGGCATGGTTATCGGTGCCATGTTCCAACAAGCTGCGTACACGTACGATCAGAGAGAATTCCACAGCATCATGGCATCGATGCTTAACACCAACCCCGACGCGTACAATAAGGCTATGGGGAACGGACCCGCTAGGTGGGCTTGCAGCATGTGCCCCGTTCGCCGATTCAGTACCCTCACGTCGAACGCCGCAGAGTCTTTCAACAATTCCCTCCTTTGGGCACGTCGACTGCCTATAGTTGCTTGCCTCGATGCTGCGAAGCTCGTTATCGAGAAGTGGTTCGACGAGAGAAAACTCAAGTGTCGCAACGACACACATCCCGTCTATGAAGAGACGCGGCGAAAGATCGGAGTCCAGATAGAACATTCGCAAAGGTACAAGGTCAAACGGGTCAGCCTCGACGTGCCGCATTTCAGAGTGCAGACACTAGATAACGTATACCACGTGGACTTGAAGACCATGTTGTGCGACTGCAACAGATGGCAATTCGATTGCATACCGTGTGCACACTCGATCGCAGCAATGACGTAAGTTATAATTTTTGAACTCAAGTATTAAATATTTCGTGTAAGGATTGACATTTATTTATTTCAACAGGGAAAATGGCCAGGCTGTAGATCAGTACATTTCACACTACTACAGGAGGGACAACTATGTCAAGATTTACAACCGGCAAATATTTCCAGTTCCCAAAAAGGAAGAGTGGACGGTGCCGAGTGCATGGGTTGGTGTACAAATTCTACCCAATCCGTACGAACGGCAACCAGGGAGACCACCGGAACGTAGACGGAGGGCGGCACACGAAAGGACAATCAGGCGTGCCCCTCGGAGATGTCGTCACTGCGGCGAACAACACCGTGCAAGACAACCCTGTGCTAACCAGCACGATTGATTAGCATCGAGAAGTGGATTGTTTAATTCAAAACTCGATTATCAAATGTTTATTCAATGTTTCTGTGCGTCGTTTTAGTCATTAAGTGATATTAACAGAATTATTTATCATAATAAAAAAAAAAACACCATGATTGATCCATTCCGGAAGTTCACGCCGGAGTAATAACGCCGGAAAAGCCATCACGCCGGCGTCATGTTTCCCCGGCGGTATTGTAGCTCCGGCGTTAAGTCTCCAGCGTGAAATTTTTCATTTAATTCATTTTATATATATTTTTTCATTTTTCTTTTATAATTAGAAATATAATGTACATGACTTAAACGATTATTCATTTCAGATCCGCATAACCAAATATTCTTGTTGCATACAACCTCTTATATTTGCAACAGTTATTATTTGCGGCCTCTATGGAGGGACTCCCGCTGATTAGATGCTTCACGTTCAAGCAAGCAACCACTCCACTGCATCTTGGATGCTGACTCGTAATCATGTTCTCTTTTTTCCGAAAGACCGCTGTAAAGCCCATCTCTTCAGGTTTGGGTTTAGTGAACCCGTAGACGTTGTTCTCATAATAACCGCCGGCAAGTAACCAATAGGACATAAGAACAATCAACGGAGCTAAATCCTTCTTCACAATGAGCTTTCCAGCGGCGTCCAAGTCCCAGTACACTGGATCCATCACATGAAATTTCCTGTCCTTCAACCACACATGAATCGAAATAAACCGATCTCCTTGAACAACCCACGGCAAAATAACCTAAACAGGGACGAACGAGACATAAATTAACATAGGAACAAAGAAGGTATGCAAAAAACCATAGTAATGAAAATAATTGTTGCGCGGAGTACCGTTTCTGCGTTCCACCAGTTCGTTGTTTCGAATGTCGGGTTTATGTTACGAGGCAGATTGCATAAGTATTCCGATGGATTCCAGTTTTCCACTATCCAATCGTGCTTTATCAGTGGTGTGTTCTTACTCCGCCTCAAAACATCCCCGTGCATAACGCGTTCATATGAAGCCTTCAGATCCACCTAAAAAAACGAGTAACACGTTCAAGCAATTTAATTGGGATGCAGAAGTAACACTTTAATATCTTTAATCAGATCCTAGATACATGTTAAACGTAATATGCATCGAGATACAATTGAATATTGATTTCACGCCGGAGACATCACGGAGGAATCCTCATAACGCCGGCGTAATCATTTCCCGGCGTGATCAATTTCTCCGGCGTGATTCTCCGGCGTGAAATTTGTCCCGACGATTTATAAACTACTTTGAATAACTTATTAAATTTCAGGCCATAATTCATATGATAAACACTCTAAGATGGGTTTGTACGAACATACCATTACGTGTGTGTTGAGTATCATGAGATGGCCATTCACGTATTGCGGAAAAACTCGCGTCCCTTCGTGGAGTTGTTTACGAAGAGTCATCAGGGCCAAATCCATTTGCTAGTACATGAATAAAAATTGATTAACCACACAGTACAATAGATCAAGCATATTTCAAAAAACACGTACCAGAGCGTCCCAAGGTACCCCGTCATTCACCATCTGCTTGAGGACTCCGATAGTAACTGGTGCTATCTGATCAGGTACATGCTTGAACTCGACGCCGTAGGGTACATTCAGGTACCAATAGTTGAAATTAGAGACCGTTTGTGACTTGGGCCATGCTGGTTCAGAAGTCGGTATATAATCAGACACAGCCTTCAGGACGACGTCCCCAAAACCTGATGACTAATTCACAAAAAGTTATCAGATTTCTACGCCACATAACAATAAATAAAAGCATTGGCGGATACAATACCTGACCACGTTCAATCCGCGAAGTCGATGAACGAGCTGGATCGCGAACAATAACATTTGGCGCCGTCGAAGTAGTATAGTCGGCGCTAGAGATGTTTTCTGGAAGTGAAAATCGCCCCGGCTGAAAGTCTTGGTACGTGGAGTATTGCGTGTACTGCGTGAAGGGGGGGATGTACGTCGACGACTGCAAAATAATGTTGAATACACATTTAACGTCAAATGTCGAAACAAACTCGTAATATTAAATACACGTATTTTTCAAAATTAGGCACACTAACTACGGAATAAGGTTAAAAACAATAAGATAGAACATACGGCCGAAATCTCGCCGGAGAAATCTGAACGGGGAGTTCATCACACCGGCAGTCTATAACGCCGGCGTGATGTACACTCCGGCCAGATTTCTCCGGCGGTAAAAAAAAATTCTGGTTTCAAAATCAATTTTTAATCTAATGGTACAAAAATTAAACACAAAAAACAGTTTATATCACAAAATTATTCCCCAACCGATTTTACCTGTCCCGTAAAAGCATCCCATGCGGCCTCGAGCGAAGACGAAGCCTCCGGTAACGACCCTAGCGTGGTGTAGGGCTCTGAGGGTCCACTGTCTGTGTACAGCGGGAGGGTCGTGTCCCGACGGTCACCGACTTCGGCCGTCACGTACTCTATCCCGGAGCTCCTAGAACCTCCAGCTCCGGTAGTAGCAGCACCTGAAGGGCGTGCTGAAGAAGGCCGAGCCGATGAGACAATCGGAGGACGACCACCACGAGTGGATCCACGACCGCCTCGACTTGGTTGGGAGACCGAACGTGGAATGCTTGAAGACTTGCAGCTCAACAAGGCGACCTCCTCGAAGTACGACTTCACCTTGTCCATGAAGCCGTTAAGCTTCCGGTCGATCTCCTGATTCTGCTCGACTATCTCCTCCCTCATGATCGCCCTTACCTCATCGGGCGTCGCGTATTGGGGGACGTCGTGACCCCTGCTGCCGCTAGAGGATGCCTCCCTCTGACGTTTTCCGGGATCGCGCCTGCTCTTAGATCCCCGGCCCGATGTGTGCTCGGCCTGGTCCTCACCCATGTATGCCCGGCTCTGGGTGCTCCTCCTCGGACGTCCTTCCGACGTATCAAGTATGTCGTCGGGGTCGTGCAACGGTCTCCGTGGGCGTGCCTCCGGTGGAAAATGAGCGGTGTCCGGTCACGTGGACCGGCACGTAGAAAGGTACGTCCGCCGGATTCGGGACCAGGGACGACACAAAGTACTCGAGCTGCTCCTCCCACGGGGTCGGCTGGATGTTACCGATCGTATAACGAGGATCGTCGACGACTGCGAAGAACTGTTCGGCGCTCATCTTAGCCCGCGGGCTCACGCGGAATTTCCACCTCAAACACCTCGGGTAGAGGTCCTCGTCCTCAAGTGTCCCCACGCAGTCAGTCATGCCTCCGATCACTTCGTATCCCCACACTATCAAGGCCCAAGCCGGCCCGTAAAAGTGGTAGGTAGGATTGTCTAAGGCGTGCTGGACGTAATACCTAAGGGTGATGTAACTGTATGCACCCCAAGGAAACCGTTTGAACTCCGCCGGATTATCTGCCAGATGCCACAGCCAAGGGAACGGGGCGGATTTGATATCGTGCCCCAGGACGAAGGTATTGGCAATCAACACATTTGCCAGTCCGAGCAGGGTATCATGATCGTCCTGAAAGTATTCGGGGTGTGTTTTGATCAGAGACAACAATTCCCCCCCCAAGCGCCTTCCTTTGCGACAAATCCTGTTGTGGAGTTTGGACTTCTTCGGAATCGTATGGTCATTCGGATCCCACGAGCTTTCGCCAAAACGCAGCCCTGTCACTACGGCAAAGTCGGGGGGAGTAAGCTCGACTAAACCCCCTTTTATGGCGAAAAACATGCCTCCATCAATAGTAACAGCTCGACAGACGATGCTGTGAACCGTAAGGGCATACGTATTCCCCGGGCGCCACTCCAAAAAATGCCCGAAAGGGCCTTCTTCCTTGAATCGTGCGACCAGTGGTTCATCCCCTGCCGCTAGTAAAGCTGTCTCCACATGCTCGAGTATATTAGTTCTGTGGTACAGGTTCACGGTGCAGCGTTGGTCGAAATAGTTCGGACGACGTAGACGGGCGGCATTCGCGCCACTCGGGACAAGAGCCTGTTTAACGAAAACATAAAACGTTTAGTAATGAGAATCGACTCCAAATGCACATACGAAAACAAATACAAAACATAAAGGCACAAATATGTTGAATATTAGAATTAAAAAATTCGGGTGAAAATAACGCCGGAGAAACCCTGCCGGAAAACGGATAACGCCGGCGTCATATCACGCCGGCGTTATCAATTTTCCGGCAGGGTTTCTCCGGCGTAATTTTCACCCGAATTTTTTAAATATTATTTCCTTCTATATTTTGAGTCCGATTATTTTTAAAAACTAATACTACAATTTTTTTAAAAAACTATTTTCAAACATATACGTATATAATTGTATCAACACAAATATAAACAAATTTGCATACTAAAAATCATATTATAACATAATTAAGAAAATAAAATAAATATAAACATCATAGTGAAAATCACGCCGGAGAAAACTTGTCGGAAAACGTATACCGCCGGATTGACATCACGCCGGCGTTATCAATTTTCCGGCAGTGTTTCTCCGGCGTGATTTTGACCAAAATTTTAATAATATAATTTCCGTCTATATTATGAGTTCGAATATTTTTTAAAACTAATAGTACAATTTGTTTAAAAAATTATGTTCAAACATATACATATATAATTGTAACAACATACATATAAACAAATTTGCATACTAAAAATCATATTATAACATAATTAAGAAAAAAAATATCATTTAAACATATTAGGGCCTATCACGCCGGAGAATGTCGCCGGAAAACGCATAACGCCGGCTAACAATAACGCCGGCGTTATGGACTATTCCGGCGACTTTCTCCGGCGTTTTTTTTTTCAAGTAATTTTATATTTTTTCCCCTACTCATTTATGTATACATATATTTTTTTAAACATTCGATTATATTTTTTTTCTAAACAATTATTAAGATCATATATACTACATTATAAGATGCACAAAGATTGGAATTAGGGCATATATAACAATAAAAATTACAATTACAATTCATAATAATGGGGAAAACATACCATTTTTTGTAGGTTAAGGAATTCGGTGTTCGAGGGGTGTTCGTCTCCGGCTTCGTCTCCGGTGTGAATACTATTGTTTCCGGCCAAGCTCCGGTCTACAAACCCTTCAAATAACATATTACGAATTAATTAGCAAATAAACCACATAATTATTGAATAATTCGAATTTAAATTTGAATTCGAATTAGATTAGAAAATTTTCGAATTAAATTTGAATCTAACATATAATATAAACTTGTAAATTTAAAATTAAAATACACTAAAATACGTAAAAAAAAAAAAAAAAGGTTTTTTTGGCCAAGTTCACGCCGGAGACAAGTTGCCGGAAAATCCATCACGCCGGCGTGATACAACGCCGGCGTGATGGATTTTCCGGCAACTTGTCTCCGGCGTGAACTTGGCTAAAAAAACCTATTTTTTTTTTTTACGTAGACTAATGTACTTGTTGAGTATTACCTAGTTGTTTTCGACCGTCGAAGGGATTCGAAGACTTCTCCGGTGTCGGGACGGGTTGCCGGCGCGGTGGATGGTTGCCGGAAAAGAGAGAGAGATGGGAGAGAGTAGAGAGAGACTTGAGACAGATGGGAGAGATGCCGGAAAAAAAATTCCGGCCGGTGGGACGTGGAGAGAGAGGGCC
This sequence comes from Thymus mandschuricus, assembly GCA_029379335.1. NCBI lineage: Eukaryota > Viridiplantae > Streptophyta > Magnoliopsida > Lamiales > Lamiaceae > Thymus > Thymus mandschuricus. The sequence continues at coordinate 1,987,891 of CM057072.1, forward strand.
GAGAGAGAAAGAGCTGAGAGAGAGAGAGGAGTAATTGGGGTGGGCGTGATGGTGGGGGGTGCTGCCGGCACCAATTATATAGGGAGGGTGGGGGGCACACCCATTATGAGCATAAAGAACACCCACACAAACTTTTTTTTTTTTGGCTTTTTGTTGTTTTTATGAGAATCTTCCTTACCCCAATGCTGCTAGTCAAAAAAAAAAAAACACAAACTCCAATTTTTTTTGTATTATTGATTTAAATTTTTTTGAATAAGTGGGACCCACCTCAATTAAATAATAAAAGGGGTATTTTGTACATGCTTTATAAAGAAGGGGTATTTTGTACATGGTTGGTTTGAAAAGGCGTATATAGAACATCTAGTACGCCTACGATGTGCTCATTACCCACGCTCATATTCGCTTTTCCAGCATGGTAGAGCTGGGTGTGTTGGTCGTTAGTATCATCCACAACCTTTGCGCACACCACTGCTTCGTTGATATCCGCCATTCCTTCGTTGTTAGAATCCACCAGAATTCCCCTGTGGATAGCCACCGGATGATTGAATTGTCGGCTTGCCGGCGACTTTCCAATCACGTTGATAAGAAAGAGGCGCTTGCGCTGAGCTTCACCTAGGCTTCGTGAGACAGTGAGGGAAAAAACCAGAGAGTTAGGGTTCATTTTGGAATGGGAGTGTGGGTATTTTCGAAGTTGCTGGTTAGAGGAGGTGAAAATTTGCCAAGGGGTTGGGTTGTTGCACTTGTGTGTTACTCCGTAGTATAAATGAGTACTGTGGTCTCCCTCCTGAACTTATCTTTTGATTCAAAATTAATTAATTATATGTACAAAATACAACTACCTAGAGTGACAGTCTACTAGTGAGTATCAGAAACAGCTGTTTCCTTCTACTGAAACTTTTCCTTTTGAACTGTTGACTTGAGTACCCCGCTAGTGTTAAAAATGGATTTGAAATTACAAGCAATTGAAGTTACAAGACAAATGAATCTTCTCTGAGTGAAAATGAGCAGTGCTATATTTTGATGATTATCGCAGAGTAAATCTTAAATGAAACTAACTATTGAGTGGAATCCACTAATTTGTTTATTTTATTTCCATATTTTACTAATCCTACCATTAAATACATGCATGGATATATCTTCTGAGCAATCGCATGCGGACTGAGACCTCTTAATTTTTTTATTTTTTATTTATTTATTTATTTATTTTTTTCCCTTGGATAACTTAATTTTGGATTGGTTGATTCACACAAATTCACAAAAGGAAAGGAAGGAAAATGTTGACTTTCAATGTTATTAAAGCATTTAAACTAAGGGCAAAATAGTCTCTACGAATTCCATAGAATACAGAAACAACAATCTCTTATTATGGCTCCGTAGATTTAAGTCATTTCAAAAAAAATGTTGATATTCCAGGACCAAAATTGTCACGTCTTTACATTAATGATTTGCATTTTCTTTTCTTTTCTTTTCTTTTCTTTTGTAATTATTAAATAATTTGAAAAAATAAAATTAATTAAGTGATAGTTTGTGATATACTACTACTTATGTTCCCTTTTAATATTTACAATACCCCAACAAACTGTGGAAGTGGAACCAAAACATACGTGGGGGATCAATTTGTTTAATAAATAAATTACCCCTACAAAGGAAGAGATAAGAACGCGCTCAAACATAGGAGAAAAAACTTACTAAAATTTAGGTCCCATTGATATCATCAAAAACATGCATAGTTATATACATTAATCAAAAAGCATGAATATATTGTCGGGTACATGCATGATTCAAAAGTTAATTCATTATAAAGTCCCTTTTGATTAATTTTGTCTCCTCCAATCCAATGTACATGTTAGTTTAAAAAATATATTATGAGTAGGAAATATATAGGTATGTAACTTTGAATTAATATATGTAATTTGGATAACCATATACCGAATGGAGATAAGATTAACTAACTAATGTCCTAAAATAGATTAGAATTGTAGATCATAGAATGTTTCTTCCTAAGAAATGGGATAAAATTAGCTAGGCATTAGTTTTCTTTACATAAGACGGTAGGTAGGTAGTTATAGAATATGATTCGTAGAAAAATGACGACGATAGAGGAAGAAGACGAAGAACTCCTTATTACAGATAACCCCCCTGTAATGATCTACCATATCATCTGCCCCATCGGCATTGCCGAAGGCAGTACAATCGTGAACAAAGTTATGTATTTCAACGGGATTAATGGGGTGAAATGCTTTAAGTTGGGTGACACTGACAAGGCATCACGCAAGAATCTGATGCGTCAAGTAGATTATAGTCATACCTTGAGACACCTTTGGAATTGTGACGAGGCGGCTAGGGACATCATTTTGAACCTGGTCGGTACATTCAAGTCCGATGGCTACTATTTCGTCGTGTTCAATTACATGAACCATGGCTCGCTCCTATCCCTCATGGCTCGTCGTTTCCCCCTCGGGCTCCCTGAGTTTTGGATCCTCTATGCGTTGTGTACCACGCTCAAGGCTCTCGCTCTCATCCATGCCAATAATCGCTACCTCCCTTTCCATCGCCAGATCAGCGCAGCACACATATACGGTGTTGGATACAATGGATCTATTAGGTTCAAACTAGGCTATGCAGCCACGGTGTACGACGTCTTGGAGGATCAAGCCTCTGACTCCATCTACTCAGTATGTAGATGGGCAGCAGCTCCAGAGGTGTATGGACTATCATCAGATGATACAAAGTATGGAGCTGCAGCTGACATATGGTTGGTTGGGATCACCGCATTGGAGTTAGCATATGGTGGGCTCAAGCTTGGGGGTAGGGACGATCTGGAGCACTTGATCAAAATCATGCACCGGATGAGAAGACTTCCCAGCAAATTAAACCCAAACGGATGTCATTGCTGGGGAAAAGAGAGAGAGAAAGGCATCCTCTCTTGTCTTGGACATTCTAAAAAGAGAACTACCCCAATCGGATTTGAGTATAGACCTAAGGAATGGACGTTTTCTAAAAAATTTGTCGATTTAGTACTTGCCTGCCTTGATCTCGACCCGACAAAGAGGCCAACTGCGACTGAATTACTAGAGCGTAACGTATTTGATAGTGTTAGGGACTTGGTGCGTTTAAGATTGTAATACATATATAATATTCATCTACTCCTTCATATTTGAACAGTCTTGTATTTCACTAGAAAGTTCCATAAATTTCTCATATAAGAGAAGACTAGTAGTATAAATTCGGGTCCACTGTAACGAGTTGTAGTGCTTTTATAAAGATTAATAATATAGTAGTACTACTACTATTTATGATTAAGCATGTTTGTTGTGATGCCTTGCTAGAATGACTAGGGCAATTTGTGAATGAAGAAAGCATCTGATCTGAGGGCAATTTGGTCAGTTACGGCCCGTGATGAGAGGCCCGAATACATCATAATAAAACTCAGGGCCCATACCAAAGCCTTTTACATACTACTACATGAATATTTTCCAGCCCAACCCAAAGAAACAGGATTTTAAATAGTTATTTAATTTTAATTAATTTTTGCGTTCCCTCCCCCCAAAGATGTGTACCATAAAGTTTAAAATAAAGCAGTATTATGAGTGGGCAATAAAAGCAAGCAGCCAAGCAGGAATATTAGTAAATTCAATTTCTCATGCATTCTTTTTGCTGTTTGTACAAATTCTGAATTACAAATTATAATGGTGAAGAAATGGTCCCTGGCTTGGCTTGAGTTAGTGCTAAAACAATTGGTCCCCTCACCCCTCTCTCCCCCTCTCTCCCCCTCTCTCTCACTCATCCGTATACTATAGGCATAGTATAGTTTTGTGTTTCATTAAAAGAAGCAGGGTGATTTACGATAAGAATAGGATCCCCCTCTCTCCCCCTCCCTCTCTCTCGTACGGCTCAACTGAGGATTCGAGTGGGGGTTACTACACGTGTCATTGTCTCAACTCCTCTTCCCTTATCTCTAATTTTAATTTCACACTCCCTCCGTTAGTTTATAAGAGGTTTTTAGCTCAAACACGGAAATTAAGAACACTTATAAAACCTAAGGGCTGTTGGGATTGAGCCCAAAGGGCCAAAACTATATTTTACAAAGTTGAATATGAAAGATTATTCAATAAAATAAAACCCAAGATTATGACAAAAATATTACTTTTTAAGTACAAAAAAGTATGATTGTCTACTTTTTTTCCCCTTCTTATTAAAGGAAATTGTCGCAAAATGCGTGCTACATACGTACATTTTTTTTTTTTTTCCTGATAAATTACCAATTAGGTTTCATGCTTTATATATATCCTTGAAAAAAAAAAAGGAAGCTTTCGTTCTTTATAGAAACAATAAACGTGTGACTGTATTAAATTAAACACCATCAACCACTTGATTAGTAAAGCAATACAATTCTAAGTAGAACTCGATCAATATCCATTTTTACATCTACCATGAATACTCTCGTAACTTAAACATATACACTGTATGTAAAATGTATCCTTCATTCCCAACGAAACGTAACCCTTTTGTAAAAAACCTATCACGGAGTAGTATTTCAGATGAATTTCATTTGGGGCGGAGAAAGAATTGCATTTAGAAGTTGGAGAAGAAAAAGAATAGCAAAGAGTAGTCACAATCAGGTCTGCAGAGGGATGAGATGCCATTGGTGCAAAATGCAAATTTGTGAGTGAGAATAACCACTCCTCCGATCCGTCGTACTTTAATTGTCTTGCGTTTTAAAATTAAGTTGTTTCGGTTCCAAATGAATTGTCTTACTCCGTATTTCCTTAAAATGAAAAGAGTCACTTGTAATCCTTATTTTTCAACGTTCCTCTTATTTTTTACTTTTATAACTGCATCTAAAATCTTGCGACGAAAGAAACACGGCGATTGGAACGAGACGAAGAGGACAGCTACGTTAACGTTAATAAGTAAATGTAAATAAAAATCATAAATTTATACACCCCCCTTTTACCAACTTCACTACCCGCGTGAATGCTTCTTGATTAATTACGTACGTAAATACATTAATTTTGAAATAAAATATTGTATTTAAAAGTTGAAAAATAATCAAGAAATAGTACAAAAACGCGGATGGGATCCTCTGTCCCTAAATTGGTATACCAATGGTGTACCAATACAGAATTATGAAAATTTGACATAGATTAATAACCAAACTCAAAACGACAACATAGATAGACAATTCAAAACTTCCTAATTTTATATTGGGTACACCATTGGTACATCAATTTGGGGAAATAGGATCCCATAAAAAACGTAAGTCAAAGTCGTTGAGTCGTTAAATTCCAAGAATAGAATCCTTTATAGGGAATGTACAACTATTATGTTGTTACTAGTGGTTAGAAATTTATACACCCCCCTTTTTCCTCTTAGGTTGCGTTTGGTAGGGGTGATAAGCCCCGGATAGTGACTGTTAACCGGGCTTATCACCCGTTTGGTAGGTGAGATATCGGAACATGGGGGCCCGTGATTTACTGTTGGGCCCGGGTTAATTTACTGTTCCTCTTTAGTGATCTCCACCTCCAAATTTGGCCCGTTTCATAAGAGGCCCGTGAACAGTAGCCCAGTTAGTGATGTGAAAATACAACTTTGCCCTTACAATTTTCTAGGGTTGAGCATTTCACCCATTTGAGTCGAGCTCATTCCCGTTTCTCAACCTCTCTCCCTCTACCTCTCCCTCTCTCCCTCTCTCTACCGTCCTCCAAAGTCCATGCCGGACGCGAATTGAACGACGACGGCGGTGTCTCCGGCGACGGCGACGTCTTCCGCGACGGCGACGGCAACCGTCAGGATTCGAAGCGCCGAACGGCGCCGCGCCAGCTCCGTCTCACCGAGGCGACGGAGGAGCGAATGCTGAGGTGAAGGCCAGAGATCCTTCGCCGGAGTCTGCCGTTCGGTGCCGGCGGTAGAAGCCGAGAGAGAGAGAGAGAGAGAGAGAGAGAGAGAGAGAGAGAGAGAGAGAGAGAGAATACGATTCGCAAGAGGGAGAGGGAGAGGGAGAGGGAGAGTGAGAGAGAGCATTAATTTGGCTTTCCTTTGAAGAAGAAAGAAACATTATCCATCCTTTTTTCTCCATTGAAGATGTGCGTCAACCTCTGCCACCTGAGATTTGCGGATCAATTGAAGCTTATTATCGAATTTTTCTAGGGTTCATCCGAAAAATGAATTGGGGGAAGAAAAGGGACAAAAAAAATTCGGGGGTAATTTTGACATTTGCCACACTAAATTTATGTATTACTCATTCCTACCAAACAACAAATGTACTACACATTGATTATGAAACTTTCCTACCAAACAACAAATTAGTGTTGAAACCTATGTTCTAAACCTATATTTTAATCCCGGGCCGACTATCCGACCCGAGCTACCAAACGAGCCCTTAAGGAGCTAGAGCTGTGGTTAGAAATGTCGAACAAGGACACATGACACGTGTCAGTATTCTGCGATGGACACGTGTTAAAAGAGTTGTTTCTGGGGGTGGCAAATACGAAAGTGATGTGTTGTTGGGAGAAGAAACAGTCTTCGCAATTATTTATGTGTCGATGGACTACACATAAATACTTGGATGGCTCAAAATCAAATAGTAGCATAATTTATTAATTTATTTGGATGAAAAATATCCCCATGTAATTAATGCAGGAATAATGTAAGTAATTGTGTTGGCATTTATAATTATATAATTAAATTGTCGATCGAGACTGTAACGCTAGCTAGATATAGTGGAACTTGTGGTCCTGCCCCATTGTTATTGTCGACAATATTAATCTTCACTTCCACGTATATTAATCAATCATATGATTCATATCCGTTGTGTCGAGACTATTTTCAGTTTAAGGTTGTGTTATCTTTGATAAGAAAGAAAATGAGAGAAACGAAAAATCACATTATAAATTCCACTATTTTTCTCACCTTTTCTCACATCTAAATGAAGAAGAAAAGGAAGAGAAATATCTTATGTGTAGTACAAATGGCATTATATTAGCCATGTACGTAATTTGTATGAGCATATAATACTCCTATACTCACTAAACCTGGTGCATAATATTTCCACCAGGACCCGAGAGTTATGAGACGGCAGACCTCGGTATTTAAAAATAGAGTAGGACAGAGAAAGCAGTACGATATGGACGATGCACCAAAATTTCGGTATTTTTTCCCACGGAGGACTATTATTTAAAGATTCCAAGAAAAGGGGTGCGAATTTATGGGCCGATTCGAGCAAGCCCAAATCTATTGGGCCAATGAACGAATTATATTTCAATCTAATATATAAATTTTCTCCAAACCATGCATGTAAACACCACATATATCAAATCAAAAATTGAAAAAACACACACACACTCTCTCTCTCTCTCTCTCTTTTCGTTGAAGCAGAACATATCTTCATTAATTAATTTTGAATCAAATCATTTTCAACGTATAAAATACACGCACTCTACATTAATATTTTCAATCACCATACACAATACGAGTATATACTAAAATTAATACCCTAAAAAGTGTAAGTAAAAAACAAAAAAAAAAAAAAATCTACAGCATAATATACAATTTACATCACCGCCAATGCAACAGAACTAACCCTAATAAGCCCATCGTCTTCTCCGAAGATTCCGGCCCCGTTCGAATAAATATCGTATTCGGAAAAAGCTTGTAAGCTGAAATTAGGGTTTGATCCGTACAGAGCCTGCACTCCTTTCACATCGTCCATCTTCAGCTCCACCTTCCTCTCCCTCGGCCTCAGGCTCGGGTACATCACCGCCTCCTTCGCCGCCGTGTGTGCCAGCCCCAGCAGGTGCCCTATCTCGTGCGTCGCCACGGACTCCAGGTCCACCGCCGCCGCCCCCTTCTCCGCCGCGAAGTCCACCGCCCACGTCTCCGCCGCGTCCAGGTGGAGCCGCCCGCTCTCCGGCGAGAACGCGTGGGCCAGCACCCCGAGCACGCCGTCGAACGCCTCCCCGTCGCCGTGGTCGCCGGAGTAGAATCCGATCTTGATGTCGGCGGAGCCGTAGTCGTCGGACTCCACGAACCTCGCCGGAATCACCGAAGCCCACAGCGCGAACGACCGCTCGAACGCCGCCCTCAGCTCCTCCTTCTTCAACGACCGGATCAAGTTCGCCGGCGAGAAGGCGTACGTCAGCGTCATCGGAGTGTCCCTTCCCCACCTCGGACGCCCGTCGAAGTAGGCGAAGCTCCCGGCGGCGTGGATCTTCCCGGCGAAGTCGCCGACGCCACACCTCGGCGCCATGAGCTCGGAGACTGTAAGCTCATCAAGCTTTCCCGTAACAGAAAGCCCTAACCTCCGTTGATACTCCGTTATCGCAAGCTCAAGATCTGAATCGAATACGTCTCTCGAATTCGTCGCATCTAAATAACCGAACCTATGGAAGTACTTCTTGAGTTGGGATATGCCACTAATGGAGCTCCCTTTAGCTACATCCTTAAATTTCTCGAATTCGCGCCATCGATAACCTCGAGCTTCGACTCCGGTGGAAATATTTCTAGGGCTTATAGTGAAGGTTGATGGTGTTCTTGCATGGATTTGGGAAGGAGGAAAGATGAAGTAGAGGAGGAAAAAACATGAAAAAATGTTGACATGTTGTCACTTTTAGTTGATGTAACAACATGTAGTTTTGATATAGGGAAAGGGGCAATCCTTTTTTGTTGCATTACTTTTCAATTAGTTGTAGTTTTGGGGTTTTGAGAAATCAAAATATGTTTAGAGGATTAATATTCTTGTGTTAATTGATTAAGTTGGTTGAATTAATCTTGATATTCATGGCTCCATTGACTTTACTTTGTAACCAAGTTTGGTAAAATCAAATTGGTATATAAGTGATTATTCTAAGAGAATGATTAACAATAAGCATGGGTTTCTTTCAATATTCTTCCTTCAAGAATTTAGATAACATATCAAGAAATTAAATACTTCCTCCGTTCCATTGATATATGGATAAGTTCCACTTTTTCCGTTTCACTGATATAAAGATATTAACTCAGTCACACTATATTATTCATCACTATCAGTCTCGTCTTAATTCTCGTATCGGAAAAAAGTTATTCCGATTATAAAATGAATTTGAAGGTGTGGTGAGGGAGAGATGTTTTGTGGTTGTCGCTATCAGAAGCAAGAGATGGGTGTGTTGAGGGGAAGAATTTTGCTTAGGTGAGATTTTTTGGGTTTCAAGTAAAGAAAGGTTGCTTGGAATGGTGAATATTATGGCTAACTCTTTAACTCTTTCAACTTTCAACCAAACTTCTGTTAAATGTATTGATTCGTCTCTACGGTTGTTTCTGTCCAATTCTTTGTTTTTTCTTCCTTGTGTACCCACCATAATTAATTTCCTATTTACAAATATAGGAAACATGTTTTAGACGTTTTGATTAATAAAAAACGAGTAGCTGTGTATTTAATTTTGCATTGAAGAATACAATTTGTATACAAATGTTCAATTTTGCTATTATTTTAAAAATGATAAGATTATTAGTCTACTTGATTCTAAGCTTATAGTAGTGTAATTTTTCATCGAAAAGAATATATACCACTTTAAATTCTGGACCCTTATGGAAAGTTGCGTTGCTCTCGTAAAAGAAGTACTAGTAATTTATTTCGGATTGGATATATTCGTAATGACGCCATTGCAATGTGACAACGTCCTGCTAGAGTGCTTGGGATTTTTGAACCCTCATGAATGGGATGAAGTAGTAATTTAGTTTCATTCTTTTTGCTATTTATTTGTATATATAAAATCCGAATTATATAGTTAAGGCAAAAACTATAAAGACCATAACATATGGGTCCCATCTCTCATTCGTATAGAGTATAGCAAGCGTGAACATTCGGCCGATTTGGTTCAAATCGAATCAAACCTGAACAACCCGAAGATCAAATTCAATTTTTCTTTTTAACCAAGCCACTTGAATTAAGTGGTCAAACCAAAACAAACCAAAACCAAACCACAACTTACGGTTTGGTCGGGTTATCATTTATTTTTTTTATATGAAGTATTAAATATGAATACAAATTATAAATTTGTTAGGACACAAATAACTTAAAAATAAACATTAAACCAACAATGCAACACGATGATCAATATATGAGTATGAACTTGTTTTTGAAGAAATAAATACGTAATAGCTATATAATCTTATTTTTATAATAAACTAATATATACAATAAAATATTAAAAATATAACTGAAATAATTTGGATTTCGGGTTGAAGCCAAACATTTTTTTGCCAACCCAAACTCAAACCATATTAAGTTTTAGTTGATGCATTTAACACAAACTAAAACAAATAACATGTCAATCCAAACCAAATAAAAAATAATAATAATTTGATTTCGGTTTGGGTTACCGATTATGTTCGAATTTTGCTCACCCCTAGAGTATAGTCTAATCAAACAATAACTAACTTAAAAACCTTACAACATAATCCAAATTAAGATAGTGAAACTTAACAACAAACATAATCAAACGACTACATAACATAATCTTAACAATTTTATTTCTGCTTGTTCTTCATTGCCTTCACGCAGTCTTTGCCTGATACTCTAAATGCACGTACAACGATAGGATTGAACTTGACTACCAACTAATCAAGATTCATGTGTTTGCTTGAAACGAGATTTAAACAACACATGATCAAATGTGCAAGATCATTATGGATCTTGCATGCACTTAGGGGGGCGAGTTTTTAGAAAGCTTCGATGGAGGCGTATCCAAATTGACTTCTGTCCACTCATCAATACCTCCAGCCACCTTAGGAGGATAATACGGAAGTAGATCCCTTGAGGATTGAATCGTTCTATCAAGTAACTTTGGCAGCTCTCCATTTATGACCATTTCCACGATCTCCTGAAATAAATCATCTTCGGAGGCAAGTCGAATACCTCTGTAAATGAGCTCAAGTGCGAGAATACCAAATCGCCAAATGTCCGCTCGGATCGGATAGACGTCGTTTAGGAATTCCGCTTTCACCTCCGACAACTTGATTTCCCATAAACACGTTGGTCCGTCCATCCCGGTCTAGGGGCATGCAGTTATCCCCATCGTTGTGAATGACGATGCTACGAAACCCAACTTCAAATAACTCATTGAGTTGAGGTAGATGTGGCTGAGGCATATCGCTTTGCGAGACCTGCCATACTGATTAAGGGTAGCTATAGCTGATAACACAATTTTCATCGCATTTTGGTCAAACCAAAACAAAACAAAACAAAACCACAACTTACGGTTTGGTTCGGTTTTGTCGGGTTAAATCATTTATTTTTTTATATGAAGTATTAAATATGAATAGCAAATTATAAATTTGTTAGGACACAAATCACTTAAAAATAAATATTAAACCAACAATGCAACACGATGATCAATATATGTGTATGGACTTGTTTTTGAAGAAATAAATAAGTAATGGCTATCTAATCTTATTTTTATGATAAACTAATATATACAATAAAATATTAAAAATATAACTGAAATAATTCGAATTTCGGGTTGAAACCAAACTTTTTTTTGCCAACCCAAACTCAAACCATATTAAATTTTAGTTGATGCATTTAACACAAACTAAAACAAATAACATGTCAATCCAAACCAAATAAAAAAAAAATTGATTTGGTTTCGGTTTGGTTTACCGGTCATGTTCAAATTTTGCTGACCCCTAGAGTATAGTCAGTCAAACAATAACCAACTTAAAAAACCTAACAACATAATCCAAATTAAGATAGCGAAACTTAACAACAAACATAATCAAACGACCACATAAACTAAATAACTAACACAATCATATTAGGAGGACATAATCTTAACAAATTTATTTAGCTTGTTTTTCTTCATTGCCTTCACGTAGTCTTTGCCTGATACTCTAGATCGGATCGGATAGACGTCGTTTAGGAATTTCGCTCTTACCTCCGACAACTTGATTTCCCATAAACAAGTTGGTCCGTCCATCCTGTCCTAGGGGCATGCAGTCATCCCCATCGTTGTGAATCACGATGCTATGAAACCCAATTAACTTCAAATAACTCATTGAGTTGAGGTAGACGTGGATGAGGCATATCGCTCCGCGAGACCTGCCATTCTGATTAAGGGTTGCTATAGCTGATAACACAATTTTCATAGCATGAATAATATGCTTCTCTTCTAGCTTCCCACCATAGCCTTGTGATGAATAGTGTGCTACTCTTCCAGCTTTCCACCATAGCCTCGTACCATTACATTATACATGGACCCAAGGTCCATGAATTCGAAAACACAAAGCATCTGCAAGCGGCTTTCAAAGTCACGGAATAGAGCATCTCGTACGCGTACGATGTGCATTTGATCCATGTTCCAATTCGCTCTTCCAGCGTTGAAGAGCTCGGTGTGTTACTGTTTCGTATCGTCCACAACCATCATGCACACCACTGAGTCAGTTGTATTCGTCACTCCTTCGTTTGCCGAATCCACCAGAATTCCCCTGTGGATTGTTACCGGTTGATGAAATCGTCGGCTTGTCGGCAATTGAAGTTACAAGAAAAATGAACCTTATTAGGTGGAAATGAGCCGTTTTTATATTTTGATTATTGTGCAACAAATCTTAAATATTGGAAGTCACTATTGAGTGGAATCCACCAATTTTTTATATTTAATTCTAATGCACCAATGTATTCATTTCCACATTTTACTATTACTACTACTACCATTGAATACGTACGTGGCTCAAACTAGGGGTAGCGATGATATGGAGCACTTTAATAAAATCATGCAGCGAATGAGAAAGGGGACCTTATGTTTCCCTTCCTCCTCTCTTGCCTTGGACATTATAAAAAAAGGACTACCCCAACCGGATTTTAGTATAGACCTAAGGAGCGAGTGTCTTCTAAAAAAATTGTCAATATAGTGCTTGCGTGCCTTGATCCCTACCCGACAAAGAGGTCAACTGCGACTGAATTGCTTGAGCGTAACATATTTAATAGTGTTAGTGACTTGTTGCGTTTAAAACTGCGATACATATACTCCCTCCGTCCTCCATTTAGTGACGGAGGGAGTTTGGGCACGCGTTTTTTCGCATTTTATGGTATAATAATAAATTAATGTGTTAAAGTGTTAAAGTGGAATAATTGTGGGTCCATTTGAATTGTTTAATAGTATTAAAATGTTAAAATAGTATAAAGTAGATGTATAAAGTGTTAAAGTGTTAAAGTGATTGTGGGGTCTACGTCCAAAAATGGAAATTGTCAGTAAATGGAGGACATCCCAATATAGTATTAACGTCACTAAATGGAGGACGGAGGGAGTATAAGTTTCATCCCCACCTTCATATTTGACATTCTTGTATTTCACTTAGGGCTGCAAACGAGCCGAACCTGATCGAGTACTGGTCTGCTCGGGTTCGGCTCGTTTAGTATTTGATAGGCTCGGGCTCGGGTTCGAGTTCGATTCGAGCTTTAAATCCGGGCTCGAGCTCGACTCGGGTTAAAAATTTTGAGCTCGAATTCGGCTCGAGTTCGGCTCGTGCTCGGTTCGGACTTGGGCTCGAATTTGGCTCGTGAAAAGCTCGAGTCCGAGCTCGTTTAAAAGACATGATATAAACATATTTAATATTTTCTTTTAACACTTCAAATGAACTTAAATTAAAATGAATTTCATCAAATAAAAATCCATCAAATGAAATTCATCCAAAATATAAAACATAATCCAAAAAGAACATTTGACAATAATTCAAATTCTCTTACCTACAATTAATTTTACACATAAATGCTAAAGCTCGTTTACAGGCTCGATTAGAGGTTCGATTAAGAGTTCGGAAGAGCAGGCTCGCGAACATGTTCGATTAATATACGAGCCGAACACGTTCGCGAGCAAAACGAGCCGAACACCTTACTGCTCGAGTTCGGCTCGTTAAGTTAACCGAGCTCGAATTCGGGCTCGAAGCTCGGCTCGTTTGTTAACGAGTTCGAGCTCGAACGAGCTTTTATCGAATCGAGTACCGAGTAAGTCCCGAGTAGCTCGACTCGTTTGCAGCCCTAAATTTTCACTAGAAATTGTCATAAATTTCTCATCTAAAAAAAATAAGACGTACCAATATAAATTCGGGTCCATTGTAACATGTTTATTGTGATGCCTTGACGAATCCAGCATAATAAAACTCAGGGCCCATACCAAAGCCTTTTACATAGTTAGTACTACTACATGAATATTTTTCCAGCCCAAAGAAACACGATTTTAAATAATTAGTTAATTTTAATTAATTTTTGTGTTCCCTCCTCCCAAAGATGTGTACCATAAAGTTTAAAATAAAGTAGTATTATGAGTGGGCAATAAAAGCAAAAGCAGGAATATTAGTAGATTCAATTTCTCATGCATTCTTTTTGCTGTTTGTACAAATTCTGAATTACAAATTATAATGGTGAAGAAATGGTCCCTGGCTTGGCTTGAGTTAGTGCTAAAACAATTGGTCCCCTCACCCCTCTCTCCCCCTCTCTCCCCCTCTCTCTCACTCATCCGTATACTATAGGCATAGTATAGTTTTGTGTTTCATTAAAAGAAGCAGGGTGATTTACGATAAGAATAGGATCCCCCTCTCTCCCCCTCCCTCTCTCTCGTACGGCTCAACTGAGGATTCGAGTGGGGGTTACTACACGTGTCATTGTCTCAACTCCTCTTCCCTTATCTCTAATTTTAATTTCACACTCCCTCCGTTAGTTTATAAGAGGTTTTTAGCTCAAATACGGAAATTAAGAACACTTATAAAACCTAAGGGCTGTTGGGATTGAGCCCAAAGGGCCAAAACTATATTTTACAAAGTTGAATATGAAAGATTATTCAATAAAATAAAACCCAAGATTATGACAAAAATATTACTTTTTAAGTACAAAAAAGTATGATTGTCTACTTTTTTTCCCCTTCTTATTAAAGGAAATTGTCGCAAAATGCGTGCTACATACGTACATTTTTTTTTTTTTCCTGATAAATTACCAATTAGGTTCATGCATTGCATCTACCATGAGTACTCTCGTAACTTAAACGTATACACTGTGTGTAAAATGTATCCTTCATCCCAACGAAACGTAACCTTTTTGTAAAAAACCTATCACGTAGTAGTATTTGTATTTTAGATGAATTTCATTTGGGGCGGAGAAAGAATTTCATTTAGAAGTTGAAGAAGAAAAAGAATAACAAAGAGTAGTCACAATCAGGTCTGCAAAGGGATGGGATGCCATTGGTGCAAAATGCAATTTTGTGAGTGAGAATAGGTACTCCTCCGTCGTACTTCAATTGTTTTGCCTTTTTTAATTAACTTGTTCCGATTCCAAATGAATTGTCTCACTCAGTATTTCCTTAAAATGAAAAGAACCACTCGTAATCCTTATTTTTCAACGTTTCTCTTACTTTTTACTTTTATAACTATATCTAAAATCTTGCGACGAAAGAAACACGACGATTGGAACGAGGCGAAGAGGACAGCTACGTTAACATTAATAAGTAAATGTAAATAAAAATCACTTTACTTTACAGTCTGTGGCTCAACAATGATTAAAGTCATAAATTTATACACCCCCCTTTTACCAACTTCACTACCCGCGTGAATGCTTCTTGATTGATTACGTACGTAAATACATTAATTTTGAAATAAAATATTGTATTTAAAAGTTGAAAAATAATCAAGAAATAGTACAAAACGTAAGTCAAAGTCGTTGAGTCGTTAAATTCCAAGAATAGAATCCTTTCTAGGGAATGTACAACTAAACTATTATGTTGTTACTAGTGGAATTATTATTATTACTATTACACTTTTATCCCTTCCCTTGATTGTTTTTCTTGCATTAACAATTTTAAGACATACTTTTGCTACCATATCAAAGAATGCAACCTCTTATTTGCCATTCTTAGGGGTAGACAGTGTAAGGAAAACACACACTCTCTCTCTCCCTCTCCAAAAAATCTGAGCCGCATGCTCATCTGTATTCTTTCTGTACACACTATTTCTCAAGTCCCATCAAAATTTTGATTTCTTTATGGGCGTTAGTATTTATTTCCCTCTGTTATTTGTCCCGCTCTTCTGCACCTTTTTTAATCACAAATCATTTCAATAACAACTGCCTTCCCTTCCTTTAGCCCCACCACCCTCTACCTATTTGACCCGGCACGTTTTCAAAACTCACCCCAGTTTGGCGGTTCGGCCACTTCGACCCCGATTTTCCCAGTTCAATAACGGGTCACGCCTTCAGCCGGGTTTATGCAGAGAGACCGGATCGGTACTAGGTCCGGTTCCCGGTCGAACCGGCCAGACCGGCCGGTCCGGTCCGAGTTTTAAAACATTGGTATATATATATATATATATATATATTGTGATCGGTTTATTATTAGCTAGTTGGTAAACAATAAGTGGTAGATTTAATTCGTTTCTGCAGCAAATGCAGCCTTTTGTATTCAAGAACATCACCCTATTAGTGTAGCAAAGACAGTTGCATCCATACCCCCCTACCACTGTCCCCTTCTCACACACATCAATCTAAATCCACTCTCTCTCTCTCTCTCGCTCTCTCTCTTCTTGTAGATCATCAGCATCCCAATAGGAGTATTTACTAAACACACACAAAATACACAGTGGAAGAAGAAGAAGAGGAGAAGCAAGGAGCATAAATGGAATACTATTGGAATAACGGTAACAACAATGCCAGTACTACTGTACGAGGGCATAACGGTAATTTCATCCCCACCCCTGCATGGGACTACTCCTCTTGGGACCTTGCTTCTTCTACCACCGCCGCCAGGCAAGACTGGAACTTCTACCCACCGCCGCCTCCGACCACAGCCGCCGCATTCCCGGCGGCAATGGTGGCGCAGCACCAAGTGAAGACCCGCTCCGCGGCGGCGATCACGTCGTCGTCGCCGCCTCTTTACTACAATCCCGACCCGCACATGACGAGCTTGAAGCTGGGGAAGCGCCATTACTTCGGGGACCTGACTCCGCCGCCTCCGCCGCCGCCGCTTGTGGTTTCTGGTGTCGGGCCGTTCTTCGCGACGAAGAGGGGTAAAGCGGCGGCCTGCGCGGACGCAGCAGGCGGCGTAGGGACTTCGTCGTCGGCGGCGGTGCAGAGGTGCCAGGTGGCGGGGTGCACGGCGGCGCTGGCGAGCGCGAAGGAGTACCACCGGCGGCACAAGGTGTGTGAGATGCACGCGAAAGCTCCAAAAGTTGAGCTCCACGGAATTGAGCAGCGCTTTTGCCAACAGTGCAGCAGGTTAATTAATTTTGCTACTAATAAAGATTAAAAAAATGTTTATGAAATTATAATTTTATTTAAAAAAAAGGTTTCATGCGTTGGCGGAGTTTGACGAGGCGAAGAGGAGTTGCCGGAGGCGACTGGCCGGGCATAATGAGAGAAGACGAAAGACCTCTCAAGAACACCATTCTCTTGCTAAGAAGCATTATCAGGGTACGTAACTCCGATTATAATAGAGCTAATTTTAATGAGATGGACTATAGATTTTAAATAGATAATTTTATTAGAACAAGACGAAACGAGTACTGTATTATCTTAGCTATCATGTATTGCAACTTGGACATCACATTCACGTGAACGCATTTAATCAATTCGACCTGCCGATTCACTATTCTCATCTGCATTTATTTTGATTAAATTTGTTCTACCTAGTGTAGATTTTAAGCTTTTGATGTTACCGTCGCGGATTTTGATTCTCTATCAATTTTGGCTTCACATTTTCCATTCCACCGTTGTATATTTACCACGTTTAAAAAATATTTTCAAAATCAACCGTCAATTTCCTTTAATTCCGTATCTCGGTATCACACATCAATGTCCAAATAATAATAATAGATGTGTAATTATACAAATGACTACTTCTGAATCGCATGCACAATGTTTCCAAATGTGATGAATTATAGTATAACTAATTAAATAATAGATGTTGTGTTTAATTAAAATTAAAAAATATATGTATACAGAAATAAAAATGATGGGTGGAGGCAGAAACCCACAGCCACTGCCTCACTACTCTCTCAACAAAGGTGGTGAGTGTGCTGCTGCTCTCTCTCTTCTGTCACCGACCAACTTCGCCCCGTCTAGCGCCTCTCCCGACCTACCGGCGAGGTGCAGCGCCGCCCTCCGGGAGCTCATCGCCGAGAATCGAGCCTCAGTCTTCGCCTCCACCCAGATTGGATCAAGCTGGGCTGCCGCTGCTGTAGCGCCAGAGAACCGAGACCACGTGACGCTGAACCTCATGCAGGGCCCGGGATCCTGCTTCGGGCTCATCTCGGGCCACGGCCGTCGCTCCTCGGATGACGACGGCGATTGCTCGGATGCTGACCTGTGGAAGCTGCCCTTGGGGTACTGAGTATTGTTATTGTGTGTGTGTGTGTGTGTTTTTTGTAGTTTTGACAGGTTTATTAGGACAGTGATGAAAATTTGACTTGGAATATAATTTGCTTTATTCTTATTTTTGTCAACCGAAATTGTATAAGTATTCTTTACGTCTCGTTCAAAACCGTCACTTCTGATTTAATGACATTATTTCCTTTTACATTTTAGATGACATTATTGAGATATACAATTTTCAATTATTTTGCTATCAATGCATTTCATTTCTTCATAGAAGAAAACTTTTTTGTTGAATTCAATAACAATTGAACATGTGAGGGAGAGGGGCTGGTCCCTACCAACGAGAAGTCATAGCAAGGAAGTCCACGTGGCAGCTTATGTGAGGCTTATGTCCCGTCGGGGTGGGGTGGGCCCGCTGCAGGCTTAATTAGCAACGTGAGACGCACGTGAGGGATAGGGTTCGGAGCGTGAAGTGGTGCCCAATTGGCCATATACTCATACATGAGCCGTCAGACAAGGGAGATTTACTCTGATTTTCACGCGTGGATTAATACTCCTCCGTCGCATTCATAATAAGTCCATTTATATTAATTTGCATCATCCGTATCATTGAGTACCTTATAATTACGGGATGAAGGTTGTATGCTGCATCGAAAATGATACGAATCGCTCCGTCTACAAAAGATGCGATACTTTTACTGTTTTGGGCGTCTCAAATTCTCAATAGAAAAGAAAATAAGAAAAGGAAACTCATAAAAATCCAAAATAAATAGTTTATGTTTCATGGGCTGGGCCCCAAAACAATCCCTGGGCCAGCTCAAATCTGATCTTCAAGATTCTCTCTTACTAGTAAAATACGATTGTTTTTTCTTTTTTTCTTTTTCAAAAAGCTAAAAAAAAAAAAAAAAAAAAGAAGAAGAGGATGCCCTATTTCTAATTTTGTTCTCTTGCACCAACAGAAAATGCTTCATGCTTCCATTCATTTTCTTCTTTATTTTTTTTTTTTTTAAATTCTCTGCATATAATAGTAGTAACTTATTAGGGTGGAAGAATTCCAAATTGAATTTTGGTTGACCGTGGTCAATGCTAGTGTAAATAAAAAGGGTCCCAATTATTTAAAAACCCATATAAATTGGGATGATATAATAATTAATGATCTAACAATTTAGAAAGGCAGCCCCCCCAACACTGTGGGAATACAAGATTTTGGAACGTGGGGGAAATAATATTTACCTTATTTTTACCCACTCATTCATTAATATTTTTTGTACGACAATGTAAGAATCATACAATCGGAAACAGATACCGAGTAGAATGCACATTAATATTTCTTCCGTCTCATACTCCCTCCTATTTTTAATAAGTGTCATTTTAGATTTTTCATTATTTGCTTAATATATGTCATTCTATAAAATTTTTCCAATATTGCCCTTTGTCTTCATTTAATCTTCTTGGCATTTATGAAAAGTGAGATAAAAGTAGTTGACAACTTAACCAATAAAATAAAGAGTTAATAAGCATTTATTAAGGTTAATTTAGGCAAAAAAATTATTCCTTAATATGTGTGAAAATGTCTAAAATGACACTTATTAAAAATAGGAGGGAGTATTAAATAATAAAATCGTATCAAGTAAAATGAGACGGAACGAGTGTTAATGGGTTGTAGTAATAAGTAAATGGTGAGCCAAGTAAGAGTTTCAAAGAGATTCATTGTTCCCAACAACATTTGGTCAGAGAATTCGTGGGCATTAATTTATGTTTTCTTTTTATGGAAATTCTTGATTTCACAAAAGTTTGAAATCAAATGTGAATGCCACAATTTATTTTTTTGAATTACTATTCCAAGAAATCAATAATTCTCCCTCCTCCCCATAAACCTCGACCTATATATTTACATTATTTCAAAAAAATAAATAAATAATAAACACTATTACAAATAATCAAGCAAGCAATGTTACATTACACTCAATTAAAAGTAGCTATTTTTAATTTTGAGTTTCACTATATGTATATCTATTTTTAACAAAATCTTGACCGTTGAATTTTTGACATTAAATTATGGAGAGGAGTACTATATAGTTACTAGGAATTAAATTTATGTTGCTACAAAAATAAGAAAACATGTAATGAATTGGATAATAAGTTGGGGTACGTAGGGGTGGGTCGGTACGGTATACCTTCGTATTTTCATCATACCTTATACCTTACCTTAAGTGACGGTATGCTAATTTTACATACCTTTATCTTACCTTACTTGTCGGTATACCTTAAACCGGTATACCTTAATTTCGGTATGAAGCAAATTACATATCTTTACCATACCTTATTTTCGGTATACCATACCTTAAGCCGGTATGCCACGATATACCTTTAATTAATTATAAATAAATTAATGAATATATGTATAATTCATATCTTAGAAACTTATAATACAATAAATAGCACCCAAATATTTAAACTCCAAAATTCTTCAAAATAAAACATATTATCAAATTCAAATCCAAAACATCTAAATTCAAAACACAACGAGAGCATAAAAAACTTTCGAATCTCACTCCATAATTTAAGGTATATACATAATATAAGGTATATACCCTACTTGCGGTATATACTGCGATAATGGTATATACTGCGATACCGGTATATACCTTATTTTCTGTATATACATCGACAGCGGTATGTAACGGTATACCCCGGTATTCAAAAATTGATACCTTTACCTTACCTTTGTCTTCCGGTACGGTATGATACCTTACCGAAAATATCGGTATACCTTAATTACGGTATTTTCGGTAAATTTTCAGCACGGTATGGACGGTATACCGATTTTTCGGTATATTTCCCCAGCCCTAGGGGTACGTAGTGCAATATATATCATGTGTGTTTCTGTGGGCTTATTTATTTTCATTCATTTTGTCATCAATATTTTGTACAACTCTTCACCGACAATACTTTCATACTATAGACCTAGCAATTAATTATACACTATAGTAATTATTATTAAAACGATCTATTAAGAATCATAATATGAGCCAATAGATTCACACCCTCTCTACAAGTTCGAGCTTTTAAATGAGACGAAATTCTATCATGGTATTAGAGCCTTCGGTAAACGCCGAAGTCCTGTGTTCACCCATATTAAAAATCTATATGCTTCCTCCTCCGATACATCTGTTTAACGCAATATACTTGAATATATGTAAAGCACTACAAGATAATGAAACGCGTCCAATTGAACGTAAACGGGCATTATATTCTTGAATAAAAAAAGAGAATAGTATATTTTATTTAAAAAATAAGGACTTATGGAAATTCAACATATTCAACATCTCAATCAGATTCATTCACATGAATACTAAAGAGTAGATAGAAAAATAATGATTGATATAAAAAGAGTGGACCCCACAAATTTAGCTTTCCTCAACCAAATAGCCTCCATGCAGGAGACAGCTTCACTTACTGCCCCATTTTTTACCCCCCACTTAATTTTAACCTCCTCTATATTTATTTACTGCTTAGCATATAATTTTACTGCACCATAAAAAAATAATAATGAAGGTGCAACAGACAAAAAGCAGCAAAATAATGCAGTAACTCTAAATAGCTAGAGCCTGCATGAGTGCTTCTCTGCCAAAACCAAACGTTTTACACAAATAGAAATTTCATCTTCAATGCAGAAAGAATTTCTATGAATTTTTTTTCCTTTTTTTATTTTCCTTCTTCTCAATAATAATATATTTTATTTTTTAATTTTATATGAAAATAAAGAAACGGTTAAAGCTGGAGTTAGGCATGCAAAGGAGGAATTGAATTCCCTGGGAACATGAAGGTACATTGTTCATATATGGCTTACACGTACGGAAACATAGTACGTGTGTTGATCCTCATAAACTTAAAATTAAATTCAATTTTTTAACAAAAAAACACTAGATCAAACTCAAACTGGAATTTCTCAGACAATTAATTAATACTGCTAATAATTAAAAGCAAAAGGGTTAACAACCACCGACGAAATCGAACTAAACTCGAAATCCTCAACACTATCATGTTATTTTACTACTAATTTAATATTAAGTGCGACTACTTCTTGAGCTTCTTCTTCTTGGCAGCTAAAATCCCAAATCTAGCTACGGCAGGAATGCTAATTGGAGTAGAAGAGGGAATTTGTCGACGCCGTCGACGAGGACGTCCCGCCGGTGTAGGAGCGGTGGCGGAAGCAATCGAGGGAGATTCTCGGGGGCGAGATCGCCACCGTCACCGACGACGAGTGAGGCCCGGAAGAATCCGCCGGCGACCCTGTTCATATTTTATGTAAAGATTAAATCTTGCTCGAAAAGATTGAGGTTTTTTTTTTTTTTTTCAAGAACACGCACTAACTTGTTAGGTTTTCAGAGGAGGAGTTGATGGCGGCGGCGGCGGCGGCTTCGAGGTGGGATTTGCCGCCGGTGCTGCTGCTGTCTTGGTTAGTTTGCTGGGATTTCCGGCGGCGGCGGTTGTGGTCGGCGAGCCTTTTGCGGCAGCTTCGCTTGCCGTTGTCGAATTCCGAGAGGAGATGGAATCTGAAATTGGAAAAGTTAATAGTGGTTTTTTTAGTACAGATAGTGAAAAAGATTCGAGGAGGCAGTCGTCGTACGATATCCAAAAAAAACAAGAACTCGATGTTGAGAAGAAAGGGCGAAGAGAAACAACGTTAACAGCTAATCATTTAAAGCCGCAAAAGAGATTCAAGATTTTCGACCATAATCCGTGCATATACTAAACTGGAAACACATTAATTTTTACGGACGCAAATGCCCTCGGGATCGCCCCCCAAGTACGGCCCTCAATCATTACTACGTTGGCGACCCCCGAGGGCATTTTCGTCCCTTCACGCCTGTAAATAAGCAGTTTTTTCCCTAATCGGAATTTTTTTTTATTATGGATTATGAGAGGAGAGAGAGAGAAGAAGAAGAAGAAGAAAATTGCAGGCATGAGAGGATGCATGAGGGAGGAGGGAGAGGGGTGTTTTCGTCATTTTACAACCTGCTGCATTGCTGGCAGAAGCGCTGAGTCAAGCCGGCGGCGATGACGGTGGCGGCCTTGGAGTGGAACTCGCAGACCTTGTGGCGGCGGTGGTAGTGCTTGGCGTGGGTCAAGTCGGCGTTGCACCCTTCGGCCTGGCAGCGCGGGGAGTTCACCGAACCGGGTTCGAGGATCCTAGACCGGCGGTAGAGCCGGTTCACGAAGTCGTCCTCCGACGAGGCGAAGTAGGTCCGACCGCCGAGGTTCAGCCCGATTCTGCTGTTGAACTCAGTGTTGAACTCGTACCCGCCCACCATCGGCTCGCTCTTCGGCACCACCACGAACCCGGTCGACCCAGCCGGTTCGAGGCTCAGCATTGACGCCGGCGGCGGCTGAGGGTAGGAAGAGGCGCCGCCGCCGCCGTAGGCGCGCGAGTCGTAGAAGCTGGTGAAGTGGCCGTTGGAGGTCGGGCTTTGCTGGCCGTGGTAGGGGAGGTGGTGGTGGTGGCTCGCGGCGGCGTTCACGGCGGCGAAGTGGTGCTCCGGGTTGGTGAAGGTGGCGGCGTCGGAGAAGCCGTGGGAGGAGTAGGGGTCGTAAACCGGGCGGTTGGTGTCCGAATCCTGACCGTTATCCTCGCCGGAAAGCATGATCGACGATGGGTTCCCCCATCCGTAGTCCAACATTGCCTCTTCTTTCTCTCTCTAAAACCCCCACGTACTTCCCTCAGCTCAGTTTAGAGGAAGCCGGTTTCAAAAACTCACTGTGAGCAGAGAGAAACAGAATTAAGAGTCAACACAAGTAGATAAAGAAGGTTGAAACTGCACATTATCTGAAATCAAGATAGAACTTTATAGAAGGAGAGAGAGAGAGAGAGAGAGAGAGAGAGAGGAGAGAAAAAAATCTGTCAGCTTTAAAGGGGGAAGATTGTGGACAGTACTGTAAAGGCTGTAAAAGACTTTAGCTTTTTTCTCTGCTTCAATTTGTGAGTTTCTCTCTGTGTGTGAGAGTGTGTGTTTCAAACTTCAAAAGACTCCCCTTTTGATTTTAATTTAGTGCTGCTTCTTGTGTATTGTCGGGTGTTTGAGGGTTTTTTGAGGAAGAAAGAAACTGTATGTCTTTCAGAGAGAGAGAGAGAGAGAGAGAGAGAGAGAGTTCGCTTGTGGGTTGAAGCTGTAGCAAAGTATACACAGTGTATAGAAAATGAGAAGAAGAAAAAAAAAACCTAAAATGGCAGTAGTAAATATAGAGAAGGTAGCTAGCGTTTCTCCATTAATCTTGGCAACGACAACTCAAAGTACTATTTCTCTCTCTATAATTGCCTTCTCTCATTCCATTCTTCCCTCAATAATGGAATTCTCTCTCTCTCTCTCTCTCTCTCTCTAAGATCAGAGAGTTGTGTGTGTGAGTGAGTGAGGGAAGGAGGGAGGGAGGCGGCTTTGTTCAGAGATTAATAAATTGCCTAAACTCCACTCTAATGACTATTTTACCCCGCCCTACTTTTCAAATTTCCCACTTAAGCCCCCCCTTCTTAATTTATCCACCCCTACTTTCTATAATTGTAATTTACCCACCTTCACCCCTCTGATTAGGTAAATATACCTTTCCTCTTTCTGCATTCTAAATTGCCTTTCTAGGTTTCAGTAACTTTGCATATTTACAATTTTACCCTAATCTGGTAAATGTAATTTTCTACTACCATTCAAAGGAAAGTAATTACACATGTTTTAAAATAGAAAACCTTATCTGAATAATGGTCACCATTTGCAGAAATTTGTGGACACTATTAGAAAAATACCCATTATTAAGGTAATTTTTGAATGAACCAAGTTATGATTGATGAATAATTATTTCCCCAAGTTTAGTCCGGCCGAAACTATTGAGAATACTTTTTTAGATGAGACGTCAGAATTCTCTCATGATATCCGAACCTTTGATGACCAGCATCGAAGTCCTGTGTTCTGACCCCGCTTGATAAGTTCGAGATAGAGACGGAATTCTTCGGAGAGTAATATAAATTGTGTAAAGTTGACAATAATTCGTCATCATAATTAGGGGTTGAGCTAGAAATATATTTGATGGCATTCTATAAATGTGAAATTGAAATGACTGCAGCGAAATTGAATTATAGAAATGTGAAAGGAATGAAATTTGTGTGAAAATGGATGATTCTCTATTCTCTATGTCTAGCATTTTATTTATGCCTGCCTATTGTACTGAATTTTATTTTTTACTAGATTTAGCAAATTATATATACCATCGTGCAATGTATGAATTTGTGATTGAAACCAAACAGTATGGTTTACATATGTATACATGCATGCATGTAGTATATTGTTACATATTTGCATTTTTACTTAAAAAAATTATGTTTAACCACATACAAATCAAGTGTATTAACTAGCCTAGCCCATGCCATTTTGTACATGTTTAGTCCATAGTATATTATCGGTAAATATGCAGATCCAAGTTACGGGAAACTCGAACTTGATATTTTGTCACGAAAATGTAGTGCGTTAATCCCATTATATTGCAACTAGGCCAACTCCTTGATTTCTATATTGGTGCAGCCCATTTTGTAATACTCCATTATGTGATTAATTGTTATAAGTAGGCTATGAATAGTTTATGGATAATATTTTCATACTATAAGCTTGAATTCTGGCTTAAAAAATTAAAATAAAAAAGAGACAGTGACCGTCAGGTCTGGACCTCATCTCTCATGTACTTAAATGTTGACCTGGTCAAACAAATTTTCATACGTGAAGTTTTTTTTTTTTTTTAAAGAATTTTCGGAATTTGTTGTTTATAGTTGAAGCTGTGATTAAAATTGTAAGTTTATATTAGCTCAAAAATAAATAGATAGGAATAGCAATTTTTCCAATTAGTAGTAATATTTTCTAAAATAATCCGCAGTTTTTATTTATTAATTTTATATATAAATGAACAAAAAGCGTGAGAGTGCGAGTGAAATGGTAGCTTTCCCATTGGGGAATTACAATTGCAGTTGTGGGCACACGCACATTAGAGGCGCGTGAGAGAAGTGGGTTATAAGATAAGTGACTATGTGTAATTGTATCTCTCACCCGCCAACCGACATAAGTTTGGGATCTTATTATTACTATTCATTCTACAATTTTTGATTAATTGAATGGATTAATTTTGGACCCATTCGAATAATTTTGGATCCATTCTTCAAATGGATCCATCGTTACAGAGTTACTAGTAATTTTTTAAGGTAAATTTGCTTTGCATATAGTTTATTCTTACGGCCTCATTTCAATAGAATTATCACTAGAATTAAGTTACTTAAAACCAGGGGCGGAGCCACCTTATGAGGTGGTGGGGCAAATGCCCCACCTCAATTTTTTGGTATTAGTACTAATTATGCATAATTTTATACAAATTATGTATAAAATTCTAAAAATTACTCATGTTTGCCCCACCACAAATTGAAAAATATAGGAGCAAAGGTAAATTTTTTTTTTTGCCCCCTCTTACCCGAGTGGCCTGGCTCCGCCACTGCTTAAAACTATGTATAGCTTAGAACAGCTTGTGTAAATCTTTATACACAAAGCTACAATATCACGACGAAGAAAACACTATGTGTAATACTGAGTCTTTGAAGATAAGCATAAAACTTTCGGTTCATTTAAGTATGGACGAGTTTTATTTATGATACTAGTTTATGGTTGTGAAAATTGGGATAGATTAAAAAAAATAATGATAGGAACCTTAAAGGGATATTTTTTGATATTTAAATTTTAAGTAAATTTTGATATAATTCAGATGTCCATGGTTTAAAATGTTTTTGTTTATTTAGGAATATATCCATAGCCATAGGTTTCAATTATTGAGCCCATCCATCATCATAATTTCAAATGTCAAAACACTTATTTAAACTATTATTGTAACATATGTAACAAATCAAAATGTTTGTTTAGGAATATATCCACATGTTTCAAATATAGAGGGCGCTCTTCAATTATTGTCCCATCATAACAATTTTCATAAGTTGAAGCACTTATTTAAACTATCATATTTCATCATAGTATATATATATAAAAGAATATAGTAGTAGGAAACTCACTTATCAAAGTAGTTTACATGTACTCTCTTTAATTCTCCTTCTTTATCCGAGCCATTTTTTTTAAACATTAACAATATAAATTTACAGATTGTATTACAAATTACTCTAACTCAGAACCTTTAACGCCGAAACTTAATCAATCACTGAGCTAAGTTAGTGAAAGTGGGTTCAAGTAGAATGGACAAAGGAAGTAATATCATTTACTTGTTAATTAGAAGTGTATTAAATGCTTCATTAGGTTTATTGAATGATTTTTAAAAAATACTCCCTCCGTCTTTAAATAAGTGTCCCCTCCGTGTGAGAGAGGAGGGAACACTTATTTAAAGACGGAGGGAGTATATAAAAAAAGGGTTGGGTGATTTTTGAATGAAAAAATAGGAAACGGGATGCGACGACGACGGTTCGCTCTCCTTGTTGCAACTCGTAAGCAGTGGGTGGGGCGTGCTGTTAAGATGCATAGCGGTGAATAAATCGACGGCCGGTACTAGCGCCACGTCAGCGAGTGGAGGAGCGTGGGGCATCGTGTGAGTGGAGTTTTGTTTCGGTTGGATGGAGTGCAGAGTGCGGTGGCATTTGGTGGAGAAAGGCTGACACGGACGTTGACTATTTTGGTACGGAATTCCTACCAAGGCAGACAAGATTTCTCTGCCTCTTTTTTTTTTTTTTTTTTTTTTAAATTAAATTTAATTTTATTTATTTATAATAGGAGTATTTCTTTTCTTCTTGTACATATTCACTTGTACAATTAATTTTGTCTATCTTTAAGGAATCATGTCCAATATGCATTGTTTTTTCCCCCAACATACATTATGATAGTATTATGGTAATCACATTTCCATCGTACAAAATTATTACACATTGTAAGAGGTACAAAGAATTTATTTGATAAGGTTATGAACAAAGAAAATCGAGCCTTTTACGAAATAAAACTATGTTTACCTCACAATCTCATTTAATATACACTTGTCTCGTTCAAATATGTTTTCGTAAAATAGTAATTACATGCATGATCAGTCGGGACAGATGGGAATCAAAAGATTTTAGAAGAACCAAATGGAAATGGGCCGGGCCAAGAAGGGGGGCAAGATGTTTTGTGGGAAAATAAGGGCACATAATTAGATGAAGACAATATTTTTCATTCATTCATTCATCAATCAATTAAATAATAATATTAAAACAAATTATAGGAAATGAATTTTTATTCAAAAAAAAGAAAAAAAAAATGACTAAGAGATGCGCAGAGATCAAATTTGGCCACACAATAATCATACAGAAAGGGGACCCACTTCATTAAGTTGCATTTGCATGTAACACGACGATTCGAGAGATTTTTTGAACCACAAAAATTATACAATTAAATGAACGAAGGGAAATAAATGAAAAATATCTGGAATTACAATTGCACTAGTATAGTGTTTCCTATAGTACGAAGAATCAAAATCGAGACTTTTAGCTTCGAAACTTAATCCCCTACTACTAGGCCAACTTACAGAGCACAAAAGTAGGCGCATAGCACACTTTATAAGTAACAAGATCAACCATACTAGGTCTCGGTTCCATAGTATCGAACCATCCCTCATCGAGGTCTCGAGGGGGAGTTAAAACGAGAGAGAAGAAGGATGGGGTAGTAGTGTGAATGAAGAAATGGGTTTGATACTACTATTTGTTGAAAATGAAGAATCATAGAAGCAAACAAAAGATACAACAAACCATAAGAGTTGTGATGAAAGTATGTCAGTTGAAAGCAACATCTTGCACATGTTCATAGTCCTACTTACTAGTTTTTGGGCACAATCATGTTGAGGGGGGCTTCACCAATTATTACCCCCCCTTTTCTTCCTTCCTTCCCTTCCCACTTTCATCAAATATAATTTTAACTATGCCACATGCATTTCCTCTGTGAAGTCAATTTCAATTCCACTGCCATCACCTAAGCCCCAATTTCCCTCTTCCTAAATTTAATTTAAAAAATAAAATATTATTTGCCCATTAAATTACTATCATAGCTCCTTGATTTATTACCTAGAATGACAAAATTGCTAACCCATTCGCACTACCTTATCCATTTTTATCAGTCTCGTCTTAATTTCCGTATCGGGAAAAAGTTATGCCAATGAGACAGATGGAGTACTAATTGAAGTATGTACAACATACCCTATATGTAGCTTTTTAGTGATACTCTCTACTTATTTTATCCGACAATTCATTCTTTTCAATCACAAGAATTCTCCGAGAATACCCAATATGAGAATCTACCTCTATTCAAACACAATACGAAAAAAGAAAAGTATTTACCCAGAAAAGAAAGAACCACAGTTATTTTATTTTATTCACTCATTCATTTTGTCTCTTGCTCTATTTCTGTTTACTCCAAGTTTTTCCCCTTTTTCCACAGTAAACCTAAAGAATTTCAAAAGCCCATAACATAATAAATAACCCAACTCCTGCCAGATAATAGACCATTATTGCACGGTATTTAGATTCCTTGTTAATAATTAATGTAGACTACTATGTGCTTAGCAACAACTCTCCTCTCTCTCTCTCTCTCTCTCTGCCCTGTCAACATCTCTCAACTCTAATCATCAAAGTAACGAAAGCGATAAAACAAGTAAAGAAACATAGATTGATTTTGGATTATGAAATAAAACACCAAAATAATTCCAACCTTGTCCCCAAACAAGAATCATGTCCGCCGCACTGATAGCCACTTCACCTCACCACTCTAAAAAAGATTTTCCTATCTTTGATGCTAACAATCCATGAACATACATTGAATGCATAAAATTTCGCTAGAGCGATTCCCCACAAAAACGTAGTTATCAGGAGACCCTCAAGACAATGCATGTAGCGTTCCGTCTAAGTGACATATGATGGAAATGTTCGACGGTTCTTTATGTTTCAACAACATAATACAAATGCCCGCCTACAAAAACCAAACTTTGTTGGGCCCCCCATGAGTATGTTTGCTCCTCCATTTCCTCTTACATCATGTTCTAGTAGTGCTACATACTTTTACACTATGGGACTTTATGTTAGCCTGTCCATTCAAAGAGTTTCATGGGCCTAAGTGACCTCCGGAAAAAGCTATTTCACTACGAGTTACTAAAAGTCCCGGCTACCTAGAGTTGGCACTTTATAATATGCAGATAGTATTACGGTAAAGAGGTATGAATGAAGTCGTAACTAGAGAAGATGACAAAAGAGCGTTATATCATAACAAACACTATGTTATCCATCATATAGTTAGGCCAAGACTGACCTTGTAACATAATTAAGACGAGGCTAACCCTTCTCCTTTCAGCTGATAATTTTGTACTTGATTCATGAAAAGTGACCTCATGAGTAGCTTCTCATAATGAGAAGGAAGCTTCATTAGTCACTGTCTTTCTTACTCTGGAACTTGCTTGGTCTTCTTCGTGCAGAGTTAAACACCTGTAATTGAAAGAAACAGTTCGGTCACGCTTTAATTTTTTTTCCGTAATTCAAAGGCTTACCAAGCATATGGACAAGCAATTACTTTCAGACACATAAAAGGAGATCATTGTTTCAAAAGCAATATTGGCCAAGAAGCTAGGGAAGGCGACAAATGCTAAGGGGACCAGAAACGACCCACAGAGGATGAGAGGAAAAGGGTATAAGAAAGTAATAAGTATAATGAAAATTGATGGATGTCTCATACTTAGATGGAACTTCAAGCAACGTTTCCATAAAACCAACATCCGCTAATGCTGAAGAAATTTCTTCCTTGAAGTGACAATCAATAGTGGAGAATATAATAATAATGGAGAAAATATTAAGCCCTGGATGCTTATTGCTAATTTGCTATTACATATTTAAGTAGGGCATGGTAAAATGTATCTTTCAATTGCTAAAATGGATGTACTAATCAAATCAATTCCCATTTGCTAAGTACAGGGACAGAAGTGTCGGGACAAGAAACTTATGAGCACATAAATTCCTTCAAACCTAACCCCTGACCCAGGGCTTCCACAAGCATATTATAGAAGATGGCTACAACACAGAACATGAAATAGACTGGAGGAAACAGATCTCTAATTCCTCCCCTGTCTAATACAGGACATTCTTTCCACTTCTTCAACTTTTGCCTTATTTACTCTCAAGAAGGACTCACCAAAGTACTGTCATTTTCACGTTTACCATTAATTTTCTTTTTATTTACATGCTGATATCTTTTTATTAAAAAAGGATTGAGATCATGAAAGGTGGACACTAAAAGAAAAGGAACCTAGAGAGGGTTGGGGGGACCAACAAGCAGAACATCTTCTCTACATCCACAGAACGGTCAATGGAAAGTAAGGGAGCAGCAAAGAGAAACTTCATTATTAAACTGCTTTAGATAAACAGGATATAGAACTCAGGGGAAGGTTATAAAGTAAATTGCCCAATGTTTCCAAAAAAATATCTGGTACACTAGAACTGAAGTTTTAGATAACGGAAATGAAAAGGTGCTGGCAGAGTACTCCCAATCCTAGACTCAAGTGAAGTTTCAGAGAAAGGAACGAAAACACATACAATAATATTGAACTATAAACCCTATCAACAATAACCAACTTCCTCTCTGTAACTGCAACAGTTAGCCAGTATTTCCTATGAATCCTGAATGGAATAAAGAATCAACATGAATATAGCTTTGAAACATAATAGAGGACTGAGAAACTTACAGATTCTTTAACGGAGTATCTTATTACACTTCTTACTTCAGTTGTCAGTTGTCGCTTAAGGTCACCAAAGATTTGAGGACAGCAGGACCGATCATGTCAGAAAGAGCACCTTTCTCTGAAAGAATTAATGATTGCTCTTTGACAAAGCTCTGGAGCTTCTTGGAATCAAAATCAAGGCGTGATTGCTCTGCAATGAGCAATGATAAGAGCCCATCAATAAGTGAAACCAATGAAAAAGATATCAAGTAGAACTATGAAGAGATTCCAGTATTATCTGACACCAAGAAGGGAGGAAGCTTTGAAGCTCATTCTCCATGACATTAAACAGATAAACACTAGCAACGCTATCAAGTTACATATACTCATCCATTTATTCAGGAAAAGCTATCTATAGTGAAGCATAGGACCTATCAAGCTACTCAAGTATGGGATGCTAGATTCGTGTACACAGTTATGCAGCTTCGGAATGAAAGAGAAAGGCTGAAGAGGCACATGATGGAAGTGCTAAATATTGCAATTACTTTCAGATAGGCATAGTCTAATGTTCAACCTAAGGTAGATATCTTTAATTAATTTGCCTAATGGACCCTATGTGATAAAACTTAAATTTCGGACAAGGATGCAATGTTAGTTTAGACCTTTGTGTCCAATAAATTTGACAGAGGTGTCTATTGATATTCAGAAGATCCCGTCCCATATATATCTTGACCCTCCTGACATTAGGGATTAGGATATCCACAACCATATCTATGCAATAATAATATGTTCATACAATGGCCATTTCTAATTCAAATTGACTACTTGCCCTTTATGACAATATTTTATCATTTTACAATTAGATTGCCACCATGATTCGTGTATAGAAAATTAACGTTGATGCTACCTACATTCCAGACTTACCACCAAACAAAATGGAGCACAAAATTTCTAGGTCAGGCGTTTGTGTAGCATCTGAGTATCTTACAGCATTAATACAAATTATCAGTCTCTACTATTACGTACATATGGTGTAGATTCAAACTGGACCAAGCACAGGCAGAGAACCTCCAACTAGCAACTCCATGTATACAATACCACACCATACTAAAAAAAAAACTTTACATTATATACAAATATAGATAGAGCTACCTTCATCCAAAATGGTATGAGCAGCATGAAATGGTATAGTTGCAAAGGTGTCGGTTCCTGGGAACATTAGCAACGTATTCTCCCTCGCATCGTGATGACCACAAGTTGTACAAACCTCTCTAACCAGTGGCCTTGGATCAATTTCCTTCATTAGAGACTCGAACGGTGAAGGGACGCTGGTTTTGGTTGTATTAGCCTTCTTCCTTAGTGCTGTAAGAGCTTCCCTGTTTCCATTCCTCATTCTATCGATTTCAACCAACTGCAGTCACAAATTATAACACATAAAATACGAAATCAACATTTACAGCTGCAATTTTACAACAATATCACGCCAATCTACCTCATGGCGTCCCAATAAAAGTTTTTCAGCTTCAACCTCTACTTCAATGAATTTTTCCACGAATTCATTTTTGTCCATCGTTCCTAGTGAATTGCTCGAGAGGTAATGCACTAGATACGAGAAATTTGAGAAAAAGTTAACATCAACTGTTCTTCCAATCACCATATATCAAACTGAAGGCCAACAAAATCGGGAAAAAAAACTAAAAACAATTATACTTCACCAGGTAACAACACAATCAAACCGAAGAGTAATCACGCATTGAATTTGCCAACACAAAATTGATGAGCAGACAGTCTAGAGTTAGAACTAGTGATTGATTAATTTATTTCTATTATTTTAGGGGTGAGGAAATTAACCGCACCTGCTGTGCTCAACTTGTTCGGCGGAATACGGACGGCGGAGGGGTGATGAACAAATGTTGCGGTGGCCAGCGGTGGCTCGGTCGAAGAATATTAGCCGTCTGCGGGTGGCGGTGTGGCCTCGCGGCGGCCACGGCGGCGATGGGCGGAGTAAACACGAATATACAGTGGTGGCTGTTTATTTACAAAATATTACTAAGAAATATAGGCTTGGGCTTGGGCTGAATATAAATGATCGGGAAAAATCGCAAGGCCCAATAAAGTAGGCCCAATTACTCCTGGGCCAGGTTTTTAAGCAATAAAGTAGGCCCAATAAAGTACGTGTATATATATCTTTCTCCGTTCACCGATGTTATCCGTAAGTCGACAATTTTTTCTCGATATGTTAATACTACCTCCATCCCATTATATTAGTCCACATTTCCTTTTTGGTACATCTCATCTATTAGTCCACTTTCTAAAAATGGCAAAGAATGTGTGGCCACAATTAACTCTCTCTCCTCAAAATGAATTACAACCACATATTTCTCTTTGCATTGACTATTGTGTCAATCTCAATATGGACTAATATGGTGGGATGGAGGTAGTAGGATTGTTACCAATTTCATCAATGTTAAGATAAAGACTTATACTTGTCTGAAAAATAAAAAGAGTGTACATGTATGGCAGACGTCCAAAACGAAAATTGTATACAAATATCACAGACAAACGAAACAGAAAAATAAACACAAAGATTACGAAAAATATCACAGACAAACGAAACAGAAAAATTGAACACATGGATTATTAACGATGACCATTAATGAGGTAGCTACTAGCTAATATACCTATTCCATCTAATCTATACTTATATTAAATCTAATTATACTACCACTCTGGTCCCAACTTATTGACTCATTTTCCTTTTTGGGACGTCCCACACATATTGACTCATTTCCTTTTTTAGAAATAATTAGAGTATAATCAATACAATTAGTAAACCCCTTATTACACTTAACATTCCATACTTAAATCTCATCCACTCATTTTTCTGCACGTAGTTCAATATAATTTAAATTTTGAAAGTTTAAATTATTATAACTTGCTCGTTTGTTATCGGATTTTTATGATTTTTATA
The DNA here is from genome assembly GCA_029379335.1 of Thymus mandschuricus. Classification (NCBI taxonomy): domain Eukaryota; kingdom Viridiplantae; phylum Streptophyta; class Magnoliopsida; order Lamiales; family Lamiaceae; genus Thymus; species Thymus mandschuricus. The sequence goes on from CM057072.1 coordinate 2,022,936, forward strand.
TCAAATTAAAGGTCTTGATACGATCTTTCATTTAAGATCAGACAAGAACATGTTTTTATGCATCTATGATGCTCTGTTTCTAAAATACTCCGTATGTCTAAATACATAAACCACATTACATTACCTACAAAATACACTTTATACACTAAACATTTTCGTCTTAATTCCCGTGTATAAAGCAAATGAGTCAATAAGCTTGGACCGGAGTGGTATATTGGAGTACTTTTTTTTTTTTTTTTTTTTGGGTTGAAGAAATGGATGTTTGATAAACCAAAACAAAAAACATTAATTTTATGGCGTTATTTATATTATTTCACTTGTTAAAATTAAGGTGAGTAAAGGAAGAGACTGTACAGTTTCGCCGGAGGTGGAGGGGAGGAGGGAAATTGGCCGGGAAATTATGCGACTTCCGAAGCTTGCATTGGTTCGCCGGTGGATTTTTTCCGGCGAGAAGATCAGTTTCGGTTCCAGACGCTTTAACTCTCTCTCCAGCAGCAATCCCCTCATTGATGATTCTGATAATCTAGTCTGTGCTCACCTCTCTCTCTCTCTCTCTCTCTGGGGGACTTGGAAGTAAGAAAGGTTTTGATATGGTGGGTGAATGTTCAGGTACTCGTTGAGGGCAAAGCACGTTCAAGAACAGCAATTCTCAACAGACCCTCTTCTCTCAATGCTATAAACATCTCTTTGGTGAGTTTGATTCGTAAACGCTTCGATATAATGGTGTATGACGCCGTGCTTTGGGTGAGATTGTAATCATTCACCAATTCGTGTTTCTCATTTTCATATTTAGAAGCTCAACACAAACTGCTGGTATACTCTGAATTTTTCGTTGTTAATTTTCTCAATAAGAAATTGGAGGTGATGCCTGCTTTGATACTGGTTTATACTTTCGACAATATCTAGGTGGTAAATTATTTTTTGTGATGTAATGTTTGAAATGCTGATATTATTAGTAAGTAGCATCAAGCTGAACATAGTTTCCTGATTGATCCTTCGTTCGTTCGTTTGTTAGTTCTAAGTTCGAATCCATAATTCGTGTAAACTCTATTATATTCTTTTGCAATGTAGGCTGCCAGGCTTCAGGAGTTGTATAGAAATTGGGAAGAAGACCCTAGTGTCGGTTTTGTGGTTGCAAAGGTACCCTCCCCCCCCCCCCCCCCCCCCCCAAATTAAAAAAGAACCATAGAGTTTGTGTCTCCGCGGTTCTACAGTTTGCGAGTTTTATGTTTGTTTATACAATGCAATAGCTGAAATGTGGTTTGGAATTCTGAAGGGTGGAGGCAGGGCCTTTTCAGCTGGTGGAGATATAGTTTCTCTTTATAATTTGATAAAGGGAGGTAGGATATATCTCCCTCCATTTATTTGTCTCCATCTCTGTCTTACAATCTTATACGCTGTGCTGACTCGCTGACTCAACAAAAAGTCAGAAATATAAAACAACGGAAATGAACTGATGAGTGTATTATTGTCTGCACTTTGATATGTGAACTAGCATGGTTAAAAGAATTTATTTGGTATATATATCTCTATGTAAATAGTGTAAAATGAATAAGGAAAATATTGGAGAGTTCCGTTTGAATTGAATGTATTATAGCAGTGCTGCATTTTCCAGCGTCATATTTATCTTTATGTGACGATAGTTTTACTCTGTTTTGATTCATGCAGGAAACTTAGAAGAGTGCAAACAATTCTTTTGGACTATATATAGCTTGATATACTTCCTTGGTACTTATGTGAAGCCAAATGTGAGTAACGAGCACGGTTTTATGGATTCAGATTGGTAAATTATTTCTCAAGTGAAGCAGTAACGATGGCTTGAATCTTCTATGAATGGCCTTGTTCTTCTTTCAGGTGGCTCTCTTGAATGGGATCACAATGGGTGGCGGTGCTGGAATTTCAATCCCTTGCACGTTTAGACTTGCCACTGATAAGACTGTATGAGATAAAGATTAAATGGTTTTGGCTTCTTGTCATTATTTGTTGAAGTTCCGCCCATATTATTATGTCCTTATTAATACAAAACATCTTGCTATGTGTTATTGTTCATTTTCATCTAAATGCATATTCTACTCAGATTTTTGAGGATGGTAAATTTTCTGCGCAAATAACAGACGCAACTTTGATTTTCTCTTTCTGTTTCCTGGGACTTAAGCTAGTCTTGTTCGTATTACTGCAGATATTTGCCACGCCGGAGACATTAATCGGTTTTCACCCGGATGCAGGGGCGTCCTTTTACCTCTCTCATCTTCCGGGCTATATGGGTATGTATGTTTTATTTCTTTACGCCCCACTTTATCTTGATAAATGAATTGTGACCCTATACATTCTCGTATAAGTACCTCGAAGTTAGCTGGACCATAACTTGAAATTGCACGATTACTATTCCAGGTGAGTACCTAGCATTGACAGGGGAAAAGCTTAATGGAGCAGAAATGTTGTCATGTGGGCTTGCTACTCACTTTTCTCCAATTGAGGTCCTTCTCAATCGCCACTTCTTTATTTACTCTGGTTACCTGATCTGGTTTTTCGACTTGATGCTTTTTTTCCATTTTGCAATTCCATAAGTACTGTTTTTCATCCATAATCCTTGCAGAAACTTCCTCTGATCGAAGAACAATTAGGAAAGTTGGCCACTGATGATCCCTCTGTCATTGAGAGTTACTTAGGAAACCATGGAGATACAGTTCTTCCGGATCAGACTAGTGCAGTTCACAGGTACCTTTTCCTGCCTTTTGATTAGTGCAGAATGATGATCTTGATGGGTTCAAGTATCGAAATCTTGATATTTTACAACATTCTTCATGATCGCTAAACCAAAATTAGGTAGTTTGTTATTCTCTCAACCACGTGTAGAATGTAAAACATCTGCGCTAACTCAACAAACCTCAATGAGTTCAATATTTGCTCTCTACCTCTAATCTGACTGTATCCCGCCAGCTCGTCTCATCTATAAGTTGCATCGTTCTTGAACAAATTAGATCTTTGATTTTGTACTGGTGGTAATGTATACTCATTATTTGGTCTTATATTGTTCTCTGGTTGATCAGGATCGAAATACTTGACAAATGTTTCAGCCAGGACACAGTTGAAGAAATAATTGAATGTTTGGTAAGCTTTGTAGTAACAATTTGCATTTAACAGTTTGTACTTTCGAAGCTTCGTTTTCATAATAATAACTCATAAGGTTATTGTAAAAGAGCTATCTGTATATTATTGGAAAGGCCTTTTCCAGTTTGATCGTGCTATTAAAATAGTCACAGCACTTCTATCAATGTATCTGAGCCATAAAGTTATCCAGGAAATGGAGGCTGCTAAAACAGACGATGCATGGTGTATCTCGACTTTGAAGAAACTGAAAGAAGCTGCACCATTGAGCTTGAAAGTTTCATTAAAATCTGTAAGCCCATTCATGATCTACCTGTTTTAGAAACTATTATATACTCTCTGCTAATCTGCATCAGTTCATGTTCCAGATACGAGAAGGTAGGTTTCAGACTCTCGATCAGTGCCTTATTCGTGAATACAGAATGTCCCTACAAGGAATATGTGGCCAGATAACTGGCGACTTTCGTGAGGGTGTTCGGGCAAAGTTGGTTGAAAAAGATTTCACCCCAAAGGTAAATTGGTTTTTCCTTCCCTGATGATCGTTTTTTTTCCCTTTCGGCTGTTAATATCGCAAGATGAATAAACAAATGCAGTGGGATCCTCCAAGCTTGGAACATGTATCTGAAGACATGGTTGAACAATATTTCACTCCTCTATCTGCATTTGAGCCTGAACTCGAACTTCCCACGAAGCAACGAGAAGCATTTATGTAAATCCAGTGAAAACGATAAGTTACTGCTACCATTGATCCCAGTATAATGTGAATAAGTTGATGGCAGTTCCAGCTGTTTACTTTCGTAGCATTTTGCCCATGTTTTTTTTGAGAATTTGATAGTGAAATTCTATTACTAGCATAAATTTGAAGCACAAGTCGAGCAATCTATATTATTCTTTTGATCGTGTATAGTACAGAAGCTCTAGAGAGCATATAGTCACAACAGGTTTATCATTATTCTTATGGTAACAATAATATATGTCGAATTTGAGGTACTCCAAAAATGAACGAAGACTAACATTGCCCTCGACAGAGATAAATTATCGACCTAACTAGGTAGAGAACATGTGTGCACGCGACTCTCGCAACACATCCTTGGATTTGCATCGAATGCTTGCCACTCGAACCTATTCTCCTCTTGTAGCCTTGTATGTATTAACCAATTGTGTCTGAACTTCCTGAGAAACTTGTGAATGCTGCACATATTCCATAGTGAATTCTCCTTTCCCCTGTGAAAAGATTGTTTGTCAAAAACTGAAAAGCAGCTGAATGGTTTGAGTAGTTCTATGTCCTAAATAACCGGTTGCTTCACCTGAGTCATCGATCGAAGGGCAGTTGAATAACCAAACATATTGTTTAGAGGTACCTGGAACAGAAATGACAAATTAGAGACGCAGGTTCAAGATATAGCAACTTCAAACAAAACTAAAATAATGCGCTTAAGGGACAACTGGTAATACGCAAAGTACGTACATGTGCAGAGAGTACGCAATCATCTCCTTCTTGGTCGTTCCCTACAATCAAGCCTTTTCTCCTGTGTATCGTACATAGAGCTTTTTAAAAACCAGACACTTCTACTTTACAAGAAGAGCAATAAATGGAAGGGAAACACTGACTTGTTAATGTCACCGGTGACGGTGCCCTGGAACTCTGACGGGAATTTCAACTCTACCATCATCACAGGCTCCATGATAACAGGTTTTGCTTTTGTATAGCACTAAATCATTAAAAACAATAAAAGCCAACGATCATGAAGTGATTACTAGAATAAAACCAATAGAAGTTCTGCTTCTCAAAAGAAAACCTGTCTGAAGGCATATATAGCCGCCATCTTGAATGCAAGTTCACTCGAATCCACAGTATGTGCTGCACCATCGGTCAAAACTATGCGGATGTTTTCCACAGGATGGCCGATAAGGGAACCCCTGCAGATTGCAAGCGTATTCAGATCTTATAACGCAGAGCATGGGATAAAGTTAATATTCACAAGTATTAGTGTAAGTGGTTTCAATCAAGTGAATGTTGAGGTGTGTAATTAATCAGCAAAACAAGATCCGTGTATATTACATTGGCTAGCCTATGTACCATACTGCCATCACTTTACAGATACTATAAATTAGAGAAAAAGATTGGATACGTACGAGTTCACAGCTTCCCTGAAACCTTTTTCGATTGCTGGGACAAAATTCGGAGGTATAGCTTGTCCAACAAGCATGTTGTCAAACTCGAATTTAGTTCCTGAGTCCTCTGGTAGTGGCTCTACATAACTGTGAACAAAAAATAGGATACAGAATCGTAAAAGTAAAATTGAAACAGAAAAAGAATGCAATAATAAATAAATCATGGTAACACCATAACAGAGGGTCGAGTTATAACTTACCCAACAACCCTTCCATATTGACCTGAACCTCCACTTTGCTTCTTATGCAGATAATCAAACGGAGCACGCTCAGTGATTGCCTCTCTGAAGTTTACACGGGGCTTCCCAACAGTTGCGTCAACCTTGACATTACCAGTCAGATACATCATGAGAATGACAATAGATTCTTTACGTAATGGGCAATTTACACAATCAATTCACCTAAACAAAATTGGGAGAATATACTCGTTTTGTCTACTCATCATGACTTTTTGACAGTTTTAGCCTGATGATTCGAGCTTCAATGTTTTGTGACAATTTTAACTCTTTAGTGATTTCGGGCATTGGAAAATCTGATTGGAAGCTGGAATCTATGCGTCCCACCAGTTGCACAAATGCAAAATTGAATAACTTCGAATCAAAAAACAGTCATTTTCTGACCCAATCATTAAGTTCCATATTTGATTTCTCAATTCCTCAATTCCACTCCAATATTTCGGTGAGCTTTTGACCCACAAAAATTTTGACTACCAGCTGGTCTTTTCCGACACTAGAAATCACTAACAAGCTAAAATTATCATCAAGTAGAGTTTATGGGGCTTGAATATAATAGTATTATTTTATGTTCAGACTGAAACTATAATAAGAATCCTATCATGGGATAACAAGTGCTTTATCCAAAAGAAAATTAGCAATACCTTATATTCCCTCCGCATACGCTCAACATAGATGTCCAAATGGAGTTCACCCATTCCAGAGATAATTGTCTGCTCAGAAAACCATCACAATCAAAAGGCAGGCCATATTTCCTTTTTACACCAACAACATAAAAAATAAGCACGAAACAGAGCTTGATCAATGAAATAAAAACTGTACCTGACTACTCTCAGGATCTAAACTAACACGGAAAGTTGGATCTTCTTTCTGGAAGCGATTCAATGCTTTTGAAAACTGCACATTGAAGAAGCTTAAGTTCACACATGCAAAAAGTATTACTAGTATCCAGGCACACAATCATCTAATGAAAGCTGAAAAACAAGATAAACTATGTATAAACTCACATTCCCTCCTGAATCTTTTGAAACTGATGATATTGCTAAAGACATAACTGGCTCAGGCACACTCATAGAGGTCATGGTATATTTGACTGAACCATCGGTAAATGTATCCCCTAGCAAGAACACGCACAGAATCAAATTAACAATAGATTGTATAATGAATCAATAAGACATCTGGTGGAAAAAATGATAACATTCAGAAAAATTAAACTTAAATGCAATCAGAAGAGATTAACATGCATCAGAATTAGTACCTGAAGCACAATCTACACCAAAAACAGCAACTATCTGTCCAGCATGAGCCTGTTGGATATCCTGTAAAAGAGAGTGAAGGACAAAACAATCAGAACAATAAACATTTGGAGAGACCCTAAACCTAGTTTCTCTCTCTCACTCTCCCTTTCTCTCTCTAGTTTTCTCTATCTGAGCCAAAATTAAGAAAGCCATGGAAGAGTTGAGAAGCAGAAAACCTATTAAAATATACAGAACAAAGCACCTTAATTTCAAATTTCTCCTATCAAAAGATACAATTTCAGTCTCTAGCTAGATATGAATTGCAACCTGCCTTTCCCATCAGCTAACTAAATCTTTGTTAACGGTAATAATCATATTGTATCAAATGCATCAAGAGATCCAAGTACAATCTTCCATTAAAACCAGAAATCTCATTCACCATAAAGAAACACTCAGACTCCATCAGAGAATATTACTAACCTCCATTTCATTTGAATGCATTCGCACCAAGCGAGGAACCTATTGCAATGCCCAATACAGAATCAGATTATAATTGACCGAAAATGACAAACATACTTAATAACCACATCACATACAGGTTGATCAATTTGATGACCCCCGTAACCCCCGAATGGGGCTTCAAGGTAGTATACTTTTTACAATGCAAAGCTTACCTTGACTTTCTTGCCCGTGTTAACGTTAATTATAAAATCACCCTTCTTAATGACACCTTCATAGATTCTGCATCAAGAGAAAAGGCCCAGAAGCATATTACTCAGAAATTAAGAGATAAAGAAATCAAAACATAATGAGTTGGTATCAGTGTATAATACCTCAGATACGTCAACTGACCAAATCGCCCTTCTTCCAACTTAAAAGCTAAAGCAACAAGAGGACCGGCAGGGCTTCCCGTTAATGCAACCTACAACATAGGGTAGAAGAGATATTAGATTCATAGCCTACAATTATGATTTAAGGAGTGAACAATCACTAGCATTACCTTTTCTTCACCCTTAGACTGATCAAGAGCATAGTTAGTAACTTCAACTGGGCAGGGCAAATAGCTTAGTACGCCATCAAGAAGCGGTTGAATTCCCTGAACAATGTTATATAATCAGAATTACATACTTCAGAAAATGTTGGGTGAAGAAAGATCTGCAGAGTGCAGAGATGTCAATAATTACTCCTTGAGGACCAGCTTTTATAAAGCCATAAAAAGGGTTTAAGTCAAGCCAAGCATAAGAAAAGCTGTAAGTTTTATAAAGCACGCTTTACAGCTTCGCAAATTTTCTTGCCTGGTTATAATTTGCCCCCTAAAAGAACCGAAGAAGTTTTGCAGGCTTAATATATGACTTATTATCTACTTCTTTACATTTCAATAATCATTGTTTCATTGACAGTAGTAAAATGTGTTGCATTGACTCCAATTTAGATTAAGTGATCGATTTTTACACAACTTTAGTGATAAATCATACAGATAAAATATGTATTTCTTATATAAACCATCTCACAAGCTAATAGGATCAATGTAGCTGTTTTAAAGCACAAGTGAGGAGTATTAAAGTCAGTCTTCTACTTTCAGCTTACGACATGTCATCTTGTACGGGGAATATGCAGACAAACACAACAAATTAGTCATCCCTACAGTAACAGAAGAAAAGCTTGGTAATGCCTAAGATTACAGAACCCACCTTGTTCTTAAAAGCACTACCCATGAAAACAGGCACAAACTTCCGTGCCACGGTAGCTCTTCGGATTGCTTCCTACAAAACAAAAGATCTTATTAGAGCAAATGAAAATGTAAATATCTCTAATTATTAAAACAAAACAATGCATCAAGCATATGCTCTAACAAGACCCAACACAGTATATTCATAGTCATAAAACCCACCAGTATACTCCCTTAAAAGTTGACCACCACGCCATAACCCAGAAATACACCTAATCTTTATACTTCAGTTACTCCTGAGCTAAATATATCACCCTGCTAAATGTCTAAGCAATGAGATCTAGCCAAATCAAACATAAAAAGAGGACTAAATAACGTCATCTACATTATAAACATAACTAACTTTCATGTATTTTTAATTTTTGATGGGATTGCATAAAAGGAGAACATTACACTACACTGGCTGAGATGAACTTGCTAACAAACTGATAATCTATATCTTATGTCAAACAGCTGAAGATATTTATCAGAAAAAAAACAAATCAGTTCAACATTCATGCACACCCAGAAACGATCTTTCCATCTTAGCCTTCAAACAAGATTTGACATTTCTTACATCAAAGTTGTACACGGAAAATGGCTTCAGAATAAATATAGAAGAAATAAACCTGTAGATCAGAAGCTGATATAGGCTCATCGCTAAGAAATGCCTCAGCCAGTTGGTCATCAACCTCTGAGACCATTTCAATCAGTTCATGTCGCTTTTCTATGGCTTGCTCATTGAGATCGGCCGGAATATCTTCAACAGTGACATCCTCTCTGCAAAAGGATAAAAAAACTATGAAAATAATGTCAACATATGCAAACTCCACAATCAGCAATAAGCTAGCAAACAGACCCGCTGGAACCATGAAAGTGGTAAGCTTTCATAAGGACTAAGTCGATCAGACCCTTGAAGTCATCCTCCAAACCAATTGGCATCTGCACCGCAGCACTGTGGTGTCGAAGTTTGGTTCGTGCCTGTATATAGAGAAAGGGTAAACAAATCAGAGAAAAAGGTTTGTGTCACGGAGTTTTTATCTAGATACTTTATTTAGCACTTCTCGCCATACAGAAAAGCCTATGTTATATGATAAACTTATCATCATGAGGAAGATCACAAGATTATGAATATCACTATACATCGTAGTAAGATATGTCTACAGTATTGAACGACTTGTTAAAGATTATGCATAATGGAAATAATTATTGTACTTCAATTAGAAATATCCCATGAACTCTTTTTACATATTAAACATGTAATTTAGTTTTTTACATTGGAATAATTTGATGATGTCGTGAATCAATGGAAAGATGAGATGAGAAATCTACATTTGAAGGACAAATTATGAACTGGATCACAATAAATAATAACATAGTATATAATTTCTTTGATAAATTATGAACTGAATTAAGTAGTTCATTTGCTTAACGGCCAACTTCGATTACAGGGATAAGATTTAAATTGCCAAACCTGATTGAGCACTCTCCATGGATCAGCCCCCATCCGATCAAGCTTATTAATAAAAGCAACTCTAGGAACCTCATATCTTCTCATTTGCCTGTCAACAGTAATCGACTGACTCTGAACACCACCCACGCTACACAAGACGAGGATGGCCCCATCGAGCACACGCAACGCTCTCTCGACTTCGATCGTGAAATCAACGTGACCAGGCGTGTCAATAATGTTAACCTGAATCCACAAACAAGGAAGTCAGATACAAATGATCAACTCGAGATGAAATCATGAACATGAACCGAAAGATTAAAAAACAGAAGTATAAATGCTTAGAGCAAAACATGAACTATTTCTCAGCATCAACAACTACAACAGAATTTGATTGAGAAGAAACCTGATAATCCTTCCAGGTACAGTAAGTAGCAGCGGACTGTATAGTAATCCCTTTCTCTCTCTCCAAATCCATGGAATCCATCTTCGCCCCAACTCCATCCTTCCCCCGCACCTCATGAATCTCGTGGATCCGACCCGTGTAATACAGCACTCGCTCCGTGAGCGTGGTTTTACCCGAATCGATATGAGCAGAAATTCCGATGTTGCGGAGTTTATCCACGGAATCCTTCCACCAAACATCCTTCTCGTCCCTGAGGCGCGCGGCGGCCGCGCTGCCGGCGGAGAAGTAGCGCAGATGGAAATTCCCGGCGAGCAAGGCGGCCCTAGAGGTCTGACCCGAACATCCGACGGATGAAGTGCATAGGGAGTAGAGTAGGCGCGTCGCAGAGGATCGGGCCGTGCGGGCTGCCATTTTCGTCTGAGGGTTTAGGGAAAAACCCTGCACTTCTCACTGCCTTCAACGATGAGTAGAACTCCAGATTTTTTATTTTATTTTTTTTTTAGTGCATTTTTTCTTCAGGGTCCTTTCGGTAATTTCACATAGTTCGAAAATTTCTTATTGAAATTATAAAAATGCACCGCCATTTCTTTCAATTTCCTTTCCTTTTTCTCTTTTGCTTTCTAATATATTTAAGAAATATCAAAACTTTTACTATAAATAAACCTTTTGTTAAATTATGATATATTTATTTCCCAAAAATATTTTTCATGTGAAATGTTTTTTTAAAGCTTTAACACCAGAAATTTAAAGGTCGCACCACGGAATATTCGACCTCGGGAACTTTAGGTCCGAAATTTAACCTCCTATTGCTAGGCTAACATACACACAGTCCTCGTACGAAATGTTGTTATACAGAACAGGGCAAGTACCAAAACATGTAGTGCCAGTTTCTTGCTGGGCTAATTTCATTTCAGCACAAACAATGAAAAATAAGGAATACCATCGTCTCAATCTTTATTTAGCCAAAGAAAATAATACCCCTTTCCCCTCCAAAAAAAAGAAAAAAGAATGAAATTTATGAGCATAGCTTTGTTACACTGGCTGTAACTGCAGGTTATTGTGTTCTCCATCTTTTTGGGAAGTTGATCCTTGCTCCTGCTGCTTCATCTCCTGGTGCGGAGGCGGATTTATGACGGTCGCCTCCGAAGCAACGCCCTCCGACAAATGATTCTTCATCTCTCTATGCTCCTGGCATATTGCACACCAGTGTAGGCAGCAGTGCACCATACATGGATCACATGGTGAATCCTTCCAAAACACAAGAGGAAGCGAACAAACTTTCAGTCTCTTTTCTTTTTTTTCAGATTATGAGAAGCAAAGGAATGGCAATGTGGTATCTTGTATCTAGTTACCTTGAGGTGGTACTTTCTCTGCAGTAACTGTCGACCCATGCCGGTGTAGATGCCACATACCCACCATGCGAATAACAAGCCTTCAGTGAGAAGGCAGGCTGTGTCTGGATCTATACCGTTGCAGGCTGCTGTAGCAATGGCAAGAGCAATGCCACCTTCTATGCATACCGCATGACTGATGCACGCGCTTCTCTCAGGTATGTCGTCATTCAAGGTTGCAACATTTCGCCCGAAGAGTACACAGGGGCAAAATAATCCTGTTAGGCCTATATTTAGAGAAGATGATCAATGATACTTGAACCGTTTACTCATTCAATATCCAAGCTTAGAGTGTGACTCAAGGAATTCCGGATGTGCAAACCATATGACTAGAATCACATTGTTGTCAAGATGGTTATACAGGATTTCTCAGTTTGAGCACAGATCAAATTGCATAGAATGATGAAAACAACGAATACAAGTCAAACAAGATCGGCCTCTTACATAAGTCATCAAGTCCAGTATGCTAATATATCCATAAATTGAACAGATAAAAGAGATTCCTAAAACAAAATCATAATTTCATACTGCATGCAGTACATGCCCTACGGTCCTCAAGAAAATTCATAGATTCATATTTTAACCGTAAATTAGAGGGATCTTAGCCTTCAGCAATAATTTGCTTAAATTCATGAATACTTACAACTGTCACGATCTTCACTGCAACCAAATATCCCCGTCACCCAATCTTCATCAGCTGGAGGAGAGTAGCTCGGTGGTAAAGTTTGTCCGCACTGTTCACATCTAGGAGCATTTACCTGTTGAGGAAGAACATTATGAGCACTTAGAAATGAAAAAAACAGAACATATAAACTTCAAGTATTCGAGATTGAGCAATAAATATATCCAGAAAATCAAAATACTTAACATGATTTACTGATGTTAAAGAGCAGAACAAGATCAGGGAGGTTAGTCATAAAACAAAGCAATACTTCAGGTTCAACCAAGCCATTCTGATCCTAAGCAGAAAAACGGTTATCACAATGTATTATCAACTATCACAAAACAAGCACTAACCACATTATCTTTTGATCAGACTTTCATCGAACTAAATCCGTTACCCCGAATCGGAACCCTCAACAAACAAACCCCTGGCTCAGCATCAATTTCCAGAATATAATATATCTCCATTGAATTTAAAGCTGCTATTATTTGCAGATCGAAGCATTGAAGAATCATGATTGAACTTTACTTTTCAGTATGCAATGTATTTCACACGCATTACGCAAACAATCCAATACATTGGCCACAATCACTCCGCAGATACCCAGATTTGTCGACTGTCGACAATGATTCAAAAATTCAATGAAAATTACTGATCACAGCCTACAGCACAATGCAGCCAACTAAGAACGCCTAATTTCGAAAATCACAACACACAAATTCACAGATCGGTTAAATTAACACAAGCTCTCGCTTACAGGGGCTAAATCGCAAACGAAATTCGTTAAAAGCAGAGATAGAAATCGAAATGTGAGTTCGCATTGTGCCTACCGCTGCAACATCAATGGGCTGATTGAGTTCGCCGGGGGTGATTTCCTGCAAAGACGACTGGTCTTTCGTCAGCTTCACGTACGTCCCCTCCGCCATTTCCGACCACTCGCGTTCACCTTCAAAACATCCGCGTTAATCAACCCCTCGCATCACTCTGCAGAAATCCTTATGCAAAAATGCAGATCACACAACTGCACGCAAAGAGAGAGAGAGAGAGTGTGCGAAACAAACCTTTGCTGGAAACGCAAAATTGGCTTCAAATCTGTGAAACGCCAATCTCACTTTAGAAATCGTCACACATCTTCGCCATAGAATCAACTCTCTCTCTCTCTAGACTTTATTATTTTAGCTTAAAATAAAAATATTAGATACGATTGCAGTATCTCTTTTCTACGCACATTACAATAATAATAAATAAATTTACACTAAAGTCAAAGCAATTAATTAATTAGAAAGGTAATGCTATTTTTTAATTGCCTAATCCCATTCACGAAATCTAATTACCCTTTAAAATCGAAATTATATACTCCTTACTTTTATAGAGAGAGTTTGATTCATATAAATATATATTTATAACTATATAAGGTATAAATGATGAAGATCCGATCGAGTAGTAATTTGCACATTTTTGGAATTGATTATGCAGATTTATATACTCACGTCCCAACGAAATTTTTACGTTTTTTTAAACCGGAGCGGAAACATAACAAAATCAAGTTATATTTATAACACAATTTTCATTCACCAACTGCAAATCATTAGTTATACAGATAATGGTGTCTAAAAACTGTACCAACTGCAATTCAAAAACTATGCAGTGGCAAATTAACCATAATAAAGGGAAATTCAACATCAAACCCTAACCCTAAAATCAGAAGATTAATTATTCATCAAACCATTAATTCAATTCAATGGAATCCATTTCTCTTCTCCTTCTTCTTCTTGCAAAGCTTCACAAACTCCTCCACAACTTCCTCAATTTCTTGATCTCCCTTCGCCTCGAGTTTCTCGCTCATAGCCCTCGCGTTCCTCCTCACCGCGTCTCCGCCCTCCTCGGCCACGACCCGACGTATCACATCCGCCATTGTTTCCCTCTCGAGAGCCCCTCCGTCGTCCCTCATCACCTCCAACCCGACCCCGATCTCCTCGACCAGTCGCGCGTTCAGCGGCTGGTCGAGGTGCATGGGCATGGCTATGATGGGGACTCCAAACCTCATGCTCTCCATCATTGAGCTGCAGCCACAATGGCTTATGAACCCACCCACACTCTCATGCCCTAATATTTGAGCCTGTGGGGCCCAACCCTCCACCACCAAGCCCCTACCCTTCACCCTCTCGAGAAACCCTAGAGGAAGGGAATCTTCTAGAACATTCTCCCCACCTTTTGGAAACCTAACCACCCATATGAAGTTGAAGTTGGAAAGTTCCAAACCATGAGCAAGTTCTAACATATCTTCTTTTGTAAGGAAATACTCACTCCCAAAAGAGACAAAAACCGTTGACTTTTCTCCCTTTTTGTCGAGCCATTTTATGAACTTTGACCCTTCTTCTTCATGGATAGTACTAGTTTCTTGAACTAGGGCACCCACAAAAACAACCTTCTTCTTCAACAAGGTTTGCAAGTGGTCGCTATACTTCGACTCGATTTCTCGAAAACCCTTGATCAAGACGACGTCGGAGGACCTCTCGACGCCCAAGAAGGCGTTCCTCCGAACGCTCTCGTCCGCGGCCAAGAGGGCGGAGCGGTGGGGGAGCTCGTAGTCGCGGTAGTAGATCTCCTTGAATGGGAAGTCGGCGGCGGGGTTGGCGAAGGAGTGGAAGAGGTAGGCCATCATGGTGGCGCTACTAGTGACGAACTCCACGGCAGGGACGCCTAGCTCCGCGGCGGCCTTGGGCGCCCACGGCTGGAGGAAGTCGTAGACGAGGAGGTCGGGCTTGAGGGAGGCGAGGAGGCGGCGGAACTCGGCCTCCGCCATGTCGAGCGACCGCTTGAGCCTCGGCATGAGCTCCGGAGGGAGGCCGTTGGTGGTGTGGTAGCAGCGGGGGAGGAGGTCCGTGGGGAGGCGGAGCTCCACGAGGCGGACGGAGGCGGCGTACTTGTCGCCGATGGCGTGCTCGACGGAGCGGAAGTTGGCGGAGGTGGAGCAGAGGTGGATGACGAAGTTGCGGCGGCTCAGCCGCTTGGCGAGCTCGAGGTAGGGGGAGATGTGGCCGTGGGCAAGCCAGGGGAACATGAGGATGTGGGTAGTTTGGTCATTTCGCAGGGGAGCCATTTTCGTGAGGTTTAAGGAATCCATGCAAGTGAAGTTAACAGTGGTCGGAATTCTTGATTTTTGTGTGAGTTTGAATGTGGAGAAGAGGAAATGGCGTCGCCGTTTTATAAAGAGGTTGAAGAAGAAGTTTCCATGTTTAGGGTTTGGAGTGAGTAAGGTATGATTTTAATGTGTTACCGTTTTCGAGTGAATATTTTTTCCTTACGTAAGAGAATCGTTATCCGTTTCTGCATGGAAAGGTTGAGGCGAAATTAAGAAAACAGAATAATTCAGAATTTAATCTTATATTTGGCCTATATGCTTTTTTACTTTTAATCTTCTTTTTAAATATATTTCGTTCGTCTCGTTGATGAAAAGTTCGTTCCAGCTCAAACTGAAACGGATAGACATGGTGGGAATGTGGAGGTTAAACATTTTTATGTATCGATATTTGCCGTCAAATTCATGACATTTTCCAGATTCATAAAATTATAATTATTATTAATTAATTAATTTCATCTATAATTGCCTCGTGATTACTAATTAACGTACGTGAAGTTATTTACTTGCCATTTCGAAATATTAGAGGAATTTGGAATATTCCGACAAGTGATAGAATATTCTTGAAATATTAAGACAATATATCTTGCAAAATCTTCATTCTATGATTCTATCCATTGATATCTAAGTATGATTTTGCACTTCAAGGGGGATTAATTTTTTCCAAAGTGAACTAAATAACTACGTATCCCACATTTTTTGTGAATGAATCGAGTTTTATTTCCACACTATCATGAATGTCCCAACCGATAATAATGTATGTGTGTTGACCTAACGGTAGAGTTAAGTTTCGGACCAAAGATCTCGAGTTCGAGTTCTTCGTGATGCGGCTTATTGGAATAATTATACACTAATCCTTAATTATATATACGAATAGCAATTTCACATAGCAAGCTGGTAAGGATAACATACAGTCCGAAATTCACAAAAGAAAGCTCTTTATATATGGATCGAAGTTAACTCTCCTACGTTCGGATGCAGCTGTAATAGACAATTACACATTCTGTGCAGGTCAAAGAATAGCTCATCTATTTCGCTCAAAGACAAAAAGGAAAAAAGAAAATATCGTCTCAGGTCAGCCAAAGCTTCGGGGCGCTCAACTCGCGATCACCAGCAGAACCATGGTTAGCTAGCTTCTGAATACGCGAAGAAAATTCCTCGGCCTATCGAAGACAGAAGGGGGCACAAGTTGGTATATGAACGATTACATGTCATTGTTATTTGCAGCAATTCATTCTCATGCTACGATGGAAGTGAAGAAGTTATGTGTGAGATAGAGAGGGAGCTGACCTTCTCATCAATCCACATCAACGAACTCAGTTGATTGTTCAATATGCGGACGACGACGTCAAGGGGAGTCATTCCATCTGTTGCCTCAACATCTCCCCCCTGAGGCACAGTGAATTATTTATTGACTGACTCCTTATATCTCATTAAAGAAAAGGAGAATGAAACGAAATGAAATGAAAGGGGCATACTTGAGTAGCATTAAGAGTGTTTATAATTGACTTGATCTGTTCAGTCATCTGCTCGAGTCCTCGCTCTATTACTTCAGCCTGATCGTACCTGAAATAAGAAAATAGATTTTTTTTGCCCATCAACGGCTACTGACTTTTGGAAAATAAGATACCAACAGGTCTAACCAATCATAAGTCCTTCCGTCCAAGTACTATTAGTGAAATCATAGTACTAAATAGAATCTTTATATTAAATCTGAGCTTACATTGCATCCCTTGTAGATGCAGCATCATCATCAAGAAGTAATCCACGCTCCTCTTTGTACAGTCGTTCAGCTTCCTCCTCCATGCTTTGCAGGGCCTTGTCAACCTAACATGAGAAAAATGTAAATTTCTTGATGAAGATCAATTAGGTTGCCATCTTAACATTATACTATTACAGCAGGTTTTTGACTTTATTAGAACTGAAATTCTCCAAAAAATCATTCCGAGATGGTTACAAGCTACATTAAATCATTGTTATGAGTTTTGAACAATCTTCGAATCTAAGGATTTTAATTATCATGAAGATTCAATTTCTGATACAAGAAGAAGCTTATCCTGTTTTTCCTTCTTCACTTAACCCCAAATATAACTTGTAAAATGCCATGAAGGACATTCAACAAGATATAATGTGAAGTGGAAAATGAAGTTTCCATAATTATAAAAGAAGATTAGATACCTCGTCTTGATGAGTTTCAATTAGCTCCAGCTGCCGCTCCAAACTACCTTGTGTTTCAACTACTTTTGCAACTTCACTCTGAGTGAATAATAAGAATAATAGTCAGTACGAGAACCAGAGAAAGGCTATGGTGCCAATAAAAAAATTGGAATGCAAAACACTTGCAGCTCCTCTTGGAGTTAATATTAGAAAATATAGTTAATGCAAGAGCCACCAATTAAATATGACTCCGACAACTATATTAAGATACAATGCAATATGCATAAGATGTTTTACTTCAAGTGTCACTCCCAAGAAAAGTTTATTTTGAAGTGGGGTAAGAGCATTCATCAGAGTACAACTTCAACTCTGATAAACTTTCATTGCATAACGCAAATTGTCCATGGTCTTAAACTTCATATTTCATGCACAGAATTCGAACCATACTGCATTCCCTCAAAGAATAGTAAGACAAACTAGATCCGCATAACAAAATAGAGGAAAGGGAAAACACAAAGCTTCCCAGACACTGAAGGAGTCTTAGCAAATTCCAATAGTTTTTGAAAATAGGTGGAACTGCTTTAAATGAATTGATGACAATTAAAGGTCATTCAACCATCGAAATTATACAAATACATTAACCTGAAATTTCCAAAAAAATAAAAATGGGAACCATACATTTACTCAACCAAGAAACATAAAGAAAAAGCATGTTTTCTACCATGACACTATTAAAATACCTCAAGAGTGAGAAGAATATCACGATTCTGCAGAACCCTGCGGTCCCAATCAGCTATAGCATTAGCTTGTTTCCTGAACTTCCCAGTACGCTCCTGCAGTTCTGCATTCCATTCTTTAATGATCTGCAACAGACTAAGGCATGAGAATTGGAGTACAGGCACAAAAATTCAGGCATACTAACAGTAGAGGGATGAGTCAAACTGAGTGTAAGAAACTAAGCAGGCATCTATTTATCTATAAACAAATGAAAAATGCTAAATTTGGAAGATAGTCAAATTGGTTAGCCAATATACATAGGCATTTTGGGGGGAGTGACTTTTGCCAAATTTTGTATACTCATTTACTCCTTCCTTTTTTATCATTAGGATGGGAAGGAGAATAAAGAGCAAAAAAGATGTTTGCCACTGCTTGAAGGCCCTGAGTTATATTGACTACTGAACAAAGTGATTGAAGGTAAGAACAAATATTACCTCCTCAACTGTTCTACCAGTAATTTCAGATGGCAACTTTGGTGTGGAAGCTGGTGCTGTAGCTGGCGCAGTACTGGAGGCTGGAGCAGTCCTGGAGGACAATCATTATCATGCAGTAATCAGTATGACAAACTTCAAATGTTTATGATGTAGTATAATAACTAATAGTGCTGAAACACACAGCATGATGATGATAAGAATCGTGCAACTACTCCACTTTGTAACTAACTACAGGTGAATTAGCCAGTACACCCCCCACCCCACCCCCGTTTTCAAATCCATGATGATCCAAATTGATCGAGATTACATAATATAGAAAGACACGGTACTACTGAAGACCTTTTAATCATCCAGACCAGACTATTCAAGGGTTAATAATTAGAGCTACACTAAATTTTGTCTCATGCAATTTTCCAAGCAACACTTGAAGTGTATAAATGACATAATTAACAAAATTCTGCCGAAATGTGCACCAACTCAGGACATTGAACTAATCTCCTCTACTGAAAGAACAAAAAAAAATAACTTGAACATAGGAAGAAGTACAGACCCACTACTGGAAGCTGCAACAAGGGTAGATGATGTTTGAGCAGCAGAACTGGTACTTAAGCTCAATGTGGGTGTTGAGCTCGGAGCTGTAACACCTACATTTATTTTGAGATTGGAATAACACCAGTCAGCCAACAAAATATTGTTACAGTGTAAGGAAAAGGTATCAAAAGTAAATAAGCAATAGTAAGTCCGCCAGTGATCTAGTATACAACATCGCGAGAAAGCCACTGGATTAGAAATAGATGTTTAACAGTAAACATACATCAACTCCAACAGAGTTCTGAATATATTAAACATTACTGGGTCTTTGAACTCAGAATAACCAATAGTCTAGAATCTCTATCTATTAGCGATTACGGTCAAAGACCAAAACAGTGTGCAATATACTATCTACCAGAAACATAACTAAGTGAACAGACATTATGAATCTATGCAAGTCTTCTCAAGTTTATTCTGTGAAAAGAAGGATGAGCAAGCTCGGTGTGAAACAGGTGTGAAACAGAGGCAGCATAATTAACGAAAACGGTCAACAACTTCAAGTAGATTCATAAGAACATAAAGACTGAATGGAGTCAGAGATAGGAAAGTCTCACCAAATGAAGGCAGTGCTGTGCTTGGTTGTGCTTGTGATGAAGAAGCTGCAGTTGAAGGTGATTTAAAAGATAATGAGAAAGAACTTGAGCTTCCAGAGGATGATGCTGGCGTACTAGCTACCCCGAAACCTGAAAACCCTGAAGTTGGAGCAGATGCAGTGGTTGCCGGAGCGGACGTCGTCAATGCTGGAAACGTCAAACCAGTACTAGCAGTTGTTCCAGCAGAAGACGCACTCGTTGAAGCCGGAGCTGAAGCAGTGGTCGCGGTAGTAGTCGGGGTAGTTGAAAACAGAGATAACTGATTCGCTGAAGCTGATGTACTTAATAGCGAAGAGGCCGACGAAAATGAAAAACCAGGTGAGGAAGATGCAGCTGTCGTGGCCGATGCTGAAGAGGCAGAGCTAGTGGTGCTCTTCAAAAACGAAAAACCAGTAGAAGAATTGGTAGAGGCAGAAGCCGAAGGAAACGAAAATGCAGAAGCAGCTGAGGCCGATGATGCAGGTAGTGAAAATCCAGGCGCTGCAGAAGTTGAAGCAGGCGCACTGGGGAAAGAGAACCCGGTTGTTGTAGCAGCTGAGCTTGAAACGGAGAATCCTGGGGTCGAAGCAACAGAACTGGGAAATGAAAACCCAGTAGCAGGGGAGGACGAACCTGCAGAAGCGGTGGACGGGGCCACACTCAAGGTCGACCCAAATAAGGCGCTGGAACCAGAAGTTGATCCGGTAGTTGCCCCAAAGAGGTTACCTCCGGTTGAAGCTGAGGCTGAAGATCCAAAAAGACTAGGCGTCGTACTCGCCCCGAATTGAGGCGCTGTAGTTGCTGCTGCGGCTGGGGCTGTACCGAACGAGCCGAATTTCCCCGTGTTCAGGGCCAATCCCGACCCGAATGCTGATGCAGTGGAGGGTGTGGATGATCCAAAAAGGCTGGGAGTTGAAGCATTGCTGACAGCAGCTGCTGAAGATGCTGAAGGTGTATTGCCAAAGAGGCTGGGAGTCGGAGCACCGGACCCGAACAAGTTGGATCCGGTGGCGGGGGATCCGAAATTCGATGGGGCGCCAAAGGGAGACGAGGAAGGCGGAGGAGCTGATGAAGCGGGGGTCGGAGTAGCAGAGCCGAACGGGCTAGATGTCGGGGCAGTGCCTGAAGCTGAGGATCCGAAAATGCTAGAAGTGGGAGCTCCACCGGAACTTGCGCCAAAACTGGATCCGAATAAATTGGGAGTGGCCGCCGATGACCCGAATGCCGAGGACGCGCCGAATGTAGAGGAGCCGAACGGAGAGGCGGATGAGGCGGTGCTAGGGTTCGAGCTAAAGCCAAACGACGGTGTGGAAGCGGGGCTAGGGTTCGAGCCAAAGCCGAAAGACGGTGCAGAGGCGGCCGATGACGGTGCCGCTCCGGTGCCGAAGGCGAATGGCGAGGAGGAAGCCGTTGCGCCGAAAGAAGGTGCGGCGGTGGAGGCCGCCGGCGTCGCCGCGGAGGGTACGCCGAAAGAAGGTGCGGAGGAAGCAGAGCTAGGATTTGTGAAGCCAAATGACGAGGAAAATGGGGAGGAGGAGGAGGAGCTGCCGGAAAATGAGAATCCCGTGCCGGCCATGGCGGTGGGCGGCGGAGGTGCTGCCGTGAAACTTACGCTGATACGGCGGAGATGGGTTTCATCAGGGTGCGGGGGGAAACGAGGGTTTTAAAATTTGGGGGAAATTTGGAACAAAAAAAATTACTAATTGAAAAAGGGTAATTCTAAATATAGCCCCCAATTTACTAATCATAACCCCCACTTAAAAATATAAATAAAAATTAATATCAATTTTACAATTTGACCCCTAATTCTTTAATTGTATAGCCTCCACCACTTATATCTCCAATTAATTAATAATTAAACACAAATTAACAATGGACATAACCCCCAGAGCCTAGATCGTGTAGCCCCCAATTAATTTCTCCAACTCAAAACGAAATTCAGGCAAGAAGAAAGTGAAGGCGCGAAGAGGAAATGGTAGCCAATTGACGTGGCGGCTGTAATACCCCGTCTTTTACGAGTAAGTTTTGATATAAATTGAAAATTCAAAGTTTAGACGATTCGTGCCCGGGTATTAAAAATATATATATATATACATATATATATTCCAACATTATTTTTTCTATTATTATATGATTAATGTAATTAATTATTTTCTTATAGAAATAGTTAATTATATATTAGAAGTTTGATCATGTGATTAAGTTTAGAATTTAAGTTAGTAATCATTTATAAGGATAATAAATAAATACATAAATATATATAAGTGTGTGTATACAATTGTTTTAGAGTGTGCATTATGTTCGTATGGGTGCATGAGCAATTGAAGAAAAGAATTAAAAAAATGCTTAGACTTATATCTTTTCTTTTATTTCTTTTATCTAGTCTAGGAAGAATAGATTAACTTTATAGGGAAATTTTATATTAAAAACATAAAAGTATGGAATTCACCCACCTCACCCTTACTTTCTACCACAAATCAAGGAATTCAACCCTTTTTCCCTCCCCACTTCACACTCGGCTAGAACAAGAGAAAGAGAGAGGGCTGCCAGAGAGCGAGATAGAGAGAGAGAGAGGGAGAGAGACGAGAAGCCTGAAGTTGAAGCTGAAGCAACTTAGAGCTTGGGAGAACAAGGTACTTGAGAAATAGGAAGAAGAAGAGGAGCTAATCTTGCACCTACGGGAAAAGATTAATTATCTAAGGTTCTATTTCCTTCAACACAATCCTTAATTTTGAAATTTAAGATTTTAGGTAAGTATCTTAATAATTAAGGGGTTGATATGTCATAGAATTATTGATGATATTTCTTATATAAATACTTTGAATACATAAAATATTATATATTTAGGCTATGACAAAAATTGATCTTGAATGAATAACCACCTTTAGGTTATAATTTGGATGAAATATTGAGATGGTGTGTGCAAGTTTAAAAGCATGTATAGGTTATAAGAATGTATTGAAATCCTTAATATTTAAACTAAGGGAGGGTCAATCGGTTGTATCCCTAAGAAAATTTTTCTATCTTTCTTCTTCGTTTATCTTTATGAATAAACATACATATTGGACAATGAAGTCAAAAGTTAATACTAATGGGATTCTTAAATTTCGATAATCTAGTTATATAATGATGTTGGATTTTTGTTGAATAAAAGTCATGCATAATAAATTGTAAATAGTGATATGGAATGATAAAATAAAATAGGAGTTGTGATACATGAATTATTGAAAAGAAAGTAAGTATTACTAGTGATGATTTCAGATTTACATGCTAGCCTTTGGGATAAATGATAGTAGTAAACCATATGACTAGAAATGTCTGAGCAAGTCTATTGCCCTGTTTTTCGTATCTGTCACAGCAGCCCCTTTCAGACCCGATTCTGGGCGTTTCCTCCGGTTAAAACCTAGCATAATAGGTACCATTAGAAACCTCTTTTCATTAGCTTTCTAACGGTATCTTCGGATTTCTAATCGAACATCACATGAGGGAGTTATGAACCTCCGAAGTCATAGTGTATAATCTGTCTGCGGAAACTGTACCTCAACCTTTCTGTTATTATTCTGGTCGTTTACTCCAGTCAAAACCTAACAAAATAGGTACCCTTGGAAACCTCTGTTCGTTGGCTTTCCAAACCTATTTTCAGATTTTCATTTGGAGTTAAAACGAAAAAGTTATAGTCCTTTGAAGTTAGGTTGTGCAGTCTGTCGCGGGAATTTCATGGCGACTTTATCGTAGTGATTTCATTGTTCGTTTCACGTCACAATCTAAAATGAATTGAAGGGTTTTAAGGTATATGGTCTGGGATTCTTGTTTATGTCTCCAATTTGATTGACGAGTGCCCAATAAAGAAGTATTTAAGTCGTTATGTTAGAATGGGAATATAGATTTCGTCATAGCTTTAATTTCGTAGTCTTTGCCTTGACTTATCGATTTTGATGTTGCGGGTTACTTTTGATTGTCATATTAAGTCCTAATAATTCATGTTTTGATCTTGGGGAACTTTCATTAGGATATGTAGAAAATAAAGATGATATTTTAAAAAAGAATATTGCATGAATCTTAGTTATTGTGACATAACTTCAAGAGCATAGATTTACTTGATTCCATAATTGAATCAGATACTAAAAATGACTTCTAGTTGAATTTAGTCATTCTATGCATATGAGATTAAGCCTTTTAATCTAGTTTAATAACTAAAAGATTTCAATAAAGGTTGTTATAAGATCTCTAGTGAAGACTTATGATATTGTTGGTGTTATAAATAGAGAAATGGTTTTTGACATAGTTAGTTAAGTTTTCAAAACACAAGTATAGCAAGTCAAGGATTTAGTCATCTCGTATTTATGTGAAGTTAAGCTTGGAATACCTTTAAGATTAGACCTTTATCTTGTAGGATGTTTTGAGGAAGGGCAATAATCAATTGGACCGAGTCGTGATTTATATCTACGGAAATATTCCATCAAGGTGGGCTATTTACTTTCCAAACATATTTTGAGTTATATTATGCTCTGATATTTACAAAATGAAAACTGTTTATCCATAAAATGTTTTGTGCGCTCTACATGTTTAATGCTCTGAAGTTAATCGATCGAGGTTCATTGCTTGTCTAACACGCTAGCTTTGAATTGTGTATACACCCTGGTAGTAATGCGGAGGTTGATCTCTCTCGTGTTCTATCTTCGACTGGGATTCTCTGGGTTTCGACCCGAAATCCAAAAATGAATGTTAATGGATCCGACAGTGGCTAGAGGTCCGGGATCACAGTAAGAGTAACTGTAGAGTGTGACAAGTGCGCGCAAAGGAAAATGATAATGTTTTGGCATACTTAGATGCATTTCTTTTACAAAACTTCTAAGTTATGTCTTATGATGATGGATAAACTGTATTTTGTTTTATGTATGTATATCTAATGTTAGCCCACTAAGTACATTAGTACTTAGCCCAAATATTTTCCAAATGTTTTCAGGTTAAGTGACGGTGTTGACGGGGCAGAGCTGAGGCTAGGGTTCTCCTATTCTATTAGCTTCCGCTAGTATCTCATCATTTTTGTTGAACTCTTGATTTTATCTCTTGAACCTCTTATGTCCCTTGTAAAGAGCTTAGATTTTTTAGCTTCTTTATTGTATAGAGTGTATCCTTCATAGTTATGTTAGAGCCATTTGAACTTGAAACGATCCTTATGATATAAATGAATGTTTATGTTGGGTATCTCTTGTCATTTTTATTTTAGATTAGCTTCTATTTCAAAGGTGATGCTGTCCAAATCTTTCGGACATTGTTCTTTTTATCGATAACTTATTTATTTAAGATAAGACAAGTTTTCCCCCGTTCTTTCCCCGCTTCTTTTCCCCAACCTCAGTCACGCCTCATTCGTGTGTCCTCTTTAGAAAAGTTGGGGCGTGACAGCGGCGCCACGAACGAGCAGGACAATGGCTGCAGCAGCAACTCAGACGGAGACTCTTGCAGCAGCAATTCGGATTTGGTTCCTCGAATTGGTTCCGTTCTTCCATGTTGAACTGCAGACGAACGTAGTTGGAGGGCTACAATTCATAATGAATTGATGTGTGTGAGGGTTGTAGAATAATTAATCTATATTTGTATTTTGGAATTATGTTAGTACTCCGTATTATATAGGGGCTATCATTATTTATCATAGTTAGAATCAAATTGGGGGTTATACTTAATCGTATTAGAAGTAGAATCAAGTTGGAGGCTACACAATTTTTTTAGGGTAAGGGGCTACACGTTCTGTTCTTTTCTTCTTTTTTTTTTTTAAAAAAAAATTTAAGGGGCTACACGTTTTTTAGTTTCTTGGTGGGGGTTAAGAAAGTGGATTAAAAAAAGGGCAAGATATTAATTTTTATTTATATTTTTAAGTGGGGCTATGATTAGCAAATTGGGGGCTATATTTAGAATTACCCATTGAAAAATATAAATTCAAATCTTGAAAAAATATAGTAATTACATTTAAGCCCAAATTAAGCCCATTATCGTACAGGCCCAAAATATTCAAATAAATTCTTTCCGGTGGGCCCAAGATCCTAATATCTATATATATATATATAAAGAGATTACAAAAATAGCAGTTATTGATTTAGCATTGATTTCGGGGTCAATTTTGTAATAAATGAAAATTTCAGGGGTCTAAACTTAAATAATACAAGTAACAATGTGAACACAAAAAAAATAATACGTAATCTTCTCTTCTCTATTTCCCCTCTTCTCTTTCCTCCTTGCCACTTGGCAAATATTTATTGGTTCTTCTCTTTCCTCCTTGCCACTTGGCAAATATTTATTGGTGAAAATAATTACATCAAAATAAATCTTATTTTCAAAATAATGTAGATAAATATTTATTTAAAAAAATTAAAAATTATACCAAAAATTATGATTTCCAATTCTCTACAAATAGACATCAATATCTCTATACTTTGAATCACAAAAAAAAAAAAAAAAAAAAAAAAAAAAAAAAAAAAAAACTCATCTCATTTTCTATTACTTGATATTTTGATTTTGTATTTCAAACAATTGTAATTTTGTATTTTAACAAATATTTATAATTTACTTTTATTTTCTTTAATGTCACGTGTTAAATTATCTCCTATTTATTCTGATTTTTTTTTCTGTAATTTTTATTTAACTTAGTGGTCTAAAACAACAAGATATCGGCCCAAGTTTAATGGACCCGAAAATATAACAGAAATAAAATAAATATATCATACATTGGGTGACACAATATTTATAAGTCACCTAAAAAAAATCATGAAAAAACTAATTGTTCATATATGTAAATTTCATAAACAAACTATAATTTACTGTTTTCACTTAAATCAAGACATGACTTTACATTTTTGTTTTTTTTGTTTTTTTTTTTAATTCACATTTGCAAAATAGTCTCTTTTTTTAGGGTTCAGTTTCTTTTAGGATTCATTTTTTTTTTTTTTTTTGGTAGGATTTAGTTTTTTTGATTTAGTAACTCACGTTGACGCATCAGGCGTGACGACAAATGTTGTATATAAGGAAGTGTTCTGAAATGTATAACATATTGTGTTGTTGTAGTGCACTAACATTATATTTGTCTGCTCTTAGTGTGTGTATGTTTACGTTTGGTTTCGCTGCTCTTATTAAATATTCGTAACTTACGGTGTCGCGCATTGTCTGCTCTTAGTGTGTGTATGTTTACGTTTGGTTTCGCTGCTCTTATTAAATATTCGTAACTTACGGTGTCGCGCATCGCGTGTGGGCGAGTATTCGTAACTCACGTTATCGTGCATCGCGCGTGGGCGAGTACTAGTTCCTAATAATCCTTTTTCAAAAACGCAAACACAATAGATCAAATAATCGAAATTCGATGCTAATTAGCACAACAGTCGAAATATCAAAGCTCGATTTATATTATTATTCACCTTTTGTACATATATAAGTGATCGAACCCCAACTACCGCTCCACTCCAAACCCGAACACCACCTCGTCATGTTTAGCAATCTCTCCCGACACGAATCCGAGACTTACAAAAGAATGATAGAATTACCAATGCTAGAGAATGATGAGGGAGGCAATGTTAGTAATAACAATATGGTGGTAGTCAAGTTGGGGCTCAACGACTATAGTCTACAACCCGTCCAACGTACCTCGGTCGGGGGTTTGATCTTACTCTTCGATCGAGGTAATGATCTTCGGGTATGCAACTAATGAGTATGTTCGGATCCCTGATCCTCCAGAGCAGTCGAGGAGCATTAATTATTTTGGATTTGGGTTGTGCAAGACGAGTTGTCAGTATAAAGTTGTCAAGATATCTGGAAAAGATTGTCAAGTGTACACTCCAGGGACGACCACGCGGCAGTGGAGAAGCGCCCGAGGAGTCGGGCCGGAACTTATGTCTAGTTACAAGCCAGAAACAGAGCTTGCATTTACGGGCGGGAATCTTTACTGGCTTGATTCTGAATCCGAGACAAGACTATGCTGTTTTGATCTGGAAGTTGAGACCTTTACCTATTTCACGGCCGCCCCTCCTCCGCCTCACCCTCTCTGAACGATTGTTTGTGCTTATGCAACGTCTCTCCTAGGTACGAAGAAGGTGGTGTTCGGGTTGAGGTGTGGTTGATGAACAAGGGTCAAGTTTGGAACAGAGAATTTGTGATTACGGCACGTCTTAATACATGTTATTGCCTTTTCCCTATCAAAATGTTTAAAGACGGTAGCATCGCTTTTGGTGAGAGTGAGAGAGATAGCGCCGATAGGGATGACAATCGGGTATGGCGGGTACGGATAGTGATTACCCATACCCGTACCCGCGAAAAATAATTGTACCCGCTACCCGCCCGCGACCCGCGACGGATACTATCCGCCAACCATACCCACCGCCCGCCGGTATCCGCCACCCGTCGGGTATCCGCCCGCCTGCCACCCGCAGATACCCGTTTACCCGCCACCCGCGGATACCGTTTACCCCCTCACCCGCCTGCCGGTGGGAGTAATTAATTTGTTTATTTTAATATTTTTTAATGTATTTCTTTTCTTTATTTTATAATAATATTGGAGTAAATATATTTATAAACATGAAAAATTAACTGATGGGAACATGTATAGTGCAGGTAATTTTACGGGTATTTTCGCAGGTATATCCGCAAATACTTTCACGGATATTATTAACGGGTAAACACGTATCGCGGGTACGGACAGTGATTATCCATACCCGTACCCAAGAACTAAATGGGTGATACATTTGTACAACGAAGCTACCCGCGGGTACTACATGCCCCTCAAACCCGCACCTATTAGGTTCGGGTACCCGCGGGTATCGGGTATCCACGGGTAAATTGCCATCCCTAAGCGCCAAGATGTTTTACTACGCAAAGGACGACACCGAAATCAAACAGTTTTACCCAATCGACTATCGAGGCAGAGTCGACGGCGTCGGAGATTTTTCCGACCAACATGTGTTTGAAACAGTTTGCTTTACCGCCGGAATGTATTTTGCCACTACAACCGTTTTCACTCCTAGCTAGAATATTCTCAAGGCCTTGCTCATGGAAGAGGACTTTCAAATTTTCAAACATATAGAATATAGAATAGGACGGGGTAGTTACTAGTTATACAGTGCAGTTTCTCCTCTCTGACTCTAACAAACAAAACCCATCACCGCCGTATCACCGCCGCCGCCGCCTACCGCCATGGCTGGCAAGAGATTCTCATTTTCCGGCAGTTCCTCCCCTTCCTCCACACTTTCCTCGACATTTGGCTTCGCCAATCCCAGCTCCACTTCCTCAGCAACTTCGTTCGGCTTACCCTCCGCGGAGATGCCGGCGGCCTCCACCGCCGCACCTTCTTTCGGCGCAACGTCTTCCTCGTCGCCAATCGCCTTCGGCACCGGGGCAGCACCGTCGTCGTCCGCCTCAGTAGGGCTGTCTAAGTGGTACCGGGAAATCGGGAGTACCGGTACCGTACCGGGTACCGGGTACCGAGTACCGGTTTTTCGGTACCCGGTACCATTATTTTCAACTTTTCCGGTACCCGGTATTCCCGTACCGTACTGGGTACCGTACTGGGTACCGGTTTAAATTTAATAAATAAATAATTATATATATATATATATATATATATATATATTATTAAATATAAAATTCAATTTATCAATTAGATATTACACAACGTAATCCCCCAATTCCCAAACTCAAACAGGCCCTACGAGACATTAAAATCTCTTACGGCAAATCGGAAAACCCCCAATCTCTCCATTCCTCACCAAGTCTCACCGCCGGCGCCGCCAATCCAGGCTTCCATTGTCACCGCTGCCGGCCGGCCAGGCCCGACGGCCCATCTCCTCCCAGCTCCCTTTCCTTTGCTCTGACATCCTCATTCGTCATTCCTCACCAAGTCTCCGACTCTGACAGTCGGCAGACTCGGCACCCATTCTCTCTCACGGTCTCACCTTACCACCGCCGGTCGCCACCTCCATTCACTCTCGCCGGCGGCACTGCATCTATTTCCAGAGGTAAGACAAATTTATTTCAGTATTTCACTATTTTTTTTTTTTCTGCGGCTTGCTGACTTGCTCTGTTGCTCAAATAGTTGATTGTTGATTGTTGATATTGTTAGAACATTATTAATCGAATTTGGTCAGTGCTATCTGCTATGTGCTCTGCTATCTAAGTTTCTTTGCTTACTGCTGCTATCTATTCTAAATGACTAAATTATAAGCTATTCTTTTGACTATCAGAGTATTGAATGGCGAGTGTACAAGAAGGTAATTATGCAGGCGATCATTTTGGAGAAGAGGAGTCGAATCCACAAGAGGAACAAAATCCGTCTCAGCCACCACAAAATGTTGCTACAAGGGCTGGAAAAAAGAAACAGAAGGCTCGTGAACTAACATCTGAAGCTTGGGTTGATTACGAAGTAGTTAATGTGGTAGAGGGTGAAGGGAATGAAGCAATTACTATAAGGAAAGGGAAATGCAGGCGTTGTGGCAAACTTATTGCAGCTCATTCGGACAGAAACGGTACCTCGGGATTGAGAAAACATACACTTTCATGCAGGCCTAAGTATGAAAACAAAGATTCTCAAACAAAGCTAGCGTTCATAGCCGGTGGCGATGAGGGGAGTAGTATATTAACAAGTTGGAAGTTTTCACAAAAGGATGGTAGGCTTGCATTATGTGAGATGATTATCCTTGACGAGCTCCCTTTTAGATTTGTGGAAAAGGAAGGATGTAGGAGGTTCGTTGTTCGTATTTGTCCCGAATTCAACGTTCCAAGTAGACAAACAATAAGAGAAGATTGCGTGAAGTTGTTTATTTTTACTTATTTTGCTTGTTTTGATTCATTTCTAGTGTTGAGAAACCTTGGTTTTGGTCGAGAGACAACTCAAGAGGGTTACGAGGGTAGTAGCAATCGCACATCCGTGATTAGTCCCGCAGAGTCTGGAATTGATACCGGTGGTCGCGATGTCCGGATTTCTTGATATGCTTTAATTATTACCATGTTAGTTCTGGGAATATTGGATTACAATATTGCAATTTGCAGCCATGGAGTCTTTGAATTTTCGGATGTTGCTTGTTTTAAATCTTTTGATTTGAATTTGAGTATTTGACTAGTTGAATGTTGATTTAAATTTTTATTTTAATTTTAAGATTGTTAATTTAACTATTTAAGATTGAATTAGATTGTTGTTGTAATTTGTATATTTTTTTTCCTATTGTTATTGGTTGTAAAATGATAAAATTTTACAAAACGAATTAGGTGAAATATTAACGAGGTTTAAAAAATAAGAAAAAAAATATACAATTAGCCATTTTTCATTACCTGCTGTTTTCTCATGTACAAATTTAGTTGAGTTGAGCCTACCAAAGATATTAAAAACTCATAAAAGCAACATGCATGAAAATTAATCTGGAAATTTTAGTTTCCAGATTTACAAGGTGAATTCATCAAAATACCAACCATTAACCGGTACCTTAACCGGTAATCCGGGAAATACCGGTACCGGCCGGTACCGTACCGGGTACCGGATAATATAAACGGGACGGTACCCGGTACCTAAATTTCCCATTATCCGGTAAACGGGAAACCGGTACCCGGTACCGGGAATCCGGTTCCGTCCCGTTTGACAGCCCTACGCCTCAGCACCGTCTTTCGGCTTTGGCTCTAACCCTAGCCCCGCTTCCACACCGTCTTTTGGCTTTAGCTCAAACCCTAGCACCGCCTCATCCGCCTCTCCGTTCGGCCCCTCTACATTCGGTGCATCATCGGCATTCGGCTCATCGGCGGCCACTCCCGATTTATTCGGATCCAGTTCTGGCGCAAGAACCGGTGGAGCTCCGACTTCTAGCATTTCCGGATCGACATCTAGCCCGTTCGACTCTGCTACTCCGACCCCCGCTCCATCAACTCCTCCGCCTTCCTCATATTCCTTTGGCGCCCCATCAAATTTCGATTCCCCCGTTACCGGATCCTCGAACTTGTTCGGGTCCGGTGCTCTGACTCCCAGCCTCTTTGGCAATACAGCTTCGGCATCTTCAGCAGCTGCGGCCATCAATACTACAACTCCTAGCCTTTTTGGATCATCCACACCCTCCACTGCATCAGCATTCGGGTCGGGATTGGCCCTGAACACGGGGAAATTCGGCTCGGCGGATGACGCGCCACCGCAGTAAGTCTTGTAAAAAAATTCGGGTTTCTTGTATTTTATGCTTCTTCAGATTGGGTCGACAGAGATTTAAACAAGATTGGTTTATCTCTATGATTAATAGGGTGGTTGAGGTTCTTATGGACCCGGACGTTTGGACAGAGATCGGGAAAAGACTCGAGATGAAGTCAATTGTAAGGCTGTCTTTCACAAACCACTGATTCCGTCATCTGATGAACATAGATGTGGTCTGGAAATCCACTTGCATGCGCGATTTCGACGTAGTAGACCCGGTAATAGTAGCATTCCCGTGGAAAGGGCTCTACGAAGCCATGTATGCATCTAAAAGACAGTCACTCTTTGGTTGTGGTATGCACGGTACGTGATAATTTCACTATTTGAATTTCATGTTAGAATAGATCTGACGGTCTTAGGTAATTTATCTAGTCAATCTCATCATTACTAGGTACCTTATACAAACTGTGAAGCCAAATGTGATGGCTGAACTGGTCGATTCCACACAAAAGGCATTGGTGGAAAATGTTAAGTGTGGAATCTGGATAATAGGTAATCAGCTTGCCCTTTAGATATGATATTGACATTTAGTTTCGATTTTAATTATTATGTGACTCTGCAAATTGGGAACAAATCCCATGCTCGGTTGAGGGGAAACAATGTAAGTACATTTTTCATTCTTTGATGTCGTTTTTAGATGTTGCATGAAGCTATAATTTTTTCTTGCAGTGATAATGGTGCACGTGGATGCAAGACAGATTGAAGATGTTATAAAAGAAGGGCCCACAAAGTGGGACGATCGTGCATACATATTCCACACCAGATATCACGTCAAGGAAACCGTCAACACAAGCACCTGTGGTTTATTTGACAAATGGCACGTGACAAAGGAAGTTGCTGGTATTTTTTATTACTTAGCTTTCGATTATCATGTCATAGTTCATATATGCTTGTTATATATGTTGAATTATACGTATTTCAGAGATTGCTTCAGGAAAATGGCAGGCACATGATGGTCGTGCCTATAACTGGAGCTGCAATTATCCCTCATCGTTTAAAACTGCTCATGCAGCTGCAGTTACCTGTAAAATCATGACGCCGAATCAAGGTTATATTAATTGCAACTCTTTCTATCTATTCTAATGTTGTTGTCATCCACTTAAAATAGTAAATTTTCAATTGATCTGAAATAGGTCTTATGTCTGCTTTTCTCTGAAAGAGAGATGGTAATGGAAGCGTTGTTGGACTGCGTATATCTTACATGCCAGTGTATTTTTCCCACTCCTGTTTTACAGATCATTGTTCCAGTTTAAGTAGTAATTCATATTTGGTTTATGAATCAGAAATTTCCCTTTTCTTCATGTTTGTGATTGCAGGCTGTAGATCTGATTGTTGCTTAGGAAGCTACTGGCCGGGCTCATATGCTTGAGATGCATGGGCATCCACCACCACTAGAATTACGTTAGGTAATTGGAAAGTGTAAGAAAAATGGACAACTGTTGATACATAGGAATTTTTTTTCAGCATAAACTCTCTGCTAAATGGTGTCATGAATCATATTGCACCTTGAAAGGCGTTATTGACCAACTGAGTCCACTTAATCTTCAGTGGCTTATGTTACTTTGTTGTTGCATCACATGCCTGTGTAAATGCTCGTTTTCAGTTACCTAAATTTACTAAAACTTGACTTCTCCTAAGTGTGCCTGGTATGCCATGCTCTTCTATAGCAGGCCTTATGTCACGGACTGAAACTTGTGCCCCACGAAGTTTCCTTCACTCGCCGTGCGGTCCTAGACTAGCTCGCCTCGATGCTAGCTAGGCAACCTTCCCATCAAGTCGCTTGGCTAAGAACACAAGAAGGCGAAGAGAGAGTTTGAGAGAATGCAAGAGAACTTCTATTGCTTGAAACTTGGACGATTACAAATTAATGGCCAAGGGCCTATTTATACAAGTGGGAGAGGGGTTCTAGATCTTTCCCATGTCTAGATCTTTCTATGGTTAGAGGCTTCCACCTCCTTCTATAAGCTTCTAAGAGATTCTACGAGATTCTAGAGAATTCTACGAGTCCCTACTATGTACAAGAGGATTCCGGAATGTTCCGCAAGGTGCCGGACTCATCAAGTAAATTCTAAATTATTCCGGGAAGCCTCCAAGACTTTACCCCTTCTCGAGCGGGGCGTGACACTTAGCTCATAAGCCCACATTCCCATCACCATCACCATCACTTATTATTCGCCATTTAACTTATGTGTTTGAGGAGAATTAATCCACGGAAAACTCACCTAAATGGAGCCTCTGATTTTGGGATTATCCTTCTCTAAGTAATACTTACCTTTTTTCTCTCAGTGTACGTGATTGTTCATGTATGTGTGTTGATTCCTGTTGTGTGTGTTTTTTTTAGAAATTATTTTTGCATAAGTTATACGTCCCTTTTCTCAGTTTTTTCAAAGGATGCATGCAGATCCTGGGAATAAAACTGCATTTGGCATTGATGTAGCTGACCTCGGGCTGTTGGAGCAGTGCCACAGGCTAGGTCATTGCTGCATCTGCTCTATTTGGTAATTCACTGCATAACTCTTTTTACCTTTCCTTCGAATCAACACGTATTTTGTCCGCCATTACTAACAGCTGAAAAGATTGGGAATGTGTTCTCTTACAATAACAGAACCTAAATGGTGTTATACCTTTGCATGTGATTTAATAATATAAATGACGAGTCTTGAAATCTGGCACGTCTTCATACATTGTATTCGGTACGAGGAAGCTGGCGGTGGTGTTCGGGTTGAGGTGTGGATGATGAACAAGGATCAAGTTTGGAGTAGAGAATTTGAGATTATGGCACGTCTTCATGACTTCATACATTGTATTACCTTTTCCCTATCAAAGTGTTCGAAGACGGTAGCATCGTTTTCGGTGAGAGTGAGAGAGAGAGAGAGAGCCAAGATGTTTTACTACCCGAAGGATGGCACCGAAATCAAACTGTTGTACCCAATCGACTATCGAGGCAGAGACGGCGGCGTCGAAGATTTTTCCGAGCAACATGCGTTTGAAACAGTTTGCTTTACCGCTAAAATATATTTTGCCACTACAGCCGTTTTCACTCCTAGCTTTCTTAGCCTCAACACCTTGCGGAAGAGGACATTCAAATGTTTCAAACTTCTTAACTATAGATTAGTAGTTATTTTAAGTGCTTCTTGTTATTTAACGAGTATATTATGCAAACTTATATTATTTCATTACGTTCTAAACCTTAGGATTTATATTAGAATTTGCCTGATTGCGAAGATTATGGCTTTTCACGAGTTTATCGTAGATTATTAATTCATTTACGTAGCAGCATCGTTTTAGTGTATCAATTAATTGATGTTTCTTTACGAAAATATTTTACGTATATTTCTATTTAAGTGTTACGTGTATATATACTACCTCCGTCTCACTAAATTAGTCGCGTTTGCCGAATCGGTCCGTCTCATCTAATAGCCACATTTCCATATAAGGAAATAAATTAGCCCTTAATAGCCCATCACTTCACAAAAATTAGGCCCTAATCCCATTTTAAATTACCACAAAACCGGGCCTAATTAATGGTGAGCCCAAATCAGGAAAAAAAAAAAAAAAAAAAAAAAAAAAAAAAAAAAAAAAAAAAAAAGGAGCCCAAAATCAGGGGTCAAACCCTAAAATCGGACTCCACCCTCATTCTGCCTGATTCTTCATCAGCCACTCTCTCGAACTCTCTCGACTTCCCCTCTATGCGAAAACCCTAGATCTGAGCAGAAATCTTCCCTCTCCTCTCGTGTTCTCTCTCCCATCCATCTCCCTCGACTCGTCAATGGTGGGAGCTAAGCTTCACATCCATTCGGATGAAGAAATCTCCCCGGAAAACCATTTCCCTCACTCCCCGCCGACTCCTCCCGCGGTGAAAAACCGTCAAACCCGCCGCCGCCGCCGTAATAGGCCCCTACCCAACCCCAGATCTGAACCCCTTAGGGGTATGCACCGCCTCCGCGCTCGCCGGGAAAGGGGGGCAGAGGCACGCCGGTGGTGGTGGTGGTGG
Organism: Thymus mandschuricus; assembly: GCA_029379335.1. Lineage (NCBI taxonomy): Eukaryota > Viridiplantae > Streptophyta > Magnoliopsida > Lamiales > Lamiaceae > Thymus > Thymus mandschuricus. Next base: position 2,059,178 of record CM057072.1, read on the forward strand.
TGAACAACTGGTCGATGGTGGAGCTGGAATCCCCCTCCGACGACGACTTCATCTACCCGAACGACGCCGCCCCGAAGGGCGGCCGGAACAAGAACGCCAAGCAGCTCACTTGGGTCCTCCTTCTCAAGGCCCACCGCGCCGCCGGCTGCCTGGCCTCCATCGCCGCCGCATTCCTCTCCCTCACCTCCATCGTCCGCCGCCGCGTCGCCTCCGGCCGCACCGACTCCACCGACAACCCCCGCGCCGCCGTCAACTAGGGTTCTACCTCTGCATCAAGGCCTTCCTCTGGCTCTCCCTCCTCCTCCTCGGCTTCGAAGTCGCCGCTTATTTCAAAGGCTGGCATTTCGGCCACCCGGATCTCCAGCTGCAGCACCTCTACACCCTCGCCGACGCGGCGGCGGTCCGCACCGCCTTCGAATACGAATTCGTTGCCATTTTTTATGCCGATTTCCAGCCTAATCCTGACTTTCTCATGAAAACCATTCCTCACTTTAAGGTATACCTTTGTTGTGTTCCTTGTTGGAAAGATTGGATCTTTGATTGAATTTGCTTTCTTGAATTACTTTTAGGTTGACTATTTGCTATGGAATTGGTTTGGTATGCTGTTTTTCGGATTCATATTTATTGCGTTTTTGTCTTGATGAATGAGTATCCCGTGTTTCTTGATGCTTTTTGTTGAGGTAAGGTTTAGTTCAGTTGATCGAATGGAAGTTTGGTTTCGCTTTGGATGTGTAGGATAACGAAGAAGTAGGATTGGTTCAAGCAAGATGGTCGTTTGTGAACAAGGATGAAAATCTTCTCAGTTGCAATAATCGTCTTATCTTTGAAATATGTTCTTCTTCTATCGATGTTTTTGTCGAGTTGAAATAGAATGTATAGCTAAGCTAATGATTAAAAGCGTCTGAATTCGATTTTTGCAGATTAGCATCTTCAAGAAAGCCACATGATCTTCCTATTCTTCCTCCTAAGAAAGCTCATACTCCCATTTTACTCGTTCACGCTTTTCTGCATCATTCTTCCAATGACAATGTTCATTCCGGAAGCTACACTTCCAGCTTGGGTGGTATGCTACATTCCAGCTACCATGTCGAATTTGGCACTAAGAACAATTCTGTTTTTTAATGTATTTCTGTTTGTGAACAGTTTAATGAGTGAACAGTAGCTCCGCTACAGTAAATTTTGCACAGTAATTTTCCAGGCTAAATCACTTCCTAATTGTGCACTTAAAACCCCTGATTTTTTTTACGTTGGTACGTGTGCCGTTTCGAAACGCGGCTAATTTAGCGAGACGGAGGTAGTATTTAATAAATTTACAAAAGGTCCTTCAAAACTACCGGAGGTGGTGACACGTGGCAGTATTAGCCAAAATTAGTTTAGTTTACTAGTACTGCAGAATCGAGACAAATGTCATGGTGAGGCGATGACACGTGGCAGTCAACGGAAGCCGGTGCGCCGACGTGTGGGGCCCAGAATCCATGAAAGCCGAGCGGGAAATTCAAATGCCTGGGAACTTCAAATCTCGCTACTAGAACATTCTTCTTTCCGATCAGCTTCGAATCCAGAACTACTAGGTAGCACCGCTGCGTTGAAACCGCATACTGCAAAAATCATCGACGGAAACGCAATCAGTAATCGAAATCCGATGTTGAAGGGTCAGCCTGTGATCGAATAGGTCACAAGTTCAAATCCTCTAACGATTTTCTAGTTTGATTAATTTTGATGTTACTCACTTCTACAACGAGGAGGAAGCCGTCGTCTTCGGCGTCGGAGCCCGATTTCGGTATGAAGACCGGCTCTCCGATGAAGCGGCGGCGGCCGGTGGACCAGGTCTGAGTGGATCCGGTGGCGGTGTTCATCTTCGCCACCGTATCGAACGGGAAGTGCGGCAAGGCTCGCCGCGAGCCGGAGGTGGTCGCGGCGTAGATGTAGGTGTTCCTGGCGCCGGAGAATTCCTGGTTTATCACCGGAAAATCCGAGGGTTTGGTCCATTCGGTCAGGTTATCTACGCTGCAGTCCCTGCAGTTCCCTTCCCCATCTAGTTTTATATTCACCTGCATTTTCACATTGATTCAGTTTCATATCCTTCCGCTCCGATCATACTTCTCTTCCCGATTTCGAATCGGAGAGAGAAAATTTTAGAGAGAGAAAACGAACCTTGACTAAATGAGGCAGAAGAGATTCCTGGCCTTGCTTCAAGTTCATAATCGAAGGGTCTAATTTACCACTCTGCCAATCGTAACCGAACATTTTCTGGAAATTGAACCACTGATAAGAACAGCTACTGGCTTGAATATGAATGTCAACACCTCCATCTGCAGATTTCTCCTCGAAAGCATTTCCAACGTGGAGCACCCACATCTGCGAAGGCGCTTCGATCGGAACCCTCCAATCCCTCGATTCCTTCGTTTTCGCGCTTTTAAATCTCGGGAGTAAGTAAATCGGAGACGTGGACTTGCTCGGATTCACCGATAGCGCCGATATCATCGGAGATAGCCCGCATAAAGCCGTCATCGAACCTATATACGCCGTTTCAAAATAATTATACTCGTATTATTAATAATGAAACGCCTCAAGTAATTTGTTTTTTGACATGTCGTTTTTTAATAATTAAGCTAATTTTGAGGATTTTCATTGAGAGCATCGTTTTGTCGTAATACACATTATGCTTTACCAAGATTCCAATGCAGTCCTAAATTTCTTTTTTCGTCATTTTATGTGCAAAATTTAAAAATTGAATAAATAAATAAAATTAATATATACCTGCAACGTCTAGCTTAATCCTGTTTCCAAACAAGATGTAATGAGAATCTGTAAATGCCCAGTCGTGGATCATCAAGTGATCAGGTATGTTGAATTCTTGGCTCTGTAGCAGCTTAAAATTGGAGTCCAATTCTGCAAAATTAATTCATTTCGGGCATTATTATATTTAACTACCGTATACATACGTCTCGATAAAGCATGCATTAAAGGGTTAGTTGTACTATTATTGACGTTCCTTACTCGAACTCAACTAAAAAAGAATACTACTACTAGATATTGGACTATTACGTATAGGAAACAAAAGGGAGAATAATTAGTTCATAGAGCATGGTTAAATATCCAGATTCTTTTTTTGTTTATTTAAAGTTTAAACAACAAAACGTGACGACACCTTTTTTTTTTTTGTTGTCTACATGTATTATATTACCGTCTTAGATTTGTTTTCTTATGTTCGGACAACCCCGACGATGGTGACATTCTTGAAAAACCCGAAAAACAAAACAAAACAAAACTATCGAACGTATCTTTTTCATCTATACTACACAAGCGTTGGTAAATTAATACTTGTTATGCTAAGTTCAATAATAAAAAGAATTATATATGAAATAATTGATAATTAAGTGATATTTCCTCCGTTTTTTTTTTTTTTTTTCAGACGACCTATTTTCTATTTTTTTTTCCTCTTTTTTTCAAATGACTTATTTCTTTTAAATCTCAACAAACACCGCTTTTTATCTTTAACATTACATTTATCTTTTAACTCACGCCACATATTATTTTTTTATATATATATTTAAATATCGTGCTGAAAAGAAACAGATTGTCTGGAAAAAATATACACTATATAATTAAAAATAGTTACCGAAAATAGTGAAATTGCTGCGTGGAAGCAGCATGTCTTCGGCGTTGCATGACATGATTAACAGCCTGTTTCTCTTCTCATCGATTTTGTAGTGAGATAATAATCTCCTCGGAGGCATGTTGAACACCCCTGCGGTTCGACGCGTCAGTTGAATATACGTGAGACGTAAAATAATGAAACGAGACTGAACGTGTAATATTCGACGCATGCAATTCATAGTTCTCTTACCGTATAGCAGAGGTTTCAAGAATCGGGCGGCGACGTCCAAGAAACCGGCCCTGAACCCTTCGCCGCCGGAGGTTTCGACCTCCGGAGACGTTTTCTGACCCTCGACGACCTTGAAACTCCCGAGAGTTTTCAAGGTGCGAGGCTCGATCTCGTAGGGGTCGCCGCCTTCCCAGAGGCAGAAGAGGCGGCCGCCCCACCGGAGGACGCTGGTGTTGGCGACGTTCTTCATCACCTTCGTGTTTCCGACCATGTTCCCCCCCTTCAGCACCGAGAACGGGCCCCGGTGCGTGAACCGCCACGCGCCGGTGTCTGGGTCCCGCTCCTCCACCTGCGCCTCCGTCTCCACGTACTTGGCCGCGAACTTCACCTTCCCTTCCCCGCCGTCGATCTTGAAGGACCGGAGGTAGCCGTGGCCGTCGAGGGGGTGGACGGTGGAGCCGTGGTCGTCGGCGAAGAGGCCGGGACCGGTCAGGTAGTATGTCCCAGAGGGGAAGTTATGTGGCAGCGCGCCGTCGACGAGGCGGAGGGAGACGGGAGCCGCCGTCTCGGCGCGCTGTGACACGAAGAGGAACTGGTAGTCCCAGAAGGCGGCGACGGCGTCGTCGGAGGCTCCGCCTGCAGTGTCTTGCACTGCTGGCGGGGCGGCTGTGGTGGTGGGGGCGGAGATGGATATGGCGCGGGGGACGACGGTGCTGGGCTGCGGAGGGTTGTACGTCGGCGGCGGCAGCCGCGGCAGAGAGGCGGCGGAGGGGAGTTTTATGGGGAGGTGGCACGATTTGGCCTGCATCATTTTTTTTGAGAGTGGTTTTTAAATTTGAGTGAGGTTTCTGTGTGTAATATGGGAGGTTAATCGGTCTATATTTATACTAAATTCTCAACAGTTATTGATACATGCATGATAGTCTTTCGTGTATTCGTTTACTTCTTTCGTCCCATTTAATTATAACAAGTCTGTTAAAATATATATAAGAAAATATTTCTTACTATTTTTCTTTCCTATTTTTAAAGATCTTTTTTATACTAGTATATATTATTGCTAGTCTCGATGCATGGTGTGCTTCAAGATCGATAAATTATATTAAAAGGGTTATATTTACAATAACTTTATTGGTCATCGCCTAAGTATTCAAAACCCATTGTGTGCAACAAGAACCTTATATAGTTATATGTACTAGTTTAGTTAAATTATGGTAGTAATAGTATGCATTTCATCGAATTTGAATAATCGATACGTGTTAAAGATATTTTCAAAACTACGAGAATCGAGAATTTTTGTACATTTTTTATTCCACATAATGCCCTAGCAAAAAAAATACAGTTGATGACGTGGAATCAATGCATGACAAGTTGCTAAATTTTGTTTATTCGTTGGTGATTATTTGTTCCCCCGACTCAAACTGTATATTTTCCCCCCACATTACATTATTAATTTCTTGCTCTGTAATGATTGTGGCTGGAAAAATAATAATACCCAAGATGTGAAAAAAAATAAAAAAAATAAAATAGTACAAGTATTATTGTTATTTTCACCTTATTATGGTTGACTAGAGCAAACACTAGACATGAAGAAATTGAATTTCAATATTAGTTAATTTAGTACGTGGGTCATCAAATCAATTGCACCTTCAACCACTACAATCATCTCCTACTTGAATGCTTCCCGATAAATACTCCCTTCGTCCCGTTGATATAAGGATAACATTTTTTGACATAAGAATTAAGACGAGAGTGATGGTAGTTGATAAAGTAGTGCAAATGAAATTATTTTAATAGGTTAAGATTTTGTCATTTTAGGTAATATTCTTATACCAGTGAGACATACGAAAATATAATTTATCTCTATATCAATGGGACAGTGGGAGTATTAATTTGGCCATTCATATATACTCCCTCCTATTTTTTATAATAGTCATTCTAGCAAATTTCACACATATTAAGAAAAATAAATTTTGCCTAAAATAACCTTATTTAATGAAGATTATATTTTAATGACATATCTTTATTTTGGTGGAGAATCAAAATTATAAAACAACTTTGAATAATAAATAAGGGTAATGTTGGTATAAATTTTCAAAATGACAATTAATTTACAAATAGTCAAAATCTTAAAATGCCTATTATTAAAAATAGGAGGGAGTATAAAACTTATTTTTATTCAGGAAAGTTAAAATCACACTTCGACGGGTCGTAAAATCACACGTCGAGTAATACCGATCCCCTAGTCATGTCGGACATGCTTAATGTGTTTACTGTTAAAGGTTAATTTGAAAGGTATAAGCATATATTGGAGTTGATACTCTCCAAGAAAGTGACAAATTGGGTCACAAATTAAATTAATTAATTGCCGTCTAATGAGGGAATCTGATGATTTCATCCTCAACTAGGAAGTGTTCCCTTATGGGCCAAAAATATTTGAAAGTGGACAAATATATAATAAAATATTATAACATGGGATTTTCCAATTTCGGATGGTCTCCATGGGAAAAAAAAAATAAAGTGGGCAATAATTAATTTAGGGTTTTGAGGGACTTGAAATTCCCCCATTCATGGGGACAAAGGTAAGGGACATTGCCTAGTGCACATATTAAAGTGGGGTTTTACCCATTGCCTTCTTCTTGGATGGCATAATTAGGTGACAATTAGAGGCTTACACGGTTTGAATTTTTTCGATATGTATCGATGTTATTTAATTGGACGTCTAAAATAAGTTATGCCGTAAGTATAAGAAGGGTTATACAGATTATACATTCGAGTATTGACCTGCAGCCTGCAGTCGTGCTTATTTCGATAATAAATGCCGATCGTGCCAAAATCAGCAATTCAGATACAATACTATTTCTCACAATAGAACTCGTTTTTATACGAAACATTTTTCCCGTCGATTTTTATCTCGTCTCTCATATGAGTATGAGTATGAATGATAATAATGATATAATATTTGAAAAGGGCTAGGTAGCAAAACGTCACTATGATAGTTGACACACTAACAATAGTACATACTAAATTGGATCATAATTTGCCTCGAGCGCTTTACATAATTACATATGAGCTTAGTCAAACACTTAATTTATTGTGACCCCATTATTTATTACATTAATCGTTGATTGTGCTCAATACTATCAAGTTTCGCTCAATGGAGCTTCTAAAACCGTGGGTGCATTATGCGCGCAATATTAAAAAAATAAAATAAGACACGAACTATCATCATACTTGACACGTTTTTATCATTTTACAGTCACATATACCACTCAGTCCCAGACTTCTTGACTCATATTCCTTTTTGGGACGTCCCACACATATTGACTCATTTTCTTTTTTAGAAATAATTAGAGTACAATAAGTACAATTAGTAAACCCCTTATTACACTTAACATTCCATACTTAAATCCCATCCACTCATTTTTCTGCACGTAGTTCAATATAATTTAAATTTTGAAAGTTTAAATTATTATAACTTGCTCGTTTGTTATCGGATTTTTATGATTTTTATATCAAATTAAAGGTCTTGATACGATCTTTCATTTAAGATCAGACAAGAACATGTTTTTATGCATCTATGATGCTCTATTTCTAAAATATGTCTAAATACATAAACCACATTATATTTCCCTACAAAATACACTTTATACACTAAACATTTTCGTCTTAATTCTCGTGTATAAAGCAAATGAGTCAAGAAGCGTGGTCCGGAGTGGTATTTAAGAAACGCGTCTAGACGAAGAGGAACATGCTCACGGATAAAATACGGGTGTAACTAAACTATTGCCACTATTAATTTATTAGTGTTAAAAGCCTGCTAAAGATGCTTGAACTCTAATAAAGCATCTAATCACGTACTAATCGACGCATAAAGGGAAAAATCTTCACTTATAGCGATATTTTAATCTACACCCCTACTAAAATATTTTTTTATCAAACTCGAAACCTTTAACCTCAAAATTTTAAAATCCGATCGTTAAATCAATACACACATGTCTACTATAATATTTTGAGGTAATGCTAATTACTTTTATGTGGGCTTGATCTCATTTGAGGGCCCAAAACTTTTACTAGTATTAAAATAATGGGATCTTTATTTATGGGTGTCAATTATATGAAAATATAATACACATTATTAATTGCTCTAATCACAACTAATTAAGGTTTAATGCGAGTGCCTTTATATGGAGAGGGCAACGGTCATGTTCTAAATTAGGGAATATTTCCTTATTGGTTAATCTTGATTATTGAGGCTTAATTAATTAATTAGAGAGAGCCCAATTGATTAAAGAAAAACAATAAAAATAAAGAAATTCCAGGCTGTAATTTGCAACCGCCTCTCGCCACCTGTGATTCTCTCAGCATATAAATTAGGGCACGATCGTAATTTGATTCTCGAAATTTGAAACCCCCGCCACCGCCATAATCTCCCTCCACCGTTTTGGCGGAAACCATGGAGTACAAGCAGAGGCTGGTTACGGCGGCGAAGTGCGTGTACGACGGAGAGTCGCGAGCCGCCGCCGCCGAGGAAGCGCGCATCGATCCTTCGGAGTATGGAATCCAGGCGGCGCTCAAGCCGCACCAAGTTGAAGGCGTGTCGTGGCTCATCCGACGGTATCACCTCGGCGTCAACGTCATACTCGGTATTGTTTGCTTATTGACTTCGTTTTTCACCTTCCTGTTTACGGTTGTAACCGGCGATTTTTTTTTTGGCAGGGGACGAGGTGAGAGATCAAACTTGGCTAAACTGGAAATATTAATGTTTACTGATATGTTAGTGTTTCGTACTTGTATTACTATGTTTGGATTCTCATTCTGCATTGTAGACATGATACTTTTGTTTGTGTTTTCCGAATTGGTGAGTTATGGGTAGTGCTGGGAGTTGCTAAATCTGATTATTTTTCATGCAAGAGCTCTGTTGGGATTATAGTTGTGATTTATGAGTGATTGAGAATTCTGAGGAGCTTTCCTGAGTATACTACCGAAGTTTTGCTTCGAATTTGAAATGGGAAATATTGATGCTGTTATCTATGTTGTCTTTTCTAATTGCAATAATTAGCTGCTAATACGACGTGTTGGGGGTTGAAAACTTCACTACATAGTCTGGATCTTCATTATGTTCTCTGCTGGGAAAGAGAGTAATTCGTTTATTGTTGCAGTCATGATGAATAATGACCGGAACTTTGGCTTTCTGTGAGTGTGTATTTTCATTATTGTCTTTAGATCTCTGGTTAAGTATATATAATGTTAAATCGAACATTTCTTACTTTAGAGTATCATATACTTAGGGCGGGATATTCTGTTCAATGATTGAAATTTCGTGATAGAGCTTTCTATTTGCATTAGGCATTTACTCTATGCAGATTGAAACTTAAGAAAATAAAATTTCTGAGTCAAGTGAACAACTGTGGAGATGGATCTTTAGAGGATATACATATGGCAACTCATAGCATGGATTTGTCAAGTACCAACATATGTAGCTGCTAAATCATACTGCGAGAAGTTTCGCTAGGAAACCTCTAAATGAAAATCTGGAACTCTTCCTGCTAGTTGGCGAACTAGTAACTACAACGATTTCATTATGCTAATGATTTTTGCTCTAGATGGGACTGGGGAAGACATTGCAGGCTGTCTCACTTCTGAGTTACCTAAAAGTATGCCTGAAGTGTCCTGGACCGTTCTGTGAGTATATAGATTTTTTCATCTGTTGATTGAGATTTATTGTTCTGGAAAATGTTTTTCATAATTCCACTGTTTTCAACCTGCAGTGGTCTTGTGCCCTCTTAGTGTGACTGATGGTTGGGTCTCAGAAGTTGCCAGTTTTGCTCCACAGTTGAGCTTGCATCGTTATGTTGGGGATAAAGATCATAGACGCAAATTGCGTGCGGAAATGAGTGAGTATGTAAAAGACGTTCCATCCTCAGTTCACGTAAGTCATTCTGTGCTTGTTTTCTGAATTTTGAAGTAAAACTATCTGTACCATGCCAAACGAGGAACCATATTATTACAGGCTAATGATTTTTGGTGTTTGTTGCAGGTTCCATCGTTGCCATTTGATGTGCTATTGACAACTTATGACATAGCATTGATTGATCAAGACTTTCTGTCCCAGATCCCTTGGCATTATGCAATAGTTGATGAAGCACAGAGACTCAAAAATCCTTCCAGTGTATGTTCACACTTTTCAGTCTCTTAAGTTGCAGAATCAAATCCATATGCTGCAGTCCTTCGAGGTTCTTACATTTATTTGGTCATAATGATAATCATAATGGTAGATGTGACTTGCCTTTTAATCGTTAATTATGGTAAGTATGATTTGTTTTTTATGTTTATATTTTAAGAGAAGTATAAATTAATTCTCCGCAGTATTAGAAAACTGCTTTCATACAATGCAGAATGATCAACTACATGATTTTCTGTGCATGCTGTGTTGATCTCATGAACCATCTCTCATATGATATCGGTTTTGTCATATGCTATGCTATGCTATGCTGGTATCCATAGCTAATCATATACTTTCCTCCTGACAGCATGAGTCGTCTTAGTTGACTGGGCATGCTGATTATATTTTGTTGATAAAATTTAACTTTTCCCCATAGTGCAAGCAAAACTGCCGTTGCTGCAGACTTGTCAACTGTTCATCTCGCTTTGCTACGATGTGTTGTGAACTTTGAGCTTAGCGTAAACAAGTTCCCCTTTCATTATGGTTTGCTGGATGCTCTACACCTTGCTGTGATTTTTGTTACCACATAATTGTATAGACTATAGAGAGATTAATATTTGAATCCATTATCACATAAGTGATTCGTTGAGAATTATGTTTTTTTACCCCCCTTAATAATGCCAGTGGCACATGTAAATTTATTAGTTTTTCTGACTGCTTTATCTCGATCCTTTTAGCCTTTTCAATCCGTTTCAGCTTTGTTCGAAAACTTATGACAGGTCTTATATAATGTTTTGAGAGAGCGGTTTGTCATGCCAAGAAAATTGCTTATGACTGGGACGCCAATCCAAAACAATCTTACTGAACTTTGGGCTCTGATGCACTTCTGTATGCCTTTAATCTTTGGAACGCTGGAGCAGTTTCTTTCCGATTTCAAAGAAGCTGGAGACCCTTCATGTAACTTATCTGCATATGTATTCGTAGCATGTTAATCTTTTCCAAACATATATGTCCATGCTTCTCTAACAAGCTGTCTGGGTTTGATATAATCTTGCACAGCCTTTTGATTTTTAAAGAAAAATTCAGATATTCTCAATGCAGTATATTTAAGAAGAATGAAGTATTTCCATAGCTGAGTAAAGTTATCTGCTAACACACCTCATTTTCTATTTAAGCAGGTGTAGGTGCACAAAAGGTGAAGGAACAGTTTAAAATCTTAAGATACGTGCTGGGTGCATTTATGCTTCGAAGGACCAAATCTACACTAATGAAGTCTGGGACTCTAGTGCTGCCTCCTGTTACTGAAATAACAGTGTTAGTTTCTTAAAGAGGCTATTGTACCTTTTATTTATGCTAAACTGTTACTATATGCACAATCCCTATAGTTAGTAGCTCTATTCACTAATGGGGCTTGAATCTAAGTTCTCCTATTATTTCATGCTTAGTTTTCCTTTGATTATTTTCTAAAAATATCATATTATGTATGGGTGGTGTGATTTGAAGTTTGTGGCAGGATGGCACCTTTGTCTACTTTGCAGAAGAAGGTTTATTTGTCAATACTCAGAAAGGAACTTCCGAAGTTGCTTGCACTTGCTTCTAGAGGCTCAAGTGCTCAATCTTTGCAGAATATTGTGAGCCCTTCTATGTTTTGTTTTATTTTATTTTATTTGAGTGCATAATGTTCTTTTGTCGTTGATTCATGGCATGTTTGTAGTCGTCGTTATTAAAGTGACATCGATGATGAAAGTCTATACTGTTAATTTTTGGTCCACCTCAGGTGATTCAGCTACGTAAAGCATGTAGCCACCCGTATCTCTTTCCGGGCATTGAGCCTGAACCGTATCAGGAGGGCGAGCACTTGGTTCAGGTAGTCATCCTACCTATGCAGATTCTTGGGTAACAGATGAAGCTTAAAATCATTGACAGTTAACAGCTAATAGGGCTAACACTAACACAATAATATAATTAAAAAAAGTGCAGCTTCCCATTCCTTTCAATCTGCATGGCATTTGGCATTCCTACATATTTTATATCTTCACGGCATTTGACATTCCTACATACTTTAATCTCTTCAATTGAGATTTCCCTATTTTGTTTATCATTGATGGTTGTATTGATGATACTGATTTTTATATCTTAACTTTTGTGGCATCAGGCTAGTGGTAAACTTCTAATTCTTGACCAGCTACTTCAGAAGCTGCATGACTCTGGGCATCGTGTTCTATTGTTTGCTCAAATGACTCATACACTTGACATATTACAGGTGAGTTTATTTTTACTCTAATTTATGGTGAGGCCCTATACTCTTAACTTGTTCCGTCATACATTTATTATATATGCAGGATTTCTTTGAAATGAGGAAATACACATATGAGCGTCTTGATGGTTCAATTCGAGCGGAGGAACGTTTTGCTGCAATTAGAAATTTCAGCAAAAAGTCAAGTGCCGATATTAACACTCATCAGAGCACACCATTTATCTTTTTGATATCCACACGAGCTGGTGGAGTGGGGCTAAATCTTGTGGCTGCTGATACGGTAACTTTTGGGTTTAGTTCCCGCAAATTTCCTGTTCCCTGGTGCGGATTTTCATGTAATTAATATGAACATTCTACATTCGTAGGTCATATTTTATGAACAAGACTGGAATCCGCAAGTCGATAAGCAGGCTTTGCAGCGTGCACATAGAATTGGCCAGAGCAATCATGTATTGACAATAAATTTGGTTACTGGACGTACAGTTGAGGAGGTAAGACTATGACCCTTCTCTTGTAACCGTTATTCTTAGATGCTGATGAAGAACAATGCAGGTTATTATGCGTAGAGCAAGAAGGAAGTTACAGCTCAGTCATAATGTTATCGGAGACGATATGCTGGATCAAGAGGGAAGTAATGGAGGAACTGAAGCTGGTGATTTGAAATCTGTAATATTTGGTTTGCATGTCTTTGATCCCATGGAGATGAATATGGAAAAATCAGATAGCCAATTAGATAAGACCGAACTTGCTGCTTTAGCTGAGAAGGTCATTGCATCTCGCCATGAGTTACAATCAGATTTGGGTGATAGGAAGCTTGAGATCAATTCTATGGATTCAGAGGGCAATCAAGATCTAGTCAAGCGAACTGGTTCCGAGATGAACTTCGATCCAAGTCTTGATGAAGCTTCATATATGTCATGGGTTGAGAAGTTTAAGCTAACATCTCCTGAACAAGCCAGCAATATACTGGAGTTAGGAAATAAAAGATGCTTACCTGATGAGAAGCACCTTAAAGCTGAAGCTGCACGAAGGAAAGCTGAAGAGAAAAAAGTGTCCAAATGGGAAACACTTGGATATCACTCACTATCTGTCTGCAATCCTGTCATACCAGCCAATCAAGATGTGATGTCAGATGCTGGCTCAGTTCATTTTGTTTACGGGGACTGCACAACTACTGCAGCAGTTACCCCTTCAGAGTCCACAATTATTTTTAGGTTTATATCATTCTAATGGAGCCTTTTCAATTTGTTGTTATCGATGTGAAGTACTTTACTATCTGATCATCAATTGCTTATTGAGTTGTTTGGTCTGACCTTTTATTGTAGATAAACATCTATATATATATATATTTATATATATATATATATATATATATATATATATATATATATATATATATATATTAGTTTGCTGCTACCTTTGAGTAGGTGATGTAAATGCATGATTTTAGGCAGGAGCAGTAGTGGCTGACTTACCTGTCATTATTTACTAACATTAAGCAATTTTTGATAATTGAAGTTCTGTTTCAAATGAATCCTTTATAGTTTAGAGCTTGTCTTTGTTTAAAATTACTCATGCTTAGATACATCTAAGTGGTTGATGTCTTCTTGCAGTTGTGTTGATAATTCTGGAAACTGGGGGCATGGAGGTCTGTTTGATGCGCTGGCTAAGCTTTCAGCATCTATTCCCAGTGCATATCATCAGGCTTCGGAATTTGGAGATCTCCATCTGGGTGATTTACATCTCATAGAAATTACTGGTGAGCTCAGCTCTCTGTCCTAATCAAGTTTCTCTTTAACTCAAAAAAGTAAAAGGAAAGGGAAAAAAAAGTGCTGAAGTGCTGTATACAAGACTATTGGTAAAAATATGTCCGTCCTGTTTCTCACTGTATTCTTTATATACTTCAGAACAGCCATCATATTGTGGGATTCCCTTTTAGCAGCCTTACTGTTTTGATAAGAAAGCTTTTCTTCTTTGCCACTTTTTGATCATCTTCACTTTTCATATATGTTGATCTCTTTCTGACTGAATTTTTGCAGAGGATCATGGTGAGCCGGGTACTCAAACTGATCCTCGTCGATGGGTTGGTCTGGCTGTTTTGCAATCATACAATGAGAGGCGGAAAGTACCTCGCAGTGATATCTCTATGGCTGATCTGGAAGTTTGCCTTGCAAAAGCATCATATTCAGCCGCTCAATATTCAGGTAGAGTGTTGGGCGCTTTAAGAGAATAATTATTTTGTGGTTTGGACTCCTCACTAGTAATGCATTGTGATGGAGCCACTGGACTAATGTTGAGTTTGGGACTAATACTCCTAGTCTCTTGACGTGAAATAAGGGGCTTCTGTTTTTCTTAGATTGTAGAAGGAGTTAAAATATAAGAGGAATGATACTCCCACCACATTCTAGACTCTTGATTAATGAGCATCGTTCTACAATTGCATAGACAATTCTCCCTAAAAATGTAGATGTGCAGATTATCATTATGAAGAGCGAGGCAAAGAATCCACAAAATAAATTACACCCGCACATCTCTCAGCTAATGTAATCTGCATGATATCTATATACATGCATGATAATGTTTTTATTTACCATTTCAAAAACTTGGCAGCTTCAATCCACATGCCTAGGATCAGTTATCAGCATAACGCAGATCGCTCAGAATGGTATACTGTCGAACGCCTACTACGAAAATATGCGGCAATATATGGCATACATATTTATGTGTAAGTATCTCCATTGGCAAGTCTCCTGGTTTTGTAGATTTTTATCTTGGAGTAGGTGTCATGGGTTCCAGTTGTGGAGGCTTGTGGAGCAACCAAATATACTATAACTTCCTATTTTTATTATTTTATATATAAAGGAGTCTCCCCACACACACACACACACACACACAACTCACAGAGGATTCCTTGCCACATGCATATAGGCTCGGCTACATAGCCTTCTCGTATGTGCCACCCGAATGTATCGGATGTATGTGGATTTTCAGTGAAGTAGTTTTTTTTGTCTTTGCAGATATTATTACCGGCGTGGTGAATGAAGCAACCAACATTATGGTACTATCCAGCATTCACCCTCTGAAATATTAGACTTGAACTGATGCTTACCCTGCTGTTCATTTTTCTCTGATGGATTATGATGTTATATAGAATGAAGGGGTGGAGTATATTCATGGAGCAATGTTTGTCTGTAGGTTTGATATTCACAGCTGTATATATTTCTGCCGACTTGTGAAGCTTGTAACACTCATGAGAATAAATACATAGCTTAACATATTACACAGTAAGCAATCCAACACACGCGCGCGCACACACACACACACACACACACACACACACACACACACACACACACACACACACACACACACACACAGACTCTCACACACGCTCCTCACCTAGGCACACGACACACATTTCTTTCACTAGCCAAACTTTCATGTAATAACACCACAGTATGCTTTAGCAGTGCTCTCAGTCATTGAGGTAACGCCACTGAGATAGAACCGGGCCAACCCAAAATTATCAAAAGGCTCAAACTGCAAAGGATGTTCCACATCCACCACCTCCTCAGGTATATTCGTGGTCCCATGGTTGAACGAAAACAGTACTAAGCAGTATCTAGGCTTGTCAGCTTTCATTATGACTTGGTGCTTGGCTGCATATATCCTTCCATTGCTCCATGCCTATTTTCAGTAAGAATGAAAATTCAGGAATCGAAGCATAAATGAAAAGTGCTCTATAGTAATAAAAATTAAGTGTGATAATACTTCATAAGCATCTCCAGCCATGACGACAAATGCTCCAGGTGGGACATCGACATCAAACCATTCCCCATTGCTGAGCTGTATCTTCAGTCCGTTGACCTGATTCTGGTGAAGTATAGACACAAAACTCTTATCTGTGTGGACATTTGTTCCTATATTATTGCTGATCTCCGCATCATGATCTGGGACCGAGTATTTTATGATTCTGAGAAGGTAAGTAGTCGATCCGATGTGAGAGTCATAGTGTTTTTCTGCCCCATAACTTTCAAACACCATCCTGTCTACTAGTTGCTCCATCTCTGAAACTTTCCTTGCATAGCATAGTATATTTTCGCTGCAAGAACACACGCACACACGTACTTAAGTATGTGTATATATAGTAGAACTGTAGAAGTAAAGTGGAGTTACATGTTCTTGTGCGCATCGTGTTTTCACTGCAAGAACACAGCACACACAAATACACACACAGACATATATGTAAGCTTGTATGTGTGAGTGACTTACCAGAATTCCTTGTTTCCTGAGGGCCACATTAGATTAGTGAAGCTTTGGACAGAATCTAGAGTCGTTGCTTCTGGGATCCCCACGCTTTCGTGGAGGGGAGCATGAGGTAACTGTCCCACATAACCATAGAAAACTAAATCAGAAGTGTTTCTAGTTTTGGTTTCAAGTGGCAGATCAAACACTTGTTCCGCAACACGGAACACTTGCTCGTCTAGTTGAGGTGAGACGTTCTCGTACTTTGCTATGAAAAATCCCAACTCTTCAAGAGCTTCTCTCAAGCTCTTGCAAGTTGGAAGCCATGAACTTGAACTAGGGCTCAATTTTTGTGTGGAAAGATCGAATATCGGAACTTTGGGAGAACTAGCCATGAAAAGTATTGATTTTATTGAGCCTTTCTGTTTCAATGCTTTGAAGATAAATGTTTTGGTGAGAAGGTTTGTGAAAGGTGTTCGTATTTATATTACATTTCGGTACAGTTAGTTGCTTGCGTATTACACACTCCGTAAGTGTAAAATAATAGAAATGAGTCATTTTGAATAGAAAGGAAGGAGTAGTCGATGGAACACGCTTTAAATAATTATTGAAATGTACAAATAGTTACTCCCTCCGTCCCACTTCACTTGTCCTCAATACTATTTTTGTCCGTCCCATTTCACTTGTCTTCTTTCCTTAAAAGACAAAAATTAACACTTACTTTTTGATGTGGACTCCTTACTTTTTCAATTTAACACTACGCATAAAATTCCGTGCTGAAAAGAAAGAGGACAAGTGAACTGGGACGGAGGGAGTATTTACAATAGCTCTTGATAATGAAATTAGAGCTTTTGACATTGACATGAATATTAGTAAAACCTTATTGGCTCATATATTCTATTAACTTGATGGGTCTTCTTTTGAAATGGACAATAATATAGATGGTCCCTAAAAGTAGATAATTATAATTAAATTAGGTGTTGTAGGTCCAAATTGTCATGTAATGAAAGACTAGGATGTGACGAACGAAATAATAAGATTTGATATATCGTATCCATTTATTTTAAAGGGGTGGTCGTACATGCAGATGGATCAACATCAAATAGTTTATTTATCGGTTATTTTTACTGGCATGTTATGTTACAACTTATGATACTATGTATTATGATTGATGACATAATTGAAATGCTAACTCTATTTGTCACATTTTAATAGACTTATTCTAACAATAGAATAGATTCGATTTTACAATCAAGGTTTTTAAATTTAAATATCGATCCGTAAGCAGATGTTTCCCGCCAAAATTTTGGGGAGCGTTGCTTTCTGCATGAAAGTGTTTCTCTCTCTAGCTAACCAGTATTGCTCCGGTAAATCTTGCATGAATCTGGCCATGTAGCAGAAGCAGCTCAAAGATTACTACAATCTAATTAATAATCTTCTTCACACGTTCAGCCCCGTCGCCATTGAAAGATTGTTTAATCTGTCATGCTCCTCTTCTTCAGCACCAACAATTCTCCAACAACTAACATTCCCTCCCCATTTAAATTCCCCCTCTTCCCCCCCTCTCCATCTCCCACCAAATTCTCCTCCACCCTCCTCGCAAATCAAAGCCCTATCCTGCCATGACGTCACTCTCCGGCCGCAGCCCCACTCCGGGAAAGGCCACCGTCCTCGCCATCGGAAAAGCCTTCCCCCGCCAGCTCGTCCTCCAGGACCTCCT
Source organism: Thymus mandschuricus (assembly GCA_029379335.1). Lineage (NCBI taxonomy): Eukaryota > Viridiplantae > Streptophyta > Magnoliopsida > Lamiales > Lamiaceae > Thymus > Thymus mandschuricus. The sequence continues at coordinate 2,077,392 of CM057072.1, forward strand.
TGTCGAGGGATACATACGCGACACCAATTGCGACGACGCTGCCATTAAGGAGAAGCTTCAGCGCCTCTGTAAGTAGTTCTACTGATCAATCTTAATTTTGATGTTCTTCCCCAATTTGATCTCTTCTCGAATCCCTGAATATTTGAGAACGTCGAAATTGTGCAGGCAAGACGACGACGGTGAAGACTAGGTACACCGTGCTGTCGAAGGAGATACTCGACGAGTACCCGGAGTTGGCGACAGAGGGTTCACCGACGATCAAGCAGCGCCTCGACATCGCCCACCCGGCAGTGCTGGAGATGGCGAAGGAGGCGAGCCTGGCGTGCCTCAAGGAGTGGAATAGACCGGCGGCAGACATCACCCACATTGTCTACGTCTCCTCCAGCGAGATCCGCCTCCCCGGCGGCGACCTCTACCTCGCCACCGAGCTCAACCTCCGCCACGACGTCGGCCGTGTGATGCTCTACTTCCTCGGCTGCTACGGCGGTGTCACCGGCCTGAGAGTCGCCAAGGACATCGCCGAGAACAACCCGGGCAGCCGCGTCCTCCTCGCCACCTCCGAGACCACCATCCTCGGCTTCCGCCCCCCAAACAAATCCCGCCCCTACGACCTCGTCGGCGCCGCCCTCTTTGGCGACGGCGCAGCCGCCGCCATCATCGGATCCAATCCGATCCCCGGAGCCGAAACCCCATTCATGGAGCTCAACACCGCCGTGCAGCAGTTCCTCCCGGGGACCAGCCACGTGATCGACGGCCGCCTCTCCGAGGAAGGGATCTACTTCAAGCTGGGGAGGGATCTTCCGCAGAAGATCGAGGAAAACATCGAGGAATTCTGCAAGAAGCTAATGGCCGGAGCCGGTCTGAAGGAGTACAACGAGCTGTTCTGGGCGGTCCACCCGGGCGGACCGGCGATACTGAACCGGCTGGAGAGCACGCTGGGGTTGAAGGAGGGGAAGCTGGAGTGCAGCAGAAGGGCGTTGATGGATTACGGGAACGTGAGCAGCAACACAGTACTGTACGTGATGGAGTACATGAGAGAGGAACTGAGGAGCAAGAGAGAGAAAGGGGAAGAAGAAGGGGAGGAATGGGGTCTGGCTCTGGCGTTTGGACCGGGAATTACCTTTGAAGGCATTCTTCTTCGAAGCCTCCACTAATTATAATAATTTATTTAATTAAGATAGGATTAAGAGGTTGATTACTTTGTGTTAAGGAAAGAAGGAAAGAAAGAAAACGAGGGGATTTGAATCAAGGAAGCAGAAATTATAATGGAATTATGGATTGAGTTAAGGATGACTGGTGTTTATTGGGTTTGAAAAAGTGGGTAACATGCTACTCCTCTGTCTCATTGATCGGATAAATTCTATTTTCATCTATTCTACTGATATAAAAATATTATTTTAAATGATAAAATTTTTAATATGTTGAAACACAATTATAAGTTTACACAATTACACTCTCGTCTGAATTTCTATATCCGAAAAATGTTATTCGTGTACCAATAGGACGAAGGGAGGAGTAATTACGGAGTTGGGGGGAGTGGATATATCAATTTAAATCACAAATGATAAAATACTACTTGCGCAAAATTATTGATGGTTTAATTTCTCAACATTAGGAAATTCAATATATAGATATATAAATAGATAAATAATTTGCAAAGGAAAGAAGTTGAGACAGCTGCGCATGGACTCTACACATGTCACATGCTGGTAACACAGTTGTTGGATTCTACCTGTATAATAATAATAATAATAATAATAATAATAATAATAATAATAATAATAATAATACAGTATTTATTTTGTTAGCATTATCTAATGTTTTTATAGAATTTTTTTTCCTATAAAAGTAAAGAAGAAGGAGAAGAACGCAACCAACATCTATTTAACTTCCTGAAGGTGTGAATTTTTTTTTCAGAAATAATAATCTGGAAATTTCTGGAATTCCTTCATAACTAAAATAAACTAAAACACCAATCGTTAATTTCTCTTGGCGGTTAAGATTTTCAGATTCTCCATTCCGTCCACTCACATTCCTTGAATTTATTCCTTTTGATTTTTCGCCCAAACCAGAGAGAATCCCTCGAATTTTTGCGACATTTCTTCTAGGAGGAAGGGCTTTACTGCATAATCTTAACTCGTTCGAGAAAAAGACTCAGGAATACGTGTTCGAATTCGGCCAATTTCCGTTTTTTTTTTTTTTTTTTGAAAAACCCTTATTGGGTAATGGAAGCCAGAGGTTCCGATGGCGGTGAGAGCGCACCGCTTATGGTATTTATTATTTGTTTTTTTATATATATATATATGTTTGTGCAGAGAAGCGATGGTGAATTTGATTTTGGATTAATGGTTCCTTTGCGTTTCTGGATTGCTATGCAAAAGGGTAGCGCGGCGGCGGTGAGGGACGATCGCCCCGGGATTCCGCAATTGTTCACCGCGGTGCCGTCTCTGAATGAAGCGGCGTCGTATCTCGCCGGAACGACGTCGATCTTCACCCGCTGCTTCCCCGATATCTCGAGTAATTTTCCTGAGCTGCCATTGAGTTGTGAAATTTGGGATTTAATTTTTTGTGCAATTTTTTGATGTTATAAACTGATTATTTGCTGCGAATGTGATGGTGTATGAAGGAGGAGGAAGAGAACCTGATAAACCTTTCGTTATGTTGCCTTGATTTATAGGGTTTGATTGTTGAATTTCAGTATTTTGTGCGTGATTTTCGGGTTTTCGAGTAGTATTTACTGTTTCATTCCCTTATGTTCTTTTCAAGTGCAATATTCCATGGATCATGGAGAATTGTAGAAGCTGCTTAATTTAGTTAAGAGATTGCTGTAGTATGAAGTTTTGAGTAAAGTGATGAAAGGATCTCTATCAGGATTTTGATAAAATTATCATCCAAACTGTGTGTTTCGAGAAGTGGTGATTTCATGTAGATATTGCTATCACTCAGTTACCTTGTTGTTAGGTGCAAGGAGTTCATACGAACTTCTCGTGAAAGATTTAGCTTCCGTTGTAGCTACCCCGTCTCATTATTTTCTCCTTATGCATTTTCCTCTTATGTCCTAAACAAGAATGCAAAAAAGATACTAAAATTAGTTGTGCTATATTCGTAATGCTATTGCTATCTCGTAGTCGAACTCTGATGCAGAGATCTGTTTCTACAATCATTGTAGTAGGTCCTCCGCCTGAAGAACCTCATGGGCAGGAAATGGTAACATTTGCTTCAGAGGAGTCTAGTTTTGCGACTGCTAGAAATGTGTCTCGAAATGGAAGTTATTTATCTGCTTCCAACTTTGATGCTCCGGTAGTCCATGGTGCAATAACAAGGGGCCCTGATGGAGAGTCTGGTCCCCTTATACCGTCAAATAGCAACCAAAATGGCTTCACCATTTTTCAGGGGTACACATTTTTGAATGATGGATACAGTGTTGTTTTTTTTTTGAATCGGTAAATTGGCATGATATATTAAAGCTGATCTCTACAATTGTTTGAGGTAGAATTGTTTGTATGGATGGCTATGGAAATCACCTTCTTCCGTTATATGTTTATTCAAATTCTGCTGTACTATAGTCTTATTTCTTTGGATGATTGACTTTTCTTGCTGTCCTCTGCTACTAGCCTCATTGAAAAGGTTAGGAAGACAGTTCGTGGCTCTGCTGATGATATTGGCTGGCTACAAAAGGCTCCAGACATGCCTCCAGTTGAAGATGGAACTCAAAGATTCACAGAGGTTCTTGACGAAATCAGGTATACATTATTTGAGCAGTTTACTAGTTCTTATCCGACACGTTACTCTATTCGTTTGAGAACAAAGTTATAACATCGTTGGCCATCTGAATCAGACATGGTGTGCACCGGTTGCCAAACTCAATGGTTTACTTGTTAGTTCCAGGTAGCCATGCCTTTTCTCTTTCCCCTTGTATTTACTTTCCCTTGATGCCACTGTAATAAATTGTCATGTCTGAATAAAAGAATATAGTGATTGTTTCTAATATCCGTTGTATAATTGGATCTTTAAGTTGTTTTAACGATGTTGCGGGGAAATTGTCTGCGAATATAAATGTGTGTGAATGTGAAAAGAAGATAAAGGATCTTTGGTCACTGACTGTTGTTTTGTACTGTTCTTAAGGTCTCTTTAGCAACCATGGACCTCTTTATTTCGTGAACACGAAGACAAGTTTTTCGAAGATGGGGCTCACTTGTCATATAGCCAAGATTCACAGTGAGGTATCATCAATTAATCGCACTGTCAACTACTGCCTGCTTCTTCCGTTTCTTGATGAAGTTAAGTTTTAGGCTTCAGTGAAAAAGAATGCCAAAGAAATAAAGGATTATATCGAAGAAATATATTGGGGTTCCCAAAAACGGGTATTGCTCCTTGGCCACAGTAAAGGTGGAATCGATGCTGCTGCAGCTTTGTCCATGTATTGGGATGACCTCAAGGACAAAGTAGCTGGAATAGCATTGGCTCAGAGCCCATATGCTGGAAGTCCAATCGCTTCGGATATACTTCGAGAAGGGCAGCTTGGGGATTATGTCAACATCCGTAAACTCATGGAGATCCTCATTTCTAAAGTGATCAAGGTATCACCGAATGCATTTTCATCGTAGCATGTTGATGATTATAATTGTGTGCTAATGATGGCATGTACATTGTAGGGTGACATTCAAGCATTAGAGGACTTGACGTACGAGAAAAGGAAAGAGTTCTTGAGGGAATATCCACTTCCGAAAGAGCTACCCGTAGTGTCATTCCACACTGAGGCACGTATCTCCCCTGCCGTGTTGGCCACGCTCTCCCGCGTCGCTCATGCCGAATTGCCATCGTTTTCCGGGGCTGCGACGACGCTGCCTGTAGTAGTCCCCCTAGGTGCTGCCATGGCTGCTTGTGCTCAGCTGCTTCAGATTAGGTACGGAGAGAAGAGTGACGGGCTCGTGACTTGTCGAGATGCAGAGGTCCCGGGGTCGGTCGTGGTGAGGCCCGATAGGAAGCTAGACCATGCTTGGATGGTCTACTCGTCACTCAACGACGATCCTTCGGAAGCTGAAGCTTCGCAAGTGTGTGAAGCTCTTCTGCGGTTGCTGGTGGATGAGAAGAAGGAGAAGGATGAAGTTGCCAAGAAGGAGGAATGAGAGTTATTGGTTTAGTTGTTTTGATTCACTACTTGTTGCTTCCTTCTAGTATTTCTAGGGCATGAAAGTTAAATTACTTCTCTCTCTCTCTCTCCTTTTCTTCTTTTTTTAAATTGGCTATGTTCGACTGGTAATGGAGTCGAGTATGGCTACTTGGCTATAACTTAGTGGTAAGTACAAAATGTTAACAACAGTTTTAGAATCAAGAATTTATTAAAATGTGAAATTCTGTCTTTTAAATAATCGATTTTGCACAATCGTAAAATTTCAAGTACGAATCTTCGACAACTACACCAAAATCTCTCCTTGAGTGAAGATGAAAGTTGAATGTAGGAGAACTTATCTTCTTCGACTTCACCCCTTTCTCGCCAGGACTAGCGGAAACCGGAGTGGAGGAAAGGCGCTGAATTTCGCTCTCTCGAGTTCGGAGGGTCAGCTATAATCGGGAGGCAGCTTACTGGAATTATCAGTCAATTGAGGTGAATGTAGGGACGTAAAGATCGTTCACAGCAAGTCCATTCTTTGGCTTCCTGTTGCCTGAGAATTTTTCCAACGTCTCTTTCACGCGCTCTGAATTTCTACTCTCCGTGGGAGATCTAGGATTTCTATACTTCTCCAGCAGCATCAAGAATTCATGCATTCTGCCTACATCTCCTTTCCTCTGCAGATACTCCAAGCATGCCTCCGCTACTACGTTGTTGGGGAGCCAACTGCTCACAGAACTGGCACGAAATGCCTTCATCTCCATATCCACAGCCTTCTCCATCTCCCCGTTTTTCACATATCCGCCTGCCATATGGCTAAACGTATGTGCATCAAGCTCCTTCCCACTATCTACGAGTCTCTTGACAATAATCTCAGCTTCTCGTACATCTCCTTTCTTGCAGTAGCCGCCGATCACTAGATTTGGAATTCGAATGTCAAAAGTTGAATCCATTCCGTCCCATTGCTCCGCTATCATGTTGGCACGTTCAAGATCATCCAACTTCACTAGTGAACTTATTATAGTGACATAGTCACGCTTCCATAACCCAGGAAGGTTCAGATACGGATCCAATACGCGATACACGTCTTCCTTTTTCTGCATGTCAGCATAGTAAGATATTAAAATCACATAATTGCTCGGTTTCCCATCAAGCAGGCTCTCGGCTTTCTTCAAGAGCTCATAAGCTTTCTCCTCGGCACCAGATTGGATATATCCTTTGGCTACTTTAGCATAATGGTGAAAGTAGACAAGGGCTTGATCATTTAATTCCATCTCCATTAAAGTCTTCTCCATTTTCACTGGGTCGGAACCTGCATATCCCTTTAACAGGATCCCGTATGTGATATCGTTATAAGGAATGCCCTTTTCTTGCATCTCCTCGACCATTGCATCGAGTTTCTCATGCTGTCTGCATGTGCAGTAAAGACTTAGCATCATATTGTAAGGCACGGGGCTACAACGCTCGAACTTCCTAATGCTATCCATGGTTGCTTCTGCCATGTGAATGAATTTCTTCTCAGTGTAGCATCCCAGAAGAGCTACATAAACTGGATAGCCTACTAAATAGTCTTCTTTGAGCCCATTGAAGAATTTCTCAGCTTCATTGATGCCACGAACAATGTGCACAAGGCCCAGTTGCTCTGCAACGAGTGTCGGGCGGAGATATGTACTCTTGTTACGACTCATCCATTCACATATCTGGCATGAATCATTACAAACATACAATTCAACAACCAAGAGCAAAAATCCATTCACAAAACACAGACAAACACTATAAACCACGGACGAATTCCATAAACATGCTCGAAATCTAGTGCGTACTCATTCGTGTAGCGAGACACACGCAGAGGAATCCGGGAAAACCAGAAAGCATGAAATCGGATGTAAACAACAAATTCATATATTCATAGAAGAGCAAAAATCCATTCAGAAAAATTTAAAAACCAAGAGCTAAAGCAACCATAAACATACAATTCAAAATCCAAGAGCAAAATCCCTTCATAAAATTCAGAAATTTAGGCGCGCACACACAGATTCATGAATTCTATAAACATGCTCGGAAAATTAGCAAATACTGGTCTTTCACACAGCGAAATCCAGATGAAGTGAAACGCCTACTTCAGAAAGTATGAAATCGGGTTTTGGAAAAAATGCCGAAACGAGCTGAAACACACACTCAGAGATCCGTACTTGAAGGGCAGATGTGAAACGACCGCGTTTTCTGAAGTTTATGATCAAGCATTCGAGAATTTGTTGAGTTATGCCTCCGGTTCGAGCGTCCCATTCGTCGAGAACCGGAGTCACCGGAATCCCCTGGCGATGACAGATTTCGAGCTTCTTACACAGACCGGGCGGAACCCCGCCGTAGTAGCACAAAACCCTAACGAAAACCCCCCTTTGGACGGTTGAAGAAGAAGCAGAGAATCTATGGAGGAATTGCATTCTTTTCCCAAAGCCTGAATTCAGTTCCTCACTCGTCAAAATACAAATTAATCGACAAACGGTGTCGTTTCACAAATTATTTTTAATTTGTTTTAACCAAACGTATGTACTCCCTCCGTATTTTTTTCATATGACTCCGTATTTTTTATTTTGAGACTTTTTTTTTTTTTTTTTTTTTTTTTTTACAGTAAAACATCAAATATTATTCATGCTCAATGCAATAATCGTTCAGTACATCAAGAAAACAATCAAGAGGAACTTAACCGGAGAAGCAGAGAAACGGGACTGTCTCACAATTTAAGATGACCTATTTCCTTTTAAGGCCAATAAATACAATTTTTATCTTGTAGTTACACGTGGCATTGTCTTTGATTGAGTTTTTCAGAGATTTCCTTCCCAAAATTTAAAAATATAACTAAATCTATTACATATATAATAACAGAATCATTTTTCATAAAAGTTTTCCCGCCTAAATTCACCCCTCACAATAATTTTATATTCATAAAAATTGTGATCGTAGAAATCGATAATTAATAATTAGTTCTTCTCATTTTCTTTTTCTTTTTCGTTTTTTGCAAAACTTCTACCTATTAATTGCATAAAAAATTGTGCATGCTTCTTTCATAATGACTTCAAAATTTAAATACCTCATTTTTCATTTCATTTACTTCAATATCGAGATTAGTATTGTAATTCAAATTCAAATTTTAAATTAGTACTCATATTATAGGGACTTCAAAATTTAAATACCCAACCATCTTGATTTTTTTCCCTCTAAGTATATGTTCCTCTACATTTTCTATCGTATTTATTTATTTATAGTTTGGAAATCGTCCACCTTTTCTTTAAAAGGGATTAAAGTGTCTACTTTTTATTATTGGCAACGAGTGAATGATGTTTGTGTTATAAAATATAAATATCATAAAAATAAATTTATATCTAATATAAAAAATTTAATGAAAAATATAAATATTACTTTGTTGGTGTTACATCATTAATCCTTTTTATTTTTGCAAACTAACCAAGAGAAATAGAGATAGATGAGTTTTTAAATGAATTATTGTGTGTTAATTTATTTCCTTTGCAACAGAACTAATAGATTTTACAAACAAAAAGAAAAATGATAAAATAATTTTCCGTGCATAGCACGGGTGCTATACTAGTAGCAAAATATAACTAAATGCATAACAAAAAATAAGCTCCATAATTGATAACATGAACACTAATCTTCCTACTCCAATCTTCCACCTAAACTTCTTCCCCATTGCCATTGCTCAAGTATTTCTCTATTCTCTCCCCAAATTCTGCAGAAAATCTGCCACATTTCTCGAGTAACGCTAACAATTCTTCGATCTCTTTCTCGTCTCCTTTCTTCTTCGAGTGTTCTAAACAGGCGGCTATGATGGCGAAATCGGGTCTCCAGAAAGGAGAGCTGCCTGTTAAAGCCTTCTTCGTCGTCTCCATTGCCTTCTCCATTTTCCCACACATGTAATACCCGAGTGCCATATGGCCCCACATCAGCCCACACGGCTCCTTCCCTTTCTCCACAACTTTCTTCAGAAGAGACTCGGCTTCTTCTACGTCACCTTTCCTACAGTAAGCACCGATGAGTAGGTTAGGAATCCGGATGTCAAAGTCTGCCTTCTTTTCCATCACTTCCTCCACGATTTTCTTGGCTCCATCGAGATCATCCAACTTCTCCAATGCAGGTAACATAAAAGTATAAGATCCGTAATGTAAGAACCCGTATTTCTGCATTACTTTCCACAAACGATGCACATCTTCTCTGTTGTGCATTTTCGCGTATAAACTTAACAAGCCTGCATAAGCGAACCCTCTTTTACGACCTTTGATCAGATGCTCGGCTTTCTTCAACGAGGCCGAAGCTTTTTCCAAAGCACCAGCTTTGATATACCCTTTGGCTGCTGTGGCATAACAAAGATAAGTTGCAGAGGCCATAGGATCCGTTTCCATCTTCGACAAGAGTTTCTCCATCCTCTCAACATCAGAATCAGCATACCAGTTTAACAAGATGTTGTAGGTGACTTCGCCATAGTTAATGCCCTTACTTTCCATCTCTCGCATCAACGAAGCTACCTTCTCTTGCATCCCCATTCGACAGTAGAGACTCAACATAGTATTGTACACTAGAGAACTTGTATAGTTGAAGTTCCTTAGCTTCTCCATGGTTGCCTCTGCTTTCTCCAGAGAATCTGCACTGGCATAGCAGTTGAGCAAAGCAGAATAAACAGTTGAACCTTTGAAACCATCTTCGAGGCTATCGAAAAATTTCACAGCTTCTTCCAATCCACGAACCTTCGACGTTAAATCGAGCTGAATCGCAACGTGCCCAGGGGTCACCGCAAAATCCTTCATGCTACGGCTCATCCATTCCGCAATCTGCAGCGAAAATCGGGGACTCGGATTCAAAAACAGCAAAAAAAAAAAAAAAAAAGGTGCATTCACATGAAATCAACTCCAATTGGATGAAAATCAACACAACATTCGTCAACTATTCACAGAAGAACAATAGAACGACAGCAATAACCCTAAAAAATTCTAACATTCCGTTCGATCTAGGGTTTCCTTCGAACATGCGGCGTTCTTCAAATTAGGTCGAACGCAGTAAAATAATATGCAAAATCCAACGCCACAAACACATACCAACACAGATTGCGTGAGAGAATACCTCAAGCGCGGGTCTGAATCGCCCGTTATTTCTGTAGGTTTTCAGACAATGCGTGAGCTGCTCGCGATCCAGTTTTCCGCCTTGAGCGGCCCATTCGTCGAGAACGGGAATTAGGGAAACTCTCTCTAGATTACACTGCTTGAACCTCTGGTAGAGAGAGGATACATCGCTGGGTTTAATTTCTGTGGAATACTGTACAACTCTGAAAATCGAGGATCCATTACGCCTCTCCCTTGCAAACTGATTCGAAAATTTCTCCAGAAATTTCATCATTTTGTTTATTGTACTGAAAAAATCTTGAGTTCTCAGCTTTTACTACGAGTCTACGAGAGAGAAAGAGAGAGTGTAGAAACGGCAAATCACACACACTATATCACACTCCTACTTTTCACCTTTAACGTTGGTGCCGAAATGAAACAACGAGCTCCTTACTTGTCGAAATGAAACCACGTGTCCCTTACTTTTCTTTTACTAATCGGATCTCTTACTTTTCACCTTTTAACTTTCGTGCCGAAATGAAACAACGGCCCCCTTACTTGTCAAAATGAAACAACGGGTCCCTTACTTTTCACACTGATCGGACTCTTACTTTTCACCTTTAACTTTCGTGCCGAAATGAAACAACGGCCCCCTTACTTGTCGAAACGAAACAACGGGTCCCTTACTTTTCACGAAATCAGACCTCTTACTTTTCACCTTTAACTTTTGTGCCGAAATGAAACAACGGGCCTCTTACTTGTCGAAATGAAACAACGGGTCCCTTACTTTTCACACTAATCGGACCTCTTACTCTTCACCTTTAGCTTCCTTGCCGAAATGAAACAACGGGGTCCCTTACTTTTCACCTTTAATGTTGCGGGTTCAAATTCTCGTGTCGAAATGAAACAAACCGATTGAATTGAGATAGAGAGAATATTTATTTACATAAAACATTTCATATTTATCGAAGAAATTATTAAATCTATTTATTTTTGTGTGATTTTTATACTATAACTAAATTGTATTGTAGGGAGAGTGTTAATAGTTCAATATATGATAATATATTGAATAATATAAAGCACAAATACATGCTACACTTCGTACAAACAAATGAACTTCTTTTATACTATTTTCCATCCCGTTTCATTCGGCTTGTTTGAACAATGATCGCTTCCCGAGAAACGGGCAATTCTTGAATTTAGGCATTCGTGATTCGTTGCTCTGAGTATCTTCATATTACCAGTTCGAATCCGATGAAAAGCTGCCGTACTTCTCAAGCAACGCCAACAACTCTTGAGTTCCCTTCTCATCTCCTTTCTTCTTCAAGTGCTCTAAGCATGCTTCGACTACGGTTTTGTCGGGTTTCCATCCTTGCAAGGCAGCAACGAAAGACTTCTTTGTCGTTTCCACGGCCTCCTCCATCCTACCATTTTTGTAGTACCCGAGTGCCATGTGGCTCCACGTCTTCGAACATGGCTTCATACCACCTTCTAGGATCTTCTTCAGAAGAAGCTCGGCTTCTCCCACATCACCTTTCCTGCAATAAGCACCGATGACTATGTTTGGGATCCGAACGTCTGTGCTCACCTTCTTCTCGACTAATTCCTCCACGATCTTTTTGGCACCATCAAGATCATCCAGTTTCTCCAAAGCATATAACATGTGTACATAGGTTTCGTACCGTATCTTCCCACAGTGTTGGAGCACATTCCATAATCGATACACATCTTCCCTTTTATGCAGAGTGGCATAGATACTTATCAAAGGTCCGTACGAAAACCTTCTCTGTTGATGTTCAGTCGAATCCTCAGCTTTCTTCAATACTATAGAAGCTTTCTCTAAAGCACCATCCATGATATATCCCTTTGCAGCTATACAATAACTACGGAATTTATCAGACACTCGAGGATCTGCTTCCATCTTCATCAAAAGCTTCTCCATTCCTTCCAAATCATCGGATTCAGCATAAGCATTCAACCTGATGTTGTACGTAACTACGCTGAAATCAATGCCCTCCCTCTCCATCTCCTGCATCAACGGATCTAGCTTGTCGTGCATCCCCATCTTGGAATAAAGGCTCAGCATTGTATTGTACGAAAGGGTAGCACGAGACTTGAACTCTCTTATCTTCTCCATGGTCGCCTCTGCTTTCTGTAGGGACTTCGCTTCAGCATAGCAGTTTAACATTGCTGAATACACGCGGAAATCTTTCAAACCATCTTCGAGGCCGTTGAAGAAGCTCTCGGCTTGCTCGATTCCACGAACCTTTGATATTAGATCCAGCTGAATAGCTACATGACCTGGTGTAACTGTGAAATGCTTCAAGCTACGGCTCATCCATTCAGCAATCTGCCATGAAATTGGCAGAATTTAGATCCAGATTTACCAAAATTAGCTAACTGAAGAGGAATAATCGAATTCGAATGGATACATTCCATCAACGATCACACACAGCTAGAAGCCATCGCACAATCCTTAGAATTAGCAAGCAGCATCAATCAAACTTCAACAAATTACGCCTCCAATAATCCTCAAACACTAAACCCTACAGAATTCCTAGTTCAATTCAAGCACAACCAGAATAGAAACTGAAGAAAAGGCAGCGCTTATACATATAAGCGCAAACATACGATTTCCGATTCATGTAGCTATAAGCATACCTCAAGCGCCGGTTTCGCTCGATTGTTCGTTCTGAAGGTCTTGATGAATCTCTCGAGGTCGAGACGGTGCATTTTCCGACCTTGAGCGATCCATTCGTCGAGAACCGGAACCACGGAGAGCCTATCGTCGTTGCATTTCTGAAGCCTCCGGTACAGGCGGAGCGTATACACGTTCTGCGCTTGTGTGGAATACAGTGATACATTCAAAATCGAGGACTCCAGCCGCCATTTTCTGAGCGACGTATCTAGAAATTTGTGGAGAAATTTCATCTCCTGGTTCAGTTAAAAGAGCTCGTTCCCAGTCTCCGGCGAGCGGCGGCGGCGGAGGAGGAGGACCGATTTCTGAAATTTCGAATATTATTTTAATTTTAATTTTTAGTACCGATAAATATGAGTATGCTTTATTTTATTTGGGCCGCGCAGCAATTTGGGATTTTGCCCAAAAATAAACGGGCCTTGCAGTTTGATGTGGGCCCATAATGTCGAGAAGGTAATTATCCGGTACGTCGAGAGTAGGCGGCTTACGGGAACTGATAGCCAATAGGAAACCTCCTCATCGGAAACCCTATTTACAAGTACCGGACCTTTTCGTCATTTAAGGCAAGAAGCCTCACGTACGCCACGTCAGCCTAATTTTTGACACAGGATTTCTCCAACTCCAAGCAGCCGAGTACGAAATGACCAATTTGCCCCGAGGAATTACTCAAAATCCCTCCCTTCCACTCTCCAATCATATTTGAGCAGTTTCTCTTTCTCTCTCCTCCCCCCCTCATTGTTGATGTTCAGAGGTTCTGTGTGAGAGTATTTTCACACTTCGTTCTCAGTGAATAATTACCTATAAAAGAGCAAAAGCGGCAAAAAATTGAATTCAATTAAAGAGGAGAAAAGGGAAGGAAGGGTGAAGAAGAAGAGGAGGAGACGAATTCGCGTGTTCTGTTAATTGCTAATTGAAGCTCAGCAATCGCGGTTTGTTTCTGGCCTAGGGTTTGTCTGGAATTGGAGTAGCTAATTAACTCTTGTTAGCTTTGATAAATATCTGTTTTGTTGAAAATTGGGGGTTTCCAATTTGTGCCAGGACTGGGATTTTTTTTTTTTCCATGCACGTTTCTGGGCATATATTTGTGTGTTGAATTATCCGGGGTTTCTGGGAATTAGTCATGAGAGCTATCTTTTTGTGGGGTTTAAAGGGAAGGTGATGATTCTAGGGTTTTGAGGGGTGGGTTTGTAATGGGTAGTACAGGTGAAGCTGACAAGAAGAGGCGGCATGTTAGCTCTATATCGCCCACGGCAGCCGCGGCCAAGAAGCAGCCTCTTGCGCCGCTGTCCGAGGAGAAAAAGGTGATTGTTATTCAATTAATTTCTTCATTTATTTTTGTTTAATTTAGCTAATTAGACTTCATCTGACACTCCTGAAATTAGGTAGAATTAAGTTTTTTAAAGCAATTATATGCATGAGAGGTGTTTGCTTTCACGGGATATTTAGTGATCTTGGAATGAGCTTCTTTAGTGGGGTTGTCTACTAGCATGTGGTAAACCCCTGTTCTGGCACTGATATTACTTGGTTTAGTTTTAGTTAACATGTTTCCATCTGAATCCTTGAACTTTTGTAAGGTGTTTTGTGTGATTAGTCCTGATTATAGGTTTCACCGGGTATCTTCTAGTATTCGTTAATTGTAGCAATTTTGGAAGTGATCTTTTCATTTAATACATCTTGCAGAGGATCATATTTTTGGTTGAATACTTTTTGTTTCTGAGCTGTGAGTAATCATTCCGAGTTCAGGAAAATTCAGAACCTATCGCTTCATGAAACTTTATTTTGGGAAACCATCTTTGGAAGCTGTTTTTGTCAGTGGAAAGCTTATATGATTTAGAAATGTCTAGAAGCCATATTTGCACGATGGACCTCCCTTCGTATTGTTGTCTGATTAAGCTGGTCTGCTGCAGATATGCTGTTTTCTGATTACTTATTATTTAGGGTCTCAAACTTGATTCTATTCTTTGCGTAGGATCACATTTTGATGGCACACTTTTCTCTGAGATTTATATCTTGCTATGATGATAAACTAATAACCATATTATCAATTTTTTGTAGCTTGATGCAGCAGTGCTTCAATTCCAAAATCAAAAACTCCTACAGAAGTTGGAAACTCAGAAAGTTGAGATTAATGCTCTTGAGGACAGATTATGCCAGCTGAGGGATAGACAGAATTCATATGAGAAAACTTTAGCTGTGGTAGATAATTCATGGAAAGAGGTAAGTAATCATGGTTCTATGAATACTCTTGATTTTTTAATGAGAAAGATTGGTTTGATTTAATTTTGAGACTTGGCTAGATTTAGTTTTTGTTGGTAGCATCTTTCGATGGGTCAATTAAGTAGGTGAACATTGAACCTGATAGTTATTAAGATAGATCTACGTAGATTTATCTGACATCTGCAAAATGTTTGCCTACTCATGGCTCTAATATTAATCAGCTGGTTGATCACTTGGAGTCGCATTCTAATTGCACACTTGAAAATACAAAAGATGT
Organism: Thymus mandschuricus; assembly: GCA_029379335.1. Taxonomy (NCBI): domain Eukaryota; kingdom Viridiplantae; phylum Streptophyta; class Magnoliopsida; order Lamiales; family Lamiaceae; genus Thymus; species Thymus mandschuricus. The sequence goes on from CM057072.1 coordinate 2,092,808, forward strand.
TCGAGGTTTTGGACGCCGCCTAGCTAGAGAAGGTAAGTGACTTGTTCTTTTCCCTTTTAGCTAGTGTTTGTTAGTCAACTTTACTTTTTGATGTTTCAGTGATATGTTTAAATATTGCGACTCTGAAACAGCCTTAGGCTTTCTAGCGAAAATATTCTTCTATTTTTATATGTGTATGGTTATTAATTATCCTCGTACGGTTGTACTTTTATTGCTTGATGCTGGGTCGACATTAACCAAAGTAGGTTTTGAGCAGTTGTGGTGAAGTCCTTAAGCTCCGTCTTTTCTGTGCCCAAATTTGTTACCTTGTATTTTTGTAAATGATTCTCCTTTACATATATATCTTCTGCAGAACCTATACTTTCCACATATCTGATCTGCCTGTTCCCTCTCAAATCTCAATAATTCTTTCATGCTTAATTAAGTTCTCTTAAAGAAATCTGCTTCTCCTTTGAGCCTGAAAAATGATCCTGGACAGATGTTTCTATATTGTGAGTTTCCCCTATCCAAGCACTTCTAAGTTGGGATCCAGTTTCTAAGCATGTTTCCGTTCAACTTTATGGGTTGGAGTTCATGAATCCTCATATTCTGATATTCTCATGAATGAATGATCTAGGCTTTTCATATCTATCTCCTGTCACCATGCACCTTTGTGATATATGTATCGGATTTAGTGCTTGTCCGCTCAATCTTTCCAGAATATACTGGATCTTACTGATAAACGCCAAGTCACCAATGCCATATGTTTGGCTCTTTTACGTATTTGGACTTTTCATAGGCTATACTTTGGTTTGGAGTAGAGACTACTTGATTTTGTCTTAGCTTCCAATGAACTATGCCTGTAGCATATTTTTCAATCTGAAAAATGTTTATTTTGAACTATTGTTTTTAAAACTTTCGCTCATGAAGTTAACTAATTGCCTTGTTAGATGGTAACTCCCCACCAGAGGATGCTTTACTGAGCAGGCTCCTAGAAACAGGTGCAACTGAAAGTAGCTCAGCCAGTATACCAGTGAATCAAACTGAAAATGATAGAAAAATAGATGGTGAAATGACAGGGAAGTTAGAGACCATTCTCAAGAATATTGTAGCTTCTTTTGATGATTTGAACACTTTGAAGAGTATATTGTACTCTTCATCTCGAAAGGCACTCTCTTCTAATGGTAAGACCATATTGTTAACTTGCATTTGCTTTAAATTTTGAATGTAGTTCATCAAGTTCTTTTAAGATTTCTTAATTATTGCTCATCTCATCTCTCACACATTTCTCAGCTGTTATACTATTCAGTCCCTTATTTCCTTTATCACACTCCACTGTAGGACAGAGCCAGAAGTTGGTTTCCTCAGATTTGCTAACTGAGGTTAGAGATCTGAGAATGGCAGCACTGAAGCTTCACTTGAAACATAAATCATTGGCTGGTGAACTTCAAAGACATAGAGACGCTGACGCTAAGAATAAAGCTGATCTTAAGCGTTTGAAAGGTATTAGTTTATCTGTTTCTCCTCAATCGTCCACACACCGATAGGTTTCACTGTATATTTGCTTTCTGGTCTGGCTTGGTTGCCTTCAGTGTTGAGGTATCTCTGTAATTCGTATTGAGAGTCCCTGCATATGTCGCATAGTTAAGAATAATATTATTTGTTGCCTGGCCTGTTGCTTGTTGTATACAGCTGCTGTGTCTTCTTTTGCTGTATTCCCTATTTCCTCTTGATTTTTCTGCATTGTTCTAAATGATAAAAACGGAGCAGCTATGTCTGTTTGAAGCCACTTAAAGTTTAGTTATCGATATGAGGATTGAGGAATAGAAAATGTCCATGCTGTTACAGAGGAAATGTTTCACTGAATGCGGTGGTTCTTATTCTTTTGATTCAGTTCCTCTTCATTTTCTGACAAATGCACGGTTTTCAACATCGTTCTTTTTCCATTTAAAGGAGAACTAGAAAGTACAATCAATGAACTGGAAGAAAGCAACCAAAAGTTGGCGGTTTTGAAAGCAGAAAGGGATGTGGCAAAAGGGCCATCTTTTCATGTTGTGAATCGGGGAAATAAGCAAATAAATAATGATAAAGTAAGGGACAAGGAAAATGACTTGCAAGATATGGAGTCCGTCCTAAAGGAATTACTGGTAGTTAATTGTTTTTGTTATTTGCCTTGTTTAGATGATGAAGTTTCTGCTGCATAGAATTTGACTCAGAAAAATTGTTTTGCTGTGTAGGACCAATCAACATCTCGACTGGATGAGCTCAAATGTCTTCATGAAGATAGGCTGAACATATTAAGAAACCTATCAAGTTTGCAGGTTATATTTGTTTCCTACTAGCTCTATGTATGCTCATTTCTTTCCACTTCTTGGAACAAATTGAGCCCTTGCTTCTCTTCTTAGCTTATGAAATTTTGCTTGGCAGAGAAATCTAAAGAATGTTCATTGCATTTGTTCATCCCAAGCATATCTTTTACTGAAAGATCAATTGACAAAAGCTAAAGCAGACGTAGTTCAGTATCAAGCCCTTTATGAGAAATTACAGGTGATATATATATATTTTTCATTTTGATTCCATTTTTTGTAGTTGTTTTTTGTAAAAGAAAAGGGGAAAAGGAACAGTTTTCAAGTTTATCCACCCTTTCATGCTCAGGTTGAGAAAGAGAGTCTTTACTGGCGTGAAAAGGAAAGTCTCCTGAAAAGTGAGTTAGTTGATGTTCTTCAGCGATCTTCAGCTGTTGCTGACTCCAGAAGAAGCGACTTGGAAGTAGAGATAGAGAGATACACCAAGGAGAAGGATTTAATTGAGGTCAAACTGGATGAAGCATCTAGAGAACCTGGTATGTAGAGAACATTTATTGCCCTCAAGTAGATTTATAGCCCTTCGGTAGATATGTTGCTCTTCGGTAGATATATTTTGCCAGCTAATTTAATTTGTTAATTACAGGTAGAAAAGAAATAATTGCGGAGTTCAAAGCGTTGGTTTCATCATTTCCTGAGAAAATGGGTAGCATGCAGAATCAGTTAGCTAAACACAAGGAGTCTGCTGCAGATATTCACAGTTTGCGAGCTGATGTTGAATCATTGACTAATATTCTTAACCGCAAGGTAAAATTTAAAGCACTTAATTTAAACCATTCTATTTTTTAGCTCATTGTTTTTAGTTGCCGAATTTCCTCATATACACATGTCTTTGTGTGTATGCGTATCATAAACAGGCTAAGGAGTTGGAGACTTTGACTTCCAGATCATCCCAGCAAAATGCTGAAATTCAGAAATTGCAAGCTGTGGTATGAAATTTTGTCTTGGTTGTATACATGTTACGGTGTTAGATCATTCAACTTTTATTGAATGAGGCTAGCTTTGCATCCAGTTCTTCATTCTTGTATCTACAGTAGATTGCATCCTACTTCTTATTATGACTTCATACAAGGGTATTGTGCAAATCCATGTCTACTGTAGCTACTTCATTGGATATAAAAACAAGTGAACTTTTGCAAGAATTACTTCGAGAAATAGTGGGATCTAATTATGATTTTTAATATATGGTTTGTGGGCACACAGATCAGTGATTTAAAGGCGACTGTTACAGACTTGAAGCTGTTTCAGGAAATGTATGGGTACCAATCGGTTGACTCAAGGTTTGCATCCTTCAGTGCCTTCTATTTTTATATTATAAAACTTCTCTTGGATTATATTCTTGTCTCCGATGTTATTTTTGGGAAGTCCAAATGCCCTACTTTCATTATGACTTCCAATGAGTTTCTATTTGCTGTTAATATTTTCGATATCCTACCGATTCACCAAGTTTTTCCAGAAGCTCATGATTGGGCAGATTAATTTCAGCATGTGTGTCATTAAGATCTGAGGTCTTTATGGATTTATGTCATATGCAGGGACGTCAGTGCAGCTAGAAGTACTGAGATCAAGGCATGGGCTCATGTTCATGGCCTTAAATCCTCCCTTGACGAGCGTAATCTGGAGTTGCGAGTTAAAGTTGCTATTGAAGCTGAAGCAAAAGCCCAGCAAAAATTAGCTGCTTCAGAGGCTCAAATCGCTGAGCTGAGAAAGAAATTAGGGTCTTCTAGGAGGTCCATTTCCTGACAAATTTTGATTTATCTTTTATTTTGCTGTTTATATTACATGCATCTTTTGCAATAAGAACTGATGGGTGTTAATGTCTTTCGCTGATTTATGGTTTTATTTTCTGTCCAGCTGATAGGGTCTTATCTGTTTCTGATCGACTTAGCTACCTGTGTAAATTTTTGTGCTTGTGACATTCTATGTGAGGGAGACATATATTTAATTAATTATAGGAATAAATGTTGTACAATTGAATGGGCTCTTCCCATTGCAAGGAATAGCTTTTATAGTTAGTCTGTGGTTTGAAACTCCTGTATTGTCTGAAGATGATATCAGACATTTCCATTTGAGCTACCTTTTGGTGTTATCTTTCGAACTAGAATCCCTAAATTGCTTCATGCTTTTAAATCGTACTCTTTTTCTTTGATTTTCTGTTTCATTGTATAGCCGTAGTAGGTAGATGATCTGTTGATATTGATTGACATTTGTTATTATAGAAACAATAAACTGGCTTCTTCATAGGTGATTAAATAGTTGAAAGCCCGTACATATGTGGAAACCCAAGACGATAAAGCATAGTTATAAATCTACATACATCCTGAATTCTACATGACTCTTGATAGAAGATAAGGTCCTCAGAGCTGTAGATTATTACATGGAGACTACAGAAGTCACCATCATCCTCAGAAACTGTAGTAACAGATGTATTGGTGTGTCTAGGGGGAAGTGTATGTCTAACTCTTACAACATGTGAAAACATACACCCTTTGTCAGTGGTTGATGGTTGCAATTTTTTTTCTGTGTATTCTGATAGTGTCGTAACCCTGATGGCAGGGAAAAGACTAGACTTTCTGATGATTTAAAATCCAAGCATGAAGAAACTGAGGCCTATCTGTCAGAGATAGAGGTATGTATTCAACCTCAATGTCTACAGCGATAGCTGTGTAATGCAAAATTGACCCTTATTTTCATACTACCAATTCTGTATCCTTCCATTCGAGAGATGGGTATATGCATCCTAAATTAGACTAAGAGTTGCCCTGTATTGCTTCAGACTATTGGGCAAGCTTATGATGACATGCAAAGCCAAAATCAGCAGCTTTTGCAGCAAATCACTGAGAGAGATGACTATAACGTTAAGGTTAACTCCGTTGGTCCTGTAAACTCAGCTGCATTTCAAAAGAAACAGCTTTCTCTTTGTTTGCCCTTATTTTTACCTAATGTATTATGGAACAACACTAATGAGTCACCTCCACTTTGGTTACTGTTTCAGCTTGTTTTAGAAGGTCTGCGCTCTAGACAGATGGGAGATGTTCTGCTTGTGGAGAAGAATATGTTGGAAAAATCTGTACATCATACCAGGAAAACTGTAGATGTTTATGAATTTAAGGCTGGGCGCATTGAAGATCAGGTAGTTTGAGTGGCATGCACAGTATAACTGGTGTAGTTGATTGTACAGTACTAATAATCTTGTCTGCAGTTGAAGGGTTACTCAGATCAGAGACAGAGACTTGCAGAAGACAGATCCCACAATGCTGCTGCTCTAGAAAGCACTCAAAGAAGACTGTTAGACGTGAGGAAGTCTTCTCAGCTTCTGATGGGAACAGTCGAGGAAGCACAGGCCCAGGTCGATAGGAGTAGAGCGTCTCTTGCCGAGATGCAGATAGAACTAGAGAAAGAAAGGTATTCAGAATTGTTATAATTCTCATTTCATTTACATGGGAAATCTGTCTCTTACTTACATTTTCCTTCTAATCAGGTTTGAGAGGAAAAGAATAGAGGAAGATCTAGATAATCTGAGGAGGAAGGCTCAACAACTAAAATCACAAGTTGAGGGTTCCTCTGTAATTGAAAAGCTCAAGCAGGAGCTCAAGGAATACAAAGAAATTCTAAAGTGTAGTGTCTGCCTTGACCGAAGGAAAGAGGTACATTCTCATTCTGAGATGCATGTGAAAGTGAATAAGCTAGGCTGTCGTGATGTTCAGGGATCTATTTCCTATTATAAATATTTCATACATTTCATATCTACCTGTTGGAAATAAAGGTAATAAGGTCTTCTACTATAATCTTCAGTTTTCTTATAATTTTGCCAAAAAGATTTTGAAACTATAGGAGAATACAATCTATTTGGATGAGATAAATGTGCCTCTCCCAGCCGCACCACTTCAAGTATATTTATTTAATCAGACCATACAAGAAGGGCCTAACCCGATAGAATAATCTGGTATTAATTGGATTTAGAAGGCTTTATTTCATTTCCTGCTGTGGGTTAATATGGCTACTATTCTCTTCCAAACTTTTTATTGATTTGCACCTAATTCATGGGATACAGTTTGTTACTTAGCTCCAAGAATATTGTACTTAAGGAACCTAACAAGTACCTTTTGCCAGGTGGTCATCACAAAATGTTATCATCTTTTTTGCAATCCCTGCCTCCAGAGAATTATTGAAACGCGCCATCGCAAGTGCCCAGTTTGTGCAGCAAGTTTTGGGGTTAATGATGTCAAACCTGTATACATCTGATCATTATGGTTCCTGGGCTGGAACTGATTCATATACCTACTGGGTTCATGTGAGCCTAGTAGTTCGTTCTGAGGATGACGTTTCACATGTACTGTATGATACTCACTGCTCTCTTGAACCAAAGAAAAAGACCACATCGAAAGTAATAGAAGTTCCTTTCTAGATATCCTTAGTAGCATAGGTTCGCTGTTTCTAGGTTTAGATGCTGGAAACATTTTTTGATTTATTTTTTAATAGTATTTTTTTTCTACCCCCTTTTCATTTGACTGCTCCAAGCAACTGGGTACTTTCTTTACTTGCTGGTTGCAGATTGAAATCGATCCAGTTCTCCATATGGAGGTTTTGGGAGTAAATAACGCAATGATGCATAGCCCTGGGGTTTCCAAGTGTATGGATTAGCTGGAGCTTCATTTGACTTTGGTCTTAGGTTCTTCTACGCTTCTATGTACAGAAATTGTATCTCATTTTTGTTGCTAGTGTTCATTTTGAGTCGTTTTAGGAGAAACAGCCAAAATATTAATGTTGAATGTAACTTTTAATTGTCAATTACTTGCGTGTACCCTTTGAATAATTTAATTGACTAATTACGCCTTCTGTGGTAAGCTTGTTCTGGGCGTTCAGTTTCAAGAGTATGTGTGTGTGAGTGTGTGCGTGGGTGTGCCTGCATGACGGAGAGAGGGAGATGATCATGCATCTTGTCCATGCAGCAGTTCCTTATTTATCCTTGGTTAGTTTCAGTCCGGTTCTGAATTTGTTCTGTAAGAGACTCCTTTAGATGTACTGAAGACCAGGTTGTAGACCATATGGCAGTGGTCTTAGTTCCGCATCCTTACTGGATTCATAACAGGAATGAGATCATCCTTTCTGGATTCATAATGGTATACGCTCCCCTGACAGTGATGTTATCATCGTGTGCCAGTTTTAGTTTCTATTATGCTAGGTAAAGTGGTCTCTGGCTGTCATAATGCGAAGGAACAGAAAACTCTAGCATGAAAACTTGAAACGACTTTAGTCGGAGGTATGATGTTGAAGTATGATTGCCATTATTCGTAGTGCTGGTTAATTTAAATCTTATATTATTCTGTTTCTCTTTTGTATTTATTCTTATTTCAGGTTTTATTATTATAAAGTATATGTTTCTTGAAGAAACTGGTCTTTATATGTTTCTTGAATTTCTCCAGAAGTGTAACTTCATGAATTCCTTTAGTAAGCTAAGCATACGCATCTCCTACTAGTTGTTTACCATTTTTTTTTTCCAGGAAGAGGATTTCCTCCATTGTGGGCATAGCGCATCGGTGACAGAGGAGGTCAAATCGAGCATCGGATATGACCTAGGTATTGCATAGTAATATCAATTCTTCTATTACGTTCAAGATAATTAATTATCTGCATAGTTGTTGACTCTCAGACAATTGGTTGGTTAGAAGCTATCAATCGTTTTGTGATAACAAAACTATTTTACAGGGTGAAGTTTATACGATTTTGAATTCAGATTGAAAACCTAGGCCCCCCCGTATTATCCGTATAACAAATAGTAATTATTTCGCATTAATTTCATCTGTCACTTCCTTATCCTCATTAACAATAAAGATAGTCACTTAGATATAAATCACTATGTCAACAAAAAATCAGGATGACGTGTCGTATTGAATGTAAGAAACATATTGTCCTGTCATTAGTAAAACTATGAGTTGCTGGTAGGGTTGGTATGCATTCTTGAACTGCATTATACAGAGTTTGTTATTAATGGTATAAAAATCCGAGAACCATTGAAAAAAGTACTGTCTGTATTTGTGCTGACATTTTAGCTTGAATTTTCTGCTGCAACTACCGTACAAGTGCTTCTCGTATTGTACACTGTATTTGAACTGCATACCCTTGATTTTTTTGTGTATTATGTTTGCAAAATACACAATGAATGCGATGATGCAGCTACGTAAGTTATGGTTGGTGTCTCCCCCTCTTAAACTGATTGCCTATTATTGGAGTGAGATTGTGCTCAATAGTTTGGGACCAGCTGAGATCGGACCCACAGCATGTCGCTATCGTTCCAAAGATTTATATGGTATGGATTTAACCACGAGTTTCTCTTGTGTGCATGTTGCTGTCGACCGTACGAGTTACATAAATGAGTAGGGATAACTGGCTCTGGTTTCGTGAATTCATCAGAGAATTTATTTGGAAATTTATGAAACTCTGAATAGTTCCAAATGGCGAAATGTTGTTGGGAGCCCCCCCAAAGTTTATGCAGAGATGAGTAGATGGTCAAAACTCAAGAATTGTCCTCGTACATATAGAGAATTGTTACGAAGTTGTGATTCCTTTCTCTTGATCATGATTGGCCTAGAGTTTCTGCAGTCTGATGATATCTCGACCGTTGGTTTAGGCGATTGGATGTGATTTAATAACCTCCCTTAAAACGTGCTGTTTCGTGATAAGCTTTTTTTTGTTCGACATGGGTGCTGGCGAACGAGATAGGAACTCTTTCGTCTTCTTGAAGTATTATTAGGCTTAGCTATGCGACCGGATGTGGAACATTAATCGGAACGATTTAGGGCTGTGTGGCTAAGATTTGTGGGATTATCATGTGTGGAACAAAGCATGAAAAGAGAGGAGGAAGTGTGGACAAAACATAGGATTCTCGTATGCTGAGAGAAAGCCCCATGTGGGTAACGTTCAATAATTATACTTATATGTGTGTGTGTTTGATTTGTTACGCCTATTTCTTGTCTTTGTCTGAATCTTGGCATAGATGTTAGGCAATCTCAGATTTTTCTTTTTGATATAATTTTCTTTGCGATTGCATATTCGTGTAATTAGTCGGCAGATGCTCTTTTTACAGAGTCGGGTGCGATTAGCTACACCGTGTGCCCTTTGAGCCTTGATTAGGAACACTAATTCCTCGATTTTCATCAAATATCCTCGATTCTTCGGTCGAAGCGAATGATTGGACAAAAGGGCCTAATAATGTAACAGATCTCACTCGAACGAATTAAAGCTAGCCCTAGAAAAGAAACCCTCTCAACTTTTAAGGGCTTGGTAGATATTTGTTAGTTATATTACCCTAGTTGAAAGCACAATAACCACTATTTCAAGTAGCTAAAGTGTAAAGGGAAAAATACCAAAAATTAGTCACTGCAGTATAAGTGTGCGATCCAAGCAATCATAGTCAAAATGTTATTTCATCGATAGTAATCGACACGAGTTATCTAATAATCGGATGGGGGTAGTATTTCTTAAAGATAATCGGCTCGATTCGTAGTTTTTAAAGTACAAGAAATGTTAATCCAAGTGTAAAGTGTAGATCTTTCTTTAGGAATTATAGTTAAGATTTACATCTAATTTAGTGCATTGTCTTTTAATCATACTTAGGAAAAGTTTAATAAAATAAAGGACCCACTAAAGTTTTATTTTAATTTTATTTTTATTTAATGAAAAAAATGTGAATAATATGAAGGAAAAAAGAGGAGGAATTCCAGCTAGTCACACTATTTTTAGGAAAGCAATTGATGGAATCCTTCTTTCAAAGAGAAAAGGAGTTAAGCTTACTTGTTTTTCCCCCCTTTTATTCTTCTTTTTCCATTTTCTTTTCTTTTTGGGGGCTTACTTTTAATTTTTATAATTATTTGGGAGTGCGTGAAAGTTGTTACATATATTTGTAGTCTTTAATAATCAATTTCTTCCGTTGTACTCTAACGTTGTAGCATCGTGCCACATGATGCATACGTCATCGGAACGATAAAAAGGGGCGTAACCAGATGAAACGAAGGGAGTTTAACGTAAAAGTATTGTAAATTCGGCTTCCTAATAAGACGGTAAAACCCAGTTAAATTACGTTTAAGTGCCGAAAAATACAAGTATGTTTCTTGAAGGAAAAAAGAATAGATAGATGTGACATGTATTAACACGATAGAATGTGATTAACCAACCACCTTTGAATATATGGTCAAATTAATTAGTTAATTATTTGTGTACTTAAAAATGGTACTAGCACATAGTAGACTTTTCATGTCAACTTCTTACTATTGGTTCTTGTTGCCTGTTGAATTTGGTTGGTTTCTCTAGAGAATTGTAGCGATCTCATAACCTTTTAAATTAATGATTGACTACAACTCCCGTCTTACGTAACTAATTCGATACACTCTCTGTGACACGGTTTTTAATTAAAATGTTGTTAAGGAAGGGTATGTGGCCCTTCAAAGAGAGAGTAATAAAGTGGAGTTATCGAACTCTTTATAACTGCCGAAACTGAAAAGAAGTCGAATCCGTTGTGGACAGCGAGAGTATTTTTCTTTCGACCTCGAGACTGAACTTTTGTAATGTCTAAACATAATAATGTGAACAAAAGAGAACAAATATCTAGGTGCGGGAATAATAATGTTAAGTAATTAATTAATTGAGGGTTAAATTGATTAAGATCTTGAATAGTGTTTGACAATGTAATTAATGGCCACTAACCTCTCACATGATTTTAGTCGTAGATACCGCCGACCAATCATGTAGATTGTGTCTCCTTTTATTTATTTATTTATTATTGTTTTTATTTTTATTATTTAATGAACTATATGTATATATATATATATATAGTGAAAATAGTTTTGTTTCATTTTTATTTTTTAAATGAATAAGTGGATATTTTATGATCAATTTATTTTTCATTACCTATATATATATTTTTAATTGTTGTGACGTAAATGATTCTCTATTTGTATACTTATGGAATAATCAGTTCTTGATCTTTAATTTGATTGGTAATTAGAAATTCTTGAGGTATATATTTAAAACTTGAACATATAATATTATAGGTCAACTTTAGCCTGAACATATGACTTTCTTAAATTAATTCTGTACATTGAAGAACCCTAGAAGAAGTATACATATTTTTTTAGAGTTTTCACCTAAAAAGTAGGCTGAAAACTTGAAGAGATACCCATAGTATGTAATCAATGCTTTAAAACTATTGATAATAAATTATGAAGAGAGAGAGAGGGACCATATATATGTTCATACTTAATTGGTGTAAATTTAAACTATTTATTTAATATTTTATGGACCCCTCAAAATATTAAGAACCCTAAATTAGGGCAAAATTTTGATAATTAATTACTTTCTTGGAACCTTTGAAAAGGTATCTAATCAACTCAAAGGTTAAGGAATTCGTTTTATTGCGCAACACTTAGTAGTTACTCTCTATGTCCTAATTTATTTGACTTCTTTTTTTAATCGAGATGTCATAGTTCAATTAACTTATGTTTTATAGTGGACAAAATTAACATTGCGCCTAAAATCTTGAGCCGACGTGAAACAAGTCAATTGAAGTACGATGGATGTGCTACTGAATTATTATTACCTCAGTACTTATATATAATAAGATGTATAATTGCAATAATGGGTGGGACCCAAAAGAGATCAAGGAGGCTAAATGATTGAATAAGAGACTAAAAATTAAGAAGGGAGATAGTGATGCTGAGATCACTTATCACTAGTGATAATAGTGTGATTAATAGTAGTATAACAAAAAAAGGCATTGGGAATTCATGTCTTTTGGTGTACAAATCTAAACCCTACCATTTAGATTATATCAATTCTAATAATCACAATAGTACATGCTTGTTTTTCTTATAGTTGCCCTTTTATAAATTAATGTGGATTTGGAATAGGAGATTATGAGCTATTTACATATATCTACAAGTGCCACCGTAGCTACTTACTGAAAACTCGAATACGAGACTTTTAGTCATATGCATTACCCTTCTACTATTATGTTAATACACATACATAATGAAATTAATGATGTAACTGATAGACTTTCGTCTTATCTAAAAGCTCAAACTTGTAGAGACGGAAAGAATCTATTGATTTATAACATTTATCCAGTTACATACTACTTCCATCCACCATATTTGTGTTTTGACAGTTTTGACATACATTAATTTCAACGTATCGAAAAGCCGATATTAATACAATGAGGTTCAGGTCAGACTCGATACAGTGTATTATTCTACACTAATTAACGTATAATAATTTATATCATCTCGACCTGAACTTCAACACGTTGAAATTGGTGTCAAAAAAATCGAAGCATGAAGATTACGAACAGAGGAAGTAATAAATTATCCATGGATCATCATGCATAAGTTCCACTATGAATTAAATATATATTTTTCACATACTACATAGTAAGTAACATAAGCAAATTTTGACATTATTCGAAACACGAATAAAGACTTTATTCCAAGAGGAATAAAGCGATTTACTACCAATTAAAACGTAACTTAATTAATACTTTTGTCAAAACAGTTAAGTCACCCAACAATAATTGAGCAAAAACATGAGACTACTAAAATTGTACACGAAATTATTCTAAAGAATATATGCACGATTATTGTTGATTCATAACCGAATTAATTACCAAAATAGATAACCAACATGCGTATTTTCGGGATTTTTTTTTTTTTTTAAATAGAACTAATTAACCACAAAAGTTAATTAATTGAAGATAGAACCGTCACATCACAAAATCATTTTAACTATAATCATCATCTAAAAATGCACTAACGATGGTGACGTGTCACGTCATAATTTTATTAATATATAAATACATATATATATATATATATATATATATATATATATATATATTAGAATGTAATTTAAAATTTTTTGCAGTATAGACTGTATAGTAATAAATTTCTGAGAATTTTTTAAAAAATTATTATTAGATTTTATCCTGATATATCTGCCTAAAAATAGAAAATGTGGTACGGTTGGAAATTAATAAAAAAACTATAAATAGTATATTTAATGGATTTAAATTAGCCACGGTTTCCCATAAAACATTTTCCTTAAAATTTGAATGTTAATAATTTATTTTAACTTAATTAAATTAATACTTGGAGTATGAATAGTTAACTTTTTTGTGAAGAAATCGGAAAGTGTTACTATTTCCCGATCTTTCTATAGTGTCACATGCAATTCTCTCTTTCCATTTAAAAGGGTGTCACATGCAATTTTCAATTAAACTTGAACTATATAATTAGGAATATTATTTAATTTTCAACTATAGTGAAAGGGATTAATAATTACAGGGCAACATATATAATTGGGTGATTAAGAATTTCCCCTTATTCGAATCATCCAAAATCATAACTAAATACATTTCACTTCCAATAACACGGCCAAAGTGTTTGCTAATTAACTATTTCATTTATAATAATAAAAAAAAATTAATAAGTATATAGAATATTAAAAAAAAAAGAATAATATCGAAAATTAAAAATACTTGAAGCTAACTCCACTCCCACAAGATCGGATCTTCAGCTTCTAGCCGGAATCCGGCGTCGGCCGTCGGCCACGTGGACACGTAGTAGCAGTAGCCATTGCCGTGATCGCCGCCGCTGCCGAGGGATAAGTCCGGCAAGTCGAAGAAGGTGTCGTCGTCGTGAGGCGCCGAGCGATCATGATCATGAGCCGTCGAAGCCGACTCCTGCATGCTGTCGGAAGCAAAATCGGTGGACGACTGCGAGCTCGCGAGCCGTCCCCGGCTCGTCTCGGCTTCGTCGGGGAAGGCGGCGGCCGCGGCTTTGGCCGCGGCCGCCTGGATGTCCTTGGGCGCGGCGGAGGCCGGGCGGGGGAGGAACTCGGCCAGGTGGGGGAAATTGAGGTAGGCCGACTTCCCCTTGATCGCCAGCGCCGCCACGTCGTGTGCCCGCGCCGCCATCTCCGCCGTCGGGTAGGTCCCTAGCCATATCCTCGACTTCTTCCTCGGCTCCCGGATTTCGCACACCCATTTCCCCCAGTTCCGCTTCCGCACTCCGCGGTACGTCGGGTGCTTGTCACCGCCGCCGCCGCCGGAGGCGGCGGCGGCGGCGGCGGCGTTCTTTCGCCGCTTGGCCGGCACCTCATTGCCGCTCTTCTCGCCTTGCGATCTGATCTCGCCGTTGTTCCTCCCCTCGCTTAGGCTGGTCGTGGAGCATGATGAGGAAGTGGAGGTGGCGGCGGCTGCGGCGGTGGCGGTGACGCCGGAGGAGGCGGAGGCGGAGGCGGAGGAGGAGAAAAGTTGTTGTTCGGCCGTATTGTGAAAGAGGGTTTTTGGTTCCATACCGTGTGGGCTAGTAGTATAGCTAGAGAGAATGTGTATTGTTTGCTAAGTACATAAAAGTAGAGAGGGAGAGAGAGAGAGAGAGTTGGGCAAATATAAGATTCTTTCACAAATTGTATTAATTTATAGCATAGAGAAAAAAACAATAATAATACTAATAACACTAACACACACTACACTCCCTTGACCTACACACACTTTACCCTAGCACACTACTCCCTCACTTCGTCTCATTTGATTACGTACGCATCTTCAGATGCAGAAAAATACATGAACAATACGATAATTAAATAATCAGAGTTCAATCAATCGGGTTCGTAATTATTTCCTAATCTCGCGTAATTAATGACGATAAGACTTAAGACGTGATTAGTAGGGCTTGATGACGAGTGATTAAGTGTCCACACACATAATGTAGATATTAATAAGTGAAATGAATTAAGAAAGGGGACCATGCAATTTTGCACACATTCATATATAAGCCAATGAATTTGGGAATTTGGGGGGGTAGGGGCCCTAAGGGTAGGGTTATTTTGAAGTATTTTCCATTAATTTTGGAAAATCATTTAAATTTTATTTAAACCCCTCAAATTCAATGATCGACGACTTCTTCTCTACCCCTTTCCCCTATTCATTTAATGCGACGTCGTTCTACCGTCGTTCCCCTCTTAATTTCTCTAAATAATTAGAATATATAGTGTCACATTTTATTTACATTAGACTCAAATATTAAGCGAAAATGGTGTATAAATAGAGCACCGAATACATTGAATGTTGTAAATAACGGCGCCATTTTAAAGTATTTTGACAATTATGGAAATTTGACTAAATTAAAATTAAGGTGGAAGGTTGTATAATACTATATAATACTATAAAATATTTTTATTTAAATTTTGTTACACATATAGTACAATGTAATTACATCTGTATTATGTTGGTAGCGATGAGGACAGTGCCGCTAACATTAAGACACATGATATCGAACTTACTTTTAGTGTGACAAATTTTTGTATGGCTACAATTCTCAATTCAACTTATTTTCTTACATTATCTCCGTCTCCATCTCCGTCTCCGTCTCCGTCTTCTATTTTAGTGTTGTTAATTTTCCTGTCGAGACATTCTCAAATTAGTGTTATTTTCGAAAAAAGAAAACGTTTCTTTACGTTTATTGGCAAGAGAAACCGCTTTATATATGCTCTTAACAACTTTATCATTTATCAGTTCTCGACAGCTTCGTCACTTACGACCGACTACTTCGACAAAACTTCCTTAAATCGCATGCCTTGCTTTTGACCAGCGACTAATATGGGAGACGGGTGAAGTGTTCGCTCGTTACGTTGAAATTACCAAATCGAATGTACACAGGTGGATCTAGAAAAAATAACTAAGAAAAAATAGTAAAATATTAAACTAAGGCACACATGGGTCACATGCCAGTGGGCCCACACTGCTAAACCAAGTGGGTCCTGCCCAACATTTGCTGGCAATTGGGCTTTACCTCCTTCTTCTTCTTTCTTTTTTTAAAATTTTTATTTTGTTCAAAACTAAATTATTTTTTAATTAATTTATTCGACAAAGTAGGCCCGGTTCATGAACGGACTGAATTAGAGGTCCAAAGAACTCAGGCCTGTTTATTTTAGGTCCAATTAAATTAAATTTTTTTATTTTACTTGTTTATTTTCATTTTTATTTTATTTGTTGCTATCTGAATTTATTATATGTTGACAGGATATTAAAATTATCGGGCCAGCTAGGTTTCGAGGGCTCGGCCCGGTCCGGTTCGTTTGCCACGTGTTCGGTTTCGATTGGGTGCTTAAATTATAGCACGAGGAAAAATTATAATTTTGGATGCATGAAATTATTTGATTTGACAATTTGTTATATTTAAACTTACCTAACTACTACCCCGTCTAATAACTAGTAAGACACTATTTTCATTAATGTTATGATTTGTTTTAAATTCATTGTAAATCAAATTAATCGATCAACGTCTTCGTTTTTACGGGTATGTAAAATACGACAAAGCCCGCGATTTTTAACAGTATCGTGCTCGACACTCTTTGAGATGAAATCATTTTCTTGAATTTGGCAAGGTGAGTGTAAGCTAATTAGTGTATAATGATTTAAAGAACATGATTATAAATTATAATTGAATATCAAAGTGTATGATAGAGTGATGATCTTTGTTAGTTAACGAGTGTAAAATTTTATCTCCAATCTTTCAAAATAGTGAAATACTTCCTACGTTGTTTCTTCGAAGACGGTCATCTTCTTTTAGACACGCATATTAAGATATATAATTAAAAAGGAGGGAAAAGTTTGTTGGAGAATAGACATCACTAATTTATGGAGAAAGACAAGTTTGAGTACGTGTAGCCAATTTATAGATTTATAAAATCTTCAACATTAATGTTTGTCGCTATATGCAAAAATAAAATAAAATAAAATAAAATAAAATAAAATAAAATAAAATAAAATAAAATAAAATAATGAACCCCACATCATATGCTTAGTATTTTCCAACATTTATGGTGATTTTAATACAAAATTTCATGCTAGACATTTATTTGAAAAACATAGTATAATACATAGAAACCCTTATTTTATCATGCTCTTAAAAAAAGGAGTCTCCTTACTGTCAGATACTACTCCTTTTGTCTCGCTCTATTAGTATCATTTTTTTCTTGTCCGTCTTATTTATTGGTTTCATTTTTTAAAAATGAAACAAATTAACACATAAAGATTCATTTTCAAAATCCTTTTATATTTTTGTTTTTCTTAATTATTGTATCATGTCTTAATGAGACTAATAGAGTGAGATGAAAGTAATTTTTAACCCCAAAGACGCTTAAGAAAAACGGAGAGTTATATGAATGATACTCCCTCAGTCTAACCAAATAAGCTCTTACTTATTCTTTAATTTCCGCTAGTGTAGAATGATAGTAAGCTAGTTTATTCGTTGGGACCTCAATTCAACTTATTTTCTTACATTATCTCCGTCTCCATCTCCGTCTCCGTCTCCGTCTTCTATTTTAGTGTTGTTAATTTTCCTGTCGAGACATTCTCAAATTAGTGTTATTTTCGAAAAAAGAAAACGTTTCTTTACGTTTATTGGCAAGAGAAACCGCTTTATATATGCTCTTAACAACTTTATCATTTATCAGTTCTCGACAGCTTCGTCACTTACGACCGACTACTTCGACAAAACTTCCTTAAATCGCATGCCTTGCTTTTGACCAGCGACTAATATGGGAGACGGGTGAAGTGTTCGCTCGTTACGTTGAAATTACCAAATCGAATGTACACAGGTGGATCTAGAAAAAATAACTAAGAAAAAATAGTAAAATATTAAACTAAGGCACACATGGGTCACATGCCAGTGGGCCCACACTGCTAAACCAAGTGGGTCCTGCCCAACATTTGCTGGCAATTGGGCTTTACCTCCTTCTTCTTCTTTCTTTTTTTAAAATTTTTATTTTGTTCAAAACTAAATTATTTTTTAATTAATTTATTCGACAAAGTAGGCCCGGTTCATGAACGGACTGAATTAGAGGTCCAAAGAACTCAGGCCTGTTTATTTTAGGTCCAATTAAATTAAATTTTTTTATTTTACTTGTTTATTTTCATTTTTATTTTATTTGTTGCTATCTGAATTTATTATATGTTGACAGGATATTAAAATTATCGGGCCAGCTAGGTTTCGAGGGCTCGGCCCGGTCCGGTTCGTTTGCCACGTGTTCGGTTTCGATTGGGTGCTTAAATTATAGCACGAGGAAAAATTATAATTTTGGATGCATGAAATTATTTGATTTGACAATTTGTTATATTTAAACTTACCTAACTACTACCCCGTCTAATAACTAGTAAGACACTATTTTCATTAATGTTATGATTTGTTTTAAATTCATTGTAAATCAAATTAATCGATCAACGTCTTCGTTTTTACGGGTATGTAAAATACGACAAAGCCCGCGATTTTTAACAGTATCGTGCTCGACACTCTTTGAGATGAAATCATTTTCTTGAATTTGGCAAGGTGAGTGTAAGCTAATTAGTGTATAATGATTTAAAGAACATGATTATAAATTATAATTGAATATCAAAGTGTATGATAGAGTGATGATCTTTGTTAGTTAACGAGTGTAAAATTTTATCTCCAATCTTTCAAAATAGTGAAATACTTCCTACGTTGTTTCTTCGAAGACGGTCATCTTCTTTTAGACACGCATATTAAGATATATAATTAAAAAGGAGGGAAAAGTTTGTTGGAGAATAGACATCACTAATTTATGGAGAAAGACAAGTTTGAGTACGTGTAGCCAATTTATAGATTTATAAAATCTTCAACATTAATGTTTGTCGCTATATGCAAAAATAAAATAAAATAAAATAAAATAAAATAAAATAAAATAAAATAAAATAAAATAAAATAATGAACCCCACATCATATGCTTAGTATTTTCCAACATTTATGGTGATTTTAATACAAAATTTCATGCTAGACATTTATTTGAAAAACATAGTATAATACATAGAAACCCTTATTTTATCATGCTCTTAAAAAAAGGAGTCTCCTTACTGTCAGATACTACTCCTTTTGTCTCGCTCTATTAGTATCATTTTTTTCTTGTCCGTCTTATTTATTGGTTTCATTTTTTAAAAATGAAACAAATTAACACATAAAGATTCATTTTCAAAATCCTTTTATATTTTTGTTTTTCTTAATTATTGTATCATGTCTTAATGAGACTAATAGAGTGAGATGAAAGTAATTTTTAACCCCAAAGACGCTTAAGAAAAACGGAGAGTTATATGAATGATACTCCCTCAGTCTAACCAAATAAGCTCTTACTTATTCTTTAATTTCCGCTAGTGTAGAATGATAGTAAGCTAGTTTATTCGTTGGGACGGATGAAGTATTATACAAGTAAATCATATATATAGTAGAGAGGCTAATAGTTAAAATTTAATGCTTTGAAAGATTTTACAAATAGTTAGGTTGCAATTTCTAACTCATACCATTTTTATTAGAAATGGAGTAATAATTAAAGTACATTCTCACTTCGATTACTAAAAGATATATATTCTTGTTTCATGGTATGGATGCTATAAACAAGAACATAAACCAAAAGAATTCAAGCAATTAATTTGGTCAAAGCTCTGCATATAAATATTTTGTTCTTTATAGACAATAAATAAATACAAATACTTTCTATAGCATATTCATGTTAAAATAAATTCAGGAGGGCATCATTAATCTTTGGATTTATTAACACGAAGTAATTAATTAATTAATTAATTAGAAATAATAATAAAAGAAATGTAGTATTTTTAGATGAAGGTGGAGTTGTTGAACTAATTAATTAGGTGAATAATTAGAGCCACATACGTCCGATTTGCAACCCAACATTCTTTCCCAAATTATTAATTAATTTCGTTTTATAATACTCCCTCCGTCCTCTAATAAGTGTCCTATCACATCTTTTAATGTAAAATTTTAGCTAAACTACCAATTTTACCACTGCTATCATTACATTTTTTTTACTTTTTCAATTTTCTATGTAATGATTAGGGGTTAATATGGTAAAATTATACACTTTCTTGGTTATTGCATTTTGACGGCTCGGGACACTTATTAGGGGACGGAGGGAGTATTTTGTTGAGAATGTAATGATAACTCTCTCTCTCTCTCTCTAGACAAAAATCTTGAGAGTTTCTGTTATTTGTGATTGCACGCAATTGATCACATACTATGAACATTTCTGGGTACAGAATGCGCATTAGCTTTTTTGGATGAGTGCATAATTTTATATATTTCTTTTAGATTGTTTTGGATATATGTAGAGAGGGAGGATTAATCATGTAAAAATAACTTTCGATTATTGATTTTAGTACGATATAACGGTCCGAATTATTATAAGTGTGTTACTACTTGCGTATTGAATTTTAAATAAAACCGTATTTCTATATGAACAATTCTCCATATATATGTGTGGGATGTTAGCTTAAACTCAACTCATTAAATAAAACAATACTCCCACCGTCTCTTCCGAAGTGACCCCTTTTATTATTATATACCTCACATATGAATATAAAAGAGGTCACTTAGAAAGAGACGGAGAGAATATTTTACTAGAGTTCTTGATATTTATTATTATTATTATTATTAGAGCTATCAAATTGTTGTGCTGGTTCTGCCCCCACCCAAATTCATCGGGCCAGAGATAAAAGCCGGCCCGAGTTAGGCTAATCATATATATTGGGCTGCTCAAAATCTAGCCCAATTCATTTTGAAGTGAAAATTGTAATGTAATTTTTGCCCAGTCTAAGCCCATCGCCCTTCATATCATTCTCGGTTGGCCTGACTTACTTTAAAGTCTTAAACCTTGATCAGACCTTCATTTCCACAACTCATACCAACCTAGCATCGTGCTAGCTCGTCGAGCTAAAACTCGAAAGCCTTAAGTATCAAGAAACATATGAAACACACACAAACCAAACTTCAATTCTAGTCCAATTTGATGTGATAAGACATAGTTTGATAAACACCAATATTAAATGATCACTAATTTCAAATTGTTTTGAAGACTAGTTAGGCAAGTTAAGATTATTGAAAAATGGAGAAATGCAACATATTAGTGTATTTTAGAGTTGGAAGAAAGCATAATAATGAGGGTGTAGGTGTATGCACCAATCAAAGAAGAGGAGATATGAAACATGAAATGATTGAAGGATTAAGCAATTGAATGCAATGGGGTGTAAAATTGTGAGGGGGAAGTTGAGATTTTTAATTACATTGCTTGTATACCACATACATAGATTTCTCCTACACTATATGGCAAACACACATGTGCTAATTTAGTCACCAAATTATGTGTCTCGTTTTGGATGGCTACTTTATTTTATTTTTTGCTCAGAAAAGAAATTTTATTAGAAGACCAACAAACTGTACAACATACACGAGACAAACTCGTCATTGTCGGTTACCAGAGGTAGGGATGGCTACTTTATTTACATGGTCCTTTTTTGTTCTAAGTTTATGTTTTGTCTTTATTGGAATATTATTGGTAAATATTTGCATGGCTATTTATTGGGGAAAATAGTTTCACATTTAGAATGTGTTTGTAGTTGTAAGTAAAATCTTTGTAATTTTTGTTTGGCCAATCTACAAGGGATCAATGTCTAAAATTATACGTCTCGGATTCGAGTACTTCATAACGCTACAATTCATTTTGGGATCCAGACTACATCTCTATCATTATCTTTATACCTTCAAAATTTAAATGAAATTAGATTCGATATTCCGTATCATGTTAATATACATCATATTAAGTGAGACTCATGAAATACTTTAATATTTGTTTATTATAAATATTAGAATTCGTGTTGAAATATTAAGTTCATAATTATCATGGACGGAATGAGAACTATAAAAAAAATATATCACCTTAAAAAAAATATCCTTTTAAAAGATTATGGACCGAACCATTTTATCACACTCTACACTCCCTATTTAATAATTCGTTTACTCATTGGATAAAATTTGGTTTCCGTCTCATTTCATTTGGCTTGCGTTCTTTAATCTTGATATTTCACTTTAATTTGGTTTATTTGTTAAAATAAAAAGAATTAACTCTTACTTTACAATGTAGACTTCTTACTTTTCACTTTTAACATTACGTCTAAAATTATTTACCAAAATAAAAAAAGTCAATTAAAGTGAGATGAAACGAAAAACATAATATACAAAACATGCTTGTACAAAAGCAAGAAAGAGGCCTTTTTCTGTCATCTCATGATTGATGTGCAATCTTGGAAAAAAAAAATATATTTAAAAATAAAAATAAAAAATCTATTAGTACAAATTTTGTTACCATTATCTATTATGGGCCCAAACAAAAGCAGCCCCAAATTCCAAATGTTCACATGAATTAAATATTGGGGAGGCTGTAACAATCCAATCCATTTTATAAATTTAATTAAATCATAAATAATTAAGTTGACTACTCATACTCATAGTGGGATGGCATGTGAAAATTTATCCACCACCAATTTTCATCATTTTACATGCATAAACTATTGATAATGGGTTGTTGCTTCTTGTAACGTTATTTTGCAATAATAGTACTCAAATATGAGACAAATTGGAAAATTTTGTCCCTATAAAAAGAATTGACAAATTTGGAAAATTTTGTCTCAATACAACAATTGAAATTAAATCGTCTAGTAATATGTAAATAAATTGTAGGGTATCAAGACACGACGATTAAAATTCAACGAGAAGAATAAATTACTCCGTCCGTCCTAAATTAGCTGGTATTGTTCGTTGCATATGCACCTGATGTAAAAAACGGCTCAACTAACTTGGGACGAACATAATGTTGAATATGATCTTGCCGTCGAAATGCTCAAAATGCTCATATTCGCTAAAAGGCCTCTATTTCTTGAAGGCCCGTTAAGTTTAGTAACGACTAATTTAAAGCCCAATAATTCTCAAAGGAGAGTCCAGTATTTTATAAATTGAACTCTTTTTTGGGTGTAAAACTATTTAATTGCTTTATGTGAAAGGCTAAAAAGCCCATAAAATAATTCCAGAGTCTCAGCCTCAAATTTGGGCTTTTTGCAATAATTCTTTACCCATAAATTCTGTATTGTCTAAAGTTGATTTTGTAAGCATAATCTTCACATTTAAAATTTCCAAAATTTTAATTAAGAAGGAAAAAAAATAATTTTAAAAAAAATTGTGCCATAATTTATTTCTCTTCAAATTGTTGAAGTTGAGACACAATCTTTCAAAATTTTGTTGAATGTTCGAATTTGAACTCTCTATGTTACACGTCACTAAAAATAAATTAATAACCAACCTCCTATATATGAATTCTCTTTAATTTTCTTTTTTCTTTTTGGCATAAAATTTAGTTTCACACTATCAATAATTATGAAAATAAATAGATAGAAAATCCGAGCAATTTAAGAAGTAGATTAAAGGAATCCAAGTTTGTCAATTATTTTATTCAAAATTACAAAAATTGTATCTATTCTATCTAATAATTTAATACTCCTATACGAATCTCCATTTCTTAATTACATCAACAAGAATCCCACCGCATAATTTCCCTTCAATTCCTCTATAAATAATCCCCACCAAACTCCACTTTCTCTCACTCTATTTCATCACTATATTTATTTATATTCAAACAAAAAATAAATTATTTTTCTTGCAAATTTTTATTTTTTATTTAAAAAAAAAAAAAAGAAGCCATGAACAAAAAAGGACTGAATCCTTACGCTAAACCATTTTTGCCTGCAGCCCTCAATAAAAATTTGGAATGTGAAGAAAGGTCTTTGTTCATGACTTTCTCAAATGGCTCACCCCTTAAAAATGACGAGATTTCTTATTTTTTTAATAGGTGAAGTTGATATTAATTTGGCTAAATTATACTCGTATGTCCCAACTATCTTATCTCGTTTTTTATTCGACCGAGTCTGTTATAATCCCTTTCTGGGTTGTGTTTTGGTGCAGGGTGTATGGGAAATATTGCTTGGAGCATGTATACGTGCACGAGCAGTTCTCCAAGAATCCCAAGTTTGGGAAATTAGTGTTCAAGAATATAATGATTCCAATAATTATATTAGGAGATCGAGAGGTGGTCAAAGTCTGCATCAATTCTAAACCCCTTTGGCTCAAGAAATACGTCCCTCGAACCCAACGACGTCGTTAACTTATTTAGCTCATTTTTGTTGACGCGTTATACCCTATATATATTCAATAAACGCATCAACTGAAATGAGACGAAGGAGAAATAATCAAAATAATAGCATTGTTTATGAGGCGAATCTATGTACTCTTCTCAAGTTCAAGAATCAAATAAAAAATTTACTCTAATATTGTAATATTGTGATATAGTTAATGCAGTACCTAACTCTCCCTCTCTCTCTCTCTCTTTTTTTTTTTTTTTTAAGACATGTTAATTAGAGATGGATGGTTCTAGATATTTATTTGGGTGTTTTTGGTTGCAAAAAAATAAAATAAAAATCAAGTTATTGAAAAAAAAAAAAGATTATGAAATTACGCTATAATTATATGTGTTGTCCAATTTTTATGAATTTCAGCGAATTCTAATGTAATTTTCTGCCGTTGATAAAATAATTAATTTTTCAGAGTTTTTATACAAACAATAATTTTCATAATTTTATACATATATGAAAGAGGTAGAATATACAAAATAAAAAAAAAATAAAAAAATTACAACATATAAATAAAATAAATCCACTCAAAGTTGACTTGACGGTTACAAAACCGTACAACAGATAAGGGAGAGGTGTAGTGATATTTACATGCGACAAAAGTGTAAGAATATTTAATAGTCGTGGAGATTAGAACGAAATTTGTTTTACATGTATTCTTTCACTTAAATTGTAACGGCAACTCATCTACTATTTGTCTAAATATATTATCAAACATTTGAATGTACAAATTGTTTTCACAATTTAATTATTATAACAATGAACTTAAGACATTCAATTAATTTGATCTCTCTCCCTTAAGAGAATAGGGTTTGCAAGGATAAGAGGGGTTTATGTAAGAGTAATTATCAATGTAGCGATACCACGTGGGCACTCGGTAAGATCGTACTAATGTTATGTTCCGTACATATTTTAATCCACTGTAACAGGGTTTAATTTATTGGTTATTAATGTGTCCGTATCAGACTCTTGGCAAAATTACGCTAATATTCTGTACAAATTCTAATCCACTGTAATACAAGTTAGTTAAGGTATTGATCATTAATGTGACGGTACCATGTAGACACTCGACAAGATCAAACTCATGCTCTGTAACGAATTCTAATTCAGTGACCACGTGGGCACTCTGTAAGATCGTACTATGATCCGTACAATATTTAATCCACTCGACTAGGGTTTAATGTGTTGGTATCAGACTCTTTGCAAAATCGCGCTTATAATATTCAGTACAAATTCTAATTCACTGTAATATGAGTTAGTTAAGGTATTGATCATTAATGTGACGGTACCATGTAGACACTCGACAAGATCAAACTCAAGCTCTGTAATAAATTTTGAATCGGGTACCACGTGGACACTTGACAAAATCGCACTGATGTTCCGTACAAATTTTAGTCCACCGTAATACGGGTTAATTAATGTATTGATTATTAGTAAGTGGCAGTGACACGTAGGCACTCGACTAGATATCGTTGGTGTGTTCCGTACATATTTAAAATCTACCGTACTAAAGGTTAATTTGTCGATTATTAATGTGTCGGTAACACGTGGACACTCGGTAATTATAAGATCGCACTAACGTACGTTCCGTACGAATCTTATCCATAGTAATACAGATTACTTAATGTGTTTATTTTTAATATGGCGGTACCACGTGGACACTCGCTAAGATCGCACTAGTTTTCCGTACGAATCTTATCCATAGTAATACGGGTTACTTAATGTATTTATTTTTAATATGGCCGTACCACGTAGGCACTCGACAAGATCGCACTCGTGTTCCGTACAAATTTTGCAAATATTATTTATACACCTATATAAATATACATTGATTTATACCAAATTAAGGCATGTTTGCCCTAAACAAGATTATATAAATAGTGCCTTCCAAATTTCTTATTTCATTTCCATTACATTTCATTAACTAAATTAGCTTCACAGAATTAAATTACACAAAATCTGCAATTATTATATTTCCTTCAATTAATTTTTGAAGTCCTCAAGTAATTACAAAGAGCAAAAGGAAAAATCTCTACATTTTAAGAAATTCAATTTTAAACCCCCCTCTAATTAAACACAAAACATTCAAGTTTTTATTTTTATTTTTTAATTTTCTTAACAAAAAAATTGAATGCATATTGCACATACTTCCAATTACAGGTGCACAAATCCTGCATAAATTTTTTGCCTATAAATTAGTCCCAAGCAACCACACTTTCTTTCACTCCTCACACCCTTAAACACACATACAAAGCAAAAAAAAGCAAAGAAAAAAGAATTCACATTTAGAGAAACCCTATTAATTCAGGCAGCCATGAGCAAGCTAAACCCAAATGCTGAGCCATTCGTGATGCCAGCCAGGCGCACCACCGTCCTCGTCCCATCCGCCGCTATGAGCCAGCTCAACCCCAACGCGCAGCCGTACACGGCGGTGGGAACCTCTCATGCAGCCGGGCGGAGGGTCCGGGGCGAGAAAGGCGAGGAGAGGTGCCTGTTCATGACTTTCTCAACTGGTTCACCCCTCACTAGGAGAGAGATCTCCCAACACTTCACTAGGTGAAACCCTGAATCACTTGCTCTAAACACTTCAAATTAACCTTAAATCAAACAAAAATGCTTAGGTTGTTTTCAATTGAGTGCTATTCATGTAAAACCATACCCAAATCCCACAAGCATTTTTTTTTTAACTTCGGAAATTCCGAAAATGCCCTTGAAACGTTTCAAGAGATCGAAAAGTAACTTTTTCCGATTTTTTCAATTTACCTTCGTTTTTAACTTTTAACCATAGATCTACATTGTTATTGATTTGTTTTTTTTTTTTCCGGTGCATGTCTCGTTTTTTTTAATCTTTCGACTGGTAGAATAAGTTTGTGACTATTATTTATCTGGGACGTGACAGAGAGATCGGGCAGTGCGTCGAGTATGTGTATGTGGAAGATGCTGCAGGAAAGGGGGATCCAGAATATGGGATGATAAGGTTTACCAGCAGTATTATGCCAGGGATGATAATGCGAAACCATAAGGTGGTGGAAATGAGGGTTAATGGTAAGCCTATCTGGCTTAAGAAGTATGTGCCTCGTTCCCAACGCAAATTTAACTCCTTTTATTAATTAATTAATCTATCACTGGATTAATTGGTTAATTAGTAATGTTAGAGATAATCGGTGTTGTTATCGTTGTTGTCGTAGGGTCGTTGTTGTTTAAGGGTATGTTTAGTAGCGTTGTTATCTTGATTTAGAAGGAGTTTGATAAGATTCGAATAGAATCTTCTTGTATTAGTCGACCAAGTGTATGAGTCTATGGAGTACTATTTTCTTTCTAAATAAATGTACTTTTATTATTATTATTAGTATTGAGGTTGTTGTCATTGTTAAATTTTTTTATTATTATTTTTTTTTTATAATTATTTAAAAACTGAACCGGAGGTCGAACCGGCAAGGCCTTCGGTTTATAGTTTTTTCGGTAAAACCGTGGTTCAACCGGCCATAATTGGAAAAAATCAAAATAACCGCGAATCAAAATCATGAACGGTTCATGGTTCAAACGGTTTAACCGGTGGTTCGGTCCGGTTTTTCATTTCTGGGCTACTAATTATGTTGTGACATTTTGGGCTTGCAATTTTATATAGATAAATGGGCCTTCATTAAATAACGAGTTTTAGGGTTAATTTTATACTGGGCCCAAGTAGAAGGCCCATTACATTGAGAATTAGGGATGATGGAGGGTATTTATTACAAGTTTGAATTTCCCTAATCAAATCGACACCCGTCTCGTTTATCTCGACACGTTTCTGTTCTTTTATACATATACGTGGTGTATTCAAGAAGGCGTTGAATAGAAATGGACGGACGGAGTAGACGATGTAGAGATAAGAGCGGACTTAATGAGATGTTAATCTCTACTCAGAAAAGAACAAACTGGCGGATATGAATACCCGGAAAAAAGTAAGAAAATAAGGTGAAAATAAGACCAAAACAAAAGGTGGGAAGTTGGTTGGAGTTGGGATGGGCTCGGTGCGTTTGCAGCTAAGCTTAGAATTTAATGAAACACACAAAATTACAAAATGAGTGATGGATTCTCCATTGCAGGGGAGAAACAAGCTCAAATTTGCAGAAGAAGAAGAAGAAGAACTAATTCTTGAAATTGAAATTGAAATATTGAACATTTAAAGATCAAAGATCCTTAATTACATCTCCAGCTAAAGATAAATTACGAAACTGCACTACAATAACAACACTAAACATTGTGATGAACATGAGAGAGAGAGAAGAGAGAGAGAGAGGGTGAGTGCTTATTCCTCCATTTGAGCAAACACTAAACCTTCAAACGCCATAACTGATTACTCACAATCCTCATCTTCTTCTTGTGATTGCATCTATCACTGCACATTGCAATCATCATCGATCAGGAAAAATGATTGCAGCAACCAAAAAGCACCAGATCATGATGTGAATGAGGACTGTACCTTGAGAGAATTCTCAGATACTTTGTACGTATCTGGAGTTATAGACACCAGCCACATCCCGGGAAATGTTAGCTGCAATTCGACAAAGTTAATCGAGGATCGAGAAATTGTAAATCGAGACGATTGAAATTCGAAAAACGGTTGCTTACATCGAGCTGTTTCTGCACATTCTTGGGGCGCTTCTTTGGGCGGCGGGAAGGCTTGGCTCCGGTGAGGGCGAAAATGTCTTCCTCGATCTCCTCTTTGGTTAGGGAAATTGCGATGCTCAGCTTCTTCTTCTCCATCTTTTCGCCCCTCTCCTTATCCTCAGGCCTCTCGCATTTCTCCTTCTTCTCGCTGCCGCCGCCGCTCTTCCCTTCCTTTCCGCCTGATTTGCTGGCGCCGCTCCTCAATTGCGGCTGGATTTTGCTCTTCCCGGAACTCTCGCCGCCGAATTTCGCGTTCTCGAACTTGGTTCTGACGTTTCGCGGCCTCAGGTTCCATAGCCTAATGTCTTCATCCAGCTTGTTGTTGGTTTTCCCCTCTTTTCCTCCCTCGTCGATTCCGTCGACGATCCCGATCTTCGCCGGCGAGTCCCTAGGGTTCTTCTCTTCCTGATTGATGCTCCTGCTACCAATTTTGATCGACGAGTTGCATTTTTTGATTCCGGCGGTAACAGATTCTGGTGCCTTGGACTTTTTCACGAGTTTCCCCTCTTCCGAATTGGACGAATAGAATGCAGGTTTCTTAATCCGATTCCTATCATGTTGAATCAGAGTACCTTTGCCCTTCCTCCTAGCCTCCGACTCCGACGGCCAATCGCCGCCGCCGAAGCTCCTCATCGCCTCCTGCCTCAGCAAGGACAGAGTCTCGGATTCGCCGCTGACGGCCAAGCGTTTCATCCCCTCGCAAACAGCGGCCTCCTTCATCGATTCCCCCCCAATAACCGGATACTCACCCGACGGCAGCACGGGAGCATCCTGCGACGGAGACCGGCTACGAGGCGGCGACGCCGCGACGTAATCACGCAGCGGCGAGCATCGGGCGGGGGAGCCGGAAGCAGCACCCATCCTCTGCGGCGGAGGAGACTTCATCGAGCGGCGACGCGTGTGGCTGCCGCCCGATTTCCCGTCCTTGCTCCAGTTGAGCAGCGGCGGCAGTTCGAAATTGTGCAGCGGCTTGGACTTCGCCGGCGCGAACGACGCCATCGATTCGATCACTCACACAGAACCTCCTCAAAAACAATCACACACGCAGAAACCAACCCACCCAAATTCAAACCCTAATTCAACCGTGATCAACGAGCACGCTTCTTCACCGGGAACAAATTAAGACTACGCAATGTATACGAACACGAACGGCGCCGCTACTCGGCCGAACAGAAAAAAAATTCTCAAAGAGAGTGAGTGAGCAGAGTATTACTGATTGTAAGAGAGAGAGAGGAGAGAGAGAGAGGGAAGCGAGCATGAAATTTGCAGAAAGGCAGAGAGGGGAAGGAAGAGAAGAAGTGAGGTGGAAGGGAGAACGGTTACAACACATATATATACATACAAACACAGAATTATTTTCATTTTCTCAATTATTTATTTTTCCAAATATAATAATAATAGTATTAAATTTCATTTTGGGCCAATAACTAATTGGGCCTAACGGGCCCAAATATTATACATCTCAACCGGCCCAACTTAGTATGTTGGGCCTGAAATGGGCCTCGCTAATATATTCCTAGTCCACTTTCCTTTTATTCTCTTTTCTTTTTTCCGCAAAAATACAATGTATTTAAATCATTCAAAATAAAATATACCACAAACTAAATTAAATTTATTAGGGTAAATTCGATTTATATAATGTGTTTATGATTAAAAAAAATATTTTTTTCCGCAAAAATACAATGTATTTGAATTATTCAAAAATAAAATATACCATAAACTAAATTAAATTTATTACGCAAAATTCGATTTTTATAATGTGTATATGTATATGATAATAAATAAAAATAATAAAAAATAAATTAGTGACTTAAAATAAAATTTCTTCCACATTTATTTCATAACCGCTGTCGAATTATGTGACGGAATATGAGGGAAATGAAGAATAAAAGGACAGAAAATAAACGGGGAAAAATACAAAAAAACGATAAGAATTAGGTGGTGGAAGATAAAGTTTTTTTGTATATTTGTCACCTAACTATATTTATGAGATGAAGAAATGCTAAGTTGTTATAATAATTTTATTTCCTATTTATTTATTTGGTCAATTTATTGTATAAATATTTTTGAATAATTTGGTTAATTGTATGTGTTACATTGCGTGAATTACTTACTTAATTTGGCTAATTACAGTAAGGAACATCATTTGTTGTGATTACTTTAATTATTTTCTATATATGGTAGGTTGTTTTAATTAAATGTGGATTTTCATTTCATAGTATGAAATGTGTGAGTTGGGTTTGACTAACTTGCCTTTTTATTAATTTTTTTGATTGCATTCATGCTTTTTGCACATTATGCTTTTTTTTTTCTAAGAAAAGGAAATAAAATTATGCTTTTTTCGAATCATGTTTTATTTATTTCATAATCATGTTTTATAAATCGGATCGTCGATGTTAAAAGAAATTAACGGTGCGGATTGGTTAATTTTTAGTGGATTGAATTTGTGTAAGTTGGAGAGCAAGTAAAAGATTATAAATTCTTACAAAAATGAAGAATGATCTGGACCGGATGATATCCTCAGTCCCGAACTTTGTGTTTTAATCGTGTCCCGAATCATGAATTCTATCGTGAAAGTATTATATTTTAAAAAAAATGAAAAATGTATTGTATTATATAACAAATTATAATAGACATTTAAGGGGGAAAAAATTAGATTTTTTTAATTGTAATATGTCTTATATACTTTTGAAAATTTCAAGTATTATATTACCAATAAAAGTGAAATTAAATGTCAAAAAATTAATTATATACCCTAATTTGGATTAGTTTACCCTATTAATAATTATAAAATTTAAATAAATCATTATAAATTAATTTTTTTTAAAAAAAATGTACAAAACCAATTGAAATTGATCTAAGATTCATATTAACCGGTGCATTATATTTTGTACCGAAAATATATTATAACAACCGATACATTGATTGTATCGACAATACATTATAATTATGATGCAAATTTTATTTTTATTTTTTACATATATATATTACAGATAGGATGAAGAAACTAGTTTCTCTTTTGCTTTTGGCCATACCTTCTTTTCTTTTATTTTATGGCTTTTTATAATTTTGGGAGGTTTTGATATTATGACATGAGCATTTAAAAGTAGAGTGACGCATTCCATTTAAATTGCGTCTATTTTCCTTTTTCTTTTTCTCGATACAACCTATGTACATTTAAATTTGTCGATACCAGATCGCGTGTACATGCACTCCTCTAACACATTTATAGAACACGTGTTTTTTCGATATTAAAATAATGTAAAATTTAACTTTCAGCATGCATTTTGAAAGTCGTTACACGTGTATTTTATATATTTAAATAATGTAAAATTTAACTTTCAGCATGCATTTTGAAAGTCGAGGGTAACGTTGAACTTACATAAATTTGTTATACTTAGGAGCTCATATATAATTTTGGCATCAAAGTATTTGTTTAATTTTTTTCCCCAAGAATAATACAAAGTCCAATTTGTTGTCATTAGTCATGAATAATATAGGTGCATGAAAATTAATTATGTGCAGAAATATATATAGGAATATTTGAAACAACTTGAAATGAATTAATTAATTAAAATAGCAACTTTAATTGTAGATAGGAAATGAGATAAATAAAAATACATAAATTAAGTACCAAGGTTCATAACTATTACAACATATTCTCATTAGTCTGAGATTTGATTTAATTAAAAACACACAACAATAGTCTCATTAGTCTGAGATATTTAAAAAAACATAAGAAAATACTTAAATTATGCATGCAGAATTCAAACAACATCAAACGCCATAGCCTTCTTCTTCTTCTTCACCACACCACCTTCACTGCAAATTAAACAAAAATCAATCATTAATTAATTATTCCAATTAATTAGAGTAATATTAATATTAATTCAAATAATTAATATAAGCATGCATGAATATAGCATACCTTGAGAGAGCTTTCATGATTAAACCTTGTATGTTTCTGGGGTTATGGCCAGCAGATACAGCCCAGGAAACATAGTCTGCAGATTAATTCAATCGAACTAGTTTAAATAATTAACCGATAATCGATAATATTTAGTAGTGATTAAGAAATTTAATTAAAATTAGTGATGAAATTTTGCTTACGTCCAATTGCTTCTGCACATTCTTCGGCCGCTTCTTGGGGCGGCGCGACGGCTTAGCTCCGGTGAGGGCGAAGATGTCCTCCTCGATCTCCTGCTTAGTCAAGGAAATGTTAATGCTGAGGGGCTTCTTCTTCTCCTTCTTCTCCACTCCCCCGCTGCCGCCTCCGCCGCTCTTCCCGGCTGCTGCCTTGCCCTTCTGCGTCTGAGCCTTACCCTTCGAGCTACTCCCTTTCTCTCCTCCTCCGCCGCCAAGGAGCGACTTCTCCGCCTTGCTCTTGACGTTGCGCGGCCTCAGATTCCACACCTTGATCGCTGCGTCGAAATCTATGTCGTCCTTGTCAGTCACCTTCGCCTTCGCCTTATCCTCCTCGGGCTCCTTTCCCTTTCTGGCCTTGGCTGCTTCAGCTTCAGCTTCCGCGGCTGCGGCTGCAGCTGCCTCCGCCGCCTTCATTTTGTCGAGTTTACCGAAGAATGCAGACTTCTTCAGTGGCTTAGGGTTTGCTTCGGCTTCTCCTTCCTTGGGCTTCTTCTCTTCTTTGGATGAAGCATCGTTTATATTTTCTTCTTTAGCTGCAACAAGATTAGATTTTTCCTCGATTTTCTTCTTGTTTTCGGAAGAAAGAGTGAGCTTGATTTTAGAAGAGTATGAAGGTTTCTTCAAAGGGGCTGTTTTAGGGTTTGTATCGACTTCTGCAGCAGTGGGTTTCTTCTTATCATCTACATTCATTAATGGAGGAGAAAATCCAGTTTTCTTGATTGGATCTTTGGATCTCTTCTCTTCAGAATTAGAGAATGAGGGCTGAGAAAATCCAGATTTTCTGAAGGGGTTTCTAGGGTTTGTTTCGGAAATGGAGGAGAAAGAGGGTTTCTTTGGAGAAGGAGAGGAGTATTTCTTCAAAGGCTTACTGCTTTCACTGGATTTGCCCTCGCCGCCGGCCGTGAAAGTGAATGTGGGCCTTTTGAAAGTGTTTCGGTCCGGTTCTCCGGGGTCCGGAGCCTTTGATCTGCCATCGTCGGGGTTCGAGAACCAGGACCTTCTCGCCGGAGGAGAGGCGAACGGAGATTTTTTCAACGGGTTTCTCCGGTAGACGTCGTAATCTCCGGGGGCGTCAGATCGCCGTCCGTCGGAACTGGAGGAGGAACTGAACTTCGACGGAGAGAATCCGGTTTTCCTTAACGGATTCCTTTGGTAAGCAATGACGTCGGACCTCTCTGTCTCCGACCACCAGTCACGGCGGCGGTAATGCCGGGATCCCTCGCCCTGGCCCTGGAGCAGTGAAAGCCTCTCGAACTCGTCGGAGATCACCGGATCTCTCCTCTCCCCCTCAGCCGCCGCCGCCGGATGCGGAGCCCTAAACTCCCGCATCATATGGCTCTGAAACCTAGGCGCCCCCGCAGCAAAATCGCGGTGCGGGGACCCAAACCTAGGCCTCGCCGGCGAAAAATCGCGCGGCGGGGAGCGGCGGAGAGGGGAAGCGGAATGAGAACGGTGCGGCGGCGGCGGCGACTTCATCGAGCGGGACCGTTTTCCGTCCTTATTGTTCCATCTGAGGAGCGGCGGCAGATCGAAGTTGTGCAGCGGCTTCGACGACTTCCCTGGAGTAGAAGAAGAGGGAGGAGAAGGAGGCGCCATGGATGAATTATACAACAAAATCAAAGCTTTTCCTCAAAAAACTGAAATCTCAAACTTTTTTTGCTTTTTCTACACACACAACACAACACAAACACAGAAAAAGATGAACCCTAATTCACTCAAGATGAACAGATACAATGCATCTGGTTATCAAGGTGTTAATTTCTAGAGAGAGGAAATTGAAATGCAAGATGGTTGTGGAGAGAGAGGGAGGGGGAGCATGGAGTTTATAATCTGCAGAAGAAAAGAAGAGACAAAGAACGGTTACAACTTACAGTAATATTATAGTAGTAGTATTTTTTTCACACGCAGCAACTGATTTAATTTTTTGGGACTCCACCAAAAAAGATGAATCCTGAAATTATACTCAAGGTTTGTAGTGAAATTGATTGATTTTTATTCTGCTTGAGTGTGTATATATAGACTGGTTTTGAAGGGGGGAGGGATTTGATTTTTGGTTGGCGATTTGAAATATTATTCCCTTTATGCATAATTGCCTTTAATTATCTTGAATAATTACATGAATAACTAGACCTAATTCGAATATTCTCATTATTCATAATTGCTATGACTGAAGAAATATTAGGGTTTAGATGTTTTCATCATGTATTTGTTGGAAATCTAAAACTAGGGTTTCTCATTATTATGTGATTGTTAGGGTTTTAACCGATAACGGATAATTTGCAGTGATTTCGACCGGTGGTCGTTATTAGTTGGTCCGTGGAGCACCGAAGTTCAGGATTGTTCGGGTTGTGAACGAGTGAACGAGATTCGGGTGATTAGGGTTTTTAACAGTTATTAATGATGCTATTTGTCGGGACGTACGTATGAGGATCTTACCTTTGTCGCTTTCCTGTTTACGTACTAACGGAAGTAGCTTTCGTGTTCGACATTAATCTTAAATTCGTTACGGGAATAGGTATGTATTTCACTTTCCTAAAATTACATGGAATCGATGTAGTTATTAAATATGATATTTGTCGCGACGTACGTAAAGTGGATCTTAGTTTTGTCGTTTACGTATTTATGCTCGTTAGGGCATGCTCGTTAGACAAAAATTAGATAACATGTACGGATATAAGAACAGATTGACCCGTTATAAACCATCCATGACTATTCTCATCTTAAAAGGAAGGCGAGACCTAAAAATTTGAGATTAAATAAAATCGATCTTACGTGACACTATTATGAAATTTAATCATCGGCTCGTGTCTTACCAACCAAATCCATGCTACAAAGGTAAAATAACTATAACCTAGCTAGTCTTACATACCAAACACGAGAGTCGACACTGTTTCACTTAATTTCCTAGAAGTTTATTGTTACATATGTTTGAATCTCACTAACATCATTTAGACTAAATTTGTCACGCACCAAATCAAAATATACAAAAGTTGGCTAATTAGTAGCATTATGAATAAAATGAAACATATCCTTCATATTTTAATCAAATGAGATCTTCTATTTTAGAATTCTAATCAAATTCAATTACTGTACATGTATAATCTATTCCCTTTAGGAATAAATGTTGATATATATTTCCCTTTTTTGAATAAAAAAAAATGTAGATGAATATTCTATAATCAAAAGTAGGAATCAAATACTATCATTCTAGAACATATACATGAGATATATTATTCCACATAGTAAAATTATGATTAATTATTTAGAGATAAAGCAAAAAAAAAAAAAGGAAAAGTAATATCCTGAATTTTAGAAATTCTTTTATATCGATTAATTCTTAATAAAAAAAATATTTATTTTTAAAACTTTTTTTTTAAGCTTTACAACAGAAATGTTAAAGGCCGCACCACGGGGAACTCAACTCGAAACCTTTCAGGTTCGACAGGTTAATCTTAACCCCTACCACTAGACCAAAACACGTAAATATACAAACATGCAAGCTATTTAATTTTACAGGTATGATGTTATAAAGGCTTCATTCCTATAAATTTATTAATAAAAAATTTAGTATTAAATTTTCAGAGGTGTCAATGACGTTTTCCACTCGACACTGTTCCATATTTCTAGTTGATGACAAAAGTCACCTGAAATTCAACGAAAAAAGACAAAAATGAAAGAAGAAAAAAAATAGAATACTACTACTATTTCAACAAATTAGGTGCTGTAGATATGGAGATAAGTTTCTCTTGGTAGTTGCTAAGCTGTAATAATAAATATTCGATGCGTGCGTGTGTTGGTCTAGCGATATAGGAATTCGGGACTAAATGTCCCGAGTCAGAGTTTAACGTGGCACAACTTTTAAATTTCTATTATTAAAAATTCAAAATAAAATGTTCATAATTTATTAGAAACATACATTAAAATAAATGAGACGAAATGAGTATATCTTTCTATTTTCACTCTATAACACACATTTCAATTCAAATTTTTTGGTTGATTATCTCTAATAATAAGGTAAATTTTTTGTAAATTATTTAATATTAAGCGTAAGTGTAATCATTACATAAATCCAAATTAGTAGTATTTCAACGGAAAAATCCATTTTTGGTAGTTTTTTCCATTTTTAAAAAAGGAAAAATAAAAAGGAAAGGTCGGTTGGCTTTTAATTAAAAGCAGATTTTAGATTTATTTTTTTTTAAATACATGCCTTTTTTTCTGGCGCTGACTAAAATCATTAATGAGGATATATTATATTTTTATTTTAAATTAAGTTTTAACTATTGAAGGAAAATGAATTTTAATTCATTATCTTCTCATTTTATTTTTTTCATACATTATTTTTTATCAAGTAAAAAAACTCACAAAGACACACATGAACTTAAGATATTTCAAACTCCGACCTCTTGATTTTTCAGACATTTTAAATTTAGCAGATAATTAATTTTGTTGTGCAATCAGTCTTATTACAACTATTATGAGGAATGTTCTCTACCTACCGTGGACATTCTTAATATTTTCTCGATGATGTGACATATTATAATGAATAAAATAATTAAAATATATATCTTAACCTGTTTTAAAAAGTAAAACCCTAACACCGCCTCATCAGCGATGGACACATTATCAGCGTCTATAGTAGACAGGAGAGCACTTTTGCAGATATTATATGTATTATAGTATTATAGTATTTTCTTTCAAATTGTAACATTAATCGTATGATTTCATAATATTTTTTAGAACATAATCCAATTATGCTTTAATATAAAATTTAATAATTATACATATATTGATTACAATTTCGAAAATCCATAATAAGGTTTGAATAACTTGATTTTAATAAAGGAAGCACACATTATTATTATTTTTTCTGAATTAAGACATTCATATTTCCAACTCTTTTTTAGGTGGCTGTGTAATACTATTCGTACAATTAATATTGTATCCCATACATCTAATATTTTTTTTTGTTATAAATACATTGCATAATATTTTATTAAATGATGTGCATTAGATTGTATATATATATTTTTAATTAAAATATACTAGTATTGATTGTTTGTACCATAATTTAAATGAAAATGGAGTCGACCCAATCCAAATAAATTTCGAGTCCATTATACTTTCATACGGGCTGAAATAAATTAGGTATTTATTAACAAATTTTGTTTAGTCAAAAATTTTAAAATTGTGAAGCCCACTAACAGTTTATATTGGGCCAGTATCTTATTTTCCTTGTGGATTCGGCCCATTACTAAGCCCACTAACAGTTTATATCTTATTATTGGACCATATTGGGCCAAAGAATGAAGGTAATGAAGGGCCAGAACTGGGCTTTTTTGGAAATCGGGCCCATAAACTGACCCCGATGGGCCTATGTAATTATTTTTTTGGAAATTGGGCCCATTATTTTAAGACAGTAGGCCCATTAACGGTTCGTAAACGGCCTGAAAAAATATTTTCCTTGTGGGCCGGGTCCATTAATGTTTTGTGTGGACTGGGCCCACAAATGAAACAGTTCGGCCCAAGAGCGAGGATATGAATGGGCCCATGACTGCCGATATTGATTGGCCGGCCCATTAGAGTATCTTAATGGGCCATTAATAAGGCTTGTCGGCCCATGACAGCTGATTTAATGGGCCTGCTTTGGGCTTTCAAAAAATATGCCTTTTAGGGACTTTGGGCCTAAGTAATATTTTCCTGTGGGTTGGGCCCATTGTTGAGCCTTGTTGGCCCAAGACAGTGGGCTTTAATGGGTCTATTGGGCCTGAATGATATTATTTTGTGGGCTGATTAATGTCCCTGTCCGGCCCATTAATCGACCATATTGTGTTATTAAGCATGTAATTAGGGATTGATTATTTATTATTAAAGAAAAAAAGGTGATGTGGCACGTCTTTTAATCATGAGAGTAGTTGTAATATTAAAGCAATGATGAGAATGAAGCAACCCCCATACCCACACCACTCGTGCAATTAACTTAATTAATCCCAAATCCCAAACCCCAATAAACATAAACAGTTGTAAATTCTTTAATTAATCACAGATTTATAAAACCCCAAATCTTGATTACTCACCCCCACGTGCACCCCCCCCTCCACAGATTTTGCGAGGCTGGCACACGTGTATCCTTCGTACGGAGATCTCTCTCTCTCCCTCTCTCTCTCTCTCTCCTCTTTTATTTAATTACTAATTTTTGGAGATTAAAAAAAAAAATTAAGAGAGTTGAAGCAATGATTGAGGGTAGTTTGACCAGCAAGAGCAAACACCAAACGTGCACATCCTACTGTTTTCCAGGTGGGATCGTCTCATTTTCAATTTCTTTTTTTTTTTTTTAAATTTTGAATTAAAAAAAAAATGTGAATAATAATACACCACCTTTTTTTTATTTGAAGAAATAAAAAGGAGGTGAATTCTAGAAATATAAAGTGGTCCTAGATGAATTGGGCCATGACCTAAAAGGAGTTTAATTTGTTGATAATTTTTGGGCAAATGTCTTGTGATTGTTCATGGGATGTTGGTGTAACACTATTAAAGTTGTCCCATTCATGTCTACACCTTTACATATCACAAAATGTGCATTTCCGATAACACTATCTCGTCGTGGACATACTTAATCTACACGGAGCCGTGTTTGTATACAATTAGTAATAGGAAAAGGAAAAGGGGGAGAAGGGGAGAGAGAATCAGGTCTGAATCTGATCCAAAATACAAATAAAACATCAGTTGTAGCAATGCCCTCCCACATGCTATCTTTAGCAAGATTCCATGCATCAATCTCTTTTTTTCCCTACATTTTTAATTATTAAAAAAAAACTATTATTAGAAATGAGCAATAATTTATTAATCTACATTTTTAAAAAAAAAAAAAATGGGCTACGACTATATGAAAAAGATTGATCCATGCAACCTATAGCCCCTCACTTACATATTTGTATATCTCAAAAAACATGCAAGAATATATATCTTAAGATGAAACTCCACTTGTTTTATTTTCCGTCCTTTTCCGATATAACCCGCTCATGCTCGTGGAATTATCGCTCGAACCAACACGATGAGAATTTCATCTTTCTAAAATCATTAACGTAAAAATTAAAGACTGTAAAAACAGAATACTCGAATCGAAAACCTACCCGTTGGTAGTATATTATGAGGAAAGATATAGTTAGATTAAGGTAGATAGTGATGTGAATTGTGAGAAATGAGAAATTATAAAGTCAACTAGATAAGGAATATGATTTGGTGTATGAGTATGAAAATTTTATTTATTTTGGGAAGGGTAAGGAATATAATAATAATTGGGAATAATGAGGCAGAATTAAATAAAAAATAAAAAATAAAAATAGAGAGAGAGAGAGAGAGGGAGGAAGGGGGCAGGATCACGTGAAGACAGCAAAGATTTGGGGCTTTGGTACGATTAAGGTAGGGCGCACCGAATGGGACTGAATTTATTTATTCATTTACTTACTCAATTTCATTTGTTAATTTTAATTAATTTGCTAAGAAAAATAACTTTAAAAAAAACTTGAATTTAAAAAGAAAAAAGAAAAAAGAAAAAAGAAAAAAAAAAGGGTAATAGAAATGTTTTCCGTATTTGACATGAAGGCTAATTTGGGTAATGTCGGAATAGTAAATTGTTCAAAGTGTAGCATACTCCCTCCGTCCTTAAATAAGTGTCCCGAGCCGCCAAAGTGCAATAACCAAGGAATTGTATAAAATTACCATATTAACCCCTAATCATTACATTAAAAATTGAAAAAGTGAAAAAAGTGTAATGATAATAGGGGTAAAATTGGTAGTTTAACCAAAATTTTACATTGAAATATGTGATAGGACACTTATTATGGGACAAAAATTTTGGCGGCTCGGGACACTTATTTAAGGACGGAGGGAGTAATCATTTCACTGGCTAATAATTACCATTATTTTTTAATATTATTTTAAAATTATGATGTTGGAATGGACCACTGCATAATCATATCAAATCGTCCGTGGTCCCCACCCGTATCCAACACTGTGGGTCCCACCTAATTTCACCTGCAACTTCATATTCACATTTTTTTTATTATTATTTATACAATAATCCCTAATTAAATTGGTCAAATTTTAGATTAATTCTATAATAGATAAAATTCATCAGGGCCTAAAAAAAAAATTAAATAATAGAAAGAATTGATATAAATAAGTTGGGTGGGGATGAAATGAGATGGGAGCAAATTAATAGTGACATAAAATAGATAATGCGAAAATCTGGAAATTGACCATCGAATTTTGATATGGGACCACAACATTACATTAAAATGCAAAATAAAATAAAATGGAGTAAAATAAAATGCAATCATTACATATATCAATTGTTTGTTTCATAAAATTATGATTGCACACTTGAGAATTTAATCCCCACCCTCCCTCCCATCATTTCTCAATGACCATTGCTTCTTTTTTGTGTGTTTCCCATTTTACCCTCGACCTTTTGGAAATAATTATTACTCCACCTTTACTTATGATGTTGATATTATTTGTATTTCTAGCAAATTTAGTAAACGGATGTGTATGTTGGCTTAACGGTAAGAAGTTCACGTCTGAGACGTATATGGTGCAACTGTTCTTTGGCTCGTTTTTTAATTTTGGTACTATTTTGATTGTTTCAAGAAATAGTATAGTAGTATTAAGGATTTAAGGCCTCTACTACATTTATTTGATTTAGTATGTGCAAATTGTACTCTGATTTATTGTGGTCCATGCCATTTTCAAAAATGGCAAAAAATTTAATTTGCTTTTCACAATAAGGAGGGTACAAATTTAGGACAGCAATTAATTTTTAAAAATATAGATAGGTCCACTAGACTTAATGTTCCATGTCTCATGCATAAATCATGACATCTTTGTCTTCTTTCAATAAAATAAATTAACCACTCTTACTTTTTCACATTTTAACCTAAATTTTTATCTAGTAATTAAGGTGGCCCAATAAGCCCACTAACAACTTGTACGTTATTAGTGGGCTTATTGTGCCACCCTAATGAGAGTAGCTCCGATTGGGTCGTGGGTTCAACAGATTACTAGTAGCGTTATTCAAGTTATACGTATATAATATACGAACTGTAACCGTACGATGTGTATACGGTACAATTTAATAAGCAAAGAAAAGTAAAAATGAGTGGTGAAGGGGAGGAAGAGGATGAGGATAATCATATCGCATAAAGCAATGATTGCA
Organism: Thymus mandschuricus; assembly: GCA_029379335.1. Classification (NCBI taxonomy): domain Eukaryota; kingdom Viridiplantae; phylum Streptophyta; class Magnoliopsida; order Lamiales; family Lamiaceae; genus Thymus; species Thymus mandschuricus. The sequence continues at coordinate 2,135,256 of CM057072.1, forward strand.
AAAGGATTGGATTTGTAAATGTGGGAGGAGACAAAACCATTACAAAATTATTTGGGTCCATGCCCTTTTCCGTAATTACACAATTACAATTACCACCTAGGGTAAAAAAAAAAAAAAAAAAAAAAAAGCAACAAATTTTTTAAGAAAATGAGGATAAATAATTCGTTTGAAATAAATAATAAAAAATTAGGTCGAAAATAAAAAGGAAAAAGGAAAAAGTCCCACCGCACGTGAAGTATTTTTTTGTTGATTTAATAAAATAAAAAAAATAAATAGAATTTTGCATGCCCACGTGACCACCACTTCCCCATAGTCCCCACACTATATCCCTTTGTTTCTATCTAATATTATGTCCTTTTCAATAATCATTATAATTATTTATTACATTGCCCAAATTTTATCTACTTATGTGTGTTGAGAATTTATTGTTTGTGGCATAAGTTGATTAATTCTTCATAAATTAAAGATTATTTGGTTTTTCTTGTTGTATTTTTTTTTTTAAATGATTGGTATCTATCGTAAATTTCTGCCAACGTGGTCCTGGTGTTAATAACTCCAGATCATCATATGTATGCATGTTTCGGGTTCACCGTTGGCAAGCACTGGCGGATTTAAGTGCAAGGGGGTGAGGGCTTAAGCCCCTACCCAATTAGAAAATTAAAAAATTTACCCTTAAAATTTTATCAAATTATGATTAGTTTGAACAAATTATAGTGTAAAAGCCCCCACTGTCAATTTAAAATATCAAGTAAATTCCATTATACTCAAAATTATAAAATTTAGCCCCCACTCAATAAAATTTCTGGATCCGCCACTGTTGGCAAGTGAAGCTACTTAGTGAGTAGTTTTGACTATCGATCCTTTGAATATGAAGCCTCGAATTAGTTAAATCTTGTTGAACGAGATATACTGCGTACGTGAATTCGTTATTAAAAAAAGGAATATAAATAATGGGAAAATGATAACAATAATAGTGAGGGTGTATGATTGAAAGGAATGAGTTGATGATTAAGAGAGAGGAGTGCATATGATTGGTTGTGGTACCAAAATGCTGCAAGCTTGGCCCTTTGGTTGGCACACGGCTCTTCTTTTTCTACTATTTTTAATTCAATTAAAAAAAAATGATATGGGAATTTCAAAGCCTACACACGTGGGACAGCATATACCCCACACGTGGGACACTCTAATTTATTTTTACTTTTTTTTCTTATCAATAGTATTACGAATTACTACCTCCATCTCACTAAATTAGCCACATTTGCTTTATTGACTTTTTCGGCAAGCGTTTCCACCGAAACCTAGTACGAGTTTTAAAATATAATTTCGAAGTATTTTTTTTGTTTACGGGATACTATAAGTGTCGATGTATCCCGTAAACGAAAAAATACTTCGAAATTATATTTTAAAACTCGTATTAGGTTTCGGTGGAAACGCATGCCGAAAAAGTCAATAAAGCAAATGGAGCTAATTTAGTGAGATGAAGGTAGTACAAAACAATCCAAAAGTATATGGGCTCAATCTAGTATACTACTAATAGAATACTCCTAATATTAGTGTTAATCATAATGTAATATAATTATATTCAATTATCTTCATGTTATGTTAATATAAATCTTTAATTTTAGATAGATTATGTGACAATTCAAAATTTTAGATATATACACTAATGTATTAATTATAGTAAAATCTAACTATTAATTCTATTTCTAGCTCTACCACTACCTTTATATTGAATTGTTAGTTAAGTTAGATGTCTATCTTTTCAAATAATACATAAAGCGATCGTTTTATTTTATTTTATTTTATTTTATAATTTAGTAAAAATGCAAAGGGGTAAAAAGGTAAATTGGAAAAAAAGTGGTAGTAAAAAGAAAGAAAAGAAAAGGGTGAAAAAAAAAGGGGGGGCGCGTGGGGAAAAAGTGAAGATAAAAGGAGCGTGGAAAAGAGAGGGAGAGAGTATCCAATGATTGTAGGCAAGTGGGTGTCGGATAGAGGAGCGACAAAGGTGTCACGCACGAGCGCTACCCTCTGGGCCCACGTGCTGCCACGTGGGTGGGCTTCTCCACGTGAACTCACGATGCCCTCCCACGTGACCCCCCTCCCCCCCTCACCTGTTCTACTCGCCCCCGCCCCCGCCCCCGCCCCCACTTGCTATCTACTATACAACCATGACTCCATATTCAAAATTATCATGTTTTTCAAACTTAAAATTAGTTGAATTGAATATATACATGTTTTTTAGAACATTCCTAAAAGACTAAATTCATAATTATCGATTTACAAATTACTTCTCTCTCGACGATATACACGCGTCGTTGGACAACAAAATATTGTTTCACATGTTTCGATAAATTTTATGTTATACGTGTTCTTTAAGATACTATTTTTTTTTTCAGTGATTTGAAAATCTTACATATATAAAGACAACTTGTTTGTTTTAGCTATGTTTTTATTTTTCGTATGACTTATCGAGTATTATATTAGAACGTAGTATGTGTATATAAAAATGTATAGACCTCAAATTGGATATCACATCAAGTTTCATATGACTTAGCTATACAAACACATAAATATGTCAAACTATTTTTCCAAGTTAGATATACACGTTAATTAATTTGTTGAATTCCAAGTAAATATAGTTTTTCAAAACTTTGCCATGACCAAAATTTTTGTAGAATATAAAAGTCACAAGTTGAATGTTTTGTGGGTGTAAATTCAAATTCTATTTATGCACAATTTCAATGTTTGTAATCATTCATTTTTTCAATCAATGACGTAGATTATATATCTGACAGATGAGATCATCTACTACATTTCGATAAAACATCTATATAATTGACTTCTTGGAATTTTCGTAAAATTGAAGAAGAGATTAATATTAAATTCTGGAGCTTGTGTGTCTTTAGAGGTGATGTCGATCCAAACTTGAGCTTTGTACAATGGTCTACATGTAATTCGATAGAATATAGCGGAGGAATTTGTAATCGTCGAGGTCTTGTATCAGACAGTTCTTGTGCATTTTGAGTTGCAATAAATCCTATTTTCTTATGTAAAACGATAATCCATTGTACCACTGAATTATTGATACGTGTAAAAAATACTTTCAAAATCAACGATAGTTAATAATTTCTAAAAATAAAATATGCCAAGACCTAATTTAGGGGGCCTGATATGTTAATCTTAACCTCTACCGCTAGACCAACATACACACACTAACGAACATATTATTAGCAACAAGTCACTTCATTGAGTCCGTTATGAGTTATCACTAATTGATGAAGTTTTTCCATTCAATAGAATTCATTAGTGTTCTTCATAATAAGTCTCCTAATTATTTAATGACCGTTTAAGTATTGCACAAATATGAAATTGTTTACGAGTGAGGGATGACTTCTTATATGGGCTACAATAATAATAAAACTTGACTTTAATTAATTATGTATTTTTCCATATATATTAATGGCATTATATAAAGTCGGTCACCACTTTTTTTATGCCCCAATAAAGTGGTTATGACTTTCCTTCTTATAAATAATCTCCTAACTTTGAGCTTCTTTTACATTTTTGGAACATCACATTACTTTCGCATAGCATTGGACCTTTTCTCTTGGTTCGTAATAAAAGGACTTTATACACATGCAAAAAATGGATTATAGATACAAATATTTACATCATCGCACGACACGACACGACACGACATAAGTGTGTTCGAATCGTCTGGCATGTGATGGTGAGAAACGACATGGTTATCAATGGGAGCATGTGAAGCGTAGAATTAGATAACTCAGTGGATGTGACAAATATTCAACCGTCAAAATAGATTAGTTCACTTTTTTTTTTCATTTGGTCCTTCTTTAGCCTTTTCACGAATGACGTTCTGACCGAGATATATGTCGCCGGGCTTATTTATCATCTTTATTAGGAAATTTCTTCTTCTTCTTCTTTGAGAAGGAGTGTAAAAGTAACGGCGTATTAACTACTAAACGGTAATGTTAGATAGCGTTAATTGCTCGGCTCCTAACAAACACAGGAATTTCCGTTTTCCGTCAACACCAAGTTCGTTCAAAGCTGTAACATATTAATTAATTAGTTTAGTTTAAATTAAATTAAATTAATCCAAAGTATAGCAATTAACCTAGGATTAACACCCTAATTAACAAACGGCCCCAATATTTAATTACCTGTTAATGAAATAAATTACTCCCTCCGTCCCGCCCGATTTGGCCCGTTTTCCAAATCGGGGAGTCCCGGCCGACTTGACCTATTTCCTTTTTGGGACCAACATTACACTTTCACTTTTTTAGTTTAATACTTTTAAATTGTTAAGAATGAATTTGATTGGCTAGTTTTAATTTTCCTTTATTGGGAACACAAATTCAAGGTTATTAATTAATGTAATTTAACTCCTCCTTAAAAATCGTGCCGAAAAGAACTAAGCCAAATCGGACGGGACGGAGGGAGTAATAAGAAAAAGACAAGATGGCCGTGGGATATTAAAGGGGCAAATCCACGTGCACCACACGCTTATTCCGTGAAGCCGGGACCCACACTGAGCCATTTTCACGAGGCCGGCGCGTGACGTGGGGCGCGTGGTCTCTCTCTCTCTCTCTCTCTCTCTCTTCCTCACGAGAAAAACCACGGACCCCAAGGGTCAATGGTCAGCGCTCGGAAAAGTCCTCTTTTTATGAGGAGTTACAGTTGAAACTTGAATCAATAAATTAAAATTTAAAAAAACTAAAAAAAGAAAAGGGAAAGTGGGATTTGACTTAACCCCGGTTCAAATCACTTTATTACAACCTGGGACTCCGCACCACCTAATTTCCAAACTCTTCTTCCCATTTTTACTTTTATTTATAATATAAATAAATAAATAAAATAAAAGCCGTGAATTTGGTTTATTTTGTAACTAGATAATAGTATCATATTTGGAGATTATGGATTAGTTTTTGTGAGGTTAAAAGGGGGTAAAGAAAACCATGGTAAAAAAAGGGAGGGGGAGTTAACCATGGTTGGGTTAAAGGGAAAGTGAAATCAAAAGCCAAATCCCATCATTATGATTGAGGCAGTAGCGACCTCTGACACAAGTCATCATTGAACATCTGCATTGTATCTACACTAATATATCATCATCATTATACTATCTCTCTCTCTATCTCTATCTCTATCTGTGTGCATCTATATGTAGAGAGAGAGAGAGAGGGTAGGTCCACAGCTATGGATGGTATAGTAGTCGTAGTATTATCTTTTTTGATTTTATTTTTGTTAGAATAAATAAGGAGCTAATGAAAAAGCTGTAACTCCTCTGCCAAAGAAAAAAAGACCACCCCATTTCTCCTCATTCTGTCCCCCCCCCTTCTTCTCTTCTTTCTCTCTCTATATAACTCCAACTCACGTCAACCATTCCTTGTCTGCTTTCCTTTCTCATTTCCATTTTCATTTCCATTTCTAGAGAGAGAGAGAGAGAGAAAGTGGTTTTGTAGCATTTGTGTTTCTTAGAGAGAGAGAGAGAAATTAAGTAAAAGAGGTACCAGTATGGCTGAGAGAGACGACGGGTTAGGTCTGAGCTTGAGCTTGAGATGCCCGGAGATTCGCACTCACGATCCTCCACCGCCGCTGCCGAGAGCCACGCCGGCCACCCCTTTCCCCTTGAATTTCTTCAGGTCTCCCTTGCCTTTAATGCAGCAGCACCACCAGCAGCAGCTTAAATCTTCTGCAGCTGCTGATTCGTTCCACCACTCACCTGGTAAATTTCGCTTTACATTTTTATCCAGATCCATGCATGCTTCGCTTCGATTTTTCAAATTCTGCAGCCAAAATGCACGAGCTGAAGATCTTAATTAATTTCAGATGCCAATTCGGAGACGAGATCGGTGTTCGGAGGGATCGATGTGAACAGAGCGGTAACGGTGATCGACTGCGACGAGGAGGTGATGGTCTCCTCCCCCAACAGCACTGTCTCCTCCCTGAGCGGGAAGAGGAGCGAGAGGGAGGAGAACGACGGCGAGCGAGCCACCAGCTCCCTCGAGATCGACGACGACGGCGACGCCTCGGCCAGGAAGAAGCTCCGCCTCTCCAAGGAGCAGGCCGCCGTCCTCGAGGAGACCTTCAAGGAGCACAACACCCTCAATCCGGTAAGAGCCCCAGCCAGTGGCATTCATGTAAATTCCACCCACACCCAGGGGCCTTTCCGTAAATTCAGTTGCTGACCTTTTCTCCTTTTTCTTCCCCTTTTGTGCAGAAGCAGAAGATGGCGCTAGCGAAGCAGCTAAGCCTGCGGCCTAGGCAAGTGGAGGTGTGGTTTCAGAACCGGAGGGCAAGGTGAGCAATTTCCCAACTGTACCGAGGGCATTTCCGTCCTTTTCCCCTCTCATCGATCCCAGCGCCGTGAACTAATCCGTCTGTGTATTAATGCAGGACGAAGCTGAAACAAACGGAGGTCGACTGCGAGTACCTGCGCCGGTGCTGCGAGAATCTAACGGAGGAGAACCGCCGTTTGCAGAAGGAGGTGAGCGAGCTGAGAGCGCTGAAGCTCTCACCTCAGCTGTACATGAACATGAGCCCTCCCACCACCCTCACCATGTGCCCGCAGTGCGAGCGCGTCGCCGCCTCCTCCTCGTCCTCCGCCGCCGCCAACCACCACCACCACCACCGCCCGACGCCGCAGATCAACCCCTGGGCCGCCGTCATCCCTCCTCAGCCCAGAACGTAGCAGATATTTGAGTTAGAAAGGGAGAAGATAAGGGAAACTAACTTTGATGATGATGATGGTGTTGGAGGTAGAGGAGACAGTCTAACAATTTTAGAGAGAGGCGTGAATCATTGGGCTGAATTTTGTCTGGTGATGAATGTGGGTATTGGAATCCAATATTTTAGTTGGCTCGATGCTGCTGCTTTGTGCATAATTATTCATTGCTTTTTGCTCTTTGTAGAAATACTCTAGTGCTTCTTTTTCCTAGCTTTTGGAGACGATGATGCCTCGTTGAAATTTTTGAATAGATCTTGGCCGTCGGATTGCGGAGATGGACGGCAGAGATTGAATCTTGCTCTCCGTCTCCTCCATCCGACGGCCTCGATTCTATGTTCATGAGAACTCAGATGAATGTGAAAGTTGTTGGGATGAATTTTCTTTGCAATGGCTCGGATCCAGCCTAGATTTGAAGCGAAAGGCTACCCGTCTCGGCACATTTAGCACCTGCAAACAATTACGTTATTGGTATTTTTACTGCATCCACGAATTTAACAAAGGACCAACAACTGAAATCTGGAATTTATACAACAAAAGTATAAAGAAACAGATTTTTTCTTGCGTTGAAAGGAAATTAATCCACCATTAATGGAAGAAACTTTCGTCGACACTGACTAAACTAGAGCGATTACTCTTTCCTTCATTACCTTGTGATTGCCTCCTGCAGTTTCCCATAAAGATGGAGTTGCCGGTTTATTGAAATTCTCCCTCCCTTAAACTTCGACATTTGATGCAAGTGCGGTATTGCAAGTGTGATTGTAAGAAAACAGAGGTCCGACGCTTGATGAGTGTCTTGAAAATCCTCTACAAATGTGCAGATTCTTGATGAGGGGAAATCTTCTTCAACTAAACGGTATTGACTTTGTCCGCAAGGCATCGTATTATGCATCCCAGCCCAGCTCTCTCGGTGAGCTTTTCGTGAATTTTCAGGCATTGGTCACACGTGGGACGATCTCCGGTAGATAAACCTCTATATAAGTACCTATTAACAACAAAACATGGACTAGTTTATTACAAGATCAACATAGTTCATGCAACAATAGCAAACTTGAAAACTAGAATATCATCTCAAGGTAAGGAAATTTCACAACCTAATGGTTGATATATGCACTCCCTCCGACTAGAGTACATTATTGGGATGCCAATAGGTTGGATACGGAGAGCATGTTTCCTCACCTCCCAATCTCCATTCATTATCTTAATTCTAACCGTACACTCTCACGAAAGAGCGGGAAAAAAGTTAAGGAATGCCGCACCATCACTATTCCTTTACTCAATTCACTCCTCGTTCAGCTTAGATGCCGTGTTTTCCCCCCAGGATAAGGTAAAACTTCAAACCTCAGTAAATTCTCAAGACTACAATACAAGACTTTACCAGATGCTGTACAGAGCTGTTATTTGTGAATGATGCTCTATACTAAGAGAATGAGAATTCCATTTCCATGATAACTAGTAATTTTTTCGATAACGAACATACTACCAAAACTTCTCTAGTTCATTCCATCTCGACAGCTAACTGATGCAACTTATAGTTCAAGCAGAATCAATACAGACAGATCCGTTTGGCCATGCTTAGACCTTCATGCTTAGACTTTCGACTAAAGAGATGCAGTAATTTTCAAATTTCAAACATGAAACCAAAATTATCCAATTCCAGAACTCCAAAACTCTACATGATCCAATGCACAGTAGCTATATACAATTACGTTGACAAAAGCATAAAAACCTCCGAAAAAAACACAGAGGCAGAATAGGGCATGCATTTCGGCTTACTTCATCAGAATATCGTAGTACTCAGGATCGAGAGCGGAGAAGAGTATATCTACATCTTTTATCGCCATTATCGCCCGATGAACCACAATCCAGTTCGCAGACTTCAATCAAACCCCAGAGCAACAGAGCCAAAAATCAACACAAAATTTGGGCGAAAAAATCAATTATAATCGACGAAGAACACAAAATTTCGATACGCTTCTGACCTTGCAGCGCTCGTCTTTGGTCACCGGAGGCGATCCTTCGAGTGCCGTCTTCAGAGCTTCCACCGGTTTGTACCTGAAAATCAAAATCATCACTCAACCGCGAAAAAACACAAACAAAAAGTTCGGAATCTTATTCGTCGTTGAGGTAATTAGCCTTACTGCTTGAGCAAGCTTTCGATCTTGCCGGATTTGTGCTCGATTCGGAGGATTATGGCTTCTGCATTATCCGCTTCAACAAATTCCGCCATTTCACTCGATCTGAAAATTTCGCTAGAATTTTGATTTTTGGGGCAAGTGAAATTCTGCTAAAAGTTCATAGCTCTATGGTAAGAGAGAAACATGAATATGGGCCGGCCCATATTATATAAAGCGGGTCAAGTTATATTGCTGAAACGGGCTTCTCATTGGCCCATATAATACCCGAACGGGCCGAACCATCCATCCGTCGTAATAAGGCATCTTCATTTTGTCACGATTTTTTAATAAAATGTTGGTGGATATTGTTATTATGTTCACTTTATAAGTCTAGAGAAAACATTTTAATGAAAAAGTTTGTTAGATCCATATACAAAGTATAAGTATAATTTTCACCTACGTCCGGAAACAACAAATAGTGCATAATTATGACGGACGTATATCATGATATATAATTAAGTAATGCTCCATATAAGGAAAAATTAACCTTAAAATATAGAAAATGATAGATATTTTTTCAATAATTAATTCATAATTAGTGGTAGGATTCAATTATTGGAAGTAGGGCAAAACTTCCCACCAAAATCAAAAATAATTGAAGAGGGGTAATTCCGCCAATTGAAATAAAACGGTCATGATTATTATCCCTTTTTGAATTTTTTTTGCTTCATCTCCACTCTCCCCACTCTCTCTCTCTCTCTCTCCCACTTTTCCTCTTACCTTTGCTCATAAGTCTCCTTTACTTCGCATTCACCCAATCTGCGTTCACCAATGGCAGCATCCTCAGCAGCAGCGGCGCCGCCCAGGAACTCACCCTTCACACATGAAGAACAACCCTCCAGCATTCATCAAACTCCAAGTAAGTCCGATTCCAACGCCCTCTTCAAAACCCTCATAATTGTCTCCCTCGTTCTCGCCATTCCCCTTTTCCCCTCACAAGCGCCGGATTTCATCACCCAAACCGTTTTCACCGATTTCTGGGAGATTATCCACCTCTTATTCATCGGAATCGCCGTTTCCTACGGCCTATTCGGCCGGAGAACCGCTCAAATCGCCCCCGAGAGGTTCGCAGAATCGGTAGCCGACGATTCTCGCTCCTATTTGTCTGGGGTTTCGCAATTTACCTCGATTTTTGATGATGGGTATGATAATGCGTGTTATGAGCATGATGTGGTGCAGAATTATGTAAATTTTGGTGATAATTTGTTAGGGAATGATGAATTTGTAGCTGCTAGTAGTTCAAAGGTTAGGTCTTTCGCGCCGAATGATGTGAATGAGAGCGTTTGGCGCTCGCGCTACTCGAAAGGCGAATCTGTGGTTGTTGTTTCGAATGCTAAGAGCTTTCATGGTGGGAACTCTGATTTTAAGCCTTTGAATTTGCCAGTTAGGAGCTTGAGGTCTAGGGCTATGGATAGTAATGATGAGCAAGAATTGAGGTCTAGGGCTGTGGATAGTAACGATGAGCAAGAATTCAAGAATAGGAAGGAGTGTAGTAGTCCAAAGTTTGAGGCTAGTGGCAGTGATGACGATGGTGGTGGTGGTGGTGGTAATGGTGAGGTTGTTAGGATTAGGGGTGTGGCTCCTTTGAATTTGGAGAAGAGATTTGAGGAGGTTTCTGGGAAATCGAAGATTCCATGGCGGTCGAGGTCAGGGAGGATGAAAGATGAGGAGGAGGTTAGTACTGTGTCACATCATAGGCCTCATTCTGTTGGAGAATTTGAGTTTGAGAATCTAAAGTCTAGGGCACTTAAGGGTTCAAGGTTCTCGAGTTCTCCTGAATTGAGAAGCTCGAAAGATGAGAACTTGGAAAGGAAAAGGGTTCTTGCTTCACATTCGAAAGTGGCCTCCTTCGATTCTGAGGCATCCTCCTCCTCATCGTCATATAGTAATGCTGCTTCTTCGGAAATGGAGAGTGTTGAGGATTCGGAGAACAACCACGGAAGCTCTGGTGTTGAAGAGGACGTGAGAAAGGGGAAACAAGCTATTGAATCTTCTGAATCTGATGCAAAATCTTCACCCCTTTCGAAAGCTTCATCAAGGGCTAAGTCAGTCAGGACGATCAAACCAAAAGGATACGTCTTGAATCAGAAGGAGCAAGGCCTGACTCGAGATGATGCCAAGTTCCGAAGGAGGTTCATCAAATATGAAGGAGAGGCTTTGATTAATGAAAGAGAGGAAGAACCGGAACTTCCCTCAGTTGAACATCAAAACCAAGAACCTGGCCGTATTTTCTCCATGCCAAAGCCAAAACCAACTCTCCCCGAGTTCGTCATTGAAGAAAAGCAAGACACTGATGGTCTAGACCCTGCTAACTCGAAAGATACAGAGATTCAGTTTGACAAGAATTCGGATGAGGATGATAGTAGAACCAACATTGAGAGTGACTATGAACTCGGAAGTGAAGTTGATCGTAAGGCTGGAGAGTTTATAGCCAAATTCAGAGAGCAGATCAGGCGACAAAAGGCAAGCTCGTCTATGGAAGGATATAGTAGCGGCTGGTAGCAACTAGTCTAGCTTAGCTCAAAAAGCTTATGCTGCTAGCCTTGCAGTGTGTGATTATTCGTAATTTTTTCATTCGTTCGCCCCTGTAAATTATGCGTTCTTCGACTGAATTTACTTGTAACGCGACTCATAGCGCCATACCACGGGGTTATACTGTTTGAATTCTTGAAGAACATGTGTTCTTGTTTGAAAATCTTGTTGCTGGCCTAATATTTGTGGATTCTGTTTACTCTTCCTTGGATAATGACACTATATATGTATAGTACTCGCTTCGTCTAGCCGATAATGAGACTCTTTTACGTTCGTCTTATTAAAATATAAATAATAACAAAGGAGTTTATTATCAGCAGGACAGAGAGAATATCTCTCGTCTTTGTACTAAAATAAGCCATCCTTTTTTCCTTTTTGAAACAAAAGCAGCAAGTATCATGTGACATTCTGGAGAAAATAGAAGATATTGTTTCATCATGACATAATAGTTTTGATTCTTTTGAATAAAATATATCCAATTAAATAATAATATTAGTATAGATCAGAGCTAACTTTATTTTAGTACTTTATGTACCATCTCAACACAGAAAAAGACACTGGATAATACACCAAAATTCATTTTGAATAAAACAACATGAAATAATTTATTATACACATATGGTTAAATTGCATTTTTGCATGTAGGATTAAACCGCAGTATCATAGTAATCACAATTCGATTTCGTTCCAAATAATTTGTATGCCGAGTATATGTGAAGTATAAAAATAATCGAATCGTACGACACGAATCACGAGATTATTTAGTAGGGAAAATGTATGCTTAGCTGTATTAATAAATACAATAATATAAAAACAGGATGCGGCTAAGTAGAAAACCGCTAGTAATTAAAAAACAAATGGCTGTTTCTTGTTCGAAGGAAAGTAACAGTCAAAGGGAAAAAATCCCAATTAAAAACACTTTTATTAATTTATTATTTCATCCTCACACTCAAAAAGAAAAAGAAAAAGAAAAAGAAAAAGCAAAAGCAAAAGCAAAAGGAAAAATTTTGGGAGAAAATTAAATCTACCCATTTTGAGTTTGTTGACCACAAAAGTACCCATTTTTTTACCATAGTATAAATCTACCCATTCCAATAAATTAATAAAACTTTTGCAAATATTCTCCCTTGGAATCACCATGAATTTGACATCCCTTTGCAGAGATTCTCTTGAAATCCACCCATTCAATTTAAAATATACTCCCTCCGTCCCAAAGATAACGTCCTGTTTCTTTTGACAATATTTTGTACCATCTTCGTCCCATAATTTTGGGAACAAGAATTAATGGAATGCGTAATCTTTTCTCAACTACTTATAGTATGAGTACTATACTATCCATATCTCAGAAAAGATTAGACATTCTCTTAATTCATGTACCCAAAATTATGGGACGAAGATAGTACAAAAATAAGATCAAAAGAAACAGGACGTTATCTTTGGGACGGAGGGAGTACTATACATGGACAAAAAAATAAAGAAAAGAAAAAGGCATTACATTCTCCCCAATTTTCATACTCCCCCACCGACACCCACACCACAATCCTCAATCCCCCCTGCCGTGAAGCCCTCCCCCGTCGCCGCCGCCACCGCCGCCGCCGTGTAGCCCTCCCCCCGTCGCCGCCTGAAGAGATGGGTGATTCAGATGAAGAAATACCCAATGAAATTATGGTAAGTACTATGATTTGGTACCGGTGGAGGAAAAACAGAAAAGTTCAACGTCGACCGGTTTGAATTTTCCGGCCATAATTGCGACCGGTCTTTGTGTTTTCTTGAATAGTATTTGACTTTGTTGCCGGAAATCAAGAAACCGGCCGACAATGTCGCCGGAAAAGCTGAAACCGGTAGACCGGTTTCAACTTTTCCGGCGACATTGTCGACCGGTTTATACATTTTAGTGATTAAGGTTTGACGTTGATGCTGGAAATCATGAAACCGGTCGACAATGTCGCCGGAAAGTTGAAACCGGTCGACCGGTTTATACATTTTCATGATGACGATTCGACGTTGATACCGGAAACATTGAAACCGGTCGAGAATGTCGTCGGAAAATTAAAACCGGTCGACCGGTTTGAATTTTCCGGCGACATTCTCGACCGGTTTCAATGTTTCCGGTATCAACGTCGACCGGTTTGCAAAATTGAAGGTTCTACCACTACAACAAAATTTTGTTTATAGGACACTCATGAGTGTCCTATTATCTACTATAATAGGACACTCTCATGTATAGGACACATACTTAGTGCGTCCTATTATCGCGAGTCACAATAGGTCTAATAGAACTCTTGTGAGTGTTCTATTTTAGATTGGTTGTTTTAGGACACTCAAAAGTGTCCTATTAGAAAAGGTATTGGTATTTACACATTTATAACAGGTAGATATGCTCAAGAATGTTTAGAAAAACAATAAATCAACAATTTTATATATCATATACTCAATTTCACCAAGTTTTATATTAATGAATTTAAATTGTTAATTAGTATTACATACAAAAATCTACACTTAGCAATGACAAGAAAAAACTACTAATTCATAAAATAAAGTAATCATAACAAATTGATCTCCTCTAACTTCTTTACTATAAGTCACAATATTTTCTAAGTTATTCCTCTTCACCGTTGATCCTTCTTCCAGCAGTCTAGGCACGTCCATTACCTGAAGAAAAGGGGGCAACCTCATAACAAAAGCCAAAGATTTCTAATAAAAATTTTGACAACGAGAGGATCCACATGAACACAAAGAGATACATGCATTTTTGCCAATTTTAAGAAACCAAAAGAAAACTCAGTTACACTTTCTTGGTTAGTTCATGGCTTACCAAGAATGATTCCAGGAGCACATCTATAATATGAACTAGTCAACGTCTTGAACCTCTCTTGTCCAGCTGCAAAAGACATTGGTGAACTCACTGTTGAGAAGCAAACTAACATAAGCATTACTGTTATGCATCTTAATCTTGGAATAAACAAAAAAAGAAACACGAGAGGTTTACTAATATTTTTCCTAAAAATGTTTAAATCATAGCTAAGATAACTGAAAAGTAATTACATGTGTCCCAAATGGTAAGCTTTAATTTAGTTTCTTCCTACCATCTGTGAGAAACTGGATCTTGAAATCCAAACCTAGTGTGACAACCACTAAACATATGTATTCAGCAAAATAAACAGGACTAAAAGAATAAAGATGATATTTACAAAATTATATGCTTAAGTACAAGGCTTTGAATATTAAAAAAGACCTGGAGAAAACAAAACACTAAGCAACAAGAAGATTAAGGCCAAATAATTCAGAATAACTGAGATAAACAAGAGAATTCCAACTTTATGGCAGTTCAGACACATAAGAATCAAGATTTTTTTTGGTATTTTCAATTCAAATCAAGAAAAGTAGAACATCTTACAGGAAGTGGAAGTATGCAGCATTCTTTGTTTTCTGCAAAGAGCAAAATAAAATTGACAACTTAAATAGAAGGGGAGAAGATTGAAGAGAGTTGAGATATGAGTATGTGCTAAGGAAATGCAGTTACTACAAGAAATTAAGTATTCAATATAGAATCTGATCTACCTCTTGTTTGGGTGGCATCCAATCGAATTAAGTGGAGACTACTGCAAGTAGACAAGTCCTTGTACTTCTTACCTAATACATGAAAACAACAGTTTTGATTATACAACAAACTAATCATTTTAAGTTATAAAGTTTGCAGATCACATCAATGAAATGCGGAGAAGTGTGTTATTTTAAATACGACAATAGTATTAGAATATAAAAGCACCTAGTGCTGGAAACTATCTTCTTCATACAGAGACACATCATGGCAATCCAACTTTAAAGAACTAAAAAGAACTGGCAAAATCAAATTTTAAGGCCAACAATCACATGAAATAATTCACAAACACTATGAACCCTTGAAATTGTAAGGCCATTCACCATAAGCCAAAAAAATAACTGAGAGACAAAGAGAAAAGCACAAATACCTGACTAATAACATCCCTCCAGCTTCACGTCCTTGCACCAAAATCGCATATACCCCCACTTTCACTGCTTTCTCTGACTCTTCAAAGCTCCCAACCTAAAGAATAAAGTATAATACTCGAAAAGTGAGCAACATTACACAATTATACATGCCAACTGACCAAGGTAGAGGGAGCAGCATTCCTGCATGCACACCAACATTAATTATGCGTGTTAGTTCTGTCACAAAACTACGAATCTAGCAAGAAGCTAACAGAAAGAACAAGAAAACCAAGACCAAATGAAGCCAAAAAGATTTTGACTCTAAGATTTCCAGCCACCAGTAGCTAAATCTGATGAAATTAGGCCACAACCACTCATTTGAAAATAGATGGTTTTAAACATATCATAACCTCAATCGACAAAGTCCCCCTTGTCAGCCAAAATACGATTTGAAATGAAATCATGCAAGAAAAAATAGAAAATCACTACAAACTACTTACCATGACAGAAACTCCACCTTCTAATATTTGGTTTAGGGATTTCGGTGCTAATTCTTCAGCAGAATTGATAGAACAAGTGCAATTTCAGAAGATTTCTGCACCTAAAACAAGTGGAAACATTTTAAGACTATCACGGGCATATCCACAATTCATAAAATCGATTATAAGAAGTCAAAGACATGGCATAAATTCAATTCATTTGCGAGAATAGCTTGTGTACATAAATTACAGCACATGATTAGGGCAGAATCATAAACTGAAGATCAATTGATAGAGCATGTGAACTGTACTACAAACTCATGATTCACAAACTTAAGTAAAATCATCTAAATAGACAACAAAAGCCAAACAAACTGTGTAATTTTAATCATTAAATCAACTACAAAAAAAAAAAAAAAAAAAAACCTAAATCGAGCAAAAACTAACAAACAAACTTGAGTTCACACCTTGAGAGTAAATTTCCCAGCATTATCTTCCTTGTCAGCATCTAGGTCGAAATCCGGCAATATCGTAAATCCGACCAGGAAACACCGCTCCAATCGTCCACCTTCTCGTCGACGGCGATGACTCTGAGCCGAAATTCTGAAATAGCGAAGAGCGAGGAAAGGAGAGGGAAAGAGATCAGCGATGACACTGGAAAAAATTAAGCGAATAAAACCATGAATGGAGCTCTTGCAACAATCTCTCAGTTTCAAAATCGAGATTTCTGCTCAGTTTCACCATATCCAGATTGAGCGTATTAGAGAGAATTTGGGGAATTTCAAATTCGGAAGAGAGCGACAGTAATCTGTTTTCAATTTATCTCCAATAGAAAGAATTAAGAAAATAAAAAAATAAAATGAAAACTAGAAGCTGTATCGATAATTACAAAAGTGCCACCGCTACTCTTCTTTTGATGTGAGATGTAAATTTTGCCGCATTATTCGTAGGGTAATAAGTCACTCCTGTTAAGAGTGTCCCATTAAATTGATATTAGGACGCTTATTCAACATGCGTCCCAATTTAAGTGTCCTCATAGCTTAATTTTGTTGTAGTGTACTTTGTTGATTTTAGTTGAATTACGTATAATTCATATGATATTGTTGAATTGTTGATTTTAGTTGAATTACGTATGATTTTAGTTGAATTACGTATGATGTAGTTGAATTACGTATGATGTTTGTATGATTTTAGTTGAATTACGTATGATTTTAGTTGACTTGCGTATAATTCAAAGTGATATTGTTGAATTGTTGATTTTAGTTAATTTTAGTTGAATTACGTATGATTTCATAATTAATTTGTTGATTGTAGTTGATTTGTTGAATGCCTTTGAATCGAATTGGACTAATTTCGTATGACATTGTTGAATACTTTTTAATTTCATAGGAATCGAATTGTTATGTTATCGAATTGGTTAGTATAAATTCATATCGAATTCGAATTGGTTATTAAATTCATATGTTTGTTTTTTCAGGCACTGCCTCCTCCAAGTTATCGTAGACCTATTTATAGGCTAGCAAATGCAAAACCGAACACTTACTACAGAGTGGGCCTACTAGCGGACATTAAAGATGTGCTACTTGCTGTCGGGGATGAGAATTTGCTAAATAGACTTATCAATGGACCGTTTGGACTGTTTGTTTATTGGAGTCCGGGTTACATAAATTCTGGGGCTATGCATGGAATTTTGTCGAGGGCAATTTTTTCGAGACGAGGCATTTGGTTCCATTTTAGGGGACAAGATATTGAATATACTATTCGAGATCATGCATTGGTGACCGGACTTAGATTTGGAAATTCTAATTTTGATTGCACCATTCCCGTCAATCCTACTACATCTCAGCTGTATAGGATATTATGCAATGATGTTAATGATCCACCAATATCTGCGCAATTGATTGAAGTGTTTAAGTCCTTGAAGACCATGATTGATGATGTGGATGGGCATATGCACTTGCAACTGGCCCAAGTGTTGATTGCAGATATATTTATTCTCGGCCACGATTCGCAAAGGCCTCCATTCCCGTGGTTGTGGGTGATGGTCCAGAATGATGATGTTTGGCAGAATTTTCCCTGGGGTGCATATAGCCACAAGACCCTTCGATACTACGTTCAGAAAGCCCAGGACAAACCAACAAAGTATCATTTCTATGGTCCGGCATGGGCATTAGTGACGTGGGCCTTTGAAATTATTCCGGGGTTAGGGAATGCAGCAGGGATATATGTCCCGGGTTTATATCCAAGGTGTTTGAGATGGGCTTTCCGGAAGAACCTGCGACTCCAGAATGGTGAAAGTTTGATCGACTTATTCGAGGGCGAGGTACAAATTTAGAATTTATTTTAATATATATTTGACATCTTGTGAAATATTTGTTTTGTCAAGAACCAAACCCACGATTCATTGCTCTTAGCAGGTCCCACACTGTTTCACTAAAAAGTGTTTGCAATAGAACAAAATCCTATCGTAGCACTAGTAAGTAAAAACCTAAGTCGAATCTCAAGGAACACTTAACAGGGCAAATAATTGTGTATTAAAAACGACCTAAACTAAGAAAGCAAGTAAATAGAATATTTGGGTTTTTGGTTTTAAATCCTAGGCAAGAAAATAAATCAAAGCAATAAATCAAAGCAAATAAATCTAATCTAGAAAGCTGGAAATTAATCTGAGAATTAAACTAAAGAAAACAATAAATCTACCTAGGCAAAAATCGAAAGGAAAGCAATAAAGAAAGCAACGAAAGAAAAGAAAACGAATCTAGACATAATTAAACTAAATCTGAAAATCTGGAAATTAAATAAATAAATCTAACTCTAGGAACTTTGAAAACGAGAGAATTGAAAACGAAAGAAAAACGAATCTAACTAGACTTTGGAAATCGAACGAACGAAATTAAACTGAAGAAATTAAACGAGGCAATAAAGAAATCGAATCTAAAACTAAAGCAAGTAATTAAAGCAATTAAACAAAAGCAATAAAATAACTTACGAAAATAACGAAGAAACGAAGAACTTGAATTAAACTGCAACGAACTACGAATCCGGATTCGAACAAAAGAAAGCAATAAAAACTAAAGCTAAAGTATTTAGAACTGAAAAACTAAGGTAAAAGCTTGTCATAATTCGTGCCCTAATGGCATATATATACTAAGGTAAGAGTTTGATCCAAACTAGGAAACAATAAGAAAAACACGCCAGGCGTGGAGCGGGCGCTCCATATTGGCTTCGCAAAAATCCTTCAACTGCTGAACTGGAGCGGGCGCTCCAAACACCTGGAGCGGGCGCTCCAACGCTCATGTGCAAATCCTTCTCGAACACTGTTCATGGAGCGGGCGCTCCACATCTCTGGAGCGGGCGCTCCAACTCATCCGCGCTCTTCATCCAGTTTTGCACTCCTTTTTCTTCCTTTTCTCGTTCTTTCTCCTTCTTTCGGCTCCCATGATCCCTAACAAGTAAAATACTCGAAACACCCAAATCATAGCTATAACGATACAAAATGACTCCAAAACGACACAAAAACAAATAATAAATAACGACTAAATCCTAACAAAATGACATCAAACAACGCGAAAACGCCTCGCGCGCCCGCTCCAGTGCACCTGCGCCTTCTGCCGCCAATTTTCAATTCAATTTCTTCCTTTTGTTCGTTTTACGTTTCTCTTCCGTTTCCCTCTAGATTTCAGGTGCTAAAATGTCGAGACGAAAGAGAGCAGCCCCGACTGTTGGAGCGGCATCATCTAGTCTTCCATTCTCCGCTCGGATGTCAGCTCGTCCAGTTGGAGGAATTACACCGGGAGAATACGGTGTCTCCTTTCGTGTTCCCTTCGATACCGATGATGGATATGAGGTAACAAATCGGTATCTTCATCTAAAACATATGGAATTTTTGCCCCCTCGTCATTATTCGCCTATGTTTATTGAGGGATTGCGCCTAGGGGATTCACTTGCTCAATATTTAGAGGTCCTAGGCTTAACTCAGTATTTTAATAACCAATGGGAGGGACATGATATCTTGTGCTTGGAAATGTTGTGTACTGCGAGATTAGGAAAAAATACTGATGAGGGTCAAGAGGATGAGACTGCATTTCTGTGTAATTTGGGTGGAATTATTTGTGAAGTTTCTTGCTATCGCATGCATGAGATTTTTGGTTTTCACTATTCTGATGATGCTTCTCAATTTGTGCCTCATGATTTCAATTATTTTGCTGCTTGGAAAGAGTTGACTGGTTGTGATAATTGGGGACAAAAGGGTGCCCCTTCTATGTTTATTCGTGATAATTCTCTATTACTGTTGCATCGTTTCCTAGCATTCAATGTAACAGGAAAAATAGAAGGGAGCAAGGTTAGTGGCCCGGAGTGTTACCTGTTGTGGGCTGCTAAGAATCATGTGCAGGTTAGCATCTCCCATTTCATTTGGAACCAGATCATTGGCAACCAGTCGAGGCACAATGCACATCCCGCCCTCTCTCAGATAGCTACGGGGATAGCTCGTTATATGGCGGTGCCATTTTATCCCAGTCCTCCGATGTCTCTCGTCCCGAGTCGGGAGATCACCCCAGCTGAGCTCATCAATGGCTCATACTTAGCTTCCCCCACTCAGTTCAAGCCATGGCATCTACGGGGTTCGGTCAGAAACTACATTGCCATCCATGGAGCACCGGCCGAACACGAGGAAATTCAAGGAGATGACATGGATGAAGGAGCCGGAGCTGCACAACCCGAGGCACCCCCCGAGTACTTTCGCGCATATCAAGAGGGGTTCAACACATTTCAGACCGGGTTGTTCGAGAGACTGGATTCCCATGCCGTTCTATTTCAGTCGATGACGACGAATATGGAGAACTTGGGACTTCAGATGCAAAACATGGGGACGAGAGTTCAAGGGGTCGAGAATCGGGTTTATGATATTGAGCGCCATCTTTCGAGGTATACCGATTTTCACCCTACTTCTTCTTCTTCTCAGGCACCTTGGGATCCTAATGATCCAAATGATCCTCGAAACTTTCACCCTTGATAGCTATTTGTTTTTCTTTATTTTTTATTTGTCGTGTTTTTGTTATTTTAGATGATATTATGCTTGTTTGGTATTTTTGTTTTTAGTTTGTTTTGTAGGTTGCAATTCTTGGGATCGATCACGGTTCCGATTTTTGTGCCAATTGTGGTCGTCAAAAGCGATAAGTTTTCTCCTCTCTTTTTATTTATTTTCTTGCAATGGGACATTGCATGATTTTAAGTGTGGGGGGGTGTGAATAATTATCACTTTGGACATGTTAGTTGATGTTTGTGTTTTCGTGTCTTGTTTGTTTTTGTGTCTTTGTTTATTTTCCCCACTTAGAAATTTGTTTGTGTTCAAGCATGTAAGCATGTAATTTAGGATTAATTTGAATGATTTGATGATGGAGTATTTAGTTGTTGGAATTGATTTGAGCATAAATTAGGTTGGTTTAATCTTGAGTTGTGATATATTATGATTCGATGAATTGTGGGGCATGAATTGATATGAGTTTGAGGAAAATGATTTATGATTTTTGGTTGAGTGATTAGTCTAGATTGTTGTAATTTGGATTGCTAGTTTACTTTCCCCTTAAAAAAAAAAGAAAAAAAAAAGAGAAAAGAAAAAAAAAATAGTTGTGTTTATGTGAATAAAGAGTTGATAGGATTTCTGCTCCTCTTGCTTGTAACGTATAAAAATACTAGAGTAATGAGCATGGGAAACCACATGAAAAGGCTTCGAGAGACCCTCGAATGATCACATTTCATGAACATTGTCCTAAATGATACTCGTGTATATTAGAATAAGTGTTCGTAGGCATTCTACCCCTCTTGACAATGGGTACGGGAAACCGCACTAGGAGGCTCGATGTGACCCATCGATGATTAAACCTAGTGAATTATGTGCCATAAACGTTCACATGTTTAAAAAAAAAAAAAAAAAAAAAAAAAAAAAAAGAGTTGCTTATTTGTTGAATAAAAAGGGGAAGTAGGCTAGTTGTCTAAGTTGTGATGATCGAGATATTGTGAGATGTGTGTTATCATTGTTTTTCCTCTTACTTGATTTGATTTATAAGCCGCATAGTTTGTTGATGATGATTGTTCGCAACTTTGGATTAAAGTGACCTTGTTTGAGTTTGTCGATTCCGATGATTAAATGTTCTATGATTTGGATTATTTGAATTGAGTCTAGTTATATGATTATTTTGCTTGAGGACAAGCAAAGGTCTAAGTGTGGGGGAGTTGTTTGATGTCATTTTGTTAGGATTTAGTCGTTATTTATTATTTGTTTTTGTGTCGTTTTGGAGTCATTTTGTGTCGTTATAGCTATGATTTGGGTGTTTCGAGTATTTTACTTGTTAGGGATCATGGGAGCCGAAAGAAGGAGAAAGAACGAGAAAGGAAGAAAAAGGAGTGCAAAACTGGATGAAGAGCGCGGATGAGTTGGAGCGCCCGCTCCAGAGATGTGGAGCGCCCGCTCCATGAACAGTGTTCGAGAAGGATTTGCACATGAGCGTTGGAGCGCCCGCTCCAGTTCAGCAGTTGAAGGATTTTTGCGAAGCCAATATGGAGCGCCCGCTCCCATCCTTTGGAACGCCCGCTCCACGCCTGGCGTGTTTTTCTTATTGTTTCCTAGTTTGGATCAAACTCTTACCTTAGTATATATATGCCATTAGGGCACGAATTATGACAAGCTTTTACCTTAGTTTTTCAGTTCTAAATACTTTAGCTTTAGTTTTTATTGCTTTCTTTTGTTCGAATCCGGATTCGTAGTTCGTTGCAGTTTAATTCAAGTTCTTCGTTTCTTCGTTATTTTCGTAAGTTATTTTATTGCTTTCGTTTAATTGCTTTAATTACTTGCTTTAGTTTTAGATTCGATTTCTTTATTGCCTCGTTTAATTTCTTCAGTTTAATTTCGTTCGTTCGATTTCCAAAGTCTAGTTAGATTCGTTTTTCTTTCGTTTTCAATTCTCTCGTTTTCAAAGTTCCTAGAGTTAGATTTATTTATTTAATTTCCAGATTTTCAGATTTAGTTTAATTATGTCTAGATTCGTTTTCTTTTCTTTCGTTGCTTTCTTTATTGCTTTCCTTACGATTTTTGCCTAGGTAGATTTATTGTTTTCTTTAGTTTAATTCTTAGATTAATTTCCAGCTTTCTAGATTAGATTTATTTGCTTTGATTTATTTTCTTGCCTAGGATTTAAAACCAAAACCCAAATATTCTATTTACTTGCTTTCTTAGTTTAGGTCGTTTTTACTACACAATTATTTGCCCTGTTAAGTTTTCCTTGAGATTCGACTTAGGTTTTTACTTACTAGTGCTACGATAGGATTTTGTTCTATTGCAAACACTTTTTAGTGAAACAAATTTTGGCGCCGTTGCCGGGGACAACTTTAGGCTTTTGATTGTGTAGTATTTTTATTTGTTTTATTTTTATTTGTGTTTATTCGTTTTTCTTATTTCTCCCACTCGGTGCGTTTAACCCTGTTTGCTGAGTGTTGTTTTTGCTGAGACCGAAGCGATGGCACGATATATGGAGATTTTGCTCGCCCTACCTTCACTGCCACTACTTCGGCGATTGTTCTGACGGAAGCGGTCAGAAATCACGAGCTGAAACCTCACCACCTGGCGTTGCTCCCTTCCTATCACGGGCTGGCCAATGAGGATGCACTTACGTTTATTCGGGAGTACTGCACCGTCGTGCAGTCTTTTCCACTATCAGGCTTGACAGAGGACAACCTGAAGATGAAGTGTTTCCCCTACACTCTGAAGGATCGGGCAAAGTCATGGTACCTGTCGCTCCCAGCCGAATCCCTCCACACTTGGAATGAGGTGTGCGAGAAGTTTATGTTGAAGTATTATCCCAGCCGCAAGACTCAGGAGGTGCGGTCGCAAATCATGAATTTCTCTCAGGACCACGACGAGCCATTTCACGAGGCTTGGGAGAGATTTCAGGACTTACTTCAACAATGTCCTCACCATCAGATGGCTCCTGAGCTTATTTGGCAGTACTTCTACGATGCATTGAATCAGACCTGCCAATTCATGGTGGACAGCTCGGCCGGAGGAAATATTGCGGTCAAGACAGCCGATGACATGAAGAAGATTTTCGAGACTCTTGCTGCAAGTTCCCAACAGAAGTCATCTAGGTCAACGAAGATGGAGGCAAAGGCGGTCACGATGAGCCCCGACATGAAGAAGCAGATGGCCGATATGTTGAGAGATCTCGAGAATTTAAAGATGAAGCAGAACGCACCGGCACCTCAAGTGGAGACTAGGAAGCCGGACCGGTGCGATATTTGTGGAGAGCTAGGCCATATCAAGGAGGTTTGCGAAAATATGGGAGCATTTACATACGAAGGAGGAGCCGAGGTCTATGCCGCCCAAGGTTACATGCCACAAAGACCACCACCTCAATGGCAAGGTACGAACCCGAATTTTCAAAATCGTCGCCCCCCTCCTTATAATTACCCCTACCCTCCTAAAAATCCATACTACCCCTCTCCACCACCATATTATCCTCCTTATCAATATCCACCAAATCCATATTATCCTTCATCGCCATACCCTCCACCTCCTCCCCAAAATCCTCGTCCTCAACCACCTCCACAAAAGCCTCTCGTCGATGAGGATCGTTTCCATGCCCTTGATGCAAACATAAAGAGGCTCGAGACGGCTATTGGACAAATTTCAGGGGCGATGCACTTGATTCAACAACTGGGGCGAATTCCGAGCCAAGGGATTCAACCACAACAAGCCAATGAAGTGCAATATCCTCCATATGTTCCTCCGATTCCGCCCCAACATCCGCCAACTTATCAAGCTCAATCAATTTCGGTATTGAGGGATGGAAGTACGGTGGATAATGGTGTCGCCATGCCCGATATACGAGGAACGGGCCCAACTAATGGACGTTGGGACCCGAGCAGCAGCTGGATCCCGTCGAGAAGCAATCCCAGCGCAGGACAAACGGAGCGCCCGCTCCAAAGCCAGCAGACGCAGAGCGCGCCGCACATGGAGCGCCCGCTCCAACATTTGGAGCGCTCGCTCCCTATCCTGCAGAATCAGAATTCGCGCGAGGCGTTTGGAGCGGGCGCTCCGGGCGAAAAAGTGGAGCGGGCGCGCTCGGCTTCTGGAGCGGGAGCTCCGGGCGAAAACGTGGAGCGGGCGCGCTCGGCTTCTGGGGCGGTCGCTCCGGCAGAGACAACGGCGGCGCTGCTAACGGCGGTGCAGGCGGCGAAGGCAGGCGTCGGTCGGCGGTGCAGGTGGCGAAGGTGGCGTCTCCGGTGGCTGTTAGCGACGGCGGCGACGGCTCCGGTGCCCAAGGCGACGGCCGGCGGAGGATGGTGGCGGCGGGTGGTTGACGACGGCAGGTGGTTTCCGGTGGAAGGAAAGGGATGAAGTGCGGCTAGGGTTCGTGCAAGAGAAACAAAAGAAAATTAGAGAGAAAAATAGAAAAGAAGAAGAAAATATACCTGATTCGCATAAGGTGGAGCGGGCGCTCTGAACCACTGGAGCGGGCGCTCCAGTTAAGCTGCGCTGAAAATTTTAAATCCAACGCCCGTGGAGCGGGCGCTCTGGCGTGATGGAGCGGGCGTCTCCACTCCCCTCTCGCAAATCTGCTGAATTTTTTTTTTTTTTTAAATAAATACGTGGGTTGCCTCCCACCAAGCGCTCTTTTAACGTCATTAGCTTGACTTACAAAAATTTAATCAAGACGAAAAAGAAGGGGAATCGGGGATAAAAATGGTCTCGATTTTTGAGGCCACGTCTCTCCTTCAATGTATGGCTTCAAGTCTTGACCATTAGCTGAAAATATGTACCCCGACTCTTCATTCTTGATCTCCACAACTCCATGGGGAAAAACTCGAACCACCGTGTAAGGATCTCCCCACTTGGACTTGAGCTTGCCCGGAAGGAGACGAAGACGAGAATTGCAAAGAAGTACCTTCATCCCGGGCTTGAACTCCTTGTAGGTGATCTTCTTGTCATGGGGCCGCTTCACCTTATCCTTGTAAATCGTCGCATTCGATGGAGGTGGCGAGTTTTCCTCATCTTCTTCATCAATCTCCTCCAAATCCTGTAGACGCTGCTCGATGTCCTCTTCTTCATCCACACAACTAAAGAACTCGTCATCCTCTTCTTCAACGAGCTCTTCATGACTTGCCACCCTATTAAAAACCTCACAAATATTTTCCTCAACAAGAGGGTTAGCAAGCTTAACATAAGAACAACTATGAATAGAGGAAGTAGGAATAGAAGACGAGTTTCGAAATACCGAAAATGTCACCGAACCTCCCTTGCCGGCCATGCTCAAAGTTCCGGAGCCAACGTCGATTCGAGTTTGAGTAGTAGCCATGAACGGTCGTCCTAGCAAAAGAAGATGACCTTTCCCACTCCTAGCTCCTCGCCCCACGTCTAGCACAACGAAATCGGCAAGAACTCGAATACCTCCCACAAGTAAAACAACATCTTCCATAATCCCCAAGGGTCGACTCAAAGAACCATCGGCTAACTCGATGTAATAATCTGTAGGCTTAAGATCCCTTGAACCCATTCTTTCATAAATCGAATAAGGCATCAAGTTCACCGCTGCCCCCAAATCCAACATTCCCGACACACGATCCCCAATATCCAAACTAACATCTAATGTAAAGCTTCCGGGATCACCTTGTTTCGGTAGAGATGAGAGATGACTGGCCGAGGTAGGAGAGGTATGAGAGCGAATTTGGCTTGCTTCGACGGCGGCCACCGTGTGACTCCTCATTTGCTTGTCCTCGCCTTTCTTTTTGTTCTTCAATCTGCTCGGGAAAGGGATGGGGGGGACGTAAGGATTGGGCGCCTTATGAAAAGTCTCCTCCTTCTTTCTCTCTTCTGATTCGGATGCTGGCAGCGGAACAGGGAACTGGAGCGGGCGCTCCATGCTGGGCGCGCTGGATTTTAAATTCTGCTGGAGAGGGTGGAGCGGACGCTCCGATGATGAGAGCGGGCGCTCCGATGACATCAAACAACACTCAGCAAACAGGGTTAAACGCACCGAGTGGGAGAAATAAGAAAAACGAATAAACACAAATAAAAATAAAACAAATAAAAATACTACACAATCAAAAGCCTAAAGTTGTCCCCGGCAACGGCGCCAAAATTTGTTTCACTAAAAAGTGTTTGCAATAGAACAAAATCCTATCGTAGCACTAGTAAGTAAAAACCTAAGTCGAATCTCAAGGAAAACTTAACAGGGCAAATAATTGTGTAGTAAAAACGACCTAAACTAAGAAAGCAAGTAAATAGAATATTTGGGTTTTTGGTTTTAAATCCTAGGCAAGAAAATAAATCAAAGCAATAAATCAAAGCAAATAAATCTAATCTAGAAAGCTGGAAATTAATCTAAGAATTAAACTAAAGAAAACAATAAATCTACCTAGGCAAAAATCGAAAGGAAAGCAATAAAGAAAGCAACGAAAGAAAAGAAAACGAATCTAGACATAATTAAACTAAATCTGAAAATCTGGAAATTAAATAAATAAATCTAACTCTAGGAACTTTGAAAACGAGAGAATTGAAAACGAAAGAAAAACGAATCTAACTAGACTTTGGAAATCGAACGAACGAAATTAAACTGAAGAAATTAAACGAGGCAATAAAGAAATCGAATCTAAAACTAAAGCAAGTAATTAAAGCAATTAAACGAAAGCAATAAAATAACTTACGAAAATAACGAAGAAACGAAGAACTTGAATTAAACTGCAACGAACTACGAATCCGGATTCGAACAAAAGAAAGCAATAAAAACTAAAGCTAAAGTATTTAGAACTGAAAAACTAAGGTAAAAGCTTGTCATAATTCGTGCCCTAATGGCATATATATACTAAGGTAAGAGTTTGATCCAAACTAGGAAACAATAAGAAAAACACGCCAGGCGTGGAGCGGGCGCTCCAAAGGATGGGAGCGGGCGCTCCATATTGGCTTCGCAAAAATCCTTCAACTGCTGAACTGGAGCGGGCGCTCCAAACACCTGGAGCGGGCGCTCCAACGCTCATGTGCAAATCCTTCTCGAACACTGTTCATGGAGCGGGCGCTCCACATCTCTGGAGCGGGCGCTCCAACTCATCCGCGCTCTTCATCCAGTTTTGCACTCCTTTTTCTTCCTTTTCTCGTTCTTTCTCCTTCTTTCGGCTCCCATGATCCCTAACAAGTAAAATACTCGAAACACCCAAATCATAGCTATAACGACACAAAATGACTCCAAAACGACACAAAAACAAATAATAAATAACGACTAAATCCTAACAAAATGACATCAAACACACACCGTAAGCCAAAGGGTATATTTGCTCGTTTGCGTCCTTCGTCACAGCAGCATATAATATACCACAATTTTTACCCTTTAGGTATGTACCATCGACTACTATCACCGGCCTCATACAAAGCGGGTAAGCAACTCGAGTTGCTCCAAGAGCGACAAAAACATATTTGAAGCGCCCATTATGATCGAGCTCAAGATCAGTGATAGTACCTTCATTGGTTTGCTTCAACATGTGTAGATAACTGGGCAGTAACTTGAAGGAATCCTCAAATTTTCCATATATCACCTCGATAGCCTTGTTTCGCCCCCTCAAAGCGAGATCGTATTTGACGTGGACGCCATACTCAGCTCGCAGCTCGTTCATGATCATTCTTGGTGTCATAATTTTGCAATCACGTTGAATTCTTTTTGCGAAGAAAGCTCCAATAACATTGGAGTGCACATTGATAGTATGAACATTTTCTAGTTCATTCTTGCACGTGTGACGCCCATTAAACCTATGGACATGCCAAGATGTCTCATCGCCCTGGGCACGTAGAAGGAAGGGGCATTTCTTGGAATGTTTGCATGCCAAGTACAGTCTATCAGGTTCCGATCTTCGTGTAACACATTCGGCACCGGCTTCCAAATTCCATAAACCGGCTGCAATGTGGACCTCCTCCTTGGTATCATACATCGCGCCTTCCACCAACCCCTCAACATTCGGGTTTTCTTCAATGCATACAGCTGAAATGTTGGGGCGGATAGGGACCATCGGCACTATCCAATTCACCATGGGGCCTTCGTCGACTGCATTGTTAGCTTCATTTTCATTTGGATCAGGATAAAACAACTGTAACAGTTTCTGCATCCCACCTTCTTCTTGAATCCATGTTGTGTATTCAGCAAACAACGCCCTATTCATATTCCTCCTCCTAGATTTGGCTCTAGGTTCGTCATCACTCTCCAATTCAACTTCTCCTTCTCTTACTACTTCTTCTTCTACTTCTTCTTCTTCATCATCTTCGTCTTCATCTACTACCGATTCTTCTTCCGATTCTTCTTCTGATTCTTCTTCATATTCTTTATCGTTTGCATCTTCATCGTCCTCATACAATGGTTGTTCTCCATGCTCTACATGCGAACCTGTTTCCTGATTTAGGTCTGGGATAGTATATCCTCGTTCAGTCGACTCACGATTAAATGAACCAAGAAAAGAGTCCTCGAACCAAGTTGACGAAGCAGTTGTCCTCTGAAGCGCATCCACCTCCACCTCAACATCCCAATTTCTACTTGCGTTGTACGAATTGGACGCTGCCATCCCATAATAATCGTAAGAAGGTACGTACGGTACTTGAGGCTCATAAACAGGGACATATGAATGTACTGGAGCCTCTCTAGCGCTGCCATGCGAGGAGGATCCGCCGCCATGTGAGGAGGATACTTCACTGTTTCCACACACATAAACAGTTGGTTCACGTTCTTTTCTGCACAACTTGGCAAAATCCTCATTCTCCGTCAAAAGAAACTTGATACTTCGGCCTTTCCGTGATGTCTTCAAATAGAAAACATCAAAATCTCGTTCGCAAGAGCTAATGACATCTCTTATTTTGTATTTCAAATTGGACACCGTCAATGCATATCCTTCAATAGCTAGAGTATGTTGTTGGCCACCGTTGTAGATACAATCAACCCAATCTCCTCCGTAACGTAAATTCACGTACACAAACGACATCTACAACAAAATTTTACACAAAATTAATTACAAAATTTAACCAAAAGATAATGTGAAAATATAATTAAAAAACAGAAACCGCTCAACAAAACCAATAAATCGAAAAATGCTAATGTGATATATATACGAATTCTAAGACTATAAACACGAAATCAATCCAAGAAATTAATCAAATTCAACAATACATACAAGTGCTTCATTCCAAACCGTATGAAATTCAATTACAATAAATCCTAAGAACAATTCAGATGACCAATTCGCGACCACAGTTGAATTTTGGCATTCTAGTCACAAAATAATAAGTAGCTAACCTTAAAACGTGATTTTAAGCCGGAAAATGCTTGAACCGGTCAACAAAGTCGCCGGAAATTTTGAAACCGGTCGACCGGTTTCAAAATTTCCGGCGACTTTGTCGACCGGTTCAAGCATTTTCCGGCTTAAAATCACGTTTTAAGGTTAACTACGTTCGAACCGGTCGACAAAGTCGCCGGAAAGTTGAAACCGGTCGACCGGTTTCAAATTTTCCGGCGACTTTGTCGACCGGTTCAAGCATTTTCCGGCTTAAAATCATGTTTTAAGTCGAACTACGTACGAACCGGTCGGAAAAGTTGAAACCGTTCGACCGGTTTTAATCTTTCATCGACCGGTTAGACAATATTCACCGTTTAAACAACATATAAAACATATAAAACGTAATTACCTGTATTTCTGTCTTCAAAAAAGGTTTTTAAGATATATTTTGCCGATTATCCTCTCAAGGAGCTGATAACATACAAATTTTTCTCTTGTCAAATTTTTGAGGGAGTATGTCAAATTGAAAATAATGCACACTCTATTATCAGTGGATCGTACACTTTCACTACACCACAGTGAACTGTATTATTTCGCATTTGTGTTAAATGAATCACAGACACAAATGATGTGACATGTGAAATGTCAAATCATTTTTTTTTATCGAATTACCAAATAATTCTCAAATGGTTAGATTTAAGTGAGGGAAAAAAAATAGGTAGATTTAAGGTGGAGGTTTTGAGAATGGGTACTTTTCAATATTTTCACAAAAATTTTCTCCAAAGAACAGGAACACTAGATACGAAGGAATTAATTATTGAGTTAAGAAGCAACGGTTTAATTCTTGTTTAATTTAAGTAGACCGGTTCAATTTCCTCAAGAAATAACGTAAAATATTGACCGGTTTGGGTTTATAATTAACCGGCAGGGTCTAGAATATTTGGGGCGCTCCTTAACCCAAATACGATCCATTTAGTACGATTGTATCAATAAATAAATACTTTACGGCTAAAGTAGTATATGAGTATTCTTTTATTTGTCTCGTTTAAAACAACTTATTTGATTATTTTAGATTTCAATATACTCAGTAATAGTCACATAATTAAAACAATAACTAATAGGGGATTAAATGTATATGACTCTTAATTACACTAATAATAATCTAAAAAACTCGTGCCCAAAATTATGTCATTAATTGAAAGAAATTCCAAGAGGAAATAACACAAGAAAAAAGATAGACTTATTTAGTGGTTTCATTCTATTAGCAACATTTATGTGATTAATAATCCCTCACGCACAATATATGGAACTTATTAGCATTTAATTATGAGATATTACATTATTCTTTAAAAAGGAAAAAAATTGAAATGGGCACAACTTTGGTATAAGATAGAATAATCATATTTATAGGAAATTCATTAATAAACATCACTATAGTTAACCGACATCTAGTGCGATGATTTCAGCCTTATAAATCAAACGTGCGATAATTTTATCCGTTGCCCACAAAGGCTAGCTTCAAAGTGAAAGATAATTTGACGTTGGTGCTAAACTAGTCTTTAAGATAAATTTATCGAGCTAAAATTGTATATTTATCGGGAAAAGGAACATATAAGGAGTGGGGGCGGGGATCCGAAATTCGCATATGGGTAGATCCGGTTCAAAAGAACCGGATTAATAAAATTAATCGCGTAATTAATTAATTAATTGCGATTAAGATTTCGAGGGCTTCCGTTTTTCAGCAGTATTTGTTGAGCGGAAAAGGAAAGGTAGAGAGAGAAACTCTGCGCTCTCTCTCTCATCGGTTTATATTGCGTTTTTTTGGTTGGTTTTGGCGCACACACTTTGCAAGAAAACTACACCCAACCACCCTTCCATTCCATTCCACACCCTCTCTCTCTCTCTCTCCTTCCCGATTTTTCACGCTTCTTCACCTCTCACCAATTCGTCTCTGCTCCGTTTCCGTTTCCCCTTTTATTCGATTCTTTTTGGGGGTTTTGCTTGGGCGATTCAGTCGCGATCGGGAAAAATGCCCGTTCTTGTCCCCGATTTGCACTTCGTTTCTCGGGATAATCGAAGCTGGTGTAGAATCAAGGGGAATCGGAGGTTTTGCTCTTGTTCGATGTGAAGGCTTTCTGTACTGCTTGTTTTCATTTCTAGCGATAATAGTGATTAGGTTTGGATTTTGGGGGTTTTCCGTTTGTTTTGAAGGTTTTTCGATTTGGGGGTTTTGATCGCTTGTTGGAAGTTTGATTTTTATGTGAATCGTCTCGGCGGTTTTTATAGCTGTTGTATTAGGGTTTGCTTTTTCTGTTGCTTTACCTCCCGATCGTCGTTGAATCTGGGTTGTTGAGTTTGTAATTACAGTAGAAGGGAGATGTATATTGAGGAATTGAAGGAGGGGGATTCTGATTGCGGTGAGCTTCAAGTTTGTGGCGATGTTTGTAAGGACGCCATAGTTGTTTGGGACCCGAAACGGCTTCTGGTCGGCGCCGGAGCTCGGGCGCTTTTCTATCCGACATTGTTGTATAATGTTCTCAGGAATAAGATTCAGTCGGAGTTCCGATGGTGGGATAGGGTTGATCAGGTAGTATATCACGTTTGATTCCGATTCTGTATGTATATATATATTCTTCGTGCAAGTTTATTTCTGACGTGCTGTTATTCTGGTTCCTTGCTTGTATTATTTGTTTCTCCATGAATTGATGTTCACAGCTCATTGATTTGGGAATACGAATATAAGGATTCCTGTATGAAAGTTTGCTTTATTGTTCTTTATTATGTCGGTATGAAAACAAAAATGGAAACCACTTGGGCCTTTTGATGTCTCTAATCCTTCTAGGGAAGGCGATTGTTTTTTTATTACTGTTATGTGTTATCCGAAAACAACTTCTGATAGGGATCTGACTTACTTGAGTATTTGGGTGATATCTTAAAAGAATTTAGGATAACAGCGATACATATTTGCATTTAGGCCGAGTTTCCTTTGTAGTCATCATATTTGCTTCATATTCTCCACTTGTTTTTTATTTGTTTATGAGTGTTTTTTCAAGAAAACTTTGAGTGTGATGATAATCAGACATTGAAACTTACACAGCATGATTTTCTTAATTCTTTGAGCTTCTTTCATTGAAAGATTAAGAGACGAGTTATACAGTTAAAGGTCATTGTTGATCGACAGCATACATGCATCTGTTTGTTTGTAAATTTATAAGTGTCTGTTGTGCTTTTCTGTGACTGCTCATGTATGTGCTTCTTTGCTCGTATTTACTAGCTGATAGCTTATATTGGTTTTTTGTTTTTTTCCAGTTTGTTTTGCTAGGAGCTGTTCCGTTTCCAACTGATGTACCGCGTTTGAAAGCTCTTGGCGTAGGTGGGGTCGTTACTTTAAATGAACCGTATGAGACTTTAGTCCCCACTTCACTGTATCATGTAAGTTTATTTCATCTCATTTGACCATTTTACTTATCACCTTTTATGAAACTCTCCGTAGAGCACCATGCACTTGTCGTTTTTATAATTTGATCTCTCCTTGTTAAGAGAAGATAATGTAGTGATGATCATGTAACCACTTCAAAAGCATTATATATAGTCACTTTATGCTCAACTTAATAAAGATTAAGCTATTTCATCCAGCTTGGTAGGCATGTCGAAGAGGCTGAAAAAGACAAGGGATAATAACATTTTCTCATTATTAAGTTGAACTTGGGAAAAAAGAGGCCAATTTTTAGTATGACGATCTACGATTGGAGTAAAGGCAAATAATAACTTTTTTCAGTATGATCATATTGTCCAGTAGCTAGCTTATGTACTATTTTTTGTCATCAGCGTTGTTTATGTTCAATAATGTGTATCCAATCTCTGTTTGCAGGATCATGATATCGAGCACTTGTTGATTCCTACCAGAGATTACCTCTTTGCTCCATCGCATGGGGATATATGCCAAGCTGTAGATTTCATCCATGGTAAGTCCTAATAGGCTTCTTTAGTCATTGTTAACATAGTTTTCGTTGTTTAATCGTAAAGTCTTGACTTTCAACCTGCTTTTGCGGCCTTCTTATGTGTACTTGTGCATCCTCTTCAGGCAATGCACTGTGTGGCAAAACCACTTATGTTCACTGCAAGGCTGGCCGAGGACGCAGCACTACGATTGTTCTCTGTTACCTGGTATATGCTCAACCTGAATTCCACCAAGATACGCTTTTCTCAGTGATTTTCTTTTTTGTTGTAAATCTTATCCTTTGATGATAACAGGTTAAGCACAAGCAAATGACACCAGAGGCTGCGTTTGAGTATGTGAGATCTATCAGGCCAAGGGTTTTGTTGGCCTCCTCCCAGCGGCAGGTATGATTAGTTCTACAAATCATGACAAGTGCTCCCTTCACTAATTCGAATGTGTTGTAATCTTTTTCCTTTCATTGGCAAAAAATTACAGGCTGTTGAAGAATATTACCATGGGTTGAATAAGTCTGAGATCGAGACGCGTGTAGTTATTTCTCCGACAACAAAAACTTTAGCATTAGTCGAGAAAGCTGGAGACATGGAAGAATTTGATGAGAACTCATTGGTGTTAATAACTGAGTCGGACCTTGATGGATACGAGGAAAACCCAGAATCAGGTGAGAAGCTGGGTTGCAGGGTACAGTTTGCTAGCCAAGCAGCTATCTCAAGGCTTTCGTACCTGTGGCTTCGTTGCCACACAGCAGGGGAGAAAGTGTCGAGAAAAAACTCTGTGAGGAGTATACATGTCTACTGAGAGTAGAGTTGAGTGTTGAAAAGGGAATAAAGATGGGTTTTTTCATGACTTCTTTAACGGTTCACCGTCAAAATGGCTGAAGGGTTCGTCCATGTACACGATTGCCAAAGAAGCGTTTCCCCATATGGAGTGTGGTTGCGGCAGCAGAGCAGAGGTGGTTTCGAAATGAAATGTCGGATTTGGTAACTGTACAGTCACAGAGAGTCCAAGTGTTTGTTGTTCATCGATCGTCGTATGTTTAAATTTGTGTAGTAACTTGAGTTTGAGCTACCCTGCCCCCATGTATTACAACAAGACCCCTTCTCTTCCTCCTTTTGCTATAATCATAATATCTCTCTCTCTCTCTCTCTCTCAAAAACAGAGATGAAAAGAGAGGTAAATACACAAAAATGAAAAGAGAGGTAAATACACAAAAAGACAGTGAAACAAACTGCCTTTTATAAATGAGACTGACGGTCGAGTATAAAATTAACAAGATATATATTTTTCCTTCCTTTTCACTTAAATCAATAGCGACTTTAGTTGGGAAGTTAAAGTCGTGTTAGGAAGGATTTGTACAGTAGGAGTATATCTTCGAACAAGATGGAAGCAAAGAGAAGATAAAGATCAAGTGCAGCCCATTCATATCCACCGTTCTTTCTTGCCGCCGGAGAAGAGAAGCAAACGGCGATGACTTCAATTTCTTTCCCGCTGCACTCCACTCCTAACTATTTCCCTCGTTAGTCTCTCTCTCTCTCTCTCTCTCTCTCTCTGTAATCTGTAGAGGAATTTGGTACATGATTATCAATTGTCTCTTGTTATTATGTGAAAATTGTAACAGGTACTAGTGTTGATTCTTCTTCTCAAATAAGGGCTTTTTGCTTTTGCTCCTGCCAAGGGTAATCTAGCTCATATTTCCTCCATTTTTGGATTGCTTTTCCATTTCTTGTTGGTTGCTTTAGCTTATATGCATCCTTACATGGCTAGAGAACAGGCCAAAACGGGGAGGAGGCTCTTCCTCACCTTCCTTGCTGGCTCCGGCGCCGCATCCCCGTCTCTCGGGAAGACCAAGAAACAGACTCCGTATGACGAGAGGCGCTTGCTCGAGCAGAACAAGCGGATTCAGAGAGAGAACAATGTGCCTGATGACTTCCCTAGTTTTCTCAGAGAAGGTTGCCCTGCCCTATCACACACGTCTTTGATTATGATTATGATTTATGTATGTATTCAACTCATCTTCCAAGGGTGTGATGGTTCAGGTTTCACTGTCAAAGTAGTGGCCGCAGACTACTATGTTACGCGTGATTCGGGCCTCGTGTTGTGGGATATTGCTCAAGGCGAAGGCGAATGTCCTAAGGCTGGACAGCAGGTTTCTCTTTACTTTCTCCACAACTATGGATTTGCTTTTCAATCTGAAGCTAGATGAGTTAGCAGAGTCTTGTTCGTCTCCTGGCAGGTGACGTTTCACTACATTGGTTATAACGAGTCAGGGAGACGTATAGACAGTACGTACTTACAAGGAGCTCCTGCCAAAGTTCGACTTGGTACCAACGCGTTAATACCAGGTAGCACACTCACTTGACTTGAGCATCATACTATTAAGGTTTTGGTTGTGAAATTGTTGGACAAAAGAAAGAGGGAGAAAGAAACTAAGAATGGAAGTTTGGTGAGCAGGGTTTGAGGAAGGAATCAAAGACATGAAGCCCGGAGGCAAACGGAGGATAATCGTCCCTCCAGAGCTAGGTCCACCGGTAAGTCTCCACATATTTGTTGGGGCTAAACGATTTTCGCTTATACACCATCGCCCTATATTCATACAAGATCTGTGTCGTTGCCTTGTAGGTGGGGCCTTCCACATTCTTCAGCGCCAAGCAGTTTGAAGTTTTTGATATAGAATTGCTAAGCATTCAAGATTGCACGAGGAGGACAATAATCGGTTTCTATTCCGATGTTGTTTGTACTTAACGAGGGGAAACACAATACACTTTTTTTGACGTTCTAGTCACATATTTTCAGGTAGGAAATCGCTACTTCGCCCAGGATTGAGAGAGAGAGAGAGAGAGAATCAATATATGTGTACTAGGACAAAAAACAGAACTTTACAATGCATAAATTAGGCCAGCGATCCTGAATTAAACTGATATATACGTACACTCATACACACATACATACTCACATAGACATACAACGACGACGAGAAGTGACATAAAAGTTACCACCTAAAAATTGGACTCGAGAACCTCTCTTGCCTCGTCGCGATTCTTAACTTCAGCAGCAGTTTCCTAGAAATGGAAATGTATTTTTGGTGTCATTACTCTCTCACCCCCTTTGGTGTGCACAATAGCTACTATAAACCAACAGAAGCAAGTTTTCGTGTATTAAAGTTGCAGAAACATTATACTCGTGAACGAGTTTAAAGAGCATAAAATCCCTACTATATACAAGCAAATGCATCACATCAGTGTCTCACAGGTATATGGTAAAACACAGGTTAAATTTAAAGGTCGAAAGTATGAATCTCTTCGTTAGGAGCCCTATGGTACATAACAGGCATATTTGGACTTACAGGGTTGGCGTGATACTGGCCGTAAAATGCATAAACAGCGAGAGCTACAATGTTGAGGACGACAAATCTCACCCAGGCTTCGTAATGGAGCTGCAAAGAAAGTTGGAGTGCAAAATTTGATTACATTCTTTCTCCAGATTCAGAACATGGGCGCTTGTGATGTTAAGATAGCACTCTGTAAGTGAATTACCTGAGCAAATAAGAAGATATTCACAAAGATGCTAATAGATGGAAGTATCGGAACTCCAGGACACGAAAAACTTGGTGGATTAGTGTAAGCCTGCAGATAACACGCAGTGAAATAAGGGAAGTGATCGGTGTTTAATAGAGAATTGATGCGTGTAGATGAGATAACTATAGTGCAAAACGTATAAAATGTAATCGCCAACTATCATTAAGGATGATATAGTATTAGTATTAACTTACTTGTCGTAGATAGAGAGCTGCAGCAGCAAACGTTGCAACCACAAGAGGTACAATGAGGAGAAAAAATGACGCACCAAATCGGAAGAGGAGGCCAGTAGCACAACCGCAACATGCAATTGCAACAAGGCAAAATATGCCTTCGGCCCTCTTAGAGATCCTCCTACTAGAAGCCATATTCGGTGTCTTATTACCATTCCACCGCAGGGTTACTACACACGCTGAAACAACTGAATATCCTGTCTGAAACAAACGATTTAGTTTGGCCGTTACACTATTAACGGTTTTTATATATCTTGCGAATCTCCAAATGTTTTAGTCATTGCTTCATGATAGAGCCAAGAAAACAGATTAGAGAAACAAAACACCTTCGTTTATATCTGATTCCAGATTAAATAGCAATCAAGTTTCTCGAACTTACCAAGGATCCAACTGAGAGGACGTGAGAGAGCACGTGAACGTTAAGAAAACCTGCCAATATACTGGCAATAAATCCAACCCAAATTTGTGAATGAACTGGTGTTTGCCTCACCGAGTGTACTTTGGCAAATAAAGCTGGTAGTAAACCATCCCTTCCAAGTCCGAGATATATTCGAGACTGCAAATATGCAATAATATAAATCACTTGTCGAAAACTTCAAGGACAGAAAAACGTTGTTTAAAAGATAACTTATTGTTACTTACCTGAACATAGAGCCCAACTAAAAGTGTCGTTGTCAGTCCAGCAATTGCACCACAACTAATCAAGATAGAAACATATTTTAAACCCTTGGAGGTGAAAGCATTAGCCAAAGGTGCTTCGTCTCCAAGATTTTTGAACGGAACCATTCCAGTAATTACTAAGCAAACAGCAATATACAATGCAATACAGATCCCGAGGCTACCAATGATGCCTAATGGTAAATCCCTCTGAAAAAGATCGAGTTCAGGACAGTTAGTTCCAACTTAACATCCACACTAATACTTGGAGGCTGCAAAGTAAATGCATACCTGTGGTCTCTTGGATTCTTCTGCAGAATTAGCAACTGCATCGAATCCTACGTATGCAAAGAAGACCACAGTTGCTCCAGTCAATATTGACTTGGCACCATTTGGTGCAAATGGAGACCAATTTGAAACGTCGACCTTAAACGCTCCAACAATTATGACAAAGAGAACAATGATTACCTACAGAAGATTCCATATCAATAAAACATATAGTACGTACACGATCTTGCAATATTGTAAAGGCTGGATACTACACATGCCATGAATATCAGGTATTGAGAAAGAATGATGGACAAGAAACCTTTGTCATTGTCATGATAGAGTTCAATATCGAAGACTCTCCAACACCCCGACACAGAACTACAGTCAGAAGCCCTAAGATGATGGGAGCTAATATGTTAATAGAGAATACTCCAAAAACCTCTTCACCATGACCAACCCAATTCGGAATGCTATCCTTGAGGAAGGGAATAAGCTCCAATACAGTGACCCAATAGCTAGCTAAGCTTCGTGCTATGCTAGCAGCACCGATATGATAATCGAGCATGAGCTGAGCGAACACTAGAAAGGCTGTTAGCTCATTGAAAGCAGAGTAAGCATACATATATGCTCCACCCACAACTGCAGGTAATCGAGAAGCTAGTTCTGCATAACACAGAGCATTCAGAACACAAGATGCCCCTGCAATTATGAAGCTAACAGTAACTCCTGCAACCAAAAAAACAAAAGAAAAGAGGATTTATTGGGGTGAACATTCTGCTTGAAATCTGCATTAATCTGTTTCTCTCTCTCTATCTCCATTCATTCTGGCAAATGATGATTTAACCAAAATCTCAACCAAAAACGTCAACTAATCTTCTAAAACACCATTAAATTCCTAAACTTCATCTTCCTCATCTACACAGAATTGCCTTAAACTTCACATGCATGCTCTAAACCAGAAATTTCTGCGCCAAAAAAAAATGAAAAAAAAAAAAAAATCCTGCTTAGGGCAGTGTAGAGAGTTCAAAAAACAGAACACCTTTTGTAAAGCAACGTAAAAAGCTCAAAAAAAAAAAAAAAAAAAAAAAAAGCTAAGCCATCAAATTCAGTGTAGAGCTACCGACCTGGACCGGCGTCACGAGCGACGGTGCCGGTGACTACGAAAATCCCGGCGCCGATGGAAGCTCCGACGCCGATGAGAATGAGATCGAAAAGACCTAACCGCCGCGCGAGAACCCCGCCGGAGCTCCCCCGGGAGTCCGGAGGCGAGGAAACCGGCTT
Source organism: Thymus mandschuricus (assembly GCA_029379335.1). Lineage (NCBI taxonomy): Eukaryota > Viridiplantae > Streptophyta > Magnoliopsida > Lamiales > Lamiaceae > Thymus > Thymus mandschuricus. The sequence goes on from CM057072.1 coordinate 2,175,412, forward strand.
CGACCTGAGCGCCGACGACCAGAAGCGAGAGTAGCACGACGACGGCGAGGTTGGTGACGTCATCGCGGCGCCTTGCTCGATTCTCATGCTTCTTCCGTATTTCCCTCCTCTACTGGAGCTACGGGAGTACAAGCGGAGGAAGCAGAGGCTGCCTTCGTATATATAGGTGTGGGGAAGGTACAAGCGGCGAAGCGTGTCGTGCGAGTGGCGATACGGGAGGTACAAGTAGGCGCTGCAGCGAACGAGGTTTTGTAGTGTAGCGGTGATTGAGACAGGGGCCCTTTTGTCTCTTTACCCACTACCGACTGTATGATTCACACTTCATTTTCTAATTAATAGTTTTATTTATTTATTTATTTACTAACAGAGATTATGTGCAATGTACATATTATCTCGTTCCACATATAATATTTTATTTGTAATGTAATTAATTTACTATAAATATTAATATAAATAAATATATTAAGAAAATGTTAATGTTTTAAGGATTTATTCTAGTAATATGTGCAATATAATGTTTTAAGGATTTATTATAGTGATATGTGCAATATATATTTTTATTGCATATAAATTGAAATATCCGGAATTAATATTCTAATGATAATATTAATATTTTTAAATTTTATTCTAATGATGAGGGCAAAATAGGCAAGTTAAATTTTGTAAACAAAACATTTCTTTTTTATAATAATATTTCCTCCATCTCATATAAGTAGTCCCATTTGTAATGGGCACAAGAGCCAATAAAGGAGAAAATGTGTGGCTGTAATTGATTCTAAAGAGAGAGAGTTAATTTTAGCCAAGTACTGAATTTATTACTTCAGTAGTCCTCAATACTATTTTCGTCCGTCCCACTTCACTTGTCCTCTTTCCTTAAAAGGCAAAAATTAACCCTTACTTTTGATGTGGACCCCCATACTTTTTCAAATTTAACACTACGCATAAAATCTCGTGCCGAAAAGAAAGAGGACTACTGAAGTGGGACGGAGGGAGTACAATTTTCGAAAATGAGACTAATAGATGAGACGGACCAAAATGGCAAATGAGACTACTTATATGAGATGGAGGTAGTAGTATAGATAGATTATTCGCTTCGTACCACTTTAATCGATATAAAATTTTATTGTAGTGTTAAAAGTGAAAAATAACAAGTCTTATAAAACGATTTGATTAGAAAAACGGGACAATCGAAAGGGTGGAGTATTTATTACTGTGATAATTAAGGTGGAGAGTCAACCATTCATTTATTATTGGAATTTTTGTATTGAATACTTGCGTTGGGTTACACAACTCTTTTCCTCCCCTGTTTTTTTGTGAGGAGACTCACAATAAAATGAACGAATTCAAAACCAAAAAAAAAAGAGGAAAGAAAAATTTATTGATGATTGAATAGTCCAAAAACTTGAACAAATGCGGGTAAATTGCACATAATTATTGTAGAAAAGTATAATTAATTGAAGATTTCGTTTTAATCGGGAGCTGTTTTTATTAGTTTTATTAATATTTTTTTCATAAAAATAAAAATATATTAGTAAAATATTATAAATTATAATAAAAATTGAAAATTTTAAATATACACTCTAATCTGGATTTATCAATCATATTTTATAATAGTAAACAAATATTAGTGCATTCTTTTTTATTTTGGAGAATATATACTTGAATTTGAATCAAGTGTTTCTTTTATTGTGTATTGATAATTCAGATACTAATTTGTTCAATTTCCAAAACAAGTATAACTAATCTTTAAACACTGTAAATTTGCTTTGACACATGTTTTAATAGGTGTTGTTATGGCTTGTGACTTAAGAATGTGATCAACATAAGTAAAGCGACCAATAACTTAAACGGAGGTCGTAAAACGGCAAATAATACGTAAAAAGATTGCAACTTTTAAGCATTAGGAGTGAATGCACCTACCAACATTGCAAAATGTGATTATGATTATTCTCTAATTTTATTAATCTCCCCACCTTTACATAAGTTTATTTCCAATCTTCTTTCATAGATTTGGATTTCAAGATTTTTGTAACGCGTCATTGAGAATTGCTTACCATACCGTGTGGGAGAGAGGGGGAGAGAGGGAGAGAGGTGGGACAAATGTTATGAAGTTTGGCCTTTGCTTTTGCTTTCTCACATCCTTGGCATACTATACTAAATTCTCTTCAACCCTCATTCACCTCTGTCTCTCTCCCCCTCTCTCTCTAGGTTATTACTTCATAGTACTACTTTGCACCGTATAAAACATATGATGAAGGATTGACATATGCAGTACAAAGCTTCTACGCCCCATCACACACCTTACATTATTATATACTCGAAGTTTTCTTGAATGTGCTAAAAAAAGTTTAAGATTCAATGCCAAGAATGCAGATTAGGCCCAGAAGGCTATCAACTCTTGGGATTTGAGGGTAAACTTGAATTCAGTTTTCTTGCATGCATTTGTGTTTTTTTTTCTTGGAATTCAATCCTGTCTGTAGCTTGCAAATTAGGGCTTCCTAGGGTAGAGGGCGATCATCTTCGATTCTCCTTTTGCAAGCTTTACTCCTTTTGGGTTTAGTTTTAGGTGATTGAGGTGCTTTTTCATTGAGGGTTCTTGAAAAAACCGAGTCTTGAATTTGCAGGTTTACTTGTTCTTTCGTAAAGGAATGTTTGGCCTTATGTTGGTGCTTTACGGATTGGGAAATTGTTAGGGTTCATGGTTGTAGCTGGTGATTGAGTTCGATCGTAGCTAGAATTCTGCTGTTGTTGCGATTTAAGAGAAAAGGGTTGCTTTCTGAATCATCAATGGCAGTTGGGAACATTGTTTTCTGAGTGATCGTGTGCTGAAAACTGATCCAAATATGAGTAGGAGAGTGAGGAGGAGGGTTGTGAAGAGAGGGAGAGAGAAATTGGATTGCCCTGAATTTGATGAGAATCTGAGTTTGGATAAAAATGAGGAGGTTGATTGGACAAACCTACCTCATGATACAGTCATTCAGCTCTTCTCGTGTCTGAACTATCGGGATCGAGCTAGCTTGTCTTCCACCTGTCGAACGTGGCGAAGTCTTGGTAAATCTCCATGCTTGTGGCAAGAATTGGACCTCCGCCACCATGAATGCGATGCTGAAGCTACTTCATCGCTCTCCTCACGATGTGGAGATCTTCTGAGGGTTCAGTTCCGAGGTCCAGAATCTGCTGATGCTATCATGCATCTTCGAGCTAAGAATCTTCGTGAGATTAGTGGCGACTGTTGCAGGAAAATGACTGATGCTACACTCTCCATACTTGCAGCTAGGCATGAAGCACTTGAATGCCTTATGATCGGGCCAGATTTCTGCGAGAAAATCACCAGTGAGGGTGTGAGAGCTATTGCAATGTGTTGTCCGAAGCTGCAGAAGCTTCGGCTCTCGGGCATTAAAGATGTGGATGCTAAAGCAATCTATGCTTTGGCACAAAATTGTCCGAATTTGGGAGATGTCGGGTTCATTGACTGCAGAAGAGTTGATGAGGTGGCACTCGGAAAACTTGCATCTCTTCGATTCCTCTCAGTTGCAGGGACGACAAATGTGAAGTGGAATTTGGTGTCACAAGAGTGGGCTAAGCTTCCACACCTAATAGCTTTGGATGTTTCTAGAACAGATATTACACCTAATACTGTTACTAGTCTTTTTTCATCCTCGTATAGTTTAAAGGTCTTATGCGCTTTGAATTGCCCGTCACTTGAGGTGGCTGCCACCAATAAGTACCATAAAAGCAAAGTGCTACTTGCTGTCTTCACTGACATTCTCAAAGGAGCAGCTAGCCTATTTGTCGACATGCCAAAGAATAATCGGGATGCTTTCCTCGACTGGAGAAGTAGCAAGGATAGGAAAAGAAATGAGATTCTGGATTGGATGGAATGGATAATTTCCAACTCACTTCTACGTATTTCTGAAATCAATCCGGTTGGTTTGGATGAGTTCTGGCTCACCCAAGGCACGAGTTTGTTGCTTAAGTTGATTCAGAGTCCGATAGAGGAAGTTCAAGAAAGAGCAGCTATGGCTCTTGCAACTTACATTGTGATTGACGATGAAAATGCTAGTATCCATACTGAAAGAGCTGAAGCTGTAACTCGAGATGGTGGAATACGTCTTCTCCTGAACCTTGCTTGTTCGTGGAAGGAAGGGCTTCAAGCAGAGGCTGCTAAGGTAGTATTCTTTGCTATTTATGTTCAGTTTGGATTTTACTATTTAATGTTACATACTCAAAATTGTCTTTTAGCTTTTTAGGGTTTAATAAATCCATAATACGGCCACAATAATCTTAAGTGAATAATGCTGATGTATGCAGGCAATAGCAAACTTATCAGTGAATGCTGATGTAGCGAAAATCGTGGCCGAGGAAGGAGGCATCGCCATTCTTGTAAGTCTTGCTAAGTCGGCAAATAAATTGGTTGCTGAAGAGGCTGCTGGAGGACTATGGAACCTCTCTGTAGGCGAAGATCACAAGGTTTTCTTTTCTGTTCTTATTTCTACTTTCGTCGTCTCAAGCATTAATTATGAGATTTTAATAAATAAAATTCCTATTATAGGGTTCGTTTGCTGAAGCTGGTGGCGTAAAAGCTCTAGTTGATCTTATCTTTAAATGGTCAAAAGCTATTGGCGGTGAAGGAGTTTTGGTAGGCATCATCATCATGTTATAATAATTGAATTGAAAATGTCTAAAATTAGACATTCTCAAGAAAAGTGTATCTTTGTTGATTTCAGGAGCGCGCTTCTGGTGCACTGGCAAATTTGGCAGCAGACGAAAAATGCAGCATAGATATAGCTTCAGTTGGTGGTGTGCATGCCTTAGTTACGTTAGCTCGAAATTGCAAGGTTGATGGAGTGCAGGAGCAGGTAGACTTTTTATCGAATAAAGTGTGGACGAATGAAATGTTTCAAAGGCGGTCTTTATTTGGGAAAGTTGTCTTAACTATTACATAGGCAATCCTCCTCTAAGTTTGTGGGCCACCAGACTAATACCGTAATCAATGTGCCATGATTTGCAACTATTTTAGACAAGTATTTACGTTTTTAGTGAGGAAACTGTTATTTACTGCTTATATTTTCCTCAAGATTCTTTTCTTGCCATACAAAGTTTTCATTAAGTTTATTGATGCAATTTTTTTAAAAGTTCAAACGTCAAATTCCTCCTTACATTCTTACATGAGCTGGATAATGAATTTCAAGTTTCTTCGTACTCTTCATTGTATCTCATTCAAACTAATCGCCGGATATTCATCTGAATGTGCCAAACTCTCTTCTCCACAGTTTACGTTCTACAACCGTTTTGGCTTGGCACCAATGAAAAATGCTATATTCAGTTTCTTCAACCTCTTTAAATTAATTTTATCGAATGATTTTGCAATGTATACTTTCTACTCACAAGATATTTATCCTTGTTGCTTGAAATGTACTGTCTAGGCTGCTCGGGCGCTGGCAAATTTGGCTGCTCATGGGGATAGCAATAATAACAATATTGCAGTAGGACTTGAGGCTGGAGCTCTTGAAGCCCTTGTGCAACTTACTCGTTCCCCTCATGATGGTGTCAGGTGCGTGTGTGCGTGTGTGCATTATAACTCTTGTGTTATTGATGTTTTGCTGGATTGATTCTCGTCGTTTAGTTTCATTACTCGATGTTTATGAGAATAAAAAGAATCCCACTTTTGATTGGCGTGTTGTAGGCAAGAAGCTGCTGGTGCATTGTGGAATTTATCATTTGATGATAAAAATCGAGAAGGAATTGCAGCAGCAGGTGGCGTGGAGGCATTGGTATGACTTGTTTCTGAATATGCCACTACGGTTAGCATTAGCTTCAATGTGTATGGTTGATTTGTTTTATTTGCTGACGTTTACAAAAAATGGTCTTTCCAACAAGTGTTAACTAGTTTACGAAGCAGCGTGCTTCCTCGACTTTGATGACTTTCCTGTGTAATAGTGTATTTGTTATTTTGGATTTTCATGAGGTAATATGCTGATCAATTATAGAAACGAAATGATGTCTTTTCATCTATAAATTATCAAGTTCGTTTCCCCCATTGAACTCATTCTCTCACTAAACCATAGACTTTAGACGTATGAATAGCGCTGCTACTTTTCTTGATTGCTACCCCGGGGCTTCTTGAGAGGCCATTGGTTTTCTATTTTCTTCGTTATTCGATGGAATTTTTTAATTTTCTCCAGTTGGCAATTTTGTTGTGGTGGTTAGGTGGCTTTAGCAAGTTCTTGCGTAAGCGTAAGCGCCTCTCATGGCCTTCAGGAGAGAGCTGCCGGTGCCCTTTGGGGACTGTCTGTGTCCGAAACAAATAGGTACGCTTGTATCTAAATTGCTTATATTTAGCTTTTCGCATTTATCATTCTCTTTAAGAATCTGTGTTTCTCGTGTGTATAGCATTGCCATTGGGCAAGAAGGAGGCGTGGCGCCACTAATTGCATTGGCACGATCTGATTCTGAGGTAAGTTTATTGACGAAAGGATGCTGTCAAACGCTCTTTTCTTCTCGTTATAATTATGAAGGCGTTATGTGTTGATCTCGAATTATTCCTCAAATTGCAGGATGTACACGAGACAGCTGCTGGAGCTCTTTGGAATCTTGCTTTCAATCCTGGTAATGCTCTCCGAATTGTGGAGGAAGGCGGAATTCCCACCTTATTTCATCTTTGCTCTTCGTCTCTATCAAAAATGGCGCGCTTCATGTCAGCATTGGCACTTGCCTACATCTTTGATGGCCGGTACTCCTCGTATAACGAATAACATTATTCATTTACTTGCTTCAATCAACTTATTCGAATGCTCGTGTGCAGAATGGACGAAATCGCCCTGGTAGGAACGTCCGTAGATGGCAGTTCCAAGAGTGTGAACTTAGATGGCCTCAGAAGAATGTCTTTGAAACTCATCGAAGCTTTTATCTCGACCTTTTCTGATCCGGAAGTGCTTGCTGCTGCTGCTTCTGCTTCTGCCTCGACATCCGCTTCTGCGCTTCTTCAAGTATCGGAATCTGCTCGTATTCTAGAAGCTGCTCATCTCAGATGCAGGTCTCTCTCTCTCTCCCCCCCTCTCCCTCTCTACCTCTCTCTCGACTATCATTGCCTTTTCTCATCGGTTCGTTTTTCAAAATTTGAACGCAGCGGAGCTGAGATCGGAAGGTTTGTTGCAATGCTACGAAACCCGTCTCCTATACTAAAAGGATGCGCTGCATTTGCTCTACTTCAGGTAGAGATCACTGCCTCCCAATCACAATTTCTCATCTTAGCTAGCAACTTTCATAACTTTATTCGATTTTCGACTGCAGTTCACTATCCCCGGTGGCCGCCACGCCCCCCTCCACGCCAAGCTCCTCCAGAACGCCGGAGCTCCACGCTCCCTCCGTGCAGCAGCAGCTGCAGCAGGCGCCCCGATTCAAGCCAAAATCTTCGCTCGGCTCGTTCTTCGAAATCTCGAGCAATCTCAAGATGTATAAAGCCAGAAAGTAGCATAGAACATCAAGAGGTATCCTTTTTAACTGTTTATAGAGAGAGAGAGAGAGACTACATTTCATACATAAATAAGACTACATTAACATAGAATTTTTATTTATTTTTCTAAACTTTTTTTTTTCCTTTGTTACAATATGTTGTGCTATAGAAACTACAATGCTGGAATATATGTGACAATTTCAGCTCTGAATTTCGTCTTTTGCCCTTCAATTTTTGCTTAATTTTTTGATTATATAATTATATGCCATGCTTTTTTTTTTTTTTTTAATAATAATTATAATTAGATAAGGAATTATAAATTGCTGAAATAGAGAAAGCATTAAAAAAAAAATTGAGAAACCAACTAAAATTCAATCCAAGAAAGGTGCTTAATAATATAAGCTTATTATTAATAATTCCCAAAATGCATTAAATTCCATAAAACTGCAAATTGGAAAATTTTATTCCAGAAAACTTTCTTGAACCAAAAATGGCTTCATCCATCCATTCATGCACTCTGCACTGCCTTCCCTGAGTCTGCATACAGCATCTGGTTTTCCTTCCAGAGGACGAGCTTCGACCTGCCCGAAACAAACGATAAAACTTCTTAAACACGAAAACCAGAGTCGAGATCTCTGCATCGAGGAAAGAAACTTACAGATCGATCATGAACCTGCCAGCTTTGATAGCAGAAGTCTCCAACCTCAGAGAAATCTGGATTAAAACAACAAGAAAACATAAGTAAAACACAAAAAATGTAAACTTTTTTTAAGGGTTGTAAGAATTTTTTTGTTTCTTACAAATTTGGATCCAACTTCTGAGCCACAGTTCATGCAGAAAGCTTGAGCTCCAGTTTGGCCTTTTACTATCTCTATGTTTTCACCCAACCTCACATTAATCCTGCATATCATTTTCCAGATTTAGCCTCTCTCTCTCTCTCTCTCTCCTCTCTCTCTCTAACACAGACACAAATGTTAGGTAAGGAGAGACTGAAAGCTTACACATTTTTGAAGAGTGCATGTTGAGTATCCTCATACTGAAATTCAACCAAAAAGAGAAGTGAGAATTTTTTTATTTTTTATTTAATAAATTTTATTAATGAGTAAAGGATGGAGAAGAGAGGGACCTTATGGAGCATATCCTGATGCAAGGCCATGTGAGTTTTGCAGTGGCGGCAGAGGTAGAAGCTGCTCTCTCGAGTCTGCTCGAAACGAACCAGGAACGCCTTCTCCATCTTCTTCGATTTTTGATGTATTATCAGTTGATGCAGAGTCCTTTCTTGCCTGATCTGTATATATAGTGAAGGGATGGGAGAGCTGTCTCTGCACGGCGCCCTTCGGATGCGCGTACATTTATTGCTGTCATTTATGTAAAGCTAAATAAGATTCCGATGGCCATAACGAGATAGAGTCGACTTAATTTCAAAATAATCCGAATCCGAATACGACACACTGCAGATTTCTGTGGATTTAGCCAACATGATGATCATATTGACCTGTGCAGCAAAGCCCCTTCTACACTGGTGCCAAATTTCACTAGGAAATCGGTTACCGAAAACCGAGACCTAACTCACAAGCATTGCTTTTTTTGGTACAAGAAGACAACCATTTTTGAAGTGATGAAGGAGTTTTTGTCTGTGATTTCTTGTGTAAGAAAAAAGAAGTGAAAATGGAGTAACATGTGTAGTTCAGTCACAGTGGAAAATAGGTTACTGAAACAGAAATCGAAAAAACGGGACAACAGAACGAAACCAAGAAATCGAAAATGCCAGAATCTGAAACCAGAATGATTTTATTTCAGACTAGGAATGAGTATATTTTTCTGGTTCATGTAGTTATACAACCAGATAAATCATCGTATGATAATCGTGCTACGAACATCTCGACTATTTTTAAGCGTCTAAAGTGTGTCTGCAAAGATTAGTCTCTTTCATTCCAAAGCATGCAGCTTCAGAATCTTCCCCTCATGAGATGGCTCTTCAAATAGTCTTGGTTGTGCAGTGGAGTTTTCGAGCAAGTATGGGAGTATGCAGTCCTTCATTTCTCCGTAGGAAACTTCTAGGTGAGACCCGGAGACGTTGAGAAACTTGACCTTCCCGGCTTCATCCAAGGCTTTCAGACCAATCCAATCTTCTTTATAGAGGGTTGTCTGAAATTTCAAACAGATGATGTTTTCAAACAGAAAATTTCAAGAATCGTAGCTCATTTTTCGAAAATATTGGAAATTGCAGTACCTCTTGTGCAGGCAAGATGGTGTCCCAGGAACCTTCTGGGAAATATCCGAACCACGAGGTCTCTTTTGGCACCAAAACGATGTCGTTTTCAAACTGAAGGAACACGAAAGAAAGGCAAAATCCCGAGCCATTTGAAGAAAACTTTAAGCACTGATGAAACTTCGAAAGCCATATTTGTTAGATAGAGCTGAGCGTCGAATTTACCTTGATTAGTACCAAGTTCTCCAAGCTAGAAAACCGCTTCTTGTACGTGGAATTCTTATGGAACTCGTTGTTTATCACGGGGAGGAATTTGCATCCACTTTCATATCCATCTAAATCCTGATTTTGTAAAGAACGTGCTTCAATGCGTGTTAGGGAGGTGTCCAGTGAAATAGTTTCGACAACCGTTTGAAGATACTAACCGTTGGAATTTTAATGTAGTTCGTAGGTGCAAGATGTTCCTGCAACCACATAAAGCTAGACATTCAGAAAGACTGAATAATCGAGTGAAGAAAAAGAAAACGAACATAATTGCATTTATTCGTTCCTGTAACTCCGAACCTGAACATAGTCGCTATAAACTGCCAACTCGATCAAAAAGTCCACAAAAATGCAGAACCAAGCTGACTGCAAAATTAGGCAAAAATAAATATTGAATGATAATGATACGACATAGAAGAAGAGTCGATGATTCTAAAGGAAAACGTACTTTACAGAGGGGAATAGCAGCTATTCCAGCATGTGGACCTCCCAGAGAGATAAAATTTCTCACCTGTTGCCAAAGGTGACAAATTCGAACAGTTTCTATGAAGATTAAACGAGTATTTACTAGGAGGAAAGATCCTAACATATGGAATCGTTAGATAATAATGTTTCAGAGTTCTCAATCCCAGTTATCGGAATGCACTTACAGGGGGTGCTCCATCACAGAGCTCAATGACTCCTCTTCCGACCAAATTACCCTGAAAATTGTAAGATCGAGATGTAAATGAAGATGAACGCACAAGTACAAAAATGGATCGTTTGAAAGAGATGCCATTGCTACGTTTGGCCTCATATTCCTTATCGAATAACAAAGAAATCAAGCTTAACCAAACATAACACAAGAGTTACGCCAAGCATATTTGGCCCCTTCAAAAACTGCTTCCTTCTTCGGTTACATGGGATGATGAAATTCTAATTACGAGTTCCAGAAGGGCAAAACTATATGCAAGTGATGAAGAAGATAAAGCTATCATTTGCAACACAAACGCTCGAATATCACCTGAGAGAGACCAACGATGTTGAAACCTCCACTAAGCTCACTCATGCTCTTGACCTGTAAGTTGAATGCAATCGTTCTATCTGAGAAACACTTTGTTGTCAATATACTAACTCCTCATACAAAGTTACGTACCTTCTCACAAGCTATCGCCGTCTACATCACACATATAGAATTTCATTAGTTGATGTGTTTCTGCTCGTAGAGATGGATGGTTATCAGTCCATTTACGAGGAAATAGTAATACCTGCTCAAAGAAGGGCATAGTCCACGAATCCAATGCACCATTTCCAATTTCACTAAAAGAAACGACTCAAGAAACAAGGTCAATTCATGATGCAACTAGAAATAAGAAACAAAATCATTTAACAGAATAGTTTCTTGCTTAGAAATCGAGACTGAAAGAGCATACATGCAATGTCCTTGTGCACCGGACCAGTCACTTAGGAGAGACGTGAACTGTGAAATCCCGTTGTTATTGCAATTGTCAGATATTCCTGTAAGCATCATGTCAAACAGAAAGAAACCATACTTAGCTACTGTACTAATCAACAGCTGAGAATGCAGATATCGTTAAGCCATCCTAATTCGCCTATAAAACAACGTCCACGCTCAAGAAAAACACTCTTGATAGGGAACATTGAGTGATTCAAGCCATCCTAATTCACTTATAATTCTACAACTACAGCAGATTCCCTAGATCCTCATTGGCAACCACCGTTCGTTCCCTCGTTTCCGCGCTAGCCTTACTCAACCTCATACATAAGACATAAGTAAAGATTACACAACCAATCTCCCTCGTCTGTTTAAAGAGTAGAACAGCATTAAAAATACAATCTTTCAAGAAAAATGGTTCAAAGAAAGCTTGCTCCACAATATAGAGTTAAAAACAATGTCCAAAAAAGACTAAATCTTCATCCTTTCAAGTAGAAGTCAACCTCCTGAAAACTAGCAACTGAAAAACACCAAATCGATCTCCAACTTGCCTAAAGCAGTAAAAGAAACTAGCCACCAACAGAAATATTCCCACAACAAAATACGAAAAACCCATCATAATATGAAAAACAATGAACGAATTTCATCACGAGAGAGGGAAATTACCATGAAACACGACGAAGGGGATGGAATATGCAGTTCTTGGAAGAACCAACAACACAACTAGACCCAACATGAACCAAGAAAGGGTATAAGAGGCCATGGATTCTTCAAATCAAAGGCCTCTCTCTCTCTCTCTCTCTAAGCCCAGAAATGCTGGGGGCGCTGCAGTTAGTTAGTTCGTCGCAAATGGGGGGAGACTGGTTGTTGCTCTTTCTTTTAAATACTAACACCAACAAACGTTGGAAAAATGGGAACTAAAAAAGGTTCAATCTTTTGTTGTAAAACTAATAATTTAGCAGTAATTCTTGATTTTCCATGATCGGATGTGAAGGTCCACAGACAAATCAAAGAGATGAGTGTGTTCTTTGAATTCTAGAAAATATGTGAAGTATATATACTGTAGTAGTACTATAAAGCTAAAGAACAAACTCTCTATCCCAATGTTTTAAAAACCGAACCGGAGGTCAAACCGGCGAAACCTTCGGTTCATGGTTTGATCGTTTGAATCGTGGTTTAATCGGTCAAAATCGGAAATAATCGGAAAAAACCGTGAACCAGAATTACAGCGGTTCATGGTTCAACCGGGTTCACCGGCGGTTCGGTTCGGTTTTTAAAACACTGCTCTATCACAGTCATTACCAAATTCTTGATTTTTCTTTCTCCAATTAAACATTTTTTTCCATTTTCTTCCATTGGATTTCACGCAAATATTATAAAGTTGAATTTGGATAAGGAGAAACCAAATCTGTATTAATCGAAAATGCAGTCCAGTATCTTATCAATACACAATGTGTAACATTTATATTTAATTATATATCTCACTTTCAATACAGTAACATTTATATTTAATTATATATCTCACTTTCGTAACAACTATAAAGGGACGGAGGGTTTCGGGTCACTCATTAAAGACATAGACGGTGCTCGGGTGCGCTTAGTCACCTGACTTTCAATATATGTACTTATGTTCGACTTTGTAAGAGTTGGGTGTAGCATCGACTTTACCCTGTATACACGTCTATCAAATATACATATTTTTTGGTGTATATCATCCTTAGAAAATAAAATTTGTAAATTTGTGGCAAATTTCATCTATTGAATGGGACAAACATGAAATATGTATAATTATAAAACATTCACACGGTAACTGACGTAAAAAAAGGATTTAAAAAAAAAAAAAAAACAGGAAATTAAAAGGCGTGCAACGAAGGCTCCATATCGCTAAGTCGACACACGCACACAAGTTTACCGTTTCTATTAACTTTTCGAATCCGTCAATAAACATGATTATTGTAATAACATTTTGTTTTTTCAATTAATGATATTTTGACTAATTTTCTACATATTCACCCAATTAAATTTAGCACGAATTAAAGAAAGGTATAAAAATCCCAATTCCATAATTTAATTTAGAGAGAGAGAGAGAATTTGAATAACAAAAAGGGAAAGAAATTCGATTTGAAGAAAAAAAAAGGGAGAAAAAACACATGGCAGAGGTTGACTGTTCTTGACAACTCAGACATTACCCAAAAAATAAAAAAAAATAAAAAAATTGAAGAAGGAATAAATTAAAATATTTATCACGTTCGGTCATTAACGAAACCCAGAGATTTTGGCTCCCAAAATTCGTCAGAAACCAAGAACCTTTATGCATTTTTCCTCCGACACAAAAGCGGTTAGCCATGAACTGTTGATGACAACCTCAGGATTTCCGGCGAGGTATTGTGTTGTTTCTCGATCTCCGCCGGTATTTTAGAGGGCTTTTTTTGGTTGTTGTTGGAAACCCAATTTCACCCATCTCTTTTCCATTTCTTGCTGTTTACGTTATTGGGATTTTGTTGTTCACTGTAATTTTGTTCCTGATTAATTGGAGTGGGATTTTGTTGGGTTTTTTGTTTTTTAATTGGAAAATTCAAGATTGTACTTTTTTCCTCATTTTTTTCTGGTGGGGTTTCTCTTTCGTTGCTTGTTTTGTGTTTTTTTTTTTGGGATTTTTGTGGATTGGATGCCCTTGTTGGAGTTTTTGATCTTGATGCTTTTTGTTTTGTGTTTCTGGAATTTTAAGAGGAAGAAAGCCTTTAATTCTGCTAAGCTCACACTCATAGATAGCTAAGTGTGTGTGTTGTGTGTGTGATTCACGATTGATTATTAAAATTTACAAAAAAAAGTAGTTAATCGATGGCTTTTGATTGAAGTTCGATTAATCCTATCGAACCCTTGTGAGTTTTTTTTAGTTGTAGTTTAGATGTATAGTTCTTACTTGTGGAGTTTGGTAATTGGTGCTTGTTTTGATATTAGGTTTGGCAAAAATGAGGTAGCTTTTAATGGATTTTATCTTAGGAGTTTAGAAATAGGCGAAGTGCTTGGGGATTCATGCAACACTTTCTGTCGAATTTCGTTTGTATGTTGATGTAGGAGATTGTATGTGCAAATGCGAACCAGGTTCTAGTTTCGGCTTATAAATGATCCTTTTATTTTTGGTAATATCGTGCTGTATGTATATGGGTTGCTTGCGTCATCCTACTCGTGTCGGAGGATGCGCTCACAGCTTCGTTTAACCATTAATGATCTGATAACAATATGATATTGTGCCATTAATTGATTACTATAAATTGATGAAATTGGATAAATTTATTATACGGCATAAAAGGTTACACAGCTAACATCTGGGTAACAACTGAGCCTCGTTGCACCATTCTATTGATGTTTTGGTATATACTGGTCGGATTTACTGAAGAAATTCTGTTCTTTCGGGTTACTATACGAGTGAAATGTCTAGTGTGAGTTGAGAGCATTGCTTTCTATGAGGTAAGAGCATTACCTTTTCCTGATAGTGGTCGCGTCTTACCATTTGAAGACCTGAACTTCCTTTCTCTGTAAATGAGTGTGGTTAGTCAAGTCTGAAAATACGAAAGCATCTCAAGGCAAAAACTTGTCTTAATTCTAGTCTTTTGTGGTTAGATCTGTTAGATCCCCTTTTCTTCAGAATTTTGTTTTTCCGAAGGCAGTCTATCAATTCTTGAAGAGTTTCTCATGGACGTTGTAACCTGTTTTGGATTTCTTCGGTCGGATTGTATGCCATTTTTCATGCATTTAGGATCATTCAAAAGATGGATATGGCTATTTGTAGATGTGACTTGTTAATTCTATGAGAGACTTGGATGCATGTTCTGTTCAATCTTATTCGTCCATGGATTTTTTATTTTATTTCATTTTACTGCAGATGCTCTATGCATGCTTGTGCAATCTCCACACTCATCACAATTCTACTGGTTGATGGCCATGAGAGAGATTCTCAAGAGGGACTAGAAAGCTAGAATGGAGGCCACTGCCTATAAATCAGACTGGATGTTAGCTAAAGAGATTGAAGACGAGCTTATGAAGTACACAAAGAAGTGTGACCACAAAGTTGAGGCAGACTTGGTCATGAAGACTGATGAAGTCCAAAGGAATAACGATGAAGACGTCAACATCACAGAATGTACAAGATCTTTGGGAAAAGATCTTCTCCCAGCCGAACTCCAGGACACAACCGAGAACTCGAGTTCTTTTGAGGACTGCAATTCTGGTGTAGATGATGTTGGCACCTTAGGTGATTCTGAGGCTTCATCAGATCTTCGTGTTGATGCTGCATCGGCTCTGGATTTTGATGGATTTGGTGAAAGGTTTAGAATGAGGTACTCGTATATTTCAGTGTGGTCATTTTTGTGCATGCCCTCGTGTTTTGGCCTATAATTTGAGCATCCATAGAAGCCATTTTACGGCATAATGAAATCTTCTGATTCGTAGGAGGAGAAAACTAACGACTCACTGGAGGTCCTTCATTCATCCCCTTATGTGGCGCTGCAAATGGGTTGAATTGCAAATCAAGAAGCTGCAGTCGCAGGCACAAGCATATGACAGAGAACTTGAAGTGTACAGTAAGAAAAAGTGGACTCAGCTTGATGACTCCACAATGGAAGATGGCGCAAAATCTCTTCCGTTTCCTCCGGAAAATGCTAAAATGGACGTCTTTAGGAGGAAGAAAAGGAGGCGGACTGAAGCTACAGCAGATTTAGCAGCATATATGTCGCAACATAACCTTTTCTCGTGTTATGGTAGAAATTTTTGTCTGTTGCTATCAAAACTCTTTTCTTTCTTGCTTCTTGCCAGTTAAGGACTTGATATCTTGCAGAAAATAGAAGGTGCTTGAACGAGGGTGTCTTGATGAACGAATTGAAGTACCCAGGTGAGATATGATTTTTTTTGCTACTTTCTATTTATTTACGTGGACAATGATCGTACTTCATCATCAATGTGATGCTCTCTTGAATTTCTCGAGCTCTCTATGTTGCAGAGATGGTTATAAGCTTTCTAAATTGCCTTTTCTTTTATGTAGATATTGTTCAGTAAAATCTTATTTCAGCCATATTTGAGTTATTCTTTTATTTTTCTCTGTTCATTGGCTATGATTTCGTTTTCTTGGGATTTTGTACATAATATCATCTATATTTTCACATGAAACTGATTTATTTTCTCGTTTTCTCTTACCCTTTCGGTTGGAAAAGCTAACCAGAAAATCACAACTGATCATGACATACTGGGTGATGATGATCTCCTTTCCCTCGAGTTTGGAGATGGTGATGACTCTATCGGACAACTACTTTTGAAGATCGACATTCTACAGTCAGAAGTAGGCAAGCTGAAGAGCAGATACGAGAGCATAACGAGGGAAAATGCCGAAAGAATCTCTCTCTCTGAGAAACTGCAATTGTCATCTCCACTCAGTGAAAACGGAATAGAAGAAAATTATATTCCATCTCAGAGCACTGGTGTAGCGGTTCCTCAAACCGGAGAAGCAAGTTACGTGGAAGTTCCTGTCACTAGTGGATGCATCGATCCTGCTTCCTTCGGCGCATACAAAACTGTAACCACTCTACATAGCTTCGTATTACATATATGTGTTCAGTTCGACTATTATTTGTATAATAATTTTACACCATGAAACGTGTAACACACTCAGGTGGAAGACGGAGCACTGATAGATAATCAGAGGGTCAAGGAAGAGATGGACAGTTTCAACGAAGTGAAGATTCAGCAAAAGCCTTTACTAGTTAAGGAAGAACCGGGCAATTCAACGCCTCCACCTATGGCTGAAGCTGAGCAGCCACCAGCAAAAGTTCGTTCGATTGCAAAAATCACCGGAGCTAGAAGCAAGAGAAAGAGGGGAAGAAAAAGAGCTGCTACTGGTCGAAGGACCCGAAGATCCACGGGTTAGTCTCCTAAGATTCGACTCCCTCTTAATCTTTCGACGAGAGGAAATAATAGAATATGAATATCACTGCTGTGAAAAGAAAATTCCCTTCTGACCATCAAACTCATGAATTCAACCTGCAAATAGGACCACATCTTTTTTTTTCGATTTTTTTTCGTATGGAAAAAAGTGTGGTTTACAATATTCCCCTTCAGGCTGTAGATTATGTTCTTGTTCTTTTCGTCAAATGTATACCTTGGTTTCAGTAGAAACTTAGAATGGCATATTAATTATCTTCGATTCTTCGTAATACAAGTTTCGGCGTTCATCATGCTATATATATATGCAATAGAAGGTGATAAATATTAGTATCAGAGTGTGTATAGGGAATTTGTGGTGGTGAAATTCTATGCAGCCTCGCCTCGGAACATTTTCCTGGATAATTTGACGGAGACGAGGGCCAAAACAGTGGCGGAGGGGACGAAGATGACGTCGGGTATGGCTTTGATGAGCTTGAGCTGAGGTAAGCTCTCACCTGCTCTCTTGGCTGCCATGGCAGCTGGAGGTGTTACTATTCCTGTTATGAGGGTAGAATCGTCCAACTTGCTCAGATTCACCTTCTCCTTCATGAAATTCACCAGCACTTCCTTCTTCCTCGTCTCGTTCGTCGCCTTCTTCCATTCCTCGTAACATGCCTGCATATATACTAGTTTCAGTTAGAGATAGAGAGAGAGAGAGAGTAAAGATCCTTCTCCCAGAGAGAGAGGGAGGGAAACCTGGACATCGTCTCGAGAGGGGGCATCGTAATGTTTACCAGGCAATGCAGAGTTGACAGTGCTGGAAATATGAACGATTAAGAGATGAGTCGTTGGAAGATTAGACGAGACGGGAATGGAAAATGTTGTTACGTACCTGAAGATATGAAGCATCGCGATATGGAAGTCCTCGAACGTTTTGATCTCTTTGTCGATGAATTGCCTTTCGAGCGTTCCCATCACCATATTCAGCATCTGTGTTGTTGGCAAACCTGCGCAGAAACCAAACTCATTCACAAATTTTGCTAACACCAAACATCATCTATCGCCAGATTCTTCACCTTTTCCCATCAAACTCATCGCCAATCCCATCTTCGATGCAACGGTACGATACGAACTAACTGTATTGCGATCTCGATGATTATATGGAGAGAGAGAGAGAGAGAGAGAGAGAGAGAGAGAGAGATTTGGAATGGCTTGTTAGTAGAAGCAAAATGATTCCTGACTTTGCCTCGACTTCAACAGTATTGTACATACAAAAGCTGCAGTTGAAGCTTGCAGATATCTCATGCTCATATTTATATTTAAAGAAAACGAATACGTCTCGATATAAACGGGACGAAGGGAGTATTATTCATTTAAATTCAGAACTTCTTTATTCAAGAAATGCATATATTTGATTTCAGTTGCCGCAGCTACAAAATCACTCGAATACAAGGTATAGAATGGAGAGAGAGAGAGAGAGAGAGAGAGAGAGATGATTAAACAGTGTAGTGCTGGTTCATGGCATCAATGTCCAATCCTCTTAGCTTTGCAAAAGACTCCACCTTCCCCTTGAGTGTATGAATCTCTCTCAACCTGCACATTTCACCACACATTACTCAAAAATCAAAACAAACACTCCTCACTCATTCACTCACGAAACAATAAACGAACCTCGCGATCTCTGCACGTCGTTTAGCTTCCTCCGCCATCACATTAAGCTCCCCGAAGCCACTCTTTTCGAACAACGGTGTTTGCTGGAGCCCATGCAGCGTCCGCTGCTCGGCTGCCCACGCAGCCTCTCGCGCTTCCCTTCCAAAGTCCTTCTTCGTCGAAAATGCAGTCTGTCGAAACCAAACATTAACATCATTATCCACATTCTTGATTCTCTTTCGACGAAGCTAGACGAAAAGTCGAAAGAAACTTACCCTTTTCTCCAACACAAGACCCCATGCCTTCCCACTAAGAGCATATCTAACAGCAAACTTGATTGGATCAAGAAGGATGTATGTAACTGTGTTAAACAGCCAGATCACCCCTGTCCATCCCCACCCTATGCTTCGGATTCCGGCAAATTTGACCGTTGCAGTCGCAGCTATGACAGTTGCAATCTAACACAAATACAACAAAGTTCAATCAAACTAGTTGGTAGAGTTCTTTCTTGAAACTTGTAAAAGAGATGGTGTGAGTCCTTACCAGTTGAGCAATGAGGAAGGCGGTGACGAGAAGGAAACCAGGGCGTTCGAAGAAAGAAATGCCCCTCGAACGAGTCACAAAGATCAAGGCCTGGCTGATTGTGCTGACTTGAAGGTAAACTGCAGACGCCATCATCTCGTTGAGAGGATCGGCTTGTGCTGGAATCGACATGTTGAGGTGGTGGCTGTTGAAGCTTCGTACGTTGAAATGGTTCTAAACAAGCAGAAAGAAGGCAAAAGTTGGACTAAAACTGAGCAAACAAGAGAGCTTTTCGAATGGTGGTTTCGTCTTACCGGGAAGAAGTCCGTTTCGTACGCTGCCCAGAAGAATATGACGGTCATTAGAGCCATGTAACTTCCTAGGACTACACCGGTTGCGAAAATCTCACTTAGCTTCCAACTGTCTGGGAATGGAGAAGGCTTCACTCTGTCCTTTGATATTGTCATTATAGTACCTACAGAGTATGGAGTTTCTCTCAGACATATGAGACGAAAAGGGAAGTTGTTCGTTGCACGAAAGAGGCGATGATCTTACCGTCGTTGAGGATGGCAATGACAAGCACCATGAACGGAGGGAAGTCAAATTCCCAGAACACTGTCAGCAGCATAAATCCCAACTGCATTTCAACATTTTTCATATATAAGGCACAGATTAATCCTTTTCTTGTGTGTTACATCACATGTTCGTTCGACAACTTACCACTATACGTATAGTGATCGAGACTGCGTAAATCTGGGAAAGGAGAAACAAAAAAGAAGTTGGAAACTGTTAGATTGAAGGACTAATATAACATGAAGGTATCATCATCATCATCATCATCACCGTATAGTTCTTCATTCTCTGGAAAATGGCACGACTCGTGAGCACAGCGCTGATGATCACGCTCAATCCAGGCTCGGTGAGAACAATATCAGAAGCACTACGAGCAGCATCAGTCGAATCCGCCACAGCAATGCCTATATCAGCTATCTTGAGGGCCGGAGCGTCGTTTACACCATCGCCAGTCATCCCACATATGTGTTTCCGAGCTTGCAGCTTCTTCACAATCTCGTACTTGTGCTCTTCACATTGCAAAAACTCTCACCTCAGAGCTGAAATTTTCAAAAAAAATCGGAATAAAATCGAAGAAGGAAGCATTGTGCATACCAGGGAAAACACCAGCAAAGCCATCAGCCTTTTCGATGAGCTCGTCTACGGGCATAGATGCGTTAGCTTCATCCTTAGAATCACCGAGCAGAGACGAAGAAGGATACATGTTCGTCCCCATCCCAAGCCTCCTTCCAGTCTCCTTAGCAATGGCCAATTGATCACCTACAAAAGGTTGCCATTTCTGGTTAAGTTCATGAACAATCGAACTCATTTTCGGAGCATTTCTTCCCACCTGTAATCATTTTGACACTAACACCAAGATCAAGAGCTCTCCTAATGGTTTCAGCACTGTCGTGTCGAGGAGGATCGAAGAGAGGGAGAAGGCCGACGAACTCCCAAGGGCCACCGGAGCTTTCTTTGGTGCCTGCTGGAACTTCCTGCACAACTTTCTCGAAGTTAACAAAGACAGCAAAAGATCAATGACATGAAGAGAAGTAGTCGATGGAGGTTCGTTACCTGTCGAGCAACTCCAAGGGACCGGAGTCCACGCTCTGCGAACTTGTCGATTATGGAATGCACTCTCTTTTCGATCTCTGATCTGTTGTGTGCTAGGTTGAGAATCTGGAGAGGTTCATTTCAAGCAAAGTTAAGACATTCGAAGCTTCAAAGACGAAGAAAACGCTCGAGGATAAGACTCTTCGATACCTGCTCCGGTGCACCTTTGCTAACTCTATGCATCTTCCCAGCCTCATCTAGGTATGTTAGAGCTGTTCTCTTGTCTGTTGGATTGAACGGAAGGAAATGAACCTCTGTAATCCCAGCACGAGCCTAAGACGAAGAAATCGAAGCATGAATCTCCATGAAAACAAACCATTTGTAGAGATTTGTGTTGAAGACAAGTACCTCCTTAGGATCTGGCATCATTGCAACGATAGCAGCATCGATTGCATCCTGATTCTCGAGCCTCGATGCTCTTGCAGCCATGAGGACTACCGTGTCCTTCTCGACTCCCTTGGCGAAAACCTCAACCAAGTTCTTGTCTACGGTAAGCTTGTTCAGAGTCAGAGTTCCGGTTTTATCACTGCAGAGTACGTCCATTCCAGCCATTTCCTCGATGGCGGTCATCCTCTTCGTGATAGCTCCCTACAATCAGATTGATGGAAACAAACAATCACAACACAATCATGGAATAGTAACATCTTGCACGAGGCCTCGTATCTCGAGTTCTTCGTACCTGCTGAGACAAGCGATGGGATCCGATAGCCATGGTGACAGAAAGTACAGTTGGCATTGCAATGGGAATGCCTCCAATGAGCAACACAAGAAGGTTGTCTATCCCGGGGCGATACGGCCTCTTCTGCAGGCCGTATATCACCACGATCTCGATCAGCATCCCCACTGCAATCGAGCAAATGCAGAAGTTTCCTATGGATGTCAAGACCTGTCCATCGGAGGAAAAAACAACGCTTAGAAACACGAAAAACGAAGGGCTCGAATTACTGCAAGAACGTAAACATTTTCGACTAGGCCACACACCATCTGGAAATGGCCAACATGGTTGGTGTTCTCAACTAGATGAGCTGCTTTGCCAAAGAAGGTGTGAACTCCGGTAGCTATAACAACAGCTTCGATTTCGCCTTGCTTACATGTCGACCCCGAATAAACACCAGAACCGGGGTACTTAGTCACCGGCAGTGACTCTCCGGTTAAAGCAGACTGCAAACATAAACATGACATGATCCAAGCAGAGTAAATAAGAGACTTGTTGCTACGAAACTCGAATCGAGCATGCTTTTCTTCGTCTAATTAAGTCAGTTTATTGATAAAAGTAGGGATCAGAGTAATATCTCAAGCACCTGGTCTATCTTAAGAGGATCTCCTTCGAGGAGACGAGCATCAGCCGGGATAATGTCTCCGAGTTTGATACTGATAATATCTCCGGGAACCAGAATCGCAGCTTCTTCTTCGCTCCACTTCCCGTCTCGTAGAACCTTGGCCTTTGGGGCCAATCTAGCCATGAGGGCAGCTGCAGCATTTCCGGCATTATTCTCCTCGATGAAGCTGATGGTGGAGTTGATCACGAGCAACACGATGATGCCAATGAAGTCGGGATAATCAGAGGGCTTATTCTGCATCATCATCGAATCCACAACAATGTAGCTAACTTAGAACTGTTAACATAAAAGTTTCCTTAACACGGAAAAGTTCGGAGACGAAATGAGGCAACGGATTCTTACCCCTCCATGGGCAAGAGCAATGGCCATTACAGCAGCTGCTTCCATAACCCAAGACAGAGGATTCCACATAAACCCGAGAAATTTCAGGAATTTGCTTTCCTGTCGACATCGGTTAAAGCATGAGAAGAAGCAAAAGAGGAGGTACTAAAACAAGCATAGATGGGAACAGAGGTGTGCAAACAGTTTTCTCTTCGAGTTTGTTGTATCCGAACTGTTCCAGTCGTTCCTCGACTTCGTGTTGCTTCAATCCTTCCCGTGTGCATTCGAGGCATTTGAATACCTCTTCAATAGGTATGTTTTCCTGTATAATAACAGTCCGGTTCAAGTATTACCGAAAGAAATGCAAGCAAAGAATTTTCTTCAAATCTTAAGTTTTTCATAGATTAGAACATATAGGATCACTAGAACATATAAACTCCCTTTGTTCATGAAAAACGTGGACATTTTGCCATTTCTGGCCGTCTACCAAACGCGTGAGCATTCCGTTTTTGGCCGTGGACCCATATTCATAATTCTTTTTCACACTCGAAATTCTACCAAAAGTCATTATATTACTAATCTATATCATTCATACATCATAAATATTAAAACTCGTGCCAAAAACGAAGAAATCGAAGATCATACCAGATCAACTTCCTCCTTACTAACGGCATCCAGTGCTATGGACTTCTCCATCTCTCACCAGATTTGCTCTTCTTATCAAGAAACAAATAAGACATGAACATCAAAGTAGTAATTGAAAGAAACAAACGAAAGTGAAAGGAAAAAGATTCAATTTTTAAGAGTTGTACCTCCTTAAAGTACAAGCCCTTAGCCTCCAACACAGTCTTCAACAAGGCCCTCACTTCATCAAGAGAGAGAGAGAGAGAGAGAGAGAGCCTTGAATTCTGAGATAAAATGTGGGAGATGAACATAATGCTCCAAGAATGGAGCAATATATATGCATGATACATTCATGTATGAGAGAGAGAGAGAGAGAGAGAGTAAAAATGCAGATAAAGGGAATAACTGTATACAGACAAACCAATCAAGACGTTAACAAGAAACAGTGGATTCTCCATATGGCGCCAGTTTTTCTTGGAGTAGCCGGCCATGAAAGAGGGGAGAGAGAGAGAGAGAGAGAGAGAGCCAAATGAAGGTATGATACACCTCTCTCTCTTACATGTACGGTCAAGGACGAGGAGATAGAGGAAGCATATCATTTTATATTTTAATTTTTTTAATTCAAATTAATAGTACTGATAAAAGTACTAAAAATAGATGATTAAATACTAATCAAATACAACAAAATTAAATACTCGTACTTGCCGTCGATTGAAAACGACCCCTTAAATTCCACTAATCAACGAATTATTTTTGCTTGGTGCGTATCGACATTTGACACCATTGATGAATTCCATTGGTTCTTATTTCACCTTTTTTTTTAATAAAAAATAAATAAATTTAACAAGAAAAAACCGGCCCAACTGAGTTTTTGTTTTTCAGTTTTTGTTCAACCAAAAAAAAAACAACAAATTATTTAGTGTTTGTGCTCATGCACTTGACCGTTAATAGCAAAGGATCTCGGTTTGGTTGATTCTCACTGTTTAGGATTCCTAAAACCGTACTTGTTCCGTCTCAATCTACAAGGGCCCGTTGTCGACGTGCTCTAATAGGATGAGACGGAGGAAGAAACCATGCTAAGAAAAACTCATGCATATTAGTGCATAAATATTATGTATGTATCTCAAATTTTCAATCATCATTGCTACTAATTTTGATTTAACTAACATCCATAGCATCGATGATTTCGAAATGCATCTGCATATCGGGTAGTTTGCTAGGAAAGTAGAGTCTCTCGCGAAGAAGCAATTTACCCGTGTTCCGTATCGCGGCGTTCTTGAGAAGACGGACGAGGGTGTCCTTTTCCTTCCGTATCCAAATCCGCCTCTCGTCACACCACTGCCTTGGTGTGCCGTGAAAGAGGAACCTCATCCGGGAGTTTCTTAGAGGGATTCGTTCTGAAATTCTCTCGATCACTTCTTTATCGGTGAGATATGCTCCTTCGGAGTTCAAACCGACGTCCACGTAGTGAATTTCGGATAAGCTGTCGAAGAGGAGCTCCTTTGAAGTGGGAATGATCCATTCGTCTTCTTTGATAGTCGGTCCTCTGTTTGGAACGTTCTTGTTGGAGTGAGACGGTACGGCTGCGGATTGGAATTCTGAGAAGGCAAACTCGGTTATGAGCTGATTGAGCACCGTACCACCTTTGCTGAACCCGAGAAGCGCTGTCTGTGGTTTGCATGGTGGCGAAGGAGAAGGTTCGGTTAGGTAGGGTTCTTTCTGTTTCCCCAAAACGACTCGTTCTGCCTGCAATATGATCGCAGAATTGGATCAAATCTGCAACAAACTATGCTACAAATACATGGAACGATGAAAGCTGTGTTCTTCACCTCTACAAGAAACTTCGATAAGAGCAAGACGAGTGACGAAGAAGCAGGGAATCCAGTTGCATCATAAGATTTCGGCTCTCCATATTCGTTTAGAGATGGGATAAAATCCTTATAAACAGCAAAAGGTCCATTGAAAACGGGAGCCTCCACAACGAAAGCATTGATAGATCCGCCAAATTTCGAAACTAAGATCTCAGCAATCTTCTGAGGATCAGATAATCTCTCGATCACTGGATTCCCCGTTCCTTCAACCCGATCTCCACTAAAGAATATCGCGTTTCCAGAAGGTACCTAGCTCAGACATATTAGATAATGAACACGATTGCCAGATTATCCTTTTCCTTTGCTATAATCAATAGAGTATACATACTGCAAACTTTTTCAGAGACGAAGAAAGAGCAAGCGACGCTGCAACTCTGTAGAAAGTAGTGCTATCCGGATGCAGTTGAATATTCAAGATGCCACTCCAACGATCCATGATTTTCTGAACGAGTAAAATTTGCAACTACGTAAACTCCATTAGCCTAAACAAACCGATGCTGCATAGAAAGTAGACATTCAAAGTACTCCAGTTCAAGAAATCTTCACCTACTGCAGTGATGTTAAGGTTACACGACGAATCAGTGTTCGTTGAGGCTAAAGCTTCCTACTTTCCCCCCAAAGCAATTAGCATTTTCGTAACAGAATTCCCTAAAAAAGAATAAACTCTTTTTTCACTGTTTCTTCAACCCTTTAACGAAATTGTGAAGTAATAAAACGGACGATTACTACAAACTCGGTGATCGGAACACAAATGTGAAACGATCAGATTAGAAACTTATTCTACGTATTCAATCACACCAACAGCAGAACTATAAACCCAAATGTGCTTAAGTCCCCAGAAACGATAATAATGAAAGGGAATAAGATACATGAAGTCAGTGAGGCATTTTATCAAACAGTTTGCGACACTGAAAAAAAAGAGCAATTAAATTTCTTAATAACTCAAAATCTGAATAATGAATATACACACCTGATAGCAAATCGGAGAGGGAGAGGACGGAGATGCTCAATCGGGTCGGGTCAAACCCGACAGGAGTACGGGTCGAACCGTTGGGGCAACCGTGTAGCAAAATGCAGGGTTTCATCTATCAATTCAGAGTCCGCTCTCATTTCATAATCAAGGGATAACAAATTTACTAATCTACCCTTTTCCACTCTCATTTATCAATTATGTTGATTTCATCTCATTAAAAGTACATTAAGAAATTAATTACGTGGGCGTGAATTGGACTATCAGTAAGGATCTCGAGTTCGAGTTCTCGATGATGGTGTCTTTAAATTTCAGTTATTAAAACCTAGACAAAAATTAAGTACTTCCTTCGTTTTGTTTTTTTATAAGGGGTTTTTACTTCAAGCACAAGAATTATAAAATTTAATAGTAACTATTCGTTTATGTTTATTGTTTTTCTCGTAAGTCGCGTTTTTCATGTAAAACTAGATGAAATTATTTTGGAAGAAAAGATAAACATTAATTGTGAAAAATGAAGATAGTGAAAACAAGAGAGAAAAATGAAGAATTGTGAATTGGAAATTGAAAATTTTACCTAGAAATATGAAAACACGTTATAAAAAAACCAAGAACAAAAGCCTAAAACCCCATATATAAGAAAACGGAGGGAGTAAGAAATTATAATTAGACATAAATACATTATTTATTGGCCGCCGCTCATTTAATTATGATTATAACAACTTAATTAATATTGTGACCTCAATAGTATATAGCCTAATAAAACAAATTAGAGTACCTAAGAACACATTACACAACTTATTTAGGTCAATCCTTTCAAATTTTATATTCACACGCGATTTCTTTTCAATTTTTATTATTTAAAGTCTCCATTTAATTAATATCATAACCAAGTTGCCTCTTATTTTCTTACTGTAAATTCATATCTGACATTTCATCAAAATATCGGTTGTTGTATCTTGAACCTATTTTCGAATATGTAAAAGTATTTTTTCTCGAGAGTTTAGGGGATAAGGGGGACAACACCCCCTTGCCTAGGGATCCGGGAGGTGGAGGCACCTTCGACTCGACTGTTAAGTTCGTTATGGGCTATTTATATATATAGCTCTAGAAAACGATTCTGTAATCTACGTTATAATCGTCTAGTACAATACGTTCTCCTTTTTTAATTCATCTTCTCTACGTCTCGTGGTTGATTAATCGCTATGTAATTTTAATATGTAACAATAATATCAAATGTAAAATGAAACTCACACAATTCTATTCCGCCCACTATTTTATATTATAGAATTATTATTTCCAAAATTTTGGATTGTTTGTGGGCCATGGGATCACCATGGTCTATAATTAATATAAACAGAAGAAATTTTGAGCAAATGCTATAGAAATTATTATTCATGCATGTTTTTTCTTTTTCTTTTTCTTTTCTTTTTATTTTTTTGTTAGCTCACAAAATTCAACTCAAATATCTTGTACCATGCACTACATAAACAACCCTTCCACAACTAAAATAAGTTCAACCCAATAAAGAAATAAGAAGGAATTTTCTCTACTCTAGAAAAAATGCAATCAACCGATGCAATCCTCTTCGATTCGATCCAAAGCTTCCTCCTAAACGATTCCGAATTCCCCGATGAATTTTACCATAATACCCCCGCCCCGACCACCACCACGAGCGGCGGCGCCTCCATGTGGGCGCACTTCGAGGAATACGCGGCCGACGAGGGCGCTCCGCTCCCCGAGCAAGGCGGCGCGGATGATTGGAGGCGGTACCGAGGCGTGAGGCGGCGGCCGTGGGGGAAATTCGCGGCGGAGATGAGGCATCCGGAGAGGCGGGGCCGGAGGGTGTGGCTCGGGACGTACCGGACGGCGGAGGACGCCGCGTTGGCGTACGACCACGCGGCTTACGAGCTGCGTGGCTCGCGGGCTAGGCTTAACTTCCCGCACCTCATCGGCTCCGCCGCAGCCATGAAGCCGGTGAAAATCACGAAGCGGCGGCTGCCGGCGAAGTCTCCCCTCGCCGGAGCCGTGGATGATCAGCCGGAGAGCAAAGTGGTGTTGTGTTAGTTTTGTTGAAAAAAAAATACTTAGAATATAAAATCAAATAAAGCTATATATATTTATATATTGTTGATAAAAGTTAGTTTGTTGGTACTATATTTTGATTTAGTCCATAACTAATTATGTTTGGTGATAAATTAGGGCAATGTAAGATGGAAATTTTGAATGGATTGAGTCACATCAACATTGTTGTTAGTGTGTATTATTAATTATTGTTTTAAGATTATAAGGTCGTATAGTTCACAATCTATGCATTGATAATGTATACGTCTTTTTTTTCATTCTACGAAAGTTTGTTGACTGTTGTGTTCTAATAAAATGGGATGGAAGCCGAAATGAGTATATATGTAAATGACGGTTATTGTGAGAACCCTTTTATACGTGCAATTATACTTTTTTGCAATCATGCTTAATTAAACATGAAATCTTGCACTTTATAAATCATGCATGCTTTATTATATGTCACAATTATGTCATCTATAACGACAACCCTTGATCTTGAGAAAATCAACGGTTTTTAGCATATTTTTCGGATACATATTATTACAAGAGATATGATGACCGATATGCAGAAAACAAAAATTATAATTCTAATCCCATTAAAGTTCCTTCCGAACTTTAAAACGTGGCCCAAAATTTTTGGCTTGGCCGGGGACTATTGCCCCCGAACCCCTTCGGGTAGTTGGATTGCCGATATCAGACTTTAGTATGCATTCAAATTCATATGATTCTAATGCACAATCGTGTACAATAATGCATTGTTAGTATTTTTACGGTGCACTGATTGTTATAATGCATCTGCACTGCAATTACGATGAACCAATTATTAAATCAGACAAAAATCAACGGTACAAATTTGACCCGAAACGTAAGTATGCATGTATGTATATACATGTAGGGACGTAACAAGTGAAAGCAGGGGTCGAATAATCTTCGTCCTGTGCAATCGTTGTCGGTATTTATTTCAGAAGCCATAGTCAAAGCTACTATATGTGCAATTCATATTTGACCTTGTTGCCAGGAGAGAGGTTGACTTGTTCTTCAATTTGTTTGTGAAAGGAAAGAAAACTAGGTATTCCCAGAGATTAGAAAATTAAGATATATCAACGTTACTTTCAAAGCTAACCAAATATTCGTACTATTAGAAAAATAGGTATCCACAGTCGCCATCCTCATTATTACTCCTACATATGGTAATTGTGCGATTTGTAGTCTATTCTTATCTCAATTAATAATGGTGTGACATGAATTGAAATTTACAAGTATCTCAAATATCTACGCTACTAATATAAAGTATCTCAATTAATAATGGTGTGACATGAATTGAAATTTACAAGTATCTCAAATGTCTACGCTACTAATATATAGTATCTCAATTAATAATGGTGTGACATGAATTGAAATTTAAGTAAAGTAACATACTCCCTTCGTTCCACTGATATATGAAGAACTTTTCTGTCACGGGAAAATTTTGACGAGGCTGATGGTAATTGATAAGATAATCTCTCTATATAACCTTCCAGTCACGGAGGACTCAAACTCGAGCACCTACAACCTCAAAACTTAATCTCTTACCGCTTGACCAACACTCGCACGCACGCTGATTCAACTAATGCCCATTAAATATTGATTATTGATAGGCTTATAATAAGTCAGCACCAAATCCCGTGGCATAGAATTAAGTGTAGTACTTTATATTTTCCACAGGCGAAAAAGTGTAAGAGAATGGGTATTATTTTCCAAATGCATCGGGCGGCTCGGGCCCCACAGCCCCAATTTGTATACTTTTTCATACAAAGTTGCCAAAGAAAAAAAATATATATATATTTATATCCAGTTTTCCAAAAACGTTAATTCTACTAGTAGTACGTATGCATGCGAAGTAGGTACGAAGTCCAACTTAATATAATTATTACATTTTCTAAGTTGAATAAGATTACTCTTCTATGCAGAAAAAGCAACAGTACTAGAAAAGTCCAAAACCAGCAGTAAAAAAAATATTAGCAGATTTAATTAATCGACTTCTTCCATCTTACTTCCTTCGGCATCAGCGTCGGCGTCCTCTAGCGCAGGCATGTCGACGTCGGCATCGCCGACATTGTCGTCGATGCTCAGTCCAAGCTTCAGCATTCGGTGGATCCTGTTCCCGAAGGTGTTGGGATCGTCGAGGCTGAAACCGGAGGTGAGAAGAGCGGTCTCGAAGAGTAACATGACGAGGTCTTTCACGGACTTGTCGTTCTTATCGGCGTCGGCTCTCTTCCTTAGCTCCTCCATGATGGGATTATCGGGGTTGATCTCCATGGTCTTCTTGCTCGACATGTACCCGGCCATGCTAGAGTCCCTTAGAGCTTGAGCCTTCATGATTCTCTCCATGTTTGCGGTCCAGCCGTATTCGCCGGTCACCAAACAGCAAGGAGAGTCGACTACTCGATCTGAGACGATGACCTTTTCGACCTTGTCACCCAAGACATCCTTGATCACCTTGCAGAGGCCCTCGAACTTCTGTTTCTGCTCTTCCTTCTTTTTCTTTTCGTCCTCGCTTTCTTCAAGCTTCAGCCCTTCTTTAGTTGCGGAGACGAGTTTCTTTCCTTCGAACTCCTTCAGCTGACCAATGGCATACTCGTCAATTGCATCCACCATGTAGAGGACTTCGTATCCCTTCTTCTTCAGCCTCTCGAGGAATGGCGAGTTCTCAACTGCCTTCTTGCTTTCGCCAGTGATGTAGTAGATGTCATTCTGGCTATCCTTCATCCTCGTCACGTAGTCCTTCAAACTGGTCATCTCGTCCCCACTCTTGGTGGAGTGGTACCTGAGGAGTTCAGCAATCTTTCCCTTGTTCTGAGAATCCTCATGGATACCAAGCTTCAGATTCTTCGAGAAAGCCTCATAGAACTTGTTGTAGTCCTCTTTGTTTTCAGCAATTTCAAAGAAGAGCTCGATGCACTTCTTCACCAAGTTCTTTCGGATCACCTTCAAGATCTTGTTCTGCTGCAACATCTCTCGAGAGATGTTAAGTGGCAGGTCCTCCGAGTCAACAATTCCCTTCACAAAGCCAAGGTACTCGGGCATCAATTCCTCACAGTTATCCATGATGAACACACGACGTACGTAGAGCTTGATATTGTTGGGCTTCTTCCTGGTGTCAAAAAGATCGAAAGGAGCTCTCTTAGGAACAAACAGGACAGCCTTAAACTCTAGCTGTCCCTCGACAGAAAAATGCTTCACAGCCAAGTGCTCCTCCCAGTCATTGGTGAGACTTTTGTAGAAGGCAGCATACTCTTCCTTCGTGATCTCCTCGGGCTTCCTCATCCAGATAGGCTTCTGCTTGTTCACCAGGTTCCACTCGTGAGAGACTTCCTTGATCTTCTTCTTTTTCTTCTCGGCTTTCTCCTTCTCTTCATCAACTTCTTCAAACTTGCCTTCCTCGTCTTCCTTCTTGTCCTCCTCGTCTTCGTCATCAGAGATTTCCTTTTCAGTCGTCTTCTCCACCCAAAGAGAGATGGGGTAGCTGATGAACTCGGAGTGCTTCTTAATCAAATCCTTCAGCCTACGCTCCTCAAGGTACTCGAGCTGGTCTTCCTTGAGGTGGAGAGTGATCTTCGTACCTCTGCCCAGGACTTCACCAGAAGTATCTCTCGTGACAGTGAACGAACCACCAGCTTGAGACTCCCAAACATACTGCTCGTCATCGTTGTGCTTGGTCGTGACAATCACCTTCTCAGCTACTAAATAAGCAGAGTAGAAACCAACACCAAATTGCCCAATCATGCTCACATCAGCACCAGCAGCTATGGCTTCCATGAATTCCTTCGTTCCGGACCTGGCAATTGTTCCAAGATTGTTGACCAAATCTGAAAATCAAATCAAAATAGGCTCCACGAGTTAGTTCATTATTATCACACCTACAAACAAAACATGGATACAAACAAGTGAGACGAAGAACAGAATACTGACCAGCCTTAGTCATACCAACACCACTATCTATGATAGAGAGTGTATTGTTGGCCTTGTCTGGAATTATATGGATAAAGAGTTCTGGCTGTCCATCTAGCTTGCTTTTGTCAGTCAAGCTTTCGAATCGGATCTTGTCCAGAGCCTGAATGCATCATCATCGTCATCATCCAAATTCATATAAAACAATTAAACAACCGATTAATTTCAAGCAAAGAGCTCCACACACACACACACACACACACAAAGTCATGTAAAATCGCAGCACATTAAATTTCAAGCTTTCGAAATAGATTTGTCCGGAGCCTGAATGCATCATCACATCATACAAATTCAAATAAAACAGTTAAACCCATAAACATGCTAGCAAAGTACCTCCTCAAACACACAATACACATTATGATATTTCAACAATCGCATTCACATAAGGTACTAAAATCGTTGTGATCCGAGTCATCCGACACAATACTAATCGATAATTAAGATTCGGAAATCAACTCACAACAAACTAACAGTATGATGATACTTAATTCCAACTAAGTAATTCAGCTCTGTAACGTAAGCAATACAGAGACTACACTCGAAAAAATCAATGCAACAAAAACAATTGCGTTTAGCTGTGCTAGTGCTAGACTGTAGACGAGAAGGGGAGTTGCAGGAACACGATGAAATAAAATATTCTAGCATTAAATAATCATGAAATACTCCAGAAATTTCCTCGGTCCTCAGTTACACGACGATTCGATCATAACATTTTACGTAAGGATATTCAAACACCACTAAGACCACAGCAAATAATAATCGATCAACCACTTCTACCTCTGCATCTAGATTTGAAAAAAATGAGATACGAATCGCCCAATCAAATCACCATTCACGAAACAACAAGCAAACAAAAAACGCGCGAGGAACGGAGGCTTACATCGGAGGAGTTGCTAATCAATTCACGGAGAAAGATCTCCTTGTTGCTGTAGAAAGTGTTGATGATCAGGCTCAGAAGCTGGTTGATCTCCGCCTGGAAAGCGAACGTCTCAGTTTCCGCCATTGCCGCGAGCTCCGTTTCTCTCTCTCTAAAATTTTTTACAGCAACAGAATTTCCAAATTTTTGGAATGTGTATGAGTGAAATCAGAAAGGGGAGCTCGAGCAAGTGAGATTTTATATACCAGTAGTACTAAAGTAGGGTTTCTAGATCCTTCGATTCTTTACTTCCGCCGATTTTTATTGGAGAGAATTTTTATTTATTGACCATTTTTTTTCCCTTTCCTATTTCCGTGAATATTTTGCTTCCCAAAAAATAAATTATTAAATATTTTTAGTAGCATGGGAGAAATATTATTTCTCATCATTACATTTACATGTTAATGCTAAAAAAAAACATTCATATAAATCTATATACACAAATACCTATATAAGATACCATGGTCAATAAGAGGAATGTTTAAGTATTTGTATTGTGATATACGGAGTATAAAGTGTCCACGACTGACGTAACTATCTTGATGTCACAGCCCAAGCACATATAGCTTCATGGGCATGAGGTCGGTTCGGGCCGGCGTTGGCCCAATTAAAAAGCCATTAGGCTTACAATTTGGACGTTGCAGGCCCAATGGGCTTTACAGCCCACAATCTGGATGGGTAACGGCCCAATGGGCTTTGTATACATAATTCGAAACGTGACACATTTGCGCATATAATAATAAGCTACTTTTTCAGACAACCACCTCAGCAATTTGTCGTTATGGAAGGCGACAGACACTTTACGGTTAAATTCACTATTTAATTAAAAATAAACCATAAATTAAAAAACGTGGCCATGTTTAAACAAAAAAAAACTCAAGAAATTTCCAAGAACTCCATCACTCCCACTTCAATAAATACCCATGCATCTAAAACTGCAATCGCACCAAAAAAAACAGAAAGCAATAAACCTAGCTCCACCATCATCGGAACCACTCAAATTACCTTTTTGCCACGCTCACTCACTCCTCACAATGGAATCTCAAGCCGCGCCATCAGACTTCGACTCGGCTTGGCTCCAAGCCGTGCAGGACTACCTCCTCGGTGACGCCGACTTCCCAATCAATTCCTCCGCCGGAAACTCCTCCCCGCCGATGATGATAGAGGAGGAGCTCTTCTCTGGCGATAGCGACTCAGCGGATCTCGATTTCGAATTCGAGTTCGGGCTCGATTTCGACTTCGACTTCTCGGCTGAGTCTCGGAGCAATGAATCCCCGATCGACGATGGCGGAGATTTCTCGTCGCGGGCGGTCGAGAAATTGATGCCGAGCGACGAGAGCGACTCCGCCGGGTCGGAGCCACCGCGGCGAGTGGCGGAGTGGAAGAGGTACAGGGGGGTGAGGCGGCGGCCGTGGGGGAAGTTCGCGGCGGAGATACGGAATCCGGATAAGAAGGGGTCGAGGCTGTGGCTGGGGACGTATGAGACGCCGGAGGAAGCCGCCGTCGCTTACGATAGGGCGGCCTTCGGAATGCATGGATCCCGGGCGCGGGTCAACTTCCCACACCTAATCGGGTCGGGTTGTTCGGAGCCGAACAGAGTGAGTAAACGACGTCGTGTTGTTCCTCCCGTGGATCGCCCTGCATGCTTCTCGCCTTCGAAGAAAATCAAACTGTGATTTAGGGTTTTAAAATGAAATACTAGTTTGTAATTTTTTAGTAATAATAAATCAGTTGACCTAATTCAACCGTTGATTTTTCCTTTTCTTCTACTCCGGGTTTTAGGTTTGACTTTCCGGGTCAACGGTAATATCGAATTTTAAAATATATCGTAATCTATGTGAGTATAATCGAAGATACAATGATTCACGAAAACAATAATAATAATAGTGTGTGAAATCATATATAAAAATGGAGGTTCGATTCACACTTACAAATTCAAGAACGCATTGACATTCACGAAGTTACCATGAATCAAGGGAGGACAGTTGTTTGGTTCCTTGATTCATGAATCTACAATTTAGATTACGTTATGTGTATATTTATTGTTATACATTTCGTACTATCTTTGATTAGTCATCATCAAAGTTAAGTAATAATAAGAATTAGTTATTCGACTATTATTATCGATCACGAATGATTCGCATACTTCAGTATATGCCAATGATTGACGTATGTCACAGATATCACCGATTTAATGAATATTATGCATCGAGATCCCCTTGCCTATTGTGCTAGAAATTTTTATTGCGAAATTTGCATAAGATATTTAAGTAGTTTGAGAACATGTATAACGTTTTCCCTATTTTTTTCACTAGTTATATGTATAATTTCTATAATTATCATTGCTTTTAGAACACATATATATGAATCCAAATGAAATTATAGAAAAATCTAATACATACATAGATGAGAATTATACTTCATATACTAGTAGATATTGGCGATCAAAGTTAAACCTAAAATCACATTGAGAAGAAACTCGAAAGCCTACACATCGACATCGTCTCATCGATTATAATTATCGATCATATATAGCTTAAGTTATTTAATTTGCTGGTAATTGATTTCGAGCAAAGAAAGATCAACGTGGACGAAGTCATACATTTTATTTAAAAAAAATATTAGAAGAATATTGTTGTTAAACGGATAAAATCTCTCTCTTAAGAATGAATTAAGTGGATAAAGTCTTTAATTAAAGTAATTAAACTAGATATGTATTAAATTATCTCGTAAACAATTAGTTTAATCCGAACACACCGTCCAATATTTTGTAGTGTACATGCCATGAAATTGCTATCGTGTGGTGGAAATGACGGAATGTAATGTGATTCGAACACAACAAATAAAACAATAAAGGCGGAAGAAATTAATGAGTTTGCTGCTTTTAAAATTGATGTTTGGTTCGAGACGAGACGAGACGAGACGAACCGAGATTCGAGAAACGGAATAGGCAGTACCCTTAACAATGAGAAGGCACGAGATGACGTGTATACATAATTTTACCTACCAAAAACACGACTTCATTAATTAATTTGACACATGAAAAATAAAAAGTCAAATTATTTGACATGCGTTTACTGAATTCGATTCAAACAAAACTTAATTCATTTTATTTCCACATGCAGTGGTGCACTTTTGAATTTTTTATTAACTCGTGTATGAATATGTAACCATGCAATTTATTCCTTGTAAATTATATAATTACTACAGTATAATACAAACATATGATTAATTAATACGTAAATTGAAATAAACTTATGTCACGTTTATTTCAATCATACGTAAAATTAAATATTTTATTTAGGGTATAGTACAATCTAAGGAGTCTCATTTTTTACTGGAAAAAATTAAATTAAATCATATTAATATTATAATTTGTACTGAACACAAATTCCTGGAAAGAAAGATTAATTAATTAATTAATTAATTAATTAATTAATATTAATTTCAGACAGCTTTTGGGAAGCAGCTAGGGTTCTTCATTTCCAACATCACGTTTATAACCTGGATAATATATTATATAAATATAATTGCCTTTTTCTAGAGTATAATACTTGGAGAATCTATGAAAAATTAGCATATCTAATTTTTTTTTTATTTAATAGCCAACATTAATAATTCAACCAATCCGTGACTCCACTTTATATTAAATAAATATTATTTTCCGACAGACAGCATATTATTGGTAAATATATACTCCAAAATACTTAAATAAATTAGATGTATATACATTATACAGTATTTTTCTACACAAAACTTTGAATTTAATTTTATACAAATATATAGTTTGAAACTCAACGGTATTAAAATGGAGGTCAAATTCTGTATACAATCTATGTGAGATTGAAATTATTTCATTAAAATCACTCCTAATCCGTTTATGATTGGATGATAAATTGAGGTTTAATCGATTAGTATCGAGAATAATAATATAAACCATATTATTTCTCTTTAAAATTAAAGTTCGAGTTTTTTAGATGAAAATAAATTAATCATTTAAAATAAAGCATCCATATCAATGTTACATATTTTTAAAATATGTGGCCTGACGCAAGCACACTATGCAATATAATATTATTGTCACCCACAAATTAATTAATTAACAAATCGAAACATTAATAATAAAAAATAACCATGACCCACGGTTTTTAATTTTTATGCTCGAGATTGGACCCTATTAGAACTACTAATTTTATAGGAATTATCGGATTACGTAATAAGTTTTGGTGCATCAACCCTATTAACATATAGTCCCTACAAAGAATAGAGTATTAGTGGTTAGGAAAAATGTGTGATTTTAAGTATCGAGTAGGCCATAAAAACATCGACTTTATCGTAACGGACTAATTATCTTTAGTATTCAACCGACTTTGATGTCATATTAAAATTGGGCCATTCATTTCCTTTAAAGACTTTAAGAGATGAAAGTCACTGATCGATATACATAAATCGGAATATACCCTTAAATAATTTGTGTTGGTATATATTTAGATTGGGGAATGTAAGTAAATCTTTAATAAAAAAAAAACACATATATCTTTGATCATGATCTGAATTAATATTTTTTTTATTAAGAAAAACATATATATGCTCCATTATCAAACTTACTCTGTCAATCACGTTACAAACTTACAATATGGAATTCACAATTTAATTATTAAATAAAATTAGGTATTTTATACTAATGAGACATTTAATCACACGCTGGCATAGGAATAAGGAGATGGGATAAATACAAGAATTAATGCCACTAAAAGATTCTCAAATTAAATGTTAATTAAACATATAAGTACAAGATTTATTTTGGCATGGTAAGTGGGGAGTGGGAAGCAAATTTAAAATATATAGTTGTATAACTAATATATATATACTCCCTCATTGATCACGCCAACTGATATGCGTTTCTTGAATATACATTCACATCATTCAGTGGGACGGAGTAGGTACGTGCTTCACTTCATTATTTACCTGTCTCAACAAAGTTTTTATGTTAAGGTAACATTCGATTGTCGTCTGCCTCACAGAAAAGACACTCGGCTATAAACGAGATGAACGTAGCCGTATTGAGCGATTTTATTATCGACGGGAGTGATGAGGCAGTGTTATTTATAATTTGCTCTATAGGGCCACAACCCACAACATGAATACAAATATTAATGAATAATTACCCACCACATGACTTTATTAATTGTCTAGAATCAAGTTTTGTGGATTTGCAATTGGTTAATTAATCTAAATGATTAAATAAACACATGCATTTTCAGGTGATGAGATCAAATAACAGATCCTAACCCTAATGTGCTTAGCTTCACTAATTCTCTATGTCGCACAAAACGACGCCGTACTCATACATTTAAAAATCCATCGACAACGATCTATTACCAAAAAAGGGCTGCACAACTAACACACACATTAATTAACCATATCATTAATTGTCACATATAGTTTTAATTAAGAACTAATTAGTTGTGATTACATTATTTATGTTTTCATAATTCAACTTTACTTATTTTAAATATATATAAATCCAAATCTATAGCAATTTTTTTGTTAATTTACACATCATGATGTGTTATATAATTATTAATTATGGACACTATTCTAATAAAGTATAAAAAAGTTATAAATGTATTATTGTGATAATAGTTGTGAGCATATTAAATAGGTTTATAATATTGGGTAGACGAGAGTCGTTTCTGTATATATATATATATATACTCCGTATATAGTATTTTTCGACTCTTCGACGTTGATCAGATTATTTTTCTACAAATTGTTGGATTTTGCTAACTCCCATCATTTTCTGAAAGTGAAATCGACATTCAAAGTAAAATCAATGTAACATGCTAAAATATTAAAATTCGCTACATCACATATCTATTTTCGGATACTTCTATATATTAATTAAATAACCTAAATAATTATTTCTCCATACATAGATGTATAGATATTTCAAATTTCTTTCACGCTACATCCTCAATAAAGTAAAACTTTGATTATTTATAGGGTTATTTAAAACATTTGGCTAGTGCTCTCGGTTTCTGGCATTTACGTAACGTATCATCGCATCTTCGACTCGAGAAATAAGCGTCATATTGTGGATTTAAAATAACTTTATAATTATAATTAATTAATAATTAGTGGCCTAATAAGTTCATTTTAGCCAAATAACTTTATCCAATGCAACAAAAGCAATTTAACTTTAACATAGCTAATTTTCTCCGTGGACTTTAATTAATTATTTAATCCAATAATGAATGTTGCCACTATCATTTCTTTAAAAGAAAAACATTTTTATAACCAGGTGACTTAGCGCACCTGGCCACCGGGTTCCTCTCTTTAGTGAGGGTCCCGGGTTCGATCCTCTTTGGGAGCGAATTTGTGTGTGTGTGTGTGTTGGCTAAGCGGTAGGGGGTTAAAGAATAAATCTCGGACCTGAAAGGTCTCGAGTTCGAGTCCTCCGTGGTGCGGCCCTTAAATTTCCTGTTAATTGTTTCAAAAAAAAAAAAAAAAAAAAAAAAAAAAAAAAAAAAAAACATTTTTATATTCATACACATGAGGTCGCAGCTTATTAATTAAATTCACGGATAAGACCCTACACATATTTATTTGAAACAAAGTTATAAAAAATATGTCACTTATTCAATTATATATATGGTACGGCGAAAAACATAAATTAACACAACTATTATAATTAAATGACCTACAAATAAAATACTCTTTTCGTCCCAACGAAAGATAACATCTTTCGATTATTTTTAGTCGACGTAAAAATAACCGGAGTGAGTATGCATTTTGTCTCCTTCCAACAACCATGTTATTGCTTTTGACTAACGAATACACTTGTAATAATTAATTATACACCAAAACAAAAATGTATAGAACCAAAACGTGATTAAATTGAATTAAAAAATATTTGACTATTTCTTTTTTAAATAAAAGAAAGAAGAACAGCCTTCGTGGAAATGAATGAACAATCGAAGTATTCAAATCTTTCTCTGTATATATATAGAACTGAACAAGAGCTTCAAATTCATTCACAAAGAATCGAAGCAAAAGCAATAAAATTTCCAAAATTTCGAGCAATTAATATTTTTTCTCCATAATAAAATCAATTTATTCCGATAATGGAAGCACAAAGCACGATCGAATCCGATCTAGCTTGGCTGGATTCCGTCCAGAGCTTCCTCCTCAGCGATATCGATTTCGATTTCGGTTTCGGTTTCGATTTCGATTCCGACTCGTCGCCGCCCAATGCGGCGGCGGCGGTCAAGGACGAGAGCGACTTCTCGTCGGAAATGATCGAGGAGCTGCTGAGCGACGAGAGCGACTCCGCCGGATCGTCGGAGGAGGAGTTGCCGAAGAGCGTTGCGGCGGCGGCGGAGTGGAAGAGGTACAGGGGGGTGAGGCGGCGGCCGTGGGGTAAGTTCGCGGCGGAGATGAGGAATCCGGATAAGAAAGGGGCGAGGCTGTGGCTGGGGACGTACGAGACGCCGGAGGAGGCGGCGATGGCCTACGATAGGGCGGCGTTCAACCTCCGCGGGTCACGGGCTCGGGTCAACTTCCCCCACCTCATCGGGTCGGGCATCTCGGAGCCGACCCGGGTGACGAAACGGCGTCGTCAGCCGGTTTCTTCGCTGCATGCGACTGCTCCGACGGCGAAGAAAATTAAAATTGGAGCAATTTAAATAATTAGGGCTTATTTTTGCTATTTTTAGATTTGCTGCAATTTTTAGAGCAGCCAAAATGTGTGATAATATTATCTACTTTTGCTATCAATAGTAAAAGGTTTAAATTAATTTGAAGGATTTCGATTACAATAATATTAACAAATAAAATGATTCAAATCTATACACTAGTGACTAGCCCGTAAAAAATAATATAACCCTGAATAAAAGAATTGTACACGTATCGCATTATCGATGAATACAGGAGCATTTACATTTCGATAATATTCAACTTTTTACTCAAAAGGTAAGTTTATAGATGGTCTCTTAAAATGGTGAATATCGTGTCACATTTGACGAGTATAATATTATTGAGCACGTATATTAATTAATTTTTGGATTTAACGAACTCCTGTAAAAGAGTGAAAATGAAGATTGATGAGGAAGAAGATGCATGAAGATGCAGCTGTGTTCGTGCTTGGAGTTGGGGTTATTTCAAACAATATTGAAGTCGCATTTTGCCTTTAAGTAGTATTTACGTTTTTCTGCTTTCTTAGTCTTTTATTTTAACCGTTAGATCTCTGCCCTAAAATAGAAGGCCAGGATTTACTTTGAGCTGAGAGAGAGTGATATAAATAGCTTTTGTATGAATTTGGCAGCTAACAAATGAATGAAGAACTTTTCCTCTTTACTGTTTCATTGAAATGTTTACTCCTTTCTACAAATATCTCACTCTCAACATGGTATCAAGAGCGAAGGTTGTTTCGATCTTCTAGTTAATGGTTAAAGTAATCCAACAATTGTGGGGAGATATGGGAAATGAAGATGATGATGGCCAGCTCTCACCGAAGAAGGAAGCAAAGGTTGATCCAAAGAAGGAAGGAAATGAAGATCAGAGGAAAGTTGATCGGGCTAACGGTGGCTCAGATTGAAGAGATTCTGAACCTCCCAATCACAGATCACTCAGGACTGCAGCTGGTATCTGCACAACTTACCGGAGCCAATTTCCTCAATTGGAGCAAATCAATCAAACGAGCTCTAGCTGCGCGCAGCAAACTCGAACTCTTGGATGGTACATTTTCTGAACCTGATTGTGAATCTCCTTACTACAAGAGATGGCTGAAAGTAGATTATATTGTTTCAACATGGATTTGTAATTCTATATGCAAAGAATTGGTTGATGCATACTCACACATTGAAAGCACATATAAACTATGGAATGCTCTTACTCATCGTTTTGGTGGAAGCAATGGACCGAAAATACTCAAACTGCAGAGAGATATTTATGCTTTTAGGCAAGGAACTTTATCTGTCTCTGTTTACTTCAATCAATTGAATGCTATGTGGGAAGAGATGGACATGCTTCTCCCACCTCTGGACTGTGTATGTCATGCCAAAAGGAAGTCTATGCAGAGAGAGGATCAGATCAGACTTGTGGCATTTTTAGTTGGTCTAAATGAAGCTTATGAGTCCACCAAGACTCAAATCATGTTATTGAAGCCTCTGCCTAATCTAGATCAAGCTTACTCCATGGTTATTCAAGTTGAAGACCAAAGACAGTTGAGTAATCAAAGTGGTGATAACAAGGACTTGATGGCCATGAATGTACACAAAGGGAATTAAGGATACACTCAACAACAAGGAGTTGATTATGAAGAGGTCTTCTCACCAGTGGCCAACCTAGTAACTGTAAGACTCTTCTTTGCAGTTGCAACTGCTCATTCTTGGCCTATACACCAACTTGATGTCAATAATGCCTTTCTACATGGGCATTTGAAAGATACCATATACATGAAACTGCCTCAAGGTCTGAATTATCCCCCTGGAAAGGTTTGAAAGTTGCAAAAGAGCTTATATGGCCTTAAGCAGGCCTCAAGGGAGTGGAATGCTGAGTTTTCCAGGTTTCTCTGTTCTCTGGGATTCACAGCCTCCATTCATGATCCATGTCTTTTTACAAAGGGTCAGGGAGATACTTTTCTTGCTCTGCTAGTATATGTTGATGATGCCATTATTACTGGTCCTTCACTCACTTTGCTAGCTGATTTGAAATCTTCTTTGAATAATGCTTTCACTATCAAGGATTTAGGCCCTGCTAAATTCTTTTTAGGCATGGAGATTGCTAGAGGGATTGATGGCACAGCTTTAAACCAGAGAAAATACATACTTGATATCCTGTCCACCCATGGTTTGCTGTGTTGCAAGCCCACTGCAACACCACTGCCACCTGGTTTGAATCTCTCCCAAGAAACTGATGAGTTCTTGCAGAATCCAGAACAATATAGAAGTTTGGTTGGTCAGCTATTGTATCTTAATCTTACCCGGCCTGATCTTTCTCATGCCTCGCAGCAGTTGAGTCAGTATATGGCAAAACCAGCTAAAGTTCATTGGTTTGCTGCTGTGCATGTCTTGAAATACCTAAAAGGTTGTCCTTCCTTAGGTGTTTTCTATCCAGTTCATACTTCTTTTGATCTTCTAGCATATTCTGATGCGGATTGGGCCACATGCTTATCTTCAAGAAAATCATTGACTGGGTTTTGTGTGTTCATGGGGTCAAGCCTCATTTCATGGAAATGCAAGAAACAATCTACTGTTTCATCTAGTTCTGCAGAAGCTGAATATCGTGCCCTTGCAGTTACTACAAGGGAACTTGTTTGGTTGCATAGCTTGCTTGCAGCTTTTCAGGTTTCTTCCTCTACCCCAATTACTATTTTCTGTGATAATGATGCTGCTCTCCAGATCACACGCAACCCGGTCTTCCATGAACGTACCAAGCATATTGAAATTGATTGCCACGTTGTACGGGAAAAATATGTGGAAGGTTTTGTTGTTCCTACTGCTGTATCTTCTTCAGATCAGATTGCGGACTTCTTTACTAAACCATTATATGGCCCTCGTTTCCGTTCTCTCCTCACCAAGATGGCGGTGTTTGATCTCCACCACCTTCATCTTGAGGGGGGGTGTAAAAGAGTGAAAATGAAGATTGATGAGGAAGAAGATGCATGAAGATGCAGCTGTGTTCGTGCTTGGAGTTGGGGTTATTTCAAACAATATTGAAGTCGCATTTTGCCTTTAAGTAGTATTTACGTTTTTCTGCTTTCTTAGTCTTTTATTTTAACCGTTAGATCTCTGCCCTAAAATAGAAGGCCAGGATTTACTTTGAGCTGAGAGAGAGTGATATAAATAGCTTTTGTATGAATTTGGCAGCTAACAAATGAATGAAGAACTTTTCCTCTTTACTGTTTCATTGAAATGTTTACTCCTTTCTACAAATATCTCACTCTCAACAACTCCCATATTTTG
Organism: Thymus mandschuricus; assembly: GCA_029379335.1. Taxonomy (NCBI): domain Eukaryota; kingdom Viridiplantae; phylum Streptophyta; class Magnoliopsida; order Lamiales; family Lamiaceae; genus Thymus; species Thymus mandschuricus. Next base: position 2,219,592 of record CM057072.1, read on the forward strand.
TGAAAGTGAAATACGAGTGTTCTAACTTCAAGAAAAAGATACCCTACTCACGAATTATAAATGAAGCTTGGTAAGTATATAATATTCTAAAATAAGTACCCAATTGTCCAATAAAATAATCAATTGAGTCATAGTGTATATTATTTTAAATTTCATATCTATTAATGTTTATGGCCTCACAATTTTCGAAATATATTTACCGTAAGCACACTAAGTTTAGTCGATCGATAATGGACAGTGAAGCGTTTCCAATATACATATTACTCCCGAATACGGTATTACTTTGCATAATATACTTTGGATAATGAGGGAGTATAGTATGTTATGATTCTTGATAGCAACAAGTCAATTTAGGCAATCCTTTTTTTTATGTTTTATTTCAACTCGGTTTTGAATATCCTCCTCAAGAAAAAGACCAAAAGTTAACTCGGTTTTGAATAGCTTCATAAAACAACACGATTTCAAAAATACACTGACTAAGCGTATTTTATTTTTATTTGTATTTTATCGAGTCTCGATTCTCGTGACTATATTTTGACTTAACCCTAAACAATAAATTGGGTCATGGCTCGGCTTTTGTGGCAATCTGCACCCAAACTATCATGTACGAAGTAATAAATATACTACCTTCGTCTCTTATATTAACGTGAAAAGAGAAACGACACACTTTACGTTTTATTCGCTATTTCTTTACAAGAGAAATAACAGATACACCTAATACACATGATCAGATAAGCCTCTAAATAGTGTAAAATATATAAAATTATTGCAGTGTACTATTATATTCTATTTTTTCAAAAAAATAGGCGAATTATTGAATCATCAACGTAAGCAAATTTATGAAATCAATTAAAATTTGGACGAGTATAGTACATAAATATATATAAAATCAATGTCTTCTATCACCAACGAATATTTCACTACTTTAATTAATTTTATTTCACTAAAATTAAGGAACGTGACTATATCGAATTTTTTAAATAAACAAATAAAAAATTATCAATAATTTAAATAAATAAAAAATGAAGAACTTTCACAGAAGTGATCACTTCCACTGTAAATGAAACCTCACTTTCTTCCTCTCCCTATAAATAGAACTCATCAAATTCAGCAACTTCACTCTCAAAAAATTATTAGCCAAAATTAGAAAGAAAAAAAATACTTTCTGAAAGAAAAAAAAATTCAAAACCCTAATAATGGAAGCACAAAATAGCTCCGAGTTCAATGACGCTTGGCTCGACTCGATTCAAAGCTTTCTACTAAGCGATTTCGATTTCGATTTCTTTGCGGATTCTCCGCCCAATGCGGCGGCGGCGGTGAAGGTCGAGAGCAACTTCTCGTCGGAGATGATCGAGGAGTACTTGATGAGCGACGAGAGCGACTCCGCCGGCTCGTCGGAGGAGGAGTTGCTGAAGACGAAGGGCGTTGCGGTGGAGTGGAAGCGGTACCGAGGGGTGAGGCGGCGGCCGTGGGGGAAGTTCGCGGCGGAGATAAGGAATCCGGATAAGAAGGGGGCGAGGCTGTGGCTGGGGACGTACGAGACGCCGGAGGAGGCGGCGGTGGCGTACGACAGGGCCGCCTTCAAGCTCCGCGGGTCGAGGGCTCGGGTCAACTTCCCGCACCTTATCGGTTCGGGCGCCTCGGAGCCGACCCGGGTGACGAAACGGCGGCGCGCCGTGCAGGGCACGACGGCGGACTCTTCGCTCGAACGGGCGACACGTGTCACTCCGGCGAAGAGAATGAAAGTTGATGTATAGTTTCATTTCATCGATCGTTTTGTTATGTGATTAATTAGTGCAGCTGCTTGTTTGATATTAAAAGGCTTAATCTCTTGACTAATTTGCAAATGAGTACCTCAAGTATAAGAAAATCGATCGATGTTAGGGTCGAACGCAGAAAAAATCTCGATCGGGGTTCGTATATATACTTTAAATTTCGAGTTCGACATAAACTTAGTACTTTGCTATTCTTGGTGACGAAAAGTTATACTGGTCCGTCGTGTAATATTATTATAAATTCATTCTAATATAGCTGAACTTACAGATCGTAAGACGAAGAGAGTATATTTCGTTATTTTGCAATATCAAAAACTATTGGACGAAAAATTACTACATCTATTCAATTTGAGTTAGTAAATACCTACTGAATTAACATTGAATCTTTATTAATTAGTTAAGCCAAAATAAAATTATTCAGCTCTAGCTAGCACATATTTCCTGGAAGTGTTATAAATTAATTAATTAAATATACATATATTTCAGGAGATTCTTGGATTTTTTGGGTTTCAACCTCATGTTTACAAGCTGTGATGAATCAATGATGGTGTGTGTTTGTGTGCGTGAGAGAGAGAGAGAGAGAGATTAGGTTTAATTAATTAAGCTAAATATGAATTAATTAAGGTAAATATGAAGGTAGAAGTGCGTGCGTGAGTCAGAGTGTAGATCTTCTTTGGCATGTAATCTTTCTAAAGATACTCAATTTCTTTTTTATTCAAATTAATTAATTACTCTTCAACTTGCTATTAATTAAGAACAAACCAAACTTAATTAAACGCGATTAGCATCTAATTACGCATTTTAAAAATCATATACATATATAAACCTTCACATTCTCCGATGTCTAGCTCCAACTCGCCGGCGCCGCCGTGGGCCGACGGCTATGTTGCGGCGGCGACGATACATTCATTCTGCAGCATTTGTTCAAGTAATTAATTGGTTTAGGGTTTTCCTTAATACTCTACTAAGGGAGTTACATGCATGCTATTATTTCTTCAATTCTCAATCTATTTTTATTCATTCATAAATTTTAATTTAATTTCTTGTTAATTTATTACAATTGAAATCTTCTTAGGAGTAGTATTTTATTTGTATACGTGTGAACCAACATGGGTGCAAGTTCCCATACATTTATGTCTCCATACCCTCCTTTATTCATTCATAACCTTGTTTTTACTGTACAAGGGTAACTTTATCCCGACACAGTAATTATGATGAGAGTGATATTAGTTTGGAATTTGGATGAATCTTAATAGGTTAAATTATATCTCTATATTATTGAAACGAATAAAAATAGAAATTATCCCTTTTATTGAGAAAGTATATTTATACTGCGACTAGTTATAACAAAATAAAATGACACTAATTATATCGTGTCAAAAGAGTATACACCGCGCGAAGAAGTGACTAACCAATTAGGCACTTATTAAATTACTAACTCAATGGTCAAAATCCTCTACTTATTCAAACCACCCTTTATTTTCTCAAGAATAACGTAAAAACAAATAGAAACCATACCACAATATATTGTGTATATATATATTCATTATATATGAAACTATAATAGTAGTAATATTTATAAATAAAAAAATACACGATAAAACTAATTTCCACGTGATCGAAATAAAATCAAAGTACATTACCTTCATCAAATTCAATAAATACTTATATAGGAACCTTCAAAGAAATCGCTCACTCTCTCTCTCTCTCTCGTGCAATATACTATATATACATAAACTTAAACACTCGATCTCACAATAATTTCTTAAACAAGCTGCATAATTTTCGTTAATTTTCCCTAAAATTAATCTGAAACAAAAATATGGAAGCTTCAAACGTATCAGAATTCGAGGGGGCTAAGTGGCTCGAATCCATCCTCTTCGACTCCGACGACATCTCGTTCGACTCCGAATGCGCCGATGGATCGCCGATCAGCGACGAGCACGTGTCACGGATGGTGGAGGAGCTGCTGTGTGAGGCCGCCGGTGCCGGAGAATGCGTCGAGCAGCCGGCGGCGGCGGAGTGGAGGCGGTACAAGGGCGTGAGGCGGCGGCCGTGGGGGAAGTTCGCGGCGGAGATAAGGAATCCGGAGAAGAAGGGGTCGAGGATATGGCTGGGGACGTACGAGACGCCGGAGGAGGCGGCCGTGGCTTACGACCGAGCCGCATTCGAGCTGCGCGGCTCGCGGGCTCGGGTCAACTTCCCGCACTTGATCGGGTCGGGCGCTCCGGAGCCGACCCGGGTCACCAAGAGGAAAAACGCGGGATCGAATAATGTGCCTAGAAAGAGAATGAGCATTTTGAAATCGAATTAATTAGGGTTTAAAATGGTTCTTGATTAGGGTTTTCGTTATATAGTATTGTGGAAATAGTTGAGTTCTGCAGTTATTCTGAGCATGGCTGAGCATGAAGATGAAGTTGGATGTGGTGGTTGCTGAGCTGGAGTTATCTTTTCTGTCCTTTATTATTTGTCATTTTCCTATTTGTTGTGTTTTAGTTAAGTAAGTAGTGTGTTCAGATTATGACACGTGGAGTCTAGTGAAGGGTGTAGATCTGTTTTCAGTTTGCTTTCTTTGCAAGCTATAACTACTATATATAGTAGTTGTAAGCTAACTGTAAACTTGAGATTCATTCTTCCTTTAATGAAATAGTAGCTACATTTCGTTTCTATACACAACTTCATCCATGAATACACCTAAATTCTACATGGTACCAGAGCGAAGGTTCCGATTCTGAGATTGAATCGAGCTGAGCTTGAGTGAATCTATGGCGAAAAACAAACGTAATTTCAAAGACGTGATTGCGCAGGGAGTCAAAAGTGGAGAAACATCTACACCACCAACTGGAAATGCTCCACCGGTGGTTGCAGGACATGCGCCGCCGACGGAGGGAAATCGATCAGTGCACGACGATGAGAGATCAGAGAAGGATCTGTTCTACTCAGAGTCCGATGAAGTTCCACAAACGGAGTTGATGCAGCATCAGATAGAGAAGATTATGAGGTTGCAGAATTCAGATCATCCTGGAATGATGCTTGTTGGAGTTGGTGCTCAACTTACAGGTAACAACTTCTTACAATGGAGTAGATCTATACGGCGAGGATTAGGAGCTAGATCTAAATTAGCTCTGATTGATGGACGATTTCCTGAACCTCATGAATCTGCTCTGTATTATGAAGATTGGCTTAGGGCAGACCATATGATTTCACAATGGATCTTAAATTCTATGTCAAACGATCTTGTGAATGCTTTCTCTCATCTGGAATCATCTAAGAAACTATGGGATGCTTTGAACCATAGGTTTGGTAGAAGTAATGGACCTAAAGCCTATAGGTTGCAGAGAGAAATTATTAACTATAAACAAGGAACACAAACTGTGATGGTCTATTTCAATAACTTGATTGCGTTGTGGAATGAGTTGGATCTGTTATTACCACCTATAGGATGTGTATGTGGAGCTGAGAAAATATATTCTAAGAGGGAAGAACAACATAAACTTGTTCAGTTTTTAGCTGGTTTGAATGATTGTTTTGAACAAGGCAGACAACAAATAATGTTTCTAGATCCACTACCTTCTGTTGAAAAGGCGTATGGTATGATAGTACAGATTGAGGACCAGATGAGATTAAATGAAGAAACAAATGGTTTTGAGCAGAGAATGGTTATGCAAGTGGGCAAGCAAGGGCAGTATTATCAGAAAGGAAGTGATTCACAAGGTTTTCAAAAGAGGATGTCAAAGGAAGATAGGAAAAGGTTGAAGTGCAGCCATTGCAAGGAAAATGGACATGAAGTCCATGAATGTTTTAAGCTTGTTGGCTATCCTGATTGGTACAAAAAGCTAAAGGAATCCAAGGGAAGTCATAAGGTGAATTATGTAGAGGATGATGAAGATTCTAGTTCAAGAGTTGATCAAGGCAGAGGATATCAAGGAGATAGCTCTACTGACATCAGCAAAACTATACAGGCAGAGTTTGTCAAGTGCTTGAATCAGTATATGCAGAGGAATCAAGGAGGAGGAGTCAATGCAGAAGTAAACATGGTTCAAGATAGAGAGGATCCATTTGTTGGCCATTATGCTTTTAGCATAGTTCCTAGTATGGAAAGATCTCTTTGGATTATAGATTCTGGAGCAAGTACACATGTTTGTTGTGATATTGAGATGTTGTCTTCAACCTACAGGTTTGACAAGCCAATGAGTGTCAATCTACCAGATGGCACTTCTAGACAAGTTCTGTGTGGAGGTATTGTGAGAGTGAACAAGGATATTTACTTGAAAGATGTGTTGTTTGTACCTGGTTTCACACATAACTTGTTATCAGTTGCTCAATACATTAAAGATTATGATGCTCGATGTACTTTCTTGCCTACACATTGCATGTTTCAGAGGAGGGAAACTGATGAGGTATTGGGGATTGGTAAGGCAGTTGGCAATTTGTATGTCATTGACACTGTTATTGAGAATCACTGTTGTAATATGTTTGACTTAAAGAGTATGACAGTCATGAAATGGCACAATTCTTAGGCCATCCTTCTCTTACAACACTCAAGCACATGAAGATGTTTCAGGACAGTTTACAGAAGAAATTATGGAAGAAATAAGGAACTGTGAGGTATGTTTAAAAGCAAAGCAGCCTAGGGAAAAATTCCCTATTCTAAAGGAAAGAACAGAGAACCTGTTTGAGCTTATTCATGCAGATATATGGGGTCCATATGGGGAAGAGAGTGTTAGTCACACTAAACTTGTGCTAACTATTGTTGAAGATCACAGTAGGTCTATTTGGACTTACCTACTGAGTTCTAAAGATCAGGTTTATCAAGTTCTCAGGGGTTACATCAAAATGGTGGAAACTCAGTTTGGTAAGCGTGTGAAGAAGATCAGAACTGATAATGGAACAGAGTTTATAAATCACAGAGTAAAGGATTTACTGGCTGAACTAGGTATTTTGCATCAACGTTCTTGTCCCTACACACCACAGCAGAATGGTATTGTAGAAAGGAGGCATAGGAATTTACTAGATTCTGCTAGAGCCTTGATGTTTCAAAGCTCTGTTCCTAGAAAATTTTGGCCCTTCTCTATCTTGACTGCAACCTGGATGTGGAATAGGCTGCCTAGTGCAGTGCTTGATTGGAAGACACCTTATGAACTGTTGTATGGGAAGGAACCAGATCTGAATTCTTTGAGGCCGTTTGGATGCCTGGCTTATGCAGTGAATTTGTCTCCTAAGCGAGGTAAATTTGATCCAAGAAGTAATAAATGTGTCTTCTTGGGTTTTGAATCCTTTCACAAAGGATACTTGTTATATGATCTCTCTACTTGCAAGCTATTCACATCTAGGGATGTTAAATTTTTGGATGATATATTTCCATTTGCAGATAACACTGTTGTGCAAGATAATCCTATTCTTCTTGATCCAGCTGTAGATCCCCAGCTTAGTTTGAATGATGATACTACCACTTCTGTCTCCATGGAAGTGGTTGAACCCTCTGTTTCACCTGGGGATTCATCTCAGTTGAAGGATTCATTGGAGTTATCTTCTCCACCTGAAGTTAGGAGAAGTAAGAGGGTTAGGGAGCCACCAATATGGATGAAGGATTACATTGGTTTTATTGCTACTTCCCCTGGTAATACTTATCCCTCTGTTGGTTGTTCTGTCCCATCTACTTTTCCTTTCCATGTCTCTCCTAAGCTCAGTGATGATTATGTTCATTTCCTTTTTACTCTCACTAGTGCTACAGAACCTACATCCTATAAAGAGGCAAGTCAGTCTCCTCAATGGGTAGAAGCTGTGAATTTAGAATTGAAAGCTTTAGAGTCCAATCACACTTGGGATATGGTTCCTTTACCAGCTGGGAAAAAGGCTATTGGGAACAAATGGGTATATAAGTTAAAACTTAAAGCCAATGGGGATGTTGAAAGGTGTAAAGCACGGCTTGTGGCCAAGGGATACACTCAGGAGTATGGTATAGACTATCAAGAAGTGTTTTCTCCTGTAGCCAAGCTGGTCACTGTTAGAACATTGATTGCTGTTGCTACTGCTTTAGATTGGGTTATCCACCAGGTTGATGTCAATAATGCTTTTCTTCATGGGTTTTTGCATGATGAGATATATATGCTACCTCCAAAAGGATATCATGGTGGGAATAAAGGAGAGGTCTGTAGGTTAGTTAAAAGCTTATACGGGTTAAAGCAGGCTTCAAGGGAATGGAATCATGAGTTTTGTAGGACACTTTTTGGTGCTGGTTTTACACAATCTGTGCATGATAATTGTTTCTTTTTCAAGGGCTCTGCTTCTTCCTATGTTTGCTTATTAGTCTACGTTGATGATATTCTCATAGCTAGCCCAGACACTGATGTTATTGGTGAAGTGAAGCTACTCTTAGATTCTGCATTTACCATCAAGGATCTAGGCTTAGCTCATTATTTTTTGGGAATGGAAATTGCAAGAGGCCAATCTGGTACTACTTTGAATCAGAGGAAGTACATTCTTGATCTCATCTCTACTGTTGGTTTGAATCATTGTAAGGTTGTTTCCACTCCCTTTCCACCTGGTATTCATTTACATGCTGATGATGAATCTGTCATGCCTAATCCAGAGGTTTATAGACGATTGGTGGGTAGGCTTCTCTATTTGAATCTCACCAGGACAGATATCACTTATGCAGTGCAGCAACTAAGTCAGTTTGTGTCTAAGCCCTGTTCTTCTCATATGGATGCAGCCATGCATGTTGTTAAATACCTTAAAGGTTGTCCATCCTTGGGGTTGTTCTATCCTGCTTCTACATCTACTGTATTAAGGGCCTATAGTGATGCTGGTTGGGGTTCTTGCCCTGATTCAAGGCGTTCTCTTACAGGTTTCTGTGTCTTCTTTGGGGATTCTTTAATTTCTTGGAAGTGCAAGAAACAACATACAATTTCTGCTTCTTCTTCTGAAGCTGAATACAGGGCTATGAGCTTTACTGTTAGAGAACTTCAATGGATTTCCTATATGTTTAAGGATTTTGGCCTGGATATTTCTCTTCCCATATCCCTTCATTGTGACAATAAAGCTGCTGAGCATATTATGAAGAATCCAGTGTTTCACGAGCGCACTAAACACATTGAGCTAGATTGCCATATTGTGAGGGATCAATACTTGGCTGGTTTTGTGGTTCCTGTCCATGTTTCTTCGGCTCTTCAGCTTGCAGATATGTTTACCAAGGCTCTTCCTGTTGCTCGTTTCCGCTCTCTTCTGTCCAAGATCAGTGTGATTGATTTGCACCACGCTGATCTTGAGGGGGGGTGTGGAAATAGTTGAGTTCTGCAGTTATTCTGGGCATGGCTGAGCATGAAGATGAAGTTGGATGTGGTGGTTGCTGAGCTGGAGTTATCTTTTCTGTCCTTTATTATTTGTCATTTTCCTATTTGTTGTGTTTTAGTTAAGTAAGTAGTGTGTTCAGATTATGACACGTGGAGTCTAGTGAAGGGTGTAGATCTGTTTTCAGTTTGCTTTCTTTCCAAGCTATAACTACTATATATAGTAGTTGTAAGCTAACTGTAAAACTTGAGATTCATTCTTCCTTTAATGAAACAGTAGCTACATTTCGTTTCTATACACAACTTCATCCATGAATACACCTAAATTCTACAAGTATTTATATATCCATAGTCTTTAACATGTATAGTAGTATTGTTTTCTAAGAATCAACGAGACATTTTGAAACGAGCCGAGTCTTATATATTGGATCGTCCAAATCATCACGAGTCGATTTCCTAATATAGAAATAATTAAGCATAACTGTTTAACAAACTAACCCATTAGTCTAATCTCTCAACTCTTTAGCTATATATAATGATCATCTTTTAAGTATCTTAATATAACTTGAATTACGAGACTTTGAAGTATCATAACTCGTTCATTTGTCTTACGATTTTTATATGAAATTACGATCTTTGGAGCATCCAATCTTCTATAGATTTTGCCTCCAATAAATGCTGTGAAGGTGCTTAATAATCATGTTGTTATCAATATATTATTAAAAAAAAAATCATAAGATAAGGGTGCATGGTTGGACATTAATCGAGTGAGGATCTACAATAATTCTTTTTATATTTTTTATATATTAATTAGATCAGAACATTTGGAATAAGTGGTAGTAGTAGTAGTTAAATAGTGTCACGACAAGGCTAATTAATAATAGTAACGTAATATTCCCATTCAGATTCAACACTTTAGTTAATTTTATTTTGGTTTAAATGTTTTTAAAATGATAATAACGGTTCTTTATTTATCGTTTGTAATCGAACTACATTCTCTTAATTAGATGAAAAACATCTTACCAATTGAGTTGTGCATGGTCGTATTTACACTTATTAAATCGAGCGAGGCTCTGCGATATTTAGTCTAAGCTAGCTTCGACTAAATAACATAACAACACATAGTTTAATTTGCCTATAGGGCATAATTTTATTATATAATGCATGCTTGAGTTATTAAATTGTTGTATATATGGATTATTTTTATAGAAAAAAAAAAAAAAAAAAAAAAAAGAATTCTTGGAGGTTGAACACAAGATTCCTTTTGTCCATGGCTTGAAATAATTACCTCTAAAAAACACGTGGATATACTATATAAAACACATAAAATTAAATACTTTATTAAAATTTTAGTAGCATCTTTTGCATTATTTGTAGAGACAAAGCCCACCGTCCAAAATATGACCAAAATATAAATAAATAAATAGTGATAATTAATTGTACTCCTTCTCCAAAACATATAGACTATATAGTAATATTAAATGATGCACTGAAATAATTGAAAAAAAATATTACTACATAATTAGAAAACGTGCTGAATATATAACAATTAATAGTAATTGATTATGAAATTCAATAAGAGAAAATTCTCCCAATGAAACAAAAATAATGGAGTGGATGCCCTATTTTTCATAAGCTCTGATTAAAAAAAAGAGAGAGAGAGAGAAAAAGAGTGAGAGAGAGAAGTGAGAGAAAATAATCAAATTCTTTTGGGCCTTTTGGGTTTTAATGAATGAAGCCCAATAGGCCACAAGGCCCACAACCGAATAGACTCGATTTGATGGGTTATATTTTTTATTTTTATGTACATTATTTTCTTCAAAAATTCTACATTTTTGTCCGGCCCAAGTAAAATAGCACTACAATTTAATTTATTGAAATTAGTTTTTGGATAAACTTTATGCCAAAAGAATTCAAATGTTACAAGTAGATTATTTTGTAGTTTTAATTATTTATGTTTCTAAGGTCAAATATCACAACATAAATCAACGAAGGTGTTAGGGATCGAGAGATGGCACAATCGAATCATGCACATTAGTATGATATTATCCGTTTTGGGCATAAGCTCGCACAGTTCATACTAATGTAATGGTATTCTTCTTAATAAATAAGATCCGTTCAGTTTCCAAATTTGATTTCTTCAAAATGCTGTAAGGTTGTTCATACCTTTCAAAAGGGAACAACGCTCAATTAGAAAAACGAGGACGTTATTTGAATAAGATCGAGGGATCGGAGTATATGATAATACCGAAAGTACTGTGACATGTACACAATCGAGGCAAAAAGAGATTGAGCGATGATGAAAGAAGAAACAGAAAACTCAGGCTATGGAACACCTTCACACGTAAAGGCATACTAGAATACAAGAGGTGCATGCATACTTTTTCTATTCTATTTTAAGAAAACTCAATTTGCAATAAAACAGCATAACAAATTTTCCCAAATTAATACTCTCTGCATGGCTATAAATACCCTAGCTACTTCTCCATGCACATATCAAATACATCAAACACAAACACACACATAGCAAATTAAGAAAAGCAAAGAAAGAGAAGATGAAGGGCGGAGTTGTGGCGGTGCTGGCGATCCTGGCGGTGGCGGTGGCGGTGGTGCGGGTGGAGGCGATGACGTGTGGGCAGGTGGACTCGCAGCTGTTCAACTGCCGGGATTATCTGATCGGACACGAGGGGTTCCCTCGGAAAGCGTGCTGCGACGGGGTGGCTGAGGTGAAAGCCCTCGCCGTCACCCCCGCCGACAAGAGGGCGGTGTGCGGCTGCGTCAAGGAGGCCGCCAACAAAATCACCGACCTCAAGGACGCCGCTGCCCAGACCCTTGCTGAGAAATGTGAAGTCCAGCTCGACATCCCCGTCTCCCGCACCGTCGACTGCAACAGGTACGTCGTCCCTCTCTCTCTCTATCTATCTATCTATCTATCTATCTATCTATCTATCTATTTATCTATCGTGACCGATGATTGTTGTTCTTAATTTGGTGACAGGGTTGGGTGAGGATGGGAGAATTTGAAGCAGAAGAAGAGGAAAAATGTTACTATTAAGGGATAAATTCGTATTATTTATATTTCTTTGTTGTACTTATCTTTTCATAATTAGTTGTTAGGGTTTGTTAGGGTTCTGCTAGTTAGTAGCGATCCTTCCTTCTTTTGTGGATTTACTGTTGTATACTTCTTCTATTTATTTGTGGCTAATGAGAACTCCCAACTTAACGAGGAAATTATTTGTTTCTCTAACTCTTTCATGGTATCAGCTTAATACATCAGAAAACCCTTTCCTCTTTTTCTCCGATGGCCGCTAACGCTTCCTCTCCTTCCTCCGATTCTCTTCCGATTGCTACCATGATTCATATGGTTTCAATCAAGCTCTCCTCCACCAATTTTCTTCTCTGGAAGCGGCAGATCATTCCAATGCTCACAAGTTTTGAGCTGTTAGGGTTTGTTAATGGTTCACAGGCGGCGCCGTCGCCCACTATTCTCTCGGAAACTGGCGAAATCGTTTCCAACCCTGCCTATTCTAAGTGGCTCTCCACGGACCAGCGGCTTCTCGCTGTCCTCTTTTCCACTCTCTCCGAAGAAGCCATGTTTGAGGTCGTGGAATGCACGACCTCTCGCGAAGCCTGGACTGCTCTTGAGGCGGCTTTCTCTCACTCGTCTGCCTCTCGTATCAATCAACTTCGTGAAGAGCTTCTCTCCCTCCGTCGTGGATCTCTTTCGGTTAAGGAGTATGGTGCTAGTTTCAAGCATCTATGTGATCAACTCTCCGCCGTCGGAAAACCAGTGGACGAATCTGATAAGAGCCACTGGTTTCTTCGCGGCCTTGGTGCTACGTTCGCAAATTTTGCCGACGCACGTATGTCAATGCAGCCCATCCCTTCCTTCTCGGCTCTTCTTCATCAGGCGGTCCAGTTTGATCTCATGACAAAATCAATGGACTCCACTCATTCTTCCCATACGGTGGCATTCACGGCTTCATCTAATCAACCAAATTCCAGCAACTCTCCATCTTCTCGGCCGCAAAACAATTCTTTCGGCAGCAACGGCGGTCGCTCTACCAACGGTGGACGAGGGGGTCGCTCCGGTGGTGGTCGTGGCAACGGTCAACCTCGCAAGCCTCGTTGCCAAATTTGTCGTGGAGAGCATTATGCGGACAAGTGCCCCCTATATCTTTCTCGAGCTCCTTCTACTCCGGCAAATCTCGCCGAGGCCTTCACTTCGTCATGTAATATCTCGGGTCCTTCATCTGACTGGTATATTGACTCCGGGGCTTCTGCTCACATGACTGCTGATTCATCATCATTGGACAACGTTCAACAATATACGGGTAATGGTAGTGTCATTGTTGGCAATGGGAATTCATTACCTATATCTCATACAGGCGATACTTGCATTACAAATAATATTCATCTTCTTGATGTGTTGGTTGTTCCCCATATAACCAAAAATTTGTTGTCCATTAGCAAGCTTACTAACGATCTTCCTGTTGATGTTATCTTCTCTGATCGTACATTTGTTATTCAGAATCGGGTCACAAAGAAGGCTATCGCACAGGGGCATCTTGATCATGGTTTGTACGTGCTAAACCGAGGAACTCCGGCGTTGCTTGCTGCCGTGAATTCAAGAAGATCGAAGGCTAGTTTCGATTTATGGCATCTTCGTTTAGGCCATGTTCCATTCTCTGTTATTTCGTTGTTGAATAAGCTAGGTCACCTAGCCACTACTTCTTTATTACCGACTCCGAGAGTATGTTCTCCATGTCAGCTTGCTAAAAGCAAACGTCTCTCATTTAATTTGAATGATAAACGTGCTACCTCTGTTTTGGAGTTAATTCATTGTGATTTGTGGGGACCTTCGCCTGTTACTAGCTCAGATGGCTTTCGATATTATGTTGTCTTTATCGATGACTTCTCTCGCTTTACGTGGCTTTATCCTTTACGTGCAAAGTCGGACTTCTATGATGTGCTCGTTAAATTTCATGCATTTGTGTGTAATCAATTCTCTACGAGCATCAAGAAATTTCAAAGTGACGGCGGTTCAGAATTTATTAATGCTCGTGTTAGGTCTTTTTTCGATACTCATGGCATCCATCATCGCGTTTCTTGTCCTTATACGCCTCAACAAAATGGACGAGCCGAACGCAAACATCGACACATCACAGAAACGGGGTTATCCATGCTTTTCCACGCAAATGCCCCTGCCACTTTCTGGTTCGATGCATTCGCCACTGCCACTTATATTATTAATCGGCTGCCTTCTCCTGTGCTGCAAAATCAGTCGCCATTTGAGTTGTTGTTTGGGTGCGTTCCTCACTATCCAAACTTTAAACCCTTCGGTTGTCGAGTGTACCCTTACTTGCGTGATTATTCACCTCACAAACTTGCTCCGCGAAGCTCACCGTGTATCTTCTTGGGATATAGCTCATCTCACAAGGGTTTTCGGTGTTACGATCCTGAGATTTCTCGCATTTATATTACACGAAATGCACAGTTTGATGAAGCTTATTTTCCATTTGCTTCGTCGGGAAAGGCTACTCCATGTGACAAGCTTGACATATCCTCTTTTTTTGAGAATTCTCGTGGTACTGTTATGCCATTATCATCATCATCAACCACGCATTTGCCATGCACGCCATGCATCTCTGATCCTCCCACTTCTAATCAGCCTCATGCTACTGTTACTGATCCTCCATCTCCACCAAATTCACCTGCTGATCCTCCATCTCCGCCGCATTCTCCAACTGATACTCCATCTCCGCCGCATTCTCCGATGGTCCATCCTCCAACGCCATCGACTTCGGATTCAGATCAATCCTCTAATCAGCCCACTTCGCAGGTTGTTCCCATGCCAACACACACTATGATTACACGCTCTAAAGCTGGCATATTCAAGCCTCGGTACCCCGTCAACCTCGCAACCTCGCCACTCTTATCAGCCTTGATTGCATCCACCGCTGCTAATGAACCACGTGGATTCAAATCAGCTGCAAAATATCAGCATTGGCTCTCGGCGATGGAAGAAGAAATGGATGCCATTCGTAGAAATCAAACTTGGGATCTCGTCCCTCCTCCTTCTGGTGTGAATATTGTTGGGTCTCGATGGGTTTTTCGCACTAAATATAAAGCCGATGGCTCTATTGATCGGTACAAGGCTCGCCTTGTCGCGCAAGGCTTCACTCAAGTTCCAGGTGCTGATTTTCACCACACTTTTAGTCCCGTGGTCAAGGCTTCAACAGTCCGTGTAATTCTCGCTCTTTCGGTGCATTTCCGCTGGCCATTGCATCAATTAGATATTAAAAACGCCTTCTTGAATGGCGTTTTATCTAAACCAGTCTACATGGCTCAACCTCCGGGTTATGTTGATCCGAAATATCCTAATCATGTGTGTCGCCTAAAGAAAGCTCTTTATGGTCTTCGACAAGCTCCCCTCGCTTGGTTTCAACGCTTTAGTAGTTTCTTGTTTCGATTAGGATTTCGACAGAGTCGTTGCGACACGTCTCTGTTCTTTCTTCATCAAGGCTCATCGGTTATCTTTCTTCTTTTATACGTAGATGACATCGTCTTGACCGGAAACAATGAGTCTTTACTTCGGAACTTCATCTCAAAAGCAAGCAGTGAATTTGCTCTCAAGGATTTGGGCGCTCTTACTTACTTTCTTGGACTCGAAATTACCTCCCAACCGAACGGCATCTTCATCGGTCAAGCAAAGTACGCCCATGACATCCTATCTCGTGCAAACCTTCTTGATTCCAAGCCGGTATCCACACCTTTGGTTGCAGGTGATTCTCTTCAGCGACAAGGCTCTTCATTCAAGGATCCTACCTTATATCGTTCGTTGGTCGGCGCACTTCAATACCTCACAATCACACGGCCTGATCTTTCTTACGCCGTAAATCATGTGAGTCAATTCTTGCAATCACCAACCATCAATCATTTCGAGGCTGTCAAGCGCATTTTGCGCTACGTTAAAGGCACGGTGAATATGGGCCTTTCCTTCACTCAACAACGTGACTTATCTATTCTTGGATACTCAGATGCGGATTGGGCACGTTGTGAGGATACTCGGAGGTCTACATATGGTTACTCTATTTTTCTTGGAGGTAACCTCGTTTCTTGGAGTGCAAAGAAGCAACCTACGGTTTCACGCTCAAGTTGCGAGTCCGAATATAGGGCCCTTGCGAATACATCTGCCGAACTTATGTGGCTAGTCCATTTGCTACAAGAAATACGAGTTCCTATAGCCACTCAACCGGTTCTTTTGTGTGATAATAATAGCGCCGTGTTTCTTAGCCAGAATCCAGTATCGCACAAAAGAGCTAAACACATTGACATAGACTGTCACTTCATTCGAGAGTTAGTTGCTGCCGGAAAAATCTCGACCAAGTTTGTCCCCTCTCATCTGCAACTAGCGGATATATTTACCAAGAGCTTGCCTCGACCGGCTTTCGAATTACTACGTTCCAAGCTCCACGTTTCATTACATCCAACGCAACGCTTGAGGGGGAGTATTAAGGGATAAATTCGTATTATTTATATTTCTTTGTTGTACTTATCTTTTCATAATTAGTTGTTAGGGTTTGTTAGGGTTCTGCTAGTTAGTAGCGATCCTTCCTTCTTTTGTGGATTTACTGTTGTATACTTCTTCTATTTATTTGTGGCTAATGAGAACTCCCAACTTAACGAGGAAATTATTTGTTTCTCTAACTCTTTCAGTTACTAGTACTAGTAGTAGGAAAAAAACTATTTAACATACAAACAATTATTGTGAAATAAAGTTGTTCTTGAATATATGGTGATAATATTTCAAGAACTTCCTCAATGTATGCTTATCAATCGTGTAAGCTACTACGTTCCTTCTAATACAAAATTTCCGTTTTATCCGGCTCGACTCTATAAGTTTGAACTTTTAGATGAGACTGATGATTATAGCAAAGTATCTAAAAATAAAGTAATTAGCACAACGTAAATGGTTAAGGGGCGTGAACGAAAATTTCTCGTAGTAAAGGGGCCAAAATTGGAATTTTATCTAAAAAGAAGGGGAAAAGGGAAATTTCCGATATTATTTTAGGCGAAGAAGAGAAAGGGAAGAAGACAACAATTCAAAAAATCATTATTATTTATTAAACCCTAAATCCCCATCGATTAAACCCAAGATTTCTCTCCGGCGATCTGAGTAGTTTAGGGCGAGAAACTGCAAATCTCCGAAGAATTCCGGTGTTGTTGGCATGGACATTGAAGATCAGCAAGCGGAGCACATTGACTACTTCGTGAAGAAGGCGTCGAGCGTTAATGGCGCGGCGCTATCGAACGTCGTCGTAGAGGCGACTTCGCATCCTTCCCTCTTTGCTTTCTCCGAGATTCTCGCCGTCCCTAGCGTTTCAGAGGTACAGCGATGCGTGTTACTGTTGTTTCTGTACTTTTTTTTTGGCTGTGGATAGGAAATTTTGCTGTGTTTCTTGGTGCTTAGTGATTCCGCTTAGATATAGCATCGGCTATTAATTTTAGGGGATTGATTATGATAATGTAACTTCGGTGGGACTTTCACCGGAGTAGGCGAGTTTTTCTATGTGAATACAGAGTTTGGGTGGATTGTAAGGAGAAGTATAGACCTGATATTTTCAAATTGTGTCGATGGATTCTATGTTCTGATTGATTGCAGTATAGTCTGTATAGGAAGAGATACGAACTCGTCCTGGTGCACACTTTTTGTTAGCTGATGCATGAGATATTTTGAGGAGACGAACAGTTGGAAGTAGTGAAGCAGATTTTGTTTTTGATAGGGCTCTTTACGGTATCGCACTTAGGCAATATCCTTTTCAGGAGCGAGCCTAATGAAAAGAAAGTGACGTTTCATATGTTTTTGGTGGCTTATGTGAACATTCGGAAAATGAATATGTGGCAATTGAAGAGTTAGTGAAGTGATTACAGTAGAACTTCTAGGTATCACTGTCCATGGGATTTCATAGATATCTTAAATTTGAAAAGATTCACATCAGTTTGTTGATTGTACTGTATATCTTTATTTCTAGTAACGATGGTTTTGCTCAGTTTTTCTAGTATTATAATGCAGTATGTGTGTTATGTTTTTTACATTCATTTCATTAACATCTGGAGTTGTCTACAGCTTGAAGGGACTGAAAATAGTGCATACCTTGCCATGCTTCGCATGTTCGCGTATGGAACATGGAGTGAATATAAGAGTAAGCATTCAGTCCCCTCTATTGACTATCGTCTTTCTTCTCCTGGCTGATCACTTTGCAAATTGATCTTACAGTGGGATTGAATACTAGAGCTAGCATTCTATCTTTCATTGTCATTTTTCCTTTGTGCTTATCTGTCTATATATAACTTGTTAGATGGGCACGCACTCATTTTTTACATGTTTTTGGGTGTCTTGCACTTGAAAGTTAGTTTTTGGTTTCGTATATGGGATTATGGAGTTAGATTTTCTGTCCTGAGTGAGCTTTATGATGTTTGTTGTCGGGCAGTTGTTGCTAGTAGCCTTCCCCAATTGGTTCCTGATCAAACCCTCAAATTGAAGCAGCTGACTGTGCTTACTCTGGCTGAGACTAACAAGGTATCTTTCTTGTATTGTATGAGTGTTCTTTTAAATAAAATGTTGGGGATAAGTTTGCCAATGTTAACATTGAGTAACTAGAATGAATCTCTTTTAACGTAAAATTAAGAGAAAGTGAGATGGTTTGGCATAAAAGGGCTCACATAAATCTAGCTGTTGTAACACATTCTCTCAGTTTGAAGATTCTGATGTTTTTTTTCCTAGTGTGTCGATAAATTTTATAATCTGCGTGTACGTACTGTAGCTACTGCTTATTGATAGTAATCAGGAGACATGTGTACCTGCTACCAGCAATTTCCTGCTATATGTTTTGTCCTCTATTGGTGCTACTATTAGGACATGCGATTCTAGTTCATATTGTTTCTTTTCTTATTCTTCTAACAGAAACTCTTGTCACTTGAGTTTCTTCTCGGAATCATAGGGTTCTTACTCACTTTCTGTGACATTTTTATAGGTATTGCCGTATGATTCATTGATGCGGGAGTTGGATGTTACAAATGTGCGTGAGTTGGAAGACTTTCTCATCAATGACTGCATGTATGTGGTAAGTCTCTCTGCTTTGTTTTCTGCCCTGTTAATTCAATGCTGGGGTCACTTCATTAATGATTTACATCCCCGCTTCTGTCCTGTTTCTCTTTCTTTCTTTTATTTGATATTCCTGAATCTCCTTTTGTTGATATGTAATACTGCTATCCAGCATAACTGATGGATACGGTCAGATGTAGGCAATTATGTTGATAATGCTTTAATCTGTTGCTGGTTTGTGGACAGGGCATTGTCAGAGGAAAGCTGGATCAGTCGCGAAGATGCTTTGAGGTCTTCCTTCATAGTTCGAGTAACACTCAGCTTCTTACCCAACATGTATTTATAACAATCTGATTGTGGGTGAACTTCTAGGTGCAATTTGCAGCAGGCAGGGATCTC
This sequence comes from Thymus mandschuricus, assembly GCA_029379335.1. Classification (NCBI taxonomy): domain Eukaryota; kingdom Viridiplantae; phylum Streptophyta; class Magnoliopsida; order Lamiales; family Lamiaceae; genus Thymus; species Thymus mandschuricus. The sequence goes on from CM057072.1 coordinate 2,239,166, forward strand.
AGACCCGGGCAATTAGGTGGGATGATCCAAACATTATCAAACTGGTGAATATTTTCTTCCCTTCAATGTTTTTGACCGTGTTCTTTGACATGCATTGTTACTTTGTTGATTTGTATCTCTTTGTAGCATTTCTTGTGGTTTTTGCAAAGAGTTTCAATTTAAACATGACTGTCATCTGAAGAAGTACGAGTTTCTTTGTATTCATATTGAGTACCTTCTCCTCTGCTAGGATATTACTGAAATAACCCCCTTCGTTTGGACTTTCTACTATTATCAGCAGTTTACATGCATGTTTACTGATATGTACCCCTTTTGCTCCCATCTCTTACTATATTTTGTACCTTTCTCAGAATTTTATAGTATCTTGCTTTTGCCATTAATAGGCTGTCTACGTCAGACAATCTTCTGGTCTCGATTCAAGAGAAGATAAAATGGGGAGATGCTATGAGTGAGATACACAATAAGCAGAGGAAGGAAGTAGAAGAACGCGCAGAAGAAGTAAAGAAAGCTTTATCTATTAAGGTCGGTTTTAACTGAACTAAATATCATATAACTTGCACTACAATTGGTAATTTGTTGTCTTGATGGATGGTCCAGTGCTCGGTGATCAAGATTCACTAATAAGCTCGTTAATAAGAGACACTCAACTCTTCTACTGAAACCTTAATAAGCCCAATATGTATATGATATGTATAAGTATGTTATATTCAATCACTGGATCTGTTTGTATACGCTTCTTACGTTGTGGCAGAAGTTACCAATTGTAAGCAGGGCGATGTTGACTTCCGAGGCCATGAGGAGATCTTTGAGCATGGTGGAGTGATGGACTTCGAGGAAGACCGTAGCCGCTCAAAGAGGTAGCTTATTGAACATACATTCTTTGACTTACACTTTAGAGAGCATGGTTACGGAATTCACAGACCTGAAAATTAATCTCTATCCCGACATTCGCCTCCCCTTCCATCATCTATATCATATTTGTATGTTCATCAAGTTGAATATGTGGGCTTATTCGTGCTTTTTCCTTGCAGGAGGCGACATCCGATAGGTTGAAGAATTCTTGGCAACGTGACAAATGAAATTGCTATGCTCTTCGAGGCGGGTCGAAATTGGACATATACCAAAAAAGTACTCAGAAAATTTTATTATTGCCTGGGTAACTTTTATACTTTGATCTGATTAGAAGCAGATGTAGTTGTTATTGTACACTCTTTCTCTATAAGCTAACATCTGAGAAATCTGTTGCAAGTAGAAATCACGGTTTCTTTTCGCAACTCCCATGCTCAATAAACGCTACTCAGACATGAATGATGGTTTGGGCTCATGGCTCATGTATTCATTCTGATTGTTCATCAATCGGACTTTTGCCACCGGATGTCCGATGATTAAACTTAAACCCACACCACGGTCGAATAATGTGCCACGTACACACGTAGGGGAGGGATTTCGTATCGACTATTGAAACGTCCATGATATTTGTGCGTCTTTGTAAATGCACATATATGGATATGCGCGTGGTCCCAAATCTCATGCACGTTGTTATCGTAGAGATTTTGAAATCGAAATCGCTATACATTTCTTAAAATGAGACTGTCCAAATATATAATGCTTAACCCTACACGGTAAAAAGCTTAAATAATAAGGTGTGAGCGTAATAAATTCATGATATTTCACCCTCGAATTTCCTTAAAAAGATTAAAATATATTTATGTTTTATTTATTCAGAATATTTCTCGTACTCGTTTTTGGTTTCGAGGGGAAGGGTCTTTTTTCTTTCTTTATACTAGACGACTCAACTTGCATTGCTCCTTGCTTCTTCGTTCGACTCCTCACACCTCGGTGCTTACCTCTCTCTCTCTCTCTCTAGTTCTTCGTGTTTTGCTTTCTAGCTCTGAATTCATCCTGGGAATATATTTTGATAGTTTTACAAAGTGTGATGTTTAGCCCCTCTCTCAAAAACTCCTCTCTAATTAATTTCCATTGCAGCCGTTGTTCGTCACCGGTTTTCCTTTCCGATGAAAAAGATGGGGGATCGCGTTCTCACGCCAACCGGTATTTTCCCCCTACTCTTTACAACTATTTTTATTGTTTTTTTTTTTAGTCTAATAATCGTTTCTCAACCAATATTCAGTATTTTATGACCAGGAAAAAAAAAAAAGCTAGCTAGGAAAATCAAGATTCTAGAAGTTTAAGAAATGAATAAAGGAATATTGTGAAATTTAATTAAGGCCATTCATGCATGCATATTTAAATTAATTGCAGAGTTCGAGCTGGCGCTGATCCTCAGGGACAATTTCGTGATCGACGGCTGGTATTCGATCTTGTTGTTCGCGGCCCTCGCCGGCGAACTGTGCCTAGTGAGTGATCACCGGCGGTGGATTAGGGTTGTTATGTGGTGCGGTGATAGTGTTCTGGTACGGGGCATTTGCTATGGCAACGTTCTTGAACATGCACCTTTTAGGGTACATAGAGACCGGGGAGGGCCATAGGGTTTGTAGGTGGTGCAGGTGGAAACCGGTCTACTACTTTCTCATGTTTCATCACCACACCAGAGACCGGGCCCGCCACCTCTTAGAACGAATCGAGCGGGACCCGGCCTCTGTTATCTAAATCGACCATAATATCCCTATTATTAATTGTGTACTACTTTCTCATGTTTTTCTCATGTTTCACCATGCCAGAGTCCGGGCCCGCCACCTCTTAGAACGAAGTGAGCGGGACCCGGCCTCTGTTATCTGAATTGACTATACTATCCCTATTACGAATGGTTAGGTATCTTGTAAATTTACAATATTAATGGATTATATGTTTGTGTATTAGCTTGGTTTTGTATATCAATCTAATATTAAGGGGAGTTCAATTTATTTTATTTTATTTTATTTTTATTTTTTTATATATTGGGCCTTTAATTTTAGATGCAGTTTGGGCCACTGGATATGTGAGGATGGGCCCATACATAGTTTTAGATACAATTTGGGCTCGATTTGATGTAATGGGCTTAATTGGTATCATATTTGAAGATGGAGTGTAGTGGTTTTAAATTATAGTATAAATTACAATAATTGAAACGCATCAAGAGAAATGGGACGGAGGAAATGCACGAGTTCTATCATTACTTACCTATTTGAGGCAACATCATAATTCGAATTACCAGAACCAGTATACATCAACATTTCCTGCTTCAGATTTGGCAGTGAGAAATAGAAACTGCTTGATTGAGGCCCAAAGAGAGAAGAGAGGGAAGATATAGTCATATTCATAGACATGGTAGTATATAATATAATCCCGTCGTCTCATTCGAGACGACACCTTTCAAGAACGGCCGGTGTCAGTCTTGGGCGAGACGAAGGTAGTATAATGAACCGAGATCTGTGCATGTGAGAGAAAACTATGGTGGGATCCATTGATACTTAGGTTAGTTTGAAAACTATGGTGTGAAGATCCCTTCCCTTTTTTGCTAGCTGTTTTGCAAAGACCAACGTGGTAGGGACCCTAAATTTGGAGACCCACAAATTTCAATCTAAAAAGATGATTTTCTTCCATTCCTTTTCCCACTTTTGTTGTTCAAGGTTGAATTAAGTTTGGAACCACTCCACCTCTTTGATTGGTAGATGACTAGAATAGTGTGTTATGCCCTCGTAAGTATGCTTTTACAGTGACCTGGTGGTCGAGTGAGTCTGAAAGATTACATGTTCGAAATCCACAATCACGCCCGTCTTCTCAAGTCTGTTGCACCAAAGGTAGCGACTGCGGATGGTCCCACGAGACGTCAATATGTGACGGGAGGGGGTGGATTTGCAAATTAGATAGTTTAAGGGGGTGGTTAGCAAATGAAAGTGTAGTGGGGTTGGGCCCTTTCTTGCAAAAAGAAGAGGCAACTGCACCAATAGGCAACAAATTAATGCTGACAAAGGAGAATTTACATAGAGGTGGGGGCTCTTGGTCTTTCATCTTTTTAGGTGGATAGAAAGAATTAGTTCCATCATTTTCTCTCTCCCTCTCTATGGATTGCAGCCATTTGTTGTTTCTCACTCTTCCAAAATTCTTAATGCCAGAAATTCCCCTAAGTTTGGGAAAATCAATATTATAAGATGATCAACATATAAAGAATTATTGCAGCTTTTTTGTTCTTGGGTCAGGTAAAAAGATGAAATCTTTTCTCTGAATACAGTTTTCTTGAGTGATTTTGTTTTGATTAAATAGGGTTTTGTTATATGTATAGACTAGGTTTTGGTGGTTATGTGAAGTCTTTTTGTCTTAATATTTCATGAAAGTATGAAACTATGAATTGCACACTGAGCTCTTTGTACTTAGCATGATTTGAGGGGTCAAAAGCTCAATCTAGGGTTTTTAGGGTTTTTTCTCGAAGCACGTCTCACTTGGTAAAGTCGAAAGCTGAATCTTAGTTTATTAGGGTTTTTTTCTTCTAATGATTTGTTACATTGTGATACTTAAGTATAACAAAGGGTGTTACAACTTTGAATTACTATAGAAATTATTCAAAAGAGATGTCTTTAGCTTCAAAATCGTAATTGATAGTAATATCGAAGCATGTTTCAGTTGATAAGATGTTTTTTCGACGTAGATGTGAGTGTGCAAATGTAAATAAAGAGGGGGACAATTATTGAGTTGCCCAACTATATAACAAGATAAGGACACAAACATGGATTTGATTGATGATAAGTATAAATTTTGGTTGGGAACTTGAATAATAAATTACTACTAATAGAAAGAAAATTGTAAATGCAAAAAGATGTAATTTTGATTGTTGGGTCCAGTTGGGTTGGGTTAGAGGTGGAAAAAGGAAAACAATTCCTTTCACAAATTTCAACCTTTTACTTTCACCACCCCTATGTTTACTTTACTTTAATTCCTTTTTCCTATAAAAATATTATAGTTTTAATTCAAATGAATTCACCCAAACATCAACATTCAACAGTGGGCACATCCACTTTTTTGGGCTTTTGTTTCAAATTTTAGAACTTTTTTTGAGAATTGAAAAAATAAAATTAAAAAGGGTTTTGTAAAAGTGCTCTATGGAAAGAGGAATGTTGCAAAGAATATAGGAATCATTCAAGAAATGGAAATAAACTCCTAGAATAACTTTAATTTGATGTACTTATGAAGTTATGCTCTCTCGTTATCACCCTCGTAGACATATTTAATGCGACAACGATTATCTTGATGATAAAAACACTGAATCCTAAATAAAAAATTAGGAAAAACAAAAACAAGAAAGAAGGAGAAATAATTCATTTTTGTGTGAAGAATTAAATATTTAGGTCTTTACTAAAGGAAATTGTCAGCATATATAATAAAAAATAATTTATTGTAGAAAGCTCAATTTTTGTACAAAGTAAATATTTGGACAGACATAATTGATGATATTAAAATACAATTAGATAATTTTGATTTCACAAAATATTTTTCACCTGCTAAAATGTACCTATTGAGTATTGACATATTCATTTATTTCACAAATAAATGTATTTAATATGCATATATTCTAATTTTCCTCTTTTGATTCATTGAAATCTAACAACTCTTACTTCTTTTTTGACCTAGATGCTCTTCAATATGCCTCTCCTCCCTTTAGATGGTTATTAAAATTGGGAAATAGAAAAAAAATAATTTTTAACAAAAAGAGAGAGAGAGAGAGAGAGAGAGAGAGAGGAATTTACCATTTAAAGCCACCCACCACCCACCAAAAAAAATTATCTTTACTGTTCAACTTTGTTCACCAACTTTTACTTTTTTACTAATCTTTTGCACTTAATAAAAGTTTTCTTTAAATACAAGCTTTTGAAAATGTATTTCCTCTACTCCTATCAACTAATAATCCACCTTACTACTATTTCAATAGTTCTATTTCTTTTCGACATGCAATTTCATGTGTAAGCGTTAAAATAAAAGTAGTGAAATGGACGATCCAAAATAATAAACACAACTAATGAAATGAGACGAAGAGTGTAATAATTTATGAAAAAATGTGTTTTTATCAGTAGAAAAGTAAGCTTCGGACCAAATGTTTCGAGTTTGAGTATTCCGTTGCGGGCCTTTAAATTAATGTTAATTGTGATGGGATTGGACAAATCTTGAGATTTTGATAATCTTGAAATGAAATAAAACAAAATGTGGATTGTGGAGGTTATGAAAAATCAGATCATATCCAAATATTTAATTAAGTGCAGCAGACAGTGTAGTTATGAATACTAATATTGAAAAAATAGAGAAATTATTTATTTTCTTCTTCTTCTTCTTTTTCTTTAAGTAGAGAGAGAGAGAGAGAGAGTGAAAGAGTAAAGTGAAGTGAGTGTAAGAAAAACAAAGCCACACGGATGGGACATCAACGGTCCACTCTCTTAATCTCCCCTCCTCCGCCGCTCTTCTTTCCATAATCGCCGCCCATCTCCGCCGTGCGCTGCCGCCGGAATCCTAAAATCCGATTGACTTTACCGGAAGGATTAATTCGCCGAAGGAAATAGAGGTTGGCGTGAGGAGAGATGGGTTGTGCGGCGTCGAAGCTGGACAACGAGGACACGGTGCGGCGGTGCAAGGAGCGGCGCCGCCTCATGAAGGAGGCCGTCTACGCCCGCCACCACCTCGCCGCCGCCCACGCTGACTACTGCCGCTCCCTCCGGATCACCGGCTCCGCCCTCGTCACCTTCGCCTCCGGCGAGCCCCTCGCCGTGTCCCAGCACGCCCCCGCCGTCCTCCTCCGCACCCCCTCCTCCTCCGCCGCCGCCGCCCCCCCTAAACCTAAGCCCCCAACTTTTATCCCGCCCCCTCCCCATCGCAACCCCTCCCCCTCTCCTTCTCCCTCCCTCCACCCCCCTCCGCCCCCACCCCCAATGTCCACCGCCTCCTCCCACCGCCACCACTACCAACAGCCGCCGCCGCCGATTCGGCGGAAGAAGCCCCTGAAAGTCCCCCACATCCTCTCAGACTCCAGCTTCACCTCTTCCCCTCCACATAACTTCACCTACAACGAAAGAGCTCATTCCACTTACTCCACCACTCCCTCTCAAACCTCCTCCGTTTGGAATTGGGACAATTTCTACCCTCCGCCGTCTCCGCCCTCTTCCGAGCACTTCGAGCAGCTCCGCACCTCCAAGCACCCCGCCGCCGCCTCCGGGAACTCCGACAGCAACTCCGACGACGATCGCTACACCGACAACGAGAACGACGACCGGGCCTCGAGCTTCGCATCGTATTCGAACACTCGGGATCGAGACGATCACTACCGGAATCCCTTCCCCTCCGATCAAGGCAAGCAGTTCGACGACCGGGCTTCGAACATCTCCTCGTTCTCGCGCTACTCCGAGAACAGCTACGCGAGGCAAGGCCCTCCGCCATTGCAGAAGAAAGGGCCGAGCTTGAAGCGGTGGGAGAGCGAGGAGGAAACGGAGAGGGAGGAGGTTCAGTGCAGCGAGTGGGGAGATCACGATCATTACAGCAGCTCGAGCAGTTCATCCGATGAAGAAGACGATGATGAGAGAGAGGATTTGAAGTCAAGATCTGATTTTGGCACCAGGTCGAACGCCGGCTCGATGAGACACGAGGCCGCCGCTGCCACGGCGGCGGCGGCCCATATGGGGGGCGGCAATCCGAATGCGAATTCAAAGTTCTCGAGCAAATCGGAGAAGCTGTCGGAAGAGGATGACGGGAAGTCGTCGATGAGCTGGGGGGATGGGAATCACAAGGAGGGGAATTTGGACAGGAGGATTGTGGTGAGGCACAAGGATTTGGCGGAGATCGTGGCGGCGATTAGGGAGTATTTCGACAAGGCAGCCGAAGCCGGAGAACAGGTCTCCGAGATGCTGGAAACCGGCCGAGCTCAGCTTGATCGGAGCTTCAAGCAATTGAAGAGTAAGCTCAAACTTTTGGATTCTTGAATCAAGATTCAGTTTTTATTATTGTTACTTGCTGCTAATTCATATAATTGCTATGATATGTTAGTTATTACAGTTGCTTTCCGATTGAATTTTCCTTCGATACTTTAGTAATTTTAGGAAATTTATGTTGATATTTGCAGAAACAGTGTATCATTCTAGTGGAATGCTTAGTAACTTGAGCTCAAGCTGGACATCTAAGCCTCCTTTGGCTGTTAAATATCGATTCGATCCTTCTCTGATCGAGCAATCTGGAGATTCGAAGAGCCTTTTATCCACGTTGGAACGGCTCTTGGCGTGGGAGAAGAAGCTGTACGAAGAAGTGAAGGTAGTAGATCTACATCTTCAACTTAAATCATTTTAGTATGTACTTTCATTCGAAAAATCTTGTGCATTTCTTCTTCTATTGACTATTTGAAAGAAAAGATCCCTTTTTTTTTGTAAGATCCATCTTTTGATCATTTCATCATCCAATTTCTGCTGTAAAAGTTAGGGGGGATTGGATGAAATCGGAACACATGTCGAAATTTGGGTGTTTTTTTTCAGCTTTCGTTGATTAGCTTGTTATCTTGGATTCCTTGTATATGGAGTAACTGTTTATGGTGTGGGACAAGTACAGGCTGGAATTATCTTTATGGTGTCAGCACGGGACATGCTGTGCGGGTCTTGTCTTCCGAAAAACTTATCTTTTACTATGTTCCAATCACGAAACGAAAATGAATATTTATACGTTGAACGAATTTCGATTAATATGTTTCGATTCTATTAGTAATTGGTATCGATCTTTATGTGTTTTGTTGCTGTTTGAAAATTTGATAGTCGAGGTCTTTTGCTAGTATTGAGTCCTTAACTGGGAATTCGGTTCCCTTTTTCGTATTTGTGAGTTTGAGTGTTTTCTTGATGGTTTGTTTTGTGTGGATGATCAATTCAGGCAAGGGAAGGGGTGAAAATCGAGCACGAGAAAAAACTGTCGACACTTCAGAGCCAGGAGTACCGGAGTGACGACGTATCCAAATTGGACAAGACGAAGACATCAATAAAGAGGCTTCAGTCTCTGATTGTGGTGACATCTCAGGCTGTGTCGACAACCTCATCTGCCATCATCGGTCTACGGGACTCTGATCTTGTCCCACAGCTCGTGGAACTCTGTCACGGGTGAGTCGTACCACCCTGTTTCCTTCTACTTATAAATCAATATGCTCGTTTCTTGTTGACGACTCCATTTATTCATGCACTCTCGTTCTGGTTGAAACATGCTAGTACATCTGCTGCCTTCTTAGAGATCTTCACACAAGTACTGTCTTGTAATAGACGGCTGTCCGATTTCGATTCCTCCCTGGTGATCTGGTTGTGGTCCCCTTGCGATGATTCTACTTGTTACTTACTCTATAGGGAATTGTCCATTGGTGTTAGGTACATAGCTATTATTGCGAAATGGTCCAAAAGCCTTTTCGTCTCCTTGTGTTCCACCCACGGCAGAATGAGAGACGGGGAGAAGGCGATAGCTTAGATAGATGAACATATTATAGGCTAATTCTTAGCTCGTTTGTTCGTCTAATCCTTCTAATACTCAAATCCGATCATTCGCAAGAAATAGTTCGCCGTGCAGATCGAAATTGCCATGATCATATAACCTCTTTCGGTTTATGTTGCTCTTATATGATGATCTGAACTCTGAACATGTGTTATAAAAATGCAGGTTCATGTACATGTGGAGATCGATGAACCAATTCCACGAAGTTCAGAACGACATAGTCCAGCAGGTTCGGGGCCTCGTCAACCACACAAACAGAGGCGAGTCGACCTCTGATCTCCACAGGCAAGCAACGCGAGATCTTGAGTCCGCAGTTTCCTCATGGCATTCGAGTTTCTGCCGGCTTGTGAAATTCCAGAGGGACTTTGTCTGCTCCCTCCACGGCTGGTTCAAGCTCACCCTCCTCCCCCTCCACAAAGAAACGAGCAACGTTGCAACTGACCCTTCTCGAGTCTTTGCCTTCTGCGACGAGTGGAAGCTCGCCCTCGACCGGGTCCCAGACACCGTCGCATCCGAAGCCATCAAAAGCTTCATCAACGTCGTACACTCAATTACTTCAAAGCAAGGAGAAGAGATGAAAATCAAGAAAAGAACCGAAACCGCATCAAAGGAGCTAGAGAAGAAGGCTTCGTCCCTCAGAACCATCGAGAAGAAGTACTACCACTCCTACTCCATGGTCGGGATCGGGCTCCCTGAAGAATCCGGGCACGCCCTCGATGCTCGGGACCCACTCTCCGAGAAGAAGGCCGAGCTAGCAGCATGCCAGAGGCGGGTGGAGGACGAGATGATGAAGCACTCCAAGGCAGTGGAGGTGACGAGGGCCATAACGCTGAACAACATTCAGACGGGGCTGCCCGGAGTTTTCCAAGCCATGACCAGCTTCTCTGCCTTGATGACTGAAGCTCTTGAAAGTGTATGCACAAGATCTTACTCCATTTGAGGGTACTGATGCTTTCTTCTTCCTTTTTCCTCATGTTTTTTTGTTTAGGAAATAGAAAAGGAATTGGATATTTTTTGTTACTATATTGTTTTTGTGGGTTTTAATATGTGTATATTTGTTGGAATTTTGTAGTTTATTACTATCATCACCACTGCCATTTCCACCATGAGGAAATCTCTGTGTACAGAAAAACTGCTTGCCATTGTTGTATCAGAGCTTTCTTTCTTCCCTATCAATAAATCCATTACTCTCTCTCTCTCTCTCTCTCCTCTCTCTCTTTGTATTGCATGTGATGATTTTCAACCACCTCTATAAACAAAGAGAAAGAAAGAAAAGGGAAAGAGAAAACAATTTGGAAGTATGGATGCAAGAAAGGTTTGATTATTGTAAAAGTGCAGGTGCAGCAACAACTACAAGGAGAGTGAAGACAAGGAAAAGAAGAAGGGAGAAGAACAAGTGGGAAAGTGAAACATGCATGGAAAGATGGGCTATGTCAGAGTGCAGACTGCATGTTGGTTTGGTTTTGGATTTTGTCTTGCTCATAATCCGCCTACAAACTAGGGGATCATTATTGCCATTTACGAGAGACTAAAACTCCGAATTTTGATTTCGAAACTTAACATCCGGTCAGAGTTTCGAGGATATGCTCCTACATGCTCCGTATTAGTTACATATTTCATACCTATCTCAACTTATGAGAAAGAAAAAGTTTCTTCCAATAATAATAATAATAATAATAATAATAATATAATTTTTTCTTGGATCTCGAGCCTTAGCTTAGAGCCTGCGTGATCCGTTCTTTGTGTCGGTTTGAATCAAAAGACCAAAAGGGCAAAATTAAGTTTCCAACTAGAATCAAAAGTTTGACTAGGGTCCACTTAAAATCAAACTCATGGTATAATTTGTTAAAATGAAATTAAATTATTCATGTATATAAAACTTTACATAGGAATAACCTACCCAAAGTAATATTTTCTTGTGATCGCAATAATACGACTGTATAGATGTTTTACTATTAGATGTTTGACGAAATCTGCCTCGAGCTATTTGTTTAGAGATCCGACTTTTCAATTTCTATTATGCTTCGTAAATGTTAACCTTCCATGTATCATGGTCTCGTAAGTTCTCTCTGTTCCGGCCAAATTGAAAACCCGTAAAAATTGTGAACGGTTTACATAAACCTAAATAAAGGCGTGACAAGTTCCTTTCACCAAAACTCCTCAATAAACACAGCTCCTTTTTTCCGTGAATTCGGATTCTTAAAAACATCAAAAACATTGTCGTTATAGTGTCTGCCATTAATTCTTTATAATAAAAACAGATTATAATTTAAAAAAAAAAAAAAGTTACTCAATGATTAAAAAAGGAACAGATGTTAAGAATAACAGTAAAAAGAATCTACCGAGGGGGATGAATTTGGAACAAAAATTCAAATTTATTTCAGTCAATTCTGTACTATTTTTTCTATTTTATATGACATACCTGAAATATTGCTTTTTTGGGGTAGTCCAAAAATTGAGTTTTACTAATGGTACAATTTTATTTATTATTTTTTTGATGGAATTTCCTAAATTGCACCCACCATTTATCTATGCACAACCACATGCATATTGTATGCTGCATTTTGGAATAGTAAATAAATAATGCTGATGTGTGTGCGCATCGGCCAAACAGTTACGAGTTAAGTTTCGAGGTCAAAAGTCTCGAGATTAAATCTTTTGGGACATACTTACAAACCTGCATATCATTATTATTATTGGGCTAGGCTTTTGAAGTTGGTTGGGTCAACTAAAAGCCTGCTATCTCTTTTAGTGGATTTAAGAAGCCCAATTAGAAAGAGCCAAATTTTCATTTAACTTCAAGAAGAAATGAACTCTCCACTAAATCAATACTAATATTTCATCTGAACTACTTAATGAGTCCAATACGATTAATATATATGAGATATGAAATATTACGTACTATTGACTAACTAAGTGGGACGAGTAAAATTCGGAGCTTTTTCTTTTTTTCACATTCATTACACCAAAATTTTCATTTAAAAGTGTTAATGAAATAAAATATTAATTAGAATTGAATTAATATATTCGATTAGATGCTCAATAAGTACTTCGGTTAGCTGAAAACGACGACACCAACACCAATAAATAATAAATTAGATTTATTATCAACTTTTTTACTTTATTTAATTTTATAAAAAAAGAAAAAAAAAAGAAAAAGGGAATGTGGAGTCGACGAGTCAACCAGTGAAAGATGACTTGATTGTGAAAAAATAACGAGTTGGCCCTTTCAAGAGAATTCCGCAACTCACCACCGATCAAAGCCTACGCAACCGACATACTCTCTCTTTCTCTCTCTCTCTCTAACCGTTGCGAACATCCCCACCGACCTACCTCCTTTAATTCTCCGCCTCCGCCTCCGCCGCGCCGCAAGTATGACGGCGTTGGTGTCGGAGAAGATGATGGACCCCACCCCGATGCAGGCCCCCTCTCACAATCGGAATTCTTCCGAACAGCTTCCCAGCGACTCTCCGCGACTCTCACCTTCGCCGGAAGCACCCGATCGGACATCCTCCGCTCCGAGCCCTTTCAAGCAGCTCGATCATCAGGTAATTGTCGAATTTCAATTGTTATTCAACTTTGTAGTTGATATTGTATGGAAGTATTTTCAATTGTGATTTTGTTGGAGCATATTCGCTTCTAAATTTTAGTTAGGCTGTGTGTGTAGTGTAGATGAATTTGTTGAGTTTGTTTGTATTTGGAAGACGATCTTATTCAGTTATTAAACTTGCGATGGAGTATGGTTATAACTTAACTTCTGCAAATGTAATTGATTCACGATGAAGGTGGATGGAAGAGTTCTACTAGTAAAAGCAGGAGGATCAAATCAGTTGTCAGATTATTCTTTTGAATTTATTCGCCCTCCACTTTTCTGTTTGAAGGAAACACCTACTGTTTTCAGTGATTATAAATTGTGTTGATTAGCTTATGGCTAATTATTTATGTTTTACTACAGAGTCATTCGCCTACGAGAGAGGAAGAGTATCGGCAGCTGTTTCGTCTTCCACCTGATGAAGTAAGAAAATTCACTCGTCATATTAGTGTTAGTATTGTATGATTATATGCTTGCTTGAAAAACTTTATTGCCATATATGTTTGGTCTTGCTGGGGCTGTGTGGGATAAAAAATGATGACTGGTGTTTTAGCTGTATAGTGCAAAGTGCAAACTCATGTTGGAGTCGGTTTATTTATTTTCTTGCCATATTTTTTCACAGTTTTTTAGTTGGTAATTAAAAGGATTGGAGAAGTATATATATATGAAGAGAATAAAGGAACCACTTCTAGGTTCACTTTGTCTACCTTTTCATGAATGCTTCCTATATCATGTTAGTCTTGAAAATCTTCTTTTCTATATCATTGGATGAACCCTTGAAGTTAAATCAAATAGCCAATGAATATTTCATACTCTTTCAGATTTGGCTAGTTCTGATGGGGAGGACTTATCTTTTTGTGGAAATGCGTAAAAAATGAGTTTGTTGTGGGCTTTATTTATCAGGAGAAACAATTGGACAGAGAGGTGATAATTTCACAGAATTGTATGCCCCTTACTTATTGCTTATATTACTTATGGAGTTATGGGAACTATAAGTAACTTGTGGGAGGTTAAATCTCATAAGTGTAGTGGCAATATTTCACCATTTGTTGTCTACGGTTTAGGTCCCCAAAGAGGACTAATAAGTCTCACAGTAAATGTTCTATTGCATATAATTCGATGACTCATGAATCATGTTCAATAATCCGATGAGTATTATGATTCCTATCTATATTACTATTCAATAGTTCGATGAGTATTTTCCTGTTGTGAGGAGGAGCTGAATGGGTTTCTTTTGTTGAAGGCAAACCCAGATCAGGCCCCATCAGTTGCTTTTACTACTCAATTGTTAATTTTTTGCATTAGGTGTTGCAATCTCATATAAATTGGACTTTGCTTATCATTTATTTATAGCCATGTTACCCTTCCAGGTTCTCATCCAGGATTTTAACTGTGCCTTGCAAGAAAATTTTCTTCTTCAGGTAATTTTTAATATTATCTTTCCTGTTTTATCTTAGTCTTCTAAATATTCCATCTCAAGTTTTGCCTGCAAAAGTTTGATATTCTAAATAATCTTCAACGCTGTTCTTCAATGTACCTGAACCTACATCATTTTCTTCGAACCATCATATTCCACTTTATTGACAGATTTCTTGCACTTCCTTGCAGGGTCATATGTACCTTTTTGTCCACCATATTTGCTTTTATTCCAACCTATTTGGGTTCGAGACGAAGGTGTGCTCTTGGATTTATAAATAACTCCTTTTATCCTTAATTTTAAGTTTCGGTGCTGTCTGTGTTGTGGCTATACTGATTTATACACCGTTATATCAATACCGTCATACATTCAATGAACTCATGAACTTACCAATATTTTATGTAAATTATGTAAGATATTTTATGTAAATTATGTAAGAAAATGGAGTCATTCATGCTGTTGTTCTCGACTCATTTTTGATTCCTCGTACGATTAAGAAACACAATACAAACAAGCTTCATTTTTTTAAAAAAAAAATTATTTATTATTATTTGTTATCTAGATACTGAGGACATATGTGATTCCTTAAAGACAAATGTGATTCCTGACTACTTGATGCTCTTGGCAGTTTTTGATACTTTGCACACATGCTCTTTGTATATGTTCTCTTGACTCTTTGTATGTTGGTTGGCTTAAAATTTCAGAAAGTTATTCCATTTAGTGAAATCACAGCAGTACGAAGAGCAAAAGCAGTAGCTGTTTTTCCAACTGCTATAGAAATAATAGCCCATGGGAAGAAGGTATCTGTGCACTTTTGTACAGCTTTAGTGTTCAGGAAAACAATTATTTTTTGTATATAATTTTGGATTTGTTATATGTGCTTCTTTTTCCTGCAGTACTTCTTTACATCTTTTTTATTCCGTGACGAAGCTTATAAGCTTGTCCATGAAGGTTGGCTCCAGCATGGCTCTGGATCTAAGGCTATGGATCAGCAGGTGACTGAATGTTTTCACATTTAAACTTGTCATCTGTTCCAAACGTGAATTACTGCATGCTTGCTTTATTAAGTTTCATCGTAGTTTTTTATAGCTTTTGCTATTTTTTATGCATTTTCCCAGTTATCCATCTGCTCATTTATTTAATCCAGTTGATGTCATTTTGTGCATCTGAAAAAAATAGATTGACATTGGCATTGGCCATGGCATGATAGATGTTCTTAACTTGAGGCTGAGTTCGTTATACCATAGTCTTAAATAAAAATCTGATATTCCTGGATACATGAGAATTAACCAGCGAATGAGGATAACTGGGTTTTTTGGCATATGCTTATTATTGTTGTTTTATTGTCATCATATCATGTAACAGGAGCCGTTTTTGGTTTTCTGTACATGTGTGCATTTGTACATACACACATATGTCTCTGTGTGTTAGACAGATATGATTGAAGCTCAAAGAGGTTGATCTTGCTGGCACATATTATCATATTTATCATTTTTCATTCATAACTACTTTCGTAGACTTCATTTTGTTTGTTAATTTTGTGAATTGTCATCTCAAACGCATATTGTCTTAATCATATGCTAGAGTAGTATCTGTTGCTTCGTGGCCCCACATTTATTATTGCTCAAGGTTTCCACTGGATTTTACTTTTTTCGTATTTGTCCAACTTAGGACCCAAAGGCTGATGAAGTATGCAGCCATGAAAATGTCAGCTATATAGCTGAAGAATCAGATAGTGCCAGACAATCATTGGATGAGTCAGATGTCACTGGAAGGTATCTGTTCTTTTCTCGAGACTTCAGCTTATGTTTACTTGTTATGTCTTTAATGGAGTTCACTGATGTCCAAAATGCGGACCTAGTTAACTAAGATGCTTCTAAAATAAGGTGAGATGAGATTAACTAATTGTTTTTGTAGCTAACTTTTGAATATTTATTTTGCTTATACATTCTGATAATCTGCTGCAACAAGCTTGACTGTAATGGTTCATTCATTGTCTGATATCCGAGGGCTTCTGTTTCCATATGGCAACATATGAAACCTAGTCAGTAGAAATTCTGAAATGGAGTCTGCTTATGTTTCAGTGAAAAGGGTGAAATTAGTTCACATGTTTAGAATACATTTGGGAAAATTGAAGCAGCTCATAATTTGATGGGGATAATATTTGAGAAGTAAATGAATAGACTGATGAAATATTGGATTGAATTTCCAATGGTAGAGACTAGAGATAATCCAAGCCATTGATAACAAGTTGGGAAGCCTCAGAGATTGCAGGATGGGTTTCCTTTTAGAATTAGGGTATTTGGTATGAACTTATCTTTTCTTCTGCTCATATTGGCTTTATGTTCAACTATAGTATGCACATATTATTAAATGTAGTTCATCTGCATATATATCAGCCTAGTTGGTAGAAGTTTAATACCCCTTGAGATAAGAATGAGATTTTGGGAATGTAGTACACATCTCCTTATCAGAAGTCACCCAAAAACTCATAATATTAAACATGCAGTAATAGCTAACTCTTACCATGAGTGATTGGGTTGGCACTTGAACGTGCTTTGTATTGTTCTGTGCACAGTGATGTCTACCAACCCATATTTGAGGAATCCAAACATTTAGCTGATGGTGAATTTGAGATTATTCCAGCATCTTCAGTGATGGAACCTCGGGAAGAACCTAATGCACTGCCTGCTGGCCCTGCTCCTGTTATTGAGTGTTCATCATCAGGAAAATCTTCTACTTGGAAGCCGGAGCAGACTGATGCACCTGGAGGTTAGTTAATATCTTCTCCATTGTCCTGAGATATATTTATGGATCAATGTTTAGTTGGGTAGTTGTTAGATGCTATTTTGTATATCAAGATTTCTGAATTATGTAAATACATTGTTGCGATATTGCTCATTCTGCATTTTCGTGCTGCACCTTCAAGCCTTCTTTTATGTGCTTTTTCATTTTTGTTTTTTGCACTCATTCCATTTTATAACGATTTGTGTTTTTGTGATGCAGTTCCCGAAGGCTACACCAAAGTTGCAGACTCAAAGTTTCCGGTAGTTTAATTTTTATACTTGGGTAGCTGTTATCATGTTTGTATGGGACGTCATCTTGATCCTGGAGACTGGATTGGTCATGAGCAATCCAATTATGCATATTTTATTGTTTTTATTTTATATTTTGATGCAGATACGAGCAGAGGAGTTCTTTAATCTATTCTTCTCAGATGACAGTGTCAATTTTCATGAAGTATTTCATTCAAAGTGTGGTGATAAAGGTGATTGGCTGAAGGCATATGCTATGGCTTATTCTATCCTTATTTCCCTTCCTATGTTAGTTGTGGTCTTTATTAGGATAGTGTACTAACTTATTTTTACAGAGAACTTCAACAATAATTGTAAACTTTCTAAAATCACAACTTGAGTATTAACCTTTTTACAGGAAAATACAATGAAGTTCATAAAATATTGAAATTGCAAGTACCCTTTACTATCATCTAGTGAGTGGGTATTCTTAAGACATGTACTAATCTTAAAAGGTATTTGTACTAGTGTAAGGGTACATATTTAATTTGAAAAACATAATTTTGTCTTTTCTATATTACTAAATGTGTAAGCATCGAGGGTGATCATTGCAATTGACCCACATTCATATGTTATTAACCGCTGTGCTTGATGTGGTTTGCCATTTTCCCTGACAGATTTCAAGTGTTCAACATGGCATCCTCATGAAAAATTTGGGAATACGCGTGATGTATCATTTCAGCATCCAATTAAAATTTATTTTGGTATGCCTCTGTTGATTTTATTTTGGTATATCCTTCCTTGAGTGACACCCAGGTGCTTATTTTCTAACTATTATGCATGTAAGGGGCAAGATTTGGTAGCTGTCAAGAGGTGCAGAAATATAGAATTTATAGGAACAGGCAAGTTTTATCTTTCATAAGTAAAGCAATAATTTTTATGATGGTAATTACTATTGCTGAATGCCGATGCAGTTTGCTGTGATTGTATTGTGATTCTATTGTGTGATGTTACTTTTGATGCCATGCTTGGAACTACTCACTTCATTGAATAGAACTAAAGTTCTGAAGCATTTTTTTAGTACTGCTCTTTTACTTCCTTTACTTCCTGATGTTTTTATAGTTATCAAGGCTAATTTTCTGACTCTATTTTCCCGGATGCACATTTGGTGATAGATCTTACCTTACTTTAACAATATTGAGTTGGTTCTAACTTCTATGGCTTTTCACCAAGTCAAAGCCTGCCAATTTGGTGTACCTGAAACCCGCATCTTGCTTTTACTTGCAATGTCTTCCAAACTATTTTGCTTGGACTTGTGACAACTAAAATAAGGCCTTATCAGTTAAATTCTGAGTTTACCTATCCGCCAGGTCATACTCGGAAGATGTTCAAGTAAGCAATGATGAGAATATAGAATAGTTCATGGATCTCTTGCTGTAATCTCTTAATATGGTTCTTTCGGAAGTAGTCCAGCAGCATTCGTCTTTGGCCTCTTTTCTTTCATGTACCTTTGTATCTGAGAATGATTATTATGTTTACGAGAATCTATTTTCACAATTTCTTTGGTGTAAGTTCTTCCAGTCTTATTCTATAAGAATTGCAGTGGCCATTGCATGATGTTTGTTTGCTGGTAGATAGCATTCTCTAATCATCTCAATTTTATCATGCCAGTCATTTGATCATCGATACTTCCCAAACTATTGATGATGTACCTTACGGGGATTACTTCACTGTGGAGGTATTGATTTCTTAATGTTGAAACATTTGTAAATTTTGTTCAGAGACACCACATTTATTTTTCTAATGCTCGTCTCCATTTTAGTTACTCGAGGGAGGGGTTCTTACTTTGTGTACATCGTGATTGTTCTTATAAGGGACGCTGGGATCTCGAGGAACATGGAAACAATTGCACGTTGACGGTTTACACCAATGTGGCCTTTTCAAAGAAAACCATGTGGAAAGGTTTGCCTTCAAATAGTTTTCTTCTTTATACATTATGGGCAAAATTCTTGTCCATGCAGAAGAAAGAATAAAACTTTGACATGACACACTGGCTTCAGAATGATATTATATTGCATTCTCATACTTTAATCTAATTGTTATTGCTATTGCTATTGCATCCTAGCTAGATGCTACTACCATGAATCGTCCTTTCCCCACGCTCAAGTCTCGACTGAATTGGGGAGAGAACCTGCTAAAGAGAGTATTACTGATAGTTCAGATTCCTACCCAATAATACATGAGAAAACATTTCCGTACTTACTATGTGGTATATATACAGACACATATCACGAATAGGTAAAATATTCTAATGGATAAGATAATCAATATCAGGGAGGTAGATTCTTCTATTTAAAGCGGCGCCTTCACTATATCCATGTACATAAGGCTTCTCCTACGCTTTGATTCCACTCTGGCCTTCTGTTGCACTCTTATCTTGGCCCTTTTCCTTCCATGTTCAGACCTATGCTTGTCAATTGCTGACTTGGTGCTAATTTGCAGGGAAGATAGTTCAGTCTACAGTGGAAGAGTGCCGGGAAGCTTATGCAATATGGATAGACTTGGTATCTTCCTTTTCTTGAAGCAACTCTCTAGTTTCCTATTTTGCATTTCCTTGGGATACAATTTCCTGCAATGGTGCAAAAATGATTAACAGAGTGATTTAATTCAGGCACATGCAGTGTTGAAGCAGAAGAACTTGGAGAAAGAAGGTATTACCACTGTTGCTTAGAAGTCGACAATTCTAATAATATACTGTTGTTCTTATTTTATTGTACCAAAGTTAATCTTATTCACCGAATTAATTATGCTTCCTTGTCCCGAGTAGCTACTGACGTTACATACCTCGTTTAAATCATAGGGGTTTCTGCACTAAACATGCTTTCAAATACGCAAGCTCAAGCAGAAAAGCTAGCAACCAGTCAGCAGCGCCTGGCAGCTGAGGCAAGTGATGCGAGAATATCGACTTTACCTGATGTGAAGGATCAACGAGTCACTTATCTTCCACAAGAAGGTCCAAGCGAGGCATTGACTGGATCTCTATTTAGAAACACCGTTTCCAAATTCTACACTTCGATAAAACATATGAGCACTCCATCCCTACTCCTGGTCGTTACCATTGCTGTTATCCTCGTTTTAATGCAGGTAAACTTGCTTACTGATTACATCCTTGCTATTCATCTAGTGCGGATGCTATATTTCTGTACTCGTCAGAATACTCAACATCCGTTTGTTTTCCCTTGTACGACAGATGAGCATCCTCGTGTTACTAAGTAGACCGCAGCGTGTCCACGTGATATCTCAGGGAGGAGGCTGCATGAACGGCATTGAAAATCGAGGGGACGCACTTGCCTCGGTGAATAGGCGAATAAAGTACCTGAAGGAGGAGATGCATTTTGCAGAGACTTTGCTGGAGAAGATGCAAAATGAGCATGCTCAGCTCAAAGGAAAATTGAGAGAGTTAGAGTTGTTCAGAAACCAATAATTCTGAGAAGATTAAGGTGTGCTGTACATGTTGACATTCTTTCCTTTTTTAATACATTTAGTCAAAGTGTATTAATGGCGTGCTCTCATGAGTTTAATTGTAAATCTGTAAATGGACTCACTGACCATGGATTTCTCTCCTCTCTCTCTCTCTCTCTCTCTCTCTCTCACACACACACATTACATTAGGATTGTCAATGATGAGTGAAAGATAGATAGAATTTCTGAAGTGCACTCAAAGTTCAACTTTGTAGAGAGAGACATTGAATCTGAATGTTATCTGGATGTATAACAATATTTTTCTGTATTCGTTACAAAGTGTTCTTATTCTGTAAGTGTCGGTGTTCGGAATTAAGCTGATATCTGTTCGATCATAAGGGAATTTCCTACTATTTTATATCCCACACGCATATTCAAGAGATGCCTCAAGTTTGCCAGGACGGAAGAGGTAGAAAAGCCAGAAGATTTGATTGTGAGACGATAGCAATTAGCGTCGTCTCTCGCCGGCCCCTAAAATACGAAATTCTTCATTCTACTATTTATGGTAACCATTTTTACGACTTTTTGGTCCTTGCACGAAATCACTTCTCCTAAAAAGTAATGGTACCTTACCTATATATAGTAGCTATTATAGCCTATAGGTATGGCTATGGAGATTGCAGAAGGAAAAATCAAATGAGAGGAGGAGATTATGTGAAAAGTGAAAGTATATAGAATGTGAAGTGAGTAACACGTGTGGATAATTGGATATAGTAGTATGTAGCACACCATTTCCACTAGAGTAATGATTCCATGCGATAAGCCAAGATACACATCTTCTATCATATAAAATGATTAAAACGCACTTGTACCATCAACCGTCTATAAAAAGGCATAGTACAGTACTCTTCCCCAAAGATTCCGGAACCTATAAAAATATCGAAATCTCCGATACCGACAATTATTAATGTATTCACACCTGATACGACAATGTCTTATGTTTATGTGTCTACTTTAGATATTTTTTTTTTAATATATATACATTGCTAAGATTTAGGATTTGTTTTTATTATACTCATGGACTCTGAATTTTACAATTTAGTAGCGGAGCTAAAAATTAACAGTTGATCGAGCGAGATTATGCATGCGTAGGTTTACTAGAAGAGAATATAAATTAATTGGAGTTAAAATAAGGGTTTTTCCAAAAAAATTGTCCGTATGGGGTGTCCGGCCTTTGGCCTCCGCTCTTGCTCCAGTCGACATGACATTGTCACATTAACAATGACCGTAATAGTGGTGTCCACGACCCCACTGTGATGGGAGCAACAATGCTTCCGAAATATTTTCATTACTATAACTGGATTTATGGTTTTTGACATGTTATTAGCAAAAGATTCTAGGTATTGTATGTAAAACCTTGTTAGAGCACATAAAATATAATACTTATTTTACACGTACATGATAATAACATTATGTTATTTTCGGTAAATTAAATGATTGTGTAAAACTTGAAATATTAAGAAGTGAATTAAGCTTCGGAATTTCTTGTTCTTGTAGTAAAAGATGATAGACTTTATTTCTTTGGGGCTCACAATTCTCTTGAATTCTTCGATCAAAAGGCAAAATGCTATATATATGCATGGTTCAATGTATAGAGTTTGTGAAATTGTGTTTGAGTATAATCGTGGCACTCGTGGAATCCATGCAACAATATACAATTTTGCATGATTTACTTTTCCCTAGCTAATTTCCAAACTTCTATTAATTATATACTAGATTGTGTCACATATCATGGCCCCCATATATATTAAATTCATTTGTCTTCCTTATTAACTACGCATCACTTATTTTAAAATGAAGAAAAATACATATATTTTATTAATTATTATGCACATATAATTCCATTATTCATCGATTATCATATCGCTCTTTAAATTGATTCATTATGTCCAAATATAGATAAAATTTCGCATATGATCCCCGGTCTCTGAATTTATATTCCAATCGTGTACGTACTTAAGTCAAAACTACGTAGTTTAATTTTAATAGTTTAAGAGATTCTTGAATTTGTTGCAGTTAAATATATCAGAAAAAACTACATAGTTTTGACTTGAATAAACGATTAGAACACAAGTTTGAGGACATAGGATTTCGTCTGATAAAATTATACATGCAATTAACCCATTATAGTTTGATATTTCATGTAGAGCTTCATGTTACCAACTAATAACCTTTCTTTTCTACTACCAAAAAAAATAGCCTCCACTCTTCAATTAATGAGATAGGGCTTAGTTTGGGATCACATCAAAGCCAAAAATCTTGTGTTTTGGCTTGAGCTAGCTCCCATTCTAAAGAATGATGAATGTGTTGATGATGATCAATATCTACATATGCACACATCTATGAACCAATCAAATAGTGATTCAAGATTCTATCCACATAGCACTTGTTGCTTCTCCTCTTGTGCCCTCTCTAGAACCCTCTTCGCCGTTGCTCGTAACGGGCAATTCGAGCTCACGAAGTTGTCCACGAGATGTAGGTACGTCTTGAGATCGTGACACGTGGCTACGCTCCCGTTGCTTAGGTCGGGGCAGTCTCTACTGCTTAGCCTCAACTCCTCCCCGATTTCCGCGTACACCCATTGCGTCTCCTCCACGCGCTTTTGTAGCCAATTTAGCAGCCCTGCTGCCTTCTGCACGTCGTTATTTTTCAGCGACGTGCAGCTGCTGACTTCGTCCTCGTTGAGGACGAAGCCGGGCACTTTAGTTATGGGATCGTCAGAGTTGACTATTCTCAGAACTTTAGTGCCGCTCTTTTCTAGGAGGCTCCGGAAGCTCTTGTTTCCGACTCGCGGCCCACCGAACGACACGACGGTCACGAGCGGCGCGTGCTTGAACGTCGTCGCTATGTCGTGGGCCGTGAGCGTCGCTAGCGCCGCGCCGAGGCTGTGCCCCGTCACCGTGATGCTTAATGGCTCGTCGGCGTACTTCGTTAGGATCTTCTCGACCTCGTCGCGGATCGACTCCTGGAGGCTCTTCCGGGAGCCGTCGCTCGACGTGTAGAGGCTAAGGAACCCGCTCTGCACCATCGCCTCGCGGTCGCCGCCTCGCCCGCCCGCCATGTCATCGGGCAAGCCCGTCAAGTTGACCCGTAGGTTCTCGAGCCACTCGAGGCACGTGGCGGTGCCGCGATAGGCTATGACGACATCGCGACGGCCGAGGCGCGCGATCTCGTCCTTGTCATTGCACACCGCCACGTACCCGATCCAGCTGGAGCGGGCCGAGGCCCACTCCGGAACCCTCGGCCCGGCCCAGCTGGGGAGCTGGGCCCCGCACGTGGCGTGGAGGCTCCTCGTGACCTTGTACCCGCTCTCGCCCAACCCGCACTGGGACAGCATGGAGGTCTTGGAGAACTGACACGTGGCGTAGGTCGGAGATGACGTGTCGAAGTCGAAGCAGCGGTAGGCCGCCTCCACGAACTCGCCGTACCGGAGAATCTCGTGGCGGAGGTCGTCGTCGAGGGGGTCCAGCAACCCTTCCCAGTTCTTGATCCCTTGGAATTCCATCCATTTCTCTCGAACCTTCTTGGCCCTCGACACCAGAGACTCGCCGGAAATGGAGATGTTTCCTTTGGGGTTCCATGAATTCACGTTCTTGATCTTCAAACTGTATTTCTGCGGCTCTGATCGAGTCGAGCTCATCATCACCGCATGCAGACTGGACTGCCGTCCAATCCCAGAGGCAAGATTCATAGTGTTTGTTTGTATACGCACAACTGTTATGTGTCTGCAATACTTATTTAATTCTCTAGAGAGAGAGAGAGAGAGAGAGAGAGAGAGAGAGAGAGAGGGAGAGGGAGAGAGAGAGATGTTACAGTTATGTGATTGTTGTTTTGGTGGGCGAGAGTAAATTTATAGTGGGAATAAAGGGGGGTTTGGTTTGGTTTGGTTTGTCTTGTGCTGGTGTTTAGAGAGAGAGAGAGTGAGAAGGGGGGAGGAAGGAGAGGAGATTAGCTGCTGAAAAGGGAAACTGGGGTTGGGTTTTCAAAGTTGAGTGATTTTCTTCTTTTTTTTTTTTTTTTTTATTGTGGGGACACTCACACGTATAATAAAAACTATAGAGTTGATAAAAAAAATAAGAGAGTTGAAAAACGTTTTATGATTGGGATTCTGCCTACGCGTCATCCCATTTTTATTTTCTTGTGACCAAATTTGTATTAAAATAGGACCCACCAGATACCATGCAACTGCATCAAAAATAATCGATTCTCTAAAAGTCTGGAACTCACCACTTTTTCACGTCGTACATCATTTCCGTAATGTTTATACCAGAAGAAAGTAAACGCTTTGAATGGTTCAGACAGAGCCATTTCGTTTCGGGATCTATGAATGCGTTGCGACGGTTGCGTTTAGACCTAGTAATGTAAATGGGGAATTGAAGCGTCCCAAGTGAAGTGAACATCATAGTACTCAAATGACATACATATGTAAGTTCTCCGTCCAAATAATTCCAAATATAAATTGTAGTCAACCCAAGAAGGTCAACATCAAGTGTGGAGTGGTAGTGGACTTCTTAGGGTTTGACTGAGGGCCCCACCCAATCATCATAGTAGTATTTTTTTTACTATTTTCCGTCCATATAAAGACACACATTCCTCCACGTGCGCCTCACGCACGCGTCATCACTCGCATTTCACTTCTTCAATTCTTTGTTTTTTTTTGTTAATTTTGTATTTGTTTAATAATAAAGGGTCGTATAGTGTTGAATTCTTTGGACTGCATGTACTAGTTTGCGATCGGTAATTCGAGTCACCTTGATTGCGTATCTGTCATAACTTGTGAATAAATTAAAAAAGGAAAACAATGTGGAAATCGCCAAATTTTCATGATCGTGATATACTAATCTAGTGCCCTATAATTATCTTTCACTAGCTTGCATGCATACACGTGATGGCTCCCCATTGGAATTGATGTGGTACTATATTAGAATTCCACATCAATGTTGTTATAGTTCATATTCACATTCACATTACTTGACTTATGTCACTCACACATGCGTCTACTCCCTCCGTTCCGTCCCGTTTGATGTGTTACATATATTCAAGAAGCACATTAAATTGAATGCACTGGAGGAAGTATTAATTAGTTCATACAGTTAGATTCGACAACCGATTAATGAGGGAAATACATGTTTCAAAGCTATGATGTACTATGGCTCTAGACTATTTGAAGTTAGGTTGAAAATTTTGCTTATTTATCAATTATTGATGACTCTAATCTACCTCTACTACCTCGAAATTGTAGAATGGGGCTTGATTAACTAGGTTTAGCCCATAGATGGTTCGGTTTTAAACCACGATTAAATACTCTAACACGCCAATGATCACCTATATTGTTCGAAATATATAAACGTGTCCGACTGATAACAAGATGAGGTCATACGACATACATCATCCTATGGAATAGGGAAAATATGGGTCATCGTTTCATTTTTGTATAATATACGATTCAGATTAACAAGATTCAACGAGTAATGAGTATAATAATAATATCCCTAAAGGGGAGGGTTCTAAACTAATGAAGTGAGGGATTTAAAAAAGGTGTAGAGCATCCAAGGAATTACTTTTCACAAACTTTAATTTAGGAACTATTCCATACTTAAATTAATTAATTAATTAGGTGCCGCCAAAAAGCATCTTTTAATTCAAGTAGCAACCAATTATATCATTAGTTTTTAACAATATGGAAAAAACTAAAGTAGAAGAAAAGAAAAAGACTTCTTTTGGGATTTGTTTAATTTAATTAATGTGTGTTAACAAAACTATTTAATTAACATTAGATTAGAGTTTGAAGCTTTACGACATAAATTTTAAACGTTGCATTATAGGGGTCTCGAACTCGAGACCTTTCAGGTCCGATACATTAATCTTTACCTCATATCGCTAGGCCACACGCACACAAACCTTTCAATTTTGGTGATTTAATTATAGTCAATATTTGGAATTTCATAAAGCCTATATATACCTTATGGCTGCTGAATTTTCTCCATTAAAGCTCGGAAATATTTAGCTAGGTTCAGAGTATTTGGATGCAAAAAATCATTTATTTTAATTTTTTTCTTTATAGTTTTGGAGTGTGGAATTTCTTTGTGGAATTGGCCAACTAATTTTCTTTTGAATCCACCGTCCAATTCCATTTAGATTTTTATTCAATCTTCTCTTTAATTTTCTTAATACAATTTGACGATTATTTAGAATATTAGGAAATGTTCTCTGATGAAGTTTCTGAGATGGCGATTATCAAGATATTTAACTTTAGCATAATGAATATAGTAATCTGATAATGAAAATTAAATAAATAAAATCCGGTAATGATTTACAGAATATGCTTAATTCTCCACAATTAATGTACTTTTACTCTTTATAATTTATTAATAAATCCAACGCCGTCAATTTTTATTTTATTTACTTTATAGTCCAAAAAAAACCCCCTAATTTGGCACCTTTGATTGCAATTTATTAGAGATGTCAAATTTGGCCCGAAAAAGCCCGGCCCGACGGGTAGTCTCAGCCTGCCAGTAGTATGAGCGGGCTTGGGCTATGACATTGGAGGCCCGTTGAAATTTTGGGCTGGCCCGACCCGGCCTAGGACACTCAAAAGCCCGATAGGCTTGGGCGGCCCGGTCAGCCCGATCATTTTTACACTATAAATTTCTCATGGGTCGGGTTTGGCCCGTTTGGGCATTAATTTTAGTGGCCCGATGAAATCTTGGGCCGGCCCGACCCGACCTGACTTTCCCCTTGAGCCTGATGGGCTTGGGCTCGGGCCGGCCCGACCCGAGCGTTTGACATCTCTACAATTTATCAATCAAGATACATATTGCGTGGCGTGCGCATAAATTAAGTAGACATTGAGATGATAACTACTTGCTAATTAGATTTCTAAGCCTAATTCAAACTTCAAATTAACTAAGCAATGCACATTGTGGGCTGTATATAAAAAAACGATCATCTATCCACCTCGGGCCAGCTTTATCGTTATGGTAGTTCCACTTCCACATACGCGGCTAAGAATTCGTAGGGTTCATTTTTCATTTTAGTAAAATTCGAACATTTAACGAATCTTTAATTTTTAAGATCGATTTTTATATAACAAATTATTAACTTAATATCGACTTGATAATGCCACATCAGTGACGAACTGTCAGGCACACGGGTGGGTCGGGGTAGTCCTCTACTTTGGGCGCCAATTATAGAAACCACATATCGTTATCGAACAAATCAAGTGTATTGGATAAAATCAAGCTCTTATATTATATGATATCCTCGATTAGTGATGTAATAGATAGATGTTGCTTTATTTTATTTTAAGATCTAAACTCAATCCTATTAACTAAAATCAAGATTGCCAAAAGAAATCCAATCACTATCCTCGTATATATTCCGATGGCTATACCACAAAAAGTACTACCTCCTATTTTTTATAATAGTCATTTTACCAAATTTCACACATATTAAGAAAAACAAATTTTGGCTAAAATAACCTTATTTAATGAAGATTATATTTGAATGACATACCTTTATTTTGGTGGAGAATCAAAAAATATAAAACAACTTTGAATAATTAATAAGGGTAATGTTGGTATAAATTTTCAAAATGACAATTAATTTACAAATAGTCAAAATCATAGAATGCCTATTATTAAAAATAGGAGGGAGTACCTTTTTTTCATTGAGAAAGAGCCTCGAAGTTTGTAATTCAAAACTAACTAAATTAACAAAATAAATTCACTTTTAAAGCAAAGGGTATATGGAATTAGTAGTAGTTAATTAATAACTATCTTAGCGTTAATAAATTGTCCAAAATGTTAATTGATTCGTATAAAATTATGTACTACTCCCTCCTATTTTTAATAATAGGCATTTTAAAATTTTGACTATTTGTAAAATAATTGTCACTTTGAAGATTTATACCAATATTGCCCATATTTATTATTCAAAAGTCTTTTATATTCTTTGACTTTATTAATGTCACTTATTACTCCATCTTCTTTATATTTTCACAGCAACTCCAAAACTTTGCAGAAAAAAAAAAAAATAGATTGAAATGCGAAAAGAATAGGTACGTGTAATCCTTGCACTTTGCCTATGTATGCAAGCTTCTCTCTCTATTTTCTTTACCTTTTTTTTCCTTTTCTCATGTTGCATGCGATAGATGATGATTTTTCAACTTCAGATGAAGAAGAAGTCAAATGAATTCTGTAAAAAAATTGGCTCCAAATTTAAGCTTTTATTTTACATGAAGAAGTATAAAATTTGAGAAGAGAATTAGATAGACGTAATTCTTCACCAATTCTTCACCAAAATCAAGATAATGCCATTAAGATATAATCTTCATTAAATAAGGTTATTCTAGGCAAAAAAAAATTTTCTTAATATGTGTGAAATAAGGTAAAATGACTATTATAAAAAATAGGAGGGAGTATAATATATTTATATCAAGGTTCATGAATTAATCCGAAAGAAATGTCAAGTGTTGACGCTTTCTTTATTAATTCCCTAGAGAATAAAATCGAATTTGGTATACAAAGATTGACTTGATTACTTAGGTTAAGTTCCCCCCCTCTCTCTCTAAATATATATGGGGAATATTTATACCAAAGTTGACTCAACAAAATTAATTGACCTAATTCTTCTCCATTTCAATTCAAGACTATTATAATTATTCTCTTCTACTTAATTATGTAAACCTATATTACAATAATTACTTAGGAATAATTAGTTAAATTGTGTCAACAAAAAATGAGGAAAATGGTCATTTGATTTTGTAATGTGTAACGTAACTAACGTTAATTCTTTTTCTTTTTTTCTTTTTTAATAAATGTAAAAGAAGTGGAGGGGGCCCTTGAATTTTCTGGGCGGCTTGAGTGGATTTAGTCTGGATGTGATGGAATTTTGGTAGAGAATGATTACTTCATCTTCTTCTTTTCTTTCCTTTTTTTCCCCAGAATTGCTACTGAGAAACGTCGTTTCATGTACAGTTGAAAAGTACCTTGATCAAAACTTTATAATCAAAAAGAAAAGAAGAGGGAGAGAGAGAGAGAAGATGAAGTTGATTTTTATTGGCAAATTTTAGTTCCGATTTGATTTTACAATTTCCAACTAATTCGGTGATCATTACTCGCTTCTGAAGTAAAAAATTATATACTATTCTCTATTTTCTTTTATTCAAAACGAATCTATTAAAATAATAATGAGACGTACGTAATCGGGTATCCACTTTCTTTACATGCAAAATTTATTGGCAGGACGACACTAAAAGAAAGACGGAAAGAGTATCTTTCACAAGATTATAACTATGACTTGTAAAAGTGAACAGAGTTGTAGTGGTAAATTGAAACAAGAGAACGGTTTGAAGCTTGAAGTTTGAATAGGGAAATTAAAAGGAGTGATGCTATTTGGCCATAATGTGGCCGGCCATAATTCAACTTTTTTTATTTTTTTTAGTATCAAATAATTTATATATTTATGCCAAACTTTTTTAGATTATAAAAAACTTAAAATGTGATACTCCATATTTTTTACATATTTTTTACGTATTTTTTAAAATTAATCCTTTAATTATTTGATAATTTTTATTATTTTAAAGGATTTATTACCTTTTTATCTAGAAAAAAAGAGAAAAATTTGTAATTTTGGGGGAAAAAATATTTTTAAATTAAAATATTAAACTAATAAATTATAGTTATTACTTATTATTTTTAAAATTACGTATATTATGAAAAATGTCGTTGTGTGGCCGGCCACATTATGGCCAAATAGCATTATTGAATTAAAAGTGTCAAGTTTTCATCTTTCCAAAGTTTGAAAAATGATTAGGTTTTATTGCAGCTAAATTAAAAACTTTTGAAAGGTTTATGAAGTGGACAAAAGAGAGCAAAGTTTGGCAAAGATTTTGTGCCTAAGAGCAACGTATTTTGACAAAGTTTTGTGAAATCAAATTTTGCATTTGACCTTTGAATTTTTAATTAGTAGAGAAGTAAAAAGGAAGGAGAAAATAATCAAAGTCTTGAATATAGATAAAGTGAAACATTGAACTAGTATTTTAACTTTGAAGAAGGTCATACAAATTTAATAATCAAGACTTCTTCTCGTCTCATTTCATTTGACCCGTTTATACCAATCTCGGATTTTCGTTGCGGGAAATCGCGCATAAGATATATTTTTTAAAAAAAATTTAAAACACCATGCCAAACTGGGCCCACATTAAATATTTTGGGCTAAAAGTGGTTGAAGCACTTGCAATTGAAATATGGACTTGACCCATGATTCGATTTTATTTTTATCTGGGGCCCAATATTAGGAAAAATACTTGAGCCCAATAGATAATAATTGTAGTTTTATTTGTTTATTGTTAGAATATTTTATTAGTTTAAATAAAATTGTATAAACATTATTATGAATTTGAGTGGTTTAATTCTGTTTTAATTCTTGGAAATAAACTATTGTGAAATTATAGTAGTTGTGAGTCGATATCTTTAAAAAAAAATACACATAAATAATGGCTTTTGTAGTGATTAATAATTTAATATTAACTAGCTTTTGCCCCGTGCGATGCACGGAAAGTAATATTCTAAACTAATTAATTTTTGACATACCAACCCATATTGTCAAAAAAAATTCACCAATTTTCATATCAAATTTCGTATCATGTTGCTATTATATAGTCTGATCTAAACCCTAAACTCATAGTATATTCTGAGTCACGGGGCTTCCCCTTTTTCCCCGTGCGATGCACGGGATGTGCAATATTCATTCCTTTATTAATATAATAAAATGTAGTATACGTTTCTGTATTTTATTTTTATTTATTAACAAAACAATAATATTTCTGATCTACGCATAACAATGCGTTAAAAATTCATACTAATACTTAATCTAATCTTGATAGCCAAACACACCATATTGTAAATTTTATATTGTGAATCTAATATAGTACCTTGTAGGTGGGTAGATAAATTCTTGCAAGATTAATAATGCGGTGAATTTTGGAGAAATTATTACGTGAGTGTAAATGTACTATACTCACCCCTCACTTATGTTAATATAATAATCACATGTGAAAGGTGAGTGTAATACACTCACACTCATCTAAGAAAAAAACGTGAAATTTGTTGCAAAGCATAAATATATCTTTATATTTTCTTTCTATAAAAATTTTTAATACGTGAAAAAAAAATGATAAACGGAGAAAAAGAGTTAGAGGGACTGGCCACAACTTAGATCTAAAAGAAAATCAGTAGTGTGCATATATTGGAACAACCAAATTAAAATAATTAGCTTACTCCCGCTTGACGGATGAGATCTTATGTCCCCAAATTGATGTATCAATGGTGTACCATACGTCAAATTAGGAAGTTTTGAATTCTCTCTCTTAGTTGTCATTTTAATTTTGGTTATTAATTAGTGTATGTCAAAACTTCCTAATTTTATATTGGTACACCATTGGTACACCAATTTGGGGACAGAGGATCCCATCTGCTTGAACCATGTAAATTTGGATGCAACATAATTACACATTTAATTCTCAAATCTCGTGTATTAATAACACAAAAAAAAATAATGACTAATTTTAAAATTTAAATTAAAGACTGTTGGGCTCCTAAGCATTATAGGCACGCACTCCTAAAGGTACAAAATCAATTACTTTAAATTGGTTTTGCAAATAATGATGACATTAAAAATAAAAATAAATAATGCAATAAAATAATATATATGAAAAATGGGCGGGAAAACTCATTGAGCTCATGTTTTCTGTTATTATATACTCCCTCTGTCCCATGACAATTGTCCACTAGGAAAGTGGCACAATAACCAATGCCACAAGGGATAGGGGATTTTATATTATATTGGTTGTGAGAGTGGAATATTTCCACTTTAGGCAAGTGGACAATTAAATGGGACGTCCCAATAAAGCAACATGGACAATTGCCACGGGACGGAGGGAGTATATAATAGATACTTTCTTAATTTATTTTAGGTTATACCCCCTCTGTTTATCTAAATTTGGCCCCTTTTCGTATACATTATATCTCAAATTTCGAACATATAAGGGACAAATGAATATAAACGGAGGGAGTATATACGTGTCGCAAGTATGATATCATCCTAGCCACTGGCGACTCCAGCGTGGGGTAATGGGGGTACAGCTGTACCCCAAAAAAAATAAAAATTACGACTAGTATTTTTCGCTCTTCTCATCGAATATTGTTCGTTTTTATACCTATGTCTCATATATATTTAAGAAACGCCCACTACTCAGTCATATGGAAGAAGTAAATATTTATTTTTGCTCATTAAGTTGGTATTGATTCTTCCGATTGCTACTGCAAGTGTCGAGAGAGAAATTTTCGAAATAACCTAATGGTATATAATTTTTTTCACACCCCCGATTTATAATTTCTGGAGTCGCTACTGAATTCCTAGCTACATATATCCGTACGTACCTAACATCGCCCATCACAATCCTTTTCTTTTAAGTTCATGAGTTGTTATCATTTAACAATGATTTTTTGGTATTGTATATCGATTTTTTGCGCAAGAAAGTCTTTGATTAGGACTACTATTTGACGCTTCATGATTTCAAGAAATTGAGAAATATATGTACAAATTAGGTTATTCATGATAAATAAATCTTTTTAGCAAATGTTAGGAAAGCCTAATTAATATGACTTTACAAGTCTTAAAATGTGAATCGGGTGTTATTTCTAAATATAACCAGTTTCAAGTTAGGGTTGACACCAATCACTGGATCCACCTACGAAAGTCCACTTTCTAACAAACCTTTAAAATCAAACATCTTTACATTTTTATCATCATCATCGCTTTTTCTACCCACTGTGGATACGATTATACACCTACAACTGAGTAGAAATCGGAATCAGATTCTTTTGACCGAGTCGAAAGAGAATAAAAGAGTGAACCATATCCATGTAACCAAACTCGATTATATGCACGTACATGTACATACATATATACACTAAAATAGGTAGATAAACAAAGGTTCACACTAAATCATATATGATCCACGATATTTTTGGTTTCACATTGACATTACTACTTTATCAATAAATTATAATATTTTTTCAATATGACTATATTTATATAGACCATAATCTAAAATAATTATAATAGAATTTAGGTCAAAGTTTGCGCCTTAAATATGGCCTTTTTTGGGGTTCACGATTGGGACTTGCCTCTAATTATTTCCTTTTGGGTGGTGTGGTGTGGCCATAATTAAATTACTTTATATTATATTTCGATAGTCAATTATACATATTATATAGTAATATACTAGTATAACTTTATTATGAAAGAAATTGCAGCCGCAATTTGAAACATGCATGTTAGAGAGGAAGCATTATCAGGGTTGTCTTTCTCAGAGGGGGCTGTTTCAGATCCGCCAAATCCACCTAAATTCGTCATAAAAAACGGACCGGACGTAATCAGACGAGACGGAAGGAATATGTAATAGTGCTACGTGGAGAATGGTGACAAGATATCGATGTGGAGGGGGGAGAAAAAAAATGAGAAAAAATGGAATATGATAAGAATTGAGGGTGACATCTGATTCTTTGATAGTTACGGTGGATTTAATTTGTTCAATTGATTAATTATGCAATTTTGACCACCGACCTGGACCACGTAAGCACTTATTTCTTTGTGGCTAACTAATTTAATTTGATTTGTTAGTTTGGCTAAATGAGTTTCTATATATGTTTGATTATTGCGTTCAAACAATGTTAATCATACGGTTTAATTATGAGTTACGAGTATGCAACGTGGATTCGATCTTTATTTTCATCGGATCAGTGATTCTAATATAACTGAGTTCTTGAAGGTGTCGGTTCTCGGTCGTTGTTGAGAGGACGTGCAGTCACCAGTTTAATTACGAGGCATAGCTATATCCTTTAGCTATGAGACACTCAAAATTTATACAACTTGTGAAATTTTACATCTCGTATTATTTATTTTACATTCGATGGGATATTATTCGTCTGCTATTAATTGGGCCACTTTCTCCCACTCCTCGCCAACTCGATTTTACATCTATGTACCTACCTACGTACGTACTATATAATTAATTAACCCAACTATTCCAATATCATTTATCAGTGTGAAAGGGCAAGCCAATTTGAATAAATTTGCATAAATTAATTACTCCCACATTAATTTCAGATTTAATTTGGTGTAACAAACTAACTTTTCACTTTTAATTTATGTTGAAATTAGTCTGAAAAAAACTCGCATTGGCGGGAGACAATCCATCCAATTTCTTAAAATGTAAGCTGTTTTTTTTTTTTTAATTATTTAATGCCTTCACAAACAATTTTCTTCACATTTTCACAATATTTTAGTACAAATGTTAGTATATTAATTACTTGAACTATTGAATTTCTTTTTTTCTGATTGTATAAATATACCTTTAAATTAGTTAAGTGATCGAAATTGAAGTTTAAAGTAAGATAATACGTGTTTATTTTGCTGAATCAAAGGATTAAAATATATTTAATTTGTCACCACAAAAAAATCACTAATTAAGTAACACACTAGTAGTGAAAACCTAAGGTACGAGAAGTTTTCTAACCTTAGTACTTATAGTAAAAGTAAAACTCAACCAACATGTGTCTGTGTGAAGCCCAACATGATTAAGTTTCGAGACTAAAGGTCCCGAATTTGAGTCATTTATTGTGCGACACTATATATAATACGTACGTACATATTACAATAAAATCGATAAGTTTCCCATCCATTTAAACTAATTGATTTCGGATATGAAAATCGGGACAAGCGATCCCGTCCCTCACATTTTTCATCCGCAAATGATTACCACGAGTTAAGTAAAATTTCAAAATCCGACGCATATATATCTGATTGATGTAGAGTACATAGTACATACTACTACTTTTAATATGCTTTTAACTCGTGACAATTATCCGTTCGGTGCAATAAGAGATGCAGTACACTTAAACCCAATCGAGAATCCAAAAAATTTCGATTATTTCATCATCCTATTTTACAATAATTATCAATGGATGCGACATATAATATCACACACCAAAATAAAATGTATGGTCATTAATTATTTACATATGAAAAAAAGAATTAAAAATGGGACGGTGGTGTTTGAACTGGGCTATCAAACCCTAGAAAAACGGGTTTGGACGGCGGCCCGGTTTGACGGCAGCTGTCCTGAACCGGCCGGCCGGTCGGTGGAGAAGACTACTCTTAATTTCTCTACCACCTTTTTCTAGTAATCATTGTAACCATTTTTCCCCCTTTCTTTTCCCAAATAAAACAAATTCTTACTTTTTCCAGTACCGTCCATTATTTTATTTTTATTTTTATTAATAATAATAATAATAATAATAATAATAATAATAATAATAATAATAATAATAATAATAATAATAATAATAATAATAAATTAAATTAAACTCTAGCTAGTGTGAAATTAATTACTTTATTTTTTACCAACCCTAGAAATTAAAATATACAAATACTTAGACAAAACCTCTAATCTTGTTCTCTCCCACACGTAGATAGTCAAATTTAGAAATTCCGATTATGGAATTTTCACTATTTATTCATTCTCTTTTGTACAATAAATTCACTACTCCACGTTAACTAGTGGAAAATGTGTCACGCACGCCTTTACAATTTTTGGGACATCTATTTATACACAACTACGTTAATCGGTTAAGTCGTATACTTATCAATCGTGTACCGAAATCCGATGTTCGTAGATTTGCACGTACTCTAGTGTAATTGTCGATGCGGGAGCGCCGGATTGGTAAGTACCTACCTTCTAGGGTTAAAAAAAATTTAATGGTCGGTAAAAAAAAAAAAAATTAGTTACTGAGGTGATGGGGTTTTCTTCATCATTCGTCGCGCGGTGGCGCGGAAGGGGCAGTTGGAGCTGACGAAGCCGTTGACGAGGTGGAGGTACGTCTTGAGCTCGTGGCACGCGGCGATGTTGATGCCGGTGAGGCCGGGGGCGTCGCGGCTGCTGAGGCGGAGCTCGCAGCCGACGTCGGCGTAGACCCATTGCGTGTCCTCGACCAGCTTCTGCAGCCACCCGGCGGCGGCCGCCGTGTAGCCGCCGGAGAAGCTCTCGTTGTTGTCGATGACGAAGCCGGGGACCTTGGTGATGACGTCGTCGGAGTTGACGATGCGGAGGACCTTCGTCCCTTGCTCCTCGAGGCGGCACCGGAAGCTCCAGTTCCCCACGCGCGGCCCGGCGAAGGAGATCACCGTCACGAGCGGCGCGTGCTTGAACGTCCTCTTGATGTCGTAGGCGGCGAGCGTCGCCAGCGCCGCCCCGAGCGAGTGGCCGGTGATCGTCAGGCTCAGCGGCTCGTCGCCGTACTTTTCCAAAACCCTAGAAATCTCCTCCCTCACTTGGCTCTGCAGGCTCGGCTTGTTGCCGGCGGCGGAGGTGTACAAGCTCAGGAAACCGCTCTCCACCATCGGCCCGGAGTCGCAGTCGCAGTCGGAGACGTCGGAGTCGAAAACGCCTTCGTTTTTGAGAGGGGTTAGCGTCGCCCTCATGTTCTCCAGCCACTCGAGGCCGGTGGCGGTGCCGCGCAGCGCGATGACGACGTCGCGGCGGCCGAGGCGGGAAATCTCCCTCCGGTCGTTGCAAACGGCGACGTATCCGATCCAGCTGGACTGCATGGCCATCCAATTCGGGCCCTTCTCGGCCCAGCCCGGCAGCTGGATCCCAGACGTCGCCGTCAAATTCTTCGTCACGCGGTATCCGGTTGCCGGAAAGCCAGATTCCGGCAATAGCTTCGACTTCGAGAAGCGGCAGGAGGCGTAAGAGGCGGAGGAAAGGTCGAAGTCGCAGGAACGGTAAGCCGCCTCGACAAAGTGTCCGTATCGAATGATCTCCCGGCGGAGCGTGTCGTCGAGGGGGTCGAGCAACCCCTCCCAATTCTCCACCCCTTGGTAGTCCTCCCACCGCTGGTTCAGCTTCGGAGGCGGCGGAGGCGGGGACGACGGCGGAGGTGCGAGGAAGGACCAGTTGTCGAGCTTGAGGTTGTGTAAGGTGGTGGGGGTTTGGGGCTTCATGGTGACGGTGGCGGCGGCGACGTCGTTTTGGAATGTGGGAGTGGCTAGTCGGCTGCATGGCCGTACACATTTTGAAGCTGCGAAGTTCATAATGTTGGTGGAGCTTTGAATTGATCAAGCTCTCTCTCTCTCTCTCTCTCTCTCTAAGGAAGGAGGAAATGTATGACTTTGGTTGCACTAATAAGTGTGCATGGATTTGAGGTTTATATAGAAGGAGTGTAGAATAAAGGGTGCATGTGGACTAAATATACATGCATGGGTCAACATCATTAATTTTGGTGGAAATTAAAGACTACTATTATACATAAAGTCACACTTCCATATACATAACAATAAATATTAATTACTCACCAACTAACTATATATATATAACTGTTTTTATTACTTTAACCACCCTCACAACTGATCGACTCCAACTAACTCCTGATTAAATCGACTCCAACTAACTCCTGATTAAATAGACAGTTCGTTGTATTTCGTAACGAGACGCTAGAAACGTGACAATGTGACGAGTAGAATGAAAATGTATGTATGTTTCATATATGATATACCTATACAACGTTAAGTTTGTGTATTGAGAGAGAGAGAGAGAGGTACGGTTGGTAGGGACAAAATAAAAGGAAGTGTATAACCGGAAAAACAGAAACTGCTTCTACTTCCAAGGCAGAATGGGAGTGGGCCCATTTTTCATCAACGGCCCATATTCACTCTAGTGGACGGAGAAACGTTGACCCAACATTATATTTACTGCCACGTCACCTACTCTATTTATTTATGTAAAAAAAATTTTTTAGCTTACATGTGGAATCTATTACATTGTAAGCACGGTACAACTTATATACATGAGAACATGACTCCACACGTAGATGGGAACACTACACCACTAGATATATATGTGGAACTATACCACACACAAGGGTGTAATTGTAGTAAATCTTTTATTTATTTAAAGTGGAGTGGGATGCGTACGAGATTGAAATGTACCTCGTATTATTATGTGTGGGGCATTACTTTATTTTGTTTCTAAATTTTTTGTAATTTACGACACGGAATATTTAGTTTTGGTAATTAAAGTTTCTTCTTTTCTATTTTTTTTAAATTTTAAAAATAAAGTTAAATATGAAGATTGTTTCCTATCTCAACAATAAATAGTTGTACTAGTATTTTTGTTACTTTATTATGTGTGAAGAAAGTCTACCTATTGAATTTGTATTTCAAAGTCAAATAATTAAATTATTTAAAAGATAATAAAATTATTTATATCTAAGTAATGCCACACTTAACAACAATTAATTAGCTGAAAAAAATTAAAATATAGAATATAATTAATTATATTCCAAAATTAATTTAGGGTATGGATTATCGTTTAAATTAGGTATCGATCTTTTCATTGTTTGTATACGTGCTCAAACCTTATCATATTATTATATATAGTAAATTATCTCTGTTCATTTTATTTTATTAATGTTGAGAAACACACAATATTATAAGAATTTATCAAGATTTAATCAATGGAGGAAGATAAATTGTGGAATTTAATACAATAAATTTTATATTAAGGGCACGAGGGAGGTTGGGTCTAACATGGTAAAACATGCCCTTTTAGAGCACTCCCAAAATTACTTTACAAAAAGAGAGCAAATTATAAATCAATTTAACGATTTTTTATTTATACATAATGCAAATTGCACGCCACCAATTTTGCATGTGACCTTTGGCAAAATTTGTTCTATTGTCGAGGTCCCATTATTTTGTATTATTTCCCCCCTAAATACTATGTTTCAACGCTTCTAAATCAATCCTTTACCCCATGCAATCACCATATTTGAGTTATATTCGATTAAAAGAATTTGAAATGTGTGATCGCTTTTTACAATTATTGAGAAAGTAGTGGCCTAGTTGCATGTTCAACAATTTGTCACCATGCTAGGTTAAACTGTTCGAAACCGATTCTCTATTATACAGCCAGATAATCGTTAAAAAAACATTTCCAAAACCAGCATTCGGTATTCTACTTAGATGTCTGAAATGTGAGCATAACCAGAACTCGGACGTTGCAATTAATGAAAACCCTCGTGCTAAAACAATTTTTAAGGAAAATGTGTGTTAATTCTTGGCCACGAATTTCGATTTTCGACAAAGAGGGAAGTCGAAACAATCCCCCTTCTTAGGGTGGTGTTGAAGTTGAAGAAAATGAAAATGGCAATGAAAAGATGAAGCTAGGTTTATGGTTGCACTAGCACATGATTAATGTTGTGGCTCAAAATTTATCACGTGAAATATTTCCCCACATTTGTTGGTTACATGTTTCGTACTCAAAATTTGAGACTATTCACCATTTGCACAAGCGTGATGATTACCCAATCTAATTAATTTTTTTGTGGATTTAAATTACTCCACGTTTTTATGAATCCCATTACAAAATTAATGTGTCACGTTATAATATTTTTGTTGTGATAAGAGCTGTTTTTTTGGCCGTTGCATGCATGCACATTCTCTCTACAATGTTACACACTTTCATTATTCATCACTCCAAATTCTTCATGTTAGTTAAGTGTTGACTAATTATTGAGAATTGATTTTCTTTTATTTTGGTTCTTGAAATTCATTTAGTAGATTGGTATATATATTCTCATTTAATGAGTAACATTATGTCCGTAAATATGGATTCTGATCATCTGTTGCATTTTGGTGTGACATCTATCAGTTATACTGTCGGATACTCGATCGTGTAAAAATATTCAAGCATCATTATTATGGATTAATGGAATAATAAATAGGGCCGATGCAAAAATGTGGGCTTTTAGATTAAATTAATTATTGGAAACCATAGATTAATTTCCTTAGATTATTACACAAAAACTATTGGTATTACTATTTGTAGGAAATTGCAAATGATAAAATTTGTGTTTAGACTAATATTTTGGAGTTGCAGATTATCACAACCATAAATAATTGATTGGAATTAGATGTGTAAAAGAGTTTTAAAAAAAGGTGAAGCTTATCTATTAGGGTTTTGAATAAAGTTAGGTAATTAAGCAATTATACGTAGTTACGTGGACTTGTGTTGTCATGTGATAATGTGACACCATTATTGGACTACTATATGTTAATCCAAATACTTTTGATCTATTTTGCATGCGTTAGCCTCGCGGTAGAGGATAAATTATCGGGACCAAAATTGTCGAGTTCGAATTCGTTTCACGATCTCACGTATTAAGCCTATTTTCCACCTTAGAGAATGTAAGATGATACAGATGTACGAACCACATTATACGGGGAAAAAGTTGAGTACTTCTTTGATCCATTAATTTACTTTTCCATAAGTACAAAAGTATAAAGTATATGCAATCTATTCACACCCAAGATTTTCCATGAAAATTATTTGGAATATGTAAATGAGCAACCAATTATTGAGATGTAAATGGAGAGATTGATTGTACTAAAAAAGTGAAAAGGAGTCAATTTATTTATATTGAAAGGTGGTGATAATATATTAGCTACAACTAGACAACTTACAGCTCCTTCTTGCAAATGAATGTCCTTTAGTTACTTCAAAAATTGTCACGTTCCGATAAACCATAAACCGTAGTTTTTCACTCATATTTACGAGTTCAAACTTTTAGATAACATATAGTCGAAGAATAAAAATACTTGAACACGTTAATAAATAGATAAAATCGTAATCGTACACATTATTGATATTTTGTTATAATATAGTCCCACCATTTTTTATTTTAACAATTCAAAGAAAAAAAAAAAGGAATTAATTGTATATCACTCATTCTTGTTGAGGTTAAAAATGGAAAAAAACTTTAAAACATCAACTGTTAATTCAAGGAGTTGTTTTCCAGAGAGAATGAAATAACCTTTTGTAGAAAAACATTGCCCCTAAGGCTTCAAAGTTTGTTTTGTTTGGTTTCTTATTAGACGCATTAACCCATGATTTTCACTCGGTTTAATACTTCTTCCGTTTCAATTATCTAGAGACGAGTTCTATATTTCGTCCGCCTCACCCATATAGAGATATTACGTTCAATGACAAAATTATAACCCGCTAAAACCCATCCGCACTACTTTACATATTCATCACTATCACTCTCGTCTCGATTCGATTTATTGCTTTTTTTCTTTCTATTCATTGAAATGTCTAGTAAATAATAAGATAGCTATTTCAATTCAATCAGTTACATAAATCGTGATTTCCCAAAATTAGATTAAAATTAAAATTGTTCCTCTCCATCAAAATTTTATCTTGTTTCTCACTATAAAAAAAAAAAAACAATGGGCCAATTTCGAAAACTGCATTTTATGGGCCCTGAAAACAGGCCCAATAATCTACAAGTCCAAAATAAAAATAAAATAAAATAACAAAATAAAATAAAAACAAAATTGAGTATTTTCGATCGCGGAAATGTACACAAACAGAGCTACTCGAAGATCGACTCATAAAGAGCTCTTCCGAGCTCATTTAATGAAGCTTAACTAAAATAAGCCGAGCTCGAGCAACACAATACTTGGCTCAAAAGCTCGTGAACAAACTCGATACGTGATATAGCTCAAAGTATCGCTTTCTTCGCATGCTTAAAATTATATAGATAGTGCATCTCATCTGATTTTTTTTTAACAATAAAATGGATGAAGGGGGAAAGCATGCTCATAAGCTTAATTTTCTGAAATGCTATTATCTTTTCTAGTCCAATGTCTTGCTTGTTTGGTTGTGTTTTGTGTCCTCTGCCTCCTATGGGAATGGTTAGGTTTCCTAGGCCGATTCCTATCGAATGAACTTCCTGGGTTGGTATCGGATTTGGCAACCGGATCTTTGTTCTGTAACTCGCTAGAAGTTCCTTCGGATTCTGTAGAGGGTAAGGCGACTGGCTGTGGAAGAAACATACCGGGTAAGAGGACCTCGGTTTTTTTGGGCTCGATCAAGCCGTTGTTTTGTTGCTGGATCTTTAAGATGGTGTCAAATTTTTGTTTTCTGAATATTTCTGACTCGGAATGAAGAAAGCCACCATCAATCTCAGTTCCTGCATAGTCCTGAAATCAGCAAAGGCTTATTTAAGTGTGATTTTGCTGGATTTTGTCTCACTGTGTCGACTGCAGACAAAAACAAAACAGACAAAAGAGGCTTATTCAACATACCAGATTGCCACTAGTGCCAACTAAGTCGAGGACATGTTCAATATCCTTGGCAAGAAAGATTTTCCGGCAGACTGGACATTTACCCATACTTCCTTCCATCATTTTGCGAATACCTATGCAAGGGAACAATGGGATTAAACATGAGAAATAACGAGAAGATAGGTAAGTAAATGAAGGATCCAGATGAAGGGATGCAAA
Organism: Thymus mandschuricus; assembly: GCA_029379335.1. Taxonomy (NCBI): domain Eukaryota; kingdom Viridiplantae; phylum Streptophyta; class Magnoliopsida; order Lamiales; family Lamiaceae; genus Thymus; species Thymus mandschuricus. Next base: position 2,282,550 of record CM057072.1, read on the forward strand.
CGTAAAGCATTTTCTGCCATTTTAACAACAATAATGTTATACCATCTCTGCAAGAAAATATCGTCACTGAATATAACAGTTTCTATATATTAATACAACCTCGTTGGTCTGGCTTATTCCTTGCAGTGGATGACAACGAACTTGAACTCTCCTTTTCACTTTGCATCTGGATCCAATTCCACCACCTGATGATGCAGTCACTGCAGTTGGAAAATAAAATATAAGTATTTACATACAGGGCCCCCTTTTCAAATGATGGAAATACCCAGAGTTTTACAGGATTGATAAGATTAGTCATACTTACCAATGAAAGCAATGGAAACAAGACATCAACTTCATAAAAGGTAAAGAATTGTTGCCAGCATCTTCATCAAGTAACGGAAATAAACATAAAGGGCAGTCTCCCTCGGGGTGATTCATATCAGTAAGCTTCTCCACTGCTTCCTAAATTATTAAGCAGCTATTAACATTTTGTAATGGGAAATATACATGATCAATGATGAACTTATGACGCGCATTCACTGGTAAAAACCGAATAGTGCACAACGATTAAGGTGCACAGACACTAGCATTGGCTTTTGAATACTTATCAAGACAAACATGTCATCAAAATATGATATACCACTGACCACTGAAGGGGAAAGAAAGTAAGCTAAATTATTCAAAGCACGCATATCATTACTTCACAAAGTGCAACGAGCATTAAACACGAGGCAAGCTCAGAAGCTTTGGAACAAATGCTCTCTTTAAGATGTTTTTGCCTCTGCTCATCAAGACCCTTGGACTCAATAATCCTAATCACAGGTGGCTCTTCAGGGTACTGCTCAGAAAAGATGTTACAATATTAATACTGAAACTAGAATAACATCCAATCAATTGACACCTAGCTGATCCTGATATGAAGTAACAAATGACGACGAAAGGAACCAGATGTAGATTATGAGAATTTGCAATCACCTTAGGACCAGCATGCATCCCAATCTTTGCTTCCACAAACTGGCAGGTAAGCGCTCAGAATTAGTTTCTCAAAATAAACACAATGCAAATAAACACAGTGAACAAGAAAGCACAGAAGACGAGATTCAACACACGATTGGGTTCAGGAAAAAGGCAACAAAGTAAGGAGGCATAATAAGTAAAAGAATTTAAGAAGTTCTTATTGTACGCTAAGACTGTGAACACCATTACATAGCTTAGATCAAAACCGAAGAGATTCAGAATCATAAGGGGACGTACTGCATAAATTTTTTCCACACATATCACATAACATGAATCGATCAAACCCCGATATTATATTATTATAATCTTCATCCAGAGAAATTTCAATGTTTATGATGGATGTATAAAGGACGTCTGAGTTTGATTTCCGTCCTTATTTAAAAGTAAATTAAGAACAAAGAATTCCTTCTCAGAAAACCGTAGTGCAATGTGATTCTCCCAAAGTCCACCAACAGAGAATTAATTAAAAGCAGAATTACTTCCACAAAAACAAAGCAAACGGAAACAACGAGACGAAGATCGCTAATAGCTCTTATACGTGAAAAGAGTAAGAATCAAAATCAGAGAATTCTCTCAGGAACAAGCGCTGAGCTGAAAATCTGAGATACCTGGTCGGAGGAGACCTCGGCGGTGCGCGGCTTAAGGTGGACGAGGAGATGGGGAGGGTAGGCATCGATGAGCCGGCAATCGTCGCCGTACACCGCCTGGACTGCCTCAACCTCAGCCATAACTTCTTCTTCAGCCATCGGCGGAGGATTACGAGTGCACCGTTCGTTCGGCGGTGGCGTCGAGCTCAATCAGCTGTTTGATTTTTTGTGGGTCGGTTTAATTTACAAATCGGATACTAGGAATATTATTTATTTATATACTCCACTATTTGGGCCTTTGTTCGAATCGTATTTTTCAAAACCCCTCTCTTAAGCCTTTATTTTATCTCCAAAAAAAAAAAAAAAGTCTTAATTTTATCAATATGTAATGCACGTATTCTTTTTTTTTTTTTTTTTAATTATGTATACTACTACTAAGTTTCGACATTTGCAATTCAAAATATAATTAAATCCATCGAAATTTGCTTCTTCTTCTCAAGGGTCTTATTTATATATTTATTTTTTTCAGGGTAATCTCTAGCAAACTGAAATGACACCCTTTGTTGTTTTCGATCCGTTTACTTTCATAGTTAGAAAATTCGTTTGAATATATTACATTTTGCATTATAAATGCTTTTTTTTTTTGGGGTACTACTTTTAGTAAATAAAAATAGTACTATACAAATAAAATAAAAAAAGTGATATTACGCCCAAGAGAAATGAAAGAATTAGACCTAAATTGTTAGGGATACCATTGCACCAATAATAAAAATATATAACACCCAACCCAACAATATTAGTGGAGGCGTTGCATAAGTTCGAATGGATAATATACGAATATACCTGTTTTGTACAAAGTCTCCCTCAGAAAAAAGACATTTACAATTTTTCTGCATAAAGGTCAGGACTCGTGTGAGTATAATGAAAATAACAAGCGCAACTCAAAGCCATCGGCTAGAAAGAGTGGTACGTATTCATGTATTTCGAGCAAGGAGGAGGAATATAGAGTGTGTTTTTATGCAGATTATGACCTAAGATAAACAACTTACATATGCTAGCCGTAGTTTTCTTGATCTGACAGTCCTCTCGCCTTCTCTATTGAAACGGAGCCAGACAAAGAGCTTTTTATACTGTTAGAATCCAGGCAAAATTGAGAGGTCTACTATTCCCTTTGGAAGAAGTGAGATATTTCGAAGGAGAGCAAGCCTGTTCTTTCTGATTCTTTCATCTTCCTGAAATCAGAATGCGGAGCAGATGTCACGACCTAATATAACCTCACCGAATGCCCTGACTTGAGGAATTTGCATGCTAGGAGGTAATACAAAAACAGAGTGATAAGTTGGACGTAAAACAAAGACAGAATGGACATATGCACATATTTACGTCTCAAACATGTGTAAGCAACAGATTAACAAAAAAACATACTTGACATTGTTTTGTACAGTGTTTTAAACGATAACATACCACCATCACAAATACATGGTTGAAGAAATCCTCCAGCGGCTGCAAGAGACAGGCAGATGCTTCAACAAAGTCATCGATTTCCATGTCTGTTGATGGACACACTGGTTAGCGACTACAGAGGGAGACAAAAAAATATAAAGAAAATGGATTCTATAGAATTAGTTCTGTCATTGAATCTACATTAGGGAAACAAGTATTAGTAACAGATGACGATACCAGAATCAATTTTGCTCCTTAATGATGTGAAAGTGCTCCACAGATTTCTCTCTTCCTTCGTTTCAAAAACTGCCTCATCCACCTAACATGATAACTTGATGTAAGGAACAAAGGTATAAAGGCTGAGGAGTAGACCAAGCAAAGAACATTCAAATCCTAACAAAAGACAGAATGCCCTATGAGGCACAGAGGGAACATACTATGATCGAGTTGGCACCTGACACTTTCTTGACAAATATTCACAATGACATAGCTTAAAGGCCATTAATGTTTGAGTGGCTTGCATAAAAATGGATTGGAGCAATGTAAATATCATTTTAAAAGACAAATGCATGACCCATGTTTTTGGTTCCGCACCTCCAGATCACCAGTGCCATCTTTTCCACGGACTATTCGTGTTGGACGAGAATAAGCCTCAATAATTTTGGGTAGAAGCTCACCTTCTGATAAAATTTTCATCTGAAACGAAAAAAAAGATTATAATGTAAGAAAACCAAACTCTTCCATACTCCTTGACATCAAAACTCATGCATGCTTGATCCAAAAATAGAAATCGAAAGCATTCAACAGTCAGCCTTGGTACCTAAAGGTAACAACAAAAGAAGAATAAAAGTTTTGCGTAAAGACCACAGTGTGAAATACTCTGATTTAGCAGAAAGACTCAACATATAATACAAATTTGTCTCATAAGAGAGATAGTATAGATTTAGTACCAAATAATTACGGTTGCATTGATCAAATAGTTGTGAAAACTTAGGGCAGAGGTAAAAGGACAGTATCTAAACTCAGAAAAAGCATACTGTGTTTTCATGGTTTCCAGACTCAAAAGTGCATGCCTATACAATATTAGAATAGACAGTATCTTTTTCCAGACAAATCAAAGAATTATATACCTACTTGGCTGCAACATGTTAGACGCATACCAATGAGAAGAAACCAGGACTTACTTTATGCACAGACCTGGCTGCCAGACAAGGCCAATTTGCACGCTCTGCAAGAACAGAGCGAACTACATCTGGACTTATTCCTTGGTCAATCTGTGAAATATGGGAGAAGTTCATCAATATCATGCCAAGATACTGTAATTACAAAAAAGTTGAAAAAGCTTTGGCCAAATTGCAAGCATTCAACCACTATCAGCATTAAAGAAGAAACATAACCAGAAATGGAGAGCAATATGCACGCAAGTTCCAAATCAGAGTATAACTTTAGCAGTTCCAAGCCATAGTATAACTTTTATACTCATGTTTTAGCAAAACAGATACAAAAACTTGAATCCTCTGAGCATGGTATTCATGTGTAGAAGATTCAACTTACCAGAAGTTGTTCAAGTCTCCTTGTTACAAACTGATGAGCCTGAAACGAGTAAAGAAATTGTCATATCTGTTTTAGTCACGAAAAAAGTTACATATTTGATTTAGCTCTATCCACTTATTCACATATCTGTGTGTGCATACATGCTATTGTAAAATTCACTAAATACTTTATCAGAGGTGGCTTCATGAATGTGTCTGTGTTAGAAGGTAATATTATACGATAATATCAAACTTCAGTATGACATATAGGAAGTTATTGGCACTGATATAAAACAAATGAACACTAAACCAACTGCAAAAACAGACAGCAACTGCTTTACTTCATGAAGTGGCAGCGAACTGAAGTATATCTTACATCATCTATTGTTGTTGTTTCAACCTTTATGGGTTGAACTGCAGCAGCAAGTTCCAGAGAATGCCTTAGACCCAAATTTCTGTTGGTTTCCACTAACAGTTGTACCTATTCAACATAATATAAAAACATTATTTATATACTCCCAAATGAAAGAAATTTATATCATTATATTGGACATGCCATACTAGACCGTAAGAGATTCTCCGCAGGCCGAAGGGGTCATTAGAAGAGCTAGGCTGACAACCAGCAGCAAACAATCCAACCAAGCTTTCCAGCCTGAACAAAAGTATTTGAGAAAGTACAAATTACTAAGAAACAAATATTAGGCAGAAGATTCTATCAGTAATGTGAATAGCTATAGTGGAATATAAGTACAAACTAAAAGACTTGAGAAGCTGATTCTATATATCACTAGTTCTTATTCATAATGATAGCATCGTTATTCATAATGATAGCAAGACATTCAACAAAAAAACAAGCAAGAGAATATCAAAATCATAATATAAAAGTCAATAATAGTACCATAGCTGAACATCTACACGACATTCAATGCAGTCAATTGGGAAACAAAACAATTCACGTCATACCTGTCAGTAATAGCCAATACAGTCCCAGCATCAGTTTTGGGAAGTATATCACCCGAAAATCGTGGAAGCATAATCTCAAACAGCGCATCAGCAATCTGACACAAGGAGAACGACCATTTAGAAATACTACTTTAATTGGAGAATTAGAAATTACTGAGCCACAGGTCGGCTTTAGCTACAATCATAAATATATTTAAAAAAAAACAGGCATTTGTTCTTAGAGTAGTGAAAGCAGATCGAGTGGAGAAAATCCATCTTGTATGGCTGAACAGAAAATGAGAAACATCAATGCATTTCTTTTAGGCCACTCCATTCGCATCCAGTAAGCTTTTATCTTGGTCAAGATTTTATTGAAGACCAAAAAGGGAAAATGTCAACTTGTAGAGTCCGGTTTGAGCATCTGGTTCAACTTATCTTACCAAACGGAGAAGTAAAAGGAGCACGAAGCATCTAAATTCCATAGACCAGCGTGCCTATCTACAGCTCACGCCTCTATCAATCATTAGATAATTGTTCCAAGTCTATAAGAGATCCTTTTTTCTAAAACCCAAAACTGTAGTTAATATTAGGGTCAGACAAGCCTTACCAAGCACCACACTCTAATAGTTATATTTAGGAGTAAAAAAAAATAAAAAAAGGAAAGCAATTAGAGCAGATTTATATATTAATTACAATAAGTATTTTACGACTAATTAATGAAGCTGGAACTCTGCTCAAAACCTGCTCTGAATAGCCATCTCTCAGAGCATAGTGACGTGCCATCACCCCAGCAAGGGAGGTGAACTCTGTCACGACTGCAGATGAGAGATCCGACATGGCTAGTGATGCAGCATCCTGAACAACTCTGAGTGTATCTTCATTTGTCTCCAGAGTCAATCCGACTTCCGTAACCAGACTTTGGACACGTTTCATCTTGTCCAGCATGGTACCCAGTTTTTCCTGTTTAATACTTATCAGAATGGAAAATTCAAAAAGATAATGAAGATCATACTGCGAAATTCACTTCTAAGTAATGCAGTAAATAGTGTTATGCACTACACATGGAGATGCTACAACAATCCCAAGCTTTGTTTGAGTCAGAGATTATGACATAGCCATGAATTCTACTCATTACTCACAAAAGCACTTCGTTTTGACTTCTGCTAAATGTTGATGACAATGAGAAATTTTCTCAAATTCAAACCAACAAACGGTTATTAAGATCATTAGTGGAGAAACTTACATGGAAAAGAATCCCTTTCAGTTGATCTCGGAATTCAGAAAATCTTTTACTTGTGTCCAACTCATAGAAGAACTTTGCATCTTCATAACGAGCTCTGTAACCGCATATTTATTACTCAATCAATCCATGACATTGGTAATGAAAAGGGCACATTTATATCTAGAAGTGAAAAGGGTGGTGCAGCAGCAAAAAACTAGGTTTACATTCAACCTGAGGACAGCTTCATTTCCTTTTCTGACAACCATTTCATTGATTGCTCCGTTTGCAACCTAAGCGAACACGTGGAACCACAGACCAATTACTACAATGTCCGAACTGATAAGAAAAGGTTACAACTTCATTAGAAGATGATGCAAGTAGCATGACTCACAGCAATAAAATATGGCATTAGTTTTTCATGCTGATCAGTTATTGCAAAATATCTCTGATGCTTCTGCATAACCTGCAAATTTCATGACAAGACACCCATCTATAAAGATAATGCTCAACTGCATATTCATGCTTTGAGGATATAAGAGAAAGGGAACAAGGGACTTGCATTATCTTGAAGATACAATACCAGAAACCCATCAGGATATTTATAACATGAGCAACAAGTTAGTCAACTTCTCAACCAAAAAGAAGCAAGCAAACAAGTGAAAGTATCTAGATGAATTTATAGGTTTTCAAACGACGAACCATTATTAGCAACTCTTTTGGAAGCTCCAGGAAGGACTCACTAAACTTGCCAAGAACTGGGTGAGGTGCTTCAACAAGATTCACAACCTAGTTATGGGAAAAAAAAAAAAGTCTTATACTTGTTTGTTCAGGATAACAGTATAACAGTAAAGCAGAAAACTAGAGAGACTTGATTCTTACCTCATCTAGTAAAGCACTTTGCATTACAACACACCCGTTAATGCCTTTTGCAATGGAAGTAGCATCCTCTGAGATTATCTTCTTGCGTTGCTGCACAAATGATAAATAAAGCACTCTATATTCTAGAATACGTTGTTTCCACGAAAGCATATAGGAAAAAACATTTCAAATCTCACCTCAATGCTGACAGCAATTCCAGCATTCTGCATCACATCAGTATAAGATTCTGCACTTTCTACCTGCAGTCGAGAAAAGATAATTACTGAAAACAGTATAATCCCAATTAAGAGAATCTCACTAAACGAAACATGAAGTCAACAGATGATATTTTTCTTAACGCTGCGTTGGTTTCAATAACCAAATTTACATCAGGTCCTGACAGATAGTGAGGCTAATGGAAGCGGCTTTTCATATAAAACCTACGTGGGAGCACCCTTATGGTCGCATATAACCACATAAGTATTCTTCAAAATGTACTTTGGAGTGTTCATAACAATAATTTTCAAAAAAAAGAGAGAGAAATAAAAGAACCACCAGGCATTGGTAACTGCAGCTTCTAGCAACACAAGAAGCACAATGACAACAAGAAGAAATGCAGATAGAGGTTCACAAACTTACCCTAATAGTAGCTGATGGAGTGTTCCGAAGTCCGTGAGAAAGATCTCCGCTGTGGTGGAAACTTAAGTAAGTATTGTACAGAGGTGCGAGATTTACAAAAACATAAAGAAAATTTCCAAGGTCTTAGATGCTGGACTTCGGAAAGAAATTAGACACAAACAAACACAGATATTTGCAGCATTTAATATAGCTCCTGCATCAAGACAGCCCAACCCCATGCCAGAAGTTACATCTCAAAATTTCCGAAGACAATTTACTTTGAAAAGAGGAATGGTTCTAATGCATAAAACAAACAGTCAAAATCAGTAGGTATTAAGTAACAGAGTATTTTCATTTCCAGATTTCATACATTATTTTTATCTGCTTGTCTATCCAGATTATTGTTCAAGAGACAAGTCCATGAAAAGCTAAAAGTATTAGCTCTCAACACACAGTATCTTACGAGGTCTTGTTTTAAAAGAAACTGAATCTCAACAAAATCAATATATACTACAACTGTAGACTCAAGAAAATGAGAGAATTATGCTCCATGCCACACTTAATGATCCTGTTGAACGGGCTCATTAAGTGTGGGATGGAAGGAGTCTTTTGTTTTACCTTAGAACACCAGCAAATTTGAAGGGAACAACTGAATCTCCATGTAGAGCCAAAATCCATCGAATGGGCCTACTGAACAAGAGCTGCATTTATGAAATAATGTACCCTATTCAAAACTTAATAAAAAAATGCTTTCATTTCCCAATGATTTTTAAGGAACTATCATAAGAATAAATGATATATACTATCTGCAGCGGAATGCATCAGTAGAAAGTAGATAAATATAAGCTGATAAGTGAAGGGAAAATGTCAATCTACAGAAGAAGCACGATTTTTTCCTAAATCATTACAAAGAAAAACCCCATGATATGAAACGAATAAATTCAAAGTATCTATTTTTAGACCATTGACAAAAATGGCAGTGTGAAAATGAAAAAAGAAACAGGTACCAAGTACAGTCAAACAATAGGAAGAATTAGACATCAAGAATTATTCCCCATAAATTAAAACAGCACAGACCTCAGAATTCCACCTCATTGACTTAGGGAATGATATTTTACTTAGGGTCGTAGGTAACTCTTCAGATAGCACCTGTTCAACATCTCAAAAGAATCAATAAATATACATGTAGATCCGAAAAATAAATAGTGAATATATGCTCATACAAACAAAGTAAAGGATTCAAGCATAGGGGTCTGTCAGAAAAAAAATATTTGAAAACTTTGATTGGCCATGACAAGGTGCCCTATGTTCAGCACATTGCACCAAGGGAAAGGGTCCAAGGGGCATGATTTGATAAATTAATATGCAACATATATATCCTAGCCCATGTTTTACAATTTGTAACAACTTGTAAAAAGAAGAAAGTGGATTCTTGTCTACTGTCTTCCTCTCCACTTTGATCAAGTCAAATTTTAAAACAACGTGTTAAAAGGAGAAGGCAGATTCTTGTCTACTTTTCTTCGAGAAAATACTGACAGGCATACCTCCAAAGCAAGCCGTGACGGCTCCACTGCTTGAAGGAAGACATACTCTGTTTTACCTGCAGTGAATTACGGTTGAATAAAAATAAATAATGAAAACTTTAAGACCATTGGCAATATTTCTGTTAGAGATTGGGACTTTTTCTGTCTTGACTTCAACCCTAAAATTATTTGTGAGCTATACAAAACTCAGTCCTTTATCATCCCAGCACGAAGTAAACATAGTTAATATGGGATTTTGTGGATTCACAGGACGTTGATGTGGAACTCAACGACAGTTACATAGTTGATGACATTACTAGGGATAATGTACACACAGTATCGGGTAAAAAGTTCTGTGTGTGTGTGCGTGCAGAAAAGGTACAGTTGATACCCTCAACTCTTCGGTACAAGGAGCTTAAAGGCACTCCATTTCTGCGGCAAAAACCTTCAGCAGCCTGATCAATCAATAGAAATCAGAAATTGTTAAGGATAAGGTAACAGAATTAAGCTCAACAGCATACAAGTGTTCTTCCAAAATGGCACATTCCCAACAGAAATGGATCAAATTACAAAGATTTGTCTTTACAAGAATATATTCAGCTGAAATCAGTGAATTGCCATTATATCTCGATGTCAGAGCAAAATATATCCACTTCCCAAAGTATTATTATAATAAGGTTCAAACTGAGGATTAATGGATCAGCATTCACAGACCACCAGAATGCACGCAATGGCAAATCAGTTACTGTTGCAGGTAGAGAAGAATTAGCTTTAGGAAAAAACAATTACTACTCATGTACATGCAGGACTGATAAAATATCATGGATGAATGAGCTATGATCAAATGGATAAAACACGGAGAATAATCTTACTTATAGCAGCTGAGTCACATGAACATGAAATTGTTGAGGGACACAACCTACATTTATGACCAAATTTGGGAGAAGTGGTAAAAGGAAGTAGTCTAGAGGGAAAAATAAACTTAGACAATAATATTATGTGAAAACAAATCTAGGCACTATGGTGCAGTGACACCCAATACTCAACGTAGGAGAGAGAAAATAGAAAACAAAAGGATTGCAGAGGCAATGAGGTAAGACTTTGTGAGTGCAGGAAAATAAAACTACGAAATAGCAATCAATGCCATTTATATTTCTGGCATATTTAATCACACAACTCAAACCAAAAAAAAAAAAAAAAAACCTTCCAAGTGCTTCAAGTCTATTTTAAGAACATATAATAGATTTAGTTTAAAATGGCAAAATCGAGAAGAAGAAACCTTGGTAGGCATTCCTTGCTGATCAAATGCCTTCGATGTTGGAGGTCCCCGAACCTCAACTTGATAGGCCACCTGCTTATCACTTAGGTTATCGACATGAACCTGCAAAGGGAGCAGCTATATGAGGAAACTGAGAAATATAAGAATAAAATACGAATGTTCAGCATAAAGAACAGAAATTCATCAATATGATAAAAGTTAAAGATCAGTTCACCACGTTATAACAAGTCAAGGGAGAAGCAACTATTACAAATGTTGTCTCAACATCTACCACAAAGTCCATTACATGAAAGTTGAACTAGAAAATTTTGCATTTGAGGATATGCTTCGCCTTAGAAGCCCAAGGAAGCAACGATAAAACTCAATTATTCTTCCAGAGTGGTAAAACAGAACAACAAAATTAATTCTCTCTGATAAGAGGCATCATACCAACAAAAACTAAGATTCAGTGAGGAAACTGAATCATTTGGCAAGGAAATTCCATTAGAAGTTAGTGACTAGTTGGTGATTCATAATTTATAGGAGGAACATAAATAATGAAAGATTTAAGTGAATTTTTTGTACTAAGCAATATTTCAAGATCCTAAACTGTAGGAGGAAGTGTCTTGAGGAGGGCAAATGGATTACTGCTACTAAGATACTTTATATCAACGAGAAAGTGAAACAACTCAACAAAGTGAAGCAAAACCACAGAGGTGCCATCAACATGGGAATCTAACCATACCACAAGCCTACGTGGAGTTCCATATGTTTCCACATCTCCATGAGTCAGTCTTTGTTTTTCCAGCAACTGCTTGACTAGATCTTTTAGCTGCAATAAACGATCAGATAAAAAATCAACGTAGTGAAATAATTATTTTAGAATCATATGACTAAAATCAACTAATGAATCGAAAGAGTAAGCTCCAGGCCAAATCACAAAGCAATATATTATACAAATGGACATTATTAGAACATGGCCACGGAATAAAAGTCTTTTGGCTGTAAAGCCTACACAATAGGCCGTGGACTTAAATTATGGAAAAGTAACATTACTTGATTGCAAGCACTAATGACATCATTTGGTGGCAGTTCCTCCGTCCCAATTTCAAGAATAAACGGCCGAGGTAGTTCAGACACCTGAATTGGGAAAAGACAACATGAAGACATTACCAGCCCAAAAAAGAAGAGAGACGTCTCAGAAGCAGAAATGTACTGCAAGCTAATACCATATTTTTTATTAAAAAAATTAAAAAATCAGCCTAATCCCATGATTAAATTTTACAAACATGCTACAACAAGGAATGGTACCAAAGGACCAATTACATATATGTCATACATTTCTTGGATACAACGGAAAAACATTGAGCTTTTTATTGAAAACAAATCACATAAAACGACGGGCACTACCAAAATAAGCATTCAAATGTTGAAAAAAAAGATAGAAGAATATTCATACAAGATAACCTAAGAAAGAGCATTAGCAGAAAGTTATTAAAAATATTAAATAAGTAAATGAATAAAGATGAAAAGAAAATGGCCTTTGAGATGTATAGGAAGGATGCTACCCTTAATATCGCGCAAACGATAAGTTTCAAGGTCTTAAATAATGGGACCACAAAGGAAAACTGGAAAAGTGCACATGATCTTTAGCAATGACCACGGAAGCTGATTATGCTTGTATGCAGAAAATAGTAGCATCTTTGTATTTGCACAGCAGATAGTATCATGTATGAAAGTCCTATATATTTATCACCACCAGATTGAGAGAATGGACCCTTAAGATCCATCTACCTGCTTGGTTTTCAAAAAGCAGCTTTATATCAATGGTGGACCGAGACAGTAGGTAACTCAAATTCTATGTCCTAGCGAGAGATTAACCCATAACTACTGTTTAAGTATAAAAATACGTATATTAAACTGTAGAAGCCGGATCAATGCTAGAATTCTAGAACTAGCACTGGATTGAAGGTAATACTTACTATAACACTTCTTTTTGTCATCTTTATCTGTTTGCATGTTCTTACTTATATTAGCTTTTGTGTATTAAAAAGTTGGGTGGAACAAAAGAGTAAAACTATGAAACAGAAAACAAGGCTCTAAATTACTCAAGACAACTCACACGAGATAATAATAATATGGACAACTATAGAGGTTCTCAATAAAACCTTTTTCTTAAGTTCCTCTACATCTTCTTTCTGGAAGCCAAGGTGGTCAGTGGTAGAAGCAATGCCCAAGGGATGCCCAAGAGATTCCCTCGTCTTTAACCACTGGTGTGCACATTGGCGGGCTAAACTGAAAGAAGTCAATAAATTATACATATGATGATAAAAGCTACTGTGATGAACAAAAATTGTATGAGCTTCTACAAGGCAAACAGTGGTAACAGTTTCACTGCAATAATTAAACCCGAAAGCAAAACAAAGAGTATCGTATATGTTCGTGGGGGGAAAAAAAATGAGGAACATGCATATAAGCATTACTCTATAGTGAGGGATTAAACTAGCATAATAGAGAAAAGGATGACCAACCTACGCATACGACCAAAATAACGAGCACGTTCTGTTACCCCGACAAATCCTCGAGAGTCCAAGATGTTAAAAGCATGAGATGTCTTCAAAAGCTGATCATATCTAAGATTAAGGGAAAATATGGAGATGCAAGTGAGCTGCAGCATAAAAATTCAGAAGATTCCTCAATATGGTGCACATTGCAAGAAAGTGGGATGAAGTAAAGAAAAATACGCAGGTATCGCAAGGCCCAAGTCAAGCAAGCGACGAGCTTCAGCCTCAAATTGATCAAAATGACTATGAATATGATCTACACTGGCATGCTCCAGATAGTATGCACTCATTTCCTTCCTGAAATAGATAATAAGAAGCCAAGAAATACAGGGCAACACTAAACATTTAAATAAAGAAGGCAACATCAATATATCTGTACATGATAATCACATAGATCAAATTGGCTATACACGGAATCTGAAGCCTAATATCAACAAAAAAGATATTGAAATGCATGAATGATAAAAATCGTCACTATATTAACTTGAAACAAAAGTCCTACTACATAAACCTACAAGAAAATTGAACCCAATTCATAAGTCCTACTTCAAAGTTTACAATGTTTCATGTTGTTTGGTGAATTACATACTACACAGGCACACAGAATAAACAAAATGTTCCAATCATTACAGATGTCAAGTTAAAATTCTCTATATATATGACAGAAGTCACAGAACCACAGACAATAACAAGAATGTAGGAAACTCAATCACATGCAGTGACCAATGTTGTATATATAAAAAATGACGTTAACAGAAGCATAATGACCAGCAGTTGTCATGGAAAAGGTGAAACAGCTTGCTTACTCATTTTCCAGAAAAAGCTCTCCGTATGTTATCCCGTCGGCATATTGAATCTTCTTGAAGTGATCAACTCCCTGCAAAGAATTCAAATGAGCTTCACGCAAGAATGACTGTGGGGGCAAAATACACAAGAGCACAACTGGTGGCACATGAGAGACCTGAAGCAACATAATGATTCGCTCAAGACCATAGGTGATTTCAACAGAAACAGGCATCAATGGAAGACTTCCAGCCTACAAAAGAAAATATATATAATTAAGAAAAATATAAAGTCAAATATTGATGATTGAAGCTCCAGATCCTAGACTAACAGAAATTAGCAAAAAATAACCTCAAGAGTTATTCTAGTTGAATTTCAGAATTGAAAAACAAAAGGACCTGCTGGAAGTAGGTGAATTGAGTAATCTCCATACCATCCATCCAAATTTCCCAGCCCAATCCCCAGGCACCTAATACCTACAAGGGGATCAAATGCTACGGTTAATCTTCAAAATATAACATATCGAGTATTCTCCAAATTTACCAAGAGAAACATCTATGTATAATACATAAGATACGTGAAAATTAATGCAAAGCCTCACCGGGCTCTCCCAGTTGTCCTCAACGAAACGAATGTCATGGTCATTAACATTAATGCCTGCAGCAATTACAAAAATCAATAGGGAAAAAATCCAGAAGCTATAGCCGATTATGATTATTGGACAAGTGCTATATATTTAGTGTATCCACAAATTGTAAGAAAATTTGAGGGAAAATGACTGATGTCATGTTACTAGAGAACCTAAGGCCGATAAACTCCTAATGAACAAGTCTTGTGAATTCCCAGGATCAGGCTTCAATATCACCTGACATAAATTCGGGGTAAGCACTGCAAAGTAGATAAGAGAATGATGAAACACAATAAGTTCTCATGAAATTAATAATACACCTAGTCCCTAGCACTCTAAACATAGTCAAACTAGGAATTTACCTGGAATTGTGTGTGTCTTTGAAGTCTATTTGGGTTTTCACCATAACGACTATCATCAGGCCGGATACTGGGTTCTACATACCTTCCATCATAAGCAAATCAATCAATCGTCGTATTAAGAAATTATAAGACCACTTGATAATATAAATAAATAAGCAAATAAAAACGAGGAAGAATATGCATATAATAAGTATCACTCCAGCCATCAATTGTTCTCAATTCTTTGAACTACCTAGGGGCTCCCAACCTGCTGCTTTTGATGCTTTTTTAGATATAATTTTAGTTTGCGTCGAAGGAAATCTAGCTCAGCATTCAACTATCCTAAAAAAGCATTAGCAACTCCTCAAGTAAATTACAAGAAAAGGTGACATAGAGAAATTTGCCCAAAAGTATATCAATATTCAATATTCCTTTCATGCTTGCCCGTATATGGAATCCAATGATAGGCAGCTGAGCTAAGTCTGAATTGTACATTCCATGTTTTTCCATTTCCCTAAGACGAGAGGCCAAGACCATCACTAGACATACATTGCAAAAGTGTGCGGAAACAAGGCAAAAGTAGATAGAGAGGCGGGAAAGCATATTAATCTCGTCATGGGTCAAAAGCATACTTACGCAACATTCCATGGTTCTGGACCAAGAACCCTTAAATATGTAAGTGGATTCATAGTCCCAGCTCCAACCTGCCCAAGATCATCACGAAACCAATAAATGTGACAAGCTATAAGGAAGGGACCATCACAACATGTGATAAATTTGGAAATAATATGATTAATAAAAAAGAGACATGGTACCCAGGAGTGGATAAATTGATCTATTTAACTTCATAGAATCAGGGGAGATGATCCATGAACTCATTCTCACAACAATATACAGAAACCTACACTCTGAGTACTCGAAACATATACAAATAGATAGATCTCTCAGTCTTGGCCACAAATGCATTTGTATAGAACAAAAAATTAAGGAAAAATCTCTATTCAGAACCAAACATTTAGATGGTCACGAAGAGCTCATATATGAGTGCAAATATTTTTTTCAAGTTGCCACAAGGACTCATTCATCAGTTGGTATAGTTAAGAAACAAAATCACTGTCAGAAAGAAAAGGTATTAACAAAAGCTATATTATACTCTCAAACCAAAATAGTATGTATCGGGCCTGATGGAGGAAGATAAGACCAGTTATTTACTACTGAAATCGACAAAGTATTTTGAACCTTGTTGGACAGAAGAAAAAACAGTGTTCAGGTTACCTCAGTATTGCTACATTGCATCACAGCACATCCAACAGAAGCCCAATATTCCTGCAGATACAAAAGTCAAGGTCCAAGTGCACAGACTCGAAACATCCTGAAGTACCATGTATTCAAAATTTTCCCAGAGAAAGCTCTACACAACAGATATTTCCTAAGTTCTATTTTGATCTACCACAATCTTAAAAAATTTGTATATGGTAACAGCAATCATGATAATTGAGTTCTCCCG
Source organism: Thymus mandschuricus (assembly GCA_029379335.1). NCBI lineage: Eukaryota > Viridiplantae > Streptophyta > Magnoliopsida > Lamiales > Lamiaceae > Thymus > Thymus mandschuricus. The sequence continues at coordinate 2,299,355 of CM057072.1, forward strand.
ATGTAGACAACTCAGCAGCAAAGACGATGAAATAGGAAATTATACCCATCACTTTGCGTTATTCTACTGCCCCACCGGAAAACAAAACCGAGGAAACAGATAGCGAAGTTAGTACAACAATAAACCCAAAGATAACGATAATGTTCACCATATTTCTAGACTTAGACATCTTACCAATATTAACGAGATATCTCTACTAATTTAACTATGATCTCTTATCGTTATTGATCAACCACGTTTGCGTCAAAGGCTCAGAACCAAAATCCTGACTGCAGAACATGCAAAACAACAACTGTGTATAACTAATTGGATAGCATGAGACCTGAAGTCGTTGAATGGCTTGTTGGAAGGTGAGTGTAGACGACGACGCCAGCGCCGGCTTCTCGCTATCCACGGCGGAGACCGAGAGCTCCGCTGCCGCAGTGGAAAACCTCTTCCGCCGGAAAATCGCAGGCGAATTCGGGTAAAAACTCCTCCGGCCTGCTGCGATGATGAAGGAGAAACGACGCTTGTAATCCCCCGGCGAACTTTTAAACACCGAAGTTACCAACGGCAGCGACAGTATCGCCATTGTAGAATGAATGAGGAGCTTGTGTGCACGGAGAGCGGCGATGCAATGAACGCCGAGCGCTCAGCGTGGGATGGGATAGAGAGAGAGAGCGCTCTGGTTTAACATGGTGTTGTAGAGGGGTTTATCCGCGACGAAATAAGGTAATTTTATTACGAGAAATGATATGCTAGTTAACCTCGTGGCACGTTCGTGTGTTTGGCATTATTTTATTTAATTTTTTCAATTATAATATATTTTAATACCATTAATATTGAAATTATTAAATTTAAAAATATATATAAATAACAATACTTGATTTTATTTTATTTTTTATCTAATGATTTCAATATTAGAATATATTAAAATTGAAAAAATCGAATAAAATAATGTCAAAATTAAAAAAAAAAAAAAAAAAAAAATGACGAAAATGTTCAAAATCAGCATACTAGCATAGCATATCATTTTTTATTTACTACCCGTACATCTCATAAATAAAAAAATCTTATTGCAGATGTTTTTTTTCTTCTTACTAGGCCCAATTTGAATTGGATTTTAGTTAGGAAAATGAAATCTCTATCAAGTTTTGGACCTAGTTGGGCCGATCCAAAATGCTCTTAGATCCGTTGGGCTTTGATAAGCCCAATCAACCGGAACAAAAGATATACTTCCCCCGTCTCATTCAAGACGACAATATGTATGTTATGTTTTAGAAAATGTGTCTTCTTGGGCAGGACGAATGTATAACTCTAATATTCATTTCGGACTTATTTTGTTGTTCCCACGCATTTTTTGTATGAGCCTATTAGGCCATAGGCAAAAGTCGAGTCGACTCGAAACCCTGTCAAGGTGTGAAACAACATCCTATATTCGGCCTCCGAGCATAAGCAATACAACTGAACGAAGTAGTTCAAGGACCGTGCTTTTGAGTATGTTGGGTCGGTCAATTTGGGCCAACTCAAAATTTTCAATAGCCGGTAGGCCTGGCTAAACGGTCTATGGTTTTCGGTTAGGACCGGTTGGAACCGGTTCCGGTTAGCCAAAAATCGTAATTACGGTTAATGGTTCGATTCCGGTTCTTGAATTCTGAGCAATTCCGGTTTTCGGGTTAACCGAGAACCAATCGGTTCCGATCCGAAAAACCGGGTTTACTACATTGATAAAATATTTATTTATTATACATTATTAATTTATTACTCCCTCCGGTCTTTTACAGTTGAGTAACTTTCCCGATTGGGCCGGTCTCTCCTAGTTGAGTCGTTTCCTTTTTGGGTAAAAATTAAGTATTAAACACACAACTAATTGTACCCCTTATTTTACTTAATTAACATACTAATTACGCCCCAATTTCTCAATTTCTCCATTATCACCATTGCCGTCTCTCTCGAAATAATTTTAAATTAATTTAAAATAAAACCAGAAAAGTTTTAATTTTATAAAAAAAAAATCCAGAAAAGTTTTTTATTTTAATTTTAAACATCAACAATAATTTTATAAAAAAAAATGAAAATTTTAAATTAATTTAAAATAAATCCAGAAAAGTTTTAAGTTTATAAAAAAAAATCCAGAAAAGTTTTTTATTTTAATTTTAAACATCAACAATAATTTTATAAAAAAAAAATTCCAGAAAATTTTAAATTAATTTAAAATAAATCCAGAAAAGTTTTAATTTTATAAAAAAAAATCCAGAAAATTTTTGTATTTTAATTTTAAACATCAACAATAATTTTATAAAAAAAAATCCAGAAATTTTTAAATTAATTTAAAATAAATCCAGAAAAGTTTTAATTTTATAAAAAAAAATCCAGAAAATTTTAAATTAATTTAAAATAAACTGAAAAATAAAAAAAAAATATTAATTAATAAAATACATTTTTTATATTAATTAAAACAACTCTTCTCAATTATAAACATAATCTCATTCTCTTCTCAATTACCAAACATACTTAAAAGTACTAAACAACTCTTCTTAATTCCCGTGTCGAAAAGTTTTGACTCAACTGTAAAAGACCGGAGGGAGTAGTATATTGTAATTATTTAATTAATTAGTTTTAACCAATAATCCCCAACTCGTCAACTCCCAGTTTCCCACTCAATTGGAGTAGTATTTATCATAAGTCGTAGCTATATTTTTATTTTGAATTTTTTATCTCTGAAGTTTGACTTTTGAATATGGAAAACTGTATATATTAAATAAAAAAAAGTTTCATTCGGTTTTCTCATAACCGAATCGGAACCGGACCGGTTCGGTTCCGGGTAACCGAATTTTCGGTTCGAGTGCCCGGACCGAACCGAATAGGCAGGGCTAATAGCCGGTCATTTAACATGAACACGAGTACATATTGATCATGAAGAGTGTTGTCGACCTATCATGGTGTATGATGTTTAATAATGGTATAAATGTTACTATGTGTGAAAAAAAATGACTATAATTGTTTTGTTCATTTATATGTTGCTAAATTTTACTTTGCTACACCATATTAGCTTTATGTCCACTCCAAAATTTTACATGTTTATTTCATGAATTATATAAATCTAGATCAAATCCCAAACCACCAACTTTTGTAAAATGTATCAAAGACTGAAGTATGACTAAATCGAATACTACGCATCGTCCAACGTGAACACGTTATGGGTTTAATAATCAAACGAGATCGATTAAATTATAATCAAGTTATCTTTTAGAGTATGAATATAGATCCAAGTTATGTTCATTCCATTATTTTTCTATACTATACGAGCATCATTATCCAACCAAACATGAATAGAACCCGTGTTATAAAAATTAGACCGTACCTACAGTTAAATCGGTTGAACCATGATCAGGTTTTACATTTGATTGACGGTTCTTTTCAATTTTTTATGATTTTGGCCAGTTCAACCACGATCCAACTGAAAATACCGTAAACTAGAGGCTTAATCAGTTTAACTTCCGATTCGGTTTTTAGAACATCGTACGTTACATAAACGTAAGCATATCCCCTAAAAAAAAGTAAAAATCGTATATCACCATGTATAAAAAGCAAAAAAATTGTGCGTATATAAACGGAAGAGGAAACGACAGCGTCGCACGGCGTTTAGATAAACCTCACTCTCTACTTCACTGTTTATTGCGGCTAGGGTTTCCTCAGTCCCCTCCTCCCTCCTCATCTTCCTCCCTCTTTTACATTATCCTTCTCCTCCTCTCACCGCTGCTAGATCTCGAGATGTTCGAATGAATAAGGAGTTCAATTGAAGAATTTGTTTCGTCGATTGTTTTGTGAGGAAGGGTTTTGCCTTTTGCTGTTGTTGAGCGAGAAATGGCGACGATAAACCCATTCGATTTGCTGGGCGATGACACGGAGGATCCCTCGCTTCTTGCTGCTCAGCAGAAGATCGAGCCCAAGAAAGCCGTAGCTCCGGCGGCCAAGCAGCCGGCTCAGAACAAGGTGGCGGCGCAGCCTAAGCTCCCCTCCAAGCCGGCTCCTCCGGCTCAGGCAGGTCAGCTCTCTCTCTCTCTCCTCTATCTCTCTCTTCATCGTATTAGTAAAGTTGCAACTTTGTATGGCTTCATGGAATTATCTGCACGCCTATGTAAACAAATACGGAGTAATTAACAAATACTGTAAGAAATAGGTTGATTTTTTGCTTTCCCCAATTCTTTCTATGAATGAATATTGTTAGTTATAATTTAAAGTTCAGAAATTTATAACTTGAAGAACATGAACTATGTTGTTATACCTATTAGGCGGCTTTTCAGTGAAATTGTGGTCGAAAATTGCCTTTTTTCGACGTAGAAACTATTGAAATGAAGTTTGTCTAGACCGTTCAGTTTTACCTGAAATGGATAATATTTAGAGCTGTTAGCATTTGCTGTATTGCAAATGTAATGTAGTTGCACATCGGCTCTCTGGATAATGTGATTGTATTGATTGTATCTCTTTTTATCCGTGTCGTTTTGCAGTGAGGGAGGCCAAAACTGAATCTGCAAGAGGTGGCCGTGGTGGTGGTGGTGGACGCGGATACTCCCGTGGTCGTGGCGGTGCAGGTGCAGGATCCAATAGGGAATTTTCCAGCAATGAAAATTCTTATGGCAACAGGGAATTTTCTGCCCCTCAGGGTGCACCAGACCAGGTTGATGGAAAGCCTTATGAAAGGCGTTCTGGTGGTGGTGGTGGTGGCGGCTATGGGGGATCCCGTGGATCTTTCCGTGGTGGCCGAAGAGGCGGCTTCAGCAATGGAGAAGCTGGAGAAGAAGTGGACCACCATCCTCGTAGGACTTTTGAGCGCCGCAGTGGAACTGGACGTGGGTATGTATGGATTTTGTTGTGTCCTTACTGGTTGAAATGGTTTAGTTTTATCTGTTGACCACTGACTCGTCTTTATTTATGCAGATACGAGATGAAACGTGAAGGAGCTGGTCGTGGAAACTGGGGATCACAGACTGATGAGCTGGCACCGTAAGAAATTTGTTGAAATTTAGTTTGTCGGTTCTGGCTATAATGATTTAGTGATGATAGTGATTTGATTTTGTCAACCGTTTTGCGTTGTTAACTGATTTTTCTTTCTAGTGTGGCTGAGGATGGCGTTACCGAAGATGAAAAAAATCTGAATGTGGAGAAGCCCACTGGGGAGGATGATGCTGCAGTAGAAGTAGAAAAGGAAGCTGCTAAAGATGAGGTTGAAGAGAAGGAACCTGAGGATAAGGTGAGGGAATAAATACTCATATTACTTGGCTTTTTTCCTGATGGGTTAATCTAACTATTGTTTTTTTTTTGTTTAACACGTAATTTCATGTTAACTGTGTGAAATAATGATTTTCAGGAGATGACATTGGAAGAATACGAGAAGGTTCTGGAGGAGAAAAGAAAGGCTCTGCAGGCTCTTAAAACTGAAGCAACAAGGAAGGTTGATGTGAAAGAATTTGAATCCATGCAACAACTCTCTGACAAGAAAGCCAACGATGACATCTTCATTAAATTGGTGAACCACTTAACTCAATCGCTTCTTTTTTGTTTATCGCTTCATCGTTTTGGGGTTTATATCAACAATTTCTTACACATCTTACAATCAATGTGATTCCTCCTTGCAGGGCTCTGAGAAGGATAAAAAGAAGGAATTAGCTGAGAAAGAAGAAAGAGCTAAAAAGGTACCCTTCTATGATTCTTCGTGCTTTTTATGCTGATTTTATACTTCTACCATTTAAGAAAATCGAGTGATGAAATATCTAGCAAACTTTGACGCACTTTTTATTATTGGATGGTGTAGTCTGTGAGCATCAACGAATTCTTGAAGCCGGCTGATGGTGAGAAGTACTACAGCCCCGGTGGGCGTGGGCGTGGCAGAGGAGGCCGTGGTCCGAGAGGAGGAGGCAGCTACGGTGGCGGTGAGAGGAGCAGTTACCAAGCACCGGCCATCGAGGACCCCGGCCAGTTCCCGACCTTAGGTGGCAAATGAGACACATCCCCTGCTTGTGCTGCTGCTTCAACAACTTACCGATTGGGCTGGAGACATACTGGGAATAATGAAGCAGCGTCATGTACCAACAATTTTCTATATATTTATGCTCAACATGTATGTTTGTGATCTTTACATAGCATCTTTTCAACTGTTTTTCTACTTTTGGGTTTTTTTTTAGCTTTTTTTTTAGAGATAGGAAGTGAGAACAATTAGTTTTTTCTCCCAGACATTGATGCTCAGTTTTGCTTCATGAAATCTGAAAAAACACGTTTTTTTCGTTTTGATTTGACATCCTACGTTCTCGTCTTTCGTCTATTATACTCGCTTCGATCATGATCTTTAGGGTTTCCGAGGTTAACCTTTAGGGATGTGTGATTGTAATTTTTTGTGTCGGTCGAGGTCCATCGGACGTTGTATATAATACCTCGTATATTTTCAAGAAATATGTTACAAAATAGAAAAAGTATAGTATACTTGCAAAATAAAGGGTTTCATTCATTTTTATTCATTTATTGTGTATCTTGTTATCTTAATTAAGCCCAAGAGAAATATTCTAAATCGGCCCAATCCATAAAGCGTTATACCTTTTTTTTATTACACAATTATAAACAAAATAAATAAATACTACTGTATACGGAATACTCTATCAAATACTCCCTCTGTCCTCCATTTAGTGATATTATTACTATATTGGGACGTCTTCCATTTACTGACATATTCCGTTTTAGGACGTAAACTCCACAATCACTTTAACATTTTATACATCTACTTTTTATTATTTTAACATTTTAATACTATTAAAAAATTCAAATAGACCCACAATTATTTCATTTTAACACTTTAACACATTAATTTATTATTATATCATCAAAATGCAAAAAAAACATGTGCCCAGAAAACAATGTCACTAAATGGAGGACGGAGGGAGTAAATAAATATATTTGGAATATTCTCCCTCCGTCCCGTGACATTAGTCCCATTTGGATATGGACAATAACCAAGACATGCAGAGATAAAAAAGTTTTAAAAGATGTTTTTGTGTGTTAAATAATTTCCTTTTAAGGAAATATGACTAATAAATGGGACATATAAAAAAGGAAAGTGAAACTAATGTTTCGGGGAATATATATTTTGTGAGGAATAAAACATTTAAGTATGGTTAATATAGAAATAAATAAAATTCGAAAAGGGACAACAGTCACCCCCACCGCGTTTAGATAAACCTCACTCTCTCTCTCTCTCCCTCTAGTTCACTGTTTATTGCGGCTAGGGTTTGGCGAATCACCCCCCTCTCTTTTTCTCTCTCTCTCCTCTCTTCCTGTTCTGCTAATTCTCTCGCTCCTTCTCCTGTCCTTTCAACACTAGTAGATCTGTTGATTCATACTCACCAAATAATGAATCGCAACTTAAATTAAAAGGAGGTTTGAATCATTCATAATCAATAAGGAAGGGCTTTGCTTTTGGTGTTGGTTGCTCAAGAAATGGCGACAATAAACCCCTTCGATTTGCTGGGCGACGACACGGAGGACCCCTCGCTGCTAGCTGCTCAGCAGCCGCCGAAGGTTGAGCCGAAGAAGGATGTAGCACCACCAGCCAAGCAACAGTCGCAGCCGAAGCTCCCCTCCAAGCCGGCGCCGCCGGCTCAGGCTGGTCAGTTCTCCATCCCTCTCTCTCTCTCTCTCTCTCTCTCTCTCTCTCTCTCTCTCACTAGACATATAAACTGAGAATTGTTCCTTAATGAATTTGTCTTTCTTCTTTTGAATATTTGCACTTTGACTCTTTCTCCGTTCCTCGAGCGGAAAGTGACTGTTTTATTCAATAAATTTGTTGTTCTGAATGCTACATTAATTTGTAAGCTGTAAAGCTCGAATTTTTTTTGAACTGAAATGCTTTGAGCTGTAAATATCTGAATGCGAAGGAGCTATAATGTTTAGCTTCTGTTTAATAATGCTTCTTGGTTGTTTTTGGTTTCTGTGGTTAATTTATTTTCTGCAATTTGTTTGAGTATTGATTTGATTTTTTTAAGCAGTTGTTTCGATTGTCGTTGCATTTATTCGCATTTTGACTTGTATGTATATCGTTTCAGTCAGAGATGCAAAAAATGATTCTGCACGAGGAGGTGGTCGAGGCCGGGGCCGCGGTGGATACGGACGTGGTGGGGGAGGCAACAGAGACTTTGCTCCCAACAGAGACTTTGCCAACAATGACAACTCGTATGCCAATAGGGAAAATAGGGAATTCTCTGCTCCTCAGGGTGCACCTGACCAGGTTGATAATAAAGGTTACGAAAGGCGCGGTGGGGGCTATGGTGCACCCCGTGGTTCTTTCCGTGGCGGCAGGAGAGGCGGTTTCAGCAATGGGGATGCTGGAGAAGAAGGGGACCACCATGCTCGTAGGCCTTTCGAGCGCCGTAGTGGAACTGGACGTGGGTACGTATGGAATGTGTTGTGTTGTTCTTTGTGCTTAACTTTGGTTCCTTGGGCTGATTTTTAATTTTACACAGGTCTGAAATGAAAAGGGATGGATCTGGTCGTGGAAACTGGGGCTCACAGACTGATGAACTTGTGCCGTAAGAATTCAACTGTTTTTTTGGTCAATTAGAGTTCATTGATGATTCATTTCTGCCCGCTATGTGCTGATTGGAAACTAATTTTATGCATAGATTGACTGAGGAAGTTGTCAATGAAGATGAAAAGAATGTGACTGTGGAGAAGCCATCTGGCGAGGAAGACGTTGCAGTAGACGGAGAGAAGGAAGCTACTAAAGAGGAAAATGAAGAGAAGGAGGCTGAGGATAAGGTGAAAGACGTGATGTGAATTAAACACAACGATTGGTAGCTTTTAAAATTTTGATATTTGAGTGGTATTTTCCTCAGTTTTGCGAGATTAGTGTTAGGCTACCTCTTTGCAATTGCATTTTATGGGAATCACTTCCGTTGAGTTTGAATTAACTTTGTGAAAAAACGGGTTTATAGGAGATGACGCTGGACGAGTATGAGAAACTTCTTGAAGAGAAAAGAAAGGCTTTGCTTGGTCTGAAAGCTGAGGAAAGGAAGGTGGATGCTAAGGAATTTGAAGCAATGCAACCACTCTCAAACAAGAAATCTAACGATGATGTCTTCATTAAACTGGTGAACTACTTTTTTCCCTATGAATCTTCTTTCATCCTTCTCTTTAAAATCTCCTTTCATCCCTTTAATGAGATTCTTCTTTATAGGGTTCTGAAAAGGATAAAAAGAAAGAGTTGGCTGAGAAAGAAGAGAGAGCTAAAAAGGTATTGTTCTTGTCTGCTATATTCCATACTTGCAAGAAAATTGGCATTTGTGTTGAGAACTGTTGGTGTTAAGTATATGACGTGTTTATTTTCTGGCTGGTGTAGTCTGTGAGCATCAACGAGTTCTTGAAGCCTGCGGAGGGCGAGAGGCCCTATGGCGGTCGTGGTGGCAGGGGTCGTGGTCGCGGATCGAGAGGAGGTGGCTACGTCGGGGGAAGTGAGAGGAACAACTACCAAGCGCCGGCCATCGAAGACCCCGGCCAGTTCCCTACCTTGGGTGGCAAATGAGAGATGTTGCGTCATCTCAACATCTTATATGAACAATTAATTGTGACATTGATGCGATGCTCAGTTTTGCTTTTTGAATCTTAGTTTTTCTCGATTTTGACATACATTCTGAAATCTCAAGTATATTGTCTTTTAATTTGCTCTCTATTTAGTTTTATGCCCCTTTTGTTGGAAGTGATAAATGTGTTTGCATTTAGTTTGGGGAATGATGAATTATGGAACAAGAGGAATTACCTAATAGAATTAATCATTGTCTTATAATCTTTCATGGCTATATACAAATGAGGATTAGCCAAAAGGATTATTCATTGTTTAGCGGTCTTTAATGTATTGGAATATAAAGCTATTGAAAGGATCGAATGAAATAATGCACGTCGATTGGTGTATACGGATTGGGGAAGAAACATATAGAGAAATGATATGCTAGAGGGTGTTGAAGCAAGCTGATATGTTAGTTACTTTATGATGAAAACATCCGTGGCACCATCGTCATTTGCTTATTGTATATTTTGTTTGATTTTTACAATTGTTTTATATTTTAAAATACTATCTTAAACAATATTTTTAAAATCGTAAATTAATTTCAAAGATCGAACAAAATCTATATACTATATAAAAACAAAATGCGAGGGGTATTTTTGTATTTTCACTTCTATTTTTTAGGGATATTTTTGTAATTTTAATTCTATATTATTTTCCCTAATTTTCGAATTTTTTAAAAAGATTAAACTGCTACGTGATCGAGTTAGTTTACATTTCTTAAAATTGTCAAAAGATGCAACGTTAATTCACATCTCTCGGTGGAAGTTATTTCAAATCCTCTTACTAAACGATTCTCATCAACCAACGTATCCTTCTGTATCATGACTCTTTATTCTACATGTGCATGTTGGATGAAATTAGTGCGATGAAGGCAGATGGAAATAGAGAAGAATTATTATTAAATTGTTGGAGCGATTAATTAGAAAAATGAGATCTTAATTGCAACATCTCAAGTATATATTCTTCTGAAATGTTGCTGAAGTTTATGAGGACAAGATAGAGACAACAGTTTACAGTAAAACAAATCTCAAAGTTGCGCCGTCTGCTGCCAACACCGGATGGAAAGAAGAATCATAAGGAAAGCAACCAATGAAGAACCGTCCCCAAAAGTATATATTTGAAATGTGTTTTGAATTATCATTCCATAAAAGTAATGAATATATGATTATGTACGTATTCTACTTTCAGATGTTTTGACATATTATAAGGACTTGAATGATGCGTAAAAAAGGTAGAGAAATATTATCTTCAAACTTGGAGTCTTGGAGGAGTTATTCTCGCAAAGGAGAGAACTTCATAAATGCGGTTAGTAAATTCTAAACAAAATAATATTCTACTTTCAGATGTATTGTGCCATTGTATTATTCATAGTAGCTATAATAAAATTTTAAAAATATAAAGTAAATCAATATGGTGGTGTATTTACTATTATATATATTTGATTGGTCTATATTTGCTTCTCTCAATAATATATCTCTACATTATGTGGTGCAATCATGCATGGATTTTAAAGTCATCCGAAATCTTTTTATATTTTTTCCTATTATTTGTATTTTTCAGACACATTATGGAACTATGAAACTATGAATATACATCGAATTATGAGATTTATTCAACAATCATGGCAACAAGAAAAAGAATATTATGCATGAGAAAATGGATTGATTAGGAAAATGAAAATCTACAAGCACAGAACGAAAAAATGTAAATAGGAAGGATTATTACATTTTAATTATATGCATTATATGGATGTTTATATATCTCTCCCAACATTGACATTCAAATAATTTTATTAGTTATAATAGAATAATCTCTTCTTTTTTTTTTTATTTGCAATTTTATGATCAATATTTTCACCATATATTACTTATGTACCGGTGTGTATTTTGTAAGATTTATTATTTTCATCAAATGATCAATGAAATGTAATAGTACCGATTATGTGTATGGAATTCCCGATTTTTTTTAAATAAACTGGCAATTTTCAAAAATCTCTGTATCGGGAAATTTTAATTCATTTGCATAATGTTCATTTAAATAAGTTTATACAAATCACTTTTTTAATAAAAAAAAATTGCCGCACATCGTGCGGGTAAACGTTCTAGTAATGTTAAAAACGAGAACTTAAAGATGATGTTCACTATACAAGGTATAAGGTGACTACATAATACCAAGTCAATTCTATTAAAATCTATTCTTCTTCTCAATTTCAATTTGCTTTTCTTCTCAAAATTACAGACCCACACCGCGCGCGCTCTTCACTCCCAACTCCGGCAGCGGCGGCGTCACTCCAAACTCCAGCAGCGGCGGCGGCGATGACGAAGGGTGGGCTAACACTATGAAATTCAGGTGAACAACCAATTCGACCTATATTTTTTCCCTTTTCTTTTAAATAGTTTGCGGTAGGCTTCAGCGCGTGGCTCCTCACCTGAATTTACGTATCAGTAGCCAGTGATACCATATTTGCTTCAAATTTCGCTTTCGTTGGTAATTGTAGTGATTGATGGAGCTTGAACTTGATTTACCCTAGACATTGAATGTTCATCACCTTATTTGAGCTCTGACCACAAGCTTTGTAAATATACTGCTAAATTTAAATATCTGAATCGGTTATGGTGCATTTATATCATTACTGGAATGTGAAAATGTATGTTATATGTGAAACTAATGGTATATGTATGCATTTTGAACGAGCTCATGAGTATATGAATGGGATGACTAATATGTTAATGAGTGATAATCTTAAAATCAAGGTTAGATTATTATGTCATGGACATTACAAGAGGATCTTGAAGGGGTTTCTACAAAATGAAATTATAGTCGATAGCGAATAACTTGACTTAGTTAGGATCTTACTTTTCCCACGGATAAATGTAGTGTAGAACAACATTAAATTCAAGTAAGAGGCAGGTCACCTCCTCATCCAGTTTGGAGCACTTGCCAATCTCACCGTAGGAAAAGATTATATGCCTTCGTTGTTTGGAAATATTTTCACCCTTTAGGTAACTACGTCATGATGAACTGTAAAGGAGTGCAAGAAAGAATGATGTCATAGTTTCTGGTTGTGTATACTTGTAAATGACGTCGAATTTGTCGCGTTATTCTGTTCCGTGCATACGATTGTATGACCTGTTTCTTTCCCTTTTCGTTCAACTTGTACTTTATGTATTGATGTATATGTATGTCATACATGACTGGCAAACATCATTTGTTTATGCTCATCAAATATCAGCAAAATGGTTTAGGGGGTGGATGAATTTGTATTCTGAGTACACATGCTCGTGTACTTTAGTACTCATAGTGAAGGCAATGCAACGCAGTTGTACCAATCTAACTGCAACGTATGTCGCTTCTACAGATATTTAGTCAATTATAATTTGTTTATTCCTTTGGTTTTTTCACCTTTTGCTTTATTTGCCAACTAAATAGTCCAAGCTGAATTCTCGTGCTTATGTAGAATAATATGCGCAATAATACATATGCATACAATATGACGTCACTACAAGCATTCAAAATTTTAGATTGCGCAGCCATATGGCATATTCACCCTAATAAAAATGGTCACTAAGCACAAAATCTAATATATAAGTACTCAAGTAAATAGATTATTCAATAAATTCATCTACGCAATTGTTGAATAACTTGTTCTTGTTTGATGGTTGGTCACAAGATATATGTTCATATATCTTGTAGATTATTAGGTAATGGAATTCATTATGTGGCCAGAATGATAGTGAATGACTGAATGATAGATGTGCAATTCTAAGTTTGACCTTTCCGATAGTTGCTAAAAAGAAAGATTTAGAAAATGAATGTAATAATTGATAAATTTAGACTGCATGAGACATCTTCAAACTTTTGTGTTAAATGGCAAATATCTTTTAAGTTGCCTTTTGTGACAGTGCATGCCTTTGTGAGAATATTGTTCGAATCATGAATGTTTTCCTCCTTGAACATTGGAGGATATTGATAAATAAGTAAATATTATGCTGAATAATAAATTATACAATATATCAAACGTGTACCACGTTGTCCAGATCTTTCTAAGCATGACGAAAATTTAAATAGCTATGCTATATTACATGATAATTAACTTTGGTTACGGCTTTCATTCAGGAACCTGTGAAAACCACTTATTATGTTGATGTGCTTTCCATCTTTCGAAATCAGAATCATTCCGAAGAATGAGTGTAACCTCCGTACTAGTGCTCGTTTGGCTCCATAAATGCTATCTCCGGAACCTGTCTCAGTGTGTCGATGTATCTTCCTTCCAGGATGTCATTATCTGAAAGGTAGTTCAGAAAATCTTCGAAGCTGCCTTCATTGTAGGCCAATGGATGTTGCTCATCCACTAGTTCTGGAGCAGGTGCTACTTTACTGTTTAATGCCAGACTGTGAAGGCTAGTAATTGAAAGTCGCTGCTTCTCTGAGTTAACAGTTGCTCGATGAACAATACTTTTGTATCGACCATTGCTTAGCACTTCCATTTGATCCCCCAGCTGAACTACCAATGCTTCTTCAATTACTGGAACAGGCTGCCAGTTCTCGTTCATGTCCATCACTTCTAGACCCTGTTGATTTTGGAGTATAATTGTCAACAATCCATAATCCGAGTGTCGAGGCAGGCCTAGTGCTAAGTTTGGCTCTGGGCAAGCTGGGTAGCAATTGACTGCTATGACTTGAGAGCCTTCCTCTATATCTTTCTGTAAGTAGTCTGATCTTAGACCCAGGCTCTCGACTACTACTTGCATTAGCTTTGTATGCAAAAGAAGCACAGCCTTAGCATAGTTTCCCATTTTCTTCCTGCAAAAAATGATTTAATTCTTATGAATTCTTGCCTTTATATGTTTTGGGGTAAGAATGATAAGAGCAAAATTAGCATAATATAGTTGTAAGCCATGTAGAAACTGCATTAAGTTGCTTACTTGTAACTCGGAGGATCTGATGGCCACAAGTCGATCCAAGTGGAAATCGGATTGGCGTAGTGCTTGATGAAGTCCCTCCAATATTGAACTTTATCACTGACATGATTTAAACTTGTCCCGTACCTTACAGGTTCGTGAACATTGGCAGAGGCATGCTGCATCTTTGTGTCATTTGGCATGTCAAAGAAATCTGCGGCAACGTCTAGAGCCTCGTCTGTTAATGAAACGGGAATTCCGTGGTTGATCACCTGCAAAGAGGTAAAAAAATATCTCTAGCACATATCCCCAGAATAGAGTGATTAAACTGCATGCATGGTGCTCATGCAATGAGATGGTAGTAAACTTGTCATATACTAGATACTACTATAGACTGTGATTTTTTTAACAAACTTTTCGAGATTGATCTTCTTTGTTCTAATTCTTTTCTTTTTCTTAAAAAAATTTACACTCTAGTTGCTGATATTGAAACATGCATGCCGTCCAAGAATGTAAATATGCATGATTTTAAAGCTACACGGTTAGTTATTATCTAAATCTCTTTTTCTAGAATTGTTAAAGCTCTTGTTGATAATGACTAGAGATTTTATGCAAATGATATACCTGAAAAACACCGTATTCCTTGCAAGCTACATGCAGTTCATCTATCACTTGTGATCGAAGAAGTGGATTATCTAAAGAGGAGAGGTCTATAACTGGCAAAGCAGTGAAGGAGCAACGTGGTGTTGGCTCAAGGGTAGGGCGTTCTGTTGGTGGAAGAATATAACGCTCAGGAACACTGCCTATACCCATTTGTGAAAGTGCCATTGCACTCGTAAAAGGGTCTGATATGGGCTTTGTATCCTCTTCCATCTCAAACTGGGGTTCTTGCTCTTCTAGGTAAGTTGACGAAACATAAACCAGCTCTACTTATTTATAAGCTGAGCAAATTACTAGTAGTAGATTTATCCATGTTACTTTATACAGTTACATTGAATGTATGATGCATGGATTCTGGGAGGCATACATGTTACTCACCCTCATATGCAAATCATATGCCGCCGGAATTGATCTTTTTGTTTCATTCAAAGGGGATAGGGACAGTGACAAAAGGATGCTAGTCATCCACTTCTTCAACTTGGAGTCTTATTACACCAGAAAAAAAGGTACGTACTCTCAGGAAAATATGGGGCCCATTTATTGAACTTGAAAAGTTTATCTTATCTTCACATATTAGCCTATAATGGGCAAACTACATGCCTCCCAAACGGTATTCGTTGGTTGGTTTTGCTTCCGACTTCGACCATATTAAATTTCTTTTTAATCACGAAATTTCATTAGTGGTTTTTCCCTTTAGTATACACTCACGTACTATATTTCTAAGTTTCTTCCTTATTAAGATTTGGCCTGATCGATTTTATTAATTAAATAGCATCGTTATCGTCGTTCACGTGTAATTTCTGATAATAGGGGTTATGCTGATGTGTGGATGGTTGTAAACTTGTAATTCACTTTGTTATTCTGGGAAATATTTTGGTTCTTCCTTTGGTATATACAGCCATAGTGACGTAAGTTTGGATATTCCCTTTTTTTTCTGCTTTAATTATAAAAAATGGAATAAATCGTTATTTTTGAATCGTAGGTGAGTCGTCGAAAAATCGGGTTGCATACAAAGTCGCGGAACGAGGCCAGTCACGGATGACGCCATGGAGGAAGAAACCAGCTCCAGGTTTGTTAAATTGCTTTTGGATTTTTGTTGAAAATAAACGGTTTGGCCTTTCAAAAAACCCTAACACTATACACATACTACGTTACATGCATTAAAGAAGCCCCCATAAAAGCTGCGGTATATATATTAGTATAGGTAGATATTCACAAACTGCTCACAAGCAACTTTTTTGGATCTTTCTTCATTAACTTGCCCAAGTTGCCCACCTGTTCCGGTTTATTGGGTAGTTCGGTGATGGTGGATTTTGTATTTTTAGAGAAACGTACGTTGCCACTTATTGTCTCAACGTTTTAGCTCGATTTAGCTTTTCCACCCCGGCTTTTATACTTAGGTAGAATCGTAGAGGTGGGTTTTCGATTTTTAACATTGGAATTCCTTCTTGAGGCCCTATCTCTAGTTCATACTACCTTCTTCCCGTTAATAATCGGGAACTGGCAAACTTTATGGCAGCGTGAGATGACTAGTGAAGTCTAGTTGAATTGATCTAGATAATGAGACGGAAGGAGTAATAATGTTCGATTTTATCGAATAAAATATCCAGATCATGAATGAATCTGATTTTGCTGTACTAGGTCTCTGCATATTTTTTTAACAATTTTGACCCAGTTATAAAAGTTGACTGACGAACCTTTCACTGCTAAGTGCTGAGGACTTAATAATTATAACACTATAAAAGGATTATAAATAGAGATTATTCAACTGTTTGAATTTGTCTATAGATTGTAACCAAGTAACTAAATTAGTTCAATAATAGAGAATAAGAATACTTCAAAACCTACTAATTTACTTTACGACGAATTAATATTAAACTTCGTCTCAACGAAATCGAGTCATTTTATTATTTTGTACCCCACATGGCATGCACAAGTGAGAAAGTATTATACTCTCTCCTTCTCGGGATTTTAGGCGAAATGTAAAATGTGAAAAGTAAGGGGTTTACATTGAAAAGTAGTAATAGTTAATTCTTTCCATTTTAGAAAATAAGTCAATTGAATTAGGATATCCCGATTAAAATAATTTTTCCTGCATATTACTAACTACTACATGATAATTGATAAATGACAGATGAGAACAGCCCTACACATGAAACATTAATTATAACTAAGATTTGGTTAAGGTTTGGTAGTGCATTTGACTCTCAATAGTTTTTATATTCCACTTTGCACCCACTACTTTTGATTAATTACTACATAAAGTTGACAAAGAAATTTTTGCTAACTCTTTAAATTTGAGATAAATAATGAAATATTAAATTATATAGATTAAGTATTCCGGCCCCGGAAGTATTCTTTTGATAAACTACAATATTGTAGAGGATTCCTTCTTTATCCGTCGGAAACATACTTAATACATCAACGACTAACGTGTCAGTAATATACTACCTCCATCTCACTATATTAGCAACATTTGAAATTTGCACAAGAATTAAGAAATGAAAAATGTGTGGCTAGAATTAAATAAGAGAAGAGAGAGTTAATTGTGACCAAGTATTTTTTGTCATTTTAGGAAATGTGTCTAATAAATGAGATGGACCAAAATGGCAAATGTTGCTAATTTAATGAGATGGAGGTAGTAATTAACAAAATTTATCATAAATATATCTTCTTAAAATAAACCAAAACCCTAAATAAAAATATTGTTGACGTGACACTGACACATCAGCCGTTGACACATTATGTATGTCCGTGGCGAACAGCAATCATATGACTAGGAAAGTCAAATAATCTACATATAGGGACTAAAAAACATATTAGGTGGGTCAAATCAATAATCAATGAAATTTCTTTCATCTTTGCTAATAATGCATCAACAAATTAATAAAATTCATACTAATATATGAAAACAAACAATATCAATATATCATGTTAGGTCCATCAAAAAAAGTTTCCAAACTTCTTGAAATTATTGTTAGTACATGTAAATTGTAATGTTACGTTTAATTCAAATTCTACATTTCAAAATTAAAGAGTTAATTATTGGTCCACCCTACACGCGAAGAATATATTATGTGAGTTGGGTGTCGAGGTGCCAGATGTCGACTTCCTATTGGATCAAAAGCTCGTAACGCTCGAAGCAAGAGGCCCATTTTTCACCAACCTTCCAACATATAAAAAATAATAAAACAAATCGAATAATGCATGTTACAAAAACACCCTATTTTACCTCATGTCGAATCCTATTACCTTATCACCTATTATTTTGAATCATTAGATTAAATTTAATTATAATTAGTAATATTAAATCATTTATACTAAACGAGAAATTGCCGGGAAAAAATGATTAGAAAAATAATTAAGGCAGAAATATTATGTTAATTAGATAATTATCACGGCTAACAACTTCATTACTTGTCCACACTCCTATAAAATTTTAAATAATTATAGACTCTAAGCAGTAAGCACCTCTTTTTTTCTACCCAATGCTGTCTATATATATATCACTTCCATCTTCCATTAGCTTTGCACATTGTTTGAATCTCTCTCTCTCTCTCTCAAACACACATAGAGTACTATAATATAAACACTTAAATTGAATCAATAGAAATGGGGAGAGGAATAGTGTTGTTATTTGTCCTTTTGATTTCTCCGGCGGTCTACGCTCAGACGTCGCACATTGTCGGTGACAACGCCGGTTGGGACAACAGCGTTAACTACGTCACGTGGGCTAGGGGCAAAACTTTTACCGTTGGTGATTCCTTAGGTAAGTATTCTGTATATGTGAGGTATAAATATATTTTAACAACTCAACCTCGTTGGGACGGAGTTTCTATGTGATTGTGCATGAAATATTACTTCTACCTGAGATAATTATAGTGCACTACAGAAACTAACCTTGATTCATTCTCAGTATTCAACTACGACTCCAGCCACAACGTCGACGAAGTGTCGGAAGACGACTACACCAACTGCAACACCGCCAACGCCATCAAATCCGACAGCAACAGCCCTACCACCATCGCCCTCTCCACCCCCGGCCCCCGCCACTTCATCTGCGGCAGGTCCAACCACTGCAACCAAGGCCAGAGACTCTCCATCACCGTCGTTGCCGCCGCCGGCACCCCATCGCCTCCTTCCGGCGGCGCCACCCCTTCGCCACCCACCGGTGGAGCGACCCCTGCTCCTCCCTCCGGGGGCACCACACCAACGACGCCCACACCAACGACACCTACACCAGCGAAGCCAGATGGTGGCGCTGCCGCCGCCTTGGGCGCCGGTAAGAGCTTGATGGCTGGTTTGTCGCTTGTTGTTATGGGAGCAATGTTGGGCTAGCTAGGCGAGAGGCAGTGCTGTTTCACTATTTCTTTTTTTAATTTATTTTAAAATCTTTTTTTTCTTTTTCTTTTTTTGGAGGTTATTTTTATTATATTGTGTGTAAATGAAGGGTGAAGGTGGTGAGTTTGTGTTATTATCACCATCTTCGCTGATGTTTCTATTGTTATTACGATCGTTATTATTTGCTTCGATATTCAATCTGTGAGTCATCTTTAGAGGGACAGAGGGAGTACGAGCTTCCGATAAAAGAAATGGTGGAGCTAATTGACTTTTGATTCTATATACCTAACATACCTAAACAATTGCCCAAGTCAAAAAAAGTACTTCAATTTCAATAATTCTTATTGGTTGCAATTCAACGTGACAAAGTCGTGTGTAGTGGTTGTGATCAAGCAAGATAACGTGCTCACGTCTTTAATCATACTTGCATGTGTGGAGAGAGAGAGAGAGAGAGAGAGAGAGAGAGAGTTCACATAGGAGGAGGATTGGTCCATCGTCTCTTCATCTCCGATTTCGATCTAACCTCCTTTAGTTTCCCATCTAATCCGTAATCCCTTTCCATCACCAGATTCATTCCCTCGTCGGAATACCACCCGACACCGATGCACAGGGTTCCTTCCTTTTTCACGTCAACGTATGCAGTCACGCCTCCAGGCAGCCACATCACCGTCACATCTTGCATATCCACCATCTCTTCCTCCCCGAAATCAACGGGGGTTTCGGGCAAACTCCTCTTCTTGAGGTTTTCAGTGCATAGATACACGTAAGGCGCACTTTTGCCTTCCTCAAGAGACATATCCTCGCCATATATAGGCGTAGCGCTAACCTCAAAGACCTTCCAAGACCCACTCAGCTCTGACGGTTGGACCCTCTTCCTCTGAGAAAATGGCTTCAAATCCAACTCGAACTCGCTGCTGAGGTCAAATTAGATCAAGAACGAACACAAACAGGGATAGGTCTAAGCACAAAAGAATACGGATCCACTTTAAAAATTACTTCAAACTTCAACGTTACCTTGTGTCGGGGATATCAGCTGGACTGACCCATTCTTCTTCATAAACAGCAATCCTCATTATTTGGATATCTGAACCCCCATTACTGAATTCTATAGTATGCACCACGCGCAATCTTTTGTGGCAGCCCTTAACCAAACACTGGCAATGGGAACACAAAGCATATTATACTTCTTCGGATGTTACGTTGAGAAAATGAACTGCATAACTTGCCACGTTTAGTTAATATTTGTTAATTGTTACAAAAGGCGGTGCCGGCATAAATAAACTCTACGGTAAACAGAGACATACTTGTTCAAACTTGTATGTTGGGGAGAGGTAATAATTGGACTCATCACATTCTCCGATTGGAATATCCACCGGGCCTCTGGAATAAGACCCATCCTGAAAAAAATCATTGTCAAACAGTTTAGATATAACAAATTGCTCCGACCCTTAGCCACTAGTTAAGATTCATCTCTGAGAAGCAAACTCGATCATACCTCGAAATAAACAAGACCAGGTTCCATCCCCATGACATCTTCCTCCATCACATCACTTCTTCCAAAGTCAAACGATTCGATTTTGGGCAAATTAGGACCTGTCGATACTCTGTCAGATACTTTCTTCATGGAAAAAGATGCATCTTGAATTTTATAACCAAGACTACCTTTATTATTCTGTGTTTCACCATGAGGATTCAATGTAACCCAATTTATCTTCCTCTCGATCTGAGAAGTCAGCTCTCCAGAAGTAGTTGGCAGTGCCTTGATATGGGACAAAGTATAGCAGTCAAACAAGTTCTCGTTCTTGCTCCCAATCTCTATAGGCTCCATTTCAGCAGTGATAGGAGAATATACGGCTCCGACTCCCTTCCATATACCACTCACACTACTTGCAAATGTGTGCCATGCAGGCCTAATCACTGGTTCCTGCAACACTACATCTTATGAATCAACACCCAAGGAGAAGCATTCTTACTCAAATAAAAAATCGGAAGATACTACTTTTAGAAAATAAAGATCAGTCTATCTGAAACAAACTCGGATTATACAAACAGATACTCCTATAAACTAAAACAAAAAAGGGAATTCTTCAATAGAAGCGCTACCCCTTGAATATTCACCTATAATCAATCAAGGCCCCAATAATTAGTGTCGATTTTAAATTATCACATGTCATCTTCAGATTGAACTGCGTAATCGCAAAAAAAGGCCAGCTTCATGAAATTTCGACTCAAAGCATTCAAAATTAACAAAATGCAATGGAACAGAACATCATAGGATTGCAACATTGTGTTTCCTATCCTTACATTCTATAGCTTTCATGAACACGGTTCGATATATCTAGGTCGACACGAGCAATCCTCAAACGAATTCTAACAACAAATCCAAATCCAAATCCAACAACGGATATTATCGTAAGAAAAAATAAATCCAGAAGCTGACATTACCTGCGTTTGTAAAACGGTCTCGACTTCCATCAACATCGAACCGGAGACAAGAACCCTATCACCTCTCTTAATTACATTCCTCACTCTCTTCCCTCCCCTTTTCCTCCTCCGCGTCCGACCCTTTTCCTTCTCCGTCTTCACCATCTCGTTGTCGATGCTCCACACATTATCCTTTCCCTTCGCCCCCACTTTTACTCGATTAACCTTCGAATTCTCCCTCGCCCCTCCACAACCGCCGACAAGGCGGCAACTTTTTCCTTCCAAATTGCAAGAAATGCATGGATACGAACCGTTTCTGTGCGTCGGAGGGTACGAAATCGAGCGAAAATCGACATTATTCGTGAGGAATTGCTGTTGGGAGCCTTTAACGAAGAGGCCGCTGCTGCTGCTGAAGGCTCTGCAAGCATCTATGCATGGCGATTGCATCGCTTGTGGTGGTGCAGTGTATTTGCGCGATTGTTGATGAAATTGAAATTTGGGGATTTTGCAAATTAGGGTTTTGGGATTATCTGGATTATGGCGGGTGCTGGAAATTCTATGTGGGTAATTACGAATTTGGGCTCAAGCCCACTCGTAAATTAGGCCCACAAAGGAGCCCATTTATGTAGTTTGGGCTCATTTGATGAATAATAATGGACATTCTTAATTACTCTCTCCGTCCAGCCGAATGATGTGCGTTTCTTCAATAGAAAAACGCACACCATTTGCTGGGACGAAATGAGTATTATTTATCTTATACTCGTCGAAGAAATTTCGGACATAATTGGTCGAGTTATATCACTTAACCTCCCCAAAGTAAAAATAAAGAAAAAGGAACGCGAATTTAATAATCGAATTGTTAAAACCATCTATTTATCTTATATCGGCTTTAAAAGAGTTATCAATTCTGCATATAGATTGAATAAGTTCCCTTCTATAGGTCTTTTAAAGAGTCGAATGACCGAATTTTCAATAAGAATTAGTAGAACAATCAATCGTTACAAAATACTCCCTTCGTATTGCTTTATTATATTATGTCGTTTTCAATATTTTAATAGACTCGTTTTGAACGAAACGTGACATGATCATGCTAGATGGAGGGAGTATATTAACCAATGTTTTTAAAACCGGACCGGACCGGCCGGTTCAACCGGTTCGACCGGGAACCGGCCATATACCGGTCCGGTTTGACCTATAAAACCGGAGGTCCATTTGAACCGGCTTTGAACCGCCTGAACCGGTTCGAACCGGTCAAAACCGGATGAACCGGCGAACCGGGGCGGTTCTCAGAAAACCGGACGGTTCTCTCCCTTACCCAAAAAAAATATATATTTTGTGCTCAACAGGATTTGAACCCATGACCTACTAGTTGAAAGACTGAAATTTCACCATCTACACTACAATAACTACTTGTACATAATATAAATTTTATTTTATTTAACAATCGACTATATTATTTGTTATATAAATGTCTATTTTATCTCTTTCTTTCTGATTCCCAACTATTTTTCAAGAAAACGACATATTAACGTGATGTGGATTATTCTCATTTTATGATAATAAAGATAATTTTACATTTTTTTTATCTTCATATAGCTACTAAGAATAAAAAATAAGTATAACCAGTAAATTTTTATTGAAAAAAAATATTTTTAAAACATGATATTTAAATTATATTAAGAATATTTTTTTTATATAGCTTTAATGTATTTTTAACCTTATAAGTTATAAGTTTTTTCATATTTTTATATATATCATGTATTTATTTATTATTAAAATTATTTAAAATTAATTTAATTATATAACGGTTCAACCATGGTTTAACCGGTTCAACCAATTGAACCATGACCCGAAAGCCTCACCGGTTCGACGTCCGGTTCGGTTTTTAAAACATTGATATTAACATGTAAACTCTCTAAACTTTTATTTGCTCTTTTGAGATCCAAACCCTTTTCAACTTTTGGAAAACAAGCATCCCACTTTGAGTAGGCTTAAAAAATTCCCTTCCCTTCCATGGTCCAACCCAAATTGTGGGACCCATCCACAATTTTGAGCTTTACATATAGTAATAACTAAAAAAAAAAATACTCAACTTTTTATAATAATAAAAAAATAAAATATCAAAAACTTTTTCACTCTCCTTTTCAAGTGGGGTTTATGTTGTGCCTAATTTTGCCTACAAATTGCTAAAAGATGGGCTCTTTCACAATAAGTTGAGAATTGAGATGTTTCCTCAAGCCTCAAACCAAAACTTGAATCATCAATCAATTTTCATTTATTTAATTTCCAATCTCACTCAAATAATGATTTTTAATAAGTTTCCATCACTTTCTATATATCCAATTCTTTCCACTTTATAACTTATTTATTCTTACAAAATAAAGGCTTGTTGGAAGATGATATATGTATTAGGCCCTACAAATTGAATGGCCTTCATTTAACACAATTATAACTAATTACATGCCCATATGAAATAATTCTTCTTTTTTTTTTTAAGATTATGAGTTATGAGTGTGAAATCACATTTTTAATATCATGGTGAATAATTGAGTTGTTAATATGTGTAAATTAGTAGGCAATTATCCAATAATCGGGCTATCATGACATGTATATCTTCAAATATTGTAAGGTTGGTCGAAATTAAATACATTGTCGGAAATAGTACTTTCTTAATCTCATATCACTCGATTTGTTCTATTGTTTCGAACATTTCATAAATTCAATAAATTCAAAAACAGAAACGGGACGGAGGGAGTATAATCCGCCTAATTAAGCTGCCTAAGGACGGTGATCTAATTTTGATAGGAGGTGAAAATGGATCTAACTTTATTTTGATATAAACATTGTTTCACAAGGGTACTTTTAGTCTCAAAATCTCAACCTTCTCAAATCTCAAAAACATTGATGCATGAACTGCCTCATAAAATCATGTGCTTCATGCTTTTTTTAGTCGATTTATATATAATTTTAGTCAAGAGTATAAAGTACTTGTATAAATATAAATAATTTTCTTTATGGAGGTCGTTTATATGCATTATGTGTTTAAATTTCAATTTATCACGACAATATCCGAAAATTTGAAAATTTTCGATTCATGGCATGCATCCCAGACCACACACTCGTTAAACGATAACATTTACGAAAAATTTACAAGAGACATAAATAAACCCTATAGTTAATCATAGAAACGTAATGTGCACCTTATAGCATGCACAATTGCTATAGTGTAATAATAATTAGATAAGAATTTACGACTAACAAATGTCTATCGATTGTAAATAATTGTTTGACCGGAGTTTAATCGGTTGACCAGCCGTTGAAGCTTTGTCGGGCCTTGTTGCACCTTTCTATGTTTCTTCACAAACTATGCAATTTGTCCATAAAATAAATTAAATCAAGATAACTAAAGTACAAAGGCCCAATAAATTAATATCTTCATGTTGTGGGATCCAACAATCCATGAGATTCTTTTGAGTAGATAATTAATCAATATAATAAACTCTCCAAGTGCCTTTTTATTAATTAATACCCTTTCCGTCTGAGAAATCTAGACAACTCGAAAGAACGCATCAAGAGAAACGGAACTACAACTAAGCCCACCAAACGCAACATCTTCTATCTATTTCTCTAAGTTTTTAAATAAAGTGGACAAACATTAGTTAATCTATTTGAATTCAATTAACTAATCCAAAACATTGAATAAAATTTCCATAAAGCTCAAAATGAAAAAAGGTGACACCACTTATGCAATGATGGAATTTATTGCTTAAAAAGAAAAATGAAACCAAGCGTGTTAGGCCATGATAATTAAATTTGATGAGCCTTTTTATCATGATAATTCATACATGTAACACAAGCAAAGTACTTAATTTTTTTTCTTTATTTTTGAGTGCATGTGTATGTGTATGTGTAGGGTCAAAATTAACTTTATTTTTGGCCTAATACATTATGGTATGGTCCCATTTTCCCTCAACATACCATGTGACAATTTGACTATATATATTTATACATTTTCAAGTATAATTCTACATATTTAATTTAAAATATCATTCATTTTTCATAGCTATATCCATCGTTAATAGTAGTATAATTTATGTGGACTTTTTCCTAGATTTATTGGTGTTACCCTTTGACTAAGATCAAATTAAATTCGGATTTATGAATTTATGGAATGATAGGTGAACTAAATTTATGGAGAAATTGAATGTTGAAAACACTTGGAAAATTGAATTTGGGACCTAGATGTTCCATTACTTTCCCACTAACATTATATCAATGTTCCTTTACCACACGACGACAACGCATGGTAGCGTGTCACGTAGGTCCGTCTCAATCTATATCAGGGTCATGTATGAGTTATAAACGAACCTCTATTTCTTTCTTCAAAATATCATATCAAAACAAACATGAAATGGAGAGGGATATATTTATTTGTATAATCTAAAATTTTTGGGCCTTATATTTTTGTTGGGCCTCGTTTAATTTGAGATATTATTATAAATAACTTGATGGACATGCTGCTTATAGACGGGCCTGGTGTCACGAGATCACAATGGCCACGACTCACAGTCGTGTATCACGATCACGACCACATCCGCCCGCGATTCATGTAATTTTCGAAATAAAAATTAGTACTTAATAATTACATTGAGCTTAATTAAGAAAATAAAATCCGAAGATCTTTTCCAAAATTAAATAGAGAACTCGTTACTCGTGTGCAATATTTAAAGGAAAGGGGGAAAAATGGAAGCCACACACAAAATTCATAATTCATAATACTCTCTCTCTCTCTCTCTCTCTCTCTCTCTCTCTCTCTCTCTCAGCAGACGCGCAGGCCACCCAACTCAACAGAACTGCACTAGCGTAACGCCAGAATCTCCAGTTTTACAGAGAGAAAATCTGGAGGAATATACTGCTGTACATGAATACAGCGCACGTACATATGCATATGCAGTGAGAGAGTTCTTCGCTCGCGTGAGTGCGTGTTCGAGGAGTGAAGGAGTTTGAGACAATCACGGCAATTTATTATGCAATATTCGGGCGCAAAATGCCAATAGATTGCAGAGTTTTTTTTTTGTTTATTTTGTGTCCGTTGATTGATGTATTGTAGATCTCGAGTTATTTGTCATTCTCGTGGTAGCTAGCTGTTGGAGGAACGGCATCGGTTGATCCGGCTGGTTCCGGCTTGAGTGTGTGTTCGTCGAGATTTGGATTCGTTTTTGGAGTTTAGTGTGGGGAGCGCTGGTGATTTTGGAGCTGGTTTTGAGTTCGGATTGGTGGAGTGTGTATCGAGAATTGTGAAATCGAGTGAAGGCGGTGGAGTGACGCAGCGATGGATGACAGGGGAGGAGGAGGAGGAGGATCGTTTGTGGCGGTGCGGCGGATTTCTCAGGGGCTCGATCGAGGAGGTGCCTGCCATTCTACTGGTATGTTCCTTTTTTCCTTTTCGCCCCCATCTGTTTATGCATTTTTTTTATTTTTTATTTTTTCAAATTCTGCTTTGATTGATTTATTTGCTTTCTCTCTTTGTCGTGTGTTTATGAATATGTATGATTATGTGCAAAGCGTGTAATTGATGTTTAACAAAAATCTGTTGAAGTGAATTGACAAAAACTACGTTGATTGATGCCTCTTGCGTTGAGATTTGCGATTAGTGTTTTGGTGTCTGAGAATACACTTAAAATTTTACTTCCAACTTCATGTTGCTGCTGTATAAAATAAGTCTATATCCCTCCTGTTATGAATTTCACTTATTGTTATTCGTAGTGTGTGAAAATCCATTGATGAACTCAAATGATGCAGATTTATTTTATTGAACTGAAGCTACATGTTTACTCGACATTTAGATTAGCCGAGGTTCAATGCCAGTGGAACCAGTTCTGGTTATAGTAGTTGTGCTATATAAGATTTATCAGTATTGGTTACCAGGAACAACCAGCTATTTGTGCAGTGATCAATCTTATGTGTCATGACAGTAGAGGGGGAGAACATGGTTGAGGTTCCTATACTTGGGATTAATTGAACTGAGTTAGTTAAAGATGTTTAATAATGTATGGATAAAAAACTGGATCATCAGTAAACTATACATGAATAATTGGTTGAGAGCCATCAATCCTGCATGTTCATTAGGTGTCAGCATATTACATAGCACAGAATGTGTGCATATAAAAATAGTGCATATTTTTTCAAGTCATTTTTCTTTTTGTTACAATAGAGAATGCTGCAGGGTCTGCTGCTTGGTTAGGCAGAGGGTTTTCATGTGTTTGTGCTCAAAGAAGGGATATGGAAGATCACCCGTCATTTGACTTGACGCCTGCACAGGTAACGTTTAGCTTGGCTGAACTATTCAGTTCGTTTTCCTTTCACCTTTCGAGTTTGTTACTGTCAGCAAATCGTTCATGAGCTCTGATTATTTAGCAAATTTTCCATGGTGATCAGTATCTAGTCATATCTTTTGAATGGTGGCAAACTCTTAGAAACCGGGTGTACCATGAGTGAGCAAAGAATGTGGCTAGGTATAACTTGTATGTTTCTTGTTATTTGTTGCATGCCAGAGTATCAGTTTTTCTTGGGTGGTCCTGTAAACATTGTGCTTGCTGGGGACCTAACATGTGGGTGTGTTGTTTTTTTTTAGCAAACCCCTAACATGTAGATGTTATTTCAAGGTCACATGTTCATAGTGTTCTTTTACAATGCTTTCGGCTTTAACTTAACCTCTGTTTTTGGAGATGCTTCACTATATCCTTACACCGCACTAATTTATATGTACAGGAAGAATGTCTGCTCAGGCTACAGAACCGGATAGATGTTGGTTATGATAGTTCTATTCCAGAGCATCAGGTGTAGTTCATCATACTTCAGAAATCTGTTTATTCACTGATATTTTTGAAGCATTCATTCTAGCTTTTATAAGAATAGCCTTTCTAACTTGCTCTTGAATATACACAGGCAGCTTTAAAGGAATTATGGCATGCTGCCTTCCCCGGGGAGGAACTTCGTGGTTTAGTATCAGAACAGTGGAAGGAAATGGGTTGGCAGGGTAAAGATCCATCCACAGATTTTAGGTATGCCCATATTATCCTGGATCATTTTGGATTGCTTGAACCAAATTTGACCATACTATTGCTCGCAGCCATTAACTTAACGTATATTACTTCAGGGGTGGTGGTTTCATATCATTGGAAAATTTGTTATACTTTGCGAGGAACTTCCCGGTATGTTTATTTTCTGCCCGCGTTTCCTGTCTATATATTCCCGTGTATTCATATTCATGGCTTGTACTTTAGCATATGTGCATGAAAATTCGTAATTAAATTAAAATTTAATTAATTGTTCTTGGTTGTAAAATGAGTCCATATTTTGGGAAGGTTTAGAGAGCTTTATGTCCTGTCCCTTTTCCCCAGAATTGTGATGTCATAGTGTAATTAGTTGGATAGTATCATTGCCTTGGAATGGAGCTCTTGGGAGAGCAAGTAAAGCTTCTCTTAGTAAGCTTGTAGGCCCAGAAATATTAGTGCCGATGGTTATTTGCATTAGGTCTATGCTCATAAAGCTATTCAGGGGAGCAGGAGGCTTTACACATGATTACACAAGAGAAATGCCTTTTTAGTGACCCTACATGCATAAGAAACTGTCATATTTAGTATCCAAGAGATTTCTCATCTTGCAAACCTGTAGCTTGTCTATAGTTTCCCATGAAAATGTATATCATTTTGTTCTCTTAAAAGTCAGACTATTTTTGCAGAAATCCTTTCAAGATCTTCTTCAGAAGAAAGAAGGCAATCGCGCAATGTGGGAATACCCCTTCGCTGTAGCTGGTGTCAACATCACATTTATGCTTATTCAGATGCTTGACTTTGAAGCAGGTAATTTGTTGGATGTTTTGAGGCCAAATGGTGAAACATTGAATCATAGAGAGAGCTTGTTTGAATCAAATAGCAATACTGAATCTTTTTAACCATTCATATTGTCCCTAACTCCTATAGATGTAAATTTCTTAGTACATGTGAGAAAAAAATTAATGCTGTTTTCTGGTCAGTAATCCTGTCTTGTTTATGCTCTGCAGTGAAGCCCAGAACACTTGTCGGAGCTAATTTCTTGAAGTTGTTCACAGGTAATCATAATTTCTATCTTCACTCTGATCTTTTGTAAACACATAAATTTACATGAAATTGATCACTATTTCGATGGATCTAATTTTATTTCATCATTACTTATTATATGCTCCGACTAAAGATTCATTTATTGATGATTTCATCTCGTTCTGTCCGCCAGAAAACGAATCAGCATTCGACCTTTTATATTGCATCACATTCAAGCTAATGGACCATAAATGGCTCGCAATGCATGCTTCTTACATGGACTTCAATGTAAGCATTCACATTTGACAGAAATTACTTTTTCATGGAGTTCAAGCTGCTTATTCTTTCTCCACCGTACTCACAGACTGTGATGAAAGCTACGCGTCATCAGCTGGAGAGGGAGCTTCTCCAGGAAGGCATTGTACGCATCGAAGACTTGCCCTCTTACAGCCTTCTCAGCCGATGATGAAGCATCCAACTTCCACATTTTTTGAAGAAAAAACATCCCACACCCGAAAATCGGACTAGTCCCAGTTCCGGTGCTTCCAACTATAAATAGATAGTTTTGCTGATGGAACTCTTTTTATGTTTGTTGTTTTGATTTTCTTACATCTGATTTTTAACTGATTTTCCATGTCGAGGCAGGAGTGAAATATACTCTTATCAAGTAATTGCTCATATTAGAGTCACGAGTTTTCACAGCAAATGCATTCGAGTCTATGTATAGTTTAGTAAAGGAGAAAGCAATGCTCCTATTCCTCCAATGTCCATTGATTTTCTGCAAGATTTTCTCCAAGCCTTTCGTGTTCTTCGAACTGCACCTGGTGCTTCGCCTGTGTGCCATTTCTGTCCTGCGAACGGCCTTATCTGGCTTCTGGCTGCCTAGGATCATCGATCAACTGCTAAAATACAAGGGTGCTATGGTCTGAGGACATATATATACATTTAAAGAACAGTATATACATATGTATTTCATAAGACTGTGTTTTACCTCTGTGGAAGTGATCTCCATTGCTGCTAAGTCGTTTCATTGTAACATATTCGTGCACACATCAGATGCATTTCAATAGATCGTGTACTGATGAAATTTGTATCCGTTTGGCTCCTATGTATAGGATAGATTGTCTGATTAGTCATAAAAATAAGTAATCGCTTTGGGTGTCATTTCCAGGCTCTATTTTGACCTAGTAAACGGGTCAAATATAAGATTTCACGAGTCCACGTCATAGCCGTCTGAGTGAGGTTTTCAGGGGGTTCGAAATCGGGTTGTTCCGATCTCAAACGAGTAAGTTATGGCCAAAACGGCGGGGGTGCGACGGAATCTGGGCTGAACGGGAAGGGTGGCATGCAAAAAGGTCCACATCTCATTCGTTATCGTCACAATCCGTTTCATTCTTTCGCCACAGATAATGTTATTCCTAGAACTATTGTAATGGGACCCAGAGGTGCAAAATGCAACACTTCCCGGTGGTCCGAAAAAACGAGTTTTTATGGGATGCACATGAATTTATTGGGTCAAAATAAAGAACCGATCATTTTGAATAACACACTTCCAAAATAAAACGTGACCATCTATTCTATTTCTTCAATGGAACTACAACTACTTAGTATTTGTAGTACTCCAGATTCCTTTATACAAATATAATTTACATTTTTAGTTATTATTATTTTTTTATTTGGTTATTTTATTATATTTAATCAAAGACACAAATTAAAATAAATGTTTCTTTAATAAGGTAATGGAGTGGGCTGATTTTAGTGGGCCCTACAAATTTGGTATGGACTGATTCCGTTCATCGAAGCCCGTTACCGTTAACCCAAATGTATTGGGCCGGACTAGATTAACGGCGTTAATTTTAATTTTTATTTTTGAAGAAGTAATTATTTAGAGAGAGAAACGAAAGGTTTATTCCCGTTGAGAGAGAGGGGAGAGAGAGGAAACACAATCTTTTGCATCAATGGAAGAAATCGCGTGACGCGGCTTCTCGACTTCCGATCGGCGGTCTAATTTCCTCGCTGCGTGCATCTATATATACGCGTAAGAGTCTTCATTCATCTTCCCTAAATTTCCTCTCTGAATTTTCCCTTTTCTCTCTGAATTTCTCCCTGAATAGGGAATAGGGTTCTAAGTATTTGCTCTTCTCTCGCAGAAAATAACAAGTTCTCGTCGCGAATTTCTCCTCCTTCCTCCTCCATCAATCTCAGGTTTGTGCGTCTAATCTGTTTTGATTTTCTCCCACATCTTTTTCCTCTGGGTTTAGTCTCTCTTTCTCTCGCAAATAGAAGTTTTTCGCAAAAAAAAAAAAAACAAAAACAAAAACAAAAAAAATCGTGCCAATTCTTTCTTCTTTCTTCAGAAATAGTGAGGATTGAGCGTTACCTTTTGCTTGGATTGTAAAGGAATCATTCTTGTGTTTGAATCTGTTTCTTGATCGTTTCTCTTTTCTTGTTTTTCTCTCCCCTTTCGTTCTGTTTCTCGTCTTCTCTCCCTTTCTGTATGAATTTGCCCTCTCCCTAGTTTACGCAATACTCCTTCGGCGGTGTTTCGTCTATAAAAGGATATTTTGCTTAATCTCTGGGTAGAGGGTGATTCACACAAGGGATACAAGGGATTGAGATAACGAGGAATAGAGCAAACTAAGGGATAGAGGTAACAAGGAACAGAGCAAATCAAGGGATGGAGGAAAACAAAAGATGGTTTCTTTCAACGGTCTCCTCGTTATATTCTGTAGAAAAAAACATTATCCTCATGGAAAATTTTCGTCTTTCCAGTAGTTGTAGGTATTTTTGTTGCAAACAAAGTACATTAGTTGGTTTTCCTCCTGCTCTGTCTTCTTCCTTCATTGACCAAAGTCGACCTTACCCGCTCGTAAACCCTGATCGCCTCTCGATTGTTTATTACATTTGATGCTTTCTTCCACTTCATATTGCTCGTGAGAAACATGATCAAGAGGCAAGTTATCGAAGTTGATTTTCAAGTGTGTCCAGAGGTTCTTGACTGTAAGTATTTCCTCATTCTTTACTTTTGATTCTGTTCTTGAGCTTTTGTAGGAATTTCTTCATGTCCTAGTTATAGTCCACGTTCTTAAAACAGTTTCTCTTCCAAATTCTTCATATATACTTATTATCTGTATTCTCACCATATGACTTGCATGTTTCGTGTTTGCTAATGTTGCTTTGATTCTTGTGGACATGGATTGGAGCCAAAGTGCTGGTATATGCTAGTCAATGTGTTTCTCATATGGTTGTTGATGTAAGGAGCCCTGATGCTGTTTCTGGTTGCTTCTTCTCATAAAGTGATGTCCTTTACATCTTCATTGGAAGTTATGTCTGTATCTATATCTTTCAGCTCTCGAGTAGTGTAAGTCAGTGTTTGAATTGAAGAATTAGTCATGCTTCACATGTCTGGGCGCATAGGCATTGGGTTCTTATATGGTAAACTGAGCTCTTGTCTTCCATGACTCCTTGTTTAGCTGAGTTCTCATTTCCCTTTTCCGTGACTAACCAATTTCGTTTTTGTATCAAATTTGAATTTTGAATGAATTTGAGTTCCTGTCATTTTTGCTGATTTGACCAACATTAGATGAAAGAATGAATGCTACCTGACTTGGCTTCCTTGATAACATGTTTTTTTTCCGTCAATGTAAATGTGTTAGAATTAAAGCTGGAACCCCTGCTATTGGGGAAGCCAGTGGGATTGAGACAGCAATCGATTGTTTCACGAACATGAGGTAAAAGTTTGAAAGTTCTTATCCGTCATATCTGTCTCTCACTGTCATTAAATAACAAAATGGAGCCGTACATCATGCCAGTTTCCTTATTACATTGGTTGATCTAGCTACTTATCTGTATGACCGATTGAAGCTCAGTACCGAGTGTCCAAGTTTACAGCCTGTCCTCTAGAAGCGTGAGAAGAGCAGCACTTCGATGCGGAAGATGTTCATCCAACTGATATTGCTTCTATTCTCGATCAACAGGTACATAAGTTGAAATTTTTGGAGAGCAGTGTTATCTTCCATATTTGCTCTGTGTGTGTGTGTGTGTGTGTGTGCGCTAATTTGACCTAGTGTTTTTCTTTTCCAGCGTGACTTATCTATTTTAGGATCATGGTCTCTCCTGTTGTGGTGGAAATTAAACTATATCTTGAAAGATTACTTGCCATAGTGCACATTTGGCACTTCCTCCTCTTGTTTATGGTTGTAGTCTTATAGTTCCGTAACCCTCATTTGTACAAATTAGTTAACTTCTTTTATGGTTTGGAGTAGGATTCCAGGAATCATAACTAGAGGATTTAGCAGCACTAAATGGATCCGACCAATAATTAGAATCGAGACAGTGGGCATTTGCTTTTTGACGTGCTTGAAGTTTCTCTTGAAGTATGAGGTATGTTTTAAGCTGGATTGTAATAATATGAGTATATGGGTAAACTCTACACTGGTTTTCGTGTAATATCTGCTACATTTTGATCATTTAATATGCTAATTTTTCAATGGTTAAGGTAATATATGCTCTTTTGGTTTAAGTTTACTGCCTCCATTTGGATAATGTACCATAAATTTTCTTTCTTTTCCAAACACCTTGTCTCAAAATATTTTGGACCGACTGAGCTGGTGTTTTGGGCTTGTTTGGCCCGTATATTCATGTTTGAGGTATGGCAAATATGTAACTAACGTGTTGCCTTTATTCACACACTACAATAAAGATTTTGAATAGATATGAATAACTACAGGTCTGTCTAGTTCATGGGAGTTCATATGGTATAAATGTATTATTGCTTGTTCTTTCTTACTCATTTAAGTTCTTAAATTGAGATCAATTAATCGGACAATAATTGGTTTATATTTTAAACGGCTAAGCTGATGATTCGGGCCTCAATAGAGTAACCTCATCCCATATCTTCTATCCCATATCTTCTTGGCGGGGCAACCCGGATGGCATGCGAATTGCAAGCAACCGGTGATCTGCAGCCAGATCATGGATGAGAACTCTCTAGCACATCCAACCTCTTCCTTTTGATCATTTTTGTCCATCACCATTGGGTAATATTCGTATTGCACTATTGTTTATCATTATTACGAATACTACTCTACAATAGTTTACGTTAGTTCTGCTAATAACATACATTATACATAGACCATGACTGCCGCCTTTGGCTTATACTAACTGCATTTTGATTTTCTGTAACCTTGAAGCTTTGTGCATATGGTTATATTTCTTTTTCTGTGATCGAGAGTCTCTATGGAGCATCTAACTTAAGGATCATGCATTGTGGTAGTTTCTTTGGTAAGAGATAATACTGTGACAGTTGTACATTGTGCATCATCTGAAATTTGTGCTTTTTTTTTTTGGAGTCTTTCCTATAGAATTTTTGTGGGATTCATCTTATGGGAGTATTCTTGAATAAATTCAGGTGTGAGATACTGTAAAGGCCGCTTTAAGGTGTAGGTTTTTCTTTCCAATGTTATTACAGTTGTTTCTCGCATCCGTATCTTAAGATCATTCAGCGTATGCATGCTCTCAATTTCATTATACTTTTTGTTTAATTTGTAGCATTACTTTTAACTTAGTAGATTTGATTGCATAAATGTAAATTGCTAGGGACCCATAATGAACTGTTCATGAGGTCCACAGTGAAACTGCACTTTCCTTACTTTTGCAGAATAAAAGATAGAATGGGGAACTAGTGATTAAGGTTTTGGCTATGGTGGATTTGGCGCTATTCCTGATATTACTAGCCTAGTCCATATCCTCAAAGAAGCATAAAGCTGGATTGTTGGCTTCGAAAATGAGGCAATGGATGAAATAATTTATTGGTATTCATAATTCTGTTGAATGCTTTTACTATCTTAGCTCTTTGGGTCCTGCATGATATAATTTGAATAAGTTACTCCTTA
The DNA here is from genome assembly GCA_029379335.1 of Thymus mandschuricus. Lineage (NCBI taxonomy): Eukaryota > Viridiplantae > Streptophyta > Magnoliopsida > Lamiales > Lamiaceae > Thymus > Thymus mandschuricus. The sequence goes on from CM057072.1 coordinate 2,335,245, forward strand.
GTCTCAGTGAAATATTATTCGATTTCATCACATTTCATGACTTTTACTCCAATTTCTGGCATCAAATTTTTGATGTCTCATTAATGCTTATTAGGTATCATCCTTGCTCCCGTATGGTTACATGGCAGGCATGACTTCGGGATCTCCTTCGGGTATAAGGCCCGTTACTGGTTGTATTAACTTACTGTGTTTTGTCTTACTCTTTTCATTGCTTAAATTCAAGGTTGACAGGTCGTGTATGATTGTTACTTCATATAAATGTCTAAGATGGTGATTTGGGACTAGGTAGATAAAGTTCAGCATGTATGTTGGCGGGGCAACCCAGATGGCATGCTAACTACAAGCAACCGGTGATCTGCAGCCATAGCATGTCTGCAACCCTCTTAACTTACTGCGTTTTGTCTCACTCTTTCATGATATTTGCTGTGAATAGAGGGTGTCTGATAGTTTGCTAATTACGTACCACATAGATCATGCTTGTTGGCTTGGCTTGTATTGGTTGCGCTCTCTCTCTCTCTCTCTCTCTCTCTCACACACACACACACACAAACACACGTGAATCTGGACTGCAGTTCATTTCATTTCGTGTCATCTGAAATTAGGGCACCCTTTTGTAGTATTTCAACTGGAATTCTTTGGGATTGATCTTATGCAAGCATTCTTGAATAAATACAGGTGAGAGATACGGTAAGAGCCGGCTTCACGGTATGAGATCTTCCTTAAAAAGCTATTAAACTAGTTTCTGAGTTTGCTCTCCATTACATGTTGTTCTTTGGGATTGATCTTATGCGAACATTCTTGAATAAATACGGGTGAGAGATACGGTAAGAGCCTGCTTCACGGTATGAGGTCTTCCTTTAAAAGCTATTAAACTAGTTTCTGAGTTTGCTTTTCATTTTGATTATCTTCAGATCGTTCAGCTTGTGTCTGCTCTCACTTTATTTACGAACTTTTATTTGATTTATAGCTCTGTTTTACTCGGTATATGTGATTACATAAATTTAAATTTGATTCATTCGACATATAATAATAATACACTCAGTACTTCAAAACAAAATCATATGCGTATGTGATCTATCATGCGTACTCTCATAGTAACGAGGTTGATATCAAAAAATTTTGTTTTCCCATATGAATGTATAGTCTTGTACTCTGTGTGCCTACTTCTTCCAAGTTTTTGAACTTTGGCCGCCGTGCCAGACCATTTCTGAAATGAGGAAGCTAGCCAGAGGGAGAACGACATTAATAAATCTTTGCCAGAAAAAGGTCTCTCTCTCTCTCTCTCTGGTTGAATCTATGTGTCCCATTTTATGTTTTTTCGTCCGTTACGTTGTTTTGCTAGCCGTTTATGTGTGGGACTGTATTCTGATTATATCTAGTTTAGGTTTTGAATCAGATTCTCGTATTATGCATAATTCTCGTCCTCTAAAGCTGTAGGTGAAAAGAGCATTTGTCTCATCAATCGAAAGTATATATATAGAGAAATAAGGTTAGGCTTCAAGAAAATTGTCATCTCTAGTTATGTTTATGAGCTTCACACACACTACATGGTATATAAGGAAATACGGAACGAAGCTGTACACATAAAACGCAATGAAATGTTTTTGTTAATTACTACAGAAGAGCCTACTTGTTTGTCTCAGACTTTGAAGTTAAAATCTGATTTGTTTGTAAGCACTGATCAAGTTTATTTATGTTTTTCTGCAGATCAGAAATTGTCCGGAAGATGGAACTGTCAACGCAACGAGTGCATTAATCTACATTCTACTGGTAAGTCTTCGATACGCTCTCCGTCTCGCTAGATTATTCATAATTTATTGGTCGGGGCCCAAATCCCTAATAAGGCAGCCTAACCCACAATTGGTGTGGGTCGATATTACTAGTCGTGCTAATCTGGTACAACTTGAAAAATAGCTTATAAGAACCGAAAACTTATAAACCACGTATAAAGTTTTTGAGGAGTTTACTTTGTCCAACACTTTTCAAAGATCGTAACGTATAATTATTTACCTAAGAAGTCGGAACAAAAATAATTTTTAAAAAATGGAATAGGTGATACATATATAGTTAATTAATGCAAATAATGATGAGATTAAATCTTGCTTCAATGAATTTTCTCAATCCTTTCTTTGCATGCAAAATCTTACAAATTCCTGCCAAATCTTGTGATTAATGAGCATAAACATACAAGCCCATGTGAAAATTAAAGGAAATTTAAATGAAATTAAGGCTTAATTATTAGATAATTAAGAGTTTAGACAAACTTAGCAAGAGAGATTGGCAACTGCCCTACAAATCCGTTCCTCGAACTCACCAACGAATCACACGTCACATATATGCCGTAATGGTTCCTCCTGAAGGCTCCGCCCTTGTACCTCAGTTTTCCGGTGAGCACCAGCCTCTGCCTGACCACGCTGTAGGCCTCGTCCATTGCCAACATGTTCCCCAGCTCTGCCTCCACCGACAGCGGGGCCCTTGTACCTGAGTTTTCGGGCATAAGGCGCGTTACTGGTTATATGATCATTAGCATACTGTGATTTGTCTTACTCTTTTAATTTCTTAAACTCAGGGTTGATTGGCCGTACGATCTTTAGTTCATGTAAGTTGGTGATTTGGGACTTGGTAGATAAAGTTCAGCCTGTATCTTGGCGGGGCAACCCGGATGGCATGCTAATTGCAAGCAACCGGTGATCTGCAGCCATGACATGGCTGTAACTCTATCACGAGATCTCTCTCTCTTTCTGGGTTTTTTCCCCTTCATATTTTTCTTCTTCCTCTTGTGTTTTGTTCATAATATTGTTGTGAATAGGCGGTGTCTGATAGTTTTGCCAGTTACACACATAGATCATTCTGCTCTCTCTCTCTCTCTCTCTCACACAAACACACACACACGAATCTGAACTGCATTTGCTTTCGTTTTGCATCATCTGATATTAGTGCATCCTTTTGTAGTCTTTCAACTGGAATTCTTTGGGATTGATCTTACGCTAACATTCTTGAACAAATATAGGTGAGATGAGGTAAGAGGCTGCTTCATGGTATAAGTTTTTCACGTTGTTCATCTAGGTTATCTTGTCTGCTCTCAATTTCTTTACGAACTTTCATTTGATTTATAGCACTATTTTAAACTCGGTATCGATGTGGAAGAAGTTGGTATTGCTTCTATTCTCGATCAACATGTACATATATTGAAATTGTTGCCGAAATAAGAGTGTTATCTTTCGTATTTGCAGTGTCTATTCCCACATAGCGTATTGCATTTCGAAAATTTGTACAGAGCAGCTATTAAACTTTACAATACTAAAAGAGCAGAATTCCCTTCTTATTTATAATAGAAAGATACATCTCTATTTGTATGAATATATTGGAAATATAGAGAAGAGGGAAGTCACAAATCATTCGAGTTACGTCCTCAAATATCCGAAGGCAAAATTAAAATCTAATAACATAAGATGCTGAGAAGTGAGCATAATACAACAATAGGGTACGTTTTCACTTCTCGTAGATCCATGGGTGAAGGCTGCTCCTCCACTCTGCGATACCTTCGGGGAACCAGAGAGCGATCTCCTTCCTTGCACTCTCCACTGCATCACTTCCATGAATCACATTCCTACACCAACACACAAACTTGTTACTCCAAGAGAGACGTCGAACAAAAGCAGTGTAATCCAGTAACCAAATATTAGAACAGTAGACGGCCCAAGGCTCGAGAGCTAGATATATTACCTGCCAATGTCGATGGCATAATCACCACGGATGGTTCCAGGAGCAGATTCAGCAGGGTTGGTGGCTCCAATGATCTTCCTACCAGTAAGCACCACGTTCTTCCCCTCCCAAACCATGGCAACAACAGGACCCGAAACAATGTACTCTACGAGGCCATTGAAGAAGGGCTTTGAAGATAAATCAGCGTAGTGCTTCTCAGCAAAAGCACGATCAACGGTGATGAGCTTCAACCCTGAATTTTCAAAACACATGCACTACCTCAATCTATATCCACAAGAATAGCCCTAAAAGATCATCGATTCAATGGAGCTCACCTTTTCTGGTTTCCAGAATAGAACACAGTATACACAACATTGCTATAGCAGACTGTATAATATTTCCTCCCCAACTTTACAAATAATAAACACGGATAAAAACCCTAACTAAAACAACAAAATTACCAGATTATCGCTACACAATTATGGGCTGAAGATCATCATCAACGGCAACATAATCAGTGATTTCAATCAGAAACGAGTAGCCACAGAGATCCAAACTCATTGCACTCACGATCAATCGAAATAAGCACACCAACAGCTTAAATCGAGATAAATAGCTCAATCGAAATCAAAAGGCTGCAAAAACACGCTACCTTTCAAAGTGAAACCCTTCTTCTCAAACCTTCCGATGACTTCACCAACCTGAAAAATCAAACCGAATAAACTTCACCGAACCAAACAAAACAGTAGAGAGAAAAACACATACGCAGTTCATCGCGTCAAAAGCACTACATCAACCGAACTCAATCTCACTCAACTTCACTTCAGAGTTGAAACCACGAAATTCCGATACCAAACAAAATTCAGAAGAGAAAAAAACCCATAATCGAGAAGAACACATACCAGATTCCTTTGAACACCATCGGGCTTGATCATAATAAAAGTCTGCTCCATTTTTGCTCGAGAAAGGAAGTGAGGGGGTTCGGAGAAGATGAAATCAAGCGGCGAGTATAGAAATGTAGAGAGAGAAAAGGTTATATGTATATATACTGCGAGCAAAAGAAACCAACCCTAGAAACCATTCATCTCGAATATTCTTCGAGCGCCATTTTCACTTCATTTTTTGTATTTATTTTATTCCAAAATTATTCATTCATGTAATAAAAAGTTTCAACGAAAAAAGTGACAACAAAGAAAAAAGGTGAGCATAACTTTTGCCTAACTTTTTGTTTGTTGAAATTGCTTTGAATATTCTCCATATTTTGGACAATGCTCCAAAGAAATTCAACATTATAGTATTGTTCGTACGCGACATTAACCCTCTATCGTTCGGTCAAACACACGGAACGGCACTGGTAAACCAAACATTTGACATTACTCAATTTTCTGATCAAGTATTGTTTCAAGAAAATGGCAACGATCGACGTTTAGCTCCGCTCGGACGGATGGAGATGATCGTCGTTGTTCGAAGATCTATTCTAGTTCCGATCACTAGTAGATCTTGGACAGCCGAGATTCGATTATGTATAACCTTTTACCAGTAGCCTCCGCAAGAGCACGTCCCGTTCCTGAAATGATGAAACCTATGCATGTCTCGAACGATTATCTCACGTTCGGTGATGAGAGATATGAACATGGTCGCGTTGTGGCAGTCGTTGCAAACTCGAAGATTCTTCCTTATGTGGATGGGAGTACCGGCTTTGGTATTTATAAGAGCAAATGCGATAGCTAGCTTCTCGCTGTGAGTGTTGAGCAGCTGCTCTTGAACGTCGTCTTCCACATCATGGATCGAGCTGGAGTCAGGCGTGTAACCGGCTGCTTTGATCCTCTCAATCAGTTTCGAGAGATATGCATAGATCTTCTCCGACTGAGGATGGCTCGTGCTCCCGGAATAGAAGGTGTGCACCTCGTTTCTCAGATCCACGGAGCTGCAGCCGGGAGTTTTCTGAATCCCTTTTCTCTGCATCAGAGTTCTCACTTTCGCTACTTTCTTCCACATCGAGGCTATTGCATAGATGTTAGCGAGTAAGACATGATATCCGCCTTCTTCGGGCTGTAACTCGAACAGCTTATCAGCAGCTTTTTCTCCCAAATCGACGTTCTTGTGAATCTTGCAAGCTCCTAACATGGCTCCGTAGACATTGATTCCCGGTGCAACTGGCATTTTCTGGATGAAATCCCAAGCTTCATCAAGCTGACCGGCTCGACCAAGAAGGTCCACCATGGCTCCGTAGTGATCCATTGCAGGCTCTAAACGATATCTCTCCTTCATTACAGTGAATAAACGACGGCCCTCCTCTACAAGGCCCGAGTGACTGCAAGCCGAGATTATACACAAGAATGTTACATCATTTGGCGAAATATTTCCTCTGCACATTTCGTCAAATAACTGCACTGCCTCCTTCCCGAATCCATGAGTTCCGTATCCATCTATCATGGCATTCCATGTCGTGACGTGCCTCTCTCTCATCCCATCGAATAGCTTTCTTGCTGTGTGAATAGCTCCACACTTCGCATACATGTCTACGAGACCAGTCATCACGAACACGTCCTTTTCCAAACATGATCTTATTACTACTCCATGAATCCACTTCGCCTGCCTCAACAACGATAACTCAGCTACAGCAGTGATCACACTTACTAATGTGAAGGAATCTCGTTTCACGTTCTGTTCTTGCATTTCTCCGAAGAGATCAATGGCTTCCATTGTGCGGCCGTTTTGTGCATAGCCTAGTATCATCGCATTCCAAGAAACGAGTGTCTTTACTCTGAGTTTTCTGAACAAATCTGCAGCTACATCAGCTCTTCTGCACTTGCAATACATTGATATCAAAGAATTTGTCACAGAAGTATCAGAATCGAGGCGTAACCGCTTGACAAGATCGTGGATGAGCTGACCGCGTTTGATGTCACCTAAATTCGCACACGCATGAAGAGCTCCCATCACAGTTACATTAGTTGGCCTCAACCCTTCATCTTGCATCTTTTGGAACAAGTGTAACGCCTCCTCCGAATCCCCATTCTTAGCATAACCATCGATCATCGAATTCCATGACACAACTGTTCTTGAACTCATCGAGTCAAAAATCCTTCGAGCAGTTCCAATCGGCCCACATTTCGCATACATGTTTAGCAACGCAGTGGCGACATTCACGTACGACTCCAACCCCTTTCTCAAGACATAAGCGTGAATCGACTTCCCAACTCTCAAATTCCCGAGATCAGAAACGGCAGGCAAAATCGAAACGACGGTGACTAGATCAGGGCTGTGCCCTTCTCCTTGCATCCTCGTAACTAAATCCAACGCCGCCTTCGACATCCCATTCTGGGAAAAACCTGCAATCACGGTATTCCAACACACCAAATCTCTCACAGGCATTCTCTCGAACACCTTGTGAGCATCGTGAACCACACCGCATTTCGCATACAAGTTCATGAGATTACTCATGGCGTACAGATCCTCAGAAACCCCAGTCAGGATCAACTGCGCGTGAATCTCCCTACCCCTTCTAGCGTCGAAGTTATCGGCGCAGGCTTTCAGCAGATTCAAGTAATTATACACGACGGGCTCGACGGCGTCGTGCTTCATCCGAACGAAGAACTTCATGGCGCCGCCGAGATTGGATTGCTGCGCGTACCCTTTGAGGATGGTATGGTAGAGAGGGTCGACCTTCGTTTCGATGGGGTCGAACACCTTGACGGCGTCGCTCAAGCTCCCGAATCGGCAGAAGAGGCTGATGAGCTTGGTTTGGAAGTAGTGCTCATTGTAGAGGCCATTTTTGATAATGAGAGGGAGCAATTGGTTGAGCTCTTTCATGGAGGCGCAGAGCTCTAGGAGGATGGCGGCCGGGTGTTTGTACACATGCGGAGGGATGTGGACTCTGGGAGAAAGAAACGGAGGCGCGGCGGAGAGTGCTGCCGCCGGCACTGTGCGCGGGAGTAGAAGCGGGCTCATGGACTCAGGGCGGCGGCGACGCCGCTGCCGACGATGAGCCGGTGAAGAAGAGCGGTGGCGCGAGCGTCTCCCGTTGAGATTTTTTAGTTAAATTCGTTATCGATATTCTTTTCCATTTCCACAAGTAATAAAATACTCTCTCTCTCTCTCTCTCTCTCTCTCTCTCTCTCTCTCATCTTCACAAATAATAAAACAGATAAAGATCGACAGTCGCAGCAAATATCTAAAATCGATCACAATTTCCATAAAAATCCCAAGCGTTATCGTCGGTTGATTGTAAACGGCAGAATCAATCAATCTTTATAAAAAATTTGATGGGTTTGCCATATTTTTCAAGGATTATTATATATTATCAGCGATAAACAAGTTTTGGGTATGCTTTCTATTGATCCCTGTTGAGAAAACTGGGGATTTTTCAGGGTATTTCTTCTCAATCTGCAGAGAGTTCCTTTGCCCGAGGATACTTTGCACTGGGTGCTTTTAACAATATGGAGGTATGTCTGAACTTCAACATAGGTTAGGTTTTTGAAGCTTAATTGTGATGATATTTTGGGATTTTTTTGAATTGGGCTTTTACTTGTATGAGTATAACGATAGCCTGTGCGTTGTATTCCCTTATGTTCTTACATTGTGTTTCTTTCGACAACATCGTACTACGAGTAGCAGCAGTTTTAATTGACCTAATAATCTTGACAAAAGTTCATATATGAGGAGATGTTGCTGAGGAATTTCTTGTAAATGGTTGTTTTAAGCTTGTGATCTCCATGGTTGAGATCTTGGGTAGAATTATTTGGATTGTGTGGCATCGTGTTTGATTTCTTAACCAAACTTGCTGTGTTTCTGCTACTTTAGGACAAGGCTGTGGGGCTTCTACCTCGTGGGCATGAGGATGGATGTAAAACCTACATTCTTTGTCCTGCAAGGTTCACTGGGCTTGATAATGTGGATGCTTCGATATCTCTTGCTGTCGAGGTATGTGGATGCTGGTTCTTGTCTCTCTTAAAAGCATTAAAGCAATATTGTTGGGCATGGTTTTTTGAGTATTTCATTTAGAGCACATATAGTGGGTTGCCAATTCTGCTTTCGTTTCTGTCAGATCCAGATGTATTATCATATTTGGGAGAATTTGCTTTGCTTGACGTTTATATTCTTGTAACATTGGCTTTTCCGTAGAATTTAGTTATGCTGATATAACTCGTACGATGAATTCCAAACTTACTTTGGATGTAAAGGCCTTGGAGAAGATGGAATTTATATCTTTGAGTGAAAACACAGAAAGGAAGAGTTTCACCAGGCTGGTTTCACTTCCTGAAGCATCTTCAGAAGGTGTTACATCCGTCCCTGAGAAAACTTCCATGTTTAACACGGTGTGGAAACATATGTGAGTGAACATTTCTCTTCATCAATTCTGTTACTTGTGTTGTACTTGCGTTACTGGAGCGAAAACAATACTAGCAAGTAGAAATTATTTATATATAGAAAAATAAAGTAGCACATAATTTTAACCATTGAGTATCCATGGTGTCATGTATTATTCTAGGTTCGAAAATATTAGACGCGGAGCATTTTATCTATTTGTTTTGGGGATAGTAATGTAGCAATAGAGTTAGAATGGCTTGTGGTCTCATACGGATCGGTTCATTAGTTTTCAGTTATGGCTAGGTCAGCGAGTCATTAACTCAATCATGGTGGTTTTACGCCGTTTAGATACTCGACCAAAATTTTGTTAATCAGAATTGAATGGGGTCGTGCTTTAACTAACTCGGTAACATATATTGTAGATTGGTAAACAAGAACGAAAATTACATTTATGCGATACATCTAGGTGGGGAGTACTATAATCCATGTAAGGTTTTCCTTGATTTTGTGATCTGGCATCTAAATTTTTTCTCAAGGCGTATCCGATTTTCATTTCCTTAATAAATATTTGAGAGGGGGCAAATCCTGTGCTGTCTAAGTTTTATTTCTTTGGGAACAATATATAAATGCCCTACCTTTTCAGTTGTCGCCGCCACCACCACATTGACCACGTTCTCGCCGCCCCCTCTCCCCGCCTAGGTTTTCTTGAAAAACCAAAGTTGCCTTTCCCTTTGCTGATGAGGTTTTTTGTGTTCGAAAAAGAGTTATAGGTAACTTCTGCTCGATGATTTATTTGTATGAGTAAATATATGTTTGCTTCTGTTTTAAGATTGCTTTGATTTGGTGTTTTTTAAAAATTTATGTGAAATTACGATTGTTTGGTTGAATTTATATGTACCGGGACTTTTTGATACATTGGATTTTTGTTTTGTTGATTTGGGTCTGAGACTCTGATTTACTGCTTATATCAACCTCGGATCTGCATCTTTCGAACATTTCCAATGTGCATTTGGCAGTGTGGTGACCTATGTGGATCTTGTTCTTGACGCGATACTGATGGTGTAGTGCACAAAATCTGTGGTGTCAAATTTTTCTTTCTCTGGGTATAATAAACGAATGCCTTACCTTTTCAATTGTCGCTGCCACCACCACATTGACTCTTTTCTCTCCGCCCCCTTCTCCCCTCAGGTTTTCTTGAGAAGGCAAAACCGTCTTTCCCTTTGCTGGTGAACCAGAGACCTCACCTGTGAAGTATGAAGTAAATCATCGCACCTAGCTTTTTGGTGTTTAAAAGAGGTTTAGGTAAGTTCTGATCGGATGGTTTATTTGTATGAATATATATGTTTGCGTCTGATTAAACATTGTTTTGATTTGCTTCTTCTTCTTTATGAAATTTAGATTATTTGGTTGAATTTATATGCAGTGGGCTTTTTTGATTCATTGAACATTTGTTTTATTGATTTGGGTCTGATTTACTGCTTATATCAAACTCGGATCTGCATCTTTCGAACATTTCATATGTGCATTTGGCAGTGTGGTGACCTATGCGAATCTTGCTCTTGATGTGATACTGATGGTGTAGTGCACAATAGAATGTTATCCAGCTATAGAGATGCAGACACCATACTCCTACTCTTAACAGAATCGTTTCTGAGGCTTAAAAAAGTCTAGTATGTTTCTATCTGAGTTTCATATATTACCTTGTCCTGTAAATCTTTATAGGAGTTCATCTTCTTTATAATGTTTGTCTTTATCTTTGGGGTTTAATTTTGCTAGAGTTTCTTTATTGATTCTTTGTGGTAAGAATATTAATTACTTTTGCTGAATGCAGAAAATCTTCAATTGTTTGTATGGATCAATAAGTGCACAATTTTGAGAATCTAACGCACGTTTTTGATGGGGTAGCGCTTTTGCTAATGCAGTAACATATATTGATAAACATGAAATGGAAATTACATGTATGTGATACATCTAGGTGGGAGTACCATAATTCATGTTTCTATCCTTGATTTTGTAATCTGGCTTCTAAATTTTTTCAAGGTGTATCCAGTTTTATTTTCTCCCAACAATTTTTTTGAGAGGGGGCAAAATCTGCGCTTTCAAAGTTTTCTCTCTTTGTGTATAATAAATAAATGCCCTTCCTTTTCAGTTGTCGATGCTACCACCACATTGACTAAATTCTCTCTGCTCCCCCCTCTCCCCACGTTAGGTTTTCTTGAGAAGGCAAAATTGCCTAATAAATGCCCTTCCTCTTCAGTTGTCGCTGCCACCACCACATTGACTAAATTCTCTCTGCTCCCCCCTCTCCCCACGTTAGGTTTTCTTGAGAAGGCAAAATTGCCTTTCCCTTTGCTGGCGAGCTTTTTGGTGGTAAATTCTGATCGGATGATTTATTTGTACGAATATATGTGTGTTTGCTTCTGATTTAGGATTGTTTTGATTTGATTTTTTTTAAAATTTATATGAAGTTTTGATTATTTGGTTGAATTTACATGTACAATAGCGCACAATTCTTCATTTTTTTGTAGGGATAAATATTGCACAATTTGGAGAATCTAATGCACGTTTGCTGGTAGGGTAGCGCTTTTACTAATGCAGTAACATATGGTGTATATTGGTAAACAAGAAATGGAAATTACATTTATGCAATACATCTAGGTGGGGAGTACCATAATCCATGTAAAGTTTTCCTTGATTTTGTAATCTGGCTTCTAAATTTTTGTAAGGCGTATCCAATTTTCTTTTTCTCTAGTACATGTTTGAGAGAAGGGGCAAAATCTGCGCGGTCAAAGTTTTCTTTCTTTGGGTATAATAACTGAATGCCCTACCTTTTCAGTTGTCGCCGCCACCACCACATTGACTACATTCTTTCCGCCCCCCTTTCCCCGCCTTAGGTTTTCTTGAGAAGACAAAACCGCCTTTCCCTTTGCTGGTGAGCTTTTTGGTGTTTAAAATGAGGTTTACGTTAATTCTGATTGGATGATTTATTTGTACGAATATATATATGTTTGCTTCTGATTTAGGATTGTTTTTTAGGCCTGAAAAGTCTATGTTTTATCTGAGTTTCGGATGTATCTTAGCCTGTAAAAAAGTATTTATAGAAGTTCATCTGCTTTATAATGTTTGTCTTTAATTTTGGGATTTAGTTTTGCTAGAGTTTCTTTATTGATTCTTTTTGGGATGAATATTAATTAATTTTGCTCAGTGCATCAATTGTTTGTAGGGATAAATAAGTGCACAATTTTGAGAATCTGTTGTACGTTTGCTGATGGAGTACTTCCGTAAAAAATTTAGACGTTCACGTCGTGCACTTGAAAATTTTGAAGAACCGGGACCTTATGACCGGCTCAGTAATCTGCCGGATGATATCCTGCATCACATTCTATCGTATCTCGACAATACTGAAGTTATAAAAACCAGCCTGCTGGCCAGAAAATGGAGAGATATCTGGTATTCAGTACCATGCTTAAACTTCGATTTAAGAGAGTTCTGGAAGCAGGACCGTTTGAATTATGGTGAATGTGTATCAAAATTTTGGCTATTCATCAAGCGGTCCATCCTGATCAGAAAAGTACCAACCATCTGTAGAGTGCGGCTCTTGTGCGATTACTTTGATGGCTATCAGCTTGAGTTGCTTCTTTTTATTTGTGCTGTGAGAAAGGTCCAAGAAATTTATATATCTGCTGGATATGGAATGCAACACTGTCAATTGTATTGTGCTCGACCTGAAAATGTCGAGTCAATTGCTGCAAACATGAGGTATCTGCTTGATATGGAACCTTGGACAGGCTTATGGAATGTCAAAACCCTACATTTGGTCGGAGTTCGGTTTCCTGATGGTAATATAACGCAGAGACTGTTCGGTGATTGTGGGGTTCTTGAGAACTTGTCCATCGAATCTTGTTGTTTTCTGACGGTTAAGTCTCTCAAGATATGTACTAATAAGCTTAGGAAGTTGAACTTTGTGAACTGTGGCCTTGGTCTGTATGGACGTAAGTGCATTTTCGGGGGTCAGCTGGAACTTCATACTCCAAACCTTGAATCTTTCTGCTATACTGGTCCAGCGATACGGTTCTCTGAATCATCAGATATGCCGTTTTTGAAGAATGTCTCGGTTCTGCTCCGACGTGAATTTCTTCATCCAAGAGTACCATCTGTACACATTTGCACAATGGTTTCAGCTATACATCATGTGGAGAATTTGTCACTGTCAGCAGTTTTCCTTCTGGTATGTGTATATTCGATGATATAACAAATTATTGCTCAGGTTGCTAGCATTTAGGTTGCTCTTCCGTGCATTATTTTGCTCTATAGTGCATTATTTTGCTCTTTCGTACATTTTTTTGCTCTTCCGTGCATTATTTTGCTCTTCCGTGCATTATTTTGCTCTTTCGTACATTATTTTGCTCTTCTGTGCATTATTTTGCTATTCTGTGCAGCAGCTAACTTTCTTTTTGTAGCAGTTATGGTATCTACGATATAATGGCCCGGGTTGCATTATTTTGGTATCATTATGTCAAATTTTCTTGATATAGAAAGGATTTACTCCGTATATCTTATCGAACATGCAAACTCCGATTTGTTGGATAGGCTTAATGCATAGTGGCTCTGTGTTATGTACACATAACTTATCGTGTTTTCCCTTCTTTGTTAGTACTATTCCGCTGCAATCGTTAGATCTCGTCGCAAGTTCACTCCATTTGACGATCTAAGGTGCTTGAACCTTGATTTGGAATGCAATCCTGACTGCTTTGAGGGTCTAATACACGTACTCCAGCATTCTCCGAATCTTGAAGCTCTTTCCATCGAACTCAATGGGGTAAATGTCCATACTCTTGCGTTTTTATCTCGAGTAATTATTTCTCAATGCTCGTTCTGAAAATAATATGTTTAATAATGGTGCTTCAGGCCTGGCCCGTAACCAGTTGGAAGTCCAGAGAAGTATATGTGCCATGTTTGTCACATAATGTTAAAGAAATCGAAATTCTTGAGTTCTGTGACTCGCCAAATTGGTTCGAGCTTATCAAGTTCTTCCTCCAAAACGGAAAATCTTTGGAGAGAATAAAAGTCACGCACGAGAGACAAAAGGTGAAACTCGAGAAATTTTATGCACTGCAAGAAGTTCAGGTAGCGTCCGAAGCAGTTTCTGTGTCTATAGCTTCAAAATCTGTTTCTGCAAAAAAGGAGTCGATTCAGCTCGTGTATGGAAAGTGTGGATGGTCCGTACAGACAAAGACCAGTAAAACGAAGATCAGATTAAGAAGAAGCGTGAGGTACAATTCTTCTCTTCTCTTCTCTTCATGTTTTATGTCAATCGTAAAAATTTGTATGGGCATACTATAGCAGAGACAGTTCATAATATTGACATCTGCGCTTGCTTCCTATCGACAGAATTGCAGCGAAGAAGAAATCCGGTGGTTCGTCTTGAAGGAGGTCGAAAGAAGGGGTCGGGGCTCAAAATCTTCTACTCTGGTAAATTTTCATTGAAGAGAAACTACATCATTGTTTTATAAGTTGCTACAGACTTTCAAACTTTTGAGCGTGGTTGAGATGGAGCTTTTTGCCTGTTTCTGTTTGTGAAACATTGTTTTAATCATGTGTTTGGGACTCTCTCTCTCTCTCTCTCTCTCTCATGAATGTGTATGATGCTTCTTGCTATATTCCTGGATATATAGGTAGTCAAGGGCGGACGCAGAAAAAAATCTACGGATGGGCCGCATATTATAAATTTCGAGTCGAGTAGAAATTTTCCGGAAGATTGGGCCTTTTATGCTATAATTTGCACAAAATAGCAATAATTTGAAAAAATTTTAAATGTAAGTTCGTAAATTTTTTAATTTGGTATGGGCTTAAGCCATCAAATTTGTACACTTCTGTTTCAAACCTATACTTTTCATTTTACTAAAACGGAACGAATTAATCTTTACTTTTCGTAGACGGAGAAGAGAAGAATCGGCCTAACCCTAACGAAAGCCAAAATGTTAAACCAGATATAGAAGGTTTGGAATCTGAATAGTTTAAAGGCGAAAAACAATAAAAGGAAAAGGCCAAAAAGGAGAGATGAAGAAGGAAGGAAGAAGAAAGAAGAAAGCGACCCACCAAAGAAGAAAAGAAGAGTGAGAATGTGAAGAGGGGCAGTAGATAATCATCATTTCTGGGAAATTTTAGAGAGAGAGAGAAATTATTGTTGCATGGAATTCAGCACTCTTCATTTTTTTTTAATTTTTTTTTTTAATTTTTTTCTTGCTTCAACTTGCAATCTATTATTTCCTCATAGTAGTATATACGTATTATTCACCTTTTTTTTTCATTTTTTTAAAGGTTAAAATAAATATTACGGCAATGAGTATAAAAAGGTACTCAAATCCCTTATAAAGTTTTACATCACAACAAACTCAATGGATCATCATTTGGGAGATGATGGAACTTACACCAACGGACTAGAGCATCAATCATGAAAAGACACACCAACACACGAAGAGCAAAGTGATTGGATCCACCTCCACGACCGAAATTTGATACCATTCACGACATAGTTCACATTCGGAGCACCCCTTCAAAAATAAAAGTATTATTGCATCATGTATTGCTCTTTTGAATTTGTTAGTGCATTATTAGTCATGAAATTTGTAGCTAAACTTCCCTTTCAATATCCACTACACTTATATTTTACTATGTTTCTTCTCTACACCAACAATTTTTTTACCCCCCATTGAAGTTAACCATATACTATATGAGAATTTTAGGACTTTAATCTCTCTCTCTCTCCTGTCTCTCTCTCTCTCTCTCTCCGTGATTGGGTGGATGGGTGCTTTCTGGTTACACATGGGGATGGTGGGATCAACAATGATTTAATAATCCAAACTCAAAGTACCAATTTATCAAAATTTTATTATGTTTATACATTAAGAGAATGCCTAAATGTGAAAATAAAAATAAAAAATCAAGGTGGAAATAATTTAATTTGCTCCAGAAATTGAATAGCCTTCACATAAATCTAGTCACTTAGGAAAGAAAAAGTATAATTCAGCCATTTACGACCACACGAGCAATCGCAATCGTACTCGAACTTAATCCTAATCACAATTACGACCACATGACCGATTGTGTTTGTGACCGTACTTGGTCACGATAACCCTCAAAGACCGAGACACACGACCACAAACACAATCAGCCGTGAATGACTCTCATTAAGGAGTACTTGATTTCTACTTCCATTAACATGAAATAGAAGAGAAGGGTTCATTATGCAATTAAATTAAACTAATCAAGGGTAAAAATGACTCAAAATTCACTCATTTAGGGGGTGAATTGTAATTAAACAAAATATAAAAAAAAATTCAAAAAATTGAAAATGATGTTGAGCTAATGATTAGTACTTACATATATTCCCTGAAGGTTTATGTACTTCACCCTCAACTGGGAATGACAGTGCAAATAAAGACTGGAAATTTTTTGAGATGAATTTTTGACTACTAATTAAAGTGATGACAGTCTACTATCTTATCTCACCCTCTACTTTAATCATACACTTCTACTCACTGTTTTAAAACCGGTCATAGTTTTCGATTCTCAGTTTTTTCCGATCTTTCTCGATTCCAGCCTATTCAACTATGATTCAATCGAGAAAAAATCAAAAATCGAAAGTCTTGCCAATTCGACTTAGGGTTCGGTTCTTATAACATTGCTTCAACTAGCCACATGCATGATTCTTTTAATTGAGCAATGTGTAAAAATGAATAATGATAAGAAAATGTCAGTAAATATTTTCTTTTCATCTTTAATTTTCAAATCAAGATTTTTGTTCAACACTTTTTGCAGAATCCATAAATCACATATGGGGTAAAGGTGTGTACAAAATCTTGTGAAAACAAAAAGGGAGATATCTTTTTATACTTTGGGAAAATAATTCTATTATTACTGTCTAAAGGGTTAGCCTATACTTCTTAGGAACATGATTCAATATTCTTTTGCCTTTTTAGGGTTTATTATTATTTTAGGGTTTTACAACTCTTGGGAGAACCGAAAGTTTCACATTTTTTCTACTATTTGGATTCTCTTGTTAGATTTCATATACGTTTATTGATTGAGATATTTGATGATACGATATCGGGTTGGTATCCCTTGTACTACTGGTCGATTCTTTAATATATTTTTCCTTTCCCGATCAAAAAGATAAAAGTGATAACGTTATCAGTACTTAACATGGATATATCACTAATAAGTTGGGTGTTGATGTTGTTGATTAGTGTTAAGTGTACGTGAGGGGCGCGAGGTAGAATTTGTTACGTTATTGTGACACGATGAACTCATAAGCAACTAATTGACCCCGTTCTTTTATTATAAATGAACGGGAAAAAAAGAGTGGGATCGTGCTTGAGGACATATATATATCTTCTCTATGACTGTTCATAAGTAACTAGGGTTTCGATACATAATAAGCATGAATTATTCAAATCATAAAATTGTTAAAACTTTTTTTAATTTAAGCGTTTTCGGTATATCCCTTTCACACTCGAATTTATTTCTACACGGACCCATATATACATTTATAATATGATCATATGGTATCATATCATACTTTTCATTTGATATATAATTAATAGTATTTGGGCAAGACATGAGACAACATTTGACATGGATGGAAACTTTCTTGGACCCCACTACTTAAAACACTCATCTCTTGTACAAACTTTCTTCCCTTCCCTCCCCTCCTTTAATTTTTTTCAACTTTTACAAATTTTAAAAAAAAAGAAAAAAAAAAAAAAAGAAAGAAAACATGTGAAAAAGAAAAGGAAAATGACAAACACATATACTAATAAACATACACACGAGCGCGATGTTGCTTTCTATTATACTTCCTCCGTCCCATATCACTTGATTTGTTTCATTTCGATACTAAAAAAAGAAAGCAAGTGAAATAGGACAAAGAGAGTATTATTTTTCTCTCCTTTTTTCCCCTTTAATAGCATATTATATAATAATCTTCGAACTTCGATTATTTGATCGATCTTAGGAAAATTACGGAATGTGTAAGTCGACTTTACATTCGATCGATGCATATATATTTGGCGTACTTATTTAGATATATAAAACAAAAACGATCATCTATCTATTGTGATAAACTCAATTTTTTCATTTTAGGGTTTAGTTTTTTAACGGGGTGTTTTTCTTTTGTAGGATATATTTTTAAGGAATACATTTATAATAATTTTCTTTGATTATATTTTCGACACCGTTGACACGTAACGTTTGTCTACGTGTTTGTAAATTATTTTGCATCAGATTTATAATTAGTCATTTAGATATGTGTTTTCAATTTTGTTCATTCGAATTTGAAAAAAAATTGTTATTTGTAAATTGTTTCATAATGCTAAAATATTGTATAAATTAGATGCCGAAATTAATTATATCGAGTGGAAAATGATAATTGTAAAGCCATCACTTCTCGATCTACAGTGAAAAATGATGATTGTACGCCTAAATTATTTATAGCTACTCAAATAATTCCTTTCAATCTATATAATTGATTTTGGAATACACAATCTAATTATTATAAATAATACGAATGTTGACTTAATGTAGATTATGTTTCTCGAATCAAATAACTCCTTTTCTTCTCCACAAAATTATAATGTAACTTTAAAAATAAGATTTTGCGTGAAAAATATATATACGAACTATTGATTTTAATACGATTTACAATCCGTACAAAATGGACATAATTACGGTATGCTATAAGCATGATCGATAATACGTAAACATTAATATAAGTTATATTTCAATATTTATTTTCTTTATTTGTATTCTGTCAAAATTCGATACGAATCACTTTATAACATTATTTTAAAATAAAATATAAATGAAAATTATTAAAATGTCAAGTTGGTCGTTATTTATTGTAATCAAATATAAAAGAAAAATATTAAAATAAGTCAGGTCGTACGTTTTTTATTTTAATAAAAAAAAATGTCAATGAGCGGTCTCAAATAGTTATATTGATTTCATCTCGTCATGTCCCGTTAATACCCGACATGAATAATTAATTGTTTAGTGTTATTTTATAGCAAACATAAGAGAAAATATTAAAATAATTTAAGTCGACCGCTGTTTATTCTAATAAATGAATAATGTCGAAGATACATAAATAAATATTAAAATAATTAAAATCGCCCATTGTTTATTTTAATAAAATAAAAATGTCAAAGAGGGGTCTCAAATAGTTATATTGATTTCCTCTCGATGTGTCGTTATTTCAAGCCACCAGTTAATTGTGATAATAAAAGTTGATTTATTAGAGTAATATTTTGATAATAAGTATAGTGTATCCCGTCAAAATTCGACATGAAAATTTAATTGTTTAGTGTTATTTTAGAGCAATCATAAGATAAAAATATTAAAATAAGGTACCATTATTTCAAGCTGCCAACTAATTGTCGTGTTCTCTTTGATGCGAAAGAAAAGGAGAGAAAAAAGAAAATCACTCTATAAACTCCACCCCTTTTCTCACATTTTCTCACATTTTCTATTTTTTCTCCTTCATTTGCACTAAAATGGAGAGAAAATATTATTTCTCCAATTTGGTGTTGTAAATATTATCTCCAATTTAAGGAGTAAAATCCTCCCTCATCGATAAAATGTGAGAAAAGAGGTAGAATTTATAGTGTAATTTTCTCTTTTCTCTCATTTTCTTTCGTATCAAAGAGAACGCAAAATGTATGTAAGTAAGTATGATCGTAAAATAAGGATGATTTGGTTATGAATGTAGACAATGGGTGGCACCGTCGCGGCAGATTTGGTGTCACAATCAGTTAGAATAATTTATATTCTTTTGCTTCTTATTATACACTTGACTTAATTAAATTATCTATAATGTAAAGAGTATGATTAATAATGGTGATATTGAAAATATTGGTTGAAATTAAACATACACTTAACTTCTAATGGTTCAAAATACTGATTTTGAAAAAGAACTTAATCCTCGGTTAAAAAGAACTTACAATAGAAAATATTTACGCGAAAATGCAATATATGATCAAAATCTGAAAATATATGTCGAGTATTGAGTATGTATATATTTATTGTGTGGGAACATGCACTTAATTTTATTGACTTTATAGTCCTACGCTTCTTTTCATTAATACATTTTCACATTCAATCTCCATGAATTCATATATATATCATTCCTTCCTCCAAAAAAAAAAAAAAAAACTATAAATTACATGCAGTTTTAAGAACCCTAGTTCTTGATCTAAATTGATTAATTCCAAGATTAATTAAACCCTAGTTCTTGATCCAAATTGATTATACCTCATACAGTAGTAAGTACTACCACAGTAAACTCTTGATGCTGCTCCCCAGATTTCTCCACTGATAAAAGCGTGAAGAGAGAGAGAGAGAGAGGGAGGGATATACTATATGATATGTCAGCCAGGCAGTACTGGTAAATTATTCTTGGGTAGAATCCAGACAACCTAAGTAGAGAAGAAACATGATCATGTATAATCTTGAATTTTTTTCCATCCCACAATTTTCAATCGCGCCTTTATTAGTTGACCATAACATTACAAAACACACACATTCACCCAAATATATACGGAAACGAAGATAGTACAAACGTTCGATTTTGCTGTATCACAACGTTCTTACTCTCTAGTAACTATTAATACGCACTACTGTTGTAAAATCAAGTATATTTATACGTAGTACTATGGCAAAAGATCTTTGCTTGAATTCAAGAAAACTTTTTTTTTTTTTTCCAATAAATAAAATTAAAATAGTAAAAAAAATGGAGGCGCCACACATTTATGTACTGTAATAAACATGCAGCAGTACTGATAGAAATATCCCACTTCCACTAGCTATGAAATAAAGATACAAAGAGAGAGAGAGAGAGAGAGAGGGAGAGTTTCTTCAATCCACCATCAAACATCACTTTGAAAAAAAAAAAAGAAAAAAGAATAATTCGATAATGGAAGAGGAAAGAGGGTTGCCTCCCATTTACGATCATCACCATCATCATCATCATAATCTGCAGATTTCCTTCTCCTCCGCTCCTCACCAGCATCAAGAGATGGGGTTTGTGCAGTTTGAGGATCACAATCCGGTCCTCAGCTTCCTGGTGGCGCCGTCGTCGGATCACATGCCAACCGCCGCCGCCGCTCATAATAATAATAATGGTTCCTTAGGGTTTAATCATGGTGAGATTGCAGTCATGAATAATAGACCCTCGTGGAATAACGACCAGGTTAGTTGCTCTTTCTCTCTCCCTCCAACCCTCTCTCTCTCCTCTTCACTCATTGTAATCTTGAAATCTTTATCCCAGTTTTCTTTCATCTTCTTTCTTTAATTTCTTGATGGTTGCTTCGTTTCCAAGAACTTAATTTTTTCCTTTTTATTATTTATGTATAATAATCTATGTGTAGGTAGGAGGAGGGGTGGATCATAATAAAGGAGTAAATGATGAAAACTGCAGCGCTAACACAATCGAGGGAGGAAATTCATGGTATCATAACATCTTTCTCTGAATATCTCTCTCTCTCTCCTCTCATGAATTTTGACCACTTTTATCAAGAATATGGCCTGCTCTCTCTCTCTCTCTCTCTCTCTCTTAGAATGATGAGTAGTAATTATGAAACCCTAGCTGCAGATCTAGTTTCTCAGTTGTTTCCTTCTGTCCATTTGGACAAGATTTCCTTTGAAGTGGGGAACAGAAAAAGGCTTCTTCCTTCCTTGTGTGTGTGTCTGTGTTTAATTTGTTTTTCTATATACATATACACATATATATGTATGTGATTCTTGTTGAGCAGAAGAGCATCCCAAAAAAAAAAAAAAAAGAAATATATTGGTGAAGAAATTAATGGCAGTTTTGAAAGTGTGATGAACTATATATTATATATGAAGTCTGATTCAATTCAGAAAAATATATATAATAGGGGCAGTACTATAATTCCACTATATATAGCTTTTGCACTCATTTACATTATATACTGTTGTCAAAATCTCTCAATCAGAATTTGCATGTGATCAATCTCAGTTTTTTTTTTTTTTTTCCTAATAATATAATGTTCATATATAGTACTCCCTCCGTCTCTTCCTAATTCCTAAGTAACCCCTTTTTTTTTTATTATATACCTCGTATATATATGAATACAAAAGGGGTCACTTAGGAAGAGACGGAGGGAATAGGAATAATATATTTTTGAAAGGTCTTATATTATATATGCTTGTAAATTAATTAAGAATAATACAGTAGATATGAAAAAATGCAGGTGGAGGAGTTCATCATCAGACAAGAACAAGGTGAAGATAAGAAGGAAACTGAGAGAGCCAAGGTTTTGTTTTCAGACAAGGAGTGAGGTTGATGTTCTTGATGATGGCTACAAATGGAGGAAATATGGCCAAAAAGTTGTCAAGAACAGCCTTCATCCTAGGTACATACATATTCTCTATCTCTTTCGTCTCGATTTATTATTTTATATCATACATGTACGTAGTATTCACCTTATAGCTCACTTAAAATGGGACGACGAAATACTATTTTATATCCACTGTATAAATGTATTACTGTGATGCACCGTCATTTTCGTGCTATTTTATGTGACTATATAAGATATGTTACTATTTTATGCTTCAATTTTCTTACTATTTTTACTAACAAACTTTTGTACATTTTTACCCAAATAAAAGGAAGAATTGCAATGAACTATTTCTAATATTAATGGTGTGTGATTGCAGAAGCTACTATAGATGCACGCACAACAACTGTAGGGTGAAGAAGAGGGTGGAGCGGCTGTCGGAGGACTGCCGGATGGTGATCACCACCTACGAGGGTCGCCACAACCACTCCCCCTCCGACGACTCCAACTCATCCGAGCACGACTCTTGCTACACCTCTTTTTGATCGTCTCCGCTCTTCGATCTTCGGCTTTCACTACTCCTACAAATACAATGTCATCCATGTCTATGTCTAAAGCCTTGTATATACACTACCATTCCAATATCATTATATATTGTAGCACTTAATTATTTACTTCTTCTTCTTCTCTTTCATTAATTTTTTTTAATTTATATTTGTTAATTGGGCCGGGTCAGGCCCAAATTGATGGCCCAAGATAAGCCCATGGGCCGTAGAATTGGGCCAAAAAAAAAGAGTTCTTTCTCTGTTCATCAATGGATTCGCAGCAAATCAGTACAAAAAAAAAATGGTGAAATCGGCTAAAAATTGAATCAAACGTAAAGGGATTCTTCGCGAAAAACTCAATGATTATGAACCCTAGTATTAGCAAAGAGAAATTGATCGGAATTTGTTCTCGGATCGAATCGAACAGTCGAAATAAAGGAGTGCAATAACAAAACTATCGGCCGAGGAAGACTAACTCGTCGGCGCCGGCGACGGTGATTCCGGTACGCTTTACCGATTCGAAGAAGGGGCCGAGCAATCGGCGGTAATGGACGGGCCTTGAGAGCTCCTCCGGCACATCGATTCCGACGCGGGAGACACCGATCTCGTGGAGGCGGACGCCGATCTTGTCGCCGATTCGGGAGGCGGTTTTGGAGTCCCAGAAGATGTTGGAGTGAGGGAAACGATTCAACTTCGATCGGTATTCCTTCATGAATTCCTGCTCGCTCGACGACGCCATGGCTACGATGGAGTTGGAGCCGCTGCACGTCACCTGCGCGGTGAATTTCCGGCAGGAGAGGACCAGACGGAGGAGGTGGACTGGTGGCTGAACCGCCATTTCCGCCGCCGCGACGGAGGTGCCAATGCGCAAAGTGGGAATTTTTTTTTTTACGAATACAGTTAATATTCAAAGGGGACCTAAATCTGAAAAAAGAAAAAGAGAATAGTATTTATATAATACTCTTACTTTCCAAATATGGCAAGTATAGAAGAGGAGATTATGGTAAATTTTCAAACTTTGGGGGGCAAAACTGCAAATCGTGGCTCTATTTCTGCTCCAGGGTTTTGCGCTTTGCAGCAGAAGAATGGCGCTAAATTCCAATTCGATGCAGGTTTATGGTAAGTTTCTGATTGCTTTACAGTTATTGAAATCGATCGTCGTGTTAATTTTGTAAACTCTTTTCAATAAGGTTACGATCTGGTGCTGGGGTTGATTGCTGCAATTTACATGTTCATGGCGCCTTACACCAAGGTTGAAGAGAGCTTCAATGTTCAGGTCTGGTGCGATTCTCGTTTAGTTTTCGATCTCACTCGATTCTGTTTCTTCATTCTTTTTTTGCGATTCTCGGTGTTTTGAGCCTCATCTATGGAACGTTCGAGTTTTTTTCTACTCTATTTTTTAAGGTTTAGGATTTTGGGTTCTTTCACAAATTTTGGTGGAACTCTTTTTGCATTTTTCTTCAGAAATTAAGTGTCTGATGAACATTGGGGAAAACTGATGAATTAACTTGTGCTCCATTGCTAGGCAATGCATGACATATTGTACCATCGGCATCATATAGAGAAGGTAAATATAAGTATTTTGATAGGATTTAGATTTTTTTACGAGTGCTGTGGCTTGTTTTTCATTTTTTGTGTTCTATCTCAGTATGATCACTTGGAGTTTCCGGGAGTAGTTCCTCGTACATTTATAGGTAACTTCTCTTATGCCGTTTCCTTTCATGCCTTTCAGTTGCCTGATATACCATTATCATTTTTTTTGTTCTTACAGGCTCCCTTCTTGTATCAACTCTAGCTTCTCCGTTAGGGGTAGCCGCTAGTTTAATGCAGTTTCCAAAGATATACACTCTTTATGCAGGTGAGACTTTTTCTGCAGAACTTTGAAGTATTCATGATCAGCTAAATAATACCAAGAATTTATATGGGTTTTCTATGTATTTTGGTTTATTCTGCACTTTAAATGATTAGTACATCACTGTTCGTATCAATCTACAAGTTCTAACTTTTGCATTTTCTCTATTTGCCTTGCGATGTTTTGTCCAGTTCGTTTGGTGTTGGGCTTCATCATATTGTCTTCATTGCGCTTCTTCCGTATTCAGGTGTTTATTCTCTCTTGTCGAGGTCTGAGTAAATCATGCTTTTAAGACATGATAACATGCTTGCTCATTTTCTTTAAGAAATCTGCACCTGTTATTATATATATGTTTGGTGGCTATGGAAACCTACACCATACATGTGCAGATTAGGAAGAAGTTTGGATCTCAAGTGGAAACATTTTTTGTAATATTGACCGCAATTCAGTTTCACATGCTGTTCTACTGCACACGCCCCCTTCCTAACATATTTGCATTTGGCTTAGGTAATTTCACCTCCACTACGTTTATGTTCTTGGCATAGCAATTTGTAGCTCTCCCATCTTATTTTTTTTCTCCTTTTTCAGCATTTTCTCGTGACTTAGCATAGTTATTGTAGATAATTGATTTATGTGCTAATTTTGCCATGATTTGTTGCTTGTAGTTAACTTGGGCTATGGATACTGGTTTCAGGAAAGGTTTTACGCAGCTATTAACTCTTTGGTATGTTGACCCGCAGTTATTTTGAATATTTGGTCCTTCAATGCTTATTTCTGGTTAAGCAATCATCTCAGACTTCACATTCCACCCCTTCACATTTATATTTCTCTGGCATTAGTACAGCGAGTTGCCTCAAAATTGCAAATGTATTAACCGGTTAACCAGTTTTATTTGATTTTTTAAATCTGTAGACAACATTCTCTGCAGCCTACTATCATTTTATTCACGACTATTCTGGTTTTGAGAGAGATTAAAGATCTTTCAAAACTTCATCATTTTCTGATGAATGAAGATCTGTTTTCAATGGTCAGGTTTTTGCTACCCTCGTCTTCAGATGTGACATCTTGTTACTTGTTTCACCTTTGGGGCTTGAGCTTTTGCTGGTATGTGATGTAGCTGTGACTAATTACATCAAGATTTCCAGTCCTTTGCTATGCTAGCCTGATGGTCTTCTCTATTTTCCACACTCAACAATGTCTTCAATTAATCAAATACAGACTAAATCTATTTCATTGCGCAAGGCTGTAATATCGTGCCTGATAGCTGCTATTGCTTGCATAGGTTTGTTAGCCATACCCAAAATTATCTCTACATATGACATGCCTTTTGATGTCTATACCAATGGTATCAAATATTATAATCTTGCATTGCAGGTTTGACAGTGATGGTCGATTCAGTCATGTGGAGGAGGATGTTATGGCCTGAGCTGGAAGTCTTTTGGTTTAATTCAGTGTTGAATCGGAGTTCTGAATGGGGTGTATCCTTTAAAAATGAGAGCGTAGTCTATTTAGATAGCAAATTATAGGTACAAAATCAGTTATGTACTAAAAGGAACATATCCTTTTTAGTTGTTTGACTTCTTAATTTTTCCGTAACTTCCTTAATTACTTTAGACCCATGCTTTTCACTGGTACTTCACATCAGCTCTTCCACGCTCATTGCTGGTGGCATATCCACTGTTTGTGGTGAGCATAAATGCATCATCAAACCTTATTTCCTTGTGACTTCCGTGAAATTTATATCTCTAAACAGTTTTAGTTGAGTATTTTGGTTTTGTGGAAAAAATAAAAAAATAATCTGTTAGAGAAGGACTCTGCCCTGCTTGATGCAATTTATGAATCCTAATGTTATAATAATACTATTATTTTGTCTCATTTGACATGGCACACCTGCTTGCAGCTGGGGTTATTACTTGAAAGAAGGGTGCTGTTCTATGCTATTCCTGTTTTATCTTTTGTTACGCTTTACTCAAAGCTTCCACACAAGGTAATATTGCCTCCATAGTCTCTGAATTTGGTGTTTTTCACTTCATTGTCTTAATGTTCCTGTTATACAACGTAAGTGATGTAATCTGCTGCAGGAACTACGATTTATTATTAGTTCTTTTCCTATCTTCAACTTATCTGCTGCAATTGCTGCAACCAGAATGTATGTAACTTCGACTCCTCCTTCTGTGCGGATTTGTTTGGAGTTGAATTGATTACTCTTATGCCTTGCTCTATACCCACTGAATGCGCTTGGTTTCTTTCGTTTTCCATTTCTGTATTTCTCCAGCTACAACAATAGAAAAAAGAGTTTATGGAAATATCTGAACATGGCCATGCTGGGGCTGTTCGTGATCAGGTTATGCCGAGCAACTTTTTTCCCTACTGCATATTAAGTACTTCTCTATCGTTCTGCTGACTTCTAATTGTGTAGTCTAGGGTGTACAATCTTGACATTTATGGCATCGTACGAGAACTATCCTAGTGGTTATGCCCTAAAAGCTTTGCATAAGATAGGTAGGCTCTTTGTTCTCCCCGTCTCTTGCACTACATTACACCACCCAGCATAGGGAAATTGGCCTTACAAGTTTTATGTGCTTTCTGCTTCACAGGGCACTTAGAAAACAATTCAAATGAAATCCTGGTTCACATCGACACGTTCTCTGCAATGAATGGCATCTCACGCTTCTGTGAAAATCATGAACCATGGCGGTACGATTGAATGTTTTCTCTGTTTGCTGGCCTCTGTTTCTGAATATTTCTTTTATATTTGTATCTCAGTGGAACTATTGAAGTATCGAAAATATGCCCTTTAGAACGACTATTCTTGTTTCAGGTACTCAAAAGAAGAAGGGATTCCTCTTCAAGAATTCCAAAAAAGAAATTTTACTTACCTCTTGAGGTAACTAACTGTTTCGATAGTTTTTTGGAGTGATCATATTCGAACTATTGCTGTAAAATTTTGACAAAGATGACACAAAGGAGATGTTTTAGGAGACCTAGAGCTGAGCATGGAGCATGTGATTCGATTAATCCAGAGCACCTTCGTTTCTATTGCAGTGAGCATGCACAGATAAATGGCTACAAGTGTCTACTTAGCACGAAAGGAT
Source organism: Thymus mandschuricus (assembly GCA_029379335.1). Lineage (NCBI taxonomy): Eukaryota > Viridiplantae > Streptophyta > Magnoliopsida > Lamiales > Lamiaceae > Thymus > Thymus mandschuricus. The sequence continues at coordinate 2,363,113 of CM057072.1, forward strand.
TTTCTGGGACTCGTCTTCATCCTAGGTTTCCTCCCATATCACTGGTAGGTGAAGAACACACATTTGTCCACGTACACCTAGTATAGTATACATATAATTTCTCCATCTACTTACAGGTAAAAACACCAAAGGTTTTTGTACATGGAAACGCAAAAAACGAGGACATAAGTCACAAAAACTGGCCAGGCTGCTAATCTACAGATCATCAAGGTAAATGCTCGAACGATCCTAGTGGTAAGAACTAGACAACAACTAATGCGCGTGTTTGGTATTTTACCATATCTTAACATCGTCTTCTTCCAATTTCTTGTCATTCTGTGTTTGTGTTTCACATACTACACTACTTGGAAATAGGACGAAAAAATCTAATTTATTGTGTTCAAATTTCGTCGTATTTCGTTGAACGTTGTCTTTACTTCCTTGGATCCTTTGTTCCTGTCTGATTTTCCCAGAAAGCTATATTAGATTTATAAATGTATGATTGATTTAGACATTATTACATTTATTTATATAGCCACCCCATTTTGCTCAAATCACATATCTCTCATTGTTCCTCTCAAAAATGGCTAACTATGGCACCACCACCACCACCACCACACAGAGGCCCTCCACCAATCCTCCGCCGCCACCGCTCTCTAAGAGCATCGACGAATCGAAAGATTGGTCGAGAAAGAAGCTCTCCACTCTAGCCTTTTCATTCCCCTTCGACATACCTTCCTCCCCAGAAGCCGGTGCGATTAGGGTCGTGAGAAACCTAGAAAGCTTCGGTTTGTACTATGTGACGTTTATATGGACTGTGCTCTTCATCGCCCTCATCCCTGATCGTGTAGAATCCATCATCTTTCTCGCTGCCACCACTGACGTTGCGTTCATCTATTCCCTTCTGCTTCGTGCGTACCCAGATTCTTTCGTTAACTCTGTCATCGACAAGAGATTCGTGTACTTCATTATGTGTGTCTTCGGAGCAATCGGAATGATTGCAACGGGCGCTGAGGTTCATCTCTTTATAGTACTTGCTTCGACCATACCTGTTGTTGTACTTCATGCAGCCTTGAGCAAAAGGGAAGATGCCGTCGTTGAGGCGGACGGAGAGATGGCGCGCCTCGTGGAGGAGAAGCTCGGCGGCGGCGCTCAGCCGGAGAATCTGGTCTGAACATCTGAGGCTTTGTTCTGTTTGTTGTATCAATAACTTGGACTAGTTGTGGTGCATGCTCCCATGGATGGACGACACGTGGCATTTCGTCTTTATTATATAATTTTAATCATATTTAAATTATTACTATGAAATTATCGTTAGATTCCAATATTCGTTACTCTTTGTTTTAATTTCTCTAATTAGGAAATCACAAAATTTTTAAAAATCACAACAAAAAAAGAGAAAATGTTTAAAAATAATTGTCATAAAAATATTCTTAAGTTCATTTAAAAAAACTTAACCAAAAGAAAGGCTCTGTTCGTACTAGATCAATTGTCTGGTTTCATTCGAACGAAAAATGAGACGTTGAGGGGCATATGTGTAAATAAAGTAAAAGTGGCATAGAGTTGAGGAAGAAGTATTCTTCTCCTCCCTCCATCTTATCTTCAAAAATCAAAAACCCCCAAAAATCGAAATAATCAAAAACATTTTTCGTCAAAACCCAAAATTCACAGTCGCCACTTCCACTTCCACTCTCAGCAAAAACCCTAAATTGCAGAATTCAATCTTCAAACATGCTGCTCCAACCTACAGCCCAGATTCTTCCCCCGAGCTGTAACCAGAAGAATTCTTCGCATTTGCAAATTTCGAGTTCGCGGTCGATCTCCTTATCGGCGGCCTTTTTCCTCAAACAGCCCAATCTATCCACCGCCGCCTTCAAAACCAACGGCAATGGAGCTTTCGTCACCTGCGCGTCGGTGCCGCAGCCGTACGGCTACGGGACCGTTGATTATGAGAAGAGGCCGCCGCTGAAATGGAACGCCATATATAAGAAAGTATCTATGCTGGATAACTCGAAGCTGGACGTGGGCGTTGCTTCTGTGCTGAATCAGATTGAGAACGAGGGGAAGAGGATTTCTAAATGGGAGCTTTCTAGGGTTGTCAAGGAGCTCAGGAAGTTCCGGCGCTACAAACTGGCTCTTGAGGTACTGTGTGTGTGTGTGTGGATTTTGTTTTGGTTGGTGAAAAGAATTCATGAACATATAGTCTGTGTTTAAATTCATGTCTAAAGCTATGTTATGTGCTTAACGATAACTCTGTTGTGCTTTTAGTTTCTCTAGCTGCATGGTTTTGAGTAAATTTATGCTTCACACTAGTCATTTCTAACTATGTAGTGTGCTCACTGGTTGTTTTGTATGGGGCGGAGAGTCGAAACAATCTATGCTAGTTGGCCTGAGTTCGTAGAATTAATGAACTTGATCAAAGAAAATGGTAACAGTAATCTAGGATGATTTGCAGTACTGGATTTTGTGGGCTTGTTTTGGATTGGAATTTGATTGAGAGTATATAATAGTGGGCATTTCTCGTGATTGGTAATGTAAGTTGTGTCCTTGTGATTGAGAATATATTCATATGCCCGTTGCAGGTTTACGATTGGATAAATAATAGAGCAGAAAGATTCCGGATAACAACAAGTGACACTGCTATTCAGCTGGATTTGATTTCGAAAGTGTATGGAGTTTCAAGTGCTGAGCAATATTTTCAAAAGTTGCCTGATGGTTTGAAGGATAAGAGAATATACGGGTCCCTGTTGAATGCTTATGTCCGTGCTAGAATGAGAGAAGAAGCTGAATCGCTGATGGAGAAGATCAAGACGAGAGGATATGCTGGCCATCCACTTCCTTACAATGTGATGATGACTCTCTACATGGGCCTTAAGGAGTACGAAAAGATCGAGCTACTGATATCTGAAATGAAGGAGAAAAGCATAGCATTAGATCTTTACACCTACAACATTTGGCTTCAGTCCTACGGAGCTGTGAGATCACTCGAGAAAATGGAACAAGTTTTTGACCGTATGAAGCTCGACACCACCATCAATCCTAACTGGACTACCTACAGCACAATGGCTACGATTTATATCAAGTGTGGGCAGATTGAGAAGGCTGTAGACTGTATGAGGAAGATAGAGAGCAGAATGACTGGTAGGGATCGAATGCCATATCACTATCTTATGAGTTTATACGGGAGTGCTGGTAAAAAAGAGGACGTTTATCGAGTGTGGAGCAGCTACAAGGCTTCATTCCTCAATATTCCGAATGTGGGCTACCATACTCTGATCTCTGCTCTAGTCAGAATGGATGAAATCGAGGGCGCTGAGGAGTTGTACGATGAATGGCTCTCTATCAGATCAAATTACGACCCTAGAGTTGGAAATCTTCTTTTAAGTTCGTACGTTAGAAAAGGTCTTTCTCAAAAGGCGGAGACCTTTTTCGACCAGATAATTGAGGTTGGAGGGAAGCCTAATTCGATGACCTGGGAGATTCTTTCTGAACTCCATATACAGAATTCGAGGTATCCTGAGGCTCTATCTTGCTTCCAGAATGCTGCTTCGACTGAGGGCTCGATGAACTGGAGGCCAAAACCGTCAAATGTCAAAGCCATTCTTGATTATTCTGAGCAAACCGGTGACATGGCAATGAAGGATGCTATACAAGAGGTCCTGAGGAAAGTTGGCTCCCTTAAAGATGAAGCCTATATGACCAACTTATCCTCACTCGGGGATTCCACGATTTCCGGCAATGCCCCTGAAACGGAGGATAAAGCAGATGGCCACGGAGACGAAGACGGAGATTTCGTTCTGCTAAACCAACTCCAAGAAAACCTGTAAGACTTTCTCTCTCATAACTTTCCAAATAGTTTGCCATCAAGATCCAAGTAGGAGTAGTAAATATTGGGTTCTTTTTTCCTTCGAATTTTGTGATAGCTGCTGCTCCTTGAGTATCAAGGTGAATTTTTGGGTTTCCTCTCAGAATTTTAACTAAATAGAGTTGTGGTGAAGCTTAAATTGCTTTGTCGAATGTTACTCCTTCCGTCCCGACCGTAATGATCGGTTTCTATTCAAGATAGTCGGAACGGAGGGAGTATTTAATTACGATTAGTGTAAATATCTATCTTGCAGAATAAAAATCAAGAATAATCGAATATAGCACAAGATATAATTTCCTAAATATTACAAAATCTTGGGTTTTTGTCTTTTGCTATGATTCGACAACAATATACACCAATTAGATCGAACACTATTTCACACACGTTCGTAGGCCCACCTGAGCTGTGTGGTAGTATTAAATCTCGTTTTTATTCGAAAAATTAGGGCAAAAAAGGGTAGTGACAAATACTAATGGAAGCACAAAAATGTATCAGTTGAATATTCCTCTCGTCCCACTTTAATTGTCCTAATTTTCTAATCGGCCGTCCTACGCGAATTGTCTTAAATCTTAAAATGTTGACCTCTTACTTTTCGATAATCGAAATGAAACATGTCAATTGAAGCAATACGTAATAGTATATGAATACTAATAATAATAATAAAATGAACAAAGGTTAGTATATGTATAGCGTCAGTGATAGGTCCATCCAATTATCAGACAATGTACCATGCCTATAACATGTTTTGCTCTAAATAAATGCAATTTTATTGGGTCCCCTCCACTATTTTACTCCTCTGCCCTATCATCAAAAAATTTCTAAATATCTTGCCCTATTTCGAATTTTATCGATCACACTTATTACTTTCGTCTCGTTGATAATAAGTTCACTGACAGCTCGTTGTAGTTGTGTTTAGATGAAGTGATGATGTGCTTTGACTAGTTAGTGGTTGTGCACTCGGATGCATGAAGTTGGTTTTGAAGTGATTTTTTTTTTTTTATTTTAGTGAAGATTTAATGTTGGTCACGATAATTTTTATTTAATGTATTATTTATGTAGAGATATAGTTCATTGTATGAGGATTATGGAATAGGTTGAATTTGGTGAATAGAGAATTGTTGGGAGGGAGACATTTGACATGTTATGTATGTAAATATTTTATTTAGTGGTAGCAAATAATGTGGATCGATTTTAGGTCACATGGAATTCAAAGATCCTAATTCACCCCCATACCCCTATTTATGTATGCATATGCAAAATATATTTTGCTATATTATATACTCTCGTCCCATAACATGTAAACCATATATTATTTTTACGATACGTATCTTCATTGAATTTATCGATCATCAATCGATTTGGTCCTAATAATCAAAGTGTAATGATCTGGTAGTCGGATGTTCTGACTTGGCTTCTAGATTTGTACGCACGCATCTTTTTTTAGTAATGTCTAGCTCTTATATTACGTTGATGATAATATTTAGTGGGCTCATTTTCAACGAGACGAAGATAGTATACGATCTCGTTACATGCTTTTGGAACTTGTTAATAAGATTAGATCCAACCTACTATAGTAAAAATTGTGAGCTACTATTAAACAAGTTTCTAGTAAGTTTAAGTGTGTATGAGTGTGGAGAGAAAACAAGGTGGTGAAGTTGCCTTACACGATATGCTATACTCTTATTTCACTCCAAGCTTCCACCTTCTTGTGTATTTTTATTATCTAGTTTATGTATGTTTGGTGAACTCTGTTATTTTTCACGTTTTTTACGTCATTTTTAATCTTCGTAAGAAAAGGACCTAAGTGCCTCCACTTGCCACCGAGCACTTGTGTACATTTATACAGAAAAATATAAAAATATTAGTACTTCAATTATAATAAATCTGGATTGTCATAGTAAGCATGAAAGATTTGCAATTAAATGCAAACAAAAATAAATGGATGTTATTTACATTAATTAATTAAATTTTTAGTAGTAATAGTACTTGAGGTGTGGTGGCAGAGGACAAACAGTGAAACAGAGGGTACAACTGTACTTTTGACAGCATGTTATTACTCACAAATTCTTTCACTTTTTCTTGGGATCGCCATATTCGATTTTGCTTAAATTAATTTATTCAACCTTAATTAATTAATTAATTAATTAATTAAGGGTATGATTTTGTATACTATTATGATAGCAATCCTTCACTTGCAGTTGAAAAATGTTGATTTAACTTTAATAAAATATTGTACATAGTTTTTTTAATTAAATTACAAGTATTGAATACACTAATATTTATGATTAAAATTTCATATATGTGTACCGACAAATGGAAGAAATGCTTAGCTGTTTGGTTTAAACACTAAATTTGTCACCTAACAATGTAACATGTGACTCGTGACTGGTCCAATCACTAACCCTAATCACATTCATTTCCTTCTATTGTCATTAATATATCAACATAATCTTGATTACTATTTCATCAATCTTATTACTATTTTGGTTGCCCTTGTACGACTCACGATCGTGATCTCGAAATACTTTTACGATATCAATAAAACAACTCAATCAGAAAAACGGGACGCTGGGTATGAATGTAGTATCAATTTTGGAGTACTATTAGGAAAGATATTTTGAAATGGAAGATTTGTAGTGAGCCGGCAGCAGATCTAATTATAGTAATAGAAAATGGACAACTAATTAATATACGATTCCGATTGGAATTATTTTATTTAATTAATACTACAACAAAATTAAATATTGGCAATTAAGAAGAAATAAATGATTAAATAAAACAAAAAAAAAATTAAGGAGGTGGATTGCGTTAGTGCATTAGAATCATCACACATGAAAGGGGGGACCCACATCCAAAATCTATTTTAATTAAGAAAATTAATCACATGATTAGTTCTACTCCACATTTGTTCCACTTCTTTTTAATTAATTAATTAATTAGTTTGTTTATTTAATTATGATCAAGATCTAATTAAATTGCATGTTATTCCCTTTTTCCCTCTTTTAATTTTTCAAAAAAAAAACTTTATTTTAAAATATTACCATTATCATTTCATTTAATAAATAATCTTGTTGGTGTAGCTAGAAAAAGTGTTGATTACCCTCCTCTTTCCCTCCTCTACAAGTTAAGTTCAAAACTTAGGAATCATCCTACAATAATACCACACTAACCTAAAAAGTAATTACATCTTTATATAATCAAGCATGGTAACCACTATAGACATTTGTCATTCCTAACACAACATGCACAACACCGACAAACATTATCACGTCACGAGGCGCAACTGATTGCCGTGAACAGATTGGGAACTCGAGTCGGTGATCCGAGCTGTTCAGCCACAGATAATCTTTTCCTTTTTTTGTAAAGAGTTCAATAATTATCCAATTGCTTTAAATTTTCTCCTTTTTGTAAAAAATGTGTGCAAGAATTTACTATAAAACATAAATTGTAAAAAGAAATTATATAATTCACTATATATTCTTATAATTGTGAAAAGGGTAATTAGGTAAAATCACATCACCAGCCGAACTAACGACCAGCCTACAGGTTGTTGTTGGTACTAATTTCCATTTTTATTTATTTCAAATTCTTTTTTTAATTATAAATTAAATAATTTAAATTAAAATAAAAAATAAAAAAGGCAGCTATTATATGTACTGTATTTCACCATCACAATTCTAGAGCGAGAGAGAGAGAGAGAGGAAGAGAAGAAGGAGAAGGTGCAGAAGCAGTAACAATGGCGGAGCTGGAGTGCCCGAACGTGATGCCGAAGCTGATAAGCTTCCTGTCGTCTCTGCTGCAGCGGGTGGCGGAGTCGAACGATCTGAACCCGTCGGCGCAGGCGCAGAAGATCTCCGTGTTCCACGGGCTGACGATGCCGACGATCTCGATCGAGAGCTACTTGCAGAGAATCTTCAAGTACGCCAACTGCAGCCCTTCCTGCTACATTGTCGCCTACGTCTACCTCGACCGCTTCACCCAGCGCCACCCTTCCCTCCCCATCAACTCCTTCAACGTCCACCGCCTCCTCATCACCAGCGTCATGCTCTCCGCCAAATTCATGGACGACATGTTAGTTTCCTTTCACTCCATTTCCATTTCCCCCTCAATTTCTGGATTTCTGGAAATCGATGCTCGATTTCGATTTTTTTTTTTTTTTTGAATTTTTGTTAACGTCGGAGAGGAAGGGATTGCGAGTTCGAGTTCGAGCCCTCCGAATTTTGAAATTGGGGATTTTTTTTTTATTTTTAATTTTTAATTTTTAATTTGAAATTAAAAAACTCTGTTCTGTTAATCATGGGAGAATTGTTTATGATTGCTTGTGGTTAAGCTTTTGCTTTCTTCTTAATTATTCAACCTTTTTCCTCCTTGATTTTGATTATCCCAACAACTTAGGTGCAGCTACCATGGCAATCATCATAATTTTTTCATCAATTCAAAATTTTTAAATCAAAATAATCACAGATGTGGAGTGATGAGTGTCTCAATCCACCATTGATGATTGAAAGCTACTATTCAACAATGTGTTCATAATCAAATTCATTTCGTTTCAGGTACTACAACAATGCATACTATGCTAAAGTGGGAGGGATTAGCACAACAGAGATGAACTTTCTAGAAGTAGATTTCCTCTTCGGATTGGGGTTCCATTTGAATGTCACTCCCACAACCTTCCACACATACTGCTCCTACCTCCAGAGGGAGATGATAGTGCAGCCTCAGCTCAACGTCTCCGAAGAGTCGTCTCTGTATAACTCGAGATCATCGAAGCTGCTCCATTTGTGTTTCAATGAGGATGAAGCCTCCCATCAACAGCAGCTTGCTGTCTAAGATCAAATTTTTTTACCGCCCTTTTCTTCTTCTTCTTCTTCTTCTTTTACTGTAGATTAGATTAGGAGGTTAGTTAATGGCTATTTCACTGTTATTTTTGGCCTTATCATTGGTTCTGTTGTCACTGTTATCTTGTTTCTTAAGTGTATGTTTCTGGGGAATATTTGGAATGTACAGTTGGGGCTTTGTTTCTTGTTCACATTGTTTCCAATTGTGATCAATTCTTGTTTTCTTGTTCCACTTCTCATTCTTGCCAACAAAGTCCCGACTTTCAGGATCGTTTCTTGAATACATGCAAGGTATAAGATAATGAAACAGCTCGATTTCGTCGTGAAAAAGTTGGTAAGGTTGGAAAGTGGTGGAGTAGTGGTGTTTATTTGACAGTTGTGAGTGAAAATGGGGAGGGAACATAATACATGTGCAATCATGGAAGTATATACGTGTATATTTATATAAATGTGCAAATGCATGTGCCAAGTTGAGAGATGGATTGAGACAAGAGAGAAACTAAGTGACTTCCCCTCTCTTCTTTCTTGATCTATGATTCAATTTTATTTTATTTTTATTCAAATATTGGCACATTGAGGGAGGTGGTCCTACACTTTTAAAGCTCACAATCAAACAATCTTGGGCATTTTTTGTTTATATAAAAGAAAAAAAGAAAGTATAGTCTATATTGTAATATATGATGTGTATATGTATTGGAGTTTATATGGTGTTGTTATTATCACATTGGGAAATAGTGGACCTAGTTTCTGCAGAATGCATATGGATAGCTACCTTTGTTTTTTTTTTTTTTTTTCCCTGATGGGATCCTCTGTCCCCAAACTTGTGTTTTATTCGTGTACTCAAGTTAAAATTACTTAGTTTTTTTATGGCATACTCTATTTAACTGCCGCAAATTCAATAATCTCTTAAACTATCAAAACCACGTAGTTTTGACTTGGGTACACGATTGAAACACAAGTTTAGAGGATTGTATCTGATTGAAGGAGAAATATATTTATTTATTTATGAATTTATTTATTTTGTGGGAAACTTTTAGATTTGGTGGGCAATGGAACACTATCATAGTCAAAACTTTTAGAGGAGTCCACAATTTGAATTGTGAGGGAAATATTGCAATTTTGTTCCAAATTTGTTTCTTTTTGCAATAATTATGGTTGGATTTAAAAGAAGTTAGGTTTAATTTGTTTCTAATGTGGAGATATTTGAGGATAAATTTTAAAAATTCATAATAAATGTGAGTATGTAAAAGATTAAGAGCTCTATTAAAGTATGTTAGTGAAGTTATAAAAGTTAAAGATGATTGTTGTGTGGAAATGTAAGGATTGAGATGGCATTATTGGAATTAAATTGCATTCATCATCTATTAATGTCTAACCCAAAAAGGCTCTTTTGAGTCCCATCCCAACTTATTGGAGTTCAATTTTGGCTTTTATTATTCCTGATTAATCTTCTCAACTCAGGTTGCAATTAATTCCTTCTTTATAGTACATGCATATTACTCTTTCGTTCATAAAGAAAACGATAATTTCATTCTAATATGTACGTAATATTATAATTTTACTCCCTACGTCCCACCTAATATTACCATCGTACGTCGATACCATTTTCTTGATTTTGACTACCCCTTAGCCTCTCATTGAAGGAATGTTGGTTAGTCGTTATGCATCTGATTTTATTTTATTTTTTTCAATTAGGCCAGAATTTTGGTCCAATCCATCAAAACACTCTCTTTCACCTATTTTTATCTTTCATTCTTTTCTTCTTCTTCTTTAAAAAAAAAATAGAAAAAACTATTTTAATCTTTATTAAAGAGAAACCCGATTCATTTAACTTAGAATATCATTATTTATACCTAAAATAACCCTTGAGAAAATGGATAATGGCACGGCCGTGGCCGAGCAAATGGAGATAGAGTAGTAGAACCGCCACCGATGAAATGAGTTTCCCTCATATGGGCAGAAGCGCCGCCGCCGCGTGAGGCGGCGGCCCTCCACACTTAGCCCCATTTTTCAAGATTAGAATGTGTAAAATTTACAAAAGCCGCCCCTGGTTTCACGCGGCCACCTCCCTAAGCGGTGGCCTGCCGCCCCCATCTTTAACTACCCCCCCTCAACCACCCCCCCTTCCTTCTCTCTCCACCGCTCCTTCCTTCCTCTCTCTCCCTCTCTCCTCTTTCCTCCACCGCCCTCCCCCTTAATTTCCCCAAAACTCCCCCAGATCTCATCATCCCTACCACCGATCTACCCATGGCTACGATCATATCCCCCTCCTCTCCCGGCGACGACCACCACCACATCCCCACGGCCACTCTGGCCCTCCCCTCGGCCGCCGCCGTGACGGCGGCGGCGGCCCCCCGGCGCCTCCCCCCGCCGTGCTGGACGCCAGAGGAGACGGTCGCCCTAATCGACGCGTACAAGGACAAGTGGTACTCCCTCCGCCGCGGCAACCTCCGCCAGAACCACTGGCAGGAGGTCGCCGCCGACGTGGCGTCGCGGTGCCCGGCCAACCCGGCGAAGACGGCCGTCCAGTGCCGCCACAAGATGGAGAAGCTCCGCAAGCGGTACCGGTCCGAGATCCAGAGATCCGCCGGCGCCGCGCGGCACTCCGCCTCGTCGTGGGCGCACTTCCAGAACATGCACTCCATGGAGAAGGGCACCGACAACCCCACCCCGCCGTCGTCGCCGTCGTCCTCCGAGGAGGAGGAAGACACCAAGACCAACAGCGTCAAGCGCATCAACGATCTCTACAACCGGCACACCAATCAGAACGGCTACTTCCCCAATCACCAGAATCATCCCGAGAATCAGCACAACGGAGCCACCCCCGGAGTCCGGATCAAGCTCCCGGGCGGATTTACCGGCGCGGCGGCGAAGACATACGGACAGAACTCAAACCCTAACCCTAGATCGATTCTGCCCAATTGGAAGAGAGGAGCTGCGGCGAGCGTAGAAACAGATGTAGTAGGAGAGGTGGTGGAGGCGATACAGGCGCTGGGAGAAGGATTCATGAGAATGGAGAAGATGAAGATGGAGATGGCGCAGCAGATTGAAGAGATGAGGATGGAGATGGAGCTCAAGAGAACGGAGATGATTCTCGAATCGCAGCAGAGGATCGTTGAGGCTTTTGCTCATGCCATGAATAAGAAACCCAAGAAGAATCATCTCGATTACGCCTAATTAACCCCTCCATTTTGCCCTTTTAATTTAGCTTCGTGTTTCTCCCTCATTGGAATTGGATGTAGAGAGAGAGAGAGAGAGCAGTTGGTTGGTTGGTTGGTTCATATTCTAATTCGAAATTGATTCACCGTAGTTTCTGCTGTTTCAGAACTATGTTATGCACGTACACAAAATGATGTATTGCCGTTTTAAGATTTTGGAGTAGCTGCTCGAACTTTGAAATGATAATACGAATCGATCAACGATACAAGCATATACGTAGAAAGACATTCGATTTATGTACAATGAATCTATTAAAACTGTTGCATACATCTATATACCCACCTATCTATTCACAATTTGTTACACTTCTGAGAAGAAAGCAAAACTGCGAAAAGGAGAGGAGGAACGGGAAACACGAGGAAGGCGCTTGGAAAATTACATCACACCTCGACTCTGCCGGCCCTGTCTTTGCTCAAAGAAACAGCACGCAGTGCGCAGTGGTAAAAGTATTGAGACAGAAAAACACATGAGAATGATTGAATTTACAGAGATATATTTCACATCCACAGCACAAATAATGCGACTCAACTCGACTCTCGCTAACAATTGGTTGAATCCCCAATTCACAACCACAGCCTCTCTTGATATCCATAACCCATCAAACCAACGCTAGACCACAGTAACTTAACCATGTGTCAGTAAACTCGCTCGTTTCTGTACAAGTTAAGCAGTGTCGTCCCTTTTCCAACAGAACCAGTTGACACTGCAAGGAATAAATTAGACGTAGCTTGGCAATATTAAGGCTAGTTACCTAATCACAAGATATGGAAACCTCAATTGGACTACAACAGACAACTCACACTTCGCATACATGCGCCCTGTTCAAACTTAAGCTAAAACAAGAATTGACTATATCCGAAGAAAATCAACTAGTAGACATCCTGTATGCATGACTCTATTTTGACACTCAAACCGCTCAATTAAGGATTAGTCGAGAGACAAAAGGCTATGAAGTAAAAATGAACCAAGAAACATGTCAAAGTGCATGTATCCATAATCCTCTCACACTGGTGTTGCACCACAATATCCAGCAAACTATGTGTCATTCATGAAAATCTACAGAGTTTAGGTTTCTACCGAACTTTGGCTAACTTCTTCGTGTTCCTTAAATGGAAGATGGGAGAGTCTCCAAACCACACATCAGAAACATATAATTTTTACCAAATCCAAAGGCAACGTTACGATGAGCAATGCCTAGTTGCCTACTAAACTCTCATCTCGTATCTTGTTTCCACTCACTGCCATACACAAGTTAAGGGTAATCACGTCGCCCCAATTCCCCCAAGCACGGCACTTCAGGCATGATGATGCATAAACTACATAGCTTCAGCTAATGTATCACCCATAATTAAAATACTACCACAACCTTCTACATCCTTACCAGATCCATCTAGCTCGTCAACAAAATAAGCACATAATCAACACAAGATATAAATATGCAAGCAATCAGATAGAAGACAGTCTTGCTGCATACCTTAATAGTACGACCCAGAACCACTACTTCCCATATAGCTAGCTGCTACCGCCTATACTCCGTCCAGGATAGACGGACGAGTAAGAGCTTCCGCCAACCTACATTTCATACGCGCTTCCTTACAAACATCATGTAAGAAAACCCAAAATAATCACACTTATGACTAAGCACTACAAAACATACATCATTTCCTCGTGGCATGTAATCCCCACCAAAGTTTGATGAGTACATCCGGCCAACATCACTACCACCATAAGGACCTGAAAGGAGAAAAACATAAATACCAGTCCTACAAATTAATATAGATAAGCAAATGTATCTTCATATCGAAACATGAAAGCTTACCTCCACTGTAACCCATACCCTGTCGACTACTGTAGAGGCCATGGGAATCTTGACTAGACATAGAACTTCGACTTCCCCCATGACTCAAGTTTGACCTCCCAACCCTACCACCCATATACAAAGGTAAGTTAAATCGTGAGCTTAATCACTGAAGAAACACAACCCAATACCACAGCATACCTGTCACTGTAAGCATCAGCATAGCGAGAAGCACTGCTGCCAATATCATAGTCCAAACGAGCACGAGAGTGGCGCATTCCCGCTTCAGCGTAGCGTGGAGGAACGTCATCCTTCACAAACAATCAATAGTTAATCTCGATGTTGGCAAATAAATATGGAGTATGAATCATGTTGTCCAAGCATAAAATGACAGAAGATCGTCCATAAATTACCAATGCAGCATACGGTCGTTTGGAACCAGATATAGAATCATACTCACGCCCACGTCCCTCATGGCCTTTCATATCTTTCATTATACCCATCATCAACATAAGGTCTTCTTCCTGTAGATCTAGACGTGCCGCCTCTGGGCAAATCTTGAATATTAATATTTCAACAAAAACACATAGTATTTGATCAGAAATCAAGAAATATAGCAAGATTAATGGAGAGAGAGAGAGAGAGAGAGAGAGAGAGAGAGAGAGACCTGCAGCATCATAAACAAGACTGCTTCTAGGGATGGAAGGGGCAGAGTTTGTAGAATCAGAGGTTTTGCAGCTTCTCACACTGCTTCTGTGAATGCCCCAACATCCACACTGTTTCTCTTTCTCCAATATATTCATGATAAATGTGAGAGTATGTTAGTGAAGTTATAAAAGTTTAAGATGATTGATAGGCATAGGAGTGAAATGGCATTATTGGAATTAAATTGGATTCATCAACTGTTGAGTCCCATCCCAACTTATTGGAGTCCAATTTTGGCTTTTATTATTTGTGATTTCTGATCTCACTCAACAGTATGCATGTTAGACTATGTTTATCAGCAACCCCAACCATCCAACCTTCACATTATTATATTAGTTTCTCTCTCTTCTACTAATTCACTATTCATTCAACCTCAACCACTTCTGTTTTTATATGTTTATCCATAACCATTCAAAATTACCCAACTCCAGCATTATATATAGTTTTTAAATATAATTTTAATAATAATTTAATTATATTTAAATAATAATTAAAATAAAAGAAATAAAAAAATAAGTATTTTGCAAAGTATGAACAAATATTACATAAATATTTTCAAATCATCACAAAAAAATAGCAATTAAAACATAAAATTAAATAAACAACTAACAAAACTATATTAAATAAAAAATATCAGTTATCTATAATATTATACAAATAAAATAATAATATATTGCACCCAACCATCAAAATATTGATGGTCTGTGGTTGGGTTATATGCAACCTCCAAACCATGAATATAAATTAATTTGTATTATTTTTTAATTGAAAAGGTTGAGGTTGACAAAATCTTGCCGCCGATAATGGTAGTCTTACTCTTTCCGTTCCGTCTACAAAGAATACGATAAACTTCACTTAGGCCAGAATTTGGGTCCAATCCATCAAAACACTAAAATTCGTCCGCCCATTTCCCTTTACACCTATTTTTATCTTCATTCTTTTTAAGAGAAACAAAACCTATTTTAATCATTATTAAAGAGAAACCCAATTCATATAAGTTGGAATATTATTATTTCTACCTAAAATAACCCTTGGGAAAATGGATAATGACACGGCCGAGCAAATGGAGATAGAGTAGTAGAACCGCCACCGATAAAAAGAAATCCCCCTCATATGGTCAGAAGCGCTGCCGCCGCGTGAGGCGGCGCCCCTCCACAATTAGCCCCCATTTTTCAAGATTAGAATGTGTAAATTTTACAAAAGCCGCCCCTGCCCCTGGTTTCACGCGGCCACCTCCCTACGCGGTGGCCTGCCGCCCCCATCTTTAACTACCCCCCCTCAACCACCCCCCCTTCCTTCTCTCTCCACCGCTCCTTCCTTCCTTCCTCCCTCACTCTCTCTCTCTCCTCTTTCCTCCACCGCCCTCCCCCCCAAAATTCCCCCCCAGATCTCATCATCCCTACCAGCGATCTACCCATGGCTACGATCATATCCCCCTCCTCTCCCGGCGACGACCACCACCACATCCCCACGGCCACACTGGCCCTACCCTCGGCCGCCGCCGTGACGGCGGCGGCGGCACCCCGCCGCCTCCCCCCGCCGTGCTGGACGCCAGAGGAGACGGTCGCCCTCATCGACGCGTACAAGGACAAGTGGTACTCCCTCCGCCGCGGCAACCTCCGCCAGAACCACTGGCAGGAGGTCGCCGCCGACGTGGCGTCGCGGTGCCCGGCCAACCCGGCGAAGACGGCCGTCCAGTGCCGCCACAAGATGGAGAAGCTCCGCAAGCGGTACCGGTCCGAGATCCAGAGATCCGCCGGCGCCGCGCGACGCTCCGCCTCGTCGTGGGCGCACTTCCAGAACATGCACTCCATGGAGAAGGGCACCGACAACCCCACCCCGCCGTCGTCGCCGTCGTCCTCCTCGGAGGAGGAAGACACCAAGACCAACAGCGTCAAGCGCGTCAACGATCTATACAACCGGCACACCAATCAGAACGGCTACTTCCCCAATCACCAGAATCATCCCGAGAATCAGGACAACGGAGCCACCCCCGGAGTCCGGATCAAGCTCCCGGGCGGATTTACCGGCGCGGCGGCGAAGACATACGGACAGAACTTAAACCCTAACTCTAGATCGATTCCGCCCAATTGGAAGAGAGGAGCGGCGGCGAGCGTAGAAACAGATGTAGTAAGAGAGGTGGTGGAGGCGATACAGGCGCTGGGAGAAGGATTCATGAGAATGGAGAAGATGAAGATGGAGATGGCGCAGCAGATTGAAGAGATGAGGATGGAGATGGAGCTCAAGAGAACGGAGATGATTCTCGAATCGCAGCAGAGAATAGTTGAGGCTTTCGCTCATGCCATGAATAAGAAACCCAAGAAGAATCATCTCGATTACGCCTAATTAACCACCCCTCCCTTTGCCTTTTTTAATTTAGTTTCTTGTTCCTCCCTCCATTGGAACTGGATGTAGAGAGAGGGAGAGAGCAATCGGTTGGTTGGTTCATATTCTAATTCGAAATTGATCCACAGTAGTTTCTGCTGTTTCAGAACTATGTTATATTGTTATGTATATACACAAAATGATGTATTGCCGTTTTTGTTTCTGGAGTAGCTGCTGGAACTTTGAAATGATAATGCGAATCGATCATCGATACAAGCATACGTAGAAAAACATTCGATCTATGTACAATGAATCTATCAAAACTGTTGAATACATCTATATACCCACCTATCTATTCACAATTTGTTACACTTCTGAGAAGAAAGCAAAACTGCGAAAAGGAGAGGAGGAACGGGAAAACACGAGGAAGGCGCTTGGAAAATTACATCACACCTCGACTTTGCCGGCCCTGTCTTTGCTCAAAGAAACAAAACGCAGTGCGCAGTGGTAAAAGTATTGAGACAGAAAAACACATGAGAATGATTGAATTCACAGAGATATATTTCACATCCACGGCACAAATAATGTGACTCAACTCGACTCTCCGCTACTAATTGGTTGAATCCCCAAAAATCTACGCCTAGCATCATTAAGTTTCACAACCACAGCCTCTCTTGATATATCCATAATCCATCAATCACATCTACCAACGCTAGACCACAGTAACTTAACCATGTGTTAGTAAACTCGCTTGTTTCTGTACACGTTATAAGTAGTGTCGTCCCTTTTCCAACGGAACCAGTTGATTCTGCAAGGAGTAAATTAGACGTGGCTAGACAATACGAAGGCTAGTTACCTAATCACAATAATTGGACTACAGCAGGCAACTCACACTTGGCAGACATGCATCCTGTTCAAACTTAAACTAAAACAAGACTCGACTCCATTAAGGATTAGTCGAGAGGCAAAAGGCTATGAAGTAGAAATGAACCAAGAAACATGTCAGAGTATCCTTACTGTCATAATCCTGTTCAAAAGAGCATCATAATCCTCTCACACTGGTGTTGCAACACAATATCTAGCAAACTATGTGTCCTTTGTAAATTTCTAGGTTTCTACCCAACTTTGGCTAACTTCTTCTCGAAAATAAGAGATACGTAACTTCTATCTTTTCCTTAAATGGAAGATGGGAGTCTCCAAACCACATATCAGAAACATATAATTTTACCATACCCAAAGGCAACGTTATGATGAGCAATGCCTAGTTGCCTACTAAACTCTCATCTCGTATCTTGTTTCCAGCTATTGTGGAACATGCAGTTCCAATGAACCTCAACCATGAGATCAGAGACCAGAGAACATTGGTAAATCTTAAAAGTCAACCTTCACCAGGAAATAATCTGTCATTTCCATATATTACCTGTTGACCTTGACCTTCCAAAATGAAGAAAATAAAAGAATACCAATTGAACTGTGTACAAAGCAAAAACCACCTTCTCCAGGATTTGCACCGAATAACACGACATGCGGCCATCAACACTTAGAGCCACAGATCTCTCAGCTTTTGTCCAAAGTGTAACCCAAGGAATAGATAAAGTTTCTTTCCATGACTTTCACAGGAAACAATAGGGAGACAGTTGAAAAACACATTATTATAAATATGACAAGCTGAAGATGATCCCATATAGTTCTGAACAGCATACATTAATGAACAGGATGACGTAAACCCATGTCAGACTTAAAGGTTGTCTGATGTGCCTAAGAACCAACTCTGGACTTGATCTCCCTTCCAAAGTATGAAGTTTTTCCATGTCCAATAATGCTTCATCTTGATTGTGAGCACTGTATTCAACTTCAATTATCCACATCCTACAGCAGCATCCTCTCAATTCCACTCACTGCCATACACAAGGTAAGGGTAATCACGTCGCCCCAATTCCCCCAAGCACGGCACTTCAGGCATGATGATGCATAAACTACATAGTTTCAGGTAATGTATCACCCATAATTAAAATACTACCACAACCTTCTACATCCTTACCAGATCTATCTAGCTCGTTAACAAAATAAGCACATAATCTACACAAGATATAAATATGCAAGCAATCAGATAGAAGACAGTCTTGCTGCATACCTTAATAGTACGACCCAGATCCACTACTTCCCATATAGCTGCTACCGCCTATACTCCGTCCAGGATATACGGACGAGTAAGAGCTTCCGCCAACCTACATTTCATACGCACTTCCTTATAAACATGATGAAAGAAAACCCAAAATAATCACACAATATGACTAAGCACTACAAAACATACATCATTTCCTCGTGGCATGTAATCCCCACCAAAGTTTGATGAGTACATCCGGCCAACATCACTACCCCCATAAGGACCTGAAAGGAGAAAAACATAAATACCACAGTCCTGCAAATTATTATAGAGAAGCAAATGTATCTTCATATCGAAACATGAAAGCTTACCTCCACTGTAACCCATACCCTGTCGACTACTGTAGAGGCCATGCGAATCTTGACTAGACATAGAACTTCGACTCCCCCCATAACTCAAGTTTGACCTCCCAACCCTACTACCCATATATAAAGGTTTAAATCGTGAGCTTCCAAGGAAATTAATCATTGAAGAAACACAACCCAATACCACAGCATACCTGTCACTGTAAGCATCAGCATAGCGAGAAGCACTGCTGCCAATATCATAGTCCAAACGAGCACGAGAGTGGCGCATTCCCGCTTCAGCATAGCGTGGAGGAACGTCATCCTTCACAAACAATCAATAGTTAATCTCGATGTTGGCAAATAAATATGGAGTATGAATCATGTTGTCCAAGCATAAAATGACAGAAGATCGTCCATAAATTACCACTGCAGCATATGGTCGTTTGGACCCAGATATAGAATCATACTCATGCCCACGTCCCTCATGGTAAGAGGGAGGTGGCCTTTCATATCTTTCATTATACCCATCATCAACATAAGGTCTTCTTCCTGTAGATCTAGACGTGCCGCCTCTGGGCAAATCAGAGTAACCAGATGGTCGTGGAGGATGATAATCATCTCTGTAAGGAGGAGGTCGTCTGTCTGAAGTTGCTCTAGGTTTATAGTCTACAGCAGCAGCCCTACTTCTGGAGTGAAGCTCCTCCCTATGACCATAATCCCTCTTCATACTACTTTTGGGGTATGATGGAACTGCAGCAAGAAAATGGTTAGGACGCATTCCAGGAAAAGGAAATGACCTAACAAGTTACAGTGCAAAGCATACCAGGTGGCCTCCTATCATAGGACCTGGGCAAAGGAGCTGCAGGTCTGGCCCTTTGAGGGACAGCCATAACTGGTCTCCTCTCTCGTACGGCAACAGGCCTTCTGAAACTACGGTCAACAACAGGAGGTAGACGAGGGGGGATTCTGGGGGCACGAACAGGGATGGAGCGTGGTAAAGGGCGGCTCCATGGACTCCTAGCACTTCGAACTGATCCACGCCCAGGACGAAAATCTGCTCTGGAAGCATGTTTTCCTTTGCCTCTCTGAAGCGGCCTCGATAATCTTGCCCTAACTTTGGCCTGAAAAAATTAATGCTGTTTAGCATAGCTTAACAGAAAAATACAGGAAATAAACATGCTTCGATATCAAAATCAGAAAAGAACCTTGCTAGATCCTTCGCCCAATTCCGCATTGTTGATACTTTTAGCACATGTTACTGCTGCATCATGGGAATCAAATGTCACAAAGCCAAAGTCCTTTCTCCTGGCAGATGGCATGTTACGAGCCAGCTCGACTTTCTCGATCTCCCCATAGTTTCTGAGAAGTTCCTTAACATGTTCCTCATCCCAAGAAGAAGAAAGGCCATCCACGAACACAGTCTTAACCTAATATCAAGTTGTGAAGTCAGTAAAACATAATAAACCTAATGTACAGAAAGGATTAAATCAACCAAATGCATAAACCTGAAACCACATATCTAAATCAACAGCTTATCATATTGCATTTTTTTCCTCAACAATACACCTCCAAGGTCAACTGACCATGACTGTTGTAAGTACATATGTAAGAAGTAATATCCAGGAGCATCACAAAGTATTGATGTGCTTGGAATACATCCAAGACCCGTACTTCAGCAACGCGTCGTATGGTAATTGACACGGCATTCGACCGAATGTTCAAATGAATAACCAAACTAGTAGGGTTAGATACCTGGGCCATGATCTCATCACCAGGGTCAATGAAGGAATCTGCGAAGGAAACCTTCGCTGGCCTATCCACTCCAAATGCAACATCCCTCTTCTGAAGACGCTTAAAAGCATCCATAGCATCTGATCTCGAGGAGAACTCTAAGAAGGCAAAACCCCGATTCATCCCTACGTTGTTACTATCTTCAACCAGTGTCACGTCCTCAATATCATCAAGGCCGTAATGCTTCAACTTTTCTTTCAACTGGAAGCAAATCATATAGCAGTCAGGATGAATTAAGAAACTAAGTCAATCTAAATTGTATTAATTGTCGAAAGTAACCAATCTGCTTACAGCTTCCTTTGTCCACGTTCTGCTGATGTTACCTAAAAACAGGGTATCACTGTCTTGGCTTGGTGTTACACCACATTGCTTCCCACAAACCTGGAATTCGGGTAGTCAATAAAATGTGTAGAACATTATACAGGAAAACTAGTTTTAGCAGCCAAACAATTAAGTACCAAAGGATTTTTCAGACTAGAACAAGCTCGTCTTGCTTGTTCCACCGTTGCAAACCGCAAGAATGCAAAACCTTTATTCTTCTTTGTTTGTGTATTCATCATAAGTCTGACTTCGGTTACCTCACCAACTTCGCTGAAAACTTTCCTAAGATCAGCCTCAGTAGCATCCTTATCCAACCCCCCAACAAATATCTCAAACTCCTTACGCTTACGCCTCTCTTTGAAGACTTCATGATGTTCGTCTTCCTCAGCAGCATAGCCCATCTCAGTTTGCTCCTCCCCTGTGTGCTCGTCATCTTCCTCATGTTCGAGTTCTTCATGGATGGCATCCATTTCCTCCTCAACCACATCCACCTCCTCTTCTCCAACATCCAATTCTTCAGGATCTTCCTCTTCAGCTAAATCTTCGTGAGGATCTGGCTCAATTTCCTTTTCATCATAATCTACACCACCGTACTCTTCAGGTTCATATTCAGGATCATTATCCTCCAAGTCTAACCGCTCATCTTTCTCATACTCATCTAAGGACTCTTTAGGATCATCATCCTCTGCCGGATAAAAACAGGTAAGTGGATCATCCAAAGGAAAGTCAACTAGTTTGAACCACAAAATGATGAAGACATTATATCGGCAGCCATAGTAGTTAGTAAGCCAATATTTCATTAAAACCATAGAAGAAATCTGAGGTATCCATTGTCAATGATCCTCCTTGAAAACAGACCACTAATTATGCAAGAACCTTCAAAGTTCAATACTACAGCAGGAACAGCATAGGAGAAGTTTTGAGTATAATAGTCCATACTAAAGCATTTATCCTTATACTGCTCTTCAGCCATAGAAATAAGAAACACCTAATATCAGCTGTCAGTGTTATTATACTCAGCCACTGCTTTCTTTCCGGAGCAAGAGTATGCAGCTGAGAGAGATTAAGCTTTTGTTACAGAAAATTGGAAAGAAACCAGATAAAATAATTGAGATGCATGAGGGTTTCTACAGACGAGCTCCATCAGATCTTTCGTTTATAACTTACTTAGTTGGGGGGATTAAAAATACGTCAAAAGTCGCAACATGTAAGCTAAGACTAATTGTTTACATCCCCATCGGGGAAATCCTCCCGACAGTAAATTTATCCATAACCATATGCAATGTATCATTAAAATGTCAAGTCGCCAACGGCATCTACTCCATACAACAATTTATACTGCAAAATTTTCAAGAAGAGTACGCACAATTGTACAGCAACCAATCATAAACTGCACCTACATAAAACCTCTGGTTTTGCAAACCTTCCATAACTATAATCTATCTTCAAGTTCAAAGAATAAATTGACATGCATTCATCCGAAGACCCCCCATATTTAAGTTTCCTTGACTGCCTATTTAACTTTATACCTAATGGAACCATTATTGTCACACGAAAAGAGCATAACCCAATAATCCGAATCTTTCAGAGATACAAACATATACACAACAATATAAGCAACGAGCCAATCCCAAAAGACCATCTTGCATAACAGAAATTTCAGAAAGAAAATATATGTGCTTACTATTTAGAAAAGCCTCTCCTCTCTCCGATGCCGCTATCTCATCCACCCTGACCATTTCCTCATGCTCCGCCTCCTTTTTCACAGCTGCTAACGGCTTCCTTTCCTCAGCAACCTCAAGCTCCTCAGATTTCACGGTTCGCTCCTCAGGCGAGGCCTGTGCCTGCGCCTGCGCCTGCGCCTGCGCTTCGGCCTCCGCCTCCGCGGCCGCGGCCGCCGCAGCTGCTGCGGCAGCTGCCCGCCCTCGCAGAGCTCTCTTGCTCCCCGGCCCCGGCGGGGTCTTCTTCGCCGATCTCGGTGGCATCCTCTTCACAGATCAGACTCTCAGGAATTGAATTGAGAACGTAACGGAATCCGGTAATCGGGAATCGAAAATCAAATGGAGTTTGGAACCAGCGTGAATCTAATGGAGTACGCACGAAGGCAAAGACATGTATAGAGAGAGAAACCCTAGCAATTACGATTGAGAAAATCTGGTAATCGTACGAGGAGAGAAGGTTGAGGGATTATATACCGAGGGCACCGATCCTGTGTGGCCCGCGTAACGGGCGTTTCAGCTGTCGGATGTTACTGGTCGTCTCGATACTCGACACGTGGATTTTTCAAGTGCGATGGTTGGTTAAGAAGGTGGGTGGTTTGTGAGCTCGTCGCACTGGATCTGACAGTGTCTGGTTTTTGTGCAAACACACCGACTTTACCTAGATGCCGCCACCTCATTTACCAAGTGTGCTGAGTAGTTTCCCAAGAGGTTAAAAGTTTCGAGATCAAATTTTTTGTGGGATCGTCTTTAAATATCTCATTAATTATAACGGTCGAGCTAACCCTAACCGAACCAATCGAGCCAAGTATTCCGACTCATCGGGCCAAAAGTTGTCGAATCGATCTCCGATGTAAGGGACCGAAGCCCTATCGACATATATTGGGATGAAATAAACATTGGTTGATTAAAATGGACTAAGAAATAAGCCACTATTTACAACAATACTCCACCCAAATTTAGCACATGTTTGTTCCAAGCTAAGCTTTCAAGAAAAGGAAAGAGATATCACAGTTGCTGAAGAAGAACGCAGACTCCATGCTTAGGCTGTATGACTAGTCGAAACGCCGGCGAGTGGTGATATGCCGGCGAAAGAGACCATCTGAATTTGGAGAGGATGAGTGACAGAATCACCTTCAGTTCAGCCATGGCGAAGTGCTGTCCTGTACACGTTCGAGTTCCGAATCCGAAGGGCATGTAAGCTTGTGGGACCTTGCACGCCCCCGAAACACCGTTGCTGAATCTCTCGGGCTTGAACTGACGAGCGTCAGGGCCCCACAGATTGCAATCCTGGTGCAACACCGGTATAGGAACCTGCGGACGTATGTGTATTTCTAAGGGTGCTAGAATCGAGAATTTCGACTGAAGTTTAGATTTCTTTTTGGTGAAGATGATACCTGGATGTTGACGCCTTTAGGTATGCAAAGTCCCTTGAAATCGATGTCTTGCAACGCTTCTCTCACCACGTAAGCTACCGGTGGGTATAGGCGCAACGTCTCTTGAATCACCATGTTCAGCTGCAGTAAGGGCAAATCGATTTTCTTGAACAATATATTCGTCAAGTAGGATTGAAAGAGTCGTTTTTTTGTGAGATGTGTAACTACCACTTTCATGTTGCGGAGCATATCCGAGTTGGGAGTGTTCTTGCCACAGATTTCGAGCACCTCTTCACGTGCACGAGCTTGCCAATCTGGATGAGCCCCAAGCATCATCAAGCACCATGAAGCTGAGGTTGCTGTTGTCTCGTGCCCAGCGAAGTATATATTCTTGCAGTTATCAACGATGAATTTATCTGGAGTCAAATCCGAGGGTATGTTGCTTTCATCTCCTTCGCTCTCGGCTGCATTGAGCAGCAACTGAAGAAGGTCTTTCCTGTCATCATCACCGCCACCTCTGCGACTTTTGACAGCAGCTAGTATCATCGAATCTATCTCCCGTTCCAACCTCCATAACTCTAGATTGTGCGCGGTTGGAAGGTGCCTGCACTGCATCAGCTGGATCATAGGGGAACGAGGGAGAGCGAAAACAATAACAAGAGAGAAAAGCTAACTGCTAATAATATCTAAGCGATCCAAATGGTCTCTTAACAAAAATCCGAGGCAACAATTATCGAGCTGATAGATTGAATCAGATACAGGCGTACCTCATTCCTGGAACTCCGATGTTCCCCTTCGACATTATCCGTTGAAGTGATTGAAGCTTACTGAATATCTTCTCCCCTTGCTCATAGCTTCTTCCAAAGCAAGCTCTTGAAATTATATCAGCCGACAAGCTTCTAAACTCCTCGTCTACTGTGATTTCTACCTTCCCATCAGAATCCTCGACTTTCGTCTCCCAAGATCTCAGCATCTCGGATGTGGATTCAGCCATCAAGCTCACCATACCCTGTGTATAAGAACCGGTAATTACATGAACAATGTGAAACAAGAAAAGGGGGCAAATGCTCAAATGTATTTTGTACCTTAACTCTCTCTAGATAGAATTCGGGTGCAATGATCTTCCTCTGGTGCGCCCAGTAAGCGCCATTCGAGGAGAGGATGCCTCTACCAAGCAGAGGGCCTCGTTCCGTCGATAGATACGAAGGCTTCCCCAGATTCAGAGACGTATGGAGGCTCATCTCCTTCACCATCTCTGCATCAGTGATGCAGATTAGCTGTATGGTGCCGGTGGAGTACGAAAATATTGATCCTGCAACAACAGCAGTTTGGACAGTTAACATCAGATACATACTCCAACATGATCAAAACTCTTTTGCTAATTCATCCATAAGTAACTCAGAATCAAAACCCGATCAAGAATTTGATCATTCGCTTAACAACCTCGTTGAGGACAAAAAGCAAACAGGTGATGTGCACTCACCGTATTCATTCCTCCACTGCTCGAGGTGGGGGAAAACAGCAGGGAACCAGTCATGAACCATCTTTTCTGGTGATCTTTTCTCCATGGGCTTCTGGGATTCTGCAATCCTCTTGATTTCATGTATGTTTCCATACAAGAGTGAAGGAGCAGGCCCTCTGATCCCCTGCTTCACAATTTTTGACCTCAACCTTCTTGGCTTCAGTACTGAAGCCTCAAGAACTCTGACGAAAACCAGAAATATAGCTCCCAGAATAAGTGAAGTAAGCACGTTTGCTGCAAAGATCGCCACTTTCTCCATTTTTGCTTGATCGAAACTTTGGATTATGTTAAATGTATGATTTGTGTTCTTTGTGTGTAGGAAATTAGTTTATTGTCTCCCTCTCTCTCACTCACTCACTCTCTCTCTCTCTCACAGCAGTCACCTCTGCTGCTCTGCATTTTCAATGGAACACAGGTTGAAAATAAAGATTGAATTTTGAAAGGCAGGTTTCATCTCTGCCGTTTCAACTTCAACGTCGCTTTTAGACGAAAAAGAAAGGGGGTGAACTTGGGCTTACTTGGCCCGCTCGAAGGATTTTATACTAATCGGATCAAGATGGATATATGCGTTTTGGTAATTCTAAACATAGCCTTCAAATTACTCATTATCGCCCCCAATATAAAATAACAATAAAACTAATAAGTAATTTACTTGTATACCCTCAAACCCCCATAGCCCCCGATTTATATCACCCATCATAACCCCCTCCCTAATCAAATCTTTTATAGAATCAAATAATTTTAATATCTTTCTTTCCCGTCTTCTCCAATAAAATTTTCATCAAATTATGTTCTCAATATTCCCGTTTTCTTACTTTCGTCCCTCGTTTCGTTTTACATTCAAATCCATTAACACCTCTACATCTTTCTCTATGCAATGTTCATAATCCATGAAAAATCTCCCAAACTGTTGAAAAATGGCTCACTTCTAGAAGAAGCAACACAATTCAAACTAAAATTGACTTCATTTAATGTTTGCAGCATGAGTTGGCAAAGGAAAGAGTCGGCAAACTTTTTTGTTGCTTGAGTCGGCAAAGAAAAAAAAAAGTCGGCAACTTTTTTTATAAATACCCACTTAGCTTCATTCAGCAAAATCATCCCATCATAAGCTTAATATCAGCTATTCCCTATATTAACCCCTCTGTAAAGCTTATAAATCCCGAGTGATTAGAAAGTGTGAGGTGCATTTGTGAGGTGATCCTGTGTGAGAAATTTGAGTGCTTTGTAAATTTCTCCGTTCCTGAAATAATATTGTGCTGCTCTCCCGTGGACGTAGGCATTACCGAACCACGTAAATCTTTGTGTTTCTCGTGTGTATGATTTTTGCTTTATTTTTGAACGCTTCCGCACAACACAAACAATGTGTAGAGAAGCAAACATTCGAATCTCAGAAATTAAAGAAGAAGCAACAACAACTCACGCTTCTAATCCATCCTTAATTTCCATCCTCATTCTAATCCTCCCCCTCTTCCTTCTCCACCCAACAAACCCACGCTTCTCTCTCGCACAAGTCACCATCAAATCATCTCAACGCAACCTCAAAACCCCCATTCCTCCTCAACACTCCTCCATCACCCTTTCTCTCCACTCCACCAATCCCAACAAGATCGTCGGAATCCTCTTTGGCGGAAAACGAATCTCTCAGCGCCTCATGGTCGGAAACTAGCAATCGGTGGGCCCATCCTAGCTTACCGAGTTCGTCGCGATCATGCTACCGAAAAACTTGGCAGTGGCAACACTTGTTGATGATTCCACTTGGTGCTAAGAACCACCACGTGATGACTGCCTGCTGCAAAACGCATAACATTTTGATGGAGAAGACGGGAAAGAAAGATAAAATTATTTGATTCTATAAAAGATTTGATTAGGGAAGGGGGGTATGCAGGGTGATATAAATTGGGGGCTTGAGGGTATACAAGTAAATTACTTATTAGTTTTATTGTTAT
This sequence comes from Thymus mandschuricus, assembly GCA_029379335.1. Taxonomy (NCBI): domain Eukaryota; kingdom Viridiplantae; phylum Streptophyta; class Magnoliopsida; order Lamiales; family Lamiaceae; genus Thymus; species Thymus mandschuricus. Next base: position 2,390,970 of record CM057072.1, read on the forward strand.
TTTTATTTTGGGGGCTATAATGAGTAATTTGAAGGCTATGTTTAGAATTACCCTAATGCGTTTTTAAGCCTGACAGATTTTTGGGTTGGGCCACATTTTTGCCCAAGGCAATTTGAGAGCTCTAAACTCCCCTGACGAAACGTTTCTCTTATAGCATCTCCAACTCACACTTCATTTTGAAGTATTACTTTATTTTGGAGTACGGATGTCATTCCAACCGTATTCTATTTTGCAGTTATAGTATGGAGTATTGAACAGTAAAACTCTATATATGAAGTTTTATTGTTCAATACTTCATACTTTATTTTCACTATTCAAAAAACATTAATTGTAGATTTTGAATTATTTAATTATGCTTTTCATTGTGAATAATTATACTAATTCGTATATCATATTATTTCATTACTCCTATTTATAAAAATCAAATTTAAAGTACTTCTAGAAAAAATTTACATTACATAAATTGCACTAGCCGTATAATGTATGTTATGATGATTAATATAATTCATATTTTGCTTTAAAATGATGAATTTACAATTTAATAGTTCAAGAAGCCATAATTTTTTTTCTTTAGTTATTATTTAATTTTCAATATATGTTAATAAATTATAGTATTATTCATTTAATTTTTGTCAATATTGTTAAGTTATTAAACTTAAATATAAAAGAATAAACAATTAAATATATAGAGTACATGGTTGGAATAGGGAGCCTTCATTTTTTAATAAACAATTAAATATTTCAAAAAATTTCATTTTTTTAATTTTAGCTTATTTTGAGCTTATAAGCTCTTTTGTCCGAACACTTTGAAATCTTATAAGATCTTAAATCTAAGAGCAATTTATAAGCACTTGAAACATCTTATGAGCACTTAGTGTTTATAAGCTCCTCAAAATAAGTTTAGTCAAAACAACCCCTTAATGTAGACATTGGTTTACATTAGGATGCTCTGTTTCATTAATAACATACTCCATAAGAAAAATGCTCTCTCACTCTCTCTAGTCATAGTTGGATGTTGTCTTCCATTAATAACAGAATATAATCAAGAATTTCCCAGAAGGATTATATGGTGAGCTTATCCATCACGATTATTGCCATAACAAGACTCTCTTTCAACCAGGTGACTTAGCGCACCTGGCCACCGGACTCTCTTTTTAAAGAAGGACCGGGTTCGATTCCGTGTGGGAGCGAATTTGTAGATATAAGATGGCTTGTAGTATTTCTTGGAGTTTGGGATGGGACCTTGGTGTACTAACATATAATCTAACAACTAACATTTACCCGAAAAAAAAAAAAAAAAAAAAAAAAAAAAAAAAAAAAAAAAAAAACTCACACATACTATAGAAGGAAAACCCACCGAGATTCATCAGTAGGGATGTGATTCCTGTACGACCGATCATCGATTCCGGTGATCGTCATAGCCTTGGAAGAAATTGCAACACAGACCTCTCCACTTCTCTTATCAATCCACACTTCCTATTCAAACACAAAACACACAAGCAAAACATAAATTCCCAAAAATCCATCACAATATACCACAAATCCTTCCCCAAAAAAATTAATTGCAAAAAAAGCTCACACCTTCGTTCCGCCGTCAAAAGTACTGGACCTGCTCAGCCCGGCGTAAATGTCCATCTTGCCCTTATCTAGAAGCCCCTGATCAGTCAACCTCGAGATAATAAACTCAAAATTCGACGGCAATTTCGGAATCCAGATGAAATCTGCCGACGACGCCGCCCTAAAAGTCCGATTAACCCTCGCCATCTTCGCAATCTCGGGCGGATCCAGGTACGACAGCACTAGGGCTACACACGATTCCGGTATATCCTCGAGCCTAGGCCTCGATCTCGACCCTTCGAGCTCCCCCACCGTCGAAGAAGTGTTCGCGCCCATTCCGGCGGCCGGAAAATTATAGAGCAGTATTCTAGAGAGAGATCGAGAAGAAGAGAGGGTGAAGAGGAAAGGCGAGGGGTATTTATCAATGTTTTAAAAACCGAACCGGACGTCGAACCGGTGAGGCTTTCGGGTCATGGTTCAATTGGTTGAACCGGTTAAATCATGGTTGAACTGTTATATAATTAAATTAATATTAAATAATATTAATAATAACTAAATACATGATATATATAAAAATAAGAAAAAAATTATTTAAAAAAAATTATTCTTAATGGTATAATTTAGACATCATGTTTTAAAAATATTTTTTTTTCAATAAAAATTTATTGGTTATACTTAATTTTTATTCTTAGTAGCTATATGAAGATTAAAAAAATGTAAAATTATCTTTATTATCATAAAATGTGAATAATTCACATTGCGTTAATATGTCGTTTTCTTGAAAACTAGTTGTGAATCAAAAGGAGAGAGATAAAATAGACATTTATATAATAAATAATACTTCTATGTAGTCGATTGTTAAATAAAACTAAATTTTTATTATATATAAGTAGTTATTGTAGTGTAGATGGTGAAATTTTAGTCTTTCAACTAATAGGTTATGGGTTCAAATCTCTTTAAATACAAAATGTATATATTTTTTTTTGGATATGAGAGAGAACCGTCCGGTTTTTCAAAAACCACCCCGGTTTGCCGATTTGAACCGGGCGGTTCAAACAGACCGCCGATTTTATAGTCCAAACCGGACCGGGACCGGTTGAACCGGCCGGTCCGGTCCCGTTTTAAAAACATTGGTATTTATAGTGGTGGAAAAGGGAGAAAAGTAGTGTGGAAAGGTGAACAGTTATGATTCCGCGCTGAATTTAATTAATTAGGTGACGGATTCCGTGTGCGCGCCTTTTGTCTGAACGTTCCCCTCCGGTTCCCCCTCCCTACAGTTCCCTGCGGCGCGACTTCTCATGACTCAAATAGTCAAATGCGGTAAACACGACTCGTTTCTGGACTGAAGAGAACTGCACGGCACAGAACCGGAGGGGGTAACGAACCTCCAGTGCCCGTGGATCCGAGTCACCTGACACGGAAACGGACGGTTCTTATCCAAACCAACATTGTACGCATCTTTCCCCCCACGCCCCAGTTAGCGCGTTTAACCCACGACCTAATTATTAAAAGGGTTGAGGCGCACGCTCTAGTCAAAGGAAGTGGTCGGGTTAAAATATGGGGTGCACAGTTGGCTCGCAACCTCCAAAATAATTTGCCACGTGGCTATTAAATTAGTGTACGTGTACGTATTTTAATGAGAGTTTAATCAATTTCAAAATTTCAAGAGATTTTAATTAATTATTAACCTTATCCGAGTTCTTTCATTTTTTGAAATAATTATCCTTTTTATTCTGAATTTTGACTGTAATCATCCATTTTTTTGGGTCGACTATAGGGTGAGTTCTTGTGATTAATCTTTAATTTTATTAAATTATGTTTGTGTAGTATTTTATCTACATATATGTGGATGGCAAAGTTATATACGAATTATTACACTATTATAATAAAAAAAAATTAAGTATATTTCACGCCCCGACTTTTTTAAAGAGGACACACGAGAGAGGCATGACTGAGGTTGGAGAAAAGAAACGGGGAAAGAATGGGGAAAAACTTGTCTTATCTTAAATAAACAAATTATTAATAATAGAAAAATGTCCGAAAGATTTTAGGCAGCAACACCTTTGAAATAGAGGCTAACCTAAATAAATTGACAAGAGATATCCAACATATACATTCACTTATACTATAAGGATCGTTTAAGTTCAAGTGGCTCCAACGTAGCTAAGTTTACCATTATAAGTTTACTTCATACATAAAAGCAGTTTAACATTCTAAGTTTGCATCATAATATTATTTACAATATTAAGATATCACTTTAATTATGACACGAAATAACTAGCGGAAGCTATTACAAAAAGGAAAATCCTAGCCGCAGCTCTGCCCCCGTCTGCACCATCATTTAACCTGAAAATGTTTGGAAATATTTGGGCTAAGTACTAATGTACTTAGTGGGCTAACATTTGATATACATTCATAAAAGCAAAATACAGTTTATCCATTAACATAAGACATAACTTAGAAGTTTTGTAAAAGAAATGCATCTAAGTATGCCAAAACATTATCATTTTCCTTTGCGCGCATTTGTCACACTCTACAGTTACTCTTACTGTGATCTCGGAAATCTAGCCACTGTCAGATCCATTAACATTCATTTTGGATTTCGGGTCGAAACCCAGAGAATCTCAGTCGAAGATAGTATGCGAGAGAGATCAACCAATCCATATACTATTGGGGTGTATACACAGTTCAAAGTTAGTGTTTTAGACTGAACTAAGAACCTCGATCGATTAACTTCAGAGCATTAAACATGTAGAGCGCACAAAACATTTTATGGATAAACAGATTTCTCATTTTGTAAAAATCAGAGCATAAGTTCATGCTCTGATGTTAAGTTTAAACTAGTGTCCTAGAATTTTAAGTGTCTACGTTGATCTTCAGCTCGCCGTCACACCGTCGTCAATGAAGGTTAGTATTTTAAACTTATATGAGCATGGATAAATGTACGATGCTATTGATTATTGAGACAAATTGAAAGTAGTTATTTGGACTTTGTGCCTTTTAACTAAGAATGAACTTGTCCTTGTTGGATTCCTCGAATTCTTCTGGCTCAAGAAATGAATGTATTATACAATGGGTCCTTGAGCCTTTTATTATCGTATAGTCCGAGGAATAGAGCTGATAGCCCGGAGGTTCACAAATTATTATCAAGTAGTCCGAAGACTAGATCACAAATTATTCTCATAACCCATAAGCTATCACCGCATCTCTCACATATCAATTGAGCAAAACATATACTCCCTCCGTCCCACTTCACTTGTCCACTATACTATTTTGGTCCGTCCCATACCACTTGTCCATTTCCCTTAAAAGACAAAAATTAACTCTTACTTTTTGATGTGGACCCCTTACTTTTTCAATTTAACACTACGCATAAAATCCCGTGACGAAAAGAAAGAGGACAAGTGAACTGGGACGGATGGAGTAATAAAGATAAATGCGAAATACGACTATTTCCCCCACTTTAACCTTCTGACTCCTCCTGATTCGACTTCCTGACTATGCAATTAAATCGTTAAGCTCTGCGCACCTCGCCTAAAATATAACCTTTAATTAATAACGGATGCATGCATGAAAGACTCATAATAATGCAGCTAATAAAAAAAATGAGTTTAGTTATGGTTTTATAAATCGCGTGTAATGCATGAGTTTTGAAAACCATGCATGAGTAAAATAAAAATTCAACACGAATTTCGAGAAATATGATAAAGCGAAATCAATCCTATCTATATCATATACGTATATTTGCAATTGATTTAAAAATCAACACTAATAATATGCTTTAAAAACAATTCATGCATAAATACTACTTTTGCATGCAGTATCCTATATGAACCTAGTTGACTACATGCAATGACTAAATATCATTGAATGTCGCCAATTGGCAGAGGAAGAAAATAATGGTAATTCATGAATTGAAAGAGGGACTGCCAAAGCTTACGAAAATTTTGAGGAAAGATTTTGACTACTTGCTTATGCGTTAACGCTGCTTTAATGGGTGAAAAAAATATTATGAGAGCCCCTATTTATACTAGTTGTAGAGAAGTAGGGATAAATTAGGACTCTTTTCAAGATTACCTCAAGGGTTTTTAATAATAAAAAAAATGGCTTTTGAATATAAATCTATGGATAAAAATTATAGATAAGAGCAAATTTATTTCTTGAAAAACAAGCTAATTGAAGAATCCTATACTCATGGAACTCTCGGCAAAAATCGAAAGAGAGAAAAAATAATAACAATAATAATTAAAAAGTCAAGAAAATCGTGTAATTGCCATGCTAATTGGGCTTAATCAATAAATTCCATAAAAATGTTATAATAACTAATACTCCGTATTAACGATTATACTAACTAGTGCCACACCCGTGCGATGCACGGGGTAAGCTATATTGGGTATATATGTTATTTATTTTTATAAAATAAAATATTCAATATGTTATTTATCTGCATTAGTACATTATTATCTTTGAGTTGTAAATATATAGATTTTATATTTCTTTTTAATGTTTATTGAGATTTGTAATGCTTAAATTAAAGTAATGTGTTCCGGAAATGTATGAAAATGATAACAAAGTTGTAATACGAAATATAATAAGATAAGTCGGAAAATATTAAATTTTCATTACTAATTTATAAATCGGCAAATTATGAAAATCTTCCTTATACACGACATTCGTGGTATATGGGCTGGCTTTATTATCTTTGTCGCATATCAAGATTTTCAAACCACTCCGTCTACGAACTATTGAAACGGCAACATAAAGTTGGTCATGTGAGAGGACTGGTTTCTTAAGAAAAAGTCCCACATGTGATAGTGACTGTCCTTGACTCTTGTTGATCGTCATGGCGTACGAAACAATTATAGGAAATTGTCTTCGTTGAAACTTGAAAGGAAGACGTAGATCAGTGGGAGTAAATGACATTCTAGGAATCAATACCTTCTGACCAGCATTACTTCCTGCCAATATCTTAGCCTCTAAAACATGGTTACCAAGTTTTGTGAGAATCAAACGTGTGTCATTGCACAATCCAATAGAATGATCAATATTCCTTAACAACAAAATCGGAGTTCCGACCTTTAAATTCAACACGTGGTTAGGCAACCTTGAACACTTCAAAGAATTCAAATATTCAGGCGTGTGTACATTGTTCATAACATCAAGAATTTCATCTGAGCTGCATATTTTGTCTGAGCTTAAATATTCTCTGCTTTCAGACTTATTCAATGAAATCATGTAACGATTTACCTTCTCAACTACATCAAGTGTTGGTGCAAGTATCGCCCTCTCATCAAGGTAAGACAAATCTTTTGGAGAATCTATAGATGAAGGCTACATACTTTTGACAATTGTTTCAATCGGATCTATTGAATATTTCAATTGAATATCATCCGGTATGACAATTTCTGCATGACCGTCATTTGAGCCCCCAAGAACACCGTCGCCTATAGCTGCAACCCAATTAGAAAACTCTTGCAATTCTGTAGCTTCAAGTGAATAGTCCATGTTATGCAATCTCATAGTTTTGGTTAGCCTCAAGACTTGAACATCTTTCCAAATGTACGAAGCAATGATACTTGCATTGACTATATCTTGTCTGCTTAGCGGCTACGACGGGCAAAATTTTTCTGAAATCGCTTCCAAACACTATTGTTTTACCTCCAAATGGTAAATCAAAAGCCAGAGAGTTTTTGAACCGCATGATGTCTCTTAAAGTTCTATCAAGAGCTTCAAAACAATGTTTATGCATCATCAACGCTTCATCCCAAATTATGAGCTTACATCTAATGAGTAGTTCCGCAAGCGGGCTTCCTTATTTGATACTACACATTGTATCTTCATTTAGTTGGACTGGAATAGCAAAACGGGAGTGTGCAGTCCTTCCACCGGGTAACAACAAAGATGTTATGCACTTGAGGCTACATTGAGTACAATGTCTCCTTTTGATCTTATTGCAGCCGACAATGTTTTCCAAATAAATGTTTTTCCAGTCCTGCCATAACCGTACATGAAAAAAACACCTCCTGAATCGGATTGTGTTTTTTCGATTATTTTGTCGTACACATGACTACAAAAGGCTTAAACACAAATTTTTGGTAGGTAATATTTATGCATTTATTTATTTTAATGTGCATTACAACAATATGGGGTGCAAGACTACGTCAAATATGTTTAAATTTGTATCCTCCTCAAAAACACGAGTTACTCGGATATATGATGGAAAATTTCCATCGTACATGTTTGTCTTTCGCTAATATCCAAGTCTTTTCAATCATATGGAAACGGATTCACGCATTTTGCTTGGTAAGAATATATATGTTTCAATATATACCCACTACGTAGATAGTATTGATAGTGTATCTAGAAATTGTAACTTATTTACTTCCTCCATCTCATATAAGTAGTCCCATTTGGAATGGGCACAAGAGCCAATAAAGGTAAAAATGTGTGGTTGTAATTGATTATGAAGAGAGAGAGTTAATTGTAGCCATGTATTCTTTTCCGTTTTAGAAAATGGGACTAATAGGTGAGACGGACCAAATGGCAAATGGGGACTACTAATGTGAAATGGAGGTAGTACTATTTTTTGCTATTACCATAAATCTCCCAATAAAATGAGTTGGTTGACTTTTCATATATTTATTAACTATTGCTAATTTACTAAAATCATTAATAAAAAAAAAAAGTAAAATTTATAAAATGCAAAAGTTATTATAAAAAACAATCGGTTAATTACTACACATTAGAAGATTTATAATTTATATAATAAACGTCAAATTAATAATATATTTAATCGATAAACATCAAAAATTATAATTAAGAGCATATAAGTAGCAAATTTTGCAATAATCAAAACTATTTAAGTAAATTAAATTTGGGAATTTTTAATGCTAACGTATCCATTGGTGACTTTGGCACTGGATTATTGTACAGAAAAAATATATATTTTTAATGAAAAGTGTTTGATATGTCATATCATTATGGAAAAGTTTAAATGGGTAAATTTCAATTATATTATTGTAGTATTTAACATTAACATAAATTAGTCAATTTATGGACGTTACTTTTTGATATATTACATTCTACATAATATTTTAATTTTAGAAAGTTTTGTTTACATAAACGGAAATAATTGAATGACAAAAAATACACAATTACTAAAATGCGTAATAATTTCAAATTCAAAAGAACAAAATTATAGACAAAAAATATAAAAAAAAAAAAAATGAAAAGAAATTAATAATTTACAATACATATCATCAATAATTGTCTCAAAAACAAAGACAACCATATCGATAAATTGCATTTTCACTTCCAATCACTACCATGAATCGGATCCGAAAATATTACCAACCGTGCGTACAAGATATCACAGTTAGTTATTCTTATTATTCTTATCATAAATAAATAGCACTCCAACAATAGTCGTATCATTTAAGCTACTCCAGCTTCCAAATCACGTAGTAAATCGAGCTCAACATAGCATACGGAAACAAATATTTTCTCACATAAAATATTATTAAGAAAATGAAAGGAGTATATTGCATGCACTGAAGATACAAATTTGAAAATCAATAGTAGGGATGCAGAAAAGTAGATTAGAGAAGGGAATAAAATGGAGGTTCCTCATAGGTTGGGGCGATGCTGAAGACGAAGGCATGAAGACAACCATTCTAAACTTGCCACGTGTAAAACTATTTTACTACTAATTGCTTGGCTTGGCTTTCCGGCTTGGCTCATGAAGACAAGATGGAGTAACAGTGAATTTTAAATTTAATTTTTTTGTTTATGATTTTCTTTTATATATTTTACCTGAAATTAATTTGGAGGAATTTTAATACGTGAAATCTTTTCCATTTTATGTCTCAATCATTATTCTATTTTATTTTTCAAAAATCTAAAAGTTTTTTTAATAGAAAAATATTTATATTTTATATTCCCCTGACCCGCTGATATAAAGATCTTTCGTAAAATTGAAAATTTTAAACTAAAAAAATTCACACACATCACTTTAACCCACTGCACATTACTTTAACCCCTACCTTTTTTTTATATCTTAATTTATTTGTCAAAAAAAAAATCTTTTTATCAGTGAGACTTAAGGAGTATTCATCTTAGCCATTTTTAAAAAAAATTATAAAATTTTAGAACTTATAAACTTAACCATACACCCTAAGGTTGCGTTCTCTTTGATGCGAAAGAAAATGAGAGAAAAGAGAAAATCACACTATAAATTCTACCCATTTTCTCACCTTTAATTTTCTCACCTTTTCTATATTTTCCCCTTCATTTGCACTACAATGGAGAGAAAATATTATCTCTCCAATTTGGTGTTGTAAATATTTTCTCCAATTTAAAGAGTAAAATCTTCCCTCATTGATAAAAAGTGAGAAAATGTGAGAAAAGAGGTGAAAGTTATAGTGTAATTTTCTATTTTCTTTCTTTTTCTTTCGCATCAAAGAGAACGCAACCTAAGTATAAATTATGAGATATAATCATAAAACTAAACTAAATACAATGTGATATAACATAAATATAACATATTCAAAATATTATTAACAAAATAAGTCTGAGATTATAAAAAACTAAAAAAGAAATTGCAAATAAAATAATACTACTAATAATCTTTTATTTTTTTTTTACATAACCGATAAAATAGAGATCACCAATAATATTTTTTTATTTAGGAAAAACTTAAGAAAATTATAGCAGTATAAAATGAAAATTATTTCATTATTTATTCACTCCTAATTAATTTCACGGTAGGAGTAAAATAGTAACATAAATATTGGTTTGGTGAGAGGTTTTTTCTATTCATGAGCCAAGCTGGAAAGCCGAGCCAAACAATTGTTAGTGAAATAGCTTTACACGTGGCAGGTTTAGAGTAGCTGTCTTCATTGCCTCCGTCTTCAGCATCGCCCTTGCCAACGGTTGGTCATAAGTGAGGCAAAATAAAAATATATTTATATATGAGAGAATTTGATAAATATTGTGTATTAAACACAGTACATCATAGATTAAATATATGAAAATTGAAAATCAACTATTCTTGATATAAATACAATATATTGATCAATTTCCTATCAAATATTCACAATATTTACACAAAGATGTTAAAATTAACTATCACCAATAAAATCTTGGCGTTGGCTTCTTGTAGAAGAATTGATATGAATTGTGTCGACCAATGAACCAATTCTACCAAATCTTTGATATTGTATTTTCCCATTGCATTTTGTTATTTTATCCAGATGGATATTATAACAAAACGTCACAAACGAAAATAAAAGACGAATGGATAGGTGCTTTGTGCTTGAATAATTTTTGTACACAAAGATATGAAATATATAGGAACACAAACGTTGTAAATATAGAAATACATTAATTTTGAGTCATAAATAATGAATATGTAACAGCTAAATTAATTAGCTAAATTAAAAAAATATTGAAGTGTAATTGTAACTTACCTTCTACGTACATACTGATGATTAAAAATGGTAAAGTAAAAAATAAATAAATAATTAAAAAAACCCGGAAATTTTTAGAAGGCCATCTATAATCGTTATTACTTGTTACTTATACAGTAGATTAGAAGATTAAGAATTAGTTTACTAAATGTCAAAAATAATAATTTATTTAATAGATATACATCAAAATTTGAACTAAAAGTATATAATATCCACATAATTATAAGTAATTTTATTTAGTTCTCTAATGAGGCTCTATTTGTAATAAAAAAAAAAAAAAAAGTGAAGTTATTTTATTATAATTGAGGAAAAGTATGATAATGATATGGAAATTGATTTATTACTTCCTCATAGAAATTAGTAATTTTTATGTAAATTAGTAATTTTTATGTTTTCTCCTAAATATTCATAAATTTAATCATGATCTTCAACTTTTTTTTTTATTATCTTTAATTTTAATTTTTTTAAATAAATGTATTTCATGTTATATCAATAATTGTCTTTTATATTTAAGAATGAAAAGAAATTAATAATTTTCATTCAAATATATTTTACTTTTGTAACTTCTACATTCAATTAATTTGTTGGTTAGTAAAAATTAAAAGACAATTATGATATATCATAATATACATTTATTGTAAAAATATAAATTAAAGATAATGTAAAAAAAAAGTTACTATTTATAGAATATCAGACTTACTATATACGGTAGCCCGGTGCTGCTATTAGTATATAGATAGATGAATTCAACCATGCTAAAAAAAATGCTTATGTATAATGCAATTTTTTTTTTTTTAATACCTACTATGCTTTAATAATCATGCTTAATGTTGTGACAAACAGCACGTCCCACATCTGAAATATAAGGTGGGCAGACCTTATATATAAAGCAGAATACTACTACATTAGTATGAGGCCTTTTGGGTAGGAGCCCAATAACAAAACCGTGCGGACTTAGGCCCAAAGCGGACAATATCATACTAATGTGGTTCGGTAGCTCGTCTGTCGGTCCACAACAAGTGGTATCAGAGCCGATGGTTCGATCGGGCCAGCGTGTGGCGAACCTCAGTGTAGTGGACCGAGTCTGTAACGTGGGAGAATCAGGAGGCCCCTCAATATAACCTCAACGAATCGGTGGTCTGAGTTGGAGGGGAGGACTAATGTGGTCCTCGTCTGTTTGAGGGGAGGGTTTGTTGTGACAAACAGCACGTCCCACATCTGAAATATAAGGTGGGCAGACCTTATATATAAAGCAGAATACCACTACATTAGTATGAGGCATTTTGGGTAGGAGCCCAATAACAAAACCGTGCGGGCTTAGGCCCAAAGCGGACAATATCATACTAATGTGGTTCGGTAGCTCGTCTGTCGGTCCACAACACTTAATATCATGAACTACTAATAGTGCATGCATAAATTATTTTTTAGAGGCGCGACTTACAAGACTCAACAATTTAATCACATAAAATGACAATAAATGTAGCTAAAAAATTGGGATGCTACAAGTTATATATCTAAAATTTATTGGATTAAAATATTATATATTAAGAAATGTACCTATACAATGGGACGTCTCGAAAAAAAAAGGTGTTTACTGTAATAACCTACTCCCTCGGTTTATCTTCATTTGACACATTTCTTTTTGACACGGTGTTTAAGAAATTCAAGTTTATAACGTAAAAATAGATATAAAATGAGTGTTAACGGTATAAATGTGAAAATAAGTGGGATATAAGGAAATAAATAAAATATTAAAGTAAAATAGAAAGGGGAAGATAAACGTTCCAATAAAAAAACGTGACCAAACGACAGTAATCGGGGGATACTTTTTATTTTTGTCCTTTCTTTCGGTGCAAAAAACCTTAGCGGGAAACGCCGTCGTTTCACAGGATCCTATCCCTTATAAATAGGCATAGATCAAAGCGGTTACCGTGTAACAAACCCATTTTCTTCTCTCTCCTAAAAGGCTAAAACCTCTCGACCTAAACCTTCTCTCCCGGCGAAGAACACCATGGATCGCGGAGCAGTTACGATTGCTTCGCCGCCGGCGGTATTTCCACCGGCGAAACTTCCGGTGATCGTGTCTGCTGCAAGGATCCGTAATGCTGTCAACTCATCCGTCAAGGATCGCGGTATTTCGCCTGAAGTTGGTATGGCTTTCGTCTCTGTGGTGTTGGAACGTATGATAGCGTTAACAGCACCAAGCTACACTGCGGTAACTTTCGCATCGGTGAACTTTTTCGTTTCAATGGTAGGCTGTGTGATTTGTTGGTCAAGTATTAAGCGTCGTAAGAATTTTGGTCTGCACGAGATTTGCGCTACTGTTGGTTTGCTTACTGCGTTGTTGGAGTTGTGTAAAGTAGTAGGATGTTTCATGGACTACATTCCCTCGTTTTTCACTGATGCATTCCCAATGTATGTTGCTTTTGCGATTTTTGGGATTCTGGCTGTGGAAGGAATGTTTGTACTGATTCGTAGGGAGGGGGTTGAGAAATCTGGCGTGAATTTGATTATCATGGTGATTTTGACTTTGGTGGCCTGTTGGATAGCATTAACTGGAATACTCTCTGCAGATTCGTCGGTTCTGGTTGCCGACAGCAGTAAGTTCTTGTTTCTTTTTTTTTCCTTGTTCGTTATGATTGATTTCAATGTGTTAGGTTGATTTTGGAAAATGAAGTATAGAAATCTAAGAATTATTACATTGATTTTCATTTTCAGGTTCTATTCTGAAATCACATGAACTACTACCCTCCTCCCCTGGTTTTGAATCCCCTGCGCTTGATGCCCCTGCTTTTGATGCCCCTGCTGTTGATGCTGTTCCTCCAAAAGAGGACTTCTTACTTACAAGCATGTTTGCCTCCAAAGGGAAGTTCAAGAAGTTGAAAACTAGAATCGCTGCCCCTGCGCGTTATGCCCCTGCCCCTGCTCTTGATGCTGTTTCTCCAAAAGAGGACTTCTTACTTACAAGCATGTTTGCCTCCAAAGGGAAGTTCAAGAAGTTGAAAACTAGAATCGCTGCCCCTGCGTGTGATGCCCCTGCGCGTGATGCCCCTGCTCTTGCCCCTGCTCTTGAGGCTGTTCCTCCAAAAGAGGACTTCATCCGTACAAGCAAGTTTGCCAAGAAGTTCAAAACTAGAATCGTTGACTCAGACTCAGGTATACTCAGTAATTTTTCAATCTTAATGAATATGGTAGTCGAAGAAATATTTGAGTTTCGAAAGGGTGAAACAATTTTAATTCTGCTGTTGTTTTTGTTTGGCTGCTGCATATTTCGATGTCTTGAATGCTTTGAACAATTGCTCTCATAGTATAACTTGTTGTTAATCTGAATTTTCAGAGTTCAAGGCTGCCCTTCCTGCAGGATCGTTTAACAGCACCTTGATGAATTTTGACACTGCATTCAATTCAGGTAACTGTTAATCATCTTAATCTTAATCATGAATATGATTTTATGCAACAAATTGTTCATAGTTAAGCTGTCTTGTTTTGTCTCTACAGAGCTTTGACAGATTTGTTATTACAGAGCTTTGACAGATTTGTTATGTTGGAGCTCCAACTCAGGTAACTGATCATAAACATGACTTATCTTAATCATCTTGATCACTAATTAGATGTTATGACTCCTTAACTCCCTTAGTTTTACTTTTTATTGCTTCAAACTTGCATGCCTTCCCTTTGTTCCACTTAGCCTTTATATAGGCTTTACAATGCAGGTAAAAGATAGAAAGAAATAGAAAAAGGAAACATAGCAATTCTAAATTGCAGGAAAATTCAATCTCCTAAAAAATAGCCCAGTCTCCATAATCCCTGATTTCTAGCCTCAGAAACCTATTCAGGAATCTTTGATCTGATTGGCTTGATTTTTGGGCTTTCTTTGATACTGATGTCCTATGAATGCATCAAATTGTTCGTAGTTAAGTTCTTCGACTAAATCGATTCTTGTTTTGTTTCTACAGACCTTTGATATGTTGGAGCTCCCTGCGTGTGTGGTTGGTTCAAGCTCCTGGAATTTTAAAATTTCCGACTGTGGATGTTAAACTTTCGTACGTATACAGTAATATTCTTAGTACTTGTTTTCATGACTCCGGCACTTTTATTGGCCATGAGGGCATTTAGATATAAAGACCATGATGAACAAGTGTTTGCTTGCTGCCCACATTGTGCTTCCTGTTCTTCTGGGAATTATAAACCGATTCTCCATTGCCACTTTGCAGCTTTTCTTATTAGGGGATAATAGTAAATAGTAGTAAATTGACTTGCAATACTAAAGTCTACCTGAAGATTGTATTCTTGGTCTTAATTAGGGGCAATATCTTTGCGCCCTGAACTCTAGAATCCTACCATTATATTCTTTCTCAACGCTAACGTTAGAAGCTTTTTAAGTATCGAATTGAAAAGTCTATAGTAGTAATAGATGGAACGAAGTCGGAATGCTACCAGAGGAAGTTGAACCTGGAGTAGAGGGTCGCTGCCTTTCTCTTCTCTACTGTGAGATCCCATTCCCCCCCCCCCCCCCCGAAGAACCCCGAAACAACTACAAGGAACCATACACACTAATGGCAATTGAATCCTTCACACAGTCTTGAAAGCCCTTTCTTTGGCACCGTAGTGAATCGCTATGCTTGACATATCTAGAAACACAAAGCTTAGCATCTGCATATTTCTAGCATCACCAAAAGCTTCAGAAAATCTGCTCTTTAGTCTCTATCGACTACACTCGGATTCGCCCTCCCCCTTCCAACCTTATCATTATTGATTGTGACCTATTATCGTACGAAACAGCAAAAAAGTCTTGTAAAAACCCACTTTAGCAACTTCTCAAGAGTGTAAAAATGGTAATCAATTTTTCAATAATCTCGCTTGAATTTCAAATCGACGGGAACATAAAAGAAGATGACAATGTAGCGTAGACGATAGACAATACAATACATACAATATCAACAGAGGCATTTTATGGAACAAATGTGTGCCTACTTTCGCGTAGAAAATAAACCTTCTAACATACAAAAACGGCGTCTAATGTGCGACGTATAGTACGTAAGTGAACCTGGCAAAAGTGGCAATGAATTCTCATAATTTGTAGAGATTCCATGCATAATGCTAGTGAGATGAGCAGTGTTCGTGATGCATGGAGTAACGAAGAAGACGGCATCGTGTGTAGTAGTATTTGGTAGTGATCCACGTGTAATGTTTTGATTCGTTTAGAGCATTACACGTGTACTAAACTAGCGCTAATCTCAACCGTGTATTTTATACTAAAATCAGACGGGCTAGATTAAACCTAGTTAGTTGTTGTTTTTTTAGTTAAAAGCGGTCCAACGCTTTTACCTTCTGCTTCTTAATTCATACTGTAGTTTGTTAGTTAAGAAAAAATAAATAAACATTTTAATCACCCACACAATTACACCCACCCACACGTAAATAGGCACGTGGGGTGAGTATGACTCGTTTTTGGTAACCAAACAACATCCATTGGAATGATACACAGAAGATTAGCAGGCCCCAGCGTAAAGATGACACGCATAAATCGAAAAATGGTCTGAATTGAATTACAAAACTAGAAATATCTGAATATGTTAATAGTGTTAGAAAAATAAAAATCGAACCAAATAATGTAAAAGTTAGTAGAAAAAAAAGTCAAGCCCATTTTTTTGTTTGATTATGATAAATAGAAGATGAAATATCAAAATTAATAATCATATTTAATTTAAGTTGCATTATTATTTTCCCACAAAATAGTAGAAGTATACGATAGTAGTTAGATATGTGAAAGGGCGATGTTAAACATAGCTAACAAATTTTTTCTCTATAGCCCCTTTTTTTTGTTTTTGTTTTTTTTTTTTTAATTTAAATAAAAATAATAACTAGTGGACGGTTTTAATGTTTTATCCTTATAGCCTCCAAACAATAGTCATTGTATTTAGATTATGGAATGAATGCTTTTAAACGTAGCCCCTCTCTTTCTATGCCAACCCGCGAGTCATTCTCTTCTTGTTCATTATTCGAATCGTCACTTTAACCTAAAAATTGTGAAAAGATATGAAAAAATCGATCCTTTTGCCACAAAAAATGCTTCGTTCTCCGAATAGAGAGAAAAGGGGGAGCGAAGAAACGAATTGGAAAATGATTACAAATTCGCACAAGAACACTACAAGTGAGCATATAATTAAATTGTCAACATGAAAATTGAATTAATTATGTTATTGAGATGCAATTTGATGAAACTAACAGGACTAATCGCCAGCGTAAAATGAAAATAATAGCAACTTAGTATAGATAATCGTCAGCCTTAAAAATCGCAGGTTTATTGATGGGGGATTGGATATATTATTACCACTTACCAAATTACCAA
Organism: Thymus mandschuricus; assembly: GCA_029379335.1. Classification (NCBI taxonomy): domain Eukaryota; kingdom Viridiplantae; phylum Streptophyta; class Magnoliopsida; order Lamiales; family Lamiaceae; genus Thymus; species Thymus mandschuricus. Next base: position 2,408,346 of record CM057072.1, read on the forward strand.
TGGAAGAGAGAGTTTGAACTGTTAATTTAAATTAATCGAGTCATTAATCGCCATTTTGTATGTCATTTGCAGTTCAGTAATTTTTTAGGCAGAAGTTATTCATATTTGTTGAAGAATATAAAAGCACAAAAAGGTATATTAGTAACGAAGATATATGCAAATATAATTTTAATCAGGAAAGTTATTAAGTTAAATTTGGAGTTTGTAGGGAGATACAAGGATAAAATTGTATATTCATTAGATATTGATTTATTTATTACATTGGGGGCTATATGAAATAAAATATGGGCTATGCCTATGGTTAAAATCATCCTATGTGAAATTGTCAGGCCAAGTTAGTTGGGCCTCAGGTGAAACATGTGGCTAGCCCGGCCTAATAAAAAAAAGTCTATCGAGCCCAAAAAAACATGCATCCAAATCGGGCTCAATTAGTATAAAATCCTTCGGGGGCAGACATAGAGTTGGCAAAGCAGCGGGCTAGCCTTAACCCAAGCCAGCCACCTACGAGCTGTCGGGCGGGCATGCCAAATCAGCCCGAAATTAAAAAATCATATTTTAAGGTATTAAATAATATATAAAATAAATTAACAAATTATGCAACAAGTTAAATAAAATAAAATAATTAGTAATATGATAAGTTGATAACATCATCAATCCATTATACAGTCATACCACAAATCCACAAATAAAATTAATAAGACAATAAATAACAACTCAAGGTCTACCAATTCATCAGCTAAATTAAAAAAAAAAAAAAAAAAAAAAAAAAAAAACCTAAAAAAAAGTCCGTAATCTCTCTTTTGAATTACAAACTAGTGTGGTAGGAAAAAGAGTATAGAAAATAGGATTTTAGAATTAAATAATTAATTAAAAATAATTATATAAAATCAAAGATATAGGCGGACTTTTTCAACCCGGAAACCACGGGCTTTTTAGCTCGAAAGCCCGGTCGGCCCAGGGGCTATATAGACGGGCCGTTGCGGCCCGGCTTCTTAGGGCAACTACAATGAAGAGCCTCACTCAAATGGGGCTCTATACATTAACGGGTAATTCTATACAAAGCCCCCATTTTACTCCCACAGCCCCTCATTTATTTTAATAATTAAATTAATTGTAAATGTACCACAATACCCCTGCAGCCTCCAAAGTCAAAATCCATTTGCTCCTCTTTAATGCTTTTGCCGGCGCACAGCCCCTTCCCCCCTCTCACTCATAAGCTTTGTCACCGACTCACAGTTGCTACAATAATTCATTATTAAATTGAGGAACCTTTTCCATATAGAGATGTAATGAGTCATGACCAAGGTCGGGAGCCGATTCGTCAAGGAGAAGAAGCTCGAGGCCGGCGACATCGTCTCCTTCCGGCGAGGCGTGGGAGAGACGGCCAAGAGCCACCTCTTTGTCCAGTGACGCCGCCGTTGCCCCAACCTCTATTTAGCACCAATTCGCCTTCCACCACCGCTTCTCCGTCCAATCCCTGGAGCCCGCTCTTCATGCCGCCCCATCCACCAAAAGGAGATCCCTCCTCCTCCGCCTCCTTATTCTTCTTTTTCCCATTTCATTTTCCCAATCAAAACTTGGAGTTTAAAATAGTTTCATTTATTTAGCACATTCATGTTGATTGAGGTGGTGGTTGTCGCGAATTGCAGCCGGCAAAGTGGACGGAGAGAGGGGAGAAAGGCGGTGGTTGTGAAAATGGTGGAAGAGGGGGTTGTAAGGATATATTTGTACATTCACTAATATTTCTTTTAAATTAATTAAAATGGGGGCTGTGGAGAGAATTACCCTACATTAACAAGAGCTCCAAACTTAAAATATTCCACAACCATGAGCTCTAATTTTAAGGCTCTTGATACTATTATTGGGTCCCACTTTTTTCAGATGACCTGTTTCCTATCTTGAGAATTTTTTTTTATTATTATTATTAATTTTTTTCAGACGACCTATGTCCTTTTAAGGCCCAACAAACACAACTTTTATCTTTAAGATTACATTTATCTTTAACTCACACCATATATTAACTTTTTTTATTATACTTCTTAAATATCGTGTCGAAAAGAAATATGTCATCTGAAAAGAAAACGAATGGAATAATTATTATTAAATGTACAATTTATCTATTTATTTTGGCTGTGATTTGTTTGAGTTTTACACTAGTATTGTGCCCGGGCGTTGCGCCGGCCCGATTGTAATTTTTAATATTTTTGTAAAAATATAATTTATTCAATGTAATTTTTATATATGAAGACATATTTGAAACTTGAAATAATAATTAAGATAGCTTAATTTTGCATTTTTATAGTGGTGAATATTTTTTCGAAATTTCTATAATAGTAACAATCTCTTGAGAGCTCATTTTCAAAATCTTTTTAGTGTTCATTTTAGAGAGTTAACAACTTTCATATCATAAAAAAAATACCTATCAATATCCCAATATATGTTGCTTGGAGCACTAAATCATTTTTCATATATTTCTAATGTATAAAAGCATTATTAACTCAATTGCAATTAAGAATAATGCAGAAGAAGACATAACAAAAACTTATATAGAACATTTTGGAACTTTACACACATTTGAAGCATATTTATAGCAAGCAGTACATTATTTATATAGTAGTCTTCAATATTATAAAATTTTCAATTTTTTAGAAGTGAGAAGGGAACATTTACATCACTGACTAAATTAATAAATATTTAGTAAATATTAATGCACTCAAACATGAAGTGAAGACTTTTGTTTTATTGTACGGAAAATGGAAAAATCGATATGAAAATGAGAATATTTCTAAATTAAATAGAAAAATTAATAGTACTAAGACTCAAACATTTAAAATAATTGATATGTGTCAATACCCAAAATAATTAATTTGTGAAAGCATTTAATGCAACTCGTATTAATATAGGAATATAATATCTAAAAATAATTAATTTAGCTTTTAATGACGTATTGGTATTTACAATGAGTATATTGTGAATATAACTAATAATTGGTATTTGTGAAAGCTTAATGTGTAAATAAATACCTAGAAATAAAAACTTATCAGTTACCAATAATTAAGACGGGCATAAATTAATTTTGTATGAAAATCACGATTTTGAGCGGGAAAACTAAAGAAAGTATTTTGTTTTAGTAATAATATATAGATGTTGACCCAAAAGTAACATAGAGTCTGGGATCTTACAAGAGAGTTTGAGCTCTTAATTTTGGACCCCCTAATAATGCTCAAAAATAAAATTGAGCTCTATTAGTGGCCCGCCCAATCCAACCATAAACCTTGGCCCGACGAGCCGGGCTTATTTTGGCAACTATAGGCGGACAAGATAAGCCCCTCGTATATAAGATAATTAGTATACTTTGAGATTTCCTATTCTAACCTTGTAAAAAAAATTGTCCTCTTTTCAATTAATTGTAAAATAGCCGTACCTCATTGGAAAAGAAAAGAAAAAAATAAAAAATTGATTTCACCGGCAACGTAACGTTGAATTGCTAGTGGTGAAAAATAGAAATGTCACCGGCAAGATTTAACGACTACGACTGACAATGAAAGGTTTTTCACAATTCAACAGAGTAAGAACAACAAAATACAATAAGATCAATTCGGGGGGGTCTATACTCTATAGGGACAAAACAGAAAATTCCTTATTACTCCCTCCGTCCACTTCACTAGTCCACTTTTTTTTGGATACAAGATTTTATGCTCAGTGTTAAAGTAAAAAAGTAGGGGTCCACGTAGACCTGCCCATTCTGAGTGAACCGGCGGGCCCGGGCCGGAACCGGCCCTCCAGTCAACGGTTTTTAACCGGCCCGTCGGTCAACGGGCCGAAACGGCCCGGGATCGGCTAACGACGGGCCGGTTACGGTTCATTAAAGTGAAGGCCCGTTAACCGGCGGTTAACCGGCGGGCCTCTAATAAACCGCCGGGCTTAGATTTAGTAAGAAAACCGGCGGTTAACCGGAGAACCGCCGGTTAAACCGCCTATATATGTGTTCCCCCTCTCTGTGTTCTTTCTCTCTCTACCTGTATCTATATGTGTGTGTATTCTACACGCACACCTCCTCTCCTCTTTCTTCTTGTTGCAGCTTCCGATTTCCCCCTTTTCTGTGTTTTTTTTATTGTCTCTCTCTCTCTCTAGTGCCCTAGGCTTTCATTGCTTCTCTCTCTCTCCCCTCTCTGTGCGTTCCCATTTCTACTCAAAGTTCTCTCACCTTTTCTTTTCCCCTTTTCTTATTATATTCGATTATTTATAATATATGCGCATTGGTTGTACGTTTGCGTCTCTCTCTTTCCTTGCTTCGTCTCTCTCTCTCTCCCCTCTTTCTCTCTCTCTCTCCTAGTAAGAAGGATGGAGTCTGACTACGGCTCCCAACGTTGACTTGCTATATTATTCCCTTTGAAGAATTGAATTGAATTGGGGGTGTGGTTTAAAACAATGTTGTTAAACCCGACCCGGACCGGCCGGTCCGACCGGAAAACCGGTGAACCGGTCCCTGGTCCGGGTCTTCAATTTACGTATATTTCAATTGACCAGGAGTGAACCGGTTGACCCGGTCAAGACCCGGAGTGAACCAGTCAGACCCGGTCAAACCCGGTCACGGTTCACTTAAAAAAAAAATTAATTTTTGGCATTAATCAGGATTCGAACTTGTGACCACTAACTTGTTAGTCCAACATAATAACCAACTGAACTACCTCATATATATATTCTAGGAGTTTAACAAATATGTAAAATATAAAACAATATAATATATATTATATATATGGGTCATCCGGTTTTTTAGGAACGGGTCAACCGGTCGACCCGATGACCCGGTGACCCGATTCAATGACCGGTTCGGTATCTGGTCCGGGTTTCAAAACATTGGTTTAAAATTGTATGTATTCTGTATTTTCTAAATACTAGTAAATACTTTAGAAAGTAAAATAATAAAATCAATTAAAACCCTAAAATCAAATAAAATAGCGCCGCCGACTCTCTCCCCACCTTTCTCTTCCTCTGCCAGTTTTCTTTATCTCCCACGGTCGGGCTCTCTCCCCTTCACGCGCTCCGCCTTTCTCTTCCTCTACCCTATTTTCTTGCTCTCCCACCGCCGGCTATCTCCCCTTCACCGTGCTCCGCCTTTCTCTTCCTCTTCACTGCAGCCTGTTTTCTTTCTCTCCCACCGCGACTCCGCCGGTTCTCTCTCTCTCTCTCTCTCTCTCTCTCTCTCTCTCTCTCTCTCTCTCTCTTCCTCTTCTCTTGTCACCTCTCTGCTGCTTCTTCAATCGACCACCCGCTTCTTAGTCGAAGAAAGGGCGAAAACCGGCGGCACAAAAAAGAGGACGAAAACCGGCGGTCCTGGCTAAACCCGGAGGTTTTGAACCGGCCCGTAACCGGCAGCCCTGTTGACGGGCCGGTTCAGGTTCACGTTTTTCGGAACCGTGAACCGGCGGGCCTTGAACCGCCGGCAGGTCTAGGTCCACGTCAAAAAGTAAGGGTTAATTTTTGTCATTTTAGGAAAGTGGACTAGTAACGTGAGACGAACCAAAATAGTACTCCCTCTGTCCCACTGATATAAAGACATTTTCCTTTTCGAGACGTCCCACTGATTAGGGACCTTTCCCGAAATATAAATTTTTAACTCAATAAAATTCTGACACATCACTTTAACCCACTAACTTTCACTTTAACCTACTATTATCACTCTCATCTTAATTCCCGCGCCGAGGAAAATGATCTAGTGGGACAAAGGGAGTATACTGAATTAGTGAAGTGGGACGGAGGAAATATTTTATTGTTATTTAAAAATAGGAGGCAGGGAAGGGTAATTTTTTCGGGCTGTGTCCATATAACGGGTGGGCTTTAAAAAGTTTCCACGATGGGCCTTAATTAATAATCTTTCTTCCTAATAATATAGGGATAGCTCGTGTGTTTTTGCACTTGAAATCAACCTCGATTAGTATTAGCCGCCACGTTTTTACAGCCGTTTCTCTTTCTAGTTTCCTTTCCGTTCCTCATCAGATTCGAAGTCCTAACCCTAACCACAATCCTAATCCTAATCCTAATCCTAATCCCCTTCGAAAAGTATTATTGTAGTCTATAAATAACAAATCGACGCTGGACTTAATTTGTTTTGTTGAGAGCGAGACAAACATCAGATCTGCAAACATGTATATTCTGGAAAGGATGGACGACGGCACACGAACACCAACTGAGTCGGAGTTGAGGTTGATGAAGATATTTACGGGCAATGTTGAATTCGAATTCTTGTGCGTTATGATAGCCGGTGTATGCTGCTGTATCTCACTCCAACTGTTTGATGTATTCTCGATAGTAACGGAGCAAACTCTATTGTTTTTTGCGGGGTGGATATTTATCCTTTTTTGCGGCGCTGTGGTCAATTATGTTTTAGCGGTTCTTGTTTTGGATGGGAAGGGAGATGTAGTTTGTCGATGGTCCCGGAAGACCGTCGGGGTGTGCTTTCTCATGCTTCACTACCACAATCGCTCCACCACGGAGAAAGCTCTGCGACTCCTGGAAGAAGAGCTAGATTCTAAAGTTTAATCCATAGGTTTTCTGTTTTTGTTTTTTTCCGATGATCCAAAAATCCAAAAGTATCTGAGAGTATTGTTTTAACTTTTAATAGATGTGATGATGATGGTTTTTTTTTTTTTTTTTTTTTTTTTTTTTTTTTTTTTTTTTTTTTAATTTATAATAATGTTATTTGAGTGTCTTTGGGTCCAGATTGATTTCAATCTAACAATTTTATATATTTTCATCTAGTTTATGATGGTTGATGTATCAGGATTGGATTGAAATTGAGGCAATATATTTATAATATACGTATAATTTTTTAATAGTACTCCACAAATTTATATGCCTTCAATATTTCAATATATGTGTAAAATGCTTCCTAAATAATATTAGTGCTTTTGATATGTATGAGTGTTATTGATATTTATTCGATGCCTTCAATATGAAAATGAAAGGGAAAAGAATAGATGTGAGAAAATATAAGAAACAGGGAAGTAATCGTAAATTTCAGATGCAAACGATTCCGTCGAATCTGGATTTGAATTTAATTTTTGTTTATCTAATGAATCCGGATTGGATTTGGACCCCTAGAAAAATATGAATTTTGATCTAGACCAAACCAGACGTGATCTAGATCTAGCTTGTTGCCATCCCCTATATGCTCCCTCAGTTTTCTAAACCTGTATATTTTCAACGTTTGAAGTATAAAATATACAAATAAGCCAAATTAGAAAAACATGGAGAGTATATATAATGTTTTCCATAGTTATTCATAAAGCTTTTCAAATGCTTCAAAATCTACTATAAACCTATCGCGCACGTTTTTTATTTTCCCCTTCTTCTTTCCTTTTCTTTTCCGTATGTTGGCCTAATAGTAAATGAGTTAAATTTTGAAACCAAATGTTACGAGTTCGAGTCTTCTACGGTACGGTCTTTGAATTACTCCCTCCGCCTCACTTTAGTCCACTTTGCTTTTAGTACAATAATTAAGAAAAATAAAAATATAGTATTTTTAAAAGGTGTTTTTGTGTGTTAATTTAATTATTTTTTTATGACGATAAACTAATACACTAGAAAGACGAAAAAAGAAAAATGGAGTAGTACTTGTATTAAAAATAAAACTTTTTTAAGAAAGGAGAAAAAAAAGAAGGAAAGAAATCTCAGTTCAACTTCAATGAAGAGTCAAGACTCCCTCCCCTCATCTATCCTGTAACGGTGTGTATATATATTACGCGCTCCAAGAAAACGATGTCGCCAAAAAGGTTGCCTCTTCTACCCGTTTACTCACTTGGGATCCTGTCGAATTTACACACGTATGTAATTGACGGTGGATTTAGGAACTAGGGTTCCTCAATTTCTAGTGGAATCAACCTGGTTTTGTTTAGGTAAAGATTCAGTTTTTTGAGATCAGATGGAAGCTTACAGGAGATGGATTCGAAGGAATTAAGACTACGTGCATTATCTGGAGTCTCTAACTAATGTAAGCCCCACTAGAACTTGCTTCCCCCCTTTCTTTCTCTACCTGTTGTAATGTTTCATTTTTTCGCCTCCTTTTGGCTTTCATTCAGTAGAACACCGTGCTCTTCAGCTTGTGTCTTTTCTTGATTTCGGTATTAGGGGTGATAGGGACAGATAGAGAATGTGAAGGAGCTGAATTTTAGGATTTCCATATTATGACTTTGTTATTGCAGACCGCTGAAGCGAGGTTCAGTTTTTGAATTGTGGCGGATGTAGAATTGGAAGTGAATTGGTTTTGAATGTTATGCAGTTTTTTGTGTCCTTTGGAATTGGTGCTAGATGAGCAACTTTGAATGTTAGCTATAGAAGTATGGTGAAGAAGTATGGTTTTGCTTTTATTGTTTGCTATACTAATTGAATGAATCGTCGAAATCCCTCATAGCTTGCTATCAAGTTTCTCTGTTCTTGCAAGTTACATCTTCCGTTACTCATCCTGCCAATTGTTTTTGACTGAATCATGTTACGTATCGAATCTAGTGAATGTTGAATGGCCCTGGAAACTTCATTGCTTTTGCTATCTATAATATGTTTGCATGTTTTGGCTTTTACCTTCGAATTAGAAAGCAAGATTTTTGTGAAGCTCGGAGTGCTGCCTTGGTGGTTTTAAAGACGATGGCATGACAATGGACTGGAAAGTATTGCTTAGTAATCAAGAATGTGAACTAGCACTTTGAAGCCCCTTAATTTTAAATTGGAATATTATAATCCAATGATGTTGAGTTACATCAAGATGTTTATGCTGGCCCCTTATAAGATTGCCTTAACTCCTATTTCAGGGTTTAACTTCGCTTCTACTCTACATCGGACCAGAAGCAGGTTTTGTAGAATTTTGGTAACTATGAATTCTTCTTATTACTAATGAGACATTCCTTGATTGGATATCACATTCTACATTGCCTCTCTTTGTTTGTCGACTCTCACTTGTTGAATTTGTGTACATCCGAAAAACTGCCTTCAGTTGGATGAGATATTTAAACATAAGTGAAAGGTCGATGTAGAAGCATTGAGAATCGGAGTTTAGAAGATTATCCATTTTGGCAAATTATGCCGAAAATATAGATGTTTCAGTATGTAGTTCACTACAGTATAAGATTTAAAAGAGAATAAAGGTTAATAGTTGTCTCTTGTTCCTGCACTCTGCAATTATTTCATTCCATGAATAATCTCTTACCAGTGTTTTCTTTTCCAAAATCACAGCAAAATTATTGTAATGTTTTCTTGATAGGAAATACAATAAAGTATTAAAGCTCCTTATTGTTGATAAAATGGTGAAATTTTAGCTGAAGTCTCTATTTCCATGTAACCGATGGTCATACTGAAACCTTACTTTCTCGATGTTATCTTTTATTTGCTAATGATTGGATATTCAGAGTCCTCCTCATACATTTCTTTAAATTCATTGCAGTCACATCAATATTAGGCATTGTTACCACCATCAATGAACATATACTAGACAGCTCCATCCCAAACACGAACTAGCCATGCAGAGCCTTCTTCCTTCCCGTACCCACTCTGCATTACTATAATCAAGACTTGGAAACTCTAGTTGAAGTGGCAGCACACCAACTCTGTGGCGAAGAAAAGAAATGGAACTTCTTGGCCATTACGGAAGGAATCAAGTAAATTGCCTTAACCAGATGAACTTATCGTTCAAGTACTTTACCTTTAGGTAAAACTATTCAAATTCTGTGGTTAAGATGAATTTGTGGATAAATGAACTGTAGGGTATTACTTAGGTTGGCAATTCTGCAGAAAAGTGGGTATAAAGTGCTTTTGTATGGAGGCGAGACTAAAAATGACCAGAGTGAGTCGGATAGTCTCGATTCACAAAGAAATGCACTATCATCGAAGCCTGGACCATAAGGTTTTCCTTCCATTCTGAAAAACTATCAAGTACAGACTCCACAAAATCTTGAGGGAAGAGAATTGTCTGCCTTAAATAGATTCGGTGAAAATGCTCGAACAGTTACTGAGCCCACATGGTTAAGAAGAGTTCAACACCAGCAACCAATAGGGAATCCTTTAACTTCAAGTAATGTTCTCCCTTTTCCACCCTAAAGATTGAAATCCATATTTTTTCCCATTTTATAGTAGCATGATTCTGCTATGTATGTGTATAACTTTTCCACTAAACATGTTTTTTGATCTTCACAGCTCCAGTAGCTGAGATGCCTAGTCTCTCGACTCTCTTGTCTGAGAAGGGTATACCGGGGGGATTATTTCTGACGGGTGAAGTCATGTTCATCTTAAGACCTCTTATATATGTACTGTTAATTAGAAAATATGGGGTGCGATCTTGGTTTCCTTGGCTTACTTCTTTGGGCCTGGACCTCGTCTCAATACTGTGGCAGAACAACAATGATTTTCGTTTCTCCAACAGTGAGAAAAATGAGGTTAGACTGTTTATTGGTTACTCATTGATTTGTTATCAGATTATAACATTATGTGCACAAATGGCAGTTAAAAAGGCGGAAATTGTTGTGGGCACTTTACCTCATGAGAGATCCATTTTTCACCTAGCATACAAGGTAATATTCAATTTTGTTTCTCTTGTTCCATTTTCTGTGGTCCCGGCTTCTTATACAAAAGAGGAAGAAAGTTAATGCTATTGTTTGGTCTACACTTCAGGCAAACACTCGATGGTGCTCAAAAGCTACTAGAACCGGTTCCAATTGCCGGGATTCTTACTGGTAATTTTGTTATCCATGTACAGAATCTGGTTAGCTTCGTTTTCTAGTTCAGCATCCTCAAACTTGTCTCTTTCACTTGTAGGGAAATTTTTTCGAACTCCTTGTTGGAGTCCAGACGTGGTATACCTACATGTCCGGTTCTTGATAGAAATCCTCAACAAGCTCTACCTCGCCTCAATGGTGAGGTCACTGAAGTGCATTTGGAATGTTAGTTTCATCTTTCCAGTCAATACCTCAAATCATGTTGTAACACCATGAACTCTGAAATGCATTTGTTACTTAGCCTTCATTTCCATATAACTATTTATGTTCTTTCCAGTGTTTATCGATAAATTATAATTTTTTGTTATTATCGAGATTGGAAAAGATTGAGAGAAATGACCTATAATTATAAAGCCTCCAAGATTGTGCTCTATTTGAATAAGTTGAGTATGCACTCTTTCTTTTCTGGGAGTACCTCCAATTTTTTGTTGGCTCCATCGGTCACTTGTAAGAGGAAACATTTCTTTTTAGGTGCATGATTTAAGAAATGGTATGTTTGTGTTTTAAAGTGGAGAATGTATATGACATATCATCTTATAAGGACGAAGGGAGTATGGTTTACCACCATATTTTCTATTTAATTACAAAAATATCTCATTCAACACACTTTATTATTAAAGTTGATTTCCTTTTACATTTTTAACTTAACCTCTCTTATCCGGAATTTATCAAATTTGATGATTTATAGGTAAAATCGGAATTCATGGATTTACAGTGAATTAACCTTTTTTCAAAAAAAATATACGTAAATTTTATTTTCTGTGGGCTTGGCCCAATTAATTTGATTGACATGTTTAACGAAATCATAAAAAATGACGTAGTTGTTAGAACGTCAAGCTCCCAAACTCCTAAAAACTTCTTGAAACTCACCTTATATCTCCTAAATTCACTCTTAATAGGATTGAATCCGGGTCACTCATTAAAGAGAGAAGCCTGATGGCCAGGTGCGATAAGGCACCTGGTTACCTAACAATTATCATAACTTGATATATTTTATTATTCATTTTTTGAATTCAGAAGGAAAAACGGATAAATTGAGTATTGATATATACATTCTTTTTATTGAACTATAATGGTTTCAATATTAATTTACAGTATAAGTTACTATAATATATTACAATCGAAAAATATGAACAAAATAATGTCAAAATGAAAAAAAAAAAAAAAAATACAAAGGTGACTAACATATCATTTCTCTGTATACATATAGTTAATTATTTATATATAAACACACGCTACATAAGGCGAGCGCAGCTGAAGCCCTCGCGATAGTCAGTGGTATCATTTCATTTTTACAGCATATTTTGACGAATTTTTTGTGTGTAATATGTCGATGATTTTTTTTTTTTTTTTATAAATTAACCACCGTGATAATTTAGTCTTGAGATGCATATATTCTAATGTTGTCATCATCACATTATCTTGTAACCGCCTATAAACTCTTTAGTTACACCTATATAGTACTAAAATTGAATATCATAACAAAATTAAAACTACCTTTTATGACAAAAATAGAATTTAAAAAAATTGTATAGATGTATCATATTTTATCTAATAAAATTACTAATTATACCCTAAAATAGATGATTGAGTTTTAGAAAATAATTATTAAACTATTTCGAATTTTAGTACGTCAAAATTATCCAAAAAAATGCTTAAAATTAATAAAAATGACATCGAATACACTATTAATGCATGAAATTGGAATTGGAAGATCTTATCCGACAAGAAGGGTGTAAATGCAAATAGGCTAAAATCAAGGGGTGGGGATGTGAAATTGACGTTCCAAAAACGATTGCCGCGATTATTCTCCTAATCATCTTCCCTAAGTACTGGCTTAACCGCTTTAGATTCTTTCTCAATCCTAGAAATCACTACTCTCATTTCTCTACTTCACTTCAGAAACTAGGGCATGGATCGCGGTTTTAGAAGTAATCGAAGATCGAGATTTTTGAAAAAGATTGATTACGTGCAGCTGATACTGGTTGTTGGTATTCTGTATTTCTCCCTTATTTTTGTGTTTCAGAACAAGCTGCCGGAGGGTTGGGCGACGGATGATGGAAAAAAATTGTATAGGATAGACGAGAATAGTTGTGAGTATATTTTCTCGGGAGATTTGGATTACTGTAATGATGTTAGGTTTGAACCATTGAAAATCTTGGACAAGTTTCGAATGGATGCTGAAGATTCGAATGCCGGTGATTCCTCACGAAATGTTACCAGATTTGGGTACAAGAAACCCAAGCTTGCTTTAGTGAGTCGCTCTATTATCCTATCTATTACGTGTTTGATGTGTGTGCGAGTGTGTGTGGATGCGTGTATCTCTTACTTGGTTTATGTAGTTATTGTATGATTTTAATATTGATGTGGTGCGATTCCATGTTTATGGTATCTGTTGTCTCGGTGAGTGTTTTTTCGTAGTTTCTACAGGTATATTATCAGGTTATTCTTCTTTTTTAAGCAGCATTGTCCAGGTGTAATGATTCATACAATTATGTAGGTTTTTGACGATTTATCGGTTGATTCATATCATACATGGATGAGTACTCTAGTTACTATTTTGAAGGACATTGGCTACGAGATTGAGGTTATTATATAGCTTTCCTCCAATTCCGATACTTTAGTGATTAAATTATGTGGCCCTGTTTCATTACGATTGGTATTTGATATGTAAAATAAAAAAAAGTTAGTTGCAACTTTCTTGAATTAGTCTTTTCAGTTTACGAAGCTTCCTTTTGGGACGTGTAGGTATTCTTACTTGAAGATGGCCCGGTAGGTAGTCTTTGGAGAGAGTTATCACTTCCTCTCAACGTGATTATTGCAGATGAGAACATGACGTACCGTGAAGATTGGCTAAAGTAAACATTCCTTTAATTGGTCAGATTAAACCATCTCATGTCAATTTTCTGTGGCATTATATATTTGAAGCACATGATGAATCAACAACTGTAGCATGTAACGATATTGTTGTCCTATATACGGTGAACTCTACCTTTCCCATGAAAAAAGCTCACTTACATGTAGTTATGGTGTGTGCGTAGTTGCGTTTTTTTTGTATAGGATGAATTCAAATTGTGACATTGTCACTTGTGCTTTGCAGCTACCATGGCATAATCGTGAATTCTCTTGGAGCTGTGGGCGTCTTACCTAGGTAATTCTGCAACTTCAGATAAACGGAGGATCCATGTTCGTAAATCAATTACCTTTTATATTTGTAGTTAGCTATAACTTTTCATATCTTATGAAGATATTACTTTTTGCAGTCTTATGCAGCAACCATTTAAAAGTGTACCCCTTGTCTGGATTATTCATGAACATACACTTTCTACGCGATTGATGCAATACGCTGCAAGTAATCAAACTATGATGGTTAAAAGCTGGAGAAAAGTTTTTCAAAGAGCAACTGTTGTCGTCTTCCCAGACTATTATCTTTCAGTATATCTCTTTACTATTTTATTAGAATTTGTATTCTACTCTACACATATATATCTTGAACTGATACTCGGATTATCTCAGTGGATTCCATAATGTTCACGATTTCTTAGATTTTTTTTTTTTGTTTTTTTTTGTTTTTTTTTGTTTTTTTTTGTAAATCAGGTGGCCTACTCCATATATGATCCTGGTAACTACTTCGTCATCCCAGAATTACCTAAAGCAGCATGGGAGGCTGAAAAACGGATGGCTTCTTCCAGAAACAGTTTTTCCATTGCCATTGTCGGAAGCCAGCTACCATACAGAGGTTTATGGCTGGAGCATGCCTTTATTTTGCAAGCTTTGTTCCCTGCCCTCTCATACTTTATGAATTCTACTTCTCATCTTAAGATCTTCATCTTGGCTGGCAACTCCACAAGCAACTACAGTCAAACTGCGGAGGTACAACTGCTTCATCCTCCCTTCCATAAAAATTATTGCTGAAAATCCTAATAGATCTGATGTTATTTTAATATGTTGTCTCAGTTGATTGCCCTGAGCTTGAAGTATCCAAACGGAACTGTTAAGCTTGTAGCTGTTGATAAATATGGTGATACTGTTCTGAGTATGGCTCATCTTGTGATCTATGGTTCCTTCCTTGAAGAGCATACTTTCCCCGAGATTTTGCTAAAAGCCATGTGTTTAGGGAAACCTATAGTTGCTCCAGAGCTACCAATGATCAAGAAATATGTAGGTATCTGTATTCTATGTTATTATTTTTTCTTATTACTATGAATGCAGTATTTCTTGAACCGTTGCCTTCAAATGTTTCAAGTTCTTGTCAACCATATGTAGTTTCTTGACTTGATGCACTTACTAAATTGGCAATTCTTAGGTTATTGACAAGGTCAATGGATTTCTTTTCCCTGAGGATGATAGAAAGGTTTTGACAGAAATCATGTTTGGCCTCATCTCAAACGGAAAGCTCACTCCTTTGGCTCAAAATGCCGCTTTAATTGCAAAAAATACAGGAAAAAACTTACTGGTTTTCGAAAGTGTAGTAAGATTGTTGGAGTATATTCTCATACTCCCATCCGAAGTTGCTACTTCTCGAGATATTCCTAGAGAGTTTACTAAAGGGATGTGGCATAAGTTCGTAGCTTCTAGATATGCAAATTCTCCGCTTTATACTGGGAGGATAAATAAATCTCTAGGCATGGTTGAAAAGCATCTGAGTCGTGCACGTAAAGAGGGTCGATTTCGTCGAACATGGCATGACATACATAGAAATGCTAAGAGGGATTACCAAACTGTGGACAAAAGGGAAGGAGAACTATTGAGGACTGGTCAACCTCTTTGTATATACGAACCTTTCTTTGGAGAGGGAGCCTGGCCCTTTTTGCACCGTACCTCTCTCTATAGAGGGCTTAGTCTTGTTAGTACTCTCTCTCTCTCTCTCTCTCTCACACACACACACACACACACACATGTTACAAGCTCTTAATCTAATGCGAGTTGTGTGAATTGTTACTGTAGTCCACAAAAGGTCGAAGACCTGGAGCTGATGATGTGGATGGACCTGCTCGACTTCCGCTACTGAATAATGCTTATTACAGAGACATCTTGGGGGAATATGGAGCCTTTTTTGCTATTTCTAATCGTATTGATCGTGTACATAGAAATGCATGGATAGGGTTCCAGTCCTGGAGAGCAACAGCAAGATCTGTAAGTTATTGAATTGTAGTTCTGTTCTTGAGTATTCTCATCGACTCAATATTAAAATTCATACAACTAATACCATTGGAGTTTGACAGGAATCTTTGTCCAAAAATGCTGAAAGATTGTTACTCGAAGCTATTGAAGCAAGAAGACATGGAGATGCGCTCTACTTCTGGGCTCGTTTGGACACGGATTCAAGATTCCAAGCAGGGCAGGATTTCTGGACATTCTGTGATGCTATAAACGCTGGCAATTGCAGGTGAGCTTGAGTCTGGTTCCTCTTTCTTTCGTAAATATGAGTCTAATCTACATCAACTGAGGTGACTGATTCGATTAGATTATAATACTGTGTGATGTTGATACAGATTTGCTTTCTCCGAGGCTCTAAAGAAGATGTACAGTGTGAGAAAAAACTTTTCTTCACTTCCAGAAATGCCTTTGGATGGAGGAACTTGGTCCCTCTTGCATTCTTGGGTTGTACCTACTCAATCCTTCATGGAGTTCGTCATGTTTTCAAGGTCAGAACTTCTGTTAAAAACGTGGTTGATGGCGCTTTCTTTGCAGTTTCACAGATTCTCACGAAACGTTGCTTTGTGAAAACTTGCAGGATGTTTGTAGACGCACTCGATGCACAATTCTACGAGGAGCACCACAAAACAGGGCACTGCTGTCTAAGTATATCAAAGGACAAGCACTGCTATTCGCGTTTGCTGGAGTTACTCGTGAACGTGTGGGCCTACCATAGTGCAAGAAGAATGGTGTACATCCACTCACAAACGGGGTCCATGCAAGAACAACACGAGCTGAGCGGCCGAAGCGGGAGAATGTGGGTGAAGTGGTTTCAGTTCGCCACTCTCAAGAGCATGGACAAGGATTTGGCTGAGGAGTTCGACTCCAACCCACCTAAAGAACGATATCTGTGGCCAATGACGGGCGAAAAGTTCTGGCTTGACAAGACTCGGAAACTCAAAGAGGAAGAGAGAAAGAAACGGAGAATAGTCAGAATGCTAGTTGCATCATTAAAAAGCAGCAATAACCAAAAATAAGCTTTTTTTGCATTGCTGAGGTCTGAGGTTCTTCAGTTCCTAGGAAGAGGTTATAAAGAAAATTTCAGTGCATACTTCAAACAGACATTGTTCACGTACAAAAACTCCATCATCATCATCATCATTCACAAAAAAGGATAACCATACTTTAAAAGAGCATATTGTGTCGTCGAGAGTAGAATTGATAACAAATTAATAGTTTGAAATTTAATTGGACATTTTCAACAGTTTTGAACATTTTTTTATGAATGTTGAATAGTTTAGGATTTTTTTACTAATTAAATCTTATTATTATTATTGTTGATATTATAATTTTTAATTACTTTTTTTTTAGAAAAACGCTAATTAATAATACAGTATTAACATTATTAAAATGTTCCACATGGTGCAGGTAGGTTTGTCATGGACCTAGCAAAGTTAACCTTTTTTGCTTTGTAGGCAAACACAATCTACTTTGAATTCAGCAGCCTATTATTGTATGCTAATTACTTTCTAAGAGCATGTACAATGAGAAGGGTCTAGTCTATATGTCAAAAATAAGAACTAGTCCTTAAATTTTGTTCCTATTGGAGGTTTCCAAAATAAGAACTCAGGTTCTTATATAAGGTGTTGCATCTTTAAAAAAAAGTGGGCCCTTTTTAATTTTGATAAATAATTTTTCCTCTTTTTTCTCCCTTTTTTTCCTTATTTTCCTTTTATACTTTCATCCGATTTCATCTATTTTCAATAGCATATTTGTTCTTTTAAAAAAATTAATCGTATTTTTTAGGATCTAAACTATTGAAATACTAAAACATATTATTTGAAAGTAATTCATAATTTATATACCGTCAAATATTTAGTAAATATATTTACGTTTATTGTAATCAAGTTTATTAATTTTATGATAATAAAATAAAATCAATTGTAAAATAAAATAATAAAAAATAAAATAATAAGTGGGACCCTTCAATTATGATAAGAACCCTTGTTAAGAACCTTACCATTGTAATTTTTTAATAACAATGAGTTCTTATCTATGTGGCATCTCTAAGAACCTCATTTGTGGTTGTAGCATTGTAGGAAAAGACTCACTTTGATTTAGAGAAATAAAAATCTAGCCACTTAGATAAAAAAAGATAAAAACTACTCACTTTTTAAGTAAAAATACACTAATACCCTTAATGAATTGTAAGACAAACAAATCCCTCTCTCCAACACACACAAATACACTAACACACAAACACACACACACAAACCAAATTAAATCCCTCTCTCTCTCCCTCTCTCCCTCACACACACATTACAATGATTATTCTAATATAAAAATTATTTTTTTAATAATCATACCCTAATTTTATATTTATCAACCCTAAAATAATTAATAAAAACAAAATTAAACATTAATAATAATTATAAACACTAAACGAGATTAGTGAACCATATAAATAATTATAAAAATAATCTAAATCATTACGATTAAAATCGTTGAAAATATAATTAAAACGTAAATTTGCTTTTTTTTAGTTATTAGTATTTGTGAATTTACGAATTGAATTCGTGAATTCGTGATTTCAGATATTAATGTGAGTGAATTCACGAATTGAATTTGAGAATTCGTGAATTCAGACATTTTTTTGAGTGAATTCACGACCTCAATTTATGAATTCGTGAATTCAGGCCTTTTGTTGAGTGAATGTGAATTCACGACCTCATTTTATGTGAGTGAATTCACGACCTCAACTTGTGAATTCGTGATTTCAAGCATTTATATGAGTGAATTCACGACCTGAAATTCGTGAATTAGAAAATGGCGGGGATATTATGGTAAGAGTGGGTATTTTTTATCTTTTTTATCTAAGTGGCTATTATTTATCTTCACTATCCCAAGTGGAAATTTTTACCCATTTCCCCTTGACTTTATCTGATTATAATTAATCGAATAGGAACAAATTCACCCAAAACTATTTATTTAAAGTAGTTCTTGATTTAAATATTCAAAACAAAAAAAATAAATTGCAATTATTAATCTATAATCTATAATCTAGATTTAGTAACCAAATTCTTAATTAACTAACTATTCGGTTGTAGGTAGGGCTGCAAACGAGCCGAGCTACTCGGAACTTATTCGGTGCTCGATTCGGTAAAAGCTCGTTCGAGCTCGAACTCGTTAACAAACGAGCCGAGCTTCGAGCCCGAATTCGAGCTCGGTTAACTTAACGAGCCGAACCCGAGCAGTAAGGTGTTCGGCTCGTTTTGCTCGCGAACATGTTCAGCTCGTATGTTAATCGAACATGTTCGCGAGCCTGCTCGCGAACTCTTAATCGAACCTCTAATCGAGCCTGTAAACGAGCTTTAGCATTTATGTGTAAAAAATTGTAGGTAAGAGAATTTGAATTATTGTCAAATGTTAATGAGTTAAAATTAATTTCAAATTACAACCAAAACTAATTAATGACTATACCCACTACAAGAAAACAGAGCTTTTGTGACATAAAAATATGTCGCAAATGACCCCTTTTAATGTCGCAAAAGCTGATTTGCGACAGTTTCTGCGTCACAGTAAGTTATGTCGCGAAAGGGGTATGTAGCAAAATTACGACATTTTTTATTCGTTTGTGTCGCAACACAAATGACACTTTATGCAACCCTAAAATAATGTCGTATAAACTTTACGATGCATTATGCGTCTTTATATTTAAGTGATGCATGATAATTTGCGACACATTACGTGACATTAGTTGATATGACGCATCCTGATTTGCAACATTTTTTGCATCACAATCTAATGTCGTGAAAATATAATTTGCAACATTATTTGCATCTTAATTTAATGTCGCAAAATATATTTTGCAACATTTTTTGCATCACTATTTAATGTCGCAATATATTTTGCGACATACTTTAACGTCGGTTATGATTGTGACACAAAAAGATTGTGTAGCAATTCTACAACATTTTTTTTTATTATTATCGATGCAATATATGCGACACTTTTAGCATCACAAAATCAATTGTTGTAATTCACATTTTTCATTCAATATACATAAAATTTATCATATCAAATAACAAAAAAATAATAATAAAGTAACAAATACAGAGTATGTTATAATTTTGATATCCATTCAAATATAAAACAATATGGTTTCCATATGCGAATAGAAAATAATCAATATATAGAGTTTAAAGTTAGTCATTCAGATTTAATATCCAAAGCTAGAATGTGATATTCACTGATGCTTTATCTTCTTCTTCTTGCTCCTTGTAGTTCCTTGTTCCTACATAATTAAAACAAAATATAGTATAATTTACATTCATAACGCGTAATAGTTGAAAGAATATTAGTTAATTAATGACAATAACTAAAAAAAAATTCTTATAAGAAAAGTACCCAAGCAGAATAGAAAATATAATAATTAGCAACACTAATTATAACTAAATGAAATATGAATGGACAAATAGTTATTAATAAAAATATGTATTGATATTAAGGCACAAGAGGTCATACTTGCTACCTCAATAGGAGTTGCAAAAAAAAAAGTGAATAAAATAAAATGGAACTTTAACTAAGAACCTACAGTTACGTTTGTGAAGTAGCATGACTATACGAGAACTTAAATACATAACTACACCAAACAAAGAGATAAAATTTACACATGCGTCCTCCTCATTTGACTTATGTACAAGAGATAAAAGGATACATATAATACCTTTATTAAAGATCTTCTAACGTAAAATTAGAAATGAAAGGCTTCATCTTAAAATAGTAGAGTTGATTACACTAATTAAAGGTAACAAGAACCATACAAGTCAATTAACTAACGTAAATTCATGGTGTAGAACCTCTACTTCTATTACTAGAGTTCTTATGGCAAGTACTTTTTTACGGTCTATGTAATCTAGTAAGTGTTCATCGAACTCAGAATATAATTACTAAAGTTCCCGCAGGCAGATTGTACAGTCTACCTTTGGAGGCTCATAACTCTCTCATGTGATGGCCGATTAGAAATCCGAAGATACCGTTGGAAAGCTAATGAAATGATGTTTCTAATGGTACCTAGTATGCTATATTTTGTCTCAAAATAACACCCAGAATCGGGACCTAAAGAGGATGTCCTGCTGTTGTAAAAACAGAGGCTCAAGAAGCAAAATCAATTCACTACCCTACTACCATAGCCCCATCAATTCACAATTTACACAAATCCCATATAAACATACTTAAGTTAATCACGAAACAACTAAACTTCAAGAAGGTTTCAACTCTAAAGTTACTCAAGATATATTTATCTATTAATTCACATAATTAGTGTAGAGGTTAGGCAATTCATTCTACAATATAAAGCTTTGACAACAACTTATGACATTGATTTCGGCCTATCCGATCATCGGATTTTGAGAATACAACAACATATGGACCTCCTATGACTTATACTACATATCCTCTAAAGAAATCATATGATTCAACAATGAATTGGGGCCAAAGTTTTGACTCAAACTCGCGCTAAAACAGCAGCGAGCAGACCCGCCACTCTGACTTCGATAGCCTATAACTTTTTCGTTTGAACTCCAAATGAAATTCCGAAAATAGCTTTGGAAAGCCAACGAATAGAGGTTTCCAATGATATCTAATTTGTTAGGTTTTGACTGGAAGAAACGCCCAGAATCGGGCTAAAAGTTACGACTTTTGCACAGAATATTTCTTGTATAGCAACAAATGAACACAAACTGATTTTCCACAAATTTTCTGCAATTAAACCCAACGAAAGATCCTCCTAAATTTCTAATTAATCAACCCCCATAGATTTCTTTACCAAGTGTTCGTGAATCTAAAAACTCACGCACACACAACGCAGACAACACAAAAGAAAATAAGTAAATTAAACCATAACCTAACAATAAACACTCAAAATTAAAAGATTCGATGATTTTCCAACAAGATGAGATACTCTACCTTAATTTTCGAAGAGCTTGTGAAGATGGAGAGGAGAAGATAGCAGAAGAGAGAACTTAGAGAAAGGGCGAGATTCGAGAGTGCAGAGGCGGCGATGGAAGCTTACGCCCTTACTTTTTTTTTTTTTTCCTTTTATTCTTATTTCCTTCTTATTATTTAATTCAATTTTTTAAAGAAGGAAGGATTTTTTAATTACAAATTAAAAGTTTTCTATATGAATAGTGTGCCCTAATAAAAATAATACGACATATTATAATTGTAATAATTTTTATAATGTACTAGAAAAAAAATATTATTACTATTCACTTTTTTTTTGTTATTAAATCAAAACTTTTAATAATAATGAAATAATAGATTAAGATCCTTAATACTAATAGATAATAATTTATATATTTTTATTCCATTAATTCGTATTTTGGTGTTTATAAATATAAAATAACATCTACATTAACATAATAATAAAATGAAAAATTCAAATATAATATTTGAAACTTGAAAAGGACGAGACTAAATTTATTATGGTGACAAATTAGTATAATTTTGTAGTCGATCAACACTATTATAACTTTAATATAATTTAACTCCGACAAGTTAATAATACGAAATAAATTTTGTCATAATTTTGCAAACTATTTGCAATATATAATTTGATATGATATTTTACTAATGTGCCACAATTCAAACTATAAAAATTATTATTTTATCATAATATTTAGATGACATACAAGTCACAATTGATGTAAGTATATGCAGTGTTCTAAAAAACGCTGGGCGCTAGTCGGGCGGCGGAGGGCCGACTAGCTCCTAGCCGCCTAGGCGGATTCGTATTTTATATTTATTTATTATTATTTTTTCAATATTCCCAATTAAAAATATTAAAATTTTCTTTATCCAAATTACATTTATCTAGTTTCATTTCAACAATGCAAATATACAATTGCAAACTAATATGGTTCAAAATTCATAAATCAATAGTTATTCAATTAAAATCCATAGTCGAAACTTTACCACAAATTTAAACATAATATCGATAAATTCTATTATACATAATATAATCTTCAATTTCTTCATTCTTATAATTTGTAATGCACACGATGGAGAAAGAAGAGTTGATTTTTAATTTTTAAATATAATTGTAAATTTGTAATGCACGCTAATTTTTTTTCCAGCCCGCCTAGCCCATCCAATCCGTCTAGCCCGCCTAGCCCGACTTGGGCGCCTAGGCGGCCGCCTAGGCGCCACCTAGTTTGCAGCCGCCTAGCCCAAAATCGGTACGGCCCGGCGCCGCCTAGGGCGTTTTTTAGAACACTAAGTATATGATAGTACTCCTATAACATTCAAAATATGTTATACTATTAAGGAGTCCTTAATAAATTGTAGGTATTTTAGAAGACATAAAGAAAAGTGTCATGTGTGTGTAACAAAATCATGATATAATATTTTAATAATTTATATTTGATGCAAATATACGATATAAAATGAAATATCATTTTGAATGTGAGGTAATATTATGATATTTAATTAATGCGTCGTAAACAAATTGTTGTAAATCGAGACGCAAAACTAAGTGACATATTGTTGTCGCAAAATAGCGACACAATATTTTAATGAAGCATATATACGACACAAAATCTAACACTATTCTTAATGTGTAGTAAAATTATGACATTCAATTAATGTGTCGTAAGTAAATTGTTGTAAATACGAGACACAAAACTAAGTGACGCATTGTTATCGCAAAATAGCGACACAATATTTTAATGACGTCTATGTACGACACAAATTGCAACACAATTCTAAATGTGAAATAAAATTATGACATTCAATTAATGTGTCGTAAATAAGGTGTTGTAAATACAAAACACAAAACTAAGTGACGCATTGTTGTCGCAAAATAGCGACACAATATTTTAATGACGCACATATACGGCACAAAATGCAACAATGTTCTAAATGTGAAGTAAAATTATGACATTCAATTAATATGTCGCAAATAAATTGTTGTAAATATGAGACATAAAACTAAGTGTAGCATTGTTGTCGCAAAATAGTAACACAATAATTTATGACGCACATTTGACGCATATATACGACACTAATAGTATAAGTGTCACAAATTTATGACACTTATCGGTAATGTCGCATACACATATGTCGCAAAAGCCCTGTTTTCTTGTAGTGACCATAATTAAAATTAAAAAAATATGTATATATGCTTTGTTCGTTTTGGATTATATTTTGTGTTTTGGATGAATTTCATCAGGTGGATTTTTATTTGATGAAATTCATTTTAATTTAAGTTCATTTGAAGTTTTAAAAGACAAAATTAAATATGTTTATATCATGTTTTTTAAACGAGCTCGGACTCGAGCTTTTCATGAGCCAAATTCGAGCTCAAATCCGAACCGGGCACGAGCCGAACTCGAGCCGAATTCGAGCTCAAAAATTTTAACCCGAGCCGAGCTCGAGCCCGAATTTAAAGCTCGAATCGAACTCGAACCCGAGCCCGAGCCTGTCAAATACTAAACGAGCCGAACCCGAGCAGACCAATACTCGATCAGGTTCGGCTCGTTTGCAGCCCTAGTTGTAGGAGTATTGGCTGTCACCCACAAAAATAATTAATAGTAAGGGGTATTGGTATTTAAATACACGAACTATAGGGGGTATAACGTTTCTCTCCTGAACTTCGATCCTTGGTATTTTAATACACGAACTTTCAATTTTTTGCAATACTTACACAAATCTCAATTTCCCCCAAATTGAATCTTACGTGGCGAAATTGAATCCGACGTGGCGATACAGTTGGCGTTTCCAAATCGATACGACGTCGTTTTCGATAATTAGAAAGGTGAAAAAAATAAAAAATTCCACCTCATATTTCTCTCCTCACCCAACCTCTGTCCCTCTCTTCCGGCACTGCCGCCGCCGCCACCACCATCAACAAGAAGAAAGGGAGCTCCGTCTCCGTCGACTGCGGTGGTGCGTCGCCGCAGATCTTCCTCGATTCTCTATGGCTCCCTAATTCCTCCCCTCCCTTTCACGGTACCCCTATCTCTTACCCCCTTTCTTCACCTTCTTCCTCAATTCATCGATGGACGGTTCGCCCCCTTCCGCGGACGCCGTCGCCAACGATGGTGTCGGGTGCTCCTTGGGCCTCAATCGTCCGAGGAGATTCCAAGCAGAACTCCTCTCCCACTGCCGCCGCCGCCGCTACAGTCTCACCTTTTGCGGCTTCGTCTTCTCCGCCGGTGGAGGAGTCTACTACCCCGATAACTCCTTGATTGAGAGTTTGGGTTCGGGCTCTGAACCCCAGCTCGAAAGCCCTGAGAATAACGGTGACAGCAATGCGGGTGGTCCGAGGAGGCCCGTTTGGAATAGGCCGGTGAACGGCGTCGTTGAGCTCGCTTCCGCCTCGCCCAACCTCTTCTCCTTCTCTTCAATACTCTCTTCCTCTCCACATTAATTACTGTCCGTGGCTGCCCCCCTTCACTCTCTTGCACCCTCTCCAAGTAATTGTACATGAACTCAAAGGGGGCACCGGGAAGATGGTAGGAAATCCCGAATTCGCCGCCGCCACGACGATTGCCCAGTCAATGCCGTCTCGGGAGGGTGGATTTTCTGATGGGCTTTGAAGTATTTGGAGCCGTGGTGGTGGGCGGTGAAGGCGTCGTCGCTTGGAGGGTGGTCGGACGGCGCCGCCGCTGGGCTTTTAACCGGGAAGACACCAAGAGAATTTAGTTTTTTATTTTTATTTTTATTTTTATTTTTGTTTATTATTTATTTTTATTTTTAATGTGTCATAACCAAAACAACCTCGTTTCGATGAGGTGGATTTTTGTTTTTTTCCCCCTTTTTTTACCATTTTAATTATCGAAAACGACGTCGTTTCAATAAGAATATGTCAATTGTATTGCCACGTCGGATTCAATTTCGCCACGTAAGATTCAATTTGGGGGAAATTGAGATTTGTGGAAGTATTGCAAAAAATTGAAAGTTCATGTATTAAAATACCAAAGATCGAAGTTCAGGAGAGAAACGTTATACCCCCTATAGTTCGTGTATTTAAATACCAATATCCCTAATAGTAATAACAATAATAGAGTGAAGTCAAATACAATTAACAACTTAGGAAGAAAAATAAAGGGCTAATGTACCGTAAATACACGAACTTTGCCTCCGATTCCATTTTTTCCACGAGCTTTCCAAAATCTGCCAAAATACATAAACTTTGCAACATGTTCAATTTCTCCATAAAATCGATTTTTCCCAAATTGATACTGACTTGGAGCCTACGTGGCCGCCGGAAGTGTGACGTGTTTAATTTTTTCCGACGATACGAAACGACGTCGTTTCGGAATCGAAATGACGTGCATTCAAATTAAATCTTTGGGTTTCTTCCTCCTTCATCCCTCCATCTCTCTCCTCCGCATCCCTTCATCCTCTCTCTCTCTCTCTCTCTCTCTTGCTCCGGCGAATGGCCGCGGTGCCAAGCGGCGGTGGAGGCGGTGCTGCGCAGCGCGGTAGTCATGATGCAGTTTGCTGACGAGGTCGATTCTACCGCCGTCAATCCTCTGCAGATTATATTGATGTGTGTGTATATATATTGATGTGTGTGTATTTGTCTTTTGATGCCGGCGGCGGCGGCGGAGAGTAGGTGACGAATGGAGGCTATGATTTCTTCTCTTACTTCTTTCTGGGCAGATGGATCGGGGTTAGAGAATCCCGGCCCGTACCTTGGGAGGGCAATCGCGACGGTTTGCACTTTTGTGCGGTGCGACGGTGGTATTTGCAGCCATGGCAGCGCCGCCTTCTCTTTCCCCTCTCTTTAAATCTACAGATCTGAGCCTCCTTTTCTGCCTGTTTAAATTCATTTTTGCAGCCATGGCGACAACGAGGCGACGGCTCTCGCCGCCGGTTGTGAAGGCACGGACTGTGGGTGTCACGCCCCAATTCCCGAGGGAAGGCACGTGTGCCGGGACGTGGCAAGGGGTTGGAGTTAAGAAGCGGGGATAGAAGGGGGATCACAGCTTAAGACATTTTTAACCATACTATTATCATTTAATTAACTACGGGATCGGGACGTACAACACGAACTACGGGGTAGGAAAACCATACTGCCCGTACCGGCCGCCATGTCTGAATACCCTTAAAAGAAAGTAAAATATTTAAATACGGGATCGGGACATATACAGCTCAAACTATGGGGTTGGTTAATCCGAACTTCCCATGTTGGCCGCTGTCTGAGTACCCGTAAGAGAAATGTAGAAGTAGGAGAAACGTAGAGATTTTATTAACTTATCATAATATACATGAGGGGTGGACTTTATTTTAAAACGTAGCGGAAGCGCTTTATTCTTTTTACACCGCAGCAACAACAACAGTCCTCCCTAGCTCCTGCTGCTCCACCAGATTCCTTTACCTTAATCTGCAAAACATTTGGAAAGGAATTGCAGGGCTGAGTACTAATGCACTCAGTGGAGTTATGCCGAAAACATTTATAATAAAAAGAATATCCATGATAATAAAGCATGCATAAAAGGGTTTAGAAATCATATAACTTCCATGCACACGAAAACCCATTTTCGTTGATTGCGCGCAAATGCGTATTACCATGTTACCGTTATACTGATCCCGGGACGTACCACTGCCGGATCCCTTTCTGATGGAGCCTATAGTTTGGAGACAATGGAGTATTTCATCCACTAGTTCTCCCCTTGAAGTTAGAATCAATTGGTGATCAACCCAATGATATCTAACAGTGCGCACAGCCCCTCGATTAGTGTGTTAGACCAATCGAAAGACCCGATCGTAAACATAAGAGCCTTAAACATGTAATCACGCATCAAAACATTTTTCATGGATAAACCCACATTTTAGAGCTTACTAACTCAAATAATACTTTGGAAAGAGAAACCCCACCTTTATAATCGAAATACCGAAATAACTTGAATTCTTGACTTCGTAGACTATACGGGCATTAATTGACTAACTAAGGAAGCTATAGTTCTGGATGCTCTTTCTCTTGAAAATGAGGGAGGACAATCGCCCCCTTTATATAGGAGGAGGAAAGTATTTAATTAATGGGATATAGGCTTGGTGAGTCAACTCTAGCCATGCAACGTGTATTGCATGCATGCTAACTATGTGTATAATATTTTATTATTATTATAAAAACCCATGCATGCATATTACCATGCATTTCCATGCATACTTCCATGCATGCATACGTATATACTATATATGTACTAATATTAATGATATTACTAATGCATGCATGCTCGCTCTTGTTTTCTAATCTTAATTGTTGTTATATTAAGTAGATTTATGCGAAACTAATAGGAAAATACCGGATATTACATTCCTCCCTCCTTATAAAAATTTCGTCCTCGAAATTTCACGTACCTGGATATTCTAGGTCAGGATACTGAGCTCTTATCTTTTCTTCTAATTCCCACGTGGCTTCTTCGATGCCGTGATGATTCCAAAGAACTTTAACTTGCGAAATTTCTTTATTTCTCAAAATTCTAACCTTACGATCAAGTATCCGGACCGGTTTCTCTTCGTACTGTAGGTCCTGGCTTAGAACTACCTCGTCGTATTTGATCACGTGTTTCGGATCAAACACATATTTTCGTAACATAGAAACATGGAAAACATTATGAATACCTTCTAAGTTAGGCGGCAGAGCTAACTTATACGCGACGGGACCTATCTTCTCGAGAATTTCGAACGGCCCGATATACCTAGGACGTAACTTACCTCGTTTCCCGAACCGTATGACCCCCTTCGTAGGAGAAACCTTAAGAAATACGTGATCTCCGACTTCGAACTGGAGATCAGTGCGCCTCTTGTCAGCATACGCCTTTTGCCTATCTTGTGCTTCCTTTATCCTTTGTCGAATTAAATTGACGACTTCAACCATGTCCTGGACTAAGTCTGGGCCTAATAATCTTCTTTCACCAACCTCGTCCCAATAAAGCGGCGATCTACACTTACGTCCGTATAAAGCTTCATAAGGCGCCATACCTATAGTTGCTTGATAACTGTTGTTATAAGCAAACTCTACGAGTGGTAGAATTTCTTCCCAGTTGTCCCCTCGGTCTGCAACGATAGCTCGGAGCATATCTTCCAACACTTGTATCGTTCTTTCGGATTGTCCGTCCATTTGAGGATGAAAAGAAGTGCTGAAGTTCAACTGAGTTCCCATCGCTTCCTGCAGACTCCTCCAGAATTTTGACGTGAATCTTGTGTCTCGATCTGAGGTAATCGAAACAGGGATCCCGTGTAATCTCACTACCTCCTTGACATAGAGTTGAGCTAACTTGTCTAGTCCTAAAGTCATCTTGATTGGCAGAAAATGGGCTGACTTCGTGAGTCGGTCAACTATAACCCATATAGCTGTATTTCCTCGCATTGACTTTGGAAAACTCACCACGAAATCCATGTTGATATGTTCCCATTTCCTCTCCGGAATGGGCAATGGTTGTAATGCTCCGTATGGTCTTTGGTGTAGCGCTTTCACTTGTTGACACGCAAGACATCGTTCTACGAATGACGCAATATCTTTCTTCATGGCTTCCCACCAGAATTTTTGACGTAGATCCATATACATCTTCGTACTACCGGGATGAGCAGTGTATGGCGTATCATGAGCTTCACTCATAATTTCGTTCTTCAACTCATCATCTCTTGGAACCCACAATCTCCCATTATAAGTTAGAGCTCCGTCACCTACAATTGAAAATTCCTCTTTAGCTTCTCCGGTTTCAACCTTCGATCTCTTTTTCTCCAAAAATTCATCTTTTCTCTGAGCTTCGATAATTCTTTCTCGTAAATCAGGTTTAGCTATCATCGCTGCTATGCATCCTGACACGGTTTCGGGTGGGCATA
Organism: Thymus mandschuricus; assembly: GCA_029379335.1. NCBI lineage: Eukaryota > Viridiplantae > Streptophyta > Magnoliopsida > Lamiales > Lamiaceae > Thymus > Thymus mandschuricus. The sequence goes on from CM057072.1 coordinate 2,438,105, forward strand.
CGACTTCTAGATCTAGAGCAGCGAATTCTCGAATAAGCATTTCTTGTTCCGTGATCAGACATCCTAATTTCCCTCTACTCTTTCGACTAAGAGCATCTGCTACTACATTAGCTTTTCCAGGGTGATAGCTGATGACGCAGTCGTAATCCTTGACCAATTCCAACCATCTTCTTTGTCTCATGTTCAACTCCTTTTGTTCGAAGAAATACTTCAGACTCTTGTGGTCAGTGAATATTTCACACTTAGCTCCATATAGATAATGCCTCCAGATTTTCAATGCATGAACTACTGCTGCTAGCTCCAAGTCATGAGTCGGGTAGTTCAACTCATGAGGTTTCAGTTGCCGTGATGCGTACGCAATAACTTTATGGTTCTGCATCAGCACACATCCCAAGCCTTGTTTCGATGCATCAGTGAATACGACAAAATCTTCGTTGCTTTCTGGAATTGCTAATACTGGGGCAGAGGTCAGTCTCTTCTTCAGTTCTTCAAAACTTTGCTCGCAGTCCTTGGTCCACGTATACTTTACTCCCTTTTTTAGTAGTTGCGTCATGGGTCTTGCCAATTTTGAAAATCCTTCAATGAACCTCCTGTAATATCCTGCTAGACCTAGGAAACTCCTTATTTCATTCGCATTTGTTGGAGTTTTCCATCCACTGACTGCCTCGACTTTTGCAGGGTCCACTTTGATACCTTCGGCTGAGACGATATGGCCTAGAAACATAACTTCTTTCAACCAAAATTCGCATTTGCTAAATTTGGCATAGAGTTTCTCCTTCCGTAACGTTTCTAGTATGATGCGTAAGTGTTCTTCATGCTCATTCTCGCCTTTTGAATATATAAGAATATCATCGATGAAGACAAGGACAAAGCCATCCAGATATTGATGAAAAATCCGATTCATCAAATCCATGAATACCGCTGGGGCGTTAGTGAGACCGAATGGCATGACTGTGAACTCGTAGTGTCCGTACCTGGTTCGAAATGCTGTCTTCGGAACGTCTTCCTTTTTCACTTTAAGTTGATGATAACCTGACCGAAGATCGATCTTTGAAAACACGGATGCTCCCTTCAGTTGGTCAAAGAGATCATCTATCCTTGGTAGCGGGTACCTATTTTTGATGGTTAGTTTATTCAACTCTCTGTAGTCGATGCACATTCTCATACTTCCATCCTTCTTCTTTACAAAAAGAACTGGTGCTCCCCATGGCGACACACTAGGTTGTATGAAACCTCGATCCAATAACTCCTGCAGTTGCATCTTCAACTCATGTAACTCTTTTGGGGCGATCCGGTAGGGTGCTTTGGATACTGGTGCCGCTCCTGGTTCCAGATCAATTGAAAATTCGACCTGTCGATCTGGGGGTAATCCTGGTAGCTCTGTAGGAAAGACATCTTCATACTCTTTAACAACAGGTACTTCACCGATCTCTATTCCCTTCTCCGATTGCTCCTTCAAGGTTACCCAGAAGGCTTGACAGTTCCCCTTTCGTAGAATTGATGTTGCTTTCATTGCTGATATAATCGGAACTCTCTCACCTATTCTTATGCCATGCAAACTAATTCTCTCCTCCTTATTCTCGAAATAAACTTCTCTGTCTTGACAGTTAATGGTCGCTCCATTTAATTCTAGCCAATCCATCCCTAGAATCACGTCAAATTCCATAATGGAAATGACGTACAAGTTTGCCACAAAGATTTGTCCACCGATCTTAAGCTTCTGATTTACGCAAGCTTCTTCGGACAACATGGTTCTTCCGGATGGGATACTTATTTGTAAAGGTTGATCTATTCTCCCGGGTATTATATTTAATTTATGACACGCGATTTGCGAAATGAAAGAATGGGATGCTCCCGTATCAAATAAGGCTAGAATAGGTATGTTGTTGAGGTAGATCATACCTGCAAGATTTCCGGGTGCTTTTGCTGCTTGCTCCTGATTTAGAGCATAGGCTCTGGCTTGCTGAAGTGGCCTGGGCATCGGTCTCTGATTTCCTTGGTTCATTCGTGGAGGTGGAGGTGGCATAGGCTGAAATCTTGCACCTTGGTTCCCGTTGAAAGCTGGACAGTCGCGAGAATAGTGTCCTGGCCTTTTACACCGAAAACAAAGTGTAGTTCCGAGCTTGCATTCCCCAAAATGATATTTCTGACAAGTGCGACAAAGTGGCTTCTCTCTATTCTGCATTGGTTGTTGAGTCTGCTGAAAGTTTCCTCTCCATGGCTGTTTTCCCCTGAAATTTCCGGTATTCCCTTCCTCCCACTTTCTTTTCCCCTTGGCGTGGTCTGGTACATTATTGGGTCCCCTTTCCTTTGGAAGCATGGATTCTATATCCATCGCTCTACTGAGTGTCTGAGCATAAGTAAGTGTTCCTTGACTGGCTAAGGAAACACCTATCTCGTGACGTAAACCCCGCCTAAATTTGTCGGCACGAGCTGCATCTGTATTCACCAAATGGGGAGCGTAGCGTGACAGCTGATTGAACAGTCGGTCATACTCCATGACAGTCATCTTTCCTTGCTTGAGATTCCGAAACTCGTTCTGCTTTTGCTGTCGATAACACCCTGGTATGTATTTTTCATATAATTCACTTTTAAAATCTTCCCAAGTGTACTCCTCCCATTGCTCTTGAGTCATGGTGCGTCGAACGGATTCCCACCAAAAGTCAGCTTCGTCGACAAGCTGGTACGTTGCTAAAGTCAACCGGTTTCGATTTCCACAATCGACATAGTCAAAGATCCTCTCCATCGATCGAATCCATCTTTCGGCATCAGTTGGATCACCGAGCCCATTGAAGGTAGGTGGATTTTGTCTACGAAAACACTCATCGATCCTAGCAATAGGTTGGGGCTCTACTCGATCGTTACATTCTGGGTTTGCCTCAAGGTTTCCGTTTCTCCTTTGCTCCATTTCTGTAACAGAATTTTGGTTAAGAAGGTTTGTAGAACAATAATAATTGCCAAGGCATGTTGTGGTTAATCTTAAACAACACACATCTATGCATCATATATAACATTATCAATACATGTCTTGTTGAAAGGACTTTCTATACATAGATATTATATATATATGTTAGTCGAAACATAAAATGTCAGGTTGGCTCGTAAAATGCCCACACCAAAAATCCTGACCCTCCTGCAAAATATATTAGCAGAAATATTTATATTCGATGATCGTTTCTTCCTAATAAGAGCTGTCATGGTACGAGCCCTGGTCCTCCTCCTCTGAATCGGAATCATCATTAACATCGTCATTAATATTAATTCTGACCCGAGTTGGTTCCATCGTCCTCATCCTCGGTTTTTGACTAGGCCCACCATTCTGTACGTGTGAGGTGGTTGTTGGAACCGTTTCCCGGTGCTCAGGACTCATTGGTGGCATCTCCGGCTGAACTCTAGCTCTGGACGGGCCTGCCTCGGCTTCATTTGTACCTCCTGCATTATGAGATGAGGGTGGTGCGGATTGAGTAGCATCATTTTGTGGTGGTGCTCCCATCATAATCCATCTAGTGATGGTCATGTGAGCAAACGTCAGAAAGTCAATGATCTCCGCATCAGTGATTGCGTCTCTGACACACATCTCCCACCGGAGATGCTCTGCCCATTCACTCCATTGCGGGGGTAGTTGTCGAATCAACCTACGAACCGCTTCGACCTCGGTTAATCCTCCCTGCACCGCGTTGTTATATAGTGCGGCTAAACGTGCGACGAATTCACCTACTGACTCATTCGGAATTCTTTCACAATTCCTGAACTGGTAAATATAATCCTCGAGTATATAACGGTTAATTTGTCGTCTTTGTGGATCCATAGTAAAACCTGTGACTCAATATATTATACATTTTTCAATAAAAATTTTAACCATTCCTCGTAATCATTTCAATAATAACCATGTATCCCTGATGTATCCTTGGAAATAAAACTTAGCGCCCTTTTATCATTTCACATGAGTTATATGGGTTCGATTGTCCCAAACATAACTAAATCATGAATCATAACCATGCATGTACACATAATAATATCATTTACCTCTTACCCTTGGAGTCTGGTGTAGCAGCAAGCTTGAGAGTTGTTGTTGTTGTGCTTTCCAATTCCAATTTTAAAATCATTCCAAGTTACGATTTCAGAGCGGAGAATTGCTCTGATACCATTATGTCACGCCCCAATTCCCGAGGGAAGGCACGTGTGCCGGGACGTGGCAAGGGGTTGGAGTTAAGAAGCGGGGATAGAAGGGGGATCACAGCTTAAGACATTTTAACCATACTATTATCATTTAATTAACTACGGGATCAGGACGTACAACACGAACTACGGGGTAGGAAAACCATACTGCCCGTACCGGCCGCCATGTCTGAATACCCGTAAAAGAAAGTAAAATATTTAAATACGGGATCGGGACATATACAGCTCAAACTATGGGGTTGGTTAATCCGAACTTCCCATGTTGGCCGCTGTCTGAGTACCCGTAAGAGAAATGTAGAAGTAGGAGAAACGTAGAGATTTTATTAACTTATCATAATATACATGAGGGGTGGACTTTATTTTAAAACGTAGCGGAAGCGCTTTATTCTTTTTACACCGCAGCAACAACAACAGTCCTCCCTAGCTCCTGCTGCTCCACCAGATTCCTTTACCTTAATCTGCAAAACATTTGGAAAGGAATTGCAGGGCTGAGTACTAATGCACTCAGTGGAGTTATGCCGAAAACATTTATAATAAAAAGAATATCCATGATAATAAAGCATGCATAAAAGAGTTTAGAAATCATATAACTTCCATGCACACGAAAACCCATTTTCGTTGATTGCGCGCAAATGCGTATTACCATGTTACCCTTATACTGATCCCGGGACGTACCACTGCCGGATCCCTTTCTGATGGAGCCTATAGTTTGAAGACAATGGAGTATTTCATCCACTAGTTCTCCCCTCGAAGTTAGAACCAATTGGTGATCAACCCAATGATATCTAACAGTGCGCACAGCCCCTCGATTAGTGTGTTAGACCAATCGAAAGACCCGATCGTAAACATAAGAGCCTTAAACATGTAATCACGCATCAAAACATTTTTCATGGATAAACCTACATTTTAGAGCTTACTAACTCAAATAATACTTTGGAAAGAGAAACCCCACCTTTATAACCGAAATACCGAAATAACTTGAATTCTTGACTTCGTAGACTATACGGGCATTAACTGACTAACTAAGGAAGCTATAGTTCTGGATGCTCTTTCTCTTGAAAATGAGGGAGGACAATCGCCCCCTTTATATAGGAGGAGGAAAGTATTTAATTAATGGGATATAGGCTTGGTGAGTCAACTCTAGCCATGCAACGTGTATTGCATGCATGCTAACTATGTGTATAGTATTTTATTATTATTATAAAAACCCATGCATGCATATTACCATGCATTTCCATGCATACTTCCATGCATGCATATTACCATGCATTTCCATGCATACTTCCATGCATGCATACGTATATACTATATATGTACTAATATTAATGATATTACTAATGCATGCATGCTCGCTCTTGTTTTCTAATCTTAATTGTTGTTATATTACGTAGATTTATGCGAAACTAATAGGAAAATACCGGATATTACAGTGGGGATCGAAGGTGGAGGTCGAGCGATGGAGGCAGAGGGAGAGTGTGATAAGACACGAAATCTTATCGATAGAGAACCCATGTATCTGATTCATCATCTTCTCGAAGTCTCGATTGTAATCACCCAAAGAACCCGTCTGTGTGAGCTTCGAGATCAATTCCACATAGTTCACGAAATAATAGGGGTTGAATCGGCGGCGCACGTCATCCAAAAACTGCCGCCACGACACCGTGGGATTATTAGCTCGATAGGAAAAAATCCAGTCGGTCACCGAAGGGGCAAACAACATGACCACATAATGCAGGCGATGCTCCTCGGGTTGCAAAATATGGTCGAAATAATATTGGACGCGAGTGGTCCAAGTGTGCGCCTCCGAACCATCAAAGATTGGAGGCTCAAGCTTAAACGCGCGAGCCGGATCGGACCCATGAGGAAGTGGGCTCGTGCGATGGGCCGGGTGGTCCCAAGTCGAGCGGGCTGGACCCAACTCCCACGTCGACGAAGGCGGTGTGGAGTAAGTATGGGTTGGACCGAACCCTAGGGTTTGGTTAGGGCCGCCCGAAACCCTAGTTTCCGGGACGTGATGCATGGTGACTGCCGGAGTAGAGACGGCCGGTGTGAACGTCCTCTCGTCGGAAACTGATGTCGATGGGCCCCCAGGCACCCATGTCGGCGACTTCCAAAGCGGAGGCATCCAGTATGGCGGGTCCGGGTCGGGACGTTGATAATATCAACTCCCACCGCGATCATCCCTCCCGGAAAATCGTGCCTCCAAACGACTCAAACGTTCCAACACCGTCTCCATAGAACTCCCACCGCTCACGCCGGAAACGACAGGGCTCCCACTCACCGGAGGAGCGCTGCTAGTAATCACCAGACTTGTCGAACCCCGTTGTTATGAATATTCGCCATGGTTCGGGATGAAAGCACCAGTTGATAAGACACGAAATCTTATCGATAGAGAAGAAGGTAGACGCGAGGAAACGAGCTCGTCGTACACACCCAATTTCGCGAACAAGCAACAAACGAAAAAGAAGAATTAGGGTTTATATTTCTGATGATCAAATAATACACCCGAATCCTCTATATATACTAGACCCCTAGGGTTGGTTCGACTTACGAATCGGGAAAGAACCAACAAGAAAACCCGACACGGAGCTTATAGATCGCTCGACTCGAAAATTAAATAATTAGGGCCAAGCCCAACAACGACTAACGAATAAAAACACTACTAACAATACACAATAAAATCGTCGAACTTCCTCGGGCCTTGACTCAGTCGTTTAGGCCGACTAGAACAGCCCAATTCCTCTCGGTCCTCCTCCAATCGTTCGCTCGTGTCGAACAACGGTAGCTCATGTCTATCCGGCGAAGCCTCCCGCTGCTCCTTCTCCTCCATGCACGTATCAGAGTGGAGGCCCTGCCGTGACGGCAGCTCTCGCCGCCGGTGAAGGTGGCGCCGGTAGCAGCCATGGAAGAGTGAGAGAGAGCGAAGGAGGCGAGAGAAGGGAAGGGGAGGGGAGAAATTAGGGCTGGTGTGGATTTGCGGAGTGAGTTAGGGCTGGTGCGGATTTCCACTGTTTCCGCGGCCGGCAACGAGTTGAAGAAGAAGAAGGAAGATGGAGAGAGAGAGAGTTGCAGAGTAAGAAGAAGATGGAGAGAGAGTTGCTGAAGAAGAAGAAGATGGTGAGGTGTACATGAAACGACATCTTTTGATGTACACCTCATCATATATTTTACACGTCATATCCACGCCATATCCACGTCAGCATCAAACTAACCGGAGCTCCGATTTGTGAAAAAATTGAACACGGAGCAAAGTTCATGTATTTTGGCAGATTTTTGAAAGCTCGCGGAAAAAATAGAATCGGAGGCAAAGTTCATGTATTTACAGTGCATTAACCCTTAAAATAAAGTACGGGATACTTCATTTTGAAGTATAGCATACTGTAAAATAAAGTGCTGGGTTGAAGATGGTCTTAAGATACAATAACGAAGGGAGGTTTAAGAACATACTCCCTCCGTCCCCTAATAAGTGTCCCAAAGGAGTAAAAATTTTGTCCCCAAATAAGTGTCCTATCACATTTTTCAATGTAAAAATTTAGTTAAACTACCAACTTTACCCCTGCTATCATTACACTTTTTTTACTTTTTCAATTTTTTATGTAATGATTAGGGGTTAATATGGTAAAATTATACACTTTCTTGGTTATTGCATTTTGACGGCTCGGGACACTTATTTGAGACGGAGGGAGTATTTTGTTTAATCTAAATTTAGAGTCATAAACATATTGATGTCAGATATTGACATTGTAATTATATTGGCATGCGTGCACATTAAATTGTTTTAATTATTGCTAATTATGTCTAATTCTTTTTCAAATTGGAAACATGTCGTCTTGTGCGGTATGACCCAAAAAGAGTATGTATGGTCTTGGTACAAAACAAATGAAGTATCTTGTTCATTCTAAAACTTTCAAGGTAAAGGTAATTCTTCTCTTACCTTTAAAACTTTACACTGTCAACATATTAATTATATCTTTCTTGTTTGCTAATGCTGCTTTGATTATTTTCGACATGGATAGTTGGAAAGTGTATAACACAATTTGAGCAAAATATGTTCCTCGTCTTTAGCTCATATCCAGATTGCATGTTGACTCGATAACAAACTCTCAAATAAGTTGTCATTTTATTTTTTGGTGGCTGTAATGCATGATCTCGTTATTCTCCATATTTTTTTCGTGAGAGAAGGAGAGCTAGTTACACTTATATTTTTTGATGGTCGGTAAGGCGAATTCACAAATTGTAACGCTCAAACATTTTGTTCAAAATCATCAAGAAATTGACTAAGTACCGATTATGCAAAATTTGCAGCGCATAAGCCATCATTTACGATCGTTGGACTGAAGTGCGACCTATGATGGTATTCCATGTCTTGTTTCGAGTTCAAACACAATATTCAAGTAGATGGTTAAGTTCATGTAGTACCCTTCGCATACACAATCCATATTCCCGATTTAACATGATGTGCAAGATAATTAGTCCAACCGACTCTCAAGTGATTAACAATAAAACTTGTTTTGTACCAGCATAAATTTAACTAAAAGAGTATTTGTTGATTCCACGTTGAACACACCAAGTCTTAACCAGCCAATGTGTCCACCCTCGCTATGAAATCAGAAAATCGAACTAACCGAATTAGATTACAATTCTCCGAAAATAGTTTAATCGAATTGACCGGTTAACTAAACTGTAATTGCCATAAAAAAAGGTTAATTGAACTGTTCGATTCGAGTTTTTTTTCCTAATTTTCGAAACTCGTAAGTACTGGGTCAGTTTTGATTATTATTCATAAAAATTCGACGGTTAACCGAACCGGTACTTATTAATTAAAATATAATAGATAGATGGTGGATCAGCCATCGGTTTGAAAGCTGACATTTCTTCGAGACTTTGGCCTCCCTGGTCTGGGAAATGTTGTAGTGATTGACTGAAAACTGTTTTATGCAAGAGCACATGTCAAATCTGGAATGACATATATCATGGGTGAAAACATCGGTTGGGTAAGAATTGGTATGTTTAATATGGAATCCACTTGAGCTCTTTTACCTAATGTTGATGCTAGCACAAAGCAGGCTACTCCCGAACATACCGCTATGAACTTGGTAGGTAGATGGAATACTAATCTGGTTGCACAACATGCAACACCGGGATTGTGGGTTGCGTATGCTAAGGTCAGTGCACCTGGTGGAGTACCTAGTGGAATGATGATAGAGCTAGATGTGAGACATGTGAACCTGTTCTTGGAAACGGGAATCGAGGAATTAGTTTACAATGATACGTTTATGTTTAGTCACGTTCATGTCAAATCAAGGCTTTCACGCTGCGTTCTTGACCTAAGGCATTTGGGTGAAGCACATAGTTTGTGCACAACTGACAATTGGGAGGTGTTGGAGTGGCCCAGCTCATGGCCTGGCCACCTTTAGTGATTAAGTCATACCTTGCGTACATTACGTGGGAGTAGGATTCACTTTATTGTCAGGTAAAATACTCTAACTCTCTGCCCTTAACCTTTATGTTTTATTTAACTCGTCTCTGCCCTAAAACTACTATACAAACATTTGTAGGAGCGTTGAAGCAAGCACTGGGCTATGATCTCAAAAAGAAACATCAATCTTCAACACAATGCGTTCCGCATTTGTAGTAATTTGTCATTCACATTTTAGTCGGTTGATTTCGGAGTGATCAGAGTAAAGAGAACAATCATACAATAAAATGTACCGGAGGAGCTAACATTTGTTGATTCGCTCGATTTCTGCAACTACCTCGGAAATCAAACATCGTGAAGCATAAGATCATTGTATTAACCAACAACAGAATAAACCAGTTTCTACTCTCTATGTTCAAAGGAACAATAGCCAAGTATTGCAAAGTACTTAGGTGTGGTCACATTTTGTTTTTTGAGACAATAAAAACAGAGTTTTTTTTTTTCCTTACGTACTAGCCGGTCCAATAGCTGCCTCAGCGACTGCAATAGTTATAACAAAAATGGAAAAAATGTCTCCTCTTAATTGACGATTATAAAAAATATCAGAAAATGTTACAAAATTTATATTAACTGAATTTAAAAGAAGTTCAAGGCACACAAGAGCTCTGACCATATTTCGACTATGATATACATGTAATAAAAAAAAAAAAGATATGCTAGTCATCTTATGGTGGACACCTTTGTCTTCGATATTATTTTGTTCGATTTTTTTTTAATTGTAATATATTATAATACCTTTTTATAAGTTAACATTAAAATCACTAAATCTATATATATATATATATATATAAATATCAAAGCTCGATTTATTTTATCAAACACTTTTTGAACTTCGAAGAACAAACGAACAAATCAAAAATTGATATTTATACTTTTTTCGTTGTAACTCGGGCGTCGAGAAGATTTGTAGTTAAATAGTCGAGACGACGGAACAAAATATATACAGTAGAATTGTGGTTGTGGGTGTACGATTGAATTTACATGAAATACTAGTATCTTCAAAAAAATAATAAGACACAAATAAAATGCAAATAATACACATTAATTACAAAAGGAATTGCTATCACTTGTTGCTAATTAAGTGTTAATAATATGATTATAGACACAATAATTTCTCATTAAAAATTCATTAAAGAAAATAGATTAACATAAAAAGAAAAGGAAATAGATTAAGAAACATTGAAAGAAGTGGTTGCAATCTGTAAAAAAGGAAAAACAGTTAAAACGAGCCCATCTCTCTCTCTCTCTCTCTATGTAGAACAAAAATTGAATGAAACCCTAGTTCTCTCCGTCTCGTTCCGTTCCCCCACACCCCCACAACTGTACAAATCTTCTTCATCTTCTCTTTTTTTCGATTGCTCGGACCTGCTATTTGATTCCGTCGGAGGAGAAAAGTTGATGATTCTGGGGATTCGATTTTTTCCGATATGAACATGTATCGAGGGGGCGGTGGCTCGTCCAAGGGCGGCGGCGGAGATATTTTGGATCGGAAGCGAATCAACGATGCCTTGGACAAACATTTGGAGAAATCGTCGCCTTCTACATCAAGGAACAAGGGTTCCGCCGTAGCGGTGCCCTCCACCTCCGCCGCCGCTGCTGCGGCCGGGAAGCATGCTGATCTCAGGGATAGCCGCTCTTCTTCCGCCCTCACCGCCAGCAAGAACAAGCTCTCAGATGGTTCGTTGTTTGTTTTCATTTTGAGTAATTTGTACTTTTTTCTGAAAATTAAATTAATTATAATCGTGATATTTTTTTGGTATTGATTGTTCGACGATCGAATGGGAGTGGGGTTTAGTTTACTAGTATGCCAACATTTGAGCTTCTGCATTTGAATGGAAAGATTTTGGTGTGATTAAAGTTGCTAGGTGGATCTGTTTTTGGTGCTACTTTGCTCCATGTAAAGAGCTCTATTAAATTGAATAGTGCTTTGGGTTGTGTGATACCGTGTGATGTAAGAAAATTAGCAATGCATGTATGGGCAGATGTGCTTTCTTTACTATGTTGTCTAAGATGTTGAGAGGAAGGACTCAATGCAGAGGGAGGGCTGGGCTGCTAATTTGCATGTACATACACAATGCTCTGTCAAAATTTGTTTGTTAATAGCTGTATTGAATTGGTGCAGCTTTTTGTTTACAATCTCTTATGATCACGAAGTTTGATTGACTTTTAAATGAATTGGGATCGCAATTAACAAGATGTGGTTCAGTAATTCACAACAAGGATCTTTTCTGTTTTTATATTGATCTTTTAATATTTGGAGGACGATGAGAGATGGTAAGTTCTGTACTTCAAATGATGATGACGATGATCTATATCATTTGGAATATGGTGATAATGAATAGGGCAACGATGTGGAGGGGAAAACGTTGAAATCCATAGTCATTTTATCCATGCTAATTTTTTGTGCTATATGTTGTAATTGCATCCTAAGTTTTTGTTTGTTGAATTTAAGCATTTATTTGATGATCTGAAAGGAACCATACTTTCATTTCATCCCATTAAGTAACATACAGAGTTTACGCTGCTCCTTGCTCTGATATCAATGCTGTATGTCTGCAACCATGGGCATGCTATCAATTAACTGTCCCATTCTATATTTTGTGTGTGTACATGTGTCCAATATTTTTTGTACAAAAACTTTAAATTGAAAATGTTTGTTCATTTCGCAGAGGAATCTGAAACAGACAGTGAAGAGTCTGATCTCAGCGGTTCTGATGGGGATGACACATCTTGGGTTTCCTGGTTTTGCAACTTACGTGGAAATGAGTTTTTTTGTGAAGTTGACGATGAATATATTCAAGACGATTTTAATCTATGTGGATTGAGCAGTCAAGTCCCATATTATGATTATGCACTTGATCTAATACTGGATGTGGAATCTTCTCATGGTGAGCTTCTTATCATCTATGTCAGATTCTTAGATGTTACTTCAGTTCATGCTCTCTGCCTAGAGTTGTGCTCTTTTAACATTTCATGACAATCATATGAAATGATTTTTGTCTGAAGTTGAATGTCAATTTTTTAATTTACTTCTGGATCATGCATTCATGCTTGATGCCGTTACTCTTGAGTCTTGATCTAATGTGCTAGTGTGTTTTATATGTCTCTACTTTGTCAGTAAGTTTAGAAAGTGAAAGGATTAAATGTGTCAAAAGTTTCATGTTCACATAGTGCATTTCTCCAATCTGGTCAGTAGGTTGGTCGACCTGATTAACTTTCTTTTTTATGATTAATTTTGTTTAGCGGTAGTGCTCTCTTCACTACTCCTTTTACTTGAGCTGGATTTCCTTCTGATAAGCCCTTTCCCATAATGCTCATATTAGGTGATATGTTCACCGAGGAACAAAATGAATTAGTTGAATCAGCAGCCGAAATGCTCTATGGCCTTATTCATGTCCGGTACATCTTGACAAGCAAGGGAATGGCTGCTATGGTATCATCATTAGATTTATCTTTTTTGTTGGCTGCCTTTGTCACTTTGTTTACTAATTTCATTTGACTCGTCAAACTGGATCTTATTACAGCTAGAGAAGTATAAGAACTATGATTTTGGGAGATGCCCTAGAGTTTACTGCTGTGGACAACCATGCCTTCCAGTTGGTCAATCAGACATCCCACGCTCGAGTACTGTGAAGATTTACTGTCCGAAATGCGATGACATTTACTATCCTCGATCTAAATACCAAGGCAGTATCCTTACTTTGTACTGTTTTTTTAACTACTTAATCACCTGTTCATTTGCATGTAGGAGCTTGCTGCATTTGCATTTCATTTTCTTATATTCATGCGAGTCCAAAGACCTATTAACTAGAGGTTAAGTTTTACAGACAAGGTTTAGGTTCACAAATTACGATTAAACTACCCATTTCTCTTCTTATTTTATAACATAGCTTCCTCTATTATCCATAAGTGGTGATGAACACCACTCTCACAGGTGCAGTGCCACTTGAGAAGAACTTACTGGAAACCGACTTAATCTATCACTCTAAATGAAATGTTACCCAGCATGCTTTTAGTTGCAAAAATATTTTACTTAAATTGGATTGCCCCTTGTCAAGTTCTTTGAATCAAGAAATGTGATCGTAGTTGATGTTTCGTTTACATGTTGTAAGTGCTGCTCGTGAGGCAATCAGTTATCTACCAGTGAATTACAGTGCATAAGAGAACCAGCTAAATATAATTTAATACAGTCTAGATTAATTATCTTTGAACTGCTGTTAGCGTGCTTCGTTTTTGGAATGATTTCCTTGACTTCAACAGATATCGATGGGGCATATTTCGGAACCACATTCCCCCACCTGTTCTTGATGACATACGGCCACCTTAAGCCTCAGAAGCCTACACAAAGCTATGTACCTCGAGTCTTCGGCTTCAAGATGCACAAGCCTTGACCCAAACGAGTATCATCGGAAACATGCTACTGGCCTCTCGAATTTCCTTCTTCTTCCAGCAAACGGTTTACTCATCTGGCTACAGAGGTGTACAGATGATGATGAATTGTAAACAAACCAGGTAAAACCCCCCACGACAGCTTATCGATGTATAACCAAAGTTGCCTAGTTGATCCATCAATTCATCTTTAAGCATGTAAGCTTATTTCTGTAATTCTGGTTGAGAATTGTTTAAATACACACTTCCTCATGTAGTCGTTCGCGTGTGCAATGCTTAATCAGCAGGATTATTTTCTACGATAAGCTGTCCATCGAATTCTTTCTCGAGGGCTCGGCCTTGTTTTATGTCGCCTCGTCGCCCTCGAAATCGAAAGCCCTTTGATAGTTAGTTCTCTCTTGGAGTTAGATGGGTCTTATGTTAAAAAATTTCATTTAAAAAAATCATTTTCAAGCACGTCAAAACTATAGAAAATTCAAGGGTGTGATTAGTGATTAATTTAAATCGGATTAGTTGACTATACCAGTGGGAAGAAAGCGACAAAACCAAAAGTGATATTATCTCTTTATCAATTTTTATTTTTATTATTGGAAGGGAACAATCTACTAGTTGCCCTATTTTATTCCCTTCTCGATCTTAGCTTAAAAGTGCAAGAAAAAATATCGTCGGGAGTAAGTTGCATTATCTTATCAGACGAGACGAAAGGAGTGTTATTTAACGATAGCGGTGATTGATGTCGCCTCGAATAGTATTTATGATAAGATGTGTGGATGATAAGAAACAAAATCAATGAGGGGATAAAATCAAGTTTTTTAGGCTTATTAGTCCAAATCAAATTGTGACTAATCTTGAGAGAAAATATCAATCCAATTTGATTAATTAATTAATTAATGAATTATAAGTAGTATAGAAAGAGAAAGAGTAAAGACGGCTTCTTTGTTTGCGGCTATCACAATCTACCTGCTCCAATGAAAATGATGTTTTAAAATAGACAAGTTTATCCCATTCCTCATTTGTTATTTTTATAAATATTAAGTATTCTATTTTTTTTTTTTAATATGAATTAATTATGCCAACGTATTTTTACGTAGAGGTACAAAATCACCTTGTTAACAGCCGGTGAAATTTCTATCCTCTAATGGCATAATGTGTATAGACGTTCGATACGCTTCATTGTAATATACTTCTTCCGTCCCTCTATTATTATTTCATAAAATTGAGCTAAAAATAATGTAAATTTTAGGTCGGTTGAAGGAGCGTACTACAAGTAAATTTGATAGGTAAGTTTTGGTTTTAGATATCAACCCTATTTTTAATGTAGATCAAAATCTTGAAATTTGGTTACTAGGTTTTAATAGCTTATTCACTACTTGATAATGTCTCAATTTATTACATGGGGGCTGATTAAAACGGCTCTTGATGTTCTAAAATCATTGAAAATAGTATACTTTTAGGGAAATATATTAAATTCCATGAAATACGACGAACTAAAAATAAATAAATAACCAAATTAACCAACCCATCGTCATGAAACGATAAGAAGAAAAAAAAGAAAAAACTAGGTCATCGTCATCGAAAGATTTCGAAAACTGTCGATGTATCTAATCGAAGCAAATATTGAGATAATATTAAATAATTAGATGCTATTTTCAGTTATGAAAATGAGTTTGGGGTTGAGATATTATTAAAAGGGCAAAAAACAGTGAAGGCCTGCGCCACTGTTTTGCCTGCCAAACAGCCACCCTCATTGCAAGTGGTATTTTTTAAAACTGTGGTGCATTGCAACGTCACACGAATCTCTACGAGCTCGTTATTTCTTAGTCTATGAATATTGAGACGGTGAGTTATGGTTAATCAGCATGATCAATCATAACTCAGTTTTTCAATTTTCATGAAGTTAATAGTTTGAGAAATGGCGAAGCTAGTAGAGATTCGTGTCACGAGCCCTGCATCACGTTCTTGGTGGACGGAGGGAGTATATATTTTAAAATTAGGAGTTTAGTACTCCCTCCGTAACTTATTTCCCAATAGAAACATTCCATTCTAATTGATTTATTTTTTAAAATTAAAAGAGTTAATCTTTACTTTTCAATTTTAACAATACATTTAAAATCTTATACCGAAATATAGCAGATCAATTCATGAGACGGACGGAGTATCTCGTAGGGTAGGCTAAGTATACATTTCCTCACCAATTGAATATAGTCTATGATGATAGTGTGGGGCTTGGGTCTACAAAAAAATTAGACACAATAATTAATTAAATTACTAAGAAATTAAGGCATGGAAATCTGTGTTGTCCTAAAACATGTGGCCCTCTGCTATTTATTCCTTGCTGCCCTAATCATTTCAATCATCCTCAATTTATTAATTTAATGCATAGTTTTCCCAAATATTATTATTCTAATTATTTTATTCCCCACTTTATTAAAACCAAATACTCCATCATCAATTATTTCTTAAATTACAAAACTATGCATGTTTCGATAATAATAATAATAATAGTAATAATAATAATAATAATAATAATAATAATAATAATAATAATAATAATAATTATTATTATTATTATTATTATTATTATTATTATTATTATTATTATTATTATTGAGGGTGATTATAATAACTAAAATAAATAAATACTAATGGTGTTTTTATCTTTACTAAGTTTAGAAAATCTTTGTCCAAAGCTACTATTTACTCAATAATTTATTCATAATTCATACTCCCTTCGTTTTTTTATAAGGGGTCTTAGGATTTCGAAATTTTCTTTGAAATAATAATTACATGGAAGAATACTACTTTTCGACGTGGATTAATATCGGAGAATATGATGCTTTCACTCTATAATTTTTGTTAGACTAATTAGCACATTAATTATTGATTATTAACTACAAATTCTTCATGGGAAGAGATACATACGTGTTGAATTTTTCGGAAATATAGGGCTATGATTCTTGCAGCACAAGTACTAATTTAATTTGTATTAATTTATTTTTTATAAGTTATTGAAAGAGACAAATTAAAAAAATACATCTCTAAAATTTCAAGTGATTTAATAAATTGAAATTTTACATGTAAGTCAAACAAAGAGTTCCAACTACTCACGAATAATAATACTCCGTAGATTAATTAGTGAAAGAATAATTTGAATATTTCAAGACATTTTTTAAGAAAATAAATAAAAAACTATTAAACTTTCCTTTGTATATAAGGTTGCATTTATTCGAAATAACAAACCAACCAGTGCAGTACCCGTCGAAATCGACGGATTTCAAATTATTTTGTAATTACAAATAAAAGTTTTAATAAAAATTAAATAATTTTTTATATTAAATTATTTCAAGTAGCCCGTTACTCGTAGTAAATATGAAAATGAGTTAAGAAATTAACATTTTTACGATAGATATGTTTTATATTTTATCCCGTCAAATTCTAACATGAAAATGTTATTTTAAAACAAAATTTATAATAAAATAAAAATATATTATGCCTCCCGTTGTTTATTTTATCTAAACACCCTTCAGATGGATCTTTTTTGAAGGACTAAAAAGGGTTAACATTTCTTAAAGAACTATACGATTTAAGTCACGTCAAAATTCGATTTGAATCACTTAATAGGAATGTCCATAGTAAATATCAATTTTCGACGGGATTTAATTTATTTTACAATCGTGCATAAAATTTTTAATCTAATGTTAGCCCGTTATTCGACATAACGTTAGCATGAATAGTTTAAATCTGCCCGTTAATTTCGTTAGCCCGTTCGATATAACGTTAGCATCTATATTTAATTATTGCAATCCGCCCGTTACTTGTAACAATAAAAAAATACGCTAAAGCGTAATATTATCATATCCTGTTAGCCCGTTGTTCAGCATAACGTTAACATAATTAGTGCAAATCTACCTGTTAATTTGCGTTAACATAATTAGTGCAAATCTACCTGTTAATTTTTTCGTTAGCCCGTTCGAGGCTTTTTAGAATTTTTCATTTTTGAGATTTCTACATTAATATAATGTAGTTTCTCAAATCAAGTATGATTTTGATTAACACATATAATCTTTTTATATATGTACTTTATCACTAAGTTCTTGTGAAAATTCGATGTGGGACGGAAATCCTTATTATAATATAAATGAAGTAAATTATCAATGAATATTGATTTTTTGTTTGTAGGGATAAAAATTGAAGATAAAATATATATATTTTTTATTTGAGGGCATATAGAATAATCGTAGTATATATCAATTATGTGATATATTTAATTAAATTTAATATTTAATAAGTTAAATCAATGAGAATATTGGAGAATATTCATAAAAATCATACGTGATGCCACGTGGGACGAATAGTTTCTCAAATAAAACATGGATTTTGATGGAGATACATGATCTATTTATATAGGAATTTTGTTGCTAAGCTCTTTTTAAAATTCGATGTGGGACGAAAATCCTAATTATAATGATTTTAATCTTTAATAAGTCAAATCAATGAGAATATTGGAAAATATTCATAAAAATGCCACGTAGGACGAATAGTTTCTCAAATAAAATATGGATTTTGATGGAGATACATGATCTATTTATATAGGAATTTTGTTGCTAAGTTCTTTTAAAAATTCGATGTGGGACGAAAATCCTAATTATAATGATTTTAATCTTTAATAAGACAAATCAATGAGAATATTGGAAAATATTCATAAAAATCACACGCGATGCCACGTAGGACGAAGATCCGTAACGGTATTATATATATATTGATTTAATACTACTTGGCCTACTTAATTAATTAATTCGATTAATATATATATACAGTATATCCACATATAAATTTGCACCTGAATTAATGGGATACTTCTCTTATTCTCTAAGTTTATTCCACTACTTCAAAGGACGCGTACAAATTAATGTTTTTAAATAAAATAAAATAAAACTTCTCTTAATTTTGTTGAAAATTCAAATTTTGGAAATTTCCTCCTCATTAATTTCAAGATTTATGAAAAAAATGAATTTACATATTTGGTATCAAAAGCTTAAACCCCTACTTTATTTAATTCCTCATGTTATACCCATTAATTTATTACTATTATTAGTACTATTATTTATCTTAGAAGATAAGGTAAAATATAGTCCAAAGCTTTTCGAAAAAAATAATATTAATAATTGAAAAAAAAAGGAAAAATCTAGAGAATATCGTGAAATTACCGGAAACGGAAATAAAGAGGGTACGTCAATTATTTTGGGGGAAATCACTCGAAAAAATAGCCACACATTTTTAATTAAATTTAATTAAATTTAAATAAAAAAATGGAAAAAATAAAATAAACTTTTTATTAAGCGAACAAAAAAGGGGGGGCGATTTATCCGAAAAGGGAAATGAGGGAGGGGCAGTCCGGTAATAAACGGGAGAAGGCGAGGACAAAATGGAACTTAAATAATAGCCATTTATAAAAAATGGAGTGGGTTTTTCCTTTTTGCGGCCGGTCGCCCCCCCCCCCCTCTCTCTCTCTCTGGTTTCAAACTCCCATCTCACCACCATTAACTCCTCGTACTCTCCGCTTCTCCTTCTTCTTCTTCCTCCTTCTTCACCTTCTATCCCTACACACACACCCACACGCAGTTGGCCCTCATTTCCATATATAGATACATAGTATATACACTTGCTTACCTTCCTATTTTCAAGAAACGGAAATAGTAAGAGAGAGAGAGAGAGTTGCTGGATTTGAAGGAAAACACACGCATCACTTGTAGATACAGATAGAGAGATATAGGAGATAGAGAGAGAGAGAGAAAAGTGTCGAGAAAGTCGAGGAATTGGAATTGGAAAGAATTCTGGATTCCCCCTTTTGGTGTTCTTGTGTTTGATTTTGTTGGGATTGAAGGGTTTGCGTGTTTTTGGTGAAAAATCTTTCCTTATGTAATGCATCAGAAAAAATCTGAAGTACAGATCGGAACAGAAAGCAGCGGCGTCTCTTCCGATTTCAACCCGACCCCACCTCTCCCCCCTTCCACCCTCACCCAGAAACACCCCCATCTCTCCCAGAATTTCAACCCGCCGCCGTCGCCGCCGCCGCACGGGCCCAACCCCACCACCCTCGCAATCCTCATCAACGACGAGAATCAGCAGCAGCCGCCGGAGCAGAATGACCCTTTTACCCCCAAGCCCACCCCCTTCAAAAGGCCTCACCTTCAGCAGCAATTCTCCCGTTCCCTCACCAAGACCCCGACCCTCTCCAATGCCCTCCATCGATACGCCGACCCACCTGCAAAATTCAATCTTTTCCACAACCGCTCTCAGAAATTCTTGACCCATTTCCACCACCACCTCCGCCACCTACGCCGCCGTCTCCGCCTCCACCTCCGTCTCATCCTCCTCCTTAGCCTCCCCTTCTTTTACTTTTTGGTCTCCCATCCTTCTAGGTCGTTCATTCTTGATTTCTTATCCGCTTTCGCCTTCTCGGCCGTCCTCCTCTTCTCCCTCAATTTAGCCATTCCTAGGCTTCCCACAATTAGATTGTTCCTTGCCAAGTCCCTGCCTATAAAGATCAACGCCAAGGACCAAGTGAGCCGGCCCCATTTCCCGGTTTTCTGGTCGATTGGTTCGAGGCAGAAGGCCGATAAAAAGGCGATTTCCGGGTGCTTCGTGCAGGCTTATACCAATGGAGATGTGTACGAAGGGGAGTTTCATAAGGGGACTTGCAGTGGGAGTGGGGTGTATTACTATTACATGAGTGGGAGGTATGAAGGTGATTGGGTTGATGGAAAGTATGATGGTTATGGAGTCGAGACATGGGCCCGAGGCAGCCGGTATCGAGGGCAGTATAGGCAGGGCCTTAGGCATGGCTTTGGAGTCTATAGGTTTTATACCGGTGATGTTTATGCTGGGGAATGGTCTAGTGGGCAAAGCCATGGATGTGGAGTTCATACTTGTGAGGATGGTAGCAGATATGTAGGAGAATTTAAGTGGGGTGTTAAACATGGTCTTGGACACTATCACTTCAGGTAATAGCGACGACAGTTTCCTCTTCTGTTTATACAACTTTTAGGTTTGTTGCATCTCTATTTGTGTGATGTTTTCTTGTGGGCATATCTGAAACTAACTGTATAGGTTGAGCTTGTCCTTTTTTATGATATCAATGTGTTTCGATTCGAAAAGGTCGAGGTGATGCATATGGCCTGGGTAGGTGTGGGCATATTTAGTTGTCATTCTTGTAAATGTATCTAAAAGACTAACTGAAAGTGATAAGATTTATGTTAAAAAGTTATCTTTGCATCTATTCTGCCTCGAGGCGGTGCACAGATTGACTGATTATATTTTAGCTAGTTTCCTCATTTACTTATATTCTGTTGGTGCTTGGGGGTTTACCATAAGGAGGACTATTTGCTAATGATTGAAATGGAAAGGGAGTGTAATGTTGGATGTGAACATTGAAGAGTCGGAATCAATTTGATTTTCTGTCTGATCATTTATAATGCTAGCTATAACCAAAATTCGAACTTGTATTTTGTTAGAGTTCCTGTTAAAAGTGAACACTTTTGTCCGGCTCCTTAGCATGCATGTTGCGTTTTTGCCTATGTATTAAAAAATGGAGCTCATGCTAAAGCAAATTTTACTTTACTTACAGTTGAATGTTGTCGTTCAACTTCATTGGATTGCTTTTCCTTATGATGATACTGTGAACGTGATTGCATCCTCACGTCTTTTTAGGGTAATTTTGTTGGAAAGTAAATTGGATAGTGTTCAATATGATAAAATGATGGAAGCCACGAAACATGTTTTTTGTTCATGTCACGCTTTTATCATACGTTATGCTGATGAGTTTTTGATATGGATGTTAACTATTTAGCAACTTCACTCTTCCTCCAATATCTGAATCATTGTGTTGACTGGAGTGGTTGTTGGCCGCAGGAATGGAGATAGATACGCGGGAGAATACTTTGCAGATAAAATGCATGGATTTGGGGTATACTATTTTGCAAATGGTCATCGTTACGAGGGTGCCTGGCATGAAGGGAAGAGGCAGGGGCTTGGAATGTACACTTTTAGAAATGGTGAAACTCAGGCTGGGCACTGGCAGAATGGAATTCTCGATGTTCCGAGCACACAGAGCAATGTGTACCCCGTTTCTCCTGTTGCTGTAAATCACTCAAAAGTGCTCAATGTTGTTCAGGTAACAATCTAAAGTCTATCAACTCACGAAGACCCTGTTCTTTATCAAGAAATCTATGATTTTAGCTTCAAAATGTAATCAAAGCTCAGGGTTTTGATTTCTCGTAAGCAAAATTGTGAATTTGGATCGAACTTCTAAGCTTGATTTATCATAGTCGATTTCTAATGAGTTTGTATACGACGTGATTCCAGGAAGCAAGAAGAGCAGCAGAAAAAGCGTACGAGGTGAGTAAGGTGGATGAGAGAGTGAACAGAGCGGTAACAGCAGCTAATAGGGCAGCTAATGCAGCAAGAGTTGCAGCTGTGAAAGCCGTGCAGAAACAAATGCATCACAAAAGTAACAGCGACGATGTCCCACTTCCTATCATGCACGCTTGTTAAGGAAAAAGACTACAGAAAGATGAATTGTCACAGGAAAAAGGAAAAAGAAAAATATGGTGAAAAGAATTACGGTAAACTGACGGGGCCTCCAATTTTACGACTTTTTCTTACTAAATCGGAGAGAGGATGGTGTTTGTTTTGAGTCGAAGCTGAATTTTCAAGCAGCTCGGAGTTCTTAGCTTAGCCAACTCGGCGCAGCGGAGACTGGGAAATTTCTCTCCCATGTTCATCTAGCCTTCTTTTTTTACTTTTTTTTGGCTTTTCTGTAAAGTTGAAATAGGTATATGATTAAGGGCTGTTGCATAGGGAAAACCCTGATCAAGCAGCCCTGTATGTGGTGATGATGTAACTAATGACAAAACTCAAGTGAGAATGTTGTAATATTTCTACTTCAAAATCTTGCCCCTCTCTCTCTCTCTCTCTCTCACTTGAGAAAGAGATGATCTTTGATCAAATCCAACTTATTTGTGAATAGGTAGTTTGTATTTTGTTTTGCAGGATGGGAGATTTTTCGTTGAATTTAGATTGTGTTATCTCCGTCCCATCTAATTATTATACGAGACTATCAAACAATAAAAACAGACGTAATCAAGCGTTACGAAGGGATACGTGCAACATGATACCTGGATTGTTTCATATCTCATATCTATACACAAGGCCCAACACATAATAATATTCAAACCTTCAATTCAAGATTATATCACAGATATTTCAACATGAATATGATGATGCATACGAAACTGAAAGCAAACATAGATATCAAAATGGGTGCTAAACTTTTACGAATTTAGCCAAAATCGAATGTATGTAGACGAGTACATATAGGTGGATAACAAAGCTCTCACCAAGTCTATGGACTACTTCAACTGCAATAATAAAAACTCGAAAGGTGGGAAGATATGCCAAATACAAACTTAAATAACATCTAACTCTCGGTCTGCTCCCTCAGCCTTCTGATGGTACTCCTCACCGTCACTGCACTGGCGGTGCTGAAACGCAGAATATAAAACAGTTGAGTATACAAGCAAGATTAATAAAACAAGTGTGATGGAAATAGGTAGAGAGGATCTTACTTCAAGGTGTAAGCGCCTCCTGCTTTCACTTTGCCGCAGTCCTTGCATCCCCAGATTCCGACGGCCTGTCTCTTCACTGCGTACTGTGATTCAAGAAGAGATCAATCAGATAAATGCACAAGCAATTGGCATATTGTAACATTTTGTGAAGTGAGCTCGTACCTTTCCGCAGAACTCGCAGAAGTACTTGCTGTGCTGGCTGACTTCCATCTTCTTGATCTGCTTCCTCAAACTAGCACCATATCTTGTGCCTGAAATGCAAAACAAATATGCATCAAACTAAAATTCCATCAATCAGAAAACTATAAGTTCAACATCATATTACCATAAACCAAATTACAGAGCAACAATATGCATCAACCCATACAAATGGGAACATGTGACATGATTAGTGTTCTCCACATTCTTCTGAGGTGAAGAGGCATTATTCATCACACAACAACCAACAACCACCATCTTATGTAATCAAGCAGAAAAACTGAACATGGACAATTAGGCCAATGACTTACCGTATTTCCCAACGATCCCAACCTTCTTGGTTCTCTTGGCCTGTACATAGCAAAAAACAAAGTCAGACAGTGCAATGAATAATAAAACTACTGAACAAAAATAACCTATGACCATTTCTACATAGCACCATACAGAGCACCAATGGCTAAACAACTTAATCACATAAACACCAACTAGAAATACATGGAACCATCGAATTTCCAATCCCCGAATGTCCAACTACACTACAAGAACAAAAATAAACGATGACCAGTTCTACATAGCACCATACAGAGCACAAATAGCTAAACACCTTTATCACATCAACACAATCGAGAAATACACAGGACCATCGAATTCCAATCAGAAGAATGCCCAAACTATACTACAAAATAAACTCAACAAATTTACATAAATTGCAAATTACCATTTTTTACAAAAATTACTAGTTCAATTTACATGAAAAAATCCCGGGGAACGAAATCAAACATGCATTCCGATCGAAGTGCGTTCCATCAAACAGCAGATTCAACACAACTCGGCTCATAAACGGTGTAGGAAACAGCAGCATTTTCGAATCAAATACTCCATTCCGTTAAGAGATTTAAAAATTCACATCACGTTATCGCAGATAGGTATGAGAGAGAAAGAGTTTACCATTGGAGATCCCTGAAACGGCCGGCGCTACGAGAGGCGATTCCGAAAAGCTGAAAACCCTAGATTCAGCTGCGCGAAAGAGTACTAACCCCTGTTTGTCTTCTTATATGTAGACGATATCTTTCCTTTATTGCACTTTTACCCCTCAACTTTTTCCTATTCTCGTTAAAACCCCACTTTCGATTCCTCGAATATATTGAATTAAATAAATGAATAAATCTTTTGCCCATATATATATTTTCACTATCAAATTAATTCGTTTTTCACAATTTTCAAATTTGGTCCAGTCCCTTTGGATGTAGGCACATATGTTTTTGTTGAATAATTTGATTTATTGGTAATTATACAAATTCAATCATTTTTTTTAAAATCGAAATCGACGAGACGAAAGAAGTATAAAACGGAAGTGGTCGATTTCTAAAAAGAGGTACATGACGGAAGAAAAAGAATAAATTCATCGGTCCAACGCGTAAAAGAAAATTCTTAAATTTCAACGCCTGATTTTTAAATTAAAAAACCATTCGTCTAAATCAAAATCCCCACCAGAAATTCCCTCCGCCTCCGCCTCCGCCTCCGCCTCCGCCGCCGTCCTCGAATATATCCGTCCAGTCTCACCGGCGGCCGTCGAATTTCCGACTCCGGCGACCATGTACATGATCATCAACTGCTCCAGCTGCCGCACCCCATTGCAGGTGCCGCCCGGCGCGCCTTCGATCCGGTGCGCTATCTGCCAGGCGATCACTAACGTCGCCGATCCGCGCAACGCGCCGCCGCCGGCGCATCCTGCTCCTTATTCTCACGCGCCTCCTTCGCCGTCGCCTTCTCCTCCCCAGCCGTCTCCTTATTCGCCCGGCCCGCCGCCCAACGCTCACGGCCGTAAGAAGGCTGTGATCGTCGGGATATCGTACAAGTTCTCCCGCCACGAGCTGAAGGGGTGCATCAACGATGCCAAGTGTATGAAATATCTCCTGATTAATAAGTTCCGATTCCCAGAAGCTTCGATCATCATGCTTACTGGTAAAAGGGGGAAACTGACTGTTTATATTAACTTTTGTTGCTTTCGTGATTTTTACCGTGAATTGACTTCAAAAGAATATGCTCCGGACGGTATATGTGTATGTTTTTTAACCTTCTTTGATTGAAATGCTTTGAAATAACTGCTCTTGTGATGTTTGGCTATTTGATCAAGTATACTTACAGAATATCTAGGTTTTTATCCAATTTCACAGCATGTGTGCAATTATTAGTACTGTTTAATGCTTAATTTCTTCCATAAAAGCTCCAGTCTCCAATTAAGAGGACTAAAGGTACGAAATTTTTACACTTGAGTTTTAGCTTAATGCTGTTGTATCCTTGTTAAATGATTCTTTTCAACATCCTTCAACTGGTGGTTGCCGTCATTGAGTTGTTTAGATAGATCTGTAACCAACGAAAGAAGAGAGCATTTCCTCTCGAGTCGAGCTTGAACAGCTGAATGGTGTCAAGAGAAAGATTTATGTTGGTTCGTGAATTCCAAATTTACTGCTCTCTCAGTCTCTTTTAATGGATGTATGCAACTCTAATAATATGATCCTGGGCACTCTGATTAATAACCAAAAAGGCCTGTTTTTGTACAAGTGCTAGGTCTTGTGCTTGAGTAGTCCACTTTGGACTTCTTCCGTGTTTTGAATTAGTGATGTAGAATATTTGTTTTTCCGTGTTATGAATTCTTAAGTTATGGTGCGTCACTGGTAGTTGATGTTTTCGGTAAATTGAACTGCAGAAGAGGAAACTGATCCGTACAAAATCCCAACAAAGCATAATATACGAATGGCGCTCTTTTGGCTCTTACAGGGATGCCAATCGGGAGATTCGTTGGTGTTCCATTATTCTGGCCATGGTTCCCGACAGAGGAACTACAATGGAGATGAAGTTGATGGATACGATGAGACCTTGTGTCCACTTGATTTTGAAACACAGGGTATGATTGTTGATGATGAAATCAATGCATCTATAGTCCGACCCGTGCCTCGTGGTGCCAAGCTTCATGCCATCATAGATGCTTGTCATAGTGGAACAGTTCTTGATTTACCATTTCTTTGCAGGATGAGCAGGTACCTTTTTAACACCTTAGTTGCTTTAGATTAAGATCTTTATTATATCTTGTTTTAATATGGGTGGTAATTGTTTCTTGTAATATGAATGTTATCTGAATAAATTTTCTTAGAACGCATGATCTTGAACTGACAAGATATCAACATGATGTGACTGAAGATAATAAGAAAAAGGTTATGTACAAACTACCAACGTCTTATAAGTTATAAATTGCATCTCTTTATCAGGCAATCGTGAAAATTGTTCTATTTACTTGTTTGATGAATGCATAAGCATCTTCGAGTTTTCTTCCCCTTCTAAGTTTGTTTAATACTTTAATTTTATTCTTCGTTTCTTGTTATAGAGGCACCACATATCACTATAGATCTTTTGTGTCATTTCTCGATATGTGGTTTTACTTGGGAAACTTGCATTTATTATGTTTTTGGTTATCATACTTATCTGATAAGAATATGATGAGATTCTCATTTGAGGGGTGCTTATGAGCTCCAATAACTCTCCAAAAGTGGAAGATTCTAACTTATTAATTTATTATTGCTAAATCATTCTTTTCCTTATAATCGTTTTTATTGCAATTCTTCCTTTTTTTCCTCCTAAGGCTTCAATAAATACTACCCTACATCGTATATGGTCCTCAAGTCTAAGAGTATTTTACAATATCTTGCCACAATTGAAGACAACGCTCATCGGGCACAATATCTTCACTTCTAAGAAACATTATTATCATCCTGGACTATACCTTTTTGCTGGTCCCCTTATCATAGATTATTTTATACGCTCTGTTTAGTTGCACATATCCATTATTGAAGAACATTATAATATTAGGAGTGGGCAATATGTATGGGAGGACCATCGTCCACGATCTGGTGTGTGGAAAGGATCGAGCGGCGGGGAAGTTTTTTCCTTCAGTGGCTGTGATGACGATCAAACTTCAGCTGACACATCTGTAAGTTCTGAACTGCTGATACTTTTCAGGAAACTAACGTTCCATACTCAGAGAAAGTAGACTTAATTACAGCTGGTAATTTTATTTTAATTTTTAAAAATAGGCTTTATCAAAGATCACTTCGACTGGTGCCATGACTTTCTGTTTTATCCAAGCCATCGAACGAGGACATGCGACCACATACGGTGGTGTCCTAAGTGCAATGCGCACTGCTATTCGAGATGCTGGAAGTTCCGGTCCAGACCTTGGACTTGGAGGTGGTGCAGTGACATCTCTACTCACTATGCTTCTTTCGGGCGGAAGCTTAAGCACTGGTGGCCTAAGACAGGTACCTCCATCTTCTACAAAGTTCTCTACAATCATATGCAGTGTCTCATACATATGTAGGATAGTGCCAAACATACTGAACTGCATATAGCTACCCTGATCTAACTTTCGAAGTTGAA
This sequence comes from Thymus mandschuricus, assembly GCA_029379335.1. Classification (NCBI taxonomy): domain Eukaryota; kingdom Viridiplantae; phylum Streptophyta; class Magnoliopsida; order Lamiales; family Lamiaceae; genus Thymus; species Thymus mandschuricus. The sequence goes on from CM057072.1 coordinate 2,466,410, forward strand.
GACATTAAACGACACTTCCACAAGTAATTTCTCGCGTTAGTGATATACTTTTCCCAATCATCACCCGAACTGGAACCTCGATATCTTCCAATACTTGTGCAAATCAATTCTTACCTTCAAATAAATTGCAAATCTACGGAATCTAGAGGAAGTTACGAACGGTGATTATGATCGTTTGTGAGTATTTCGATGATTTCCTCGTATTGAATTGCTGTTTATGATACAGGAGCCGCAGCTGACTGCTTGTGAACCTTTTGATGTATATACAAAGCCATTTTCTCTATGATCATCGATCTTCAATGGATCCCTGTATACTTCTGTACTTTTTTTTCTTCTTTAATTATTTTTTTACTACATAATCAGCTCATTCTAGGTTTGGATGGGTGGATTTATAGAGGTGTGAAAATATTTCTTAGAATGTGCATTTGTTAATTCTAACAATTTATGCTACTGATTCTCTTACTATATCACCATTGTAGTAGTATGTTATGGTATGCATTTATGCTGCGAAAATGTTCGACGCCGGTTTGGTAAAATTGAACTTGAGCTAGTTTCGTCCCCTTTCGAATATAGACGGGGTATAAAATAATAAAACTGGTCACTCCGGGCTCAAAACTTTGGGTCTCGAAACTTAATCCTCTACTGTTAGACGAACACACAATAAAACAAGGAGGCTGTCTTGAGATTGAAATATTTGTAATTTTACAAAATTGAATTTTAAAGTAACCACACTTACTCTTTTCTCTCTATTATATGATTTTAGTCAGTATTATTATTTCTAAATAAACTATGCACAATTTAGAATTATCTCACATATATATATTTGTAAATAAAACTCACTGTGTGTATTAACCTAGTGGTACGGGATTAAAATTAACGTATCGGAGTTGAAAGTGAAAGGTCTCGAGTTCGAAATTCACCTAATTTGGTAATGGTATTTTGAATGTTGATGAAAGATACAGTCTCCCTACAAACACTCCTACATCTTGACCATTACATAGGCAGTTTGTTACACCAGCCAAATTAAACAAAAAAAAAAAAAAAGTAAAAATTCAATAATTACTACGAAACAATTTAATATTTATAATTTGGATAATACATAATGTTACCATATTTAATATTCCTGTGTCCAAATTCATTAGCCGGTATGTTATTTCGAGCCGTTCAACTTCAATAATCGTGTTTTCAACTTTAAAGATGTGCACATAAAATTTCTTATTAAAAAAAAAACGAGACAAGTGAAATAAGATAGAAGAATCGTTTATATTGTCGTAACTTAATATCGTAATTATAATAAAATTATACTACTATCGGTTTAAAATAAATTACTGCATACAGTAAACAAAATTATGCACTATGCGATATGCAGTAGAAAACTCCACCCTCTCTCTCTCTCTCTAGAAAATCACTCTTGCCCTTAAACTCTTGTTCCTTTACAGGCCTCCTCCCTTTTCTTCTTCTTCATCTTCTCTCAACACAATCTCCTTCGCGCCGACGTCGTAATGGTTCCCGCCATTGGTGTGTCCGAGTAGAAACCCTAATATTCATCTATCCGCTCCAGGTAAACTGAATCATACTAGTAATTGCGAATTAAACGAGAATCCGTGCATTAATCGCGCAATCGCCATTTAGATTGTTTCCGAATTCGTTGCGATTGATTGCGTTTTTGGAAAATTATTGATTGTGATGCCTTTGATTTGATCGGTGGATCTCAATAGGGAAGGAGAAGTGCTCTGAATTTTTTCGGGAAAGCGGTTTGTTTATTCCCTTCTCTCCGAAAGACTAGGATTTATGTCCCAGAATCAATCGAGGGTTGAGAGGAGCGATTCTGCACAGTACAGGAAAACCGGCCGATCCGGCAGCTCCAATCAGCAGCGTCAGTTCTCCGGTGGCGTTCCCACTAAGGGCGGTGGCGGCGCCTCCTCCGCCCCCACCAATCCTCCCAACCGCAGGTAAAGACTAGAACTTGGTATTGTTTTTCTTATGTTTTCCAATTTCCGACTCTTGAGCACGTATATGTTTGTATGTATATAAAATTTATTGCATGCTGTTGTGTTGTTTAGTGGATTGGTCGATTTCTGTCGAATGTGAGCGAAATTGGAAGTATTCTACAATCCTAGGGCTTCAGTCTCTCTGTATGCTATGTTTATTTGATGAAACTGGACTTCATTTTGTATTTCATTGATGCAGCTTTAAGAAGTACAACAACAATGCACCTGTGCCGCAGGCCGGTGCAGAGACCTGGAATATAGTTTCTGGTGATCAATCTGCTGCCGGTGCTGTACCAAATGGAGCTCATCAACAGCAGCCAACTCAAAGTAAGTTTTATATTTTTCTTTGTTTTGGTCAAGATAATCTTCTAATTTAAAATTTCGGCAGATATTTGGGAGAACCTCGTTCTCTCTTTACTCGTTCTCTCTGTTTTAAATATTTTCTTGTTTCTGGTATTTTTTTTGTTAAGGAGTACCTGAAGCACCTGTTGGCAAAACCTCTTCGAATCCCAAGCCTACTGATGCATCAACTCTAAAGACCACAAGACCTGTTCCTAAATCTCCGTCATCTAATGTTACTAATGCTAGTTCTGAGGCCAAGGCCCAGGCTACACCTGGAAAGGGTAAAACATATTGGTCTTGTATTCTATATGCTGTTAATTGTTAATGTTTTTCAGACCATCATTGTAATGTGTTGAAAGCCTTCCGTCTACACTTGTGACTGACTATTTCTACTCTCATTTTATTCTATAGCTTCAGGAGATGCATCTAAGTCATTTCCCTTGCAGTTTGGGTCCATAAGTCCTGGCGTTATGAATGGAATGCAGGTATTATACTATCAAATGAAGTCAAAGTAATTTATATTTTTCATTCACTGTGTACTGCTGCTCTTATGAACAATAATTGCATTTCTCTTACCTTTGGGTAGGTACCTCCTCGAACAAGCTCTGCACCACCAAATCTGGATGAGCAGAAAAAAGATCAGGTTAGAGGTTCTCTTCTATTTTGTTTATCTAATAGGGAGGAATGTATCTTTTGTCTTTGTAAAGAATTAGAGTTGCTGAAGTGTGCCATGAATAGTAACAAAGTTGAAGTACTAGAAAACATATTGGTTTTGTGAACTAAGTAGATTTATATACTTTTCTGTATTTTACGGGTAGATGTGCTGTGTAGCTTGCTGGAGATGAAAATGAGATTTTGTGTAGTTGTGTTATGAGGGAAGTGATTTTATTTTTGATCTTCCTAAGCCAAAAAGAAAAAGATCATCTTTGTGTAGTACTTACATTGAAGAACAGAAAAAGAAACTAACCACCTACTTACTTTGTGTCCCTTGGTTTCTTCAAGACAATAAAAACTTTATTTGACCGTATCTTTCTCACTTGATTCCATTATTTAAAGTTCATTTTCATATTTCTTCTAGACAAAATAAAACTTTTATTTGAGATTTGAGAATAATCTGCCACTAATTATCATACTTGTGTTGTTGATGAACAATGATGAATTTTAATAATCTTTATGCACAGGCACGTTATGAATCTTCAAGGGCAGCTCCTGCTTTGCCAACTCCGTCTGTTCCCAAGCAGTATTATCCCAAAAGGGATGCAGGAATCCTTGACCAACCTAATTCTGGTGAAGCTCATTTATCATCCAAATTCAAAAGAGATGCCCAGATTTCAAGTACACCATCTGGGGTTCAATCTCAGAAACCTACACTAAATCCTAACCCTGGCATGGCCATGCAAATGCCATTTCACCAACATCATATACCTGTTCAATTTGGTGGTCCGAATCCACAGATTCAGTCTCAAGCGTTGTCAGGAACATCACTACCTATGCCAATCCCAATGTCCGTACCTCTCGGAAATCCTCCGGTGCAGCATTCAATGTTTATTCCAGGTCTCCAGCCACATCCCATGCAGCCACAAGGAATGATGCACCAGGGGCAGGGCTTAAATTTCTCCCCACAAATGGGTCCTCATCTATCTCCACAATTGGCTAATATGGGAATGGGCTTGGCCCCACAGTTTACTCAGCAGTCACCTATAAAATACAGTGGTGCTCGCAAAACTGTGAAGATTACACATCCGGATACTCATGAGGAATTGAGGCTTGATAGTTCACCAGCTCCAAGGTTACATCCTGGTGTGCAATCTCAGTCACAGCCTATTTCTTCGTTTCCTCCTAATATGCCGATGAATTTTTATCCCGGTTCTTATAATGCTGCTCCCCTCTTTTATCCTCCTTCAAGCTCTGTTCCTCTTAGTAGCACTCAGGTTCCTCCCACTTCTCAACCGCCAAGGCCCTATGGCCAGGTTTGCTAATCAACCCTCCTCCTACGACTTCATTTAATCTTGGTTGATATTATAATGTTTCCATGGTATTAGAAAAGCATAAACTGTCAATCAGGATACATTCGAGATTCAATGATTTTTAATGACTCTTACATCTTCCTCAGGTGACTGTGAGACCACCTATTGTCTCACATGCGGAGAAAGAGCCTCTTCCGCCCTCTGCTTCTCCTTTTGTTGGAAAAGCAGAGCCTTCAAAACCTTCAAGGGTGAAGGGGGGACATCCAGCATCTTCTCATAAGGAAATCGAGCCATCATCATCAAGTTCTATTCCACCGGCAAAAGCCACTATAGGAGCATCACATGCGTCAGCTACCCCCTCAAGTTCTGTCACAGTGGAGAGGACTCCCTCTTTGGTCTATGGTTCAGCTGGCACGGATGGCTCTGTATCAGTATCAACCAGCTCTACTGATGATGCGAGAGCAGAAGCAGTACGTCCTGATTCCTTAAAAGATATGACGAAAAGACCAGGTAGTAGAGGCCGGCAGGAGCAGGTAATTTGTGGATTGCTGCTCTCTGTTTACAATTTTTGGGCTGGTTTCACTAAACCAAATTTACCTAGAGTTATAAACACTAATTTTGCACTTTCTTCAGGAGCCCAATCCCTCTGCTTCTATCTCAAGTTTGCCTTCGCAACTCCCTGAAGTTACAAAAGTGGAAGCAAAACATATATCATCAGAAACAACCAAGATAGCTGCAGCTGCTTCTCATGAGACGTCTAGCGTGGTACATGAGGGTGCCACAGAAGAAAAGAAAGGCGATACTGTCAAAGGTTTGGGACAAGTTCTAGATGCGACAAAATCAGAGCATGAGGTTGTCGGGGGATTGGAGCAGGCTGAACCAATTGTTGCTGAAAGTAGTTTGGAAACCTCAATTAAGCCCCTTCCATTGGAATCTTCCGAAAAGGTTAAAATTAAGGAAAACTTTGATGAGGAGGTAACATCCACCAGCGGAGACTCATCAAATCATTCACAAGAAAAACCAGAAGAAGTTTTAGGCTATAGTTCCAATGATGTTAAGAGGGAAGGTACTCTAGCAGTGCCTCCTAGCATATCAAGTGGGGCGGGACTCGAGAGCTCTGGGCCAATAAATGCTTTAACTAAGAAATATGATGCAATTTCTACTTCAAATGTGTCATGTTGCGTACCCAAGAGCATTGACACTGAAGTAACAACTGCTGCTAATGGTGCTACCTCTGATCGGGATTTTGCTCCTATCTTGGATCCTCCTCCTCCTGAAGGAGTTGTGAAATCTGAAAATGAAGATGAGGCCAGTAGTACTGGTGTCTTGGTTTCTCCATCTCCATCTTTTGTCAAAGAAAAAGGTTCCGATGCAAATGTGGCAAAAGGTGTGGCGCCCAAGGGTAAGAAGAAGAAAAAAGAGCTATATAGAAAAGCAGAAGCTGCAGCCACAAGTTCTGATCTTTATAATGCATACAAGGGCCCTGAAGAGAAAAAGGACAATGTGAGCACTCTTGAGGCCCCAGAGAACTCTTCAAGCATTAGTGAGGAAAAAACATCTACTGGTGCATCTCAGGAGAATGCTGCAGCATCGGAGAAACTTGTTCCAAGCAAAGTAGAGCCAGATGATTGGGAAGATGCTGCTGAAATCTCTTCTCCACAGTTAGGGGCTTCAAGAAATGAAAACCAAGATGATGACGGCGATGAAATGAAAACTAAAAAGTACTCAAGGGATTTTCTCCTCAAATTTGTGGAGTTATGCAATGATCTTCCAGAGGGCTTTGATGTTCCGCCAGACATTGCAGATACTCTGATGGGTTCTAGCTTCAATGTTGCACGTGAATACCCTAACCCCGGGCGTAATCTTGACAGGCCAATTGGAGGTTCTCGACCGGATCGTAGAGGAAGTGGCATGGGAGATGAGGATAAGTGGAATAAATTTCCTGGGCCTCTTATGGGAGGGAGAGGAGATATGTGGACAGATGCTGGCTATATGAATAATGTCAGTGGCCTTCGACCTGGCCAAGGAGGTAATTATGGTGTTCTAAGGAATCCCAGGGCACAGTCACCTCAGTATGCTGGGGGCATCCTCTCTGGACCAATGCAGTCCGTTGGTCCCCAGGGTGGGATGCATCAAAGAAATAATGTTGATTCTGATAGGTGGCAGCGCGGAACTGGGTTTCAGAAAGGTCTGATGCCTTATCCTCAGACACCAATGGCAGTTATGCACAAAGCTGAAAAGAAGTATGAAGTGGGTAAGGTTTCTGATGAGGAAGAAGCGAAGCAGAGGCAGTTGAAGGCAATCTTGAACAAGCTTACCCCTCAAAATTTTGAAAAGCTGTTTGAACAAGTTAAGCAAGTGAACATCGATAATGTTATTACGTTGTCCGGGGTGATCTCACAGATTTTTGACAAGGCTTTGATGGAGCCTACCTTCTGTGAGATGTATGCCAATTTCTGCTATCACCTTGCTGTAGATTTACCCGATCTAAGTGTGGACAATGAAAAAATTACCTTCAAGAGATTGCTTCTGAATAAATGCCAGGAGGAATTTGAGAGGGGGGAAAGAGAGGAAGAAGAGGCAAACAAAGCGGAGGAAGAAGGTGAAGTTAAACAGTCAGCAGAGGAGAGAGAGGAGAAAAGACTTGGTGCTCGAAGACGTATGCTAGGCAACATTAGACTCATCGGAGAACTGTACAAGAAGAGAATGTTGACTGAGAGGATAATGCACGAGTGCATAAATAAGTTGTTGGGTCAATATCAGAATCCAGATGAGGAAAACATTGAGGCTCTGTGCAAATTGATGAGTACAATCGGGGAGATGATAGATCACCCGAAAGCAAAAGATCATATTGATGCCTATTATGATATGATGGGACAGTTATCCAATAATATGCAACTCTCATCCAGGGTCAGATTCATGCTTAAAGATGCTATTGATTTGAGGAAGAATAAGTGGCAGCAGAGAAGAAAAGTTGAAGGTCCAAAAAAGATTGAGGAAGTACATAGAGATGCTGCTCAGGAGAGGCAGGCGCAATCTAGTAGGTTGGGTCGAGCTCCAAGCATGGGTAACTCTTCTAGAAGGGGTCCTCCTATGGATTTTGGTGCTAGGTCTCCTAGTATGCTGCCTTCACCAAATTCCCAAATGGGTAATTTTCGTGGTGGGCCCCCACAGCAACGTGGTTATGGTTCCCAGGATGCAAGGACAGAGGAGAGACGTTCATCTGTTCCTCTGCCTCAAAGAGCGCTCGGTGATGATTCCATTACTCTTGGGCCCCAAGGTGGTCTTGCAAGAGGAATGGCTTTCAGAGGGCAGCCCTTAGCAGCCAATGTTCCTTTGGCTGAGATGCAAATTCCTGGAGATGGACGGAGGACAGGACCCGGTCAGAATGGCTTTAGTTCGGTCTCTGAAAGAACAGGTTATGGCCAAAGAGAGGATCTTATGCCAAGGTATATGCAAGACAGGTCTCTTCCAACCCCAACTTATGATCAATCTCATCCTCAGGAGCGGAATATTACCCAAGGAAACAGAGATGCTAGAAGTGATCGTGCTTCTGATGGAGCTTTGCCTACTTCTCCTTCTCCCAGAGGTGGGCCACCTAGTGTTACACACGATGCGTCTTCAGATAAGGTGTGGCCGGAAGAGCAATTGCGTGACAAGTCATTGGCTGCAATAAAAGAATTCTACAGGTATTTTGTGAATCCTTTGAATTTTATAATATGAATGCTGCCCCAACAAATTTGCAAAATCCGTTGGCAAGAGAGCAACTGTTGATAGTACCACAACCAAATTGCACAACTAAGTAATGTTTCTAGGCGTAGTGTTATTGTCGAGTACTTACCTCCATGCTGACATTTTTTGCAAGTGAACCAATTGTTTTCAACGTGTATTTTCTTTTACCTGTGATTTTCGAATCTGGTGTATATCACTTATCACTTTATTTAGTTATAGTGTGGAATGTGAACACTCACGATTGTGTATTGATGTATTGTCTTTGCAGCGCGAGAGACGAGAAGGAAGTTGCTTTGTGCATCAAGGATTTGAATGCTCCCAGTTTCTATCCATCTATGATCTCCATATGGGTTACCGATTCCTTCGAGAGGAAAGACATGGAGAGGGATGTATTGACAAAGCTTCTCATTAACCTTTCTAAACCTCAAGATAGGACGATAAGTGAAGATCAACTCGTAAAAGGGTATGCTGGCTCGCGCTTTATCGTTACCAGAAATCTCTCAACTGCATATGCATTCATATATGTATCCAATATTGTATAATTGAAATTCACTTGGACAGGTTTGAATCTGTCCTTGAAGTCTTGGAAGATGCAGTGAACGATGCCCCTAGAGCTGCAGAATTCCTGGGTCGAATGTTTGCCAAAATCATTCTGGAGAATGTGGTTTCACTTTCTAATATCGGTAAACTGGTACATGAAGGTGGAGAAGAGAAGGGGCGGCTTGTAGAAGTAGGGATCGCGGCTGAAGTCCTGGGGAGCATATTTGACATAATCGAATCGGAAAAAGGTGAGTCTGTATTAAACGAGATTCGTTCGAGCTCTAATCTACGGGTAGAGGACTTCAGACCAGTTGGCTCCAGCAAGAAATCTAGAATAGACAAGTACATTACTACATAGAGGAGAGGATAGTTTGTATCTGATAGAGAAAACTCCTATCTTTGTTTTGTTAGGTCACCTTTGCAAATTTTTATATAATTTTAATTTTAACTATTGTTTTTGCCTACATACTCTTACATTTCATCAAAGATTCAATTGGGCATCCAGTTTTTGTGTAACCTCTCTCTCTCTCTCTCAAACATGTGACTTCCATGAATGCAGTTACTAATAAGACAATTATAGAACACTAGCACACAACAAATACTAGTCTCTATAGCTGAATGGTGATTACACAATGCAATCTTATCGAAGACATCTCCAGCGGCACAACCCCATTTTGCTACTTATTTTGCTGAAATCATCAAAGACACATCATCATATTCTTCTTCTCTTATTTTACCCCCAACAATACATCTCAAAATCAGGATTTTGCTGACATCACTGCATACCTCATTTTTCACTTATTTCGTATTTATTTAACATTCCTCGAAATTTATTGAATCTTTTCATATTTTTAACTTAATATAAATTAATTTAATATTATTTATTTAAATTTAATAAAAAATAAATTAAAAAAAAAACAAAAAAAAACAAATAACAAAATTTAAATGTCGAATGAAAAAAGAAAAAGTAAGTAAAAAAGTTGTCTGAATATGAATATGGGCCACAAAGAAAAAGAGGGGAAAAAAAAATAGAAAAAGGCAGGAAAAAGCAAAATGAACAGTACAATTTCTCCTTTTTTCTGACAAGAACCGGGGATGCGTTTATGCATCCCCTCTCTCCTCCTTTCCTTAACTCCCTCCTCCATGCAACCCCTCCAATGGTGAAAAGTGGGGATGTATTCCCACTAAAAACTACCATTGGAGGTGCTCTAAGTCGAACATCTAATTCATATTTTTATTAAGTCTCAAAATCAGCTAAAAGTCGTAAAGATAAAGATGGTGGGACGGAGTTATTTATCAACTTTAATACTTTACTTTATCGTCGAAGAGCCACCATTCATGCTAGTAGCCCTTTCTAATTTAACGTTGCACTATTATTCCTATTAGGGTAATTCTAAACACAGCCCCCAAATTACTCTTCATAGCCCCTCTATTATTATATTAATTAAATGTTCTTAAATGGACTCTTATGCCCTCATAGCCCCGAATCGTCACTCTTCTCCAACTGAAATTTCTCGGTACAGCCCCAACCATTCATCCACAAATTGCTGCTCTGGCGACCCGAGAATCAAATCCAAAACTCATTATTTTTTCGACCACCATAAATTCTTCCAAATTAATCAAATTATTTTGACAATTAATTCTCCTATGGTCAAAGCTTTAATTCAAAGAATTTAACCGACCAACGCCACCGTCGGTGGATTATGAGAGCTCATGTAGTACTGACCCGTAGGAGAAAGCAAACTAAAAAAAGCTGCCCAATAATATACGAATTCAATTTTACTCTTCCCAATTTAATTTAAAATTTTCTATCATATACGTATTTGTCAATTTACTTGGGCAAAATCGGTGAGATATGACCATCAAGTTTTTCCCCAATTTTCTACCAAACTTGACAATTTTTTGGATTTATTTTATGCCTAGACATCGAAAGATGTCTCTTTCGAGAGGGTTCCTGAAGTAATGGAGATTGAGGGACTTGGAACCTCTCGCATGGGTCGAAGAAAGCGCTGGAAAAGAAAAATTGCAAAAGATGGCTGTGACTTGTGAGGGAAGGATGAATTTGGGGGCTACAAGGGCATAAGAGTATTTTTTAGTATATTTTTTTATAATTAAGGGGCTATGAAGAGTAATTTGTTGGCTATGTTTAGAATTACCCTTCCTATTAAGCAACGACAATATGCTAGAGAATGCTATGAATAAAGACTGGACTTCATCATCTCCTACTTTACAAATCTCTCCTACTTTACAAATTGCGCAATCACCATTAACATTATTCTTCCAAATTCCTGCGTTTGATGGATGCACAGAATCAATCACACTACAGGAAAGCCGGCCGATCCAGCGGCTTCAATCACCAGCGTCAGTTCTCCGGTGGCGTTCCTTCTAAGGGCGGCGGCGGCGCCTCCTACGCACCCGCCAATCCTGCCAACCGCAGGTGTGTGCCTTCTGTCGTGAATAAGCTCTAGAACTTTTAAAATTACCTGTGGTATACTCAAATTCACCTTCGCTCGTGCTTATGTATGAATGTGAAATTTATCGCATGCTAGTATGTATTTAGTGAATATGTGAGTTGACTGCTGGATGTTAATGGAGTTAGGAGTAGTTCGTCGTTCATCTAAAACCTAGGGTTTCAGTCCCTGTGCATGATATGTTGAGTTGATGAATGGAACTCATTTTCTCTTTCCAGTTTTAAGTGCAACAACTATGCACCTGTACCGCAGCCCGGTGGAGGTACCGGGAATTTTGATTCTGGCAATTCATCTGCTGTACAAAATGTAGCTCATCAGCAGCTGCCAACTCAAAGTAAGCTGAATATATTTTCCCCTTGTTGTGGTCAATGCAAATTTTTTACCTCGGAACCACCACAAGCACAAGGTGGTGAAAATGCTCGTAAATTTTGTGAGAGTTCTCTCTCTCTCTCTCTCTCTCTCTTGTTAAATGAAAGATAATGCACGGCCACTTTTACAAACCTTCTCTAGTGTTCGTCGTGTTATGGTTGAGCTTCCTGATAATTACAGAAAACCTGGACATGTTTTAAATCATTTATGGCCGTTGTGGTATTGTTCTCTCAAGGAGTACCTGAAGCAGCAGCTGTTAGCAAAACCTCTTACAATCTCAAGCCTACCGATGCCTCAACTCTGATGACCACAAGACCTGTTCCTAAATCTCCATCATCTAATGTGACTAATGCTGGCTCTGAGGCTAAGGCCGAGGCGTCGCATGGAAAAGGTACAGCATGTTGGTCTTGTATTCCTTAAGTTGTTTTATTTTTTGCAGTTCATCATCTCTGAAAGCCTTCTGCCCATACTCGTGATTGATGATTTCTATAGCTTCAGGAGATGCTTCTGAGTCATGTCCCTTGCAGTTTGGGTCCATAAGTCCTGTCTCTATGAATGGATTGCAGGTACTATACTATTAATAAAGTCAAAAGTATTTTTGTATTTTCCGTTCCACTGAGCGCTGCAGCTGCTATCAGCAACTCTAGTTCTTATGAACAAAAATTGCAATTCTTTTATCTACTGATAGATGCCTCCTCAGACAAGCTCTGCACCACCAAATTTAGATGAGCAGAAAAAAGATCAGGTTGGAGATTCTCTTCTGTCATACTTATTATTTATGTAGTAGAGAGGAAAGTAACTTTGGTCTTCTGTCAAGTGTGACATGAATAATAACAAAATTGAAGTACTAGAAAGCATAGGGTTATGTAGGTCCTGTGTCATGTAACTAATCTGTATCTTTCGGTAGATGTGCAGTGAAGCATGCTGGTGATGAAAATGAGATTTTGTGTTATGAGGGGAGTCATGTGATTTTTGACCTTTTCTAATTAAAAAAGGTTCCCAAAGTGATATAGTTTTGTTTTCTTGGCTGTTTTCCGATTTTCATTAACACGAGAATGGAAAAAGAGACTAATCAGACCCTTACTTAGTTTCCCCTGGTTTCTCCAAGACAAAAACTAAAAACTTCATCTTTCATTCCTGATCGTATCTTTGCCACTTGATTTATTTATTGAACGTTTCCATATTTCTAGTACTTAGAATTTTGGACTCAAGGACTGCTTAAATAGTAGATTTTGGATTTGACAATAATCTGCCATTAATTATCATACTTGTATTAACGACGAAAATTGATGGATTATTATGATCCTTACCCACAGGCACGAATTGAATCTTCAAGGGCAGCTCCTACTTTGCCGATTCAATATGTTCCCAAGCAGCAGTTTCTCGAAAATGATGCAGGAATCCTTGACCAACCTAATTCTTGTGAAGACAAGTGGAATAAATTTCCTGGGTCTCTTATGGGAGGGAGAGGAGATATGTGGACAGATGCTGGTTGTATGAATAATGTTGTTGGCCGTCAACCTGGCCAAGTAGGTAAGTCTGGTGAACTAACGAATCCTAGGGCACAGTCACCTCAATATGCTGGGGGGATCCTCTCTGGACGGATGCAGTCTGTTTGTCCCCAGGGCGGGATGCATCAAAGAAATGATGTTGATTCTGATAGGTGGCGGCAGGGAACTGCGTTTCAGAAAGGTCTGGCGCCTTATCCTCAGACACCAATGCCTATGATGCATAAAGCTGAGAAGAAGTATGAAGTGGGTAAGGTTTCTAACGAGGAAGAAGCAAAACAGAGGCAGCTGAAGGCAATCTTGAACAAGCTTACCCCTCAAAATTTTGGAAAGTTGGGTAAACAAGTTAAGCAAATGAATATTGATAATGTTATCACGCTGTCTGGACTGATCTCACAGATTTTTGATAAGGCTTTGATGGAGCCCACCTTTTGTGAGACGTATGCCAATTTCTGCTATCAACTTGCTGCAGTTTTACCCGAGCTAAGTGTGGACAATGAAAAAATTACCTTTAAGAGATTGCTCCTGAATAAATGCCAGGAGGAATTTGAGAGGGAGGAAAGAGAGGAAGAAGAGGCAAATAAAGCTGAGGTAGAAGGTGAAGTTAAACAGTCAGCAGAGGAGAGAGAGGAGAAAAGACTTTGTGCTCGGAGATGTTTGCTAGGCAGCATTAGACTCATCGGAGAACTGTACAAGAAGAACATGTTGCCTGAGAGGATAATGCACCACTGCATAAATAAGATGTTGGTTCAATATCAGAATCCAGATGAAGAGAAAATTGAGGCTCTGTGCAAATTGATGAGTACAATAGGGGAGATGATAGATAACCCAAATGCGAAAGAACATATGGATGCCTATTTTGATGTGATGGCCCAGTTATCCAATAATATGAAACTCTCATCCAGGCTCAGGTTCATGCTCAAAGATGCTATTGATTTAAGGAAGAATAAGTGGCAGCAGAGAAGAAAAGTTGGTCTAATAACGATTGAGGTACCTATTAAGATTTATCATGAGGAAGTAGCGAAGCAGAGACAGTTGAAGGCAATCTTGAACAAGCTTACCCCTCATAATTTTGTAAAGATGTTTCTACAAGTTAAGCAATTGAACATCAACAACATTATCACAATGTCTGGAGCGGTCTCACAGATTTTTAATAAGGCTTTGATGAAGCCCACCTTATGTGATATGTATGCCAATTTCTGCTATCAGCTTGCTGCAGTTTTACCCGAGCTAAGTGTGGACAATGAAAAAATTACCTTTAAGAGATTGCTCCTGAATAAATGCCAGGAGGAATTTGAGAGGAAAGAAAGAGAGGAAGAAGAGGCAAATAAAGCGGAGGAAGAAGGTGAATTTAAACAGTCAGCAGAGGAGAGAGAGGAGAAAAGACTTCGTGCTCGAAGACGTATGCTAGGCAACATTAGACTCATCGGAGAACTGTACAAGAAGAACATGTTGGCTGAGTGGCCAATGCACCACTGCATACAAGAGTTGTTGGGTCAACATCAGAATCCAGATGAGGGGAACATTGAGGCTCTGTGCGAATTGATGAGTACAATCGGGGAGATGATAGATCACCCGAGATCAAAACGCTGTATTGATGTCTATTTTGATGTGATGGCCCAGTTATCCAATAATATGCAACTCTCATCCAGGGTCAGATTCATGCTTAAAGATGCTATTGATTTGAGGAAGAATAAGTGGCAGCAGAGAAGAAAAGTTGAAGGTCCAAAAAAGATTGAGGAAGTACATAGAGATGCTGCTCAGGAGAGGCAGGCGCAATCTAGGAGGTTGGGTCGAGCTCCAAGCATGGGTAACTCTTCTAGAAGGGGTCCTCCTATGGATTTTGGTGCTAGGTCTCCTAGTATGCTGCCTTCACCAAATTCCCAAATGGGTAATTTTCGTGGTGGGCCCCCACAGCAACGTGGTTATGGTTCCCAAGATGCAAGGACAGAGGAGAGACGTTCATCTGTTCCTCTGCCTCAAAGAGCGCTCGGTGATGATTCCATTACTCTTGGGCCCCAAGGTGGTCTTGCAAGAGGAATGGCTTTCAGAGGGCAGCCCTTAGCAGCCAATGTTCCTTTGGCTGAGATGCAAATTCCTGGAGATGGACGGAGGACAGGACCCGGTCAGAATGGCTTTAGTTCGGTCTCTGAAAGAACAGGTTATGGCCAAAGAGAGGATCTTATGCCAAGGTATATGCAAGACAGGTCTCTTCCAACCCCAACTCATGATCAATCTCATCCTCAGGAGCGGAATATTACCCAAGGAAATAGAGATGCTAGAAGTGATCGTGCTTCTGATGGAGCTTTGCCTACTTCTCTTTCTCCCAGAGGTGGGCCACCTAGTGTTACACACGATGCGTCTTCAGATAAGGTGTGGCCGGAAGAGCAATTGCGTGACAAGTCATTGGCTGCAATAAAAGAATTCTACAGGTATTTTGTGAATCCTTTGAATTTTATAATATGAATGCTGCCCCAACAAATTTGCAAAATCAATTGGCAAGAGAGAAACTGTTGATAGTACCACAGCCAAATTGCACAGCTAAGTAATGTTTCTAGGCGTAGTGTTATTGTCGAGTACTTACCTCTATGCTGACATTTCGCAAGTGAACCAATTGTTTTCAACGTATATTATCTTTTACCTGTGATTTTCGAATCTGGTGTATATCACTTATCACTTTATTTTGTTATCTTTGATTATGTTATAGTGTGGAATGTGAACACTCACGATTATGTATTGATGTATTGTCTTTGCAGCGCGAGAGACGAGAAGGAAGTTGCTTTGTGCATCAAGGATTTGAATGCTCCCAGTTTCTATCCATCTATGATCTCCCTATGGGTTACCGATTCCTTCGAGAGGAAAGACATGGAGAGGGATGTATTGACAAAGCTTCTCATTAACCTTTCTAAACCTCAAGATAGGACGATAAGTGAAGATCAACTCGTAAAAGGGTATGCTGGCTCGTGCTTTATAGTTACCAGAAATCTCTCAACTACATATGCATTCAATATATGTGTAAACATTCAAATTTCCACTTGGACAGGTTTGAATCTGTCCTTGAAGTCCTGGAAGATGCAGTGAACGACGCCCCTAGAGCCGCAGAATTCCTGGGTCGAATGTTTGCCAAAATCATTCTGGAGAATGTGGTTTCACTTTCTAATATCGGTAAACTGGTACATGAAGGGGGAGAAGAGAAGGGGCGGCTTGTAGAAGTAGGGATCGCGGCTGAAGTCCTGGGGAGCATATTTGACATAATCGAATCGGAAAAAGGTGAGTCTGTATTAAACGAGATTCGTTCGAGCTCTAATCTACGGGTAGAGGACTTCAGACCAGTTGGCTCCAGCAAGAAATCTAGAATAGACAAGTACATTACTACATAGAGGAGAGGATAGTTTGTATCTGATAGAGAAAACTCCTATCTTTGTTTTGTTAGGTCACCTTTGCAAATTTTTATATAATTTTAATATTAACTATTGTTTTGCCTACATACTCTTACATTTCATCAAAGATTCAATTGTGCATCCAGTTTTTGTGAATCCTCTCTCTCTCTCTCTCTGAAACATGTGACTTCCATGAATGCAGTTACTAATAAGACAATTATAGAACACTAGCACACAACAAATACTAGTCTCCATAGCCGAATGGTGATTACACAGTGCAATCTTATCTTAAGCTGAACATCTAATTCATATCAATATATATATAATAGCAATATGTATCTTCGTCTTACGTGGTGTCACGTATGATTATTTTGAATATTTTCGAATATTCTCATTGATTTGACTTATTTTATATATTTAATCCAATTAGTATATCACATTAAGGAATTCTGTCCCACGTCGATTTTTTACAAGAACTTAACAATGTATTACCTATATAGATATTTATATAGATCTATATATATTTCCAACAAAATTCATCTTTAATTTGATTAACTACATAATTAATGTCTATATCTTTTTCTACTCCGTCCGTCCTTTTCAAGTTGTGTCATTTCTTTTTAGGATTTTATGATTTTAAATAATTACAAGGGAATTTATTTCATCCCGTTTTAAATTAATTTTACAAAATAAATTTAAATAAATTATATTTTAATTTTTATTAGAACTTTTATTTATAATTATAAATTAAATTGAATCCCGTTTGTTCACAAATAACATTTTAAAGCGAGGCAAGTAGGAAAATACCCACTTTGATTTAGTGAAATAAAAATCTAGCCACTTGGATAAAAAAGATAAAAACTACCCACTTTTTAAGTAAAAATACATTAATACCCTTAATGAATTGTAAGACAAAACAAATACTCTCTTTCAACACACATAACACACACACAAACACACACAAACACACACACGCACACAATACACACACAAACACACTAACGCACACAATACACACACAAACACAAATAATTAAGAAATATTTTAATTTAAAAATTAATTTTTTAAATAATTATACCTAATTTTATATTTATCGACTCCAAAGTAATTAATAAAATCAAAATTAAATATTAAAAATAATCATAAACTCTAAACATAATTTGTAACTCTATAAATAATTATAAAAATAAATTAAATCATTATGATTAAAATCGATGAAAATATAATTAAAATGTAATTTGCTTTTTTTCGTTAAATTTGTGAATTCACGAATTGAATTTGAGAATTCGTGATTTTAGGCATTTTTTTGAGTGAATTCACGAATTGAATTTGATAATTCGTGAATTCAGGCATTTTTTTTAGTGAATTCACGACCTCAAATTCCTGAATTCGTGAATTCAGGCATTTTTTTGAGTGAATTCACGAACAGATTTTATGTGAGTGAATTCACGACCTCAATATGAATTCGTGAATTCAAACATTTATGTGAGTGAATTCACGACCTCAAATTCGTGAATTGGGAAAGGGCGGGGGTATTATGGTAAAAGTGGGTATTTTTTATCTTTTTTATCTAAGTGGCTATTATTTATCTTTACTATCCTCAAGTGGGTATTTTTACCTATTTCCCCTTTTAAAGCGGTCCATGTTAAATATTGACGAAATAAAATATAAAATATATCTATCGTAAAAATATTAATTTCTTAATTCATTTTCATATTTAATACAAGTAACGGGCTACTTGAAATAATTAATATACAAAATTATGTAATTTTTATTAAAACTTTTATCGAGCTAACAAAAAAATTTAACGGGCAGATTTGCACTATATATTCATACTGACGTTATATCGAACAACGGTCTAACAAAAAAATTAACGGGCAAATTTGCACTATTCATGTTAACGTTATATCGAACAACAGGCTAAAAGAAAAACTGACGGGAAAATTTGCACTATTCATGCTAACGTTATATCAACGGGCTAACAGAAAAATTAATGAGCAAATTTACACTATTCATGCTAACATTTTATCGAGTAACTAGCTAATTGAAAAATTATAATATTACTTCTTAACATATATATATTTTTTTTTATCTTCACACGTAACGGGCAGAATAAAATGATTTATATAGATAACTATGTATTTTATATTAAAATTTTATGTAAAATCACAAAATAAATTGAATCCCATCAAATTTCGACGGGTACTGCACTAGTTTTTATAAAGCCTCAAAATTAGCTAAAATTCTGTGTGTAAAGATAAAGATGGTGGGACGGAATTATTTACCAACTTTAATACTTTATCGTCGAAGACTAGACTTCATCGTCTCCCACTTTACAAATAGAAACAGAAGTCTTTGCATTAATTGCGCAATCACCATTAAGATTATTCTTCCAAATTCCTGCGTTTCATGGATGCACAGAATCAATCACACTACAAGAAAGCCGGCCGATCCGGTGGCGTTCCTACTAAGGGCGGCGGCGGCGGCGGCGGCGCTTCCTCCTACGCACCCACCAATCCTGCCAACCGCAGGTGTGTGCCTTCTGTCGTGAATAAGCTCTAGAACTTGTAAAATGACTTGTAGTATACTCAAATTCACCTTCGCTCGTGCTTATGTATGAATGTAAAATTTATCGCATGCTAGTATGTATGTTAGTGAATACGTGGGTTGACTGCTGGATGTTAATGGAGTTAGGAGTAAATCGTCGTTCATCTAAAACCTAGGGTTTCAGTCCCTGCGCATGATATGTTGAGTTGATGAATGGAACTCATTTTCTCTTTCCAGTTTTAAGTGCAACAACTATGCACCTGTACCGCAGCCCGGTGGAGGTACCGGGAATGTTGATTCTGGCAATTCATCTGCTGTACAAAATGTAGCTCATCAGCAGCTTACTGAATATATTTTCCCTTTGTTGTGGTCAATACAATTTTTTTACAAACCCTCTCTAGTGTTTTGAAATCATTTATGGCCTCTCAAGGAGTACCTGAAGCAGCAGCTGTTAGCAAAACCTCTTACAATCTCAAGCCTACCGATGCCTCAACTCTGATGACCACAAGACCTGTTCCTAAATCTCCATCATCTAATGTGACTAATGCTGGCTCTGAGGCTAAGGCCGAGGCGTCGCATGGAAAAGGTACAGCATGTTGGTCTTGTATTCCTTAAGTTGTTTTATTTTTTGCAGTTCATCATCTGTGAAAGCCTTCTGCCCATTCTCGTGATTGATGATTTCTATAGCTTCAGGAGATGCTTCTGAGTCATGTCCCTTGCAGTCTGTTGGTCCCCAGGGCGGGATGCATCAAAGAAATGATGTTGATTCTGATAGGTGGCGGCAGGGAACTGCGTTTCAGAAAGGTCTGGCGCCTTATCCTCAGACACCAATGCCTATGATGCATAAAGCTGAGAAGAAGTATGAAGTGGGTAAGGTTTCTAACGAGAAAGAAGCAAAACAGAGGCAGCTGAAGGCAATCTTGAACCAGCTTACCCCTCAAAATTTTGGAAAGTTGGGTAAACAAGTTAAGCAAATGAATATTGATAATGTTACCACGCTGTCTGGACTGATCTCACAGATTTTTGATAGGGCTTTGATGGAGCCCACTTTTTGTGAGATGTATGCCAATTTCTGCTATCAACTTTCTATAGATTTACCCGATCTTAGTGTGGACAATGAAAAAATTACCTTCAAGAGATTGCTCCTGAATAAATGCCAGGAGGAATTTGAGAGGGGGGAAAGAGAGGAAGAAGAGGCAAACAAAGCGGAGGAAGAAGGTGAAGTTAAACAGTCAGCAGAGGAGAGAGAGGAGAAAAGACTTCGTGCTCGGAGATGTATGCTAGGCAGCATTAGACTCATCGGAGAACTGTACAAGAAGAGAATGTTGACTGAGAGGATAATGCACGAGTGCATAAATAAGTTGTTGGGTCAATATCAGAATCCAGATGAGGAAAACATTGAGGCTCTGTGCACATTGATGAGTACAATCGGGGAGATGATAGATCACCCGAAAGCAAAAGACCATATTGATGCCTATTATGATATGATTGGACAGTTATCCAATAATATGCAACTCTCATCCAGGGTCAGATTCATGCTTAAAGATGCTATTGATTTGAGGAAGAATAAGTGG
Source organism: Thymus mandschuricus (assembly GCA_029379335.1). Classification (NCBI taxonomy): domain Eukaryota; kingdom Viridiplantae; phylum Streptophyta; class Magnoliopsida; order Lamiales; family Lamiaceae; genus Thymus; species Thymus mandschuricus. Next base: position 2,486,831 of record CM057072.1, read on the forward strand.
CAGCAGAGAAGAAGAGTTGAAGGTCCAAAAAAGATTGAGGAAGTACATAGAGATGCTTCTGATGGAGCTTTGCCTACTTCTCCTTCTCCTAGAGGTGGGCCACCTAGTGTTACGCATAATGTGTCTTCAGATAAGGTCTGGCCCGAAGAGCAGTTGCGCGACAAGTCATTGGCTGCAATAAAAGAATTTTACAGGTATTTTGTGAATCCTTTGAATTTTATAATATTTGCTGCCCCAACAAATTTGCAAAATCCATTGGCAAGAGAGCAACTGTTGATAGTACCACAACCAAATTGCACAACTAAGTAATGTTTCTAGGCGTAGTGAACTAACTGTCGAGTACTTACCTCTATGCTGACATATGCAAGTGAACCAATTGTTTTCAATGTATATTCTCTTTTACCTGTGATTTTCGAATCTGGTGTATATCACTTATCACTTTATTTTGTTATAGTGTGGAATGTGAACACTCACGATTATGTATTGATGTATTGTCTTTGCAGCGCGAGAGACGAGAAGGAAGTTGCTTTGTGCATCAAGGATTTGAATGCTCCCAGTTTCTATCCATCTATGATCTCCATATGGGTTACCGATTCCTTCGAGAGGAAAGATATGGAGAGGGATGTATTGACAAAGCTTCTCATTAACCTTTCTAAACCTCAAGATAGGACGATAAGTGAAGATCAACTCGTAAAAGGGTATGCTGGCTCGTGCTTTTTAGTTACCAGAAATCTCTCAACTACATATGCATTCATATATGTGTAAGTAAACATTCAAATTTCCACTTGGGCAGGTTTGAATCTGTCCTTGAAGTCTTGGAAGATGCAGTGAACGATGCCCCTAGAGCTGCAGAATTCCTCGGTCGAATGTTTGCCAAAATCATTCTGGAGAATGTGGTTTCACTTTCTAATATCGGTAAACTGGTACATGAAGGGGGAGAAGAGAAGGGGCGGCTTGTAGAAGTAGGGATCGCAGCTGAAGTCCTGGGAAGCATATTTGACATAATCGAATCGGAAAAAGGTGAGTCTGGATTAAACGAGATTCGTTCGAGCTCTAATCTACGGGTAGAGGACTTCAGACCAGTTGGCTCCAGCAAGAAATCTAGAATAGACAAGTACATTACTACATAGAGGAGAGGATAGTTTGTATCTGATAGAGAAAATTCCTATCTTTGTTTTTGTTAGTTCACCTTTGCAAATTTTTATATAATTTTAATTTTAACTATTGTTTTGCCTAGATACTCTTACATTTCATCAAAGATTCAATTGGGCATCCAGTTTTTGTATAACCTCTCTCTCTCTCTCTCTCTCTCTCCCTCTCTGAAACTTGTGACTTCCATGAATGCAGTTACATACAGAGTGAGTTCTTTCTGTGGAGGGTCTTATTCGAAATCGAAAAGATTAGGGAAGAACCTCTGCTGTAAGCAGAACAAGAAGACAATCATAGAACACAAACACGCAACAAATACTAATCTCTCCCAGGAGTGATTACAGAATGCAAGTTCAAGAGTCGATTACTCGAAAACTAAGTCGGGATCTAATTCAGATCAGAGACTACTACCCTGCTATCATCCTCCTAGCTAATCCTGTCAAATGTCAGCAGTCATCATCCAAAAAGAGAGAGGCGCATCACCTATGCCGCCTCTAAGTTAGTCGTCATACCTAAAACTATGAAAATGCAAGTGTGTGTCTGAGGTTCAGTAACAAAAGCCTTGAAAACAGTGAGGATTCTGCTTGCAAGGAGGATACATTCAGCTACTCCAGAATCCTCTTCTGCATTTCAGTTAGAAGAGAGCATTAGCTACGTAGTTGAAACAGCGAGGTGTCGAAACAGAAACTAGACGAGGAGGTTACCTTGAAGCAGAAGACTAAGAAGTTAGACCGAAAGTTTGAATGAGGTCAGTCCCCTTAGGCTGGTTGATGATCTTTTCAAACATCCCTTTCAAGCTCTCATTAGCAACCATCACCTCAAGGATCCTGTCCTCGATTCCCGAAGAAAGCTCCTTCCTCTGGTTGCTCTCGTTCGCAGAAGAGAAGACCAGCTCCGACAAACGCTCCTTCTCAGCTTGCCTACAGTACTTATCAGCCTCGGTAGTTCCAGAAGTCATCAAATGGTAAGTATGGACAAACTTCTTCTGTCCGATTCTGTAAGCACGGCAAATAGCTTGCCTTTCGACAGAAGGATTCCACACAACGTCGAGCAGAACCACCCTTGAAGCACCAACCAAGCTTATCCCCTCGGCACAACATTTTGTGGATGCAAGCATGATTTTGGATTCACTTTGAGGATCATTGAAGAGATTTATCAGAACTTGGCGTTGTTTCTGATACTGCCTTCCTTGCAAGTGAAGAATCTGCTTGCCTTCGACCCAGTTGAAGACTTCCTTCAGCTGATCCTTGATGAGCTCGAGAGGGTCGATGTACTGGCTGAATACCAGTATCTTTTCCTTCACTGCCATGCTGAGGCGAACGAGCTCCAGAAGGAACCTCGTCTTCACGCCTTCTTGAGAGTTGAGCTTAGAAGCTTCGATTGCATCCATGTCAACTCCACTCCTCCGATCTTCAGATGCATCACATCTTAGGAATAGATAAGGGTGCACTGATATCATAGCAATTTCGTGCTCGTGCTTGAAGTTGTTCGACCCTTCTATTCTCTCGATCAAGCTCTTCTGCAGTGTCGGAGGATTTAGGAGGACGACACAGTCTCTCAATCCAGGAAGATTCTGCTGAAGGATGGTGCCTTTGTGCAGATGAACAAATGGTGAGATGCAGAGCTTTAGCTTCTCCACAGCACGATCAACCACGTCTGAGATCAGAGAAGCTTCGCCTTTGTATCTTCTGCTCGTAGACGGCCTTCTTGGGGCAACCATTTCAGCAAATGTCTTCTCCTGTGCAAGCATGTCAGCCTTTGCTGGCCGGACTATACGCAAGGTGTTGAAGAGCTCGGCGAAGTTGTTCTGGAAAGGCGTTCCGGAAAGGATCACTCGTTTCTGTGTCTGAAGCTTGAGGAGTACATTCCAAATGCTGCTCCTCTGGTTTCTTGGAGTATGGCCTTCATCAAGAACAACGAGCCCCGGCATCTCTAGAAGGATTTTTCTGATCTTCTGATGAGTCTTGGCATTCCCTTTCCTGTTCTTCTCCCCTGTCAACTTCTCAAACAAGTTGTAGCTGATTCCGAGAATGCTTCCTCCCATGCTCCATGAACATATCTTGATCATTCGAATGGCTTCGCTGTCTCGGCACTTGTTCCATGGAAGAAGCCTGAGAGCAGTCTTGTTCTCCTTCCCGGAAAGCTCAGTGTTGCTCAGGTTATGAAAAGGGAAGTGCACACTCCATTTCTTGAACTCTTCTTCCCAGGTGAGGAGAGTGCTAGCTGGGCTTATGATCACCGGCATGCATTTTGGGAACATCTTTAGGTACGTCTCGACAAATACTATTGTCAAACGCGTCTTGCCAGTTCCCGGGGCGTGAGAGATGATGCATCCACCAACTTCAACTGGCTCGTTGCTCCTCAGTTCTTCAAGATCTATGCTCCCAGCCAAGTTTTTCCAGAGGAATTCGAAGCCTTCTCGTTGGTGTTCGTACATACTCTCTCTCACACCTGGTTTGAGGCTCCAAACTGTACCGGTACCATAAGCCCTGATGCCATCACCAGCATCATCACTGGTTGAAGAGTGCAAGTGAAGTTCGTCGAAATCTAGAGGCTGCTCCCTTTCGGTGCATCTTTTCCTTCCCGACTCCCTGTAAGTTATCTCCGCCTGCATAAGGAGAATAGCAAGAAATGATAAGAGTTCATCATCTTTGAGTTATGGAGTGAAAGTAAGTAGAGGTTTATTACAGCATACTAACCCATTCTGGCATTACATCCTTCGGCCCGATTGCCACATGGCGGCAGAAGATGCATATTAATCCTTCCTCATCTTCTAAAACCAACTCATGCCTCCCTCTGCAGCATCTTGCATATTGAGTTTCATCGGGAGGCGAAGTTACGTTTTCCACATCATCCTGCACCACATGGTAAGAATCAATCATACACTATTTTCTCAATCATTTCATGGTAAAGTTAAGACAAACACATAACTAGTCTTATGCTCATTGACTAATTATTCTGCTAGTAATGCTTAAGATGGTCTAACCTCAGCGTAGTCGAAGGATTGCAGTTCATCCAGCTCCCACTCACGTTCTAGCTCGCAAAACAAGTCGTCTATCTCCTTCTCATGTTCTGTTTTTTCAACCACTTCTGGTACCTCGTCTTCGAACCTGAACTTCAGTGGAAGAGTATCTTGAGTTGGAGATCCCGGTGCTTGCTCGACTTCTTCGTTGATTTCCTTGTTTTCAAGACCTAGTCCCCTTCCCAGTACAGCATCTGCAAGCACGCTGAATATATCTGAAAGCAAAAGAATACTTTAGTAGCAGCAATAAAACCTTTTGACTTCAGAAATATCAAGATTTTCCGTTCGTTACCCTTGATTTTTCTTGAAGATGCTTGCTCTATTCCTGTTGGAGTCTCTGCATCATCCGACATTTCAGCCGTCTCACTCTTATTCTGCACATCCTCAGTACTATCACCAATACGATTATAGGGATCTTTCGAGTGGAACGGAGAAACTGCCTCCTTTTTTCCAGTTGGCACCTCTTCTGTTTCAGTAGGCTTATCTGAAGTCTCATTCTGTGCAGGCTCATGCAAACAAGAGCTGGCTGCTCCATTTCTCTCCTCAGTACGACGGTGCACAACTTTTGAGAGGGACGAAGGAGCTGCCTCCTTTTCTTTCGGTGGCATTGTCTTTTCATTAGCCATTTCTCCAATCCTTTCCTTGGAACGAACATGTGAACGAGAGGTGGTTTCTCGAGTTCTCTCCTCAGTACCATCATTAGTATGTGCACAAAGATCTTTTAAAAGAGAGCGAGGAGCGGCCTCCTTTGCTTTCGGTGGCATTGTCTTTTCATTAGCCATTTCTCCAATCCTTTCCTTGGAACGAACATGTGAACGAGAGGTGGCTTCTCGAGTTCTCTCCTCAGTACCATCATTAGTATGAGCACAAAGATCTTTTAAAAGAGAGCGAGGAGCTGCCTCCTTTGCTTTTGGTGGCACCTTCTTTTCATGAGAGTTATCTTCAATCCTTTTCTTGGCACGAACATATAACCGAGAGCTGGTTTCTCCGATTCTCTCCACAACACCGTCATTAGTATGATCACGAACATCTTCTGTGTGAGGCTGAGGAGCTGCCTTCTTTGGTTTTGATGGCACCATCTTTTCATGTCCACTGTCTTCAATCCTTTTCTTGGCACGAACATGTGAACGAGCACTAGTTTCTCCGATTCTCTCCTCGGTGTCATCATTAGTATGACCACAAAGATCATTTGAGTGGAAATCAGGAGCTGCCTCCGTTGCTTCGGATGGCAATTTCTTCTCATCCGCCATGTCTCTAGTCTTAGTCTCTTCACAAACATGTGAAGGACAACCGGTTGCTCCAGCTTTTCCATCCTCGGTAAGATCATCCATATGATCGTTGAGGCCTTTTGAGTTCGAGGGAGGAGCTGCCTCTTTCGATTCGGATTGAACATTCTCTCTGCTTGCCATTTCTGCAGTTACATCCACAGCATAATCAACTGAACATGAACTGCCAAGATCTTTTGAGTTGGAGGGAGGAGCTGCCTCTTTCGACTCCATTTGAACGTCCTCTCGCCTTGCCATCTCTGCAGTTTTATCCACAGCACAATCAAGTGAATATGAACTGGTTGCTTCATTTTTTTCCTCAGCACCATCATCACCAGCAGCATTGACATGATCATCAAGATCTTTCGAGTTGGAGGGAGGAGCTGCCTCTTTCGATTCAGGCTCTTCGTTTTCTTCTTGCACATTAGACTCCTCTATATGTGAGCCAAGGAACTCAATGTCATCAGAACTCCCCGGTTCAAAATTTTCATCAAGAGAATCGTCTCCGCTGTCACTAGACGACGACTCAGAATCCGTTGATGAGTCCAACGAGACCTTGCCAGCAGCTTGTGCAGGCTCTTTGTTGCCCCCCACCTTTGCTCGTGTCCGATTTGCTACACCAAGGCTTTGCTCGTTCTCTGCACCGTAGCAGCTGACTTCAGGGTCTTGCAGGGATGGATTAGAACCACTGCAGCTGGACTCGGATTTTGAGAGAGAGTCACCGGAACCGTTTGAGCTAAGAGAGACACAATCAACATGTGTAGTCCTTGTTGATTCAGAAACCTTTCTCCTTTTTATGTGTCTATCAATCTCTCTAGTAGATCCCTTGCCCCCCCTCCCTCTTCTGGGATTCTTCTTAGAAATGTTAGGTGCATATTCTTCATCCGATTCTTCTCCGGTTGAGGACCCAACCTCGGCAGCAAACTGTCTCCTCCTCCTCAACTCGGCCTCAGCCTCAGCCGCATCGAGCCTCTCACATTCCTGATCTCCAGCCGTCTTACGGGTACCTCTGCCAGCATTCTTCGAAGACGGCACCCCTCTCGCTGTGTCAACGTTCTTCTTCTTCTTCTTCTTCTCCGTCTCCTTCATAGAGCTGACTGTAGAGTAGCACCCTTGCTTAGTAAAGGGCTTGCTTATTTTCAGCACACCTTTACCACTTCCTTTAGTTTTGATCTCGGCTACACATATAAACGGAACAAAATGAGAAAAATCTTCGAACGAGGCGTAGCATTTTTCAGAAACTAGCTTGTTGCTTGGCCTATATACAGATTGATGATTGAATACAAGGATAGCAACAATGGAAAGGATGGGATATTAGCACCTTTTGCTGGTAATTTGGTTGAGTCGAGTGCAAATGTGTCGAAATCAGCTCCGTAGTCTCTAGGAGGAGGGAAGGACACAGAAGCATCAGCAGGTGATATGTTTCTTCTGCCTGCAATCTCTCTCAAAGCAGCAGCAGCACATAAGGCTCGATCCGATAGTGTCTTCTCATCGTCACTGTCACTTTCTAAACACGTGAACGATAAACTTACATAAGTTGTTGCATCTGTAATCATGGACATTAACCTAAAGCAGTAGCAACAGAACCAGAACCATCAAATAAGGCCGTAAAAACTCACCTATCAGAACGAAAGAGCTCGACTGCTGTGTCCACGCACGATCAGGACCATCCTTGGGACCAAAGGTAGCAGAATAGCCAGCAGAAGTCGCTTGTTTGCTCACACTATCGGCCTTCCTTGGAGCGGTAGCTGAAGGCCTTTCGCCTGATTTTTTTCCGTTCTTGGAGGATCCTACCTTCGACATGGATAATGACACTTCACTGATGAACTCAGCTTTGTCGATTCTCTCAAACCATACCTCCTTCGAATCCGAGGGCTTCTTGACATTCCCTGCTCAAGTTCAGAACAAAATTCTAATGAATGGATGCAACAGTAAAGTAAAGATTATGCCTAAAAGTACAACACAAGCATTTCCATCTCTTGCTACAAACTCAGCATTCGTCTACGAAAGGTTAGAAACTTAGCATTCGTGCACGAAAGGTAACACATTAGCCTATGCCTAGTTACACGAACATCTCAGATTCTACGACTAGAAGCAGATAAAACACAGTTTGCCATCTTACCTCGAGGAGGAGCAAGAAGTGGGCTCACACTCTCAGGAGGTATCTCGACAGTGGCAAATGGTTTTTCGCTCGAAACCTTGACACTCCTCGAAGACTCAGCTGCATAAAAACCGTGATCAAACCTCAACCGTATGATCAAAAAGGAGTTGGCACAACATGATTCAATTCACAAACAATCAAAGTAAACAAAAAATATGCATTAGGTGAGTAATGTACTTGATCTTCCTGCTCGGCCTCCGCCACTCGGAGCTGGCACCGTCTGCCTCCTCCTCTTCCTCTCTTGGCCACATCTCCGGGAGAAGGACGGGATGTGCGTCTCTGCCGCGATCTCAAAGTAGGCGTCCCGCCTTGATCTTGTCCTCTTTGACACACTAGAGTAGAACTCCTTCGTAGCTTCCTCATAATCCTTTGACTGCACATAACTCTCAAATCATTACATAAATTCATATCCATCAATACATCAATGAAAACAAAAAATAAACTCAAATCACCAGAAAAAGTATATCTTCATTCACTTGTTCTAAAAACTCAAGAATCAGCATTCAACATTACTACTTTTAGCACAAACCAACTCAACCAAAATTAATTCTATATTTTAGGTAGAGAAAACGCTGTAATTCAAATAAAGATCACGACTTTCTATCAAACCCAGAAGCTAAATAATCAGAAAAAATAAAACAAAATAATTTTGCACTTAAAATCTTGTCCAAGATTATCCCCACAAATCATCAAATAAATATTTAATACAACAACATTATAATTAAATCTTGATTCTTGACATAACTCGTTAATGGGAATACTCGAATACATGTACCTGAATTTTGTGTGAAAATTTAGTCACCTTCACTCTAAATTGGAGTGGAACATAATAATTTAAAAAAAAAAAAGAAAAAAGAAAAAAGACCCAATTTCTATTTCAAAGAAATCATAAACTAAGATCTTACAATATTATATGCAGAATATTATATATTATTTTTATAAAGAATGTATGTAACATTTTTCAATATTTTTCAGATTTTTTTTTTTTTAATTTCTCGAATATGATTGGATAGAAGCATACCATTTTCTTGAAAAATTAACAGAGGACTCCTTTCTTTTTCTTTTCTTCGGCGCTTAATTTCTTCTTCCTTGTTGAAGAGCCAAGATCTGTAACAAAAAAGATTCATAATTTGTCAGCATCAATTATTTTGTAAATAAAATTAATTAGAAAAAATAATATATTAGTGAAAAATAATTAGTCTACAATAAATGAGTGTAATCTCCCCTGAGGTATAAATTAAATTCCTATCTCTACCTATTGCTTTTATGATTTGCAGTGGAAATAATAAAATTTCTCACACTAAATTAATTCATATATTTCTAAATTTACATGCAAGGAAATAAATAAGCAAACTGTTAAAAAAAAGGCAGAAAATTTAAATTATTTTGCCTGCATTTACTGGCATAATCTGTCCCTTTTGGTATATTATTACAAAAACTGAAAATATTTTGTAATAAAATGACTTTTTTTTATAATAAAAAAAATGAAAAGTTGATTTTTTTGTGCACAAACTTGCTATATACGTCAAAAGAAGAAGAGGGAAAAAGGGAGTTAAACAAACTTTTCCTGTGTTTAAAATGAGAAAAGAAAGAAAGAAGAATTTGGAATTTGAAAAATTCATTTTGTTATCATCACAAGAAAAACACGTACTACCAAACACATGCTCACAATATTCTTCCAAATGGAAATAAGACTCATTCAACTATGAACTGACAAAGTGTGACACATCTCTCTCTCTCTCTCTCTCTCTCTCTCTCTCTCTCTCGGAGTTGTACCATTTTCTTTGAGGTAAGCTTTGTGAACTCAGAAAGAGTGGAGAGAGAGAGAGAGAGAGAGAGAGAGAGAGGGGCATACCTTCACAACTTGCAGCTTTGCTTCCTACTACAATGGTGTTTTCAAGAATGAGAGGAAACTAGAATAGAAATTTGGTGTTTGTTTGAGTGTGAGTGATATATGCATACATACATGCAGAGAGAGAGAGAGAGAGGGAGCTCCTTTCCGCAAGCTTCTGAGAAATGAACAGTACTAATTAATATTTACTGTGTTCTTATTTACTGTGTTTTGAGGGGAGGCGAATATTACTATTTTTGGGGTAACTAAATTATTATTAATATAATATTACTGTATTATTATTATTATTATTAGAAGACAAATGAAAGGCAATAAAGAAAGCAACTTGTTACCTAACCAATAACCATGCTTGAAATAGGAAAAAATTGAACAATTTATTCCAAATTTCAATTTCACGTTAATACCTATTTTCAGTAATTTAATTTATTATTATTGGTTATGAAGTAACATAGAAACTAGGACTTTTCAACACTTACTATAATTGTGTAAACTCAACACATTTTCCCACTAATTTCATCTTTTTTTTTTTTTTTTTTTACTTTATTCCTCTGCACCATTGGAGTGCAAAATTAAATTAAAGATATGGGGAAAAAGTCCAGTTTTTTCTTCCTTGTTTTGTGAAAGGGGCAACAATTAATTTGATTTTTTGTATCCTAAAATAACTACTGCCAGCTCTGAAAATTTACAACACATGTCGAATATTGCTATTTTTAGCTACCTAATTTCGTCTCCAAACAGTAAATATGGCTCTACAATTTGGAATTTTCAGTCATTATTCTCTCTTTTGTTATATACTTATAAATAAAATAAACAGCACACACCATCCGAAGATAAAAACGATATCCCTCCGTTTGCTCCGAATTTTAACCCGTTTTGTTAAACCGAAACATTTCGAATCGGAGTAAACAGAGGGATTATGTGTTGGACTAGATTCCAAAAGTCCACATGTGAGTGCTGATGACGCTCACAATGAGTCACAAAATATCGTCATTAATTGATTAATACTAATACTGTTTTAATTAATAACTTAATTTGACTGCAAAATCATGCAATTTCAATGGCGGAAAAAGTATTCCTCCTCCAAATTTCAAAGGAGGTGGGATCCACTCCTCTTCTTCCTCCCTTCTTCTCTTCGTTAGCCATCAATCACTTCCACCCACCTAATTCCACATTTTTTCTGCATTTTCACAGTATTTGAGGAGGAAGAGAGAGAGAGAGGGAGAGGCATGCTTGAGCTGCAGCAGATTAGCAGAAGCAAAGCAGAAGAAACGAGAGAGTAATAAGAGAGAATCCGAATCCAATCTCTGCGCCTCGGACATTTTCGCAGAGATGATTGCTTATTAATTAATGTAAGCATCATCGTCTCCTTTGCTGCTGCTTTACAGTTGTGGAGCAATTACTATTACTGTTTCTGGTGTTTTCGCTGCACCTCTCCACCTTTTGCATCTCCGATTTCTATTCGCTGCTGCGATTGGTATTATCCCTTCGCATTTTCGTTTTAATTTTATGTTTCCGCTTCTTCTCCCCAGTTTCCACCGGATTCATTTACTGCCTGCGCACCTAACGAAATCAATTCGATTAATGTTTGAATTCAGTGCTAACTCTCTTCCGATTGGACAGGAAACAGAAAAGGCTGAACCAATCGCGATTTTTCCAGATTTCTCACGAGCTATGGCGGCCATGAACTTCGGAGCTGAGCGTTGAAAGCTTCGAATCGGTCGAGAAATGAAGTGTTTCAATCAATTCAAGGATAGGAGTAAAACTAGGGTTCAGAAATCGGCACCGACGTTGAAGAACCAGAGCAGATTTGAGGTATCGGAATCGGAGAGGGAGACCAAATCATCGTGTTCACCTGCACCGCGCGGAATCACAGAAATATACGAAGAAAAAGCGCAGAATCTCAGAGTATTCAAATTCGCAGAGCTGAAGGAAGCGACCAATAACTTCAACAGATTGCTGAAGATCGGTGAAGGAGGGTTTGGATGTGTGTACAAAGGAACAATCAAGCCACTCGAAGGCAATGATCCAATCATCGTTGCAATAAAAAAACTCAACAAAGATGGCTCTCAGGTATCATCAAATCTTCGTTTTTTCGATCTTTTTTTTACAGTAATAATGTGTGAAATTCTGTGCTGAATGTTAGTGATCTTAAGTTTCTGGGCAAGAATTTATGAATATGCAAGAATTGGTTTAGCAAAATGAGGATGAAAAAAATACAATGGCTATGAAATCCTTAAACTACAATAGATGTTTCTAGTATGCTGAAGTTTCCATGTCTCATGTTTGTTGTGATCTTGTTAGGGTCACAAACAATGGGTTGCAGAGGTGCAGCTTCTCGGGGTCGTGGATCATCCGAATCTCGTGAAGCTTATAGGATACTGCGCAGTTGATGGGGAACGAGGGATTCAGAGGCTGCTCGTGTACGAGTACATGCCGAACAAGAGCCTCGAAGAACATCTTTTCAGCAGGGCTCATCCATCAATACCCTGGGACAGAAGACTGCAAATAATGATTGAAGCAGCACGGGGGTTAGCTTATCTACACGAAGAATTGGAAATCCAGGTCTCGCCTTAAGATCATCGCTTTACTTTGCTACTCAGCTTTACCATATTCTTAAGGACTTCTTCTGAGCTGTAAGTTTCTTGATGCTTGCCACGCTCTTCAGGTCATATATCGAGATTTCAAGGCATCGAACATTCTGCTCGATGAGGGATTCAGTGCAAAGCTTTCGGACTTCGGGCTTGCGAGAGAAGGGCCCACTGCTGGTCACACGCATGTTTCAACTGCAGTAGGTTCATTTTTTGTATTACAGCATAAACATTTAACAGAAAACCTTAAGTTCTAGTAAGAAATGGAACAAACATTTGATAGCAAACTCTTCAACCCTGCAGGTTGTTGGAACAAACGGGTACGCGGCCCCGGATTACATAGAGACAGGACACCTCACCTCCAAGAGCGACGTGTGGAGCTTCGGTGTGGTATTGTACGAGATCTTGACAGGTAGACGATCACTAGAAAGGGAACGTCCGAAACCCGAGCAAAAGCTCTTGGAGTGGGTGAAACTGAATCCTGCCGAGAGTCGAAGATTCAGCACGATCATGGATCCGAGGCTCGAAAACAACTACTCGTTGGGCGCAGCTCGTAAAATCGGCAAACTAGCAGATAGTTGCCTAGTGAAAAGTGGGAAGGAGAGGCCGAGCATGAGTAAGGTGGTGGAGGCTCTGGAGCACATTGTCGAGGATTCTTGTGTGGAGAGCTCAGACACAGAGTTCGTCGAGGATAGTCCTGCTGCACAGGAGACTGGCCCACCGGAATCGGTGAAACGGAGATTGGGTCACCTGGCTAAGATCAGTGAGAACCTGGATGGAGTGAGTAGGGGAAGGTTTATGATGATGATGAACAGGGCTAAAGTTACATGAGTATAGATGGAAACACAACCAACTTTGTACTAATATCTTGTAGAAATAGAAATAATCGGTTCTATATTCGAGATTAATAGAAGAAAATAGAAACATTCCTATATGCATAAATAACGAGACGAATGAAGGGAGAAAAAACAACAACGATTCGAGCTGCATAAGAGTGCTGAAAGAATGGTAACAATGAGAATAGGTAATTTACTGCTTACTGAGAGCTCTGGTATTGAGTTTTGAGTCTCTTCTTCTTCGTCTTCACCCCATGCGATCTTGTGGTACGATGGAAAACAAGCCTATCTTGATAGAATAATCCAACCAAACGAGTGTGCAGCAGTCGAAACCTATTGCCTACTTCTGTAAGAGCAGAGAATATAAAAACTGTGAGGAAGCACTTCCATGGACACATTACCATCTTTTGTACAGTGGAATACCTACTGCTACAATGGATTGAATCTTTAAGTTAGAGACGATTCTCACCTTCAGTACGAAGATTCTCCATCTTCTTCAAGGCCCGTATGATTCAGACAGTAAGGATGCTGAGACGAACCACAGATGCCTTTGCAGCGAAGAACTCGCACCTAAATAGACAGTAGACACGAAGGTAATGTGAAGAGAATTCGTCAGCAGAAATCTTCTAATTGGCCAACACAAAAACTGCAAAGCTATCGTTCCCTTAACTTATCCGCGATCAGCTTCCATGTTCATGAGCGATAGATTATCAGTAAATCCAGAGGGGTTAGAACTTAGAACTCGATTTCTGATCAACCCTGTTTCTACATATGGAGTCATAAGTCATGTACATTAGAAGGTCCAGAAAGAGACTCTTCCGTGTTATCTCTTTCGTACACCCAACATTTTCTAGATCGTTATGTGCTTTATCTAATATCCTATATGTTATTTCATCAAACTCAAAAGAAATCTCACTCAACTTCTGTGCCCACATCACCGCCCTGTGTGGTAAACCATGCTTGCGCAGGCTAGAGAGCAGTAGGTTAGTCGTAACTAAATCTGGGACGAAGCCTGTTTTAAGCAATTTTCCTGTCAAAATCATTGCACGATCCAATATATCGCGGCATACACCAGTCATCAGAGTGTTGAAGGTGACTGAATCCGGAATTAATCCAGAAGAAACTAACTCGTCAAACATCATCATTGCTTTGTTCATTCTACGCCTTCTGCAATACCCCTGAATCTGTATGTTATACGTCGTAATATCTGGGCCCCAACCATTATGATGCATTACTTTTGCCACATTCTCCGCGTTTAACATGTCAAGTTTCTTGCAGTATCCACTGATCAAGGTGTTGTAAGTCACGTCGTCTGGGGTCCATCCCCGTCTAAGCATCTCCACATACGCGGCCATGGCTGATTTCATCCTTCCTTGTTTACAAAAACCATTGATAATGATATTGAAGGTGATGACATCGGGGAGCAAACCTCGATTCCTCATTTCCGATTCCAACCTTAACGCCTCGCCAACTTTGCCACAGTTGCAAAAGCCAGAAATCAAGGAATTGTAAACAAAATTGTTAGGCACAAGTCCTTTGCTCAACATTCTTAACAGCATATTGTACCCCTCTGCAATGAAACCACACCTCGAAAGTCCATCAATGAAAGCAGAAAACGCAACAGCATCAGGAGCCATCCCAAGCATCTCCATTTCTGTCCAAAGACCTCGAGCTCCCACCACGTCTCCTTTCTTACAATACCCATCCAAAACAACTGTAAAAGCCTTTTTGCTGATGGGATAACCATTTTCTATCATCTTGTATATAAGAGACTCGGCTTCTTGAAGCCTTCCAACTGTTGATAAACCTAAGAGAAGTGAAGTATATGTGGAAGCTGAGGGGGTGAAACCAACTTTCACCATCAAGTTGTAGACTTCAAAAGCCTTGCCTTCTAATCCTGCTTTGCTATAGGCAAGAATTAAAGAGTTGAATGAAATTTCACTAAGAGACATTCCTTTCTCAAGCATAAACACCAACAGCTCAAAAGCCTCACTCAATCTTCCTCCCCAACACAGCCTTCCAATATACAAATCAGGTACCGAAGAATCATGAACTGATCCCATCACTGATAAGTTCCTCAGCAACCTTTCCCCACACAGTTCATTGCCATACTTTTCATGACCAGCAGCTAAAATGTTAAAAGTCACACCATCAGGTTCGACACCATTGCTTCTCATATCTTCATAAAGCAAATTAGCCATGTCAATCTCTCTTGCCTTGACATAGCCATCCATCAAGGCATTATACAAAACAGCGTTCGGGAAGACCCCCAACTCTTGCATCCAGAGAAAGACATTTTTCGCATCAACCATATTACCCTCCTTGCAAAAAGCATTAATGATCGTACTAAACGTAGCAGAGCTCGGAGTGCAGCCATTTTCGACCATCAAATGCACCCAATAGAATGCACCCCAAGTCCACCCCCTAACACAATAAGCATTGATCAAGATATTATACGAAAACACAGTCGGCTCACACCCAAACTTCCTCATCACACACAACAAACTCTCTCCAACCCGAATGCAGCCTCTCCTACAAAAGCTAAGAATCATTATATTGTAAACATAATCCGAAGGCACCGGTCCTCTACGAAGCATATCTCTAAACAACATCCACACACTCCCATAATCACCAAACCTCATCAACAGCTTTATCAAAACACAAATAGCTGATAAACTCGGCTTACCCCCGACTTCTCTCATCCTATGCAAAACCTCCAAGGAACAAGATGCCATCTCTGCATTTGTAAAAGAGCGCATTAGTGCATCAAGAATGTAAAAATCTGTTGCATTCCTAAAATTTTCTCCCCACACAAGCACATAACTTCTCTCCTCTCCTATTTCCCCTATCATCCATGAGAGGACATGTTGAGCTAAGAGCCTAAATCCTTTAGCAACTAACAAACGCACCACAACACAGCAGCTTTGAACTACGCAATCCGAATAATCGCGAAGAACATATTTGAAAAATGCAAATGCAACCTGCCGCGCCCCGAGCGACTCCATGATTTCCACGAGGTGAATCGCACAGAATCTCCTCGAGAATTGAAGCAAAGCTCCAATCTCCTTCCGTTTAATCATCCTCGAAATTCCGACGGCGAGCATGCGCCTCTCGTATGAACTGTTCACACTCCCCGCGGAGGCGGCGCAGCAGCTGCTGAAAGGCGAAAATTGACTGAGAAAATCGAACTCCGAACCGGAATTACACGAGCTCGAGTTGCTGAATCTTCTGAAGGAAACAGAGAGAAACTCTGGACTAAGGTGGAGAGAGAGAGGGCGAAAACCGCAGACGTTGAAGCTCCTGTGCAGACAGCGCAAAGCGGCAGACATACGTACGTCGCCGGAAAATCAACCCGCCGGCGATCGGAGCAGTACGTAGATATTTTCAAGCATTTTGAGTCACCGCCGCAATTTACAAATGTTTGAAATCAAAAACGGAAAGCTCTCTTCCAATTGGGCTATGCATCACGGCCCATTAAGAGAAACCATGAATTGATGAATACGGCCCATTAATGGGAAATGGGCCCAACACACGACAACTTTGGGCCCATGAGGCCCACTTAAAACATGTTCTTGAATTAATAATTACTACTACTATTGTAAGAAAACTCTTATCAAAAATTCATTATTATCATCTTTTTTAATTTTTCTTGAATTAATAATCGCCTGAATTGAATGGCTGGCAATGGTGTGTGATTTGGGATTGATGCAAACTAGTTGTGGTGGTCCAGTGTTCCCCATGATTTTGATGTTTTTTTTTTTGCTTTTTGCTTTTTCAATTTTAGAGGAAAGGATAATACTCAATATAATTAAATTTTATTTTTTTCAATTATATGTGCCTTATTAATAGTGGTAAAATCATTAAAAAATAATGGAGAATATGAAACCCAAATATTGGATATTCAACTTGTATGTATATACATTTTGGTGATACAACTCTAGCTTCCTTCTTCATTAAGAAAAAAAGGGTTCTAATAAATATAAACTCCTTTGTCCCATTTCACTTAACTTCTTTTTTTAATTGGAACGTCTTAACTTCTTTTTTTAATTGGAACGTCTCACTTCAATTGACTTCATTTTCTAATTGCAACGTCCAATTTCAATTGACTTGTTTTCAAAGCCGGAAAGAATAACCCAAACTTTTCACTTTTAACATTGCAATTAAAATCTGGTATCGAAATGTAACAAGTGGGTTGAAATGGGACGTAGGGAGTATAAAATTAAATACATTTTAGACTTTAAATATAGATTAGAAATTTTGATGAGAGGAAATTAGGTCGGGACTTGTCCACTTCTTTACACCTAAAACTCATGTTCATTTAAAGCGTAAAAAATATTACTCCCTCCGTCCCGCCCGATTTGGCCTAGTTCTTTTCGGCACGATTTTTAAGGAGGAGTAAATTACATTAATTAATAACCTTGAATTTGTGTTCCCAATAAAGGAAAATTAAAACTAGCCAATCAAATTCATTCTTAACAATTTAAAAGTATTAAACTAAAAAAGTGAAAGTGTAATGTTGGTCCCAAAAAGGAAATAGGCCAAGTCGGCCGGGACACCCCGATTTGGAAAACGGGCCAAATCGGACGGGACGGAGGGAGTAGTAGAAAATAAAATAAAATAAAAATATAGTATTAGTGATAGGATCAATAACATAAAGTAGATGTAGATGAAAGAGACATCCCCTTGTTTGAATCGCCTAATTACTCACTCTCGTGAATAATGTTTCCAGAATTTGAATACGATGATGATGATCAGGTCATCTATAGTAATGGTGATTTTGAATTTGTAATCAATTGTTTTACAGTATGGAATCTAAGGATCAGCCATATTCTGAATTCTGCTTCTGAGAGAGAGAGAGAGAGAGAGAGTATATTTACTATGGTTTTATGCAGTAACCAGAATTAAATTCCCAGAAATTAATGGAGATTGTAGTAGTAGTTCAGAGTCCAAAATGAAGGTGATGATGAACAAAAGGTTTAGTAATTTATGTCTCATGACATCCAAATAAAAGGACTCTCGAATCCTTCCAAACCATATGAACAATCAGATGCCATTTTCCCCAGAAAAAAAGAAGAAGAAAAGGTGGAAAATATAAAACAAAATGGAAAATCAAAATTGTCGGACAGTCTTCTTCTGTGCCCATCCCTCTCTCTCTCTCTCTCTCATTCTTACAGATCGAACTCCAGTTGTTCATTGCGAAATCATCGAGGAAGCGATCGGTAGTTTCTTCATCTTCTTCACAGTTTCAATTACCAGTAGAATTATATATATACTTATTTGGCGCGATTGAACTCGATCGGAGCTAAATCAAGCCACGGCGACCGTCGTCCCGCTCCGTACGGCTTTGTTGGTGTCGGCATCCTTCGCGGAGTCGGTTGTTTGTCTCCGCTTCGACGAAGACGACGAAGAAGAAGCGGCGAGCTTCCATTTCTTCTCCATCGCCTCGTCCATCTCTATCTGCTCCTGCCTGCACTCATGGCTGCAGAACGGCGTGTTCCCTCTGCAAACTCAAAATTCACAAAAAACACAATCAACAATTGAAATTCGGAACTCGGAATCCGTCCATAGAAAGGAGAATCGTTCTTCGGAATCCGAAATCTACCTGTACATGAAGATGTCGCTGTTGTGGCTGAGTTGCCTTCCGCAGAGGGAGCAGGAGTCGAGAAAATGGGGCTGGTAGTCGTACTCGCACCCGCTGTAGTAGTACGAAGCTGAGCCCATCTCCGGCGTAATTTTGACGGCGGCGGAAGTGGTGGCTCGCGGCGGAGGGAGGAGGAGGAGGGGAGGGGTTTGATGCTAACAGAGGGAGGAGAAAGCTAGAGCGGAAGGGGGAAGCAATACGGTGTGGGCAGGTGTCGTTTTATAGGAAAAGGAAGGCCATAGACCGAGGAGGAGCCCAGCTCCCCTGCGTCGCGGACCACCCTACACCAAATTCTCCAACCATTCAAAATTCAACACGTGCTGGGATCCTCTGGCCGTGGAGCATTGCATCAGCTGGCATTTTCAAACTACAATTAAATAAAAACTGCGTGCGTGGCAGTGTGTAGTTTCTTCCTTCTCTATTGGTTTTGTTCGTCAGCACAAAATAATTTATCAAATAAAAAAGGAAAAAGAAAAAGGGCAAAAAAAAGGGGCTTTTACGTCATGAAAAAAAACCCACTAGTTAAAAAGATAATGTGATTTATTTACGTATTAAGGGAAATTTATTTTAACTCAAATGATGATGGTTTTTCCCATGCCAATACTTTTCTAGTGTTTGTGTACATTTTACAAGTACAAAAGTACATTCACCTTTTCCATATAGTAATTAAATCATCGATAGTCAATGCTCATTTCGCCTTATTAATAACGAGTCTGATTGTTTTAGAATAAGTATGATAATATTCAGTCAGTTCGTTATCAATGAGACGAAATGTACGTTAAAACAATTAAAATCCACAAGTAACCCATAGAGATTAAGAATTAAAAGGTGAGGGAATTAATGAAAAATGAAAATAGTGAGAAAAGGAGGAGCAAAGAATCACATTCTCAAAAAATAAAAATAAAAAGGAGAAAAAAAAAGGAAAGCACTCAACAAACAAACATACATCACCAAAAATTCGATAATTGCAAAAAAGACCCCACACTTTTTTTGTCCTTTCCCTATCACACCTCCTTGGAGCTGCGTCGGATTGGGCCCCACCCACATATGCTACTGGGCCCCACTCCCCTCCCCACCCCAATTTTTAAAAACAAAATAATCACCCGCGGGGCCCACATTCTGGCCCATTGGGCCAGATCGACGGCCCAGATTCCGAGCCCTCTGCCCGCGGGCAGCTAGTACCCTTTCCCCGCCGGCGAGTTACGGTGCTGCCCGTGACACGTGCGGGCGCGCGAACGCCACCAGCGTCGCACCGTACGATTTCGCTCACGGGTGACACGTGGCTGATTAGTGGCGGGTCAACGAGATGGACGGCTGAGATGGATTCTGATGCGACAACGGCGTTTACGTGATTGTGCATTATTGGTGCGGGGAATTGAAGCCTCTAACCGTTCCGTTGAAAACTTGTGCTCTTTTGGGGAATTATTTTTGAATTATTTTATTGGCAATGATGGATTCCAATTATTGGATTTATACTATCTTTAAATTCGAACAATTAACATTAAGTTTAAAGGTCTGTAAAGGAGGGATTCAAACTCGAGATTTCTGGTCTCGAAACTTGGGTCTATCTTAACGTTAATGTGTGGTTGTATATGAAGGCCTAATGTAGCACCACCAATTTCTATCTAAATGTGGGAGAAAAAACGCCACTTCACACTCCGAGTTTCAGGTGATAGGGAAATAAAGGTTACACATGGACAATAAAACATTAGTTCCTTTGTTTATTATCAATTAAAGTCTCCTTTTACAATTTACTTCTCATAATTTGTATATTGAATCGAAGAAATTTATTTAAAATATAGTAATCAATAATTTTTTATTTAAAATTTTCACTATCAAACACTCCCTAAGCAACACGTAGGATGGATTTGACATTGTCAATTAGTGAGGAAAGAAAGTATGGTCCACACCAAAAACTCAATGAATTTGGTGCATAAAATGGGAAGTGGGAACTTTTGCTAATTTTATTCCTCACCTCGTCTCACTTCACCGGTCATGTTTCTTTTCGTTACAAGATTTTATTCACAAATGTTAAAGGTGAAAAGTGAGGGTTAATCTTTTCATTTAAAAAAATAGAACTGCTAGAGTGGAACGACTCAAATAGCAAACGAGATTAATGAGGTGGGACGAAAGAAAGAAGTATTATTAAAATTGGGATTTTCTTGAAATGTTGTCATTTAATATGATTGATGTTTCTCTTTAATTGAACATGTGTTGATCAAAAGTCTTGTGCTAAATTAATTGTGAGAAGATTTTATTATGAGAAAGGAATAAATATAATAGCAATTTGATTAGGATGTTTAGTTCTAAGTAGCTGGAACTGAGTCATGATCATGTTATCATGTGCCCATTTGGTGGTTTTTTAAACTCAAATTTATGTCATTATTTAAATTTAAAAAAAAATCATTTTTATTTTTTTAATTTTTGGTGGTTGATGATTTATATTGAATAAATATATATTTATAATTGAATATTGAATAGAGATTGTAATAATTAATGGAGATGTTATAGGTTGAGTTAACCCAAAGGTCATGAACCAATACATGCTCATGGACTAGAATTTTATAATGGGAAACACAATAATACTAAATCTTGATAATAGTAGAAAATTAGATCGAGTATAGAATTTGGAGTTTTGGACTAATATAAAAAGCCTACCACACTTACTACTATTTTATAGACTCTACTACATGATAATAATTAAACGTGTCCCGAGTTCGAGTCTTATGTAAAGCAATTTTTTTAAATTTATGTCGTTAAAGTTTAAAAAAAACAGAAAATTATACCACTCATGTCACCACCACTCACCATGGCAAAGTAGATGTTGAATACTTTTACATAATTCTTCATATTTTGTAGTGATAAATGTATTTAGTTTGGCCAATTTCCCTTTAATAATTCGAGACTTTTCCAACAAACAACCAATCACAGGAAGAAGAAACTTTTAGGTAAGATGGAAAAAGAAATCCATTCAAACCAGTAAATTCCAGTTTCCTCAAATATATGAGCAGTGCCTGTCTTCTTCAATTTTACTTTCTTTCTCCTTTTTTCCCAGATTGGTTGAAAAAAAGAACTGGAGAGAGAGAGAGAGAGAGAGAGATAATCACAGATTTCATCAGTTTTTATTATCTGATTTCAAGTTCAAAATAGGCAGAATTCTTATTTCACAGACGTAGGATCTAATTTATCGAAAGACATAGAAACGGAAGCTTCGAGTAAAGTTGAAAGATTCTAAAGAGAAAAGATTCCGAATAACTTACTCGGAAAGGATGGGATTATTCAGCAAGAGAAGAATCTAGGGCAGTAAGAACGTCGAGCCCAATCTGGGCTTCGGCTTTCTCTGCGTCTGTTGAGGCTGCGGCCAGCTTCTGATTGAATTCGTCGAGACCCTTTTGAACCGAGGCAGGGTCGATATGCTCCATTTCCACAGCTTCTACAGCGATGATGTCAAGAACAGAATTCGAATGGATATAGGCAAAGCCACTGCTGATGAAGAACTTTGTCACTTGATCACCTTCGTGTATGGAGAGGAGGCCGGGTTTCAGCTCTGAAACCGATGCTACGTGTCCAGGAAGAATGCCCATCTCCCCTCCCACACCAGGTGCTATCACCATGTCAACCTGAAATAACATAGTTATCATGCCAATGCAAGTAGTGTAAAGACGCGATTATTAAGATTTTCACTAAAGAAAATTCACACCATCTAGCAAGGTTAATAACCAGCTAGTAAATCAATATTTATACTGCAATTTGAGATCATACGAATAGCAACCACCGCCCTTTTCCGCCTGGCGTCCACCTCACTGGAGTCTCAACAGCTCATTGTAGAAGCACGGTTTTACAATTGGAACGTAAATCATATGCCCCTTGGAACAAATTTCAATCACTGAAGCAGTAATTTTATCACTGTGCAAAGTAATTCACTCCTCCTAACAAAAGACTGCCATATTTTTTTCAGCAGGTAAGACTAATACATGGATGAGATCAAGTGAATACTAATCGAATATTTTTTTTTACATCCCACATGAAACCGATATTTTCACCATTTCCCGAAAAGGACTCTACACAGACATATGCTCAGTAACCCATTCCCAATAAATATGATCAGCAGTAGACTCATTTTCATACTTGGTGAAAATATTAGCCAGCAACTAATCCAAGAAAAACGAAGCTAGAACTTACATCCGCATAATACATTGAACAGGTCGTTCGGGTTACAATTTAGGTGACAGGATAAGGTGCAGAAGTTGGAAGCCAGAGTCCCTCAGCCTAAAGTTGATCAAAGTACAATGAATCTAGCATAAGAGTGAAAACAAATTTTCGAATACTTGCTATGAATTGATTCCAAGTTCCCTTGTCTTCCCTACTTTTCGAAACAACGACTTCCACAATTTACGGAGAATCGAATGGGGTACAAAGTAACTTCTGAAGGAACACAACTTGAAGTTACAATTGCAGCATTACCATATTCTGAGATTAGGGCTTCTTCAACATAGACACCTCTGTTTCTACTAATCAGATTACAGAAAGTAACATCCAAGAACGAGAAATTCACAAAATAAGAGTAGAGTTCAATCATCGTCAACCGCTGTGGTATAGAGGTAATAATATTATCAACAGCAAATAGGTGAGAAAAATCCATAAAACCTAAAGAAGAAGAAAAATCGCGAGAAATTAGAAGGTGAAAACACCGGATTAACTGTGAGAGGAGGGAGATGATACCTCTTTATTGGAGAAGTGCGAGGAGGAGAGGCGTGAAACGAAGCTGACGGTGAGCTTCGACGCGGCGGAAGTGGTGGACGGCCGCGGCTGCCTGAAGGCCAGAGGAGTCTCGGGCAAGTCGACATCAGGCGCTACCCTTCTCCAAGCCGCCGCGAATAGGTCTTCCGCCGCCGGCACCGCCGGGACCTCGGAAGTGGAAAGGAAGCGGCGGTGAGGAAGTAGGGCGGCGGCGCCACGGCGGAGCATGGCCGATTGGGCTTGGGCTTGAACTGAGTATACAACGTAAAGTCATTACGACTTTTCAAAGTTGATTTTCGTATCAAATCGAGTTTTTTTCCCCTCTTTCTTGTGAAGGTACTATATCAGATTCCCTCGTCTCGTTCGACTTGATGCGTACTTTTTTTTTAAACGGGACGAAATGAGTATGATTTTTTATAAAATACGGACTGGTCTGCCTTATTTGTGCTTGTTAATACTTTCAAACAAGAACCCAGTTTTCAACCTCAGATTCCACCGGTTATGAGAATAAAAACTGCAGAAAAGAGTTGCAGTTGTGGTTGCAATGTTATTAATTCATACACCAAATTTGAATTAGTGAAATGACGAACACCAATGCTTCATCGCCATGTTAAGAAAATTCCAGTAAAGAATCTGTAAATCCATACTAATCGTTTTTCTCCATCAGCATCAGCATGCGGTTCAACTCAATGTCGAACAACTTGAAGCTACTCCATCGTAATCACAGCCCAAACGATTAAGGTCTGTGCGATGAACTACACGTGTAAGTAAACCATAGCACATCGTGTGCATCACAGGAACATCAACATCTTCGAGACCTAAGACCATACGTTGACAAGAAGGTATAAAGCAGCAGCAAAATAAGAAACTACAGATATAGTACTGACCTGCGTTTAGAAAGCAGTCCAAAGGCTCGATACCTGCAGAGGGAAGAAGTACGCACTTCCCTTTTTTGTCATGTTCAGATTCAGAAACCTGGATTCTGTGATGGTATTCAAGCTAAGGATTATATGACATATCGCGTGGGATGTGTCAAAGGCTAAAGCAGCAGCAACAACAGTAATTCGAACGAAGATAAAGTGCAACTTTATGTGAAAAACACTAGCAAATGATATCAGCACTGAGGATATAGCTAAGCATCACCGGACAAGAAAAAAGGGAGTTAACAACATACAAACACTTTACATGAACGTAAGTGCATCGTGACGCCAATGCATCGATAACTGTGATAGTAAGATACTGTAGCTAACATCACGAGGGGTTAAAAGAGAAACGACACACATCTATTGTGACAAAAACAATGCTAGAGATAAGATCCAGTCCTAATCAAGTGAAGCATTTTGACATCCATGCAAATTTTCGTATTTCTAAATTATACAGGAACATAAATTCGTATTTGAACCTTCTTTGTCAATATAGGATTCCTAGAGTTATGCAACATGCTTCTCAAACATTCAAGACTAATCAAGCAACAAGGTCAACAAAATATAGAATATGATCAATTCCCATCATTCACCTCTCATCTAAAACAAACCCGGAAGAACAGATGTAACAATCCCTTTCACAGACATATTCGTTTGAACTATCCACACCGAGTCCGTCCAGAAACACAGAAAATTAATTGAAGCACAAGCTGCACAATGACATCATTCGTGCAAGTCCGATATAATGAAATTCCATGGAAAAACAAGTGTTGATTGCCAATTCATACAGCAAACAATAAAACACATCAACATCGTGAAGTATCACCGTATCTATAGTTGGAAGTTTGCAACAGAGAAGACCTCGTTCGACCCTTGATACAATTCGAAGAGATGATCAAAACCAACCACTGAGAACAAGATAATATACTCCCAATCCCAAGGTTGGCTAAGCTAGTTTGCATATATCTTCATACTCAACAGCCTTGAGAACCCTTCCATCATATATCCCCTTCTCAATCTGCACCTTGGCACAAAACTTATCAGTATCAATTGCCAGCAACCTCGCATTCTCACCACGATAAGCCCCGTTCACTATCTTGACAAGGCCTCCTATCTGAGGAAGAACAGTCTCCAGCTCCTCTTGATCAACTCTCAACACATGTTTATTCTCAAGCATCTCAATTTCCCCACAGTATTTATCAATCACCTTTCGCACGAATCCCTTCTGCTTATAATACCCCTTATCCGCCAAAGCTTTACTCATAACCTTCACAACGATCCCCGGGCAAAGCCAGTAGTCCTTCCTATTGATCCTCTCCTTAGCTTTCTCTTCCTCCTTCATCATCTCATCCAAAACCGATGCATTCTTACTTGTACCCTCGCCTTCCCTCCTCCGTTTCCCGTTACTACTCTCCGGCTCGACTTCATCAAACACCGTTTTAGTAACATCCCTCTGCTTCCCATTCGTCTCCGAATTCTTCTTCGACTGCCCCAAGCTCAATTTAATCTTCGCCCCACCCTCTTCATCATTCTTCTCCAACATCCTCGACTTCACAATCCCCTCCTCCTCCTCCCCACCCTTTTCGCCCCCGATCATCTGCTCGGCCCGCTCGATCTGCTTCTGGATCTCCCTCTCTATCTTCTCCTCCTCCACCATATCCGCCCTGAGCCTCTTATTCTTCATCCTCTCCTTAAACAGCGTCTCCGAATCGTTATCGATGTAGGTGATGAACCATCCCTTGGGGGTCTCCTCCACCTTGCACTTCCCCGTCTTGCCCAGGTGCTTGATGAACTCGGTGAGGGTGGCCCACTGGGTGGAGTTCATGTGGACGTGGTTGCGGTCGGCGATGTACTCGTTGTAGACGACGGTGGCGGCGATGCGGCTGAAGCGGTGGCTCCGCTTCATGTGCTCGAGGAACATGGACTCGAACTCCTCGGAGTAGCCGCTGATGATGCGGGTGGGGTTCTGGCCGAAGACCTGCATCTGGCGCTGGTGCGACTCGCTCATGCAGTGGCACTTGAATCCGTTCTCGTCGCGGCATTGCTTCTGGCACATCTGGCAGTACCATCGGAGCTTCTGCAATCCTTTCGCCTTGATCCGGTTGGCAATTGCCTTCGGGGTGAGGAATTCGTTCTTCCCCATTCAGGAAATTCGGATGAATTTGGTTGATTGAGCGGGTTAGGGTTTGAGGATTGGATTTGGGGGGAAAATTGGGGGTTTCGCGAGGGAAGCGCTGGCGTCAGTCGATATATACTTTTTATATATTTATATTATTATTATAGATTTATCTTACGTGGAAAGAAAATAATTAACTTTATTTTTTTCATCTTTTTTTTTTTTAGTTTCGATTTTTTAATTATTAATTAGTTGTAATTTAATTCAAGTATAATTAATTATATCTCACAATAAGGAATTTAGAAATAAGAAACGTCTTATTTATCGCGGACATGACTAATGTGCTTTCGAGTAATGTGATAATAATAAATTTAAGAAAAATTGTTATTAAATATATACCAAGAAAATAAGACATTGCTTGAATTATTCGAGACAAAAAGAAAAACCAATGTGAATGTGTTTGAAAAAATAACCTTGAGACAAAAAAAAGGAGAAATTACATGGTTAGTCAATAACATGAAACACAACTTGCCGAAGAGCATGAAGTATTAAACATAGATGAGTTCATATCTAAATTATTCGATTAAAGTATTACATACATGAAAAAACTTTGTCCACTTCTCAAAACTGTTTCAAGAGCAAATTCCAATCAAAGTTATCAAGTAATGCAAAGGGCCCATAATCATGCATTACTTGGATATTCTGAAATCTTGTATGGTTCGAAACTCATCTTTCTACCTTTTTATAGATGTTACGTTTTATTATTTTAAAACTTCACGTTCATTCAAGAAACATAACATCTCTACATAATAAACGGAGGGAGTACATGAGTTTGGTCTGATCATCACTCCTTCTGTGAGTAGCAGCTACCTTGAAAATTATTCAGCAAGAATTTGAGAGAGATATTTTTCATCACAGATGGCCAAAATACTCTCTCCCTCTCTCTCTCTCTAGATATCTTAGGAAACATCTATATCATTAAAAAAGTATACATGTTCATGTCTGAACATTTGAGGAGAAGATACAAATCTAGTTGAGTTCACAACATTACAACAATTTCTTCTGTTAAAACTGGTGCTCATATAATTTTGTGTGGAGTCTTGATTGACTTCACCAACTTCTACCTGCTATACCATTTAAGAAGGCATTCAATTCTCTTCAGAAAAAATGCAGGCATGGAAAGAAAAAAAACTCAAAGTATACTTAAATATTATGATAGTACTATTTGAATTGTCCACAAACAAAAAGGGTCCACAATAAATTCAAGAAAAACCATGACTTGTTTTTTACTTGTAAGATTTCATGAATCTGCAGCCACTATATTATTATCCAAGTTCAGTAAAAAACACATATGCTTCTTCTATGTTTGACTCATCAATTTCCTCAATTTGTTCAGGTACAATACAACTGCCCTTATGGTTATTTTGCTACCTAATGAGAAAATCGGACCCCGGTCCAAAAACCCGTCGAGCCTGAATGAACATGGCTTAGAATCGGGTCTTGTTTTAAGGCCAGAGATGGACGCAATGCTTAATTCTTGGGTTTTGTATTGATCGAAAGGTTTGTCGATTTTGATATGTTTCGTAGCTCAGCCTAACCCGAAATCGAACTTTTCCTGGGCCCCTCGTTAGATAGTGTAATGTTGCACCAAGAACGAACACTATATAATTAATAATTAATATACCCATTTCATCCTATTTATAATGGGCTAAGTTTCATATTGGGCCATTTCAATCGCAATGGGCTATTTTAAAAAAAATGGAAATAATTAGCCCAATTGTTTTTTTTTTTTCCTTTTTTTTTCAAAATTTTAATTCAGTTAATCTATTATTTGAAAAGAAAATAATTCTAAAAAAATGGTGGTTTAACTAAAAAGTAACTTAATACTACCTATTAAACCTTACTTAACCCATATAATAACACTATCAACAACAACTACTGATCAAGATTGTCTTAATTCTTGTACTCAGCGAAAGGTTTGAGTTTTTTATCGATGGGACGGAGGTGCGTATCAATTTTGTTGAACAAAGAGTGGTGCGATTGTGCATAGTTTCATAGCATGCTAGGCTTGTTACAGAAGCAATATCATTACATAACACAGAATGCGTGCTTGTGTTTGTGGGTTTCTGCCACAACATTTGCATATAATAGTATAACACTATTCTATGCTTGTAATTTTCCAATGTAGGAGTATTAAATTAATCAAGATTAATTCATATGCATTATTTTATTATGAGTGATTAATTATGGGAACCCCAATCAAAATAACTATCATAACCTTATTAACATGATGAACATAGTTGCTCCATATAAAATTCACTTGAGAATTCCCCTTTGTCCTTCCTCATCTTCCTCGCCTGAAATAATAAAAAGAGGTGTAAAAAAGTGAGACGAGTGATTTGTTTCGTGCTTCGTTCGATTTTTCTTGTTTCTTGTATGATTACAGTTGAAACAATTTTTTTTTAAAAAATGTATGATACATATATACGTTGTTTTAATCCCTATTAGTGTATAGTAATTTAGCATCTTCATATATTAACCTATAATTATGATTCTATATGCATAGTAATAGTACAATTATTCAAAAATAATAGTAGTAGTATATTTATTTTATTATTATTACACATGGGGTGATTAATTTATCATCCGTTGCTCCAATAATGCAATTTTTGGTACAATATTGTGCCCACAACTACATTTACACTGTCACACATATGTAAAAAATTGTGTACGTGTGTAGGCCAAACAGTAGGGGTTAAATTTCGAGACACGAGATCCCGAGATCGAGTCCTAGTGGTGCAGACTTTAAACTTTATGTTAATCGTTTCAAAAACTAATTGGACACACTTAATTTGGTTATGAGGCATATTAGCATCGTCACGTCAATAACATTTCTTCACGTGGGGTACTTAGGATATTCATGGTAGGTATGAGAACATTCCATGTAATAGTACATGGACTCGAAATTAGGAGTCCAATTTCATAATCATTTACATTTGAGTAATAGTTTGAGAGCGAAAAAATTAAGAGCCCAATTTCATAATAACATATGGCCTCAATATTGATTGAGATGGACCCGATATTACTTTGTCCCTCCTTTATTTTTAAGGCAGCGAAATTATAGGAGTAGTATTATTACAAGGTCCAACCACCTGAAATTGAATTTTGGTTAGTATTTACGGTCCAAATTTTTATTGGGATTCTCATAATGGACCCAAATATAAATGAGTTGCCTAAATTTCATTCATTATTCATACAATACAACGTTCCACTTTTACCCTGGTCCATGCAACGGTCAACCTTATTCTTACTATTCACAAACTCTTCGACCCAAAAACGAAATAAAAGTTACTTTCAACGAGACGAAGGGAGTAATATTTCCGTAACCCACACTCAAGGACATCACAATCAAAATACAATTTTCAAGAGGCCCAATAACAAAAAGTTTATAAAATCTAGTTTCTTTTCCAAATTTATAATTACCATAACTAAATATAGTAATGCAATCTTTTAAAATTGGGAAGAATCTACTCCTCAACAAAACCAAACTATCAAACCAAACCCAAGAACTTTAATTTTGAACAGAACCATTAATCATCCCCACAAAACAAGAACACTTAATTAATTAATTTATTTTAAATAAAACAATAATTCATTTATAAAATAAATTAAAAAAAATTAGAGAGAGAGAGTGCCCACTAAAAATATGCAATTGGCCCAAAATCCAAGCCCTTTTAATATCCCCACACTGCATTTTCATCTCATCCACTCCCTTATTAATTTCTCCACTTCACCCACTTAATTTTGCATTAACCTGAATTCTCTTAATAATTAAATTATTATTTATTTAGAAAAATGAAAAACAGAATTCCGTACGGGTGAAGGGGGAAGCACGCGCGAGTCACGTGCCTTCCCCAACAAAAACACCTTGCTCTTCATTTAATCTCAGTTCCCTTCATCCTTACCGGTGACACCATCCCCCCTTCTTAATCCCTGCAATAAATACCTTCTCCCTTTTCTCTCTCTACAATTCCTTCTCCTTCTTCTTCTTCCTCACGCCGAACCCTCTGTTTCTCTCTCTAGAAATCCCCCCATTCTGCTTCTCTCCCTCTCTCTTTCTCTCCGAAATGTCCTCGCAGCCGGCGCCTACGACCGTGTTTGACGGCGGTTCCGCCGTCATTACGCAAATACCACAGCTTCCGCCGCCTTATTCCGACGCTTCGACGGCGGCGTCGCCGTCCTCTGACGTCACGTCGTCTTCTATTGTTATTGTTATTATTATTATCGCATCCGCGGTCATAATCACCGCCTCGATTTATCTCCTCCTCCGCCTCCTCTCGCGGCGCATCCGCCGCACCTTCTCGGCCGCCGACGACGTCGTTCTCCGGCGGGAATCTGCTGGACAGAACGCTAGCGAGCAGCAATGGCAGGCGGCGGCGCCGGCTAGTTTGCTGGATTCGCTCCCGCTCTTTACGTTCCGCTCGGTCACCGGGAACCTCACCGGAGGCGACTGCGCTGTGTGCTTGTCGAAGTTTGAGCCGCATGATCAGCTCCGGCTGCTGCCTATCTGCTGTCACGCTTTCCACGCCGACTGCATCGACACGTGGATCGTCTCCAATCAGACGTGCCCGCTCTGCCGCTCCGCCGTAATCGCCTCCGATTCGGAGGTATTCGACAAAATCCTCCCGAATCCCAGCGGCGGTATCGGTACCGGTAGCCTCCGCGACGGAAGCGGAAACAGCGGCAGTTTCAGGATCGAGATCGGTAGCATCAGCCGCCGCGGCGGCGGAGGAGGCGCTGCGGAGGCGGCGGCGGAAGGAGAGCGGCGGTCGTATTCCATAGGCTCGTTCGAGTACATCGTAGACGACAACGGCTACGAGGTCCCGGTAGGGTCCATCGCTCACCGCAGAGGAGGTTCCGACTGCACTTCAGCGGACAAGGAATCCTCCATCGGAATTCCGATACCGGAGCCGCCGGGAGAGGCGCTCGCCGCCGACGTATCCAGCGGCAGGAACTGGCTTCGGGATTACGTCGACAGATTAGCAGCCGTTTCGCTCTCGTCCCGTGCGATGTCGTTCAGAAGCTCGGGCAGATTCTTCTCAGGCAGCAGCCGGCGAAGCGAAGCAGTCGCCGCCGCCGCAGCAGCCGACGATCTGGAGGCGAACCGCGTCGGAGAGGAGATCAGTGAGCTGTTCCGGTGGCTCTCCGGAATATGAAATGTAAATTCTTCCGAGCGGTAGGGGTAATTTCGTAATTCTTGTTACATAATTCACGTTTTCCCCGCATGAAACCTCCTTATTTTGCTATCCACGCTTTAGATCAGTTAAGAAGGTTAAGTGGATTTTTGGCAAAATCTGAGGGCGAAATACAATTCTTTTTTTTTTTTTTTTTTTAATAATTATCTTAATTCGTATATATATTTCGTAAAAATCCTTGGATTAAATAGGAATTAATTAATTAATTAATTGCAGTTTACATTTCTTTAATTACTTCCATTAATAAGTAAAGTCAATTGAATTCTGGTAATTAATCTTAATTATGTTTAGTTGGGAATTAGCATATATGTTTTCGGTCAAGATTTTGATCGTGCTTTAATTAATTAGTTAAACCAACTTACACTTGTCTTCACTTTAACGTTCATTCTAATAATGTTTTGTTATTTTGTTAGTAGAGTTTAGTTATTAATGAAACTTACTTATTTTCTTAACCATATCACTGGTACGGTTGATACAAGCCATATTAAATATGCTAACGGTGGGTAGACGGGTATTTATTCCTCTCGCCATGATTATACTTTATGGCATATGGAGTTGACTAAGGTATTTAAGGAGATGATTAATCCTCACTTAGATTTTTCTAATTCAATAGCCTCTTTGAAAATAAGGTAAAATGAAATTAAAAGTAGAGTTGATGGGGAGAAGGAAGAAACACAATCTCTTGGGTGAATGGAGAGAACAAAGGACAAGGGAGGTTATTTATTGTTTGTTGTTATTAGAATGAGTATTATAGAGTAGTAACATTCCATTCTCAACCAACTATCCTCTACTCACATGTGACACTAATCCTAGTTTTGTTTTGTTTTAGGTCATCTAATTATTTAAATCGAACTTAACTGTCCTAATTTAATTAATTAATTAACCCTACAAACATGGATCTCTTGTACTGCACTCCGTCTTTCTCTCCACGTAGTGACACTTTCGTGCACTTTTTTTTAAAACATCGATCAACAATTATTAATTTTTCGATCCTGGATTGTGTAAAAGAACATTATAATGAATCTCTTCTCGAGGATCGTTTTCATTTCTTCATAATAAAAACGACGACGTAAAGAACGAGATATACTCTGGTCGTCTCCCGCGTCACATAAAACTCGAACACTAACGCTATTATCACTAGACTAACAACCCTAATGATTGTGACAGTATTTTCTATTTTACAAAAAGAGTTGTGCATGGAATATACAGAGTTCTATTCTCTAGTGTATCGTATTAAGGAAGCAGCCGCAAACACAATATCATATCCACTTTCTTGTTTTTATTTTGAGAAAAAAGAAAAGAAACATGATAAATTAATAACTAATGTTTGTTGATCCAACAGGATAAAGTGAGAGCTTTATATATCCAAGAATTAATTAGTGTCTAAAAATAGAAGTAGTAGAATTAATCAGTTAGCGTAATTTACTTGTCTTACACGCATCAACCATGCCTTTCTTCCTCCTTATTTTCTTTTATATATGCAGCCAAAACTAAAGCCCAAATTTCGCCCACCAAACCTTTTTTTTTTTCCTATTTACTCCCACCGCATGGACCATTCTTCTCTTCTCTTCTCTTTTGTTTTTTTTTTTGGTAATTAATATCTCAACAATATATATTAATTCCATTTTAAAAACTATATTGTATATATCGTACCTCTTCTCTTGCATTTACGGATGATAAACTTGTGATTTCAAACCACAAGCATATTTCACTAATTAATACTCTCTCCGTCCTATTTCATTAATCACGTTTCTTAAACCGGACATAACTAATCATTCATTTTCAACGTGAATCGCTAATTATCACTTTTGACACTAATGTATAAAATCTCGAACTGGAAAGAAACATTACTGCTGAAATGGGACGGAGGAGTAATATAAGTGATGTTGGGTTAGAATATTGGAAGATAATAAGTTGGATATTCTTCCAAAGGGAGGAGGCAGAGGGGCAGCTATAATTGTATGTAGGTAGTAAATGTTGATCTGTATAGAAAGGAATGCCAGCAAATTAAAGTTAGGTAATTAATTGATGTAATGTAGAAGTAGTGTTAGTAGTAGTAGTGGCATAGTTGAGGTTGAGGGGAATGTTATCATGTGGCACAATTTGGGGGGATTATAATTAGGGTTTTGACTTACTAATGCTGGATTTTGACACTATGGAATTTCCCCCCTTTCCATTCACTACTCAACACCACAACTCATTTATTAGTTGGATTTTGGTTGGATTTTTTGCTAATGCAAGTTTTTCCCCTAGTCAACTTCCCCTTTATCCCCTTTCACAACTCATTTCCAATATAAAATCACCATATAATTGTGGGATTAATTCCATTTTTTTATAAAATAGTTGCATTGAGGGACAATGAGTTGATTACTACTCTCTCCGTCCAATTTCACTCTCCTTCCTTTCCTAATCGGACGTTCTATTTCCGTTTGCTTGTTTTCTAAAACGGAAAGAACATTTATTTTTCAGTGTGAACCCCTTACTTTTCACTTTTAACACTACGTCTAAAATTCCGTACTGATATGAAACAAGCCGGATAAAATGGGATGAAGGGAGTATCAGTTATTTTGTTGAGGTTCTAAATCTAGTAGTTTGAATTTGATAGTGATGTAGGTAAAATGGATAGAATTGGACTAGTGGATTTTCAAGTGTGAATATTTCACATATGTGAATGGTAGAATTAATTAAGTCAATGGAAATATGTGAGGTAGCTCACTAATATTCTCATTTTCAAGATTTGATGATGTGTAATGACTTGAGATAATTTACTTGTATTTTGTGTAACATTCTACTAATTCAAATTTTTTTACTATAAAGTAGTATATTAATAATGACATCAATACATGCAAGTAGAAAGAAATAAGAATAAAAGAACAAATTTGAAGCCATTTTCTCATTAAAGATATAGTATTAAGTTGAAAGTGAAGCCATTTCTTTTCTCAATGAAAACAAAATAAATAAATGATTGAAGCCATTCATAATTAAGAGAGGCCAAGGCCCAAGGAATTGTTTGTTTTGGACCTCACCAATTTTGCACCTCTGAGGATTATATTAGATTTCCTATCAGAGTGAGTCGTTTCTTGAATATATGCGATTTAACGAAATGTCTCACTTTCGTTGGGACGGGGGAGTAGAAATTAGAAGTTGGGCATTATACCTCAGATTGAAAGTCTTGCCATTCCATTGACAAAAACTATTTGCATATCACCACAACAAAGGAAGTGAAAGAAAACAAAGATAATCTGCAAAAATCCATGATGGAGACTCAGCTAATGCTCATACGAACTTCGCATATCAAAAACGATAATCGAGTGATCGTTTCACCAGAAAACGAAGGCTGAACATATCATCAGCAGCAAAAGTATCAAAAAGTTCATAATCAAACCAGATTTCTTGCCTGCTCCGCTGCAAGGCGAGCCAGCTCCATTAAAACACCCTCTCTTTTGCTCGACTCCTCTACCGAGATCCTCAAGAACGAATGTACCATTTGTTTGGCTGTCACTGAACAAAACACACCAAATGTAAGGCCCTTTATGGTTATGGCTTCCAATTATGCCCACTCCAACTTCGGTAATCGTTTTATTTTTCAGTAGAGAGAGGGCCTTCTGATCACGAACAAGAACAGTTGAGAATGCTTCTTGTGGCTGAAGATATTTCTGATTGCATCCCAGAAGGACGGAAGATATGGTTCCGAAAGTTGGGAGCTCGACCCCACAATTTGGAGCAAATACTTCGGTGAAGTCATCCTTCAATGGCTGGCAGTGGATGGTATTGTTGCTACTGCAGTTTTGCTTGCATTCTTGCGCATATTGCAGAGCAATGCAGCCAAGGCCTCGGCTGCCGCTCAGCTTAGGAAGCTTCTGGACCGTTCGATTGCTGTTGATGAGATCAAGAAGATCATTGGCAGCATTTCCTACAGAATGTAAGAACAGTAAGAAGTATGGTTCGAAATTCACATGGACTAATCAGGCTATTTGAGTTATTACTGGTTTTTCGGATTGATTACTTAAGTCGATGATTCTTGCTTAACATCCTTCGATATGGATCATCAAACAAACAGAGTTGCAGAGAGTTAACATTATCCATTTGAGAGACATCAAACACAAATACTAGTGGCTTTATTCTAGTAGCCCATATTCAAGTCTATAGACTCTATACTAACATATCCTTGAACCTTTCTGTTCCAATTCATCTCCATTATTCAATCAAGAACTCGTGGTATGGCACCGATTTCCATCTCTTCTTCGAACCTTAAGCTACAATCCATACACAAGTAAGAAATTAAAACTCCCATTACCCAAAACCTGAAAATTCCAGCAGCATTCATACCAAGAATGATACATATTCTTGCTTCTTTGTTTCACAAAACCACCAATTGAAGTGACAATAGAATTTCCTAAGAAAATTAACCATAAAAGTATGCATTCACTCAACCACCCAGAAAGCACACATTTCCAATCAAATTACTGACTGTCAAAACACACACACACACACACAAACCAAGTACTCCAAGACTAGCAAAAGAAAAGGATTCAAGGCAAGAGTACCATGAATCTTGGAGCAAACAAAAAGTGGCTGCAGAAGAACGTAAGAAAGAACAATCAACTGGAACTGGAAGCTGCAATTGAGCTTCATCACCATCACCAGCAGCCCAGAACTAAATTTTGGACAGTTCAGAAAGTTGGGTTTCTTTTGTCTAGGTCAAAAAGGGTTCTTTTTCTCCAACAATGGCAGCATTGCTGATTATAGGAGGAAGAAAATAAGGAATGAGTTTTTTTCTTTAGTTTTCTTGGAAAGAAGAAAAGTTGGAGAATGAAAGGAAGAATGAGTGGAATGGATGCTGGGAGTCGGGACAAAAGCTCTCTGTGGTGGGCCCATGCTGCATATTTGCATACCCTTCTTTTCCCCACTCCATTGATTCCTTTTGCTGTAAAAATTGTAGGACTAATTCTTTTTTTTTTCCTTTCAAAAAGAAAAAAAAAAAAAAAAATCTTTTTTCACCATCTGTAAATGTGAAGTTGAATTATTACCTGCATGTTTTTGTTTTAAATAGCCTTTTCATTTATTTATTAATCAATTTTAATTCACAAAATAATTGTATGCGAAATTACTACATTTGATTTTTGCAAGAAAATAAAAATACTACTCCTTCGTCCCATTCAAAGCTTCTAATAGGTTAAAGTACTCCTTTTGTTTGGTTACTCAATCAAAAAGAGTGGATGTTCTGAACAAGACGAAAAACGAAGACTCAATTAAGTTCAGGTTGGGCCGGACAAACCCAAAGCGTCATAAAAGCCTGATGGGCCCTGGCCCGTTTACTTTTCTACAATTTAAAAGACCCAGCCCATTCTTTCGGGTCGAGTATACGGGTCGCCGTATAGAAGAATCCAGAACGCTGTGGAACTAGCCAATAGTAGAGCCACACGTGGCCAGAACCCCCCTCTCTTTGAAGAGGGCCTGCATTTTAGTCGAAAATAGAACCACAGCACTAGTACCAGTACCACTGCCTAAAGTACAACACCACCACTGCCCAGAGTTTCTCTCACTTGCTTATCCATGGCGTCTTCTCTCGTTACCGTGTCGAAGCCCTTCGCTTCTCGCAGACCGAGCTTCCCCTCTCTCTCGTCCTCTCCAACAGGTGAACATTCTCTCTCTCTAATGTTCGAATTTATAGCTTGACCTAATTTTGATTGCTCGCTGATTCAATCGGCTGCTCGGCGATAGTCGGAGGTTTTTCCGCAGGTTTCAAGAGGAGCTCTTTGAAAGTGAATGCGATTGCCACGAAATACGAGCCTTCTAAGGTATACGCTCCTTTTTCGTACTGTATTTCTGCGTGTGTGAAGGATAGGACTTGAAAATGGAGCTTAGAAATTTTGACTGTGATTTTTGTGTAGGTTGTGCCGCAAGCTGACAGAGTATTGATTCGCCTGGAGGCTCTACCTGAGGTACTATTCGCCATTTCTTATCCATGCTTCGATTGTTGAATTTGATTTGTGGAATGTTTAATCGATGGCTTTTGATTTTGCTTTTGTTTGGATTTGGGGAAGATGAAGTGTTTGGTGTTTGGCTTTTCCAGATTGTGATTGTGTGAACTATTTGGTTACTGTTTTTCTATTTTTGTTCGTCGTTCGTCATTCGTGTGGATATGTTTCTTACCAGATTCAACATCTTTAATCAAGCTGAATGCTTCTGAATTCGAATTCATGATATTGTTGTCCCTTCTGCAAATTCGAATTCGTGTTCCGTTGTGTCTGCATTTTGTTTTCAATGGCTTTCTACTCCAACCATTTTCAGATAATGGCTGCCTTTTCATGAGTCATATTGGGGCTAGCTATTCTATAAACAAACTATGCTGTGCTTGTATATATTTCCAGTAAATTACTTCGACTGTCGTTTAATTCTACGTGAATCGCAACCCTTGGCCATGTTTAGATAAAAAAGATATCCATCCTTAGATTATAAGATGCTTGTGCGTGCAGAAATCAGCTGGAGGAGTCTTGCTACCAAAGTCTGCAGTGAACTTCGAACGGTATCTCGTAGGAGAGGTGAGTCTTGCAGAGCGTAGATACTCCGTTTCTTGTCCACCTCTTGCTCTTTTCAAGCATGTAGTATTAGGGGAGATTCTCATTTGAATGTCACGTGCATTTCTATTTAGGTCGTCTCTGTTGGCACTGAGGCTGAAATAGTGGAGTCTGGAAAGAAGGTGAATCCTGAAGTTTTTAACCATTACCTACTTTATTATCATTTTGTATGTGTAGAATTGAACTACAACATAATATTATTCTTCTAGTTTTTGACGAATACATTTCCATGTCGATTGTTTACCTCTTTGCAGGTTCTATTCTCCGACATAAATGCATACGAGGTACGTGAACGAAAGCCTTCTTGTTCAGTTTTCTTGATCTAAATGGGAATATTATTGACAGACAAACACTAAGCTTGTCCTTCAATCTCATAAGCTGGGTAATAATTCTATATTCGTTGGTTTATCAGGTTGATTTGGGGACAGAGGATCGTCACGTTTTCTGCAAAGCGAGCGAGCTTCTGGCCGTGGTCGAGTAGAGATGCAGATATCACCTTCAAACCACTTTTGTTAGGGCAGTGCTGCGTTCTAAAGCTCTCAAAATATGCTTTGGGTTTTGTAGTTGGTGGCTGTTATGGATTTTGATTGTTCTGCCAAATTTATATGAATTTCCCATTCAAAAAACACACCCCTTTGTGTTCTGAACTCTGTTATTGCATCCTTGCCTTCTTTTTTTCCCCTTTCCCGGAATATTTGGTACTACCCTCTTGTTCCATACACAGTACAATTTTTTCGGAACTCGGTTAACATCCACGAAACTTAATTCTATACCGCCGTCTAAATGCTGCCATCGAAATTGATCATGGGTCATTATGAATGTGACGGATTATTTATGGATATACTTAGTATGAAAATGTTCACCTAAACTACAAAACAATTCGTATTGGTAGATCTTTTTATTTTTTATTATTAAAAAAAAAAAAAAAAAAAAATAAGGAGAGAGAAAGAGAGAGAATTAGAGAAAGAAACTGGAAGGGGTGATGGGCCGAAGAAGGCCCAATAATGAGGTTGATAATATCCATCCTAAACACTCATTAAACCATTTCTGAACTAGTCATCGTTGCTCCCATATTTTCTGCCTTGAATCGAAGCTGGGAATGGATTTACCATTTTCAATTTTTATTTTAACTGAATTATATCACTGACTTTTCCCCCAATTCCTTGTGCAATCTAAAACCCTATTTCAGCCTAAATCAATGAGCTCCGGCGAAGTTATGGATCGTCAATCACTGGAGAAGCGACCCGCGATCTTCGTTGTCGGTTCTCCCAACGTCGGTAAACGCACCATACTCTCACGTAAGCCTTCTTCTTCATCTCCATCTCTCTCTCTGCGAATTGGAGATTTTAAAGTATTTTCTTCGGTAGTAATATTGTGAAGCTGTAGGCTGCAGTGATATGTTTGAATCTGGCGATCTAGTACTGTGTTGCGCGAATCAGTGTATGATGACCGTTTAATTTTTTACTGTTTTTGGAGATTTCGTTTGGCTGTCTATATATGGTACCTATTCATTTTGATTACTGAAATTGGCGACTCGATGCTTGCACTATCATGTACAATACCAATACCATTGTTGAGGCAGAAGGGGCTATAGTTTAGCATGACTTTGGAGTGACTTTTTGATTGAGAGGAGTTCGTGTATTTGCATCACCTCTCACCCAATCTCATCATTTGTCGAAGGAGTTCAACCTTTTCGTTCGTTTTTCCAGAAATTGTTTGCTGAAGGTTTTGACTAAGCAGTACTTATTTGGTGAAGAGTGCCTCTTAGTCATAGTATAATTTCTAATTCTAGTATTTTCTTGCTATGCTCGACTGCAGACTCTGCCTATTTTGG
This sequence comes from Thymus mandschuricus, assembly GCA_029379335.1. Taxonomy (NCBI): domain Eukaryota; kingdom Viridiplantae; phylum Streptophyta; class Magnoliopsida; order Lamiales; family Lamiaceae; genus Thymus; species Thymus mandschuricus. The sequence continues at coordinate 2,526,794 of CM057072.1, forward strand.
AGTCGTGATGTTGTATGATTATAAGTTTATGCTCTTAATTAGGCATGGTAACTGAAAAATACATTGCTGTAATTGGATGTAGGGCTACTAAAGGTTGATTTTGATGATGATGACACCTCCGACACGTCACCTGAATTATCTGTCTGTGGGTAAGTTCAGAACGGGCAGTTGCCGCTCTCTCTCTCATAGTTTGTTAGCATTCAAGTGTTAGCCTGAATTTGATATTATTATCAGGTGGACAATCAACACAAAGTATTATACAGCAGATGTTGCTGTATGGACAGCTCATCTTTCAGATGAACTATCTATTTCAAGCTTTCCGGATGTGGACCGGATAGTCGCCTTGGTTATGGTATTCGACACCAGTGAGGTAAGCCTAAGTCCATCAGTTCAGTTTTGTCGAGCACTCTGTTATTTTCTGTGGCTTTTTATTGAACAATGTATTTCCTATGACTGTATTGATAAATGTGTGATATCTTGATGGTGGGATTTGCAGCTCTCGACTCTAGTTGCTCTTAAAGAATGGGTTTCACAGACTGATATCCAGAAGTTTGATATACTGCTATGCATGGGTAACAAGGTTGATCTCCTTCCTGGCCATCCAGCACATGCGGAGTACAAGAGGCGCTTGATGAAGCTTGCAGAATCCTCTGTCGATTCTCATCCGGACTTCTCAGATTATGGTTTATCCGAGACCGAAGGAAGTAGTTTATTGGGAGGAGATGAACCATCCTTTGATTTCAAGAGGTCTTGCACGGAATGGTGTCTCGAACATAACATTGAATATGTTGAAGCTTGTGCATCGAATGCTGATTTTGACAAATGTAAGATCCTTTACTGAGCATGTTCTGGAACTTTAGAAATATACACACACATTATATTTATGATACTGTTTCATTGCATTACAGGTCTCTCCGTAGATGGTGATTCTCAAGGTATCGAGAGACTTTATGGTGCTCTCTCTGCTCATATGTGGCCTGGAATGTTGTTGAAGTCCGGTGATAGGATAAACGAGCCTTCATTGCCTGAGCAAGAAGAAGGTTGGCTATAATTTCTTAGGGTTTGGTCCTAATGATTTATTAATGCCTATGTTAATTTGAACTTTCTGCAGAGTTGTCCGACGAGGAATCTGATTACGAACCGGAATATGAAATATTATCCAATGGTTCAGCAGAACCATGGGATGACGTAGGATGGGTGTCTGCAGATGGTCCTGTTTCTACCTCAGTAAATGGGAGGCCTACAGTAAAGGAACTCGACACTTCAGGCAGAGAGAATGAAGTGAAAGCCAATCAGCCATCAACATCAGGGTCTCAGTTGCCTAAAGAGCTTGAAGAAGCCACAGTGGTGTATAAAGTTGACCCAAAACAGGAGCTCGATGTTGATGATGACAAGACCTACGAAATCGAAGATTTGGAAATGCTAATGGCTGAAATTGGCAACGTCCGAAACGGCTTGAGGTTGATGCCTGATTTCCAGAGGAGGGAGATGGCTGCAAAGCTGGCCATGAAAATGGCCGCAATGTTTGGAGACAGTAGCGGTGGCGAGGAAGAGTTTGTTGATTAAAGTCAAACGATACGTTGCAGTTCCAATCTATTGGATCTGGAGCTCGACTATCAATCTACTAGAAACCGAAGCTTGTTTGCTACGGAGAAGCACCCGTGAGTTCCACAGGTTAGTTCTCAGGATAAGATGGAATGATACCATTATTTATGTTTTGAAGATTCATAATCAGTGTTCAAGATTTTACTACTTCTTGAAAAAACAATACTTATAAAAATAGCTCGAGAATTTTTTATCGTCCATGTTTTGTGTCGATCGTGGATTGCTACGAGCACACGTGGCGTCCACGGATTCGTACAGGGAAAGAAAAATACTAATTTCTGCACAAGTGTAATTGGAGTTGAAGTTGTGCCAATTAAGTCTAAAGAGACCCATATCTTGAAGGGATGGAGAAACAAAGTGCTTAGTACTTTCTTGACTGGAATTTAATACCTTCGATGATGCGTATAAGCAAGCAATTAGAAGGGCCCGAAATCTGTTAATGCAATGATGCAATTCTTTAGACTTCTATCCAAATGGGACAGCCTAACCAAAATTTATGGGCTAGTTAATTAGGATCATCCTAAATTAAGCAACAACGGGCTGGTTTTCGTTATCCGATTACTGAAATCGGAAACGTCATATTCGTTGGGTTTTCGTGTTATCCGATTACTGAAACCGGAAATGTCATATTCGTTCGTACAACGACTGCGTCCGAATACTACTATGTTGATTTGATTTGATTTGATTTGATTTGATTTTTGGTGTTAGGTATATAGAATGATGTGTTGAAATTATGCAGTGAGAAGTGAAGGTTTGGCAAAAATATGAAAAGAGAGTGAATAGTGTTTAGTCGTGATCATGCAGCAATACGATGTTACCGACAAAGCATGCATTGAATTTAAGGATGGATGCTTTTAACCGCACGAAAACGGCGTCGCATTTGCACTATTATATGATCTAAGTGCTTGCATTAATCATTTTCATAAAAATATAACACAAAGTGACGATGAATGCATAATTATGCAAACTAGAATAAAAGAACCAAGTAATATATTTCTAATATAATACTCCCTCCGTGAGTTAGTTGACTTTTTATCATAATTTTATCGTTATAATTATAAAGCTTCGGAATTAACCAAAAAGTCGACTAACTCGAACAGAGTGAGACGAAAGGGGTGTGCTAACAAGAAAAGCCATAAGATGCAACAAACTACTTTCACTATGATGATGGGAGAATAACTAAATCCAATCTAGTATATTAAACGTACAATAACGGCATAATCAATAAATCCCATAATTATTCCTATCCAAAAAAGCAAAGAGAAAACACCCTACACGTATATAATAGTAACAAGTTTATTTTATTTTTTTCATTAAAAAAATGAAGAATATATTCCTATATATATACGTTACTACTATTTCTCACGACAAACACCCCACACCAAAGAAACACAAGAATAAGCAACCCTCCTTCACAAAATCAGCCTCCATTTCCAAAATCAAAACATGGCAAAGCCCTCCTCCCATCTCTTCCTCATCGTCCTCGTCGTCTTCGTCTCGATCGAGCTCGCCTCCGCCTACGGCCTGATCAACTCCACCTGCAAAGCCTTCGCCCGGAACAACCCGAACATCGACTTCGCCTTCTGCGTGACGTCGCTTCAGGCCGCCCCGGCGAGTGGCTGCGCCTCGGCGAAGGGGATCGGCACCATCGCCATCCGCCTCATCCACTACAACGTGACGGACACGCGCTGCTTTATTCGGCAGCTCCTGAGGGAAGGCAAGTCGAAGGATCCCTACTTCCGGCAGTGCCTCGAAGTCTGCCTCGAACTCTACTCCGACGCCATCGACACCGCCAAGCAGGCGATGAAGTCGTACAGCGCGAGGCGGTTCGACGAAGCCAACGTCGAGATCAGCTCGATCATGGACGCCGCCACCACCTGCGAGGATGGATTCAAGGAAGGCGGCGCCGCCTCGCCGCTGACGAAGAGGAACGCCGCCGTCTTTCAGCTTTCGGCGGTGGGGCTCTCGGTTCTTCGCATGAACCAGAACGGGTCTCTGGGGTGATTTTTTTTTTTTTTCTTTTTTCTTTTATTTTGATGTTTTGTGAATTATTATTACTATAAATTAAATGTTTTTTTTTTTAATTATATATAATATTGTGTTGGGTTGATTTATATGTGTGAATATTGTGGTTGGTTGGAATTAGTAGACACATTAGTTTGAATATATAATCATTTTTATTGTTTTTGAGAAAAAAAAAGCAGCCCTTGTGTTTATCGGAAACTAGCTTTTGCACCCGTGAAATGCACGACAAAGTGCATGCTTATATAGAGTATTTGAGTAAACTTTAAATATATAATCATTTTTATTGTTTTTGAGAAAAAAGCAGCCCTTGTATTTATCGGAAATTATACTAATCATTTTAGTATTGAAAAGCATAAATCACTTTCGAATTTTGAAAATTCCAAACAAGAACTTTAATTTTGAACAGAACCATTAATCATCCCCACAACACAAGAACACTTAATTAATTTATTTTAAAGAAAAATAAAACACAATGCTCCCTCCATTTTTTTATAAGGGGTTTTAGATGTTTGATTTTGTTTTCTGTTATAAGGTAATTTCATATTTGTAATTTTTCAATTCCCACCTCACTAGTCTTCAATTTTTCTCTTGTTTTATTATTTGTATTTATCACAATTAATGTTTATCTTTTCTTCCAAAATAATTTCATCTATTTTTACTTCAATATGTTTATCTTCTTTTACTAGAAAAAAATGATAATAAGAGAATAATCATTAAGTTTTCTTAATTCCTAAATTTAAGCTAAAAACCCTTATGAAAAAAAATCGGAGGAGTATATAAAATAAATTAAAAAATATTTATAGAGAGAGATGGCCCACTAAAAACATGCAGTTGGCCCAAAATCCAAGCCATTTTACTATCCGCATACTCCAAAACAAATATTAATGAAATTTACTCATTGTGTTTTCTCGACTATATCACAAGCATATTAAATATGTTAACGGTGAGTAAATGGGTACCATGATGGAGTGTCAAACCATGCAATAAAAACCCATCAGTTTCAAAAAGCATAATCACAAAACATGTACTAAAACATTTTAATCAATGTTTTGATACCTAAATCAAATTAATATTTCTAAAATTCAAGAGTATAGAGCAACATTTGAATACAAAAACATTGACTACTAATATAGTAATATAACAAGCAACCAAATCATCATTTAAATATAAAAGCATTGACAAGTAATATAAGAAGCAAGTCTCAAGACAACGACTATCGATATGTAAATAATACGTACTATTGTTAATAAGTACTCCGTAAAAGAGAAACCTAGCTTAACTAAAACTAATGCTATACTCTTACTCTCGAGTCCTCCTTCTGCTTCTCCTCCTCAAGCCGAATGCGTTCCGATATTTGGTTAGCGCGGAAACCAGTGTGGCGTTGAAGCTCTAGAACCGTGATAAATACCTTTCTCCATCTACGCCACTCGCAAACCGTTTCTACAGACGCCAACTCCACAACGGCCCATAACATTACGCATATAAAAAATGCACCAAAATGAATAACCACCAACACTAGAGTAATAAAATACATCCAATAAATAAAATGAGGCGAATCCAGCTTGAAAAACATCAATGTAGACATAAAAGTTAGCCCTGTTAGCGTGAACCGAATAACATAAGAAAATCCTCTTTAAGCAATATTGTCGTCTCCCACGCTGCAATTCCAAATGAAACCCAATATTTTAGTGTTAGGTTAGTTTGTCACAACAACATTATTAATCAAATCAAAACAAACTCTAATTGAAATTTTACTAATTTCAACAAAAAAACGTAACAAAAGATAAATGTTCCCTCCGTTTCTGATATGACTCGTTTGTTTACTATACGAGTAGTACTACTACTCACCGGTTGACGGCGTTGATTTGCGATCGTTCATTCTTCTCTTATTTTGCTTTCGGCTCTTAAGAAAAATGAATTCGAAACTACGACTAAAACAACACAAAATGACATCAAACAATTGTCTTATCCCAATACTTGGCACTTAGCATGCTAAAACACAGTCCAATAATAAAAAGGGTAAGTCCTAGTTGAAGGCCCAATGGACTCATAGTGTCTGGAAAACAACAACATCCAACGATTCATTCAAATCTTCCATGATTCCTCTCAACATAAAAGAAAAAGAAAAAGAAACTCTTCCATGATTTAATACTAACAGAGAAGACAACAATTTCTAAGGAAAATGAGAAAATATAAAAGAACAACAAAATTCCACAACAAACAACAGCAAAAACAGTAGTCACGATTTCATACTAACAGAGAAGACAACAATTTCCAAGGAAAATGAGAAATGCCAGGGCCGGTCCTAACAAAATATAGGCCCGGGCGAAATGGTAAATTGGGTCCTACACCGAGTTTTTTTAAAAAATTATAAAGAAAAAAATTTAATGTATTCAACTAGATTTGAACACAAGTCATCTACAACTTTAATACAAAGATTAACATGTTAAGTTAAAATGGATATGAACACAAGTTATCTACAAGTTTAATACAAGGATTAACCGGTTAAGATTAACATGTTAAGTCAAATGATTTAATACAAGTCATCTACAAGTTTAATATAAGGATTAACCGGTTAAGCCAAAATTAATGTATCCAAACGGATTTGAACACAAATCACCTACAAGTTTAATAAAAGGATTAACCGGTTAAGCAAAAGGGAATTGAACACAAGTCATCCTACAAGTTTAATACAAGGATACCGGTTAAGCCAAAAGGGATTTGAACACAAGTCGTCTACAAGTTTAACACAAGGATTAACCATTTTTTTGGCTTTGAACACAAGACATCTACAAGTTTAATACAAGAATTAACCGGTTAATCTAGTCAAAAAGGGATTTGAACACAAGTCGTCTACAAATTTAATACAAGGATTAACCGGTTAAGCCAAAATTAATGTATCCTAATGGAATTGGACACAAGTCATCCACAAGTTTAATACAATGATTAATTATCCGGTTAATTTTTCAAACCAAAAATTTATATAGATGTATCCGAAATTTGGGGCCCCAAACAATGGTGGTCTCTGAGCCGTCACCCAGGTTGGCCCACCCTCAAGGCCGGGCCTGGGAAATGGCCCACCCTTGGGGCCGGGCCTGGGAAATGGTGCAGTGGAGTAAGAAGAAGAGAATGAAAATGGATTCAGTTCATCTATATATACTGCTTGAGTATGCGCATGCAATACACACATTACATACATTGTAAATATACTTATTATACTCCCTCCGTCCCGCGGCATTAGTCCCATTTGCTTTCGGCACATGAACCAAGGGAGTGGAGAATGAGTGGAGAATATGTGGTTGTAATTAATTCTGAGGAGAGAGAGTGAATTGTGGCCAAGTATATTTTACCATTTAAGGAAATGGGACTAATAAACGGGACATACCAAAATGGAAATAGGGACTAATGCCGCGGGACGGAGGTAGTACATTTTTTTAAGTAGTTGAAATTCCATGGAATTCGCTATCATTACCCCTAATGTACCCCTACTACTACAAGTATTGCTATCATACAGTTAATTGTTTTAATTTAATTATTTTAAAAGCAATATTTTTTGTCCACGCACGCACAAACACACTTGCAACTGCAAATCCCCATTTTTTTTCCAGCCAGATCGAAAAACTCTCTCCATCTCCGACTCCGGAGAAGTGGTTGTCCGTCGTTTGTTTCAGTTGAAAAAGAGTCTCGCTATATTGCTATTATTGGGCAAACCAAAAAAAAAAAAGAGTATGCCCCAAAATAATTAAGGGCCCGTTTGGTATCCATATACGTATATCAGATATGGGTATCAAAATGTCTCATATCCATACCATGTGTTTGACATATCAGTATATGGATATCAAATTGATATCTTTGATATACTGATATCCTCTCTTTTAACTCTTTTCATATACTGATTTTTATAGAGGTATCACTCATATCTCCATTTCACTTAATAATAATAATAATAATAATAATAATAATAATAATAATAATAATAATAATAATAATAATAATAATAATAATAATATATTTTTGTATTAATTATTATTACTATTATAACGATTTAATATAATAATATTTTTTTATTAATTATTATTACTATTATAACGATTTATTATTATTATTATTATTATTATTATTATTATTATTATTATTATTATTATTATTATTATTATTATTATTTTCTTCTCACATTAGAACAATCTGCACCAAACGCATATATCAGATATCAATTTCATACCCATATCTCATATCTGATATCCATATCCTTATCTGATATCTGATATACTGGTATATGGATACCAAACGGGCCCTAAGTTATCTAAAACATCAATGTAGACATAAAAATTAGCCCGGTTAGCGTGAACCGAATATCATAAAGAAAATCATCTTTAAGCAATATCGCCGTCTCCCACGTTGCAATTCCAAATGAAACCCAATATTTTAGTGTTAGGTTAGTTTGTCACAACAACATTATTATCAAATCAAAACAAACTCTAATTGAAATTTACTAATTTCAACAAAAAAACGTAACAAAAGATAAATGTTCCCTCCGTTTCTGATATGACTCGTTTGTTTACTATACGAGTAGTACTACTACTCACCGGTTGACGGCGTTGATTTGCGATCGTTCATTCTTCTCTTATTTTGCTTTCGGCTCTTAAGAAAAATGGATTCGAAACTACGACTAAAACAACACAAAATGACATCAAACAATTGTCTTATCCCAATACTTGGCACTTAGCATGCTAAAACACAGTCCAATAATAAAAAGGGTAAGTCCAAGTTGAAGGCCCAGTGGACTCATAGTGTCTAGAAAACAACAACATCCAACGATACATTCAAATCTTCCATGATTTCTCTCAACAGAAAAGAAAAAAAAAAAGAAACTCTTCCATGATTTAATACTAACAGAGAAGACAACAATTAGAGTAGTACTACTATTCACCGGTTTCTAATATGACTCGTTTGTTTACTATACAAGTAGTATTACTATTCACCGGTTGACGACGTTTGTTTCTAATATGACTCGTTTGTTTACTATACGAGTAGCACCGGTTGACGGCGTTGATTTGCGATCGTTCGTTCTTCTCTTATTTTGCTTTCGACTCTTAAGAAACAAAAGGAATTAAATTAACCCTAACGAATGGAATATATATATAGGGGCGTTAATGTGAGGGAGGGACAAATTGAGTAATTAATTTTAAATATGGTAATTCCTTCACTGCCACCTTATTAACAAAAATAAAACAACGATTAAACTTTCCATATAAATTAAATTAGTATCTAATAGTATCTTTTTTTTTTGGCGGATTTATTTATTAATAATGTTTTATTCCAACTGGCCGACTAATTCAGTAATTTTGGACCATCATTTAACTACTGTAATAAGCAATGTTTTAAAAACCGAATCGGAGGTCAAACCGTCAAGGCCTTCGGTTCATGGTTTATTCTATTGAATCGTGGTTCAACTGGTCAAAATCGGAAATAATTGGAAAAAATCACGAATCGAAATTATGACGGTTCATGGTTCAACGGATTCAATCGACGGTTTGGTTCGATTTTTAAAACACTGGTAATAAGGTCAAATTAATTTCAAAATAGACGCCTGCATTAAAAAAAAATTGTCTCTTAATTACCAGAATTTTTTAATTTTTGTAATTTAAAAAACACGGATACTCTCCCTCCCTCCCTCCATTACTACTCGACGCGCTTAAACACGGATACAGCTCAAATCTGTAGATTCATCGCATCGGCAGCGATATATCAGGCAGGCAGTTCTCCATTATTTCCGGCGAGATCGGGAGCTCTCTCCGTCGGAAAATAGAAGAAGTAGTTGATTCCGACGCCGGAGCCGTGATCTGCCTCGCGCGTTTGCTTCCACTGAACCAGATTTTGACCGATGGCTCCGGTTTCGGCTCTCGCCAAGTACAAGCTAGTCTTCCTGTACGACAGATTCGATAATACTTATCAGGTGCGGAATCGCAACTTCCTTTTCTGAAGTTGATGGTTGGATTTTTGAATTTCTACTTTGTGTTGAAGGATCCCTACTTCCGGCAGTGCCTCGAAGTCTGCCTCGAACTCTACTCCGACGCCATCGACACCGCCAAGCAGGCGATGATGAAGTCGTACAGCGCGAGGCGGTACGACGACGCCAACGTCGAGATCAGCTCGATCATGGACGCCGCCACCACCTGCGAGGACGGATTCAAGGAGAGGGAAGGCGGCGCCGCCTCGCCGCTGACGAAGAGGAACGCCGCCGTCTTTCAGCTTTCGGCGGTGGGGCTCTCGGTTCTTCGCATGAACCAGAACGGGTCTCTGGGGTGATTTTATTTATTTATTTTTTCTTTTATTTTGATGTTTTGTGAATTATTATTACTATAAATTAAATGTTTTTTTTTTTTAATTATATACTATAATATTGTGTTGGGTTGATTTATATGTGTGAATATTGTGGTTGGTTGGAATTAGTAGACACATTAGTTTGAATATATAATCATTTTTATTGTTTTTGAGAAAGGAAAAAAAAAAAAAAAGCAGCCCTTGTGTTTATTGGAAATTATACTAATCATTTCAGTATTGAAAAGCATAAATCACTCACTCTCGTATTTTGAAAATTCCAAACAAGAACTTTAATTTTGAACAGAACCATTAATCATCATCCCCACAAAACTAGAACACTTAATTAATTTATTTTAAATAAAAATAAAACAATACTCCCTCCGTTTTTTTAATAAGAGATTTTAGACTTGGTCTTGTTTTTTTATAAGGTGTTTTCATATATGTAGGTATATTTTTCAATTTCTAACTTACTATTCTTCAATTTTCTCTTGTTTTCATTATCTTCATTTATCACAATTAATGTTTATCTCTTCTTCCAAAATAACTTCATCTATTTTTACATGAAAAATACGATTTACGAGAAAAAAATTGATCATAAACGAATAATCATTAAATTTTCTTAGATCCGTATTCGAACTAAAAACCCCTTATAAAAAAACGGAGGAGTGTATAAAATAATTTTTTTTAAAAAAATTATAGAGAGAGATGGCCCACTAAAAACATGCAGTTGGCCGAAAATCCAAGCCATTTAATATGCGCATACTCCAAAATAAATATTAATGAAATTTAATCATTGTATTTTCTCGATTATATCACAAGCATATTAAATATGTTTACAGTGAGAGTGAACGGATATTGTATTAAATTTACTTTGGAATATCCAGAGTTCTATTCTCTAGTGTATTGTATTAAGGAAGCAGTCGCACACACAATATCATACCCATTTTCTTGTTCTTATTTAGCGAGAACAAAGAAAAAAGAATAATTAAATACTAACCATTTTAGTATTGAAAAACATAAACAAGTCACATGTTTTTTCAAATTTCACAACTTTCTCATCATCAATTTATATAAAAGAAAAAAATCCAATAACATAAGTTCCTAAAAGTACCACCGTGGAGTGACAAAACATGCAATAAAAAAACACATAAGTTTTCAAAAACATAATCATCTTGTATCAAAATGTACTGAAAAGTCAGACGGGAAGACGATCTGCTGAAGCCCTCGACCTCATCGACGTACGATATAGCATTGCACACAGAAAAAAGAAAAAAAAAATTAATACATTTTTTTTTTTTTTGAATTCTTTGCTTCGTATTATACAAATACTTACCCTGATAGTTAGGATAAAGAGGAAAACAACATCCAGAGTTAAAACTCAACAACAACAACAACAACGAAAAAGGATTCATTCAACTCTTCCAAAATTCCTCTCATCAAAAAAAATAAATAAATAAATAAATAAAAAACTTTCCATGATTAATTTAATAACAGAGAAAACAACAATATTCAATAAAAATGGGAAATAAAGGACAACAAAATTCAACAACAGAGATGTTGGATATTTTAGTGTAATTGGATTGACTAGTTTGATCAAAATTATCATAATAATGCATCGTATGAGTTTGGAGGTGCGGAGTGCACGCTTATACGAATTTATTATGATTTAAGGGGCGAAGCCCCTAAAGGACGGGGGTTCGGGGGCAGCGCCCCCGATAGCAGGGTCCTAGGGGCGGCAGCCCCTGGCGGGGGTACGGGGGCAGCGCCCCTGAGCGGGGTCCAAGGGGCGGTAGCCCCTGGCGGGGTCCAAGGGGCAGAGCCCCTGGTTGGGGTCTGGAAATTTTTTTATTTCCGTTTATGTTGTTGTGCAGGAAATTCATCGAAAATTTAATTTTCGAAATTTCGAGGACTCTTTTGTAATTTTTAAAAAGTTGCTTTCGAAAGGGTGTTTTCGAAAAGTTGCTTTCGAAAAGGTGCTTCAACCGCTTTTCAAACTGATAAAAACCAGTTGTTTTCCCGTACTTTCTCTGATCAATTCAATTCTTCTTTTGGTTAGAAAATATCTAAACATCACATACAAAAGTTCAACTCTGAATTGTATCCGATTGAACTATTCGATAGAACCATCGAATTGATTCGATATGAAAGTGTTTCACGCCTTTCAGAGTATCCAGTTTCTGTTTCTGTTCGTTTTTCATATCTTCGTTATTAATCTCCCCAACAAGAGAAAACAACAACAACGAAAATGGATTCATTCAACTCTTCCAACATTAGAGGAAACAACAATATTCAAGAAAATTTAACCAGGTGACTTAGCTCATTTGGCCACCGGGCTCCTCTCTTGAACGAGTGGACCTGAGTTCGATCCTTTATGGGAGCGAATTGTGGGAGATATAAGGTGGGCTTGAAGATTTTCTAAGAGTTTGAGAGCTTGGCCGTACTAACAACTAACAATTAACAACAACAGAGCGTGAATAATAACAACATCGAGAAAACAACGAGTTTGAGAGCTTGGCCGTACTAACAACTAACAATTAACAACAACAGAGCGTGAATAATAACAAAATCGAGAAAACAACAATGAGTTTGAGAGTTTGGTCGTACTAACAACTAACAATTAACAACAGAGCGTGAATAATAACAACATTGAGAAAACAACAACATCCAGAGCAACAAAATTCAACAACAACAACAAACAACAAAATTCAACAACAAATTAACAACAACAGAACGTGAATAATAACAACAACATCGAGAAAATAACAACAACATCAACATCGAGAAAACAACAACAACATCCAGATCAACAAAATTCAACAACAACTACAAATTAACAACAACAGAGCGTGAATAATAACAACATCGAGAAAACAGCAACATCCAGAGTAACAAAATTCAACAAGAAATTAACAACAACAGATTCAACAACAAATTAACAACAACAGAGCGTGAATTGATAACAACATCGAGAAAACAACAACAACATCAACAGAGCGTGAATAATAACAACATCGAGAAAACAACAACAACTTCCAGAGCATCAAAATTCAACAACAACGTGAATAATAACACAACATCCAGAGCAACAAAATTCAACAACAGAGCGTGAATAATAACAACAACATCCAGGACAACAAAATTCAACAACAACGTGAATAATAACAACATCTAGAGCAACAAAATTCAACAACAGAGCAACAACAGAGCGTAATAATAACAACAACATCCAGAGCAACAAAATTCAACAACACATCGTGTTCACAAATTCAACAACAGAACGTGAATAATAACAACATGGCAACAAAATTCAACAACAGAGCGAAAATGGATAATACAGAGCAAAATATTCAAACAAGAAAAGAGCAAGAGCAACAAAATACAACAACAGAGCGAAAATGAATTATACAGAGCAAAATATGCAAACAAGAAAAGAGCAACAAATTCAACAACAGAGCGAAAATGGCAAAATATTCAAACAAGAAAATAACAACATCCAGAGCAACGGAATTCAACAACGGAGCGTGAATAATAACAACATCAAGAGCAACAAAATTCAACAACAGTGAATAATAACAACATCCAGAGCAACAGAGCGTGAATAATAACAACATCCAGAGCAACAAAATTCAACAACAAAGCGTATTCACGGATTATACATCCAGAGCAAAAAAATTCAACAACAGGGCGAAAATGGATTATACAGAGCAAAATATTCAAATAAGAAAATAACAACGGATTATACATCCAGAGCAACAAAACTCAACAACAGAGCGAAAATGGATTATACAGAGCAAAATATATATTCAAACAATAAAATAACATCCAGAGCAACAAAATTCAACAACATAGTATATTCAAGGGTTATACATCCAGAGCAACAAAATTATTCGTTCAACTCTTCCAACATTAGAGAAAACAACAGTACTCAAGAAATTATGGGAAAACAATTGAGCAAAAAAGAGGAGAATTAATGAAAATGGAAGTTGTGATTGAAAAAAGAGGAGAACATACTTTTGGTTGAGAAATAAGAACGTGTGTAGTGGAGTGAGAAGAAGAGAGAACATTCTTTTCTTCTTTGATGTTGTTATATATATATATATATATATATATATATATATATATATATATATATATATATACTGTTTGAGAACTTACGCGCATGCAATACATCTCTTGTGTTTTTCGAAAATTATACTAATCACTCTAGTATTGAAAAACATCAAAGAAGATTGAATTCATACATATAACAACATCAAAGAAGAAAAGAATATTGTATTTAACAATTTCACATGGTAAAAAATCAGCTAAAAAAACAAACTCAGTTCAAAAAATTAATTCAAAATAATATCATTATAATCAAATCATCGTATCAAATTTGTAGAAAAATCAAAACATGTACAATACGAGTGAATGTAGGATTTGTGAGTTGCTCATCAAGGCACTATATTTAATTGATGAATTGAAATCTGATTTTCAATTTGACTGGTTGAATTAGCCGGTCTTTTCGCATTATAAAACATTGCATAAATTAAAACAATCCGATTCAAGACACTATATTTAATTGATGTTTTTTTTAAACGCTTGTTTTTTTGGGGATTATTGTATTTAAACACATAAACGTTAGACCAATTTTATTTTTTAACATAAACTTCACAAATTGTCATTTAATAAATGAGCTTTTTTGTTGTTACAATTTTTCCACCAAATCTAATTTCCAAATTCCAAACAGTCGCTTGTTTTTTCAAATTTTCACATCATCAATTCATATAAAAAAAAAAAAAACCAAAAACATAAGTTCCAAAGTATCAAATTTGTGGAAATATCAAAATATTAATTTGTTCACGACTTCCACATCATCAATTCATATAAAAAACCAAAAACATGAGTTCCAAAGTATCATCCCAAACAGTCACTTTTTTTAAAAAAATTTGCGGAAATATCAAAATTTAATTTGTTCACAACTTTCACATCATTAATTCATTAAAAAAAAAATTAAAAAAAAAAAAAAAAAACATTAGTTCCAAAGCATCAAATTTGCGGAGATCTCAAAATTTTATTTGTTCACGACTTTCACATCATCAATTCATATAAAAATCCCAAAAACATAAGTTCCAAAGTATCATCATCGCGTGTCAAAACATGCACTAAAAAATCACACCGGTAAATCACTCTCGTGTTTTGAAAATTCCAAACATGCATAAATAGTCACTTGTTTTTTCAAATTTGCGGGAAACATCATAATTTAATTTGTTCACAACTTTCTCATCATCAAATCATATAAAAGAAAAACCCAAGTTCCTAAAAAAAAACATGAATAATTAATACTAATCCTTTTTGAAAAACATAAAGTAAATCGTTTTTCAAATTTTCACTATTTTTTCATCATCAAATCATATAAAAGAAAAACCCAAGTTCCTAAAAAAAACATGAATAATTAATACTAATCCTTTTTGAAAAACATAAAGTCAATCGTTTTTCAAAATTTCACAACTTTCTCATCATCAAATCATATAAATGAAAAACCCAAGTTCCTAAAAGTGTCATGATAGAGTGTCAAAACACTCAATAAAAATGCCCATCAGTTTCAAAAAGCATAATCACAAAACATGTACTACAACTCAGACGGGAAGACGATCTCCCGGAGCCTCCGACCCCATCGACGGATGATGCAGCGCTGCACAGTGCACACAAAGAAAAGAAAAAAATTAAACTAATACACTATTTTATTTTTGAATTCGTTGTTTCGTATAATACAAACACTTACCCTAATAGCTAGGATGAAGCGGACCGGGATACCCAATATCGGGACCCGGCCGCAACAGTCAGCAAAGCTTGCCCAGTTGTCTCTGGACATAAAAAAAATTACACAATTAAGTACCATTTTAAATGAGTAGAGTAATATTTAACCATACAAATGACAGAAATTAAATTAAATTAGTATTAGCGTGCCAAATTACCTAATAAGTGTTACCAGACAATAGAACTTCACCAGAAACCCCATAGCCTTGTGTCCATATATCACCAACCCATACCCACAAGCATTCCTACTATGTTCTGCGCATATTTTCAAAATAATTTATTATCTAATAATAATTATTATTGTTATTGATATTACCCTCCAATTGATAATGTAGAGGGAAGTTGGTGGGAGCATGAGACGACTGTAACAATGGTTCCCGTGACAGAGAGGGCCTAACAAATTATAGTAGTATATAGAAACTAAATGAAATGAATTAATAATTAAATTATTTCAAAACATTAAAATGTCAAAACCCACATTTCCAATAGCAGGTAACAGTCTTATCCCAATACTTGACACCAAGAACCCCAAAGCTCACTCCAGTAACAAACAGTGTAAGCCCGAGTCGGAGGCTTGGTAAAAGTTCATCAGTGACCTCGAGGAGAGAGTTAAGGAAAAAACAAAAACAAATTCAGTTAAAAAAAATACACCAAGTCGGTTGAATTAGCCGATCTTGACCGAATTTCAATTTGACTGGTTGAATTAACCGGTCTTTCCGAATTTTAAAACATTGCATAAAACCATTCGATCCAATCAAGACACAACATTTAATTGATGAATTGTGATGTGTTTTTTTTTTTTTTTTTTTTTTTTAATGTCGTCTGTTTGTTTATTTTTTTGGATTATTGTATTTAAACACTAACGTTTGACCAATTTTTATTTTAACACTAACTTCACAAATTGTCAATTAATACATGAACTTTATCGATGTTACAATTTATCTACGAAATCTAATTTCTGGCGAAATTGAATCCTGTGTGGCAAAATTATAACGACGTGGCAAAATTAAATCTATAGATGTAAAATGTCATACATTTGAAAAGTTTATATAAAATCGAAAGTTTATGAAAGAGTAAAATCTATATACTAATAGCAACACCGGATGACTACTTTTAGTAACTCCTTTATTATATAAATAGTAAGTTTTCAATTTATAAAAATAAATCATTTAGTAAGAAATTTAATAGGTATATATATACATATACCATCAATAATGCAATAACTTCAAATAATTAATTGTAGAAAAAACCGTAGCTATTCTTCCTTTTCAATCAATGGTTTTTCCAAACAAAATACTAATAGTTTTGAAGCTCAAAATAATAGAACGTATTCAATTAATTTGGAGCTCAAATTAGGGATAAAATATAGCCTAGATTTTTTCAAAACTTTATATCCAATTTCTTCTTCTCTTGCTATAAAACCCTCATTCAATTGGTTAATGTTTACTCAATATGTTGATTGGTTAGATTTCTATGATCAATGGTACTCCCCCCGTTTACTCTGATTGGCTAAGTGATTTTTTTAATGTAAATCATTTTTTCTTTTATTGATCGAAGGGCTACGAAATGCAAATTTATATTAGAAGCCAAAATATTCGATCATGGGTTTCCCAATCTCTTGCCTTTCTTTTATTAAGATAGGTTAATGATATGTAGATTTGTCTTTTCTATTCCATGTAACATCATATATGTATGAAAAGAAACTCAATTTTTGCTTATGTTTTGTTAATGCGTGTTCTTTTTTCACACATTATTGCTTATTGATTTTATTAATTATATTTAAAATTTCGCAACTTTTTTTATGCACTGTTGGTTTGAATTTTGCTTATATTTATTCAGTTTGCTGCATATTAAATATTATGGTGTACCTCATTATTGATTAAGTTTTGCTTTTACTATCTATGCAATGCATATTCTTTAAAAAAAATGTTATTTTTGTTGTTCGATATTGTATATAGAAATGAAACAGAGAATGTATCAATAATTATAGTATTTTATCTCCTTTAATGTATTTTTATACTAATAACGAGTACGGAACAATCAATTTTAGTAACTATTTTATTTATATCCAATTAAAATTTTATATTTCAAATATTAGTTTTTTAGTATCTATTATAGTAAATTGAGTTATATATAAATAATGTCGATTTATGTCAAATCATAGAATTTTGAAAAATGTGGTTAGTAGGATATAAATATCTTTAATATTGTAGAATTTCACTAAATAGGAAATTTGGTGGGTAACAGTAGCACATAAATTTACTTAAAATCATTTAATATTTCATTTTTATGTCCACGAATCATACTTTTGTCAATAAATCTATTCATTTGTTTGACAACCGAGCTTATAAATAAGGAGTCGATACATAAAGCAAATGAACGTAAGGTACATAAAGAGATGAAATTTTGTATGCTTATCAACTAAATATGTGCTTGCCGTCTTTCTTCTGGACTCACCCGCACATGATGATACAAAAAGAGGTGAAATTTTTCATGTTAATAATAATGCCTAATGTACAAGCACCTTTCATGAATACTTTATATAGATTAATTATCATTTTATGTGAATTAGTATAATTTAAGGAAATGTATTAGCAATAAATACAATTTCATATAAATGTCAATCTATATGTCTTTAACATAAATTAATTGCATAATTAAGCTAACTAGGACTAGCTAACGATATTGTGTGTATTAACATTTTGGATGATTACTTAATATGTATGATTATAAATGGAGGGAGGGAGCAACACATCAATGTTCGCAATTGAGATCAAAGGCTCACATTCGCGATATCAATGAGTTGTGAGCTAATAAAAAAATATTTAACTGGATAGGAGTTTAAAGTGCAAAATAAGAAAGCGCCAAAAAAAAGTAGCCAAATGAAAAAAATAGGAGATAAGAAAAAATAACGGCTGCTTATGTAATTTAGAGTGTAATGAAAATGATGGTAAATATGTGAATTTATATTATTTAGGAAATAACTTAGCTATAAATCATTTCTAATGATAGAATAATATTTCCTCTCTCATAAAACTTATTCGCACTTTTTTTTTAGCAATGATCAATCATATGTGATAATATTTTAAGGGGCTTACTCATGTTAGCTCGGCTGCATGGTTCAGTTGAAGAAACTTATATTAATGGTAAATAACATATTTTAATTGGAATATGCTCAAGGTGAGACTTAAAATATTTATACATATTTAAAATCAAATAATCATATAACGTATAAAATCCCCACGCATCGCGTGGGTGTGTTACTAGTATAGTGTATACTTGCACCATTTTTATGATGATTTGCATATTAATGCAACTAAACATAATTGATGAATTTCTACACCTTATCTTTTTTATTATTATTATTATTACAACGTGACAGTAAAATGACACACTTTCGATTAAAACGATTTCGTTTTCATTGAAATTAAAATAAAAGAAAAAACTATTTATTTTAATTCAATCTCAAATATACCCTCATCATCTCCCATAGATGAACCCGACTCATGGCCTCCACTCAAGTTGATTTACCAAAAACAAATGTATTTTCTATCAATTGTTTTTTGAAGTCGAATACTACCAGGCACTTCATGTATCTTTCGTTTTATAGTCTAAAACACGGCGGCGCACCAGTTAGAAACATAATTGTGTTAGAACCGTATATTACATACACACAATTTTGTGACCAGCGGCAACAACACCTTGTTGTTGTCTTGGATAACTCAGATAGCACAAGTGCTATCGCCTTCTCTCTCTGCCCCTGGAACCTCTTCCTAAACGTCTGAATCGGTAACTCCCTCTCCTTCTCGAAGCTCCAGAAACTCCGACATCCATTGTTATCTTGGCACCGCGCTATTCAATATTCTTATTGCGACTCCAGATTTCAGTAGCCATCACAATTCAATAATTTTAAGATTGGGTGCTTCAAATCTAGACCCAGAAAAGTTAAATCCATGTTGAAACGAAGTTGTTTCTCCAAGTTGTAAACAACGTTGTTTTAGTCGTTGTCGATTTGAACCACATAGGCAACATGGTCGGCCACGTTATACTCAATTTGGGGAAATAGGGACGTGTGTAATAATTGCACAAAGTCGAAAATTTATGTATAAATTGACAATTTTGAGACTTCGTATTAAAAAACAAAATTAGCCAAAGTTCATCTATTTATATGTCAATATTCCTTATTTCCCACTTCTTTTCTCTAGCAATTGAAGGTGGGTAGGCACCACAAATATAACAAATGCTGCAAAATGAACAACCTAGATTAATACTTTACCCGTTCCTTTTAAACTCTTTTATTTTCCTAATCAGATCGTTTAATATAAATTATCATATTTTCTAAAATAAAAAGAATTAACCCGACTACCGTCGTTTGGTAAAACAGGTAGAAACGTCAAACAAATTTCAATTGACCGGCTTCCGCCAACTTTCTTTTATGTTTCTTAATCACGAATTTTCTAATTTAAAAACAATATATTTATTTGTCCTTACACTCTCTCCATTACTTCACGCGCTGAAACCACGGATACAGCCTCACCTCCTTCCTTTCGAAAATACAAACACGCGCAAATCTGTAGAGATCTCAGCCAAAATCCCCCCATTTTCTCCGGCGAGATCGGGACCGGAACCTCTCTCTCCGTCGCCACAAGAGAAGTAGAAGTTGATTCCGACGCCGGAGCCGTGATCTGCCTCGCGCGTTTGCTTCCATTGACCAGATTTTGACCGATGGCTCCGGTTTCGGCGCTCGCCAAGTACAAGCTGGTCTTCCTGGGAGATCAGTCCGTCGGAAAAACGAGTATCATCACTCGCTTCATGTATGATAAATTCGACAATACTTATCAGGTGCGGAATCGCTACTTATTTCTGAAGTTGATGGTTGGATTTTTTGAATTTCTAGTTTGTGTTGAGAGAATTTTAAGCTAGGATTCCGGATCTGGTCCCTGTTACCTCTATCTCAAGTTTCTACTACCTTATCTTTCGTTGATCTTGCAGAATTTTGTATGCTTGAGTGATCTGATGTTGATTTGATTGGTGTCCTAACTTCTAGCGATTGATCGAATGATATATTTGTTTCCAGTTGTGATTCGCCGTAGGGTTGTTTTGTCGGTTTGAATTCATGTTAGTGAAAGTTATTAGTGGAGCTGATTTTGTGTGTAATCTGTTTTGTTAAGACGTAAATTCACAGATGATGTAGTACATTAGAAAGCAAATTGCTCTGCTGCACTTAAAAGTAAACAACATTAAGCATACGGGGGGAAGTCACGAAGTGATTGAAATTATTTGATCCAAGGAGTTTTTCTAGTTCATTTTGTCAGTAGAACTTTTGTGATCCTTCTTTGGAGCTTGCTATTATATGTACCTCAGACTTTTCCGTTGAAATTCGATTGGGTACGTTGAACCCTAAGTATTATAGTGTATTAGGACCAACCGACCAAGAAACGAGACTTAGGACAGAAATTATTCAGTACTGAAGTAAGTGATTGCTTTCTAGCTGCAACGTATCTTAGAATGGGGTCGTTGTAATCTGTCATGCTGCCCACTGAGGAATTTTTTCATATGCCCATCTATTCTATGGTTGCTACTGAGTATGGTTCGGAATAAGTGTCATGCTATATTTAATATGTCAGGTACATAGTTTAGTTTCTGTTCTTTATAATCTACTTGCATTTTCCTTGCTACTTCAGGCATTTCAAAATTTCAAAATGAATGTAGATTTGTATACCTGTGGTTATTGAGAATACATTTCTCATCTTCACATTCTTGTCATTGATATTTTGTTCAGGCTACTATTGGTATTGATTTTCTTTCAAAGACAATGTACCTTGAAGACCGGACTGTACGTTTGCAACTATGGTAAGATTCGCTTCTTACCAGTGATGATTACATAAACGCTTCCTCAGATAGATTTCTTTTTTGCATTCTTTTTGTGCCATACCTTGATCTGTGCCACCTTTAGCCAAAAAAAATCAAGCATGTCTGTTTGTAGCTTATCACATCGGAGATTAGCAGTTCTCTACTGTAAGTGCAGTTGTAGTTGAAAATTCGAATTTTAGTAATATTCAGCTCTTGGGTTCTGTATTCTTGGTTGATACCAACATATGGTTCTTGTCCAGTGCCCCAATTTGCTTGTCTTTGATAATTGTTGTATTATTCTCACTCAGTTTCTTTCTTCTTATAGAAGAATAACCTACCAATTTATTCGTGTTTAGGGATACTGCTGGACAAGAAAGATTTAGAAGTCTTATACCAAGCTACATAAGGGACTCCTCCGTTGCAGTCATAGTGTATGATGTTGCAAGTACGACACTATATCTCTTAATGTACTTTATAACTTCATTTAATGATATCTGTTTGGTTCCATATGTACTTTTAACTTCATATTTGAAAGTAGAAAGTATAAGATTATGATATTCCTTAGTATTTGATTATTCATTATACCTCACTGGGTTATAGGCCGACAATCCTTTCTTAACACTGCTAAGTGGATCGAAGAGGTCCGCACTGAGAGAGGGAGTGATGTTATAATTGTCTTAGTCGGCAACAAAACTGATCTGGTGGATAAGAGGTAAACGCCATCTCCGCATTCATCTTCTATATAAACATCTAAATTCCAACAGAATATTCAGAGCACCCAAAATAAAACAAAGTTTGCAGAATGATATCATGTACCCTCTCCTTTTATTTAAGCGTTGCTCATAAGCATTCATGATTTGTCTTAAAATTTTATCACATCCACATAAGGTTTCAGTTGTGTTATTACTTACTGAAGCAGACTATAATATATTTTCAGAGATTAACAGGTTAAGATTCTGTAGAAATCACGTTGTACTCATTGGGTAGAAGCACAGACCTTAGAATAAGGTGTTGCACATTTATGCAACTGGATCACTAATGCTCATCACGAGAATCATGCTCCAACTCATATCCCAGCGCTGCTTTGACATGTCTTTATAAAAATATGAATTCTGAAACATGTTATTAGGACTTCTATGCAGACCTGTTACATAGTTAAACGCATGAGGTGGTTGTAGGAGAAGTCTGAAACCAGGAGAAACAGGGCAGGGAAGCTTTTACTGGGGAACGTAGTTCAAATATGATTTACCTGATTTTCCAGTGAAGAAAGCTGAGTCAAAATGTTCAGAAAATGGCTCTAACATTTCAAGTAGATCATATAATTCCTTGAAGGTCATTGTGGATGAGGAGAGAGAACTTCCAATTCAACAGTCTAAACTTTGTTGAATAGTATCATATTAAGTTTATCTTTTTTCAAACCATTAATGACTTTTTTCTTTCTGTCTGCTGGTTCAAGCATTTTAGTGCCGCTGCTTTAGTGCTTGACCAAAACAGGCTCACCTGTAGTGTTTTTCGTATATTTAACAGTCGATGCTACTAAAAAGTGTTATTTATCTGCTCTTATAATGCATTCTATGTTCGATTAACTATCACAGGCAAGTTTCAATAGAGGAAGCAGAGGCTAAAGCTCGTGATTTCAATGTCATGTTTATCGAAACAAGTGCCAAGGCTGGCTTCAACATCAAGGTAACATACTCTTACTCTACCCTGTGATGTCATTCATTTATGATATGCAACTAATTGTGCTCAAATCTTTCCTTTTTCCCCAACTACTCTTATATCGACCTATACATGCAACTCGACCAGGCACTATTCAGGAAGATCGCTGCTGCCTTGCCTGGGATGGAAACTCTATCCTCAACGAAGCAAGATGAGATGGTTGATGTGAACCTCAAGTCTAACAACGCAAATGCATCACAGTCACAACAGCAATCAGGAGGGTGTGCTTGCTAAAAAAAAAAAGGTCAACTGGAATGCTGATCTGAGCAATCTGTGAAGAGCTCTTTTTGCCATGAGTATCGAATTTTGTTTGTGATTTGTCGAGATTATTTCAAGCCTGTCGGATATGGTAGATTTATCGTCGCCCTTTACCATCTTCCGTTTCTCTAGATTGTACCATATGGTGAACACCATGGTAATGAAGACTGTAAATTAGTCTGCTTTACTTTTCCCCCTCATCTTGTTTACTTTTCTTCGCAGTTTCTGTCATTTGGGTTTGTATTTTCTTAATTATTTGTTTTAAGTTATTGGTCCCTCTCAATCATTGACAATTATTCCCTATGAATAATACTACTATACTTATTATTATTTGCATTATTTTGTCGTATGATATTTGTATTAAGTTTAACACCTTTTTATGCATGCTTGTCGATAGGGTGCATAAATGCATGGTAATTTGCACTATCTCTCCTCTTGTTT
Source organism: Thymus mandschuricus (assembly GCA_029379335.1). Lineage (NCBI taxonomy): Eukaryota > Viridiplantae > Streptophyta > Magnoliopsida > Lamiales > Lamiaceae > Thymus > Thymus mandschuricus. The sequence goes on from CM057072.1 coordinate 2,550,818, forward strand.
GTGTGCTTTAAATGATTAAAATGTGGAACTTAAGGATGATTTGTATTTTGCTAGGTAATTTGTAATGAGAAATGAAAAGGAAGTCAAAACACAAGTTATAATTGAGTTTTGGAAGATGGAACTGAAGCCCAAGTGTTAAGAGGATTCAAGTGAAGCAAAACAGAAGCAAACTGCGAACAAGGCGTGCCCACGCCCTGTCTCCAAATTTGGGTTATTTAAAGCTGCGAAAATTGATGTTGGTGCACTCCAAGATTTATCAAGGCCCTAATATTTAATTTAATTAATTTAGATGGAATATTAGGAGAATTAAGAGTCCAAGTCAAAGGAAAACTTACCATGTTGGAAGAAAGAGAGTATTTTGGGATTAGGTTTTATATTCCTTTTAGCAAGAGGAAAAGGAGGGAGATTTTTGGGGACGCACTTTGAGCGAAGAGGGGTTGACGGCTGCAACTGGAGATCACAGCTTCTTCATCTTTTCTTATTTCCTCCATTAGAGCATGAGTTTCTAAGTTCGTTTCTAGCGAAGGGATAATCTAGACGTGGTTTCTACACCAGTTGTGAGATCGAATTGGTTTTAATTATTTATTTTCTCTTCTTATTCATAATTCTTCTATACGTATTGTTATTCCTGCTTTGATGATTATGCAAACTGATCACTTCATAATTGTTGAATCAGAATATTGCTAGATAGAGAATCTAAATCCGTAATTGTTTAGATAATCTGTCGTAGTAGCACAATAGCATCTCTAGAGGTTAGACGTTACTTTTGTTGTATGCTATGAAGATTGTGATCTAGTGAACAAGTCATCGTATGAATTTTGTTTGCTAGAATTGGTGTTTCCCTCATACTAATTGATGTTGGTGAATTGAATTCTATGGTCATACCTAGGATTATTTACTAATTAGAGAAGTAATCAACGGTCGTACCTTGGTTGCCGAATAATTAAGGAGAGACTAGGTTATTTTGGTCGTACCAGTAACTATAGCCAATTTGAGAGGGAAGTAAATTCTATATCTGCATCTGTGATCAGCTTATCGTAGACCATTGTCAAGATTGTTCCCGAGCTAGATTTTTCTCCATTTGATTTAATCTCATCTTAGAATTGCGTGTTTGAGTCTCGTTGTCGGTTTAGTTAGTCATTGCATTTTATTTGATTAGTTTAGTTTATAAATCTCAAAACCCCCTCTTTTATTTTCAGTTTAATTAGATAGAAAGGAATATATTCTTGTGACCAGTCTCTATAGATCGACCTTGCTCACTACTACTACAATTTATTTAGTGTTTGAGCGAGTAATTTATTTTTGTTGGTTTCGACACCCATCACTTGTATATCCAGACTAAAAAGGAGGTTTAATTGAAGGAAAATACGATTAAACTTATTTTGCCAAGATTTTTCTTTGGACATGTCCAATAAATGAAAATAATTTATATATGTAAGTATAAAATAATAAAACAAGAGAATGTTGTACTCTGTTTTGTGTCCACATCGTAAATGAATGTCGGTGTATTGTGACTCGGATAATTTTGAAGAGAAATTCGATAATCTATTTTTGGGCCGTGTATATTCTGACTACCGAATTAGTGTACCAAAAAAATACTAGTACTAGTACTACAAGTCTACAACTAGATATGTTGAATGTTGATGGTTCCAAAATAGTCAGGGAGGAAAGCAGCGCTATTTGATTTTTACTACGTACTCCTCCCTATATATAAATTGAAATTGAAATTGAAAGGCGGTGGGCCCCACGTTCCACTGTTGCCTCCAGGGTCTCCAACTGTTAAAACTCAAATCGAATTTCGATTCAATTTCCCCCAATTTTCCCTGCAATTCAATTCGCTCCAGATATTTCCGCATCACAGTTTCTCCCAACGTTCAATTTACCTCAACTGGATTGTATCATTCGATTCTCTTCACCGATAATTCAAGCTTTCCGTTACGTTCGTTCATGGCAGGTTCGCTCTTTAGTTTCGTATTCGTGTATCCTTCCTTTGTTTGGGGGGGCCATCGCTGCATGTTTTGAATCGGTAGTTGTTCCTTTGGTTTTTGGTTGTGAATATCTCTGGTCACTTAGTTTATGCACTAATGCCTTTGGCGCAGGGGCGGGCTATTGAGCTTGGAAGCTTTGGATCCTTGTTTTGTTAGTGATGTAGAGGGAGGGTTAGAGTGGGTGAATTTTTAGGAGATGTATGAAATTTCCAGAAATTGAAATCTCTCTCCTACCTGTCTTTTTACCTATAGTAGTAGCATTTAGATTTTAGAGTTCGTGTTGGTTTGAGTTTCGATGAACAACAAATTTTGGTGCAAGATGAGCTTAGCCAATCGGACTGGATTTTCATTTCAGTTTCTCAGTCTTTATTTGTGGATGGATTTTAGGCTTTGGATGATTTTTGGAACAACTAGACTTCATTTTCATGTCTTGAAGTAGTAAATTTTTACATATAAAGGACATAAACCCAGGATAACTATGAGGGGGCTTTTGTCATGAACTGCATGTTCACCATAAAACCCATGATTTCTGTGTTGCTCGATAAGGAATCGATGAGGCTGACTTCAAAAGAAACTAATCGCATGTTTTTTTTTTTGGCCTATGCATGTGTTGACTGTTTAATTGCTCGTTGAAGGACATTTAATCGATAATGGATTGCTGTATATTTTGTGTTGTAACAATTCGTTGCTCTTGGTTTTATCCTGAGAGTGTGTGCTGTTGGTTTGATCTTGAAATGATAGGCTATATTTTCTTATTCATGTTCCTTTATTTAACCTTTAATTGTTTATGTGCTTATGATGTAGGGTGAAATATATTTTGTTTGACTTGACATGTGACAGATCTCTTGTTTCTGTACTATGAAATTTGGTTTTCCAGCTGACTTGTATTTCTTGTTTTCCTCATCAACGGTGAAGCCTTGATAACCAGTGCAGTGAGATAAAAGATTATAGATCGTAGAAGTTTTCAGGTTTTCTATTATGGTTTGCTTTCTGAAATATTTGGACTATGATATGGATAATATATAACGAAGCTGTGGATTTTGAATATTGAAGAAATCTCTCGTGTGGCCTTTTTAGGTAGAACTACTACAGGATCATGTAGTGACATCATTTATGCAAAAAATATCAGTTATGTTTGAGTTCAATTTGAGGAAGATTGTGTTACCAAGTATTGTTTACACTTTACAGTAGCTATCTATGGATTTAACTTTTCGGTTTAATACATGGCAGATAATCAAGTCCCGATTTTGGCTAAAGATGGTTATTGCCAACCACTCCAGAAGCTCAAGCGCTCTCACTGGTGGATTTTTGTCGTATTGAACATATTTTTTCTCATTGTTGGTCAAGCTGTCGCTGTGCTTTTAGGAAGGTATTATTATGACAAGGGCGGAAACAGTAAATGGATGGCCACTATTGTACAAACTGCTGCTTTTCCTATCCTTCTCATCCCATACATTTTCCTTCGATCCCCTGAAGATTCTGTTAGTACGTCAAGGTCACTTTCTCCTCATCTATTGATCATAATCTACATTGTTTTTGGAGCCTTCATTGCCGGAGATAACATGCTCTATTCCATTGGACTTCTATACCTATCTGCATCAACATATTCTCTCATCTGTGCCACACAATTAGCCTTCAACGCGATTTTTTCGTACTTCATCAATCATCAGAAGTTCACTGTCCTGATATTGAATTCAGTGATAATTCTTTCTCTGTCTGCTGCGCTCCTTGCTACCAATGATGATTCGGATAAACCTTCAGGGGTTTCTCGTGGTGAATATATCATCGGAGTTCTTACTACACTCGCAGCCTCTGCAGTATACTCCCTTATACTATCTCTCATGCAGTTCACCTTCGAAAAGGGAGTGAAGAAGGAAACTTTCTCTGTCGTTCTTGATATGCAGGTCTACACATCTATTGTGGCTACCTGTATTACAATTGCCGGCCTTTTCGCAAGTGGAGAATGGAAGGATATAAAGGGAGAAATGAAAAGTTTCGAGAGTGGGGAAGTTTCTTACATCATGACACTGGTGTGGACTGCTGTTGCGTGGCAGATTTGCTCCGTGGGTGTGATAGGTCTGATTTTCGTGGTATCTTCTCTCTTCTCTAACGTTATAAGCACCCTCTCCTTAGCTGTGACTCCCATTGCTTCTCTCATCGTTTTCCATGATAAGATGAACGGAGCAAAGATAATCGCTATGTTGTTGGCTTTCTGGGGATTCGCTTCGTACATATATCAGAATTATCTTGATGATCTGGAGTTGAGGAAGAATCAAAGTGAAGTCAATGATACCGCCATTGATCCTTGCTGATTGATGATCTTGATTTTTGACTGCATAGGTATAATTTTTAGAGCTTCCGATTACTGGCCCGTTTCGTCGCAAATTTATACTGCTGTCAAAGATTTTGAGGCAGCAGAATGTTAACAGTTTTAGAGTGAGGCTTAGCTGCATTAGGAAGTGTTTCTGGTACAATAAGTGTACAGAAATTGTTAGTTTTAGAAAATGCTTTCAATAATTGAAGTTCTTCTCAATCTCAACAAGATTTTCTATGAAGAATTTTGTATGTGAATTTTCTCACTGAGATTATATTCAAGTTTGTATAAATTTTCAAAATTATTGCAAATTTCGTCGTAAAACTAAAATAGATACTCCATATATTCCACTTCATTGGTCTGTTTCCTTAAAATGGAAAGAATTAATTTTTACTTTACATTGCATCTAAGATTATGTGTCAAAATGAAATAAATCAATTAAAGTGGGATGGAGGGAGTGTACAAATAAGTCGATTGAAGTGTTACGGAGGGAGTATACAATTTATAAAACACACTTATTTTGTGTTCCATCATTCATGCTTAGTCTTTAAAATTACGAATCCACTTGAAAAATAAAGCTTTCTGCGCGTGAATTTCGTTGGGCCCATCTCTCCATATTTAACTTTAAAAAAAAAAAAAATACGATGATAAAAAAAATACTAACAATTTTTTTCTAGGTCCTTTTAGAATCTTAAAAGAAAACTAATTATACATATAAAAAATGATCAAATATTCTTATCATGATGTGCTGCCTCCGTTCTACTCCATTTGACTTACATCTATTCGATCTATATACCAAATGGAGTGGAGCGAGGTAGTATACACCAAAAAAAAGTGCATTATGGAATAGATTAATCGAGAAGTATAAGTCCAAACGAACCACAAATAACAACAAATTTCTTTCAAGATTGATGTAATTGCAATTGCTTGTCAATTTGGGCAATACTTAAAGTGAAAATAAGACAAAACAACAACTTAATAATTAAAACTTAACTCTAAAGGGAATCATTACAATTTTTATTTTACTTTTTATTTTTTTTAAAAAAGGTAAAAACATAGTAGTGCAACATTAGACATCGTGGGAGATCATTGTTTCTTCCATCCAAAATTATTCAAAATTTTGGCCTAGTGGGCCCCACACGTGCATGCACACAGGCATGCATATTGGGAGGCATATGGGCTGCACTACCAAATTAAGTATGATTATGTTATTATTATGTATGCTTTCTCAAAAAAAAAAAAAAAAAAAAATTAAGTGTGATTTAGGTTAATAAAAACAACTAGAATTGTACATTCACTTGCAAAGTGAGCACATACATTAAAATTAATTGGGTGCATTAGTAATTCTCAAGCTTTGACTCTTCCTATATTGGTATTAAGTAGAGCATGATCACATGAGAGATGAATTAGGTTATGAATGACTAAAATAGCTCGATCGGTAGATATATATCCGACTTTTACTCTGATTTCAAGTGTAGTTCAGTTGGTAAGAAGTTTTCACTCCAACCAACATGTATATTTGACTTTTACTCTGATTTCAAGCGTAGTCCAGTTGGTAAAAAGTTTTCACTCAGCATTACATTTCAAACAACATCCACTAAGCATAATCAAACCAATCTAGAAGACAAAGAGAATTTGTTGATGATGAGGACCTTAATTAATTAGCATGACCAAGAAAAGTTAGATCCGCTAAACTTGTACTTGATTGATAATTGAGATAAATAAAACACATCACTAGTTCTTGAGATGTTGTCAAATTTCATCCAAATGTGAATCAATTGATGCCAAGTGCACCTATTTATGTTCACACAACAAGGAAAAAGGAAAAGAAAAGATAATGTGGTGAACTAAGTTATGTGGTGGGATTGTAGAGAACCCACTCATCTCAATAAATATGCATATAAATATTTTTATTAAATTTTAAATTTCATTGAATTTTCAACGTGCAGGAAACTATGTTTAATGCACAATAGCTTGATTCAAATTAAAAAAAAGAAAAGAAAAGAGCATTCCACAATTTTGCAATTATATAAATAGTTTTGTGCATTCCTTTATAATTTTTAGGTGTTTATTTTATCCATTTAATAATACCTTCGCTCCGTTAATAATGAGTCCAATAAATATTATAAAACTCAGCATAATATAAGGGAGTTTATGATACTCAACACTGGGGTGGTCAAAATATACGTGTACGGTATAGATTTATTTAGACTATATTATATAAATAAATATTAAATATTTTAAATTAAAACGTACAAGTCTTATTATCCTTCTTTTTTAATATTAGTAGATGTCTTGTTCTATTTAGGCTAATCTATCCAAAGTTATTGATATTATAGTTTCTAATTTTATATTTCCTAATCTTGTGTTTTAATAATGTGTTTATTTTTCTATATTTTTTCCTAAAAAAAATAAAAAATAATTTTCTATGTATTGACTTGACTGTTTATTTATTTCCAAAATGAAATTGCTCTCCAATTTAAAATTTTAGCACCGTTGCCCGGCATTTAATTAGTGATGAATTTTAAATGAAGAATAGAATTGGTCAATTTTTACAATAGAAAAATGAGAAGAAGAAAAAGAAACTAAGGGGAAAAAAACTGAATTAGGGGCCAGGGAAAAAGACTTGAGATTTTAGAAGGAGCAAAACTTGTCGGCTTCGTTGAAAACCATGATATTTTATTTTAAATAACAATTATTCATTAAATTTTTATATTCATTTATTTCATGATTTTGATTGTGACATATTCTCAACTTTTCCTATTGGAATTTCATATATATTTACATACTATTCGAATATATAATTTAATATGTTGTTTTTTTTTTTTTTTTTTCCAAATAGAAGTCTGATTAATTTGAATTGAAGAGAATTGGATGAGAGTTGTTAAGTAAACTATTAGATTATAGTAGGAAAAGAAGAAAAGGAGTGAGGGGATTTGGAATTTGGGATTAAGGTAACATTATTTTAAGTAAATTGTAGTGATCATATCCCAATCAAGATTTGGTGATACATTTTTGTAAGAAAGAATCTCTCTCTCTCTCTCCCCCCTCACACACACAAACACACACTAGGTTTTTAAATTTGCTAAGATGAGATGTATTAATTTGAATGAGCTGTACTCACCCAATTTTAATTAATACTTAGATTGGAACCTAGTTATGGATTCAACACATCTTTATTCAAATTATTGAGCTAAGAGAATATTTGCATATCCTCTCGTCTCACTTTCCCTGATATGTCTCATAAACATACGTGAATACAAAATCATGGAAACGTATCAAGTAGAATGAAACGGAACACTATATAAGGTGAGGCAGCATAGAAATAATGTAAAGTCAGAGTCAAGAATTAAATACAAGCATACCCCATCTCACTTATACACATACAAGGCCTTGAATGTCACTTTCTCTTTTCTTTTATTATGTTTTTAATAAATCTACTCATACCCATTAATTATAATTGAAGGTGTCAAGGTTATAGATAGATGGAGTTGAAAATTACATTTTAATTAGATTGTTATATACTTTATTTGGGCCATTAAAAGTTGGCATGACATTGTTCGGTTTTATATACTACTTTGATAGGGAATTTGATTTATGTACCGTTATACTCCACGTTGCTTTAGAGAGAGAGAGAGAGTTAATTCTTGTGTTTGACTCGAGTGGTTTCGGTTAAGAATAATGAAAAAAGTTTTCTTACTTTAAAGTATCAATTACGATGCCCTAATAATTATCGATAGTTAAAGCAAAAAGTAGACGATCTGAATGAAACGATTATGTAACTATGTGATTATAGTGACAAGTTTCTCCTTTTGGGGAGGGGCCTTAACAAGTTTAAACTAATCCAAATATTACACCCTCGTTTAGAGGAATACTCCCCTACCCAACGAACATATCTTTAGTATACTTATGGATGACATATTAATGACATAATTAAAAATATAACACAAGCAAATAAACTTTACTACAAAACTAAATCCTAATTTAAAAAGTACTAAACCTCAATTGAAAATTACCATTTCAGCCATAGACACATTAAATACGTACCTTTAGGCCTTTAGAAGAGTACCTTTAGAAGAGTAATCAACTCCATAAACTACATACATTCAATTTGGCCTATGCCCCTAGAGTGACATATTTCATACTTTCTCTGTCTCACTTTGTTAGTCCTGAGGTATATAATATTCCAATAGGACTAATGAAGTTGGACGGAGTGGGTATCTTCAATTGCAATATTTTCTTAAAAGTAAAAAAACAATATTGCAAAGTTGAAATATCTTGAAATTCAAGTTAACAATCAAATATAGAAGAGAAATAGGTAAGAATGAAAGAGCACTAATGTAGTACTCCCTCCGTCCTCCATTTAGTGACGGAGGGAGTTTGGGCACGCGTTTTTTCGCATTTTATGGTATAATAATAAATTAATGTGTTAAAGTGTTAAAGTGAAATAATTGTGGGTCCATTTGAATTGTTTAATAGTATTAAAATATTAAAATAATAAAAAGTAGATGTATAAAGTGTTAAAGTGTTAAAGTGATTGTGGGGTCTACGTCCAAAAATGGAAATTGTCAGTAAATGGAGGACGTCCCAATATAGTATTAACGTCACTAAATGGAGGACGGAGGGAGTATAAAGAAAGAAGGAGGTGCCTCTACATATATATTTCACTAATCATCATCATCCAACACAAATAATTTTGTCAACTCAATTATATCATCATCCACACTCAAATATTCAACCCTAAAAGAAAAGTTAACCTAACTCAAAAAATGTAACCCTAATGGGAAGCACAATCCCACCTCCCCCACTTCTACAACCCCTTTCCTTTCTTTCCACACAAATTGTTACATTACATACAAGGTTAGAGAAGAAAAGAAAATATAATACGTATAACCCAACCAAACCAACCAACCAACCACCTCATTTACTCCAGCCGAGGGCATTTTCGTAATTCCACCCAAACCCCCAGAAAAATAACTGTTTTACTATCCTTTATTTTCCCCAACAAGTCGCTGTAATTTTTTCCGTTTTCGAGTGGTAAAAAAAGTGTTTTTACATACAAAAATAGGAAGAAGAAAGTCACACGAGTGGGAGGGAGGGGTAAAACCGTAAAATGTGTCGTGGTCAAAAGTCAACGGTCGCCGGTGGTGGTGAATCAGTGCCTCGAGTTGTTGTACCTCCCGAAGTCGGCGAGCTTCCGGGAACGGTTCTTGCAAAACGACGCCGCACTGGCTAAGTACGGCTTCGCCGGAACCCTTGGTTCCGCCGCCTCCGGGGGAAGGACCTTCTGGCTCCAGTGGCGGTTCGGGCTGGCTCGAACCAGGGGGCTCAGGCAGAACGCTAGTCCTGAGATGTTCTTGCCGTGCGCGGCTCCTTTCGCCCCGGTCCGCCGCGTCGTCGCCGGAGTCCTCCGAGGCGTCTGCTTCCACCCCTGGGAAGATTCCGATGAGTAGCCGCTCGATCCGCCGGGGCAATGCTCGTCGTCGTCCTCGTCGGAGTGTCTCGCCGGCGACATACCGCGGTCTCGATTCCGGCGAGGTATGTGCTGTGCTCTGATTGAGCTCTCGTCCACCGAAAACGACCGAATCTGCTTTTTCCGGCGGCCGGGCACCATATTAGAGAACCAGGAGGAAGGAGCGGAGCAGGACTCAACCAGAACCCCAGGATCCGGATCCTGACCCATACCCGAACCCGAATCCAAATGTTTGTCCGATTTCGATCTGAAGATACCCAGAAACATCGAAAAAAATCTGCCGCCGCTTCTCTTCCCGTTCTTAACCACAACCGCGGCGGGTCCCAGCTGCGGCGTACAATAGAGGCTCCGGTGGTTGAGGTTCCAGGCAGCGGCGGCGGCGGCGTCCGTGTTCTGCCGCGAGATGTAAGGCGAGACCGATCGCGGGAACGGGAGGGGCGGCGGCTGCTGCAGCTGCTGCTGGGCGTCCGATTTGCGGCAATCGCGGTGGAGATGCGACTGCGACTGCTTCTGCGCCTGCGCCTCCATTATCGCCAAGAGGCGCTCCCGGAGGCAGGAGGCGCAGACTCCGACGCCGCTGCTGAAATCGGCCGGGTGCTTCTTGCACCTCATCCGTATAATTCACACACCTACAAGCGAAAAAACCACAGCTAATCTCTCTCTCTCTCTCTCTACCCTATGGAGCAACCTAGAGGCCTAATTGTTGGTAATTTAATTGGAGGAATTAGAAGGAAATTGAGAGGCGACCAGGTCCTGCCATTTTTGTTCTCTCATGCGTAGGCGAAGCCGTGCGTGTGCGTGTTTGTGTGAGGGGATTTGTCTTCTTCTTCTTCCCCCTTTCTTCACCAGTTTTAGAGAGAGAGAGAGAGAGAGAGAGCGATGCAGACAGAGCAAAATTGGGGGTTAGCCTTTAAGAGAGAGAAAGAGCCAGTACACCGTACTAGTGGAGAAGAAGATAGTGGTCAAATTGTCTATTCTGCCCCTAGATCTTTTTTTTTTCTTAATAATTAACTAAATAGAGTGGAGTATTAAGTAGGGTTAAATCTCTTCCAGGAATATTACCATTATTTTTAAATAAATGCAAAAAAACAAAGATTTGGGCCCGAATTTTTTGGTGCTTTGGGCTTACGTGGATTAATTCGCATCAAATTTTACAATCTTTTCTTCCTCGGGAATTACAAAATTTTGAGAAATTGAGTAAATAAATAAATAAGGCCTATTATTATGTTAATTACTCCTACGATTTAAGCTGCGTTTGTTAAGCAACAGAAGCTGAGTCAAAATTAATTTGTTAATAATAATAAATGAACAACTCAGATAGTTAATTAAATTGCGTGACAGCAGCTGAAATATTTTACTTCCCTCGAAGAAATAGAAGAACAAGTAAAAATGGCTCAAATAATGGTCAGGTTAAGTTTTGGGATCGGGTTCGAGTCTTCCGTGATTTAGCCCTTCGAATAAGTATTTAATTATTTGTATAATAATGTTGTAATTTTCTTGGAAGACACTACTAGTAGTATAAATACATGCATGGTATATAGACATTAGACACCAATAATTTGTTTTCAAATAAATAATTCAATCTAAACTTTGTCTTATTATTTGGGTTTTAGGTCTATTTTGAACAATTGAACAATCGAATTCAAATTAATATTCCTTTCTTGATTAATAATTCTTTTTTTCTTTTCACAGCTCCAGTATTTTCGGTAAACAGTTTAGGTAGATTTAATTAATTCGATTTATAGTAATTAATTATGGTAGTTGTGATATTTACCAGATTTATCGCTGACATTCAACCTTCTTGAAAAGTTATTCCCAACTGGATTTCTTTGGATCTGAATCCGCTGTCTACAGTATACAATTTGTTACCTAAAGCTTCCGTCCCGTTAATAACGAGTCCGTTGAATATTAGATTTCGAATTATTTTAATAAAAGTGAGTTTATGTATGTATGTTTTGACTATTATAAAGTGTATTGGTTTGGTTGGACTGGGAGTTTACCAGCATTAATGAACTTTTAATTTCCTTAATCCTCATATAATTAATGTGAGCTGTCAGTGGTCAGACTTTGATGAATTTTCTTAAAAACAACCATATATTATTAATGAGGCCTAGGCCCCATTTCTCTCTGATGGAGAAAATTCAGTTGCCATTTCTGTTATTTAACTAGTTATTTCCACCCGTGCTATGCACGGGATAAACTGAAACATGTTTTAAAACTTACTAATAGTAGTATATTGTTTGAATGTTTTTTCATTGTATTGTTTGAATGTTTTTTCATTGAAACATGTTTTAAAACTTACTAATAGTAGTATATTGTTTGAATGTTTTTTCATTTTTGCTATATTATTTTATTGGTTATGATTACAAAACATACCCATACTCCAATAAAATAACATAGCAAAATATACATATTATATATGTACAATTTTCCAAAATTAAAGGCAATGTGATGCATATTCAGTAAATGATATTCACAATGTTGATAGTAATCTAACAAATTTATGTAAAACATTATTAAAAAACGGAGCCACATCCTTAAAGTTGGATAAAAAACTCACTGAAGGGTATTAAAATAGTTGCACTGTGAATAATTTATGTATAGTATTCAACAATTTATAGGTACAAAATATTATATAAATAGAAAAAATTAAATTATATGTCATAATTTATGCTTTTGTAACGTCAAATGCATTTTTTTATTAAATAATAATAAACGTTTTTATATACATCAATATATATAGACTATTATTAATAACAATCATTGTTGACGTAAATGGTTTTAATAAATAAACTATAATTTTTATATATAGCATCCGGCCTTACTATTATTTTTAATTTTCATTTAAATTTCTATGTTACATATCTAAATCAAACATGGATATTGAGGACATCGTGCAGCAAGAATTTTATAATTTTTAATTGATTTTATTAATTATTTTTTCATTTTTCAGCATCAATGTATCGTTCTATAACCAGTGGCGGATGCAGAAATTTTGTTGAGTGGGGGCTATATTTTATAATTTTTGAGTAAAATGAAATTTACTTGATATTTTAATTCGACAATGGGGGCTTTTACACTATAATTTGCACAAATTTATCATAATTTGATAAATTTTAAAGGGTAAAATTTTGATTTTTTTGATTGGGTAGGGGCTTAAGCCCTCACACCCTTCCTCTTGGATCCGCCACTGTCTATAACTACTACCTCCGTCTCATCTTAAGTGGCCTCTTTTATTATTTTATACATCACATATTAATATAAAGGGGATCCCTTAGCAAGAGATAATATGAATCAGCAAAAATGATCAATACTGTATTTAATTGCTTACGTAATTAATTACAATTGAAAGCGAAATGTATGTGCAAAAGTACAATAAAATAGAAGTACCATCCATACACTCTAGAACAATATTATTATTAATTACATAAAAAATAATTTGATAATTAAAAAATGGCAGATAAAGAAAGAAATTATATGATTTCTCTTGATATACGACACTAAATGGACAGTGAGAGTCGATTTATTCAGAATCACAATAGTAGAAAAGTTCACTTGTACGAAGAACATATGAATTGAAACATCAAAAAAATAATTATGCGAAAAGAAATATGTAAAAAGTGTAATGATATGTAGGCATACGTCACACAATTACTTATCTTTTTCATATTTCTAAGGCAAAGAACATATTACATGAAATTAGGGGGAGAAAATCTAACAATGAAAATCTATGTACATCGACGTACAACAAATTCCTCTATGAATTGACTCGTAAACGAAACATATTTGGATTTGAAAAAAATGGCCAAATGGAATAGAATGATACATGTTGGAGTGTGAAGGTCTGAATTGCACTTTTCTACAATATATAGGCAAAAAATATCATAAATATGGAAACAATTTATTAATTTGTATAATTACATGCCGCGATTTATGCATTTGTAACGTTAAAATTAATTTCATAATTAAAATTATTAAACACAATTATGGTTTTAATAAATAAACTATAATTTTTATATATAGCATCCGGCCTTACTATTATTTTTAATTTTCATTTAAATTTCTATGTTACATATCTAAATCAAACATGGATATTGAGGACATCGTGCAGCAAGAATTTTATATATTTTTATTGATTTTATTAATTATTTTTTCATTTTTCAGCATCAATGTATCGTTCTATAACTACTACCTCCTTCTCATTTTAAGTGGCCTCTTTTATTATTTTATACATCACATATTAATATAAAGGGGATCCCTTAGCAAGAGATAATATGAATCAGCAAAAATGATCAATACACCCTCCGTCCCCTAATAAGTGTCCCGAGCCGTCAGAATGCAATACACCCTTTCGCGTTGACTACTATCTTGTATTATTGCATGATCTTGTTTTGACTTCATTATATATTAAATAATATTGATAAAATTAAAATTTAATTTAATTTGAGTGATACTATTTTTTAATAAGGTTGGGTCCTCTTTGATGCAAAAGAAAATGAGAGAAATGAGAAAATCACCCTATAAATTTCACCTATTTTCTCACATTTTCTATTTTTTCCCCTTCATTTGCACTACAATGGAAAAAAAATATTATCTCTCCAATTTTGTGTTGTAAATATTTTCTCCAATTTAAGAAGTAACATCCCCCCTCATTGATAAAAGGTGAGAAAAAGTGAGAAAATAAGTGAAATTTATAGGGTAATTTTCTCTTTTCTCTCATTTTCTATCGCATAAAAAAGAACGCAACCTAAGAGTTAATTGTTATATAATCTTGATTGACAAAATTACTGAGAGTTACAACGGTTAAAGAGTAACGCATTAATTTCATGAAGTATATATAATATTTATTGTCACAAAAGTAATTTAGTATGCAAATAAATACTCTTAATTAATGAACTACAACATTCTATATATAAACTGAAAACTACAATTAATAAACTGGAATTACCAAAATTAATTTCCGGTCTTACTATTATATATAGTATTGATTAAATTATATTATATTTTTTTAATATTACTATTCAACAATTAAATTCACGAATTGTTGAAAAATGTCACATGCATTATCGTGGAATTATATACAGTGGCACTACTGTAACTTTATATTTGAAAATTATTAAATTCCAATTGGAATTTCCGACTTACGTGCAATTTAAAATGCGTTAGACAGGAATTCTTCACGTAATTTTGAAATATTTGATGCAAAAATCAAGAAAACGTCATCGTATCACATGCTTCAGGAATCAGGACAGAATATGTTTATACACCCAAGATTTTCTTCAAAGGGAAAAACCAAAAAAGAAGTGAAGAAATTCGAAATTGGCCTGATTATTAAATCAGCATTGAGCATAAGCAAAGGGCATTTTTGCAGCACAATTTAGTAGTCCGATTTATTTTTGCAGCCTAAAACCCCTTATAAAAAAAACGAAAGTAATAATAAATATGTACCAATAATATAGATGACAATATTCTATGCTAAATCAATTGATGGATTTTCAACCCAATGATTTTCCCCTCAACATGCGGTTATAAAAATTCTTCAAAATAAAATTCACTCTATATTTGTTTTTTATTATATACTATATATATATATAATTTTAACTTATTGATGATGCTAATTGCTAAATAATCGCGTTGTTTGAAAATTGAAATTTGATAAAAATCAAAGTTGCTAGTAATAATATTATTAAAACGTGTGTATCAATTAATTAAGGGTAGCCTTGATTTCCACAAAGGACACAATTTTTCCCAATAAGTATATGTTGTGTATTGTGTACTTCACCATTCATGTTTGGACTTTGACTGTATACTAAATTGCATGGAACTTGCATTTATTAAGGCCCAAGATCACGGCCCAACACCATGGCACACGTGGTGAATTCATGCATAATCACTTTCCTTTTAATTTGATTAAAAAAAAAATAGTCATTAAACATAAATTTCTGCCTTGAAAAAAATTAAAATAAAATATAAACCCATATAATAAAATATGGGACAACTTTTAAAGTAGTTATTTTGATATTGCAAATACAAATATTAGCTACTTATAATAAAAACACAAAAAGTATTCAATCTTACAAAATTATCCATATACACGAATACAAGACTCGTATATTCTTGTATTCTAAAATAAATTTATTTCAATAGATGGTCAACATTATGACAAATATGGAATTTATTCTAATTTATAATCTGTCCCAAGTCAGAACCATAAAAATATATGACAAAATAAGAGTTTATTCACTCTTTATAATGGTTTAACTGTATCACTCCAAAATTAAATTCTTATAATTTGAATATGTCATCATGTTTTTAATATCCAAAATTAAACTCAATTTGAATAGTTTACATGTTTTATATATTACCACGGATGAGATCCTCTGTCCCAAAATTGGTGTATCAACAGTTATACGGTAGCCGTAATAGTTCTAAACAAATCCTATACTCAAAACCAAATAAACACGAAATTATATATGCAAATTAATTTCATTTTACAACTAAATATTAGGAGTTGATCACTGACAAGAACTAGACCTGAATAACCGAAACCAGCCGCCGCCTCATCAAGAAAGACCTCAAGAATAACCGCTCGCCGGGCTCCTCAAGTAGTAGATAAAATTCCTTGGATTGCCCGTTGCCGGGTTTTCGGTCCAGATGGACTGCGGCAGGGGAGTGACGACGAACTGGAACGCCATGGTTGCGATTAGTCAGGCTGCTTCGCTCCCTGCCTGCCCGGCCAATCATCCACGCCTTGGTTTTTTATTATTCTTATAGTATTGATTTTCTTGGCGGGGTTTGGGTGGTTTTGGTGGGCGCCGGCGCCGGCGCGTACGAGGGACTCTTCGATTTCCAGGTCTCTTGCGTCTGTTTTTCTTTGTATTAAAATGTCCATAGCTGTCATTCCGTTTGAATATGCTGCTTCCATGTCTATTCCGGGAAGAGATAGCAAATACTCTATAATCTGTTGATTCAATCAGTATAAAAAGGGTACGTGTTTAGGTCAAAACTTACTAATTTTATATCAGGTACATCATTGGTACACCAATTCTCTGTCCCCAACGTTAATCAAACTCGACACTCCCCGCTTTCAACAAGAAACTCCAAAGTGTCGAGCTGCGAATACTCGACACAGAGATGAAGAACGGTCCTACCGCGTTGCATCACAGCTCGAGCCGCACAGCCTCCGGCCTTCACCATCTCCTTCAGCGACTCCATCCTGCCGTTCATGGCCGCCACGTGGACTGGATTCCTCCCGTCTCTGTCGCGGAGTGTACACGTATCGGGATCCGCCTTCACCAGGGCTCTGACAATCTCGACGTGGTCGACGGCGGATGCGTGATGAAGGGCCGAGGATCTCGTCACGTCCAGCTCGCGCGCTAGCCCGGGCTTCCTCTTGAGAAGCTCCGCCGCGAAAGCTTCGTGGCCCAGTATGGAAGCGATGTGCAGCGGAGTTTCTAAGCGGTGTGTGGTTATGATGCTTCTTCTCTCGAGGATTAATGGGTCCTGCTCGACTAGGAGGGTTAGTGTCTCCTTCCATGGCTGCTTTCTGCAGCTTCTCCTCCATTTTTTTTGCTCTCGCAGTAATGATTAGGTGGTGGGTTTGGGTGTGTTTGTATGCAAGGAATGGAGGAGTTAATTAAATAGAGAAACTCACGGCATGAAAGTCGACAAAGGAAGAAGATGAGAAGCTTGTGAGATCGTGACATTTTTAATTGACTTTTTTTTGTTATATATATATAATTGACTTTTTAGTTGCTTTCTCACCAATCAAATTGTTTTTGACTACGATGGAAATTAGATTAGTTAGAGTGGTGACTAATAGTATGTTTTTAGGGTTAGCTACATGTTAATAGATGCTTAACTCGTAAAACACGTGCGCTTGCTGGGTTAGAAATGCCCAACAAGCCATGAAGGGGTGGGGGTGGAATTACGAAAATGTGACCGTTTCGAAACGAATAGAGGGGAATAGAGGGAGTATATTCGACAATTACATTTGGTCACACATACCTAGAAAATTGTGTCTAATATATACTCCATCCGTCCCACTTCAGTAGTCCTCAATACTATTTTCGTCCGTCCCACTTCACTTGTCCTCTTTCCTTAAAAGGCAAAAATTTACCCTTACTTTTGATGTGAACAGTGAACCCCATACTTTTTCAAATTTAACACTACGCATAAAATCCCGTGCCGAAAAGAAAGATGACTACTGAAGTGGGACGGAGGGAGTAGTAGTTGTATTTTACGAAATATTTTTGTATGTACTTTGAGTTGTAAATGTTACATGCATGTTAAAATGCAATAATTAACTATTCGATTTTTTAATACTATATTGAAAATTTAATTGAATTTGCGCCTTGCATACGATTTAAAATACGTTAGACATTCAATTCGAAAATTTTGATACAAAAATCAAGAAAACGCCATCGTATGAGTATCCCATGCTCCAGATTAGAAAATATGTTTATAACCAGAATATTTTCTTCAAAAGGAAAAAGCAAAAAGGAAGTGAATAAATTCGAAATCGGCCCAATTATAAAATCGGCATTTTGTACGATTACTGACCCCTTTCTTTTCAGCATTTTCGTCAAGCATTTTTGAGCGTCATAATGATGGGTTTTAAAATAACTTTTTAAAGATTTTTTTATTTTACGTGATAGTACAAGTGTTCTAGTATCTGGTAAAATAAAAAATTCTTTAAAACGATATTTTAAAACCCATCATTATGACGCTCAAAAATGCTTGACGAAAATGTTAAAAAGAAAGGGGTCAGTAATCGTGAGACAGAGAAAGTACTTAATATTTGTTTTTAGTAAAATAAGGTAAATAAGCATGCACAATAATATTGATGCCAATATTATATGCTAGTACATGATTTTCACCCAAAGCTTTTCCCCTATACATGCAGTTATAGTAATTTTTCCAAAAAATAAAATCACTCTAATTTTTCCTAATTTATTTATTCATATTTAACTTTTGAATGTTGATAAGTGCTACATAATCACATTGTTTGAAATTTTATGAATTCAAAATATTATTTGAACGTGTGCGTATTATGAATGGTAGCCTTGATTTTCACAAAGGACATAGTTTTTCCCAAATATGTTTATGTTGTGTCTTGTGTACTTTCATTCATGTATATATATACTAATCAGTGATTAAAAGTAGATGGGCTGAAGTTTGTCATAACTATTTTTCTTTTCTTTTGTTTGTTCATTTATTGTAAGAAGACAATCAACCCACTCTTTGATTTAATTAACAAATATCTTTTTTATTTACATACAGTTCAACATTCCTTAACAATTAGCCCATTAGCTCAATTGGTTAGAGCTTCGGGCTTATTATGTCAATACAATTGGCCCATTAGATTAGTTGGTTTGGGCCTAGCCCATTGTCTCAACTGGTTATATATGTGCTAATTTTTTTTATGTACAACTGGTCATTAGCTCTGTTGGTTATATTGGGTGGTTATATTGGGCCAATTCTTTTACATACAACTGGGCCCATGAACTCAGTCGATTTGGGAGAATTTTCTTACATTGACTGAATTGAGATCCTAGACTCAATAGCTCAGTTGGTTAGAGTGTTAGGCTAGTGATGTAAAGGTCGCAAGTTGTAACTAATTCATTATTTATTTATTTTTATTATTTTTCACTTTTTGTTATTTTCATTTACTCGATCCATTATCATAAATTTTTTATCCAATCCATTGTCAATAATATAAGAACTCGCTTTCACATTTTCAATTTTTATTTTCAATAACGTTACAATTTTTTCTTTGCAATGAAATATATATACTGAAATATTGAAATAAGCATGCGACTCCATCCCTCTCATCATTAAAGAAAAATCAACAACAACAAAAGTACTACTAGTATATATATTTTAATGTAAACAAGTGATTAAAAATGGTACTACAAGTATACTAGTATATTTTGATTATATGTGTATTGTACTATTAAGGTGTGTGTACCTTTTATACTTCTATTAACGTAAATATCATGAAATTATATAATGTTGCATAAATTTATACAAAATATTAGAAATCACAATGTTTATATGATTGTTACTTTGAATTTGAATGCAAGTAACAAGTTTGCATGATTGTTTATACTAACTTTAATAGTGTTAATTTGCAAAAATAAAATAAAAAATATAAGGCTAAATTTCAAAATGTCTACCCCGACCACTATATTATGTGATCTTTCGCTGTTGCTTATTGCCTCGGTCTTCGTCACTAGGTCGTGACTCGGTAGTTGCCATAGGCCCGATGTTAGCCCGGTCGGAGTCTCGCATCACTAAACTCCCATTTGCTATGCCTTCATTATTTTTCGTAAGATTACTGTTATTTTAAAAACGTAAACAAAAGACATTTTCTAACATTTCAACATCACAATAAAGAGACTTATTTTATGATATGAAACCACCTATAAATTTATATTATTTGGATGTTTTTTTTTTTTTGAGCTTACATGTGGAATCTATTACATTGTTATTTTATGATATGAAACCACTTATAAATTTATATTATTTGGATGTTTTTTTTTTGAGCTTACATGTGGAATCTATTACATTGTAAGCACGGTACAACTCATATACATGAGAACATGACTCCACACGTAGATGAGAACACTACACCACCAGATATATAGGTGGAACTATACCACACACAAAGGGTGAAACTATACTCACACAAAGGTGGGAAAATCAACTCCACACGCCACATGTCGGCGGTGGGAGTTGAACCCAGGACCTCTCCATTGGAGAGATTCTGGGGCCTCTACCTTTGCCACTCGGCCAAGGCTTCATCGGCATATTATTTGGATGTTGAATGTTTGGTTTTGTTATAATATACAATAAATACCTAGTAAGAAGCTAATAATTCGAAATTGGAGTACCATATATCAGTATTAAATATATAAATAAAATTAAAATTATTTTTACAAATGGCCCATTAGCTCAGTTGGTTAGAGCGTCGTGCTAATAACGCGAAGGTCGCAGGTTCGAAACCTGCATGGGCCATTTTTTTTTTATTTAATTTTTTATTTACCAAGCCCAACAAACACTAAATAAAAGCCTTATAAAAAAAAAAATTTATCTTATTTTTTTCTTCCCCAAGCCCAACCCAACAAACACTAAATAAAAGGCCTACTAAATAAAAGCCTTATAAAAGCCACCACAACAACAAAGAGCCTCCCGTTATTGAGCCTCCGATCCAATCGAGCTAGGCTGGGCTTTTAGCCTTTTGTACAGACAAAAAATTGTAGCTAAAAGGATTGGACCATTGCCAATGAAAGATAAATGTTCCATAACGTTAACTCTTTTAAACGAGCTCAAAATCGAGCTTTAGTTCGAGCACATGGTCACGAATAGATTATAATTCAATGAAAATTTGAGCTTTTTCATGAGTTGGTTTTGAGCTCGTGTTTCGATCAAGAAGTTGAAGCTCGAGCACATCACTACTCAATTATGGCCCAGCTTCTGAGGAAGACACGGGTTCTTTTTTTCTTTTCTTTGTTCCGACTATAGTAGTGCCAATCAATTGTTACATTCAAATATGTTTATATTATACTATTTATCCAAAACGAAAAACATTAACAAGCAGAAATAAGCTTAAGTATAATATAATCAAGTCAAAACACTAGATGAGATGTTGAGATTAGATAATAACGATTAACGAAAAGCCTAGTAATTAGGGGCTGATATCGAAGTTTTCCTCCTAATAAATAACTTTAAATAATCAGCCGTAACACAATTAGTACAAGGCCCCCCTCTAATTACAATTTACACAAACCTACATATATATATAGTAAAATAAAATAATTGAACAAACAACAATATGAATAATA
This sequence comes from Thymus mandschuricus, assembly GCA_029379335.1. Lineage (NCBI taxonomy): Eukaryota > Viridiplantae > Streptophyta > Magnoliopsida > Lamiales > Lamiaceae > Thymus > Thymus mandschuricus. Next base: position 2,572,439 of record CM057072.1, read on the forward strand.
AATAAGCCACTTTATTACATAGGGATTCTACAAATCTAATAAAATAGCTTTGGACTCACCTTAGCTATTACTACAATTATTAGTTGACTAATCCCTCCAATTAATTCCACTAAACCCAAATTTCTCCTAATACCACTTTCATTACATCAAAATAACTTGTAGTTTGTTCAATTTGAACTACTACTATTTCATAACTTTTACCAAGCATTCTTTTCATCGTATTTTCTCTTTTACTTGCTATATACAGATACCATTCAACCGAACAAACGAAAAACTATTTTAATAACAATTAAAGTTTCCGACTCGAAACACCTAATACGTTGTGTTTCACTGACTATATTTGTAATAAATATAGTCAAAAATACTAATAATACCATTTATGTAAATTTGTGCATGAAATGAAGAACGTATATACACGGTATAATAATTCATAAAGGGCAAAGTACAACACGTTTGGAATTTGGAATATTAAATTTAAAAATGAGAAAATCGGAAATAAAAAGTACTACTACTAGAAAGGTACAACACCCTGAAGCGGTCCGAATTTCTTACCGAATTCCCTAACCTACACACCACCGGCGCATTTTATCACGTGCCCCTTCGCAATATTACTACTACTGTCGTCACACGCCTTTCCAAGAACAAAAGGATTTTGTACTAAAGTTTGAAAATTCCCGGTCCAGTCTCCTCTCTCTCTCTCTCTCTGAATTCTCGTCCAGTTTTCGGTCCAAGTTTTTCTTCTTCCTAATTCTGTTGCTTCTGCTCTAAGTTTCGGTCATTTACCAGCTTGAATTCCGCTTCGAGTTTGGAGTTGAACGGCGATCGCACGCGCAAACTTTTGTTCTGCTGCTTGCATAGCTTTTGAAGAGGCAAAAGTTGGAAATCTAACGTTGAGATGGCGTCGATGGAGAGTTTGATTGGGCTGGTGAACAGGATACAGAGGGCCTGCACTGCTCTCGGAGACTACGGCGGCGACGAGCAGGCCTTCTCTTCTCTGTGGGACGCTCTCCCATCTGTCGCCGTCGTCGGCGGCCAGGTTAGATTTTCTGCTATTTTTTTTTTGCGAAGAATTTATTGTGTTCGTTAGTTACAATACACGTAGAAGAAGAAAGCCTTAGTTTATTTGTGTTTATATTCTGGGAAACAAGCTTTGGACGCAGGTTACGAGGGGAATGTTACCTTTAATTTTGCTACGAACTTCGAATTGTTCGTTGATTTGCCCTAAAGATGATTAAATACTCATTTTTATTTTTATATTTTTATTTTAAAATTGTGGTTAATACAGAGTTCGGGAAAGTCATCGGTGTTGGAGAGCATCGTCGGACGAGATTTTCTTCCACGAGGCTCCGGTTAGTTTCGATTTGTGCTATTTCCGTTGATGAACTATACCTGCGTTATTGAGCTGGTTTTGGTGTAAAATTCGGTTGTTAGCCCTTAATATTTGATGCATCCCTTCCTGTTTGTTTTGATGAGTTTAGGCATCGTTACACGGCGACCTCTGGTGTTGCAATTGCAGCATATTGAAGAAGGGGAGGAGGAATATGCAGAGTTTGGGCATTTGAAGCGGAGGCGGTTCACTGATTACTGTACGTGCAACGTTCCATAATTGTTGTTGAGGAAACCTTGATTCTGAATATTTATTAGTCTTTGGAATTTATTGCACCTTCTCTGTTTTGTGTAAATTTCTTGTCCTTGCAAGTTGTTGAGAAATATGTCTAAAGATGGGTGTAGTTAAAATTTCTTGATTACGTGCTTTTATTGCAGCCTTGGTTCGCAAGGAGATTCAGGATGAAACAGATAGAGTAACTGGGAAGACAAAGCAGATTTCTCCGATTCCTATTCATCTAAGCATCTATTCACCAGATGGTAATCTTTGTTTGTTGGGCTAAACATTGTTATATCTGACTACCGGATTTTTCCTTTCAGTTGCCTAGTTTTCTAGTCACTGATGCTTCTGGGTGTTTCTTGCAGTTGTTAACTTAACCCTGATTGATCTTCCTGGTTTGACGAAAGTTGCTGTTGGTATGTGTATATTTCCCCCTTTCATACTACTAGTACACCATCAATTTGTGGGGAGTTTGTGTGATGTAAAATTTTTTACTCTTGCAGAGGGACAGCCAGATAGTGTGGTCGAGGACATTGAAAATATGGTTCGCTCATATGTTGACAAGGTAGAGATAATAATATCTTGCATCTATTTTCATGATATTCATTGGATTTGTTACCTTCAAAATATTAAACCTGACATGTAAATGTAGAAGTGCTCGGGTGATAATCAAAGAGTTGTAACTAAAAAATGGTTTAACTAACTTTGTCAACTGCTAGACTAAATGACTGTTTTAGTGATGCTCATTTTTGTTATGTGCATAGTAATTTGTTCATCGCACTTATCTACTACTTTTGCTTTTCATTTTTTGTCGTTGTTGATTTTTATTTATCTAATTTTTTTGCTCAAATTCAGCCCAACTGCATCATACTCGCAATATCTCCAGCTAACCAAGATATTGCGACGTCTGATGCTATGAAGCTTTCCAAGGAAGTAGATCCATCGGGTGAGCTTTACTTCTCACTTGACATATCAATAGTGTAAAGTTTGGATATTTTGTACATATAAGTAGATGTGCCTGTTGACTATAATATTTATGCAGGCGAACGGACATTTGGGGTGCTGACAAAGCTGGATCTGATGGACAAAGGAACTAATGCACTTGAGGTTATCTACCCCCAAATCAGAATAACACTGGCAAAAGTTTTAAGCATTTGCTCATTTGTTTGAGACATTATCTTTTGGAAACTAATAAGGATATGCATCTGCAGTTAATTTTTTTAATTTACAAATCTGAAATCTGGGATTATAGTTAACCCTTTGTCTCTTTACTTCTTGAATAGAAAGAGCATAGAAGCATTTTAACTAAGAGTTTTAGTATGCATAACCTTGTAGGTACTGGAAGGAAGATCTTATCGATTACAACAGCCATGGGTTGGTATAGTCAATCGCTCACAAGCAGACATCAATAAGAATGTAGACATGATGGCTGCTAGGAGAAATGAGCGTGAATATTTCGCTACAAGCCCTGACTATTCACACTTGTCGAGTAGAATGGGCTCTGAGTATCTTGCAAAACTTCTCTCTGGGGTACAGTTTTCTTCTTAGATTGTAATTGACTGGCATTGTTTGAGTGGATCAAGCTCATATGGCTGATTTTTTTAATTTTTTTTACTGTTTCAGCACTTAGAAAAAGTAATTAGGGCAAGAATTCCAAGTATTACATCACTAATAAACAGAAGCATCGATGAGCTCGAATCTGAGCTGGATCATCTTGGAAGGCCTATTTCTGTCGATGCTGGGGTGAGTTCTTTCTTTCATTCTTTCAGATTCTACTTATTGATTCGAATTTTGAGCAAATGAAATGTGTTTCAGGCTCAACTGTACACCATCTTGGAAATGTGTCGAGCTTTTGATAAGATATTCAAGGAGCATCTTGATGGAGGGTAATTCTTCCTCTTCAACTCTTCTCATCTGCGTAACTATTCTCAGAATCCTTGTTAATTTGATGTCTTTGAATTATTTCAGTCGTCCAGGGGGAGACCGTATTTATGGTGTTTTCGACAATCAGCTTCCAGCTGCTTTGAAGAAACTTCCATTTGATCGACATCTCTCACTACAGAATGTGAAAAAGATTGTTTCAGAAGCTGATGGTTATCAGCCACACTTGATTGCCCCTGAGCAAGGCTATAGACGTCTTATTGAGGGTTCCTTGAATTATTTCAGAGGGCCTGCTGAAGCTACTGTTGATGCTGTGAGTATTTCCTAAGTTCGATGCAATATATCGTATGTTATGTTTCAATAGTTTATACACTTGATCAGTGAATGACCACAAAAGCTGCTGTTCAGGTCCACTTTGTCTTGAAGGAACTAGTGAGGAAGTCGATAGGAGAGTGTCAGGTAACTTCATGTTCTTGACATCAGACATTTTTATATTCAGTTTCTGATTCTGTTTCTTTTTTAGGAGCTGAAACGATTTCCGAGTCTGCAATCGACTATAGCAGCTGCAACAAGTGAAGCTTTGGAAAGGTTTCGTGAAGAAAGCAAGAAAACAGCTGTTAGATTGGTGGATATGGAAGCTTCATACCTGACTGTCGAGTTCTTCCGGAAACTTCCCCAGGAAGTCGAGAGAGGAGGAAACCCAGGTGGGATCCCTAGGGGAAACCCAAGGGAAAATCCGAGGGAAAATCCAAGGGAAAACTCAGTATCCGAGGCAGCTGTTGATCGTTACTCGGAGGCACATTTCAGAAGGATAGGATCCAATGTTTCATCGTACGTGAATATGATTTCAGACACTCTCAAGAACACAATCCCGAAGGCCGTTGTCTATTGTCAAGTTAAGGAAGCAAAACAGAACATACTTACTCGCTTCTACACCCAAATCGGGAAGAAAGAGGTAAAGACTTCAGCCACTAGCTCTATTCCCATTTCCCCCATCTAACATATATGCTTATATAAAGCTAAACTCCGATTCTATGATTTCCTCTTTGTCATGTCACAGGGGAAGAATCTAGCCGAGTTGCTCGATGAAGATCCCGCATTGATGGAGAAGAGGCTACAAATGGCAAAAAGGCTCGAACTTTACAAGAAGGCGAGGGACGAGGTTGATTCCGTATCTTGGGCTAGATGAAGTTGGGACCATACTATGGGGAGATAATTTTGTTTGTTAATATAGCTCGTAATAACGATAATTAACTGTCCCCCGATCCGTCGTTGTATTATCGTGTACTCTAGTTGAGCTTAATTTTTGTATTCCACTTTCTTATTATACATTGTACAGAACAAGGTGTGAGTTTGTAGTTCTGCATTCCTCTTTGAATCCTCTCTCTTTTTGTAAAAGTAGAATTTAGCACAAACTCAGTGGATTTTCATGTATGTTTGTAGAAAGAATGGACTCCTATTTGAGCTACTGATACAACAGCTTCTACTCAAGTAGCAACTTTGGATCCCTCCTTCTCCTTAACTATTTCTTTTAGAACATTCCACAGCTTCGGCTCCGTAAAATCCTTGATCACCATAGCTGCCCCAGCTTCCGTCAATACGCTTTCTGGATTCCTCAGAGCCATGCCTACGACTGGCATCCCGGCTCCTGTACCAGCTTTTATTCCGGACACAGAATCCTGAATTCAAGCAAACACAATCAGAATGCTAAACCAATCTGTAAATCAAGGTTAATTAGTAGTGATAGACAAGATGATCAAAACCTCAAAGACGAATGCGTGATCAGCAGACACTCCGAGCCCCTTCAGAGCAGTCAGATACGGGTCGGGGAAAGGTTTCACTCTCTCACATTCGCATCCAATCACAAGCAGCTCGAAGAATTTGTCGAGCCCTAGTAGGGAGAGCATTAGCTCTGCATTTGATCTCGGAGCGTTGGTGACTGCAGCGCGTCTTACTCCATTGGCTTCCACCCATTTACACAAAGTGTCGAGCCCATCCATAGGTTTCATTTCTTCTGCAGCCAATCTGCTCGTTCCCATTGCAACATTTGCATCGAACTATTCAGAAGACATTCATACATAGACATCAAAAAACATAAACATTGATCGAAAAATGTAGCTTTGGCCAACCTTCGGAACATTGCCTCCTTGTCAACGAAAAACGTCCTCGCCTTCTCAAGATCCCAATCCGGGAAGAGAACGCTGCAGAGTTCTTCGTTATGCTTGCCACTGATGTTTGTTATGAAGAACTCTTCGCTTATCGGCTCTCCTCCGTTGAATCCTACCTATCATCAGCCCCGGAGAAAGGAAGAACATGAAAAGATATTAGCTAGATGAAGGAAAGAGGAGATGGTGAAACAAGAGAAATGGAAGGAAGAAAACCTCTTGAAGCATTTCTCTGAATGCATAGTAATGGATGGGATCAGAATCAGCTAGCGTTCCATCAATGTCGAATAGGATCGCCTCGAGTGGAGCAACCGAAGCAAGCGAAGAACACCTATCAACATTCATCATCACTTTTAGAGTTAATAATCATACTATTCAATACTACTAATATACAAGCATTCTAAACATCAACACCACCACCATTAGCAAGCAAAATGCAGGAGCTCATAGTCAACCAAGAGAGAGAGAGAGAGAGAGAGAGAGAGAGAGAGGGTACCTTAGAGGAGGGGAGGAAGACATCCGCAGAGAATAGTTGGGAATATTTGGTTTAGAAAGAAATGGAGTGGGTGTGAGGTGGAAAGGACGAAGCTTTGGCAGAGAAAGGGAGGAGAGGTTAAGGGCCGGCATAACTGGAGAGAGAGAGAGAGAGAGAGAGCTCAAATCAACTGCAATTCGAATATTCGAGGAAGCTATAAAGAGAAGAAGAGATGTGGGAAATGTGTGAGTAGGAAAGAATCAACCCCACCTACTAATATTGTAACTTAGGCAGCCTTCTCGTGGTCTATATATTCGCACTTTCCTTTTCAATCTTGTACCACCTACCAAGTACTACTTCTTCCGTCTCGTTCATAATAAAATCAAATACGGACCTGCTTATAATTTAATCAAGGTAATGGCTATTGTCGAATCAAAACGCAATTACAATTTCGTAATAATATAAAAGTATCGACTATAAAAATTTCATGAACAAGCGTAAAATATTTCCCATCACAATGTATGTGTCTATGAATAAAACCAAAAAATAATACTAATACAAATAACCAGTGTTTTGGCTCAACAGTGGCCACTGGAAATTCTGGGAGAAAGCTAATATATTGACTCCCATCTCCATCATTAAACACTTACTCCTGCGGTAACAACACACACATATGTCATTTGAAGTCGTTGAACATGATTTCGTTAATTTTATCGATCCCTATGTCAGATATAGGTTCGATTGGCTGCTCATCATCATCGTCGTCGTCTGTTGGAGGAGCGCCGCTCAACGGCTCCCTGCTAAATTCGTCTGCGTAAACAGGGAATAAGTAAGAGGTTATTGTTTTTGATTACAAGACAGCATATTTACTGTTTCTTGCTGGTTTTTAGAAAGTTTTATAATAAGCAAAGAACAGCATATTTACCGAAGATTGTATTTAAGGAGGTAGGAGGAGGAGTGGCCATGAAATTCATGCCGATGTAAAATGTAATGGCTAGCACAATCGTTACCATAACGTAAGTAGGCACAGCCAAAGCCCAGTATCTGAAAACGTTTTCGAGATGTTACTACAAGGTATAAACTGTAACAAAATATTACAAAGCCACAAAAAAAAGTCGTTATCTGTGAACATGGACTCAATACAATTGCTAGTATGTTCTGTAAAAATACGACCCTTTTCAATCAAATAGACACTCAAAGTTGGTCAATGGAAACCAAAGTATGAAGTTTCACAAGATTCTTGAGTTGGCTAAAACTAGGCGATCGTGGATAGCATCTATTCTCTCATTAGCACATAAATTCCTATGATGAGAATAGCATAAGCATATAGTACTAAAATAACATACATTTTAGTGAGAATCCACATCGAAGCTTCAAAATACGAAAGGCCAGCATATATTCCATTACACTAACCTGCTTGGATAGTAATAGATCCCTATAGAATGCAACCAATGGTCCGGAACATATGCCCATACAATGAAAATAGCTGTTGCAAGAGAGGAAAGAATGTTTTCAGATGCTATTCCAATTATCTTATCATCAATAAACTAAGTGATCTTAACAAATACACTATATACACTTATCAACCTTCGTATCATCTTCGTATTCTTGCATTGTTTGCAGCACCGTAAAATTCATTCACAAGCAATCGAGAGAAACACGCTGTTTCGCTTCTATACCCTTCAATCATATCCTACCAATATCTAGCACAAGATGCATAATTTTTTACATTTCCACATGTATAAAAGCCCTAAATTTCAATTATTCGCCAACAGTCCTATCCGAGAATTCCCAGCAGAGTACATTAGCTTCACACCAATTATAGTAAAAATCATGTCAAAAGACAAACTATGAAAATAAAAGTATAAAACACAACATAAGAAAGAACGAAAGTAACTTGATTTAGCATCCAACAAGAAATTTGCAGAGGAGAAGATGAATAAGACCTGTGAAAACGACGGTAGTGATGGATCCGACGAACCCATAAACCTCCGAGAGTTTGGGACCGTGCTCGCCGGAGACGCCTAACTCCGCCGGGGAGCGGTGGTCGGCGTCTGAGAACGAGACGTTGGCCGCCCGGGTCTTGGAGAAGCTCAGAATCCGCCGAGGGCTATTAACAGAACAACGCTCCTCCATCCCAATTCTTGATCCCACTTCACTCCCGTTGAGACATTACGTCGAACAGTTAGCGTGCAACCCAATCGACCGTCAAAACGCTGCTATCGCAGCTAATTCCGCAGAATTCCACTCACCCTTTACGTCCAACAATCACCAACTGACATGGGATTATGGGAATCAGCTCACTAGCAGCTCGGAACCTTCCAATTCTTGAATAAATCCTTCTTCATTACGTAAAGGAATTACTGCAATTCATTCATATTTTAGCGAAAAAAGCGTAATTAAAAAAACGACTTCACGTGGAACTGTAGGGAACTTGAGGATCATGCAAAGTAGGAATGTCAGCCAATCAAAAACGTCGGTACAAAAACGTGTGGAGTCAGGAAAGGAAACAGAAAAACGTCTTTACGTTAAACTTCCGCAGCAATAATTTATTTATAGTAATTATTATTATTAGATTAATTAATTAATTAATTAATTAATTAAATTGGTGCTGCAGCTAGTTTCAGTTGGTTGCCATTTGTAACTCTCAATTCCCTCTCTATATATTTCCCTAGAACTAGATCTCCCACATATTTCCCTCTCTTTCTTCCGATTCCTTTCAACATTCTCGGTGAGTGCCTCAGATCCTATTCTCTGCCTCCTTCGCCTCCCATTTCTGTCTCGGAATTGATCTGATTTTGTGATTTTTTACGTAATTGGTTTTGCGCGAAGATTTGAAATGAGTTGGATATGCAGAGTTTGATATTTATGTGTTTTTTTCCTGTTGGATTTGTAATCTGCTCGGCGATTTTTGCGCTTGATTTTGAGCTACTTTTACCCTTTTTCTTTTGGGGTGTTGAGGAATGGGACAATGGCTGATTCGATCCCACAATCTAGGATAGAAACTCCAGATCACGGGAGAAATGGTTGGCCTTTTTATTTGCTTGGCCGATTTGGTAAAGATAGAGCTGATTGAAAGATTGGATCTTCTGTTCAATTTTTCCTGTTTCGGTTTTAGTATTATGTGTTCCTTTGTGAAGATTTCATATTCTTCCGAATTTTATGAGCTTTTGTTTTTCTCTGTGTTTTTCTTTTAATGTGGATCTGGTACCTCTGTTGAGTATCTGATTATTGGATGACAGGGTCTACTTTTGATGGGGACTTACTGTTTAAAGGTTTACGATGTTTATTTGATGAATCGAAGCTCAGCCGTTTGCTTATTTCTGTGCTTGTTATTAGTTGTATTTGGCGTAAAGATGTTTGAACCAATGTTAGATTGTGAGGCTAATTTCTGTTACTATGTCGGTGCTGCTCACATATGTTTTAAGGTTTTTCAATCTAATGCTGAATTGTGATGGTTTCACTTGACTGTGGTTTGAGTTTGTTTGATCCCTTTTATGCAAGCTTTTTGTTTGTTTCGAGAAATATTTCAAAGAGGCTTCCACTTGTATTAAAACTTAGCTACAAGAATAGGGCATTTGCTTTTACGCGATTCTTGCTTTTGGGGTGGGTTTTTCCAGTACTCCTATAATATCCTCCATCTGACACCATTATTTATTTGATTGCTTTCAGATAATTTACCAGAATTTCTGCCTGTACTATGGGGACCGTCGTAGATGCTGCCAACAAGGTAATTTCTTTCATCTTATTTCATGTTTTATGGAAGAAATATATTAGGCTCCAGAGAGAACATGTCAAGTAAACTTGGTTTTTCGAGCTACAACTAATTAAGAAGAGCAGTTTAGACATAAGATACATGATCTCATATCTTGCAAGAAGTTCACACTATTCACTTTGGTTCAGGAAGCAAACAAAAGTGCACAGATCAATAAGAAGGTCACCGTTGTTTTTGTTCTGGGTGAGCACTTTTCTTTTCCAAAAAAGTTATCTGCACATATTGGTTGTATGAGTTACTCTTCTCCCATTCAAGCTAGTAAACAAAATAATATGCAATGTATACAAAAAAAATAAATAAAAAAAATTAACCTTGCTGGTGATCAGAAGGGCTTTCATCGATCTAGAACAAATCTTCTTTACTGAATCTCAATTGACGCGATCATGATACAGAACAATTCTTTTGCTCTTTAAACTTGACAGGTGGGCCAGGTAGTGGCAAGGGCACGCAGTGTGCAAGCATTGTAGAGCATTTTGGTTATACTCACCTTAGTGCAGGTGATCTTCTCCGAGCAGAGATAAAATCTGGTTCTGAAAATGGGTATGTCCCTGTCTAGCACAAACACTATTTGTCACGTGGATTGGCTTTTATGCACAGAGAGAGCTTTTTATTTGAATAAGAGTTGCTTCATCTTCTCATTACCCTTGTAATATTGCATAAATTCATAATTTCAGGGTTTCAGTAATGTTTAATTGTGGACCAACATATGATCTGATAGACAGTGTAATGAGTTAACAGTACAATTGTAGTCACTTACTCAATGAATGTGTTGCTAAAGGTTTCTTATGAAGTCTCTTCTGGAAACTAACCTACCTGAGTCCAGGATTGGTTTAAAACGCGTAACTGATTTTTTCACCCTCTGGTGACCTGTATGTAGGACTATGATTCAAAACATGATCAAGGAGGGAAAGATTGTGCCTTCAGAGGTCACAATCAAGCTTCTTCAACGAGCAATAGAGGAAAATGAAAATGACAAGTTTCTTATTGACGGATTCCCCCGTAATGAGGAAAATCGTGCAGCATTTGAGTCTGTGGTAAGTCTATGTGTAGCATATACGTGCATGTGTAGTTATTCAACTTATTCTTATATTTGCTGTTGTTTTCCTTACATTATGGTATGCATTGCATTTAATAGGTATTTACAATATTCCAAAAACCAGGAATATATCATATGATATGATCATTCATTGGCTGTAGAATCCATGTTTACAGTTTGCTTTCTCTTTCTACAGACTGGCATTCAGCCAGAATTTGTACTTTTCTTTGATTGTTCAGAAGAGGAAATGGAGAAGCGCCTGTTGGGTCGAAACCAGGTTAGATAAATCGTTTAGTATCTTAATCCTTATCTACCATCTTTCTTTCTTCTCTTAGTTGTGTCCGTATTTTTGTTCACTCTTTTTTTATATTCTTCTTCCCTGCATAGGGTAGGGAAGATGATAACATCGAGACAATAAGGAAGAGATTTAATGTCTATATGGAATCTAGTCTCCCAGTTATTGAATATTACAGTGCTAAAGGCAAGGTTAAGAAGGTAATTCAGTCATCATTCCGACCTCTATATGTGTAATCAGTAAAAGGCAATATGATAAGCTATATTTCTTCTAATATAGATTGATGCTGCAAGGCCAATTGGGGAAGTTTTTGAGTCGGTCAAAGCAATTTTCACCGCACCTAAGGTAAGCTTAAAGTTGCTATACCTTGAGATACCAGCTCTTGATTGTAAAATAGGATGTTTCAATTATGGTGTTCTAGAGAAGAAGGTTTTTTATATTCTTTGAAAAATATGTTCTATTACCTTCTACTTCCAGCCAGTTGTTTCTAAATTTGGAAAATTTTGAGTGAGATTTAGATGCTCGGAGCTCTGTACACCACTTTAGTCAATTTGCTCATATTAAGATGTATGGTATACACAGAATTCAATTTCTGTTAGATGAGAATAATTCTAGTTGGTATGATTTCTGGGTTGGGAAACTAGCTAAGTTGGAGAATAATGCTATTGTTTTGTAGTCTTACTATATGCTGCAGCAGTAATTCTTATGTAATATACTCTCTTTTGGTTGCCACAGGTTGCTGCTTAAATCTGCTGCTTCATTTTGCACCAGATATATGTGTAGGTAATGATCTACTTATTCCTTGATATAGTTCACAAATCCACTTCCAGCATAACAAGTGTTATAAACAGACGAAGCACGCATTTGATTTTGTCAAAGTTATCGACATAATCAAACCCATTGCCCTCGTAGCATTTGCTAAAAGGAATCGGTTTTCTTGTGCAGGCATTTCCAAAATATATGGCTTCAGGAAGTCTGTGTGTTATGAGTGGATTTCTTCCCCTGGAGATGGAGGGGTTACATTTTAATTTTGTTTCGATTTAGTTTAAGAACCAAAGGATTATAATACCATGAGGTTTCTTGCCTCTATATTGTTTTATCGATAGTGTCTCATTGAGGTTATTGCCCTTATATACGGTCATATCTAATACGAGTACTGAATTCTCCCTCGTTTCTGTCGTTCCGAGTAATAACATTGCTATTATCGTTTACTTCTTTGCTGCCTCTCTCTCTCGCTCTCTCTCGTTTAGCAGAGAATGTAGAACGATACGATGAATTTGAATTCTGATGAAAAAAGGTAATGGGAACAGAGCCCTTTGATGATGCTTCAAGATTTCGAGAATCGGAGAACAAAGAATAAGATTCCAAGAACAAGAAACCTATTCTTTCTACGCTAGCAACCCCATATGATGAACAAAGACACATACTCTTGGAATAGCAACAGTTGCCAAAATATTCGGAGCAATCGAAATCCCAAGAATCAGACGAATATGATACCATTCGCCTGGATGGTGTCGAGAACAATAGCAAGCCTGCCCTCGATTCTTTCGTTCTTCTTTGGCTCAAATGCGATTGCATACACATCAGCTTCCTTGGATCTCTCAGCGATCAGATTGCCTATAACTCTGCACGCGTTGTTATCTGTAAGGGAAGGAAGAGCGTTCCTCAGATCCTTTGCATTCGTAGTGGCAACGGATACGACTTTACTCGTTCCTCGATGCATCACCTTTGCGTGGATGAATCGCTTCGAGAAGAAGACATTCAGCAGAAACGGCCTCATGTACATATCCGTCCTCTGTTTCCATGACTTCCGGTTAGGCCGCTTAGCAGCTTCGCTTCGAGATCGTCGAGTCCAAGCAGCTTCAACAACAAAGCCCTTCAAATGTTCATGACAAAAAACACTATCAGACTCCATCATACCTCACAAATTCCAGAAAGAGCAGTTAGTACTTAGCAGAATTCTGCAAGAAGCTTAAATTCGACTTAATGAGTAAATGCTAAACCCTAAACCCTAATTTTCATGGAAACCATTTTCAATCGCAATCATCATCTTCATAAATAAGGGCAAAATCAATCATGCCATTTTCCGAGTTCAATAATTCCTAGTGATAACAGATTTTTCGATGCCACAGAGAAGTTCTACAAAGAATCTGCAAATAATTCATGCGAGAACAACGAGATTAGTCAAAATGAATGATTCCGAACAAAAACCCGAAGATGATGAATCGAAAAGAGCAGTTCTGGGAAAACCTTCTTCTGAGTGCGAGCTGAAGACGGCAGAATCGAGGTAGCTGGAGTTGAAAGCTTGATGTCAGGGAAAGAAGAGGACCATGAGAGAGAAGTGCGGCCATCTCTGTTGGTGGAGGAGAGAGAAAGAGATAAAGGCGGAGGCACTGATATGCAAGCAGCAGCCATTTCTGCTTCTTTGGATCAGATTTTGAGGGGAAGAAAAAAAATACCAACGGCTGTAATTTCTGGGTTTAGTCTTTAGTGGATATTTTTGTTTTTGTTTTTGTTTTTTTTTTTTTAAATTCTTAAGAGAAGTGGGCCTTTGCTAACTTACGCCTCTATCGTTTCAAAGACTGAGCCCAAATTGAAGCCCAATTAATCTTACAATTTTACATCTTACTCGACATCATTTTAAAACAATCGATCACTGCACCCTCAGTCCCATTAGCTTGTTTCATTTCGACACGAGATTTTAGACGTAGTGTTAAAGCACGGCCAACGCTTGTGTACTGTTAAGTGTCAACTCCATTCTCGAATACATGAGTACTTTTAAGTACGTGGTGGATTAATTAGATTGCAAAAGATGAGAATTCTAAACTAGTTACAATTAATCTGAATTATCAAGAGCATGCCATTATTAGAAAGCTTCTCTAAGCTTTGTGAAGGAACTTAGTCCTGTCAAAAGATTAAGGAAAAAAAAAAAACAATTTAGTTTCCATAACTGTGCAGGACCAGCAGGTTCATCAAGAACTGCAAGAAAAACTCACTATGTCACTGCATCATCTGAATCGACTTCTTCTGTCGTTCCTTGCGTTCCTTGCGTTCCTTCATGTCCCTGCATCAGGCACGTTAGACGACATCTCATACAATAACGTGTTCTAGGGGGAGTTTGTTATGATGTAGATACTAGGAGATATGTTAGTGAAGAAACCTGCATCGTGGCACTTTGCAGTTCGATTCTTTGCATGCTTGAGCATGTTGGTAAATCACAACCCACACTTGCCTGCAAGTGCGACAACCTCCAGTCACGTGTATTTTGCAGAATGCACTGTGGCGGAAAAGTTTCATCACCATGCCGCAATATGGATCCCGGCACATCGGCTTACAATCGATGTGCTTACACTCAGAACTATGCACAACGACATCAAGTGCTCTCTTCAACTGCCACAAGGAAATTATGTCAGACAAAAGAATTCACTAAGAAAATATAATGTTCTGCAAAACATTCACTCAACTACGCGGAAATGAATTGAAAAATCAATGTAGTCGTTCAAAATCCACAACAGCAACAGGACGATATCCCATACTTGAACATATTAAACAATGCAAAACGGCTCTAGCTCAGTCATTTGGAAATAAATATATAACAAAAATTTGCATCTTACCAGCTCAGGAGTCGGAAAGGCTGGCCTCTCAGAAAAAGAAAGGTCTCTAACCCCTTCTCGAACGTACTCCTTAAAATCACTGCATCAAGCATGTTTGAGAGAGCTCACATAAGTAGTTTGTATGGTGAAAGTAAGAAGTTCGTGGAGGGAAGAGTAGAGTATAAACATAAGAGATTGTAGAGACACCTGCTGCAACGTGGAACAACGCATTTGGATTCTTTGCATGCTTCAGCATGAACACGAAGATAAAACTGCATTTGTTTACATGAAGGACAGCCTCGCTTTTTGCACAGATCACTGTGACGGAAAAGTGCCTTTGCCTTGACACAGTTTTGATACTTGCAACAGGGAATCTGGCACCGAGAAGCATGATCCATAAGATCAAATAATTTCCTGATCTGCATCAAGAACCCAAGAAATCCACGTTATATATGTGCACAAAACTAGTGTTACTTTGCCAAAATGAAACGAAATGTCAACACAAAAGCTCAAGTAACCACAAGCTATAAAACATATCCCAAAACTGCTATAGAACGGATTTGGACCAGTACTCTAGACACAAGAAAGAAAACAGAACAAGACAAAAGGTCAATAATCCTCTAACAGATCGAGTAACAAGAGATGGTTCAACTCTTTTCTTTCTGATCTATAAAACAAAGCTACAGATGAAGACTAATCCGTTCATTACTCCGTTCAACGAGATAAAAACTACCAACTAAACCTATATTTCATCTCACACCTCATACAAACCTTCTTATATAGTAAAGCCCAAGTCAAATTATTCTGCATATGCATTGTTAATCAATTTAGAGTAACCTTCTTATACAGTAAAGCCCAAGTCAAATTATTCTGCATATGCATTGTTAATCAATTTAGAGTAAAGGATTTTAGGTAACAAACGTCAAGTAATATCATCCCCACAATTAAATCCCAATCTTCTTTTCTTTTCGAAAGAATTTCTCAAGTCGTGCATAATTTCCGAATTAGAAAACCAAATGTATTGTCTAACAATTAAACACACAATTCAGTCGATCGATTCACCGAACAAAACCTCAACAAATCGATGTCTAATAAGAAACACACAATTCAGTCGATCGATTCACGGAACAAAACCTCCACAAAACACTCGTTTTTAAAGTAAATCAGAACGCAAATTCAAACCAGATCAAAAATACAACAGCAGGAGAGAGAAGAGAGAGAGAGAGGGACGACCCAATCATGGAAGCGTGAAGGGTATTTACGAAAAATATCGCCTTCTGGAGCTTCTCGACCTTCAAGACGACGCACTTCTTCGTTTAATTCATTGATATCCAGTTCTTCGAAGAGCTTTCCGAGATAGATTACTTCGTCGTCGTTCATGTTTGGGAATTAGGGTTTCACAATTTCGAATTTCTCCTGATCTCCTATATAAACATTTCACGCATGGTAGTTCTAGCCTATATATTATAAAACCTAATTATTATTTTTTTTAAAAGTTTTATTATCTTACAACAACAAAAATATAAATTGTATACATAATTATTAAACTGAGTATTTTTTTGTACAAGATATTTATAATTAATTTTTTGGGGACAATTCTAGTTCCATAATAAGAATTTGCAGTTGCAACCGCTGGCTAGCGCCGTTAATTACATTCTCGACTCAAGTATTCCGAAACCTTTTATATTCAAATAAAGGACGCATGCTCCATGCATCAACTTTTCATGGATGAATCCTCCTCGATGCATCACCTTTCCAGTTAGGCCTCTTAGCAGCTTCACTTCGAGACCTTTGAGTCCAAGCAGCTTCGCGTTGAGATCTTCGGTTCAACAACAAAGCCCTTCAAATGTTCATTGAAAAAAAAAAAAAAACACTATCAGACTCTATAAAACCTCACAAATTTCTCAGAAAGAACAGTGTTTATGTAAATGTTCCACAAAAAAGGCACAAAAAACTGCAAATGTATGATACTATCAGTTGGAAATTCAGCAGAATTCTGCAAGAAACTTAAATTCGACGAAATGAGTAAATGCTAAACCCTAATTTCATGGAAAACTCTCCGCTCCACACCTAATTGATTAGGGTTCCTTCTATCGCACTCATCATCTTCATGTAATAAGGGCAAAATCAATGTTCTGAGCTCGATAACTTTCCTACATATTAGAAGCACTGATAACGAATTTTTCGATGCTACAGCGAAGTTTCTACGATAAATTTGCATATAATTCATGCGAGAATTTACGCGATTAATCAAAACGAACAATTCTGAGCAAAAACCCGATGATAGTAAATCGAAAAGAGCAATTCTGGGAATACCTTCTTCTCCTGAGTGCGAGCTGAAGACGGCAGAGTCGAGCTTATAAAACTGTAATTCAATTCCAAACTAAACGCTTAATTTCTGTTAGGTCGTTTTCCCATTCATATATATATGTATTCGCACATATGAAATCTGCGATTCATTTAAATTTGAAACAGAATTCTGCAAACGAGATGTCTCAAAAGTCGAGTATTGTAATTACATACTACTAAATAAATATTCCTTCGACTCCCATCAAAAGATTTACGTATTTAAAAGTCTAGTTATGGCACGGCATTCAAGCGACACATCAACTTCTGCTGCAGGTGTTCCTTCAAGTCCCTGCATCAAAGCACAGAGAGAACACAAGTAATTTGTCTGCACAAATAACATGTTCAAGGCAGGGAGTTTGTTATGATGTAAATACGAGGAGAAACGTTAGTGAAGGAAACCTGCATCGTGGTACTTTGCAGTTCGATTCTTCTTTGCATACTTTAGTATGTTGGTAAACCACGACCCACGCTTGCCTACACGTGCCACAACCTCCAGTAATGCGTATTTTGCAGAAATTAGTGTGGTCGAAAATTTCCTTCACCATGCTGCAGTCTGGATCCTGGCACGTCTGCCTACACTCACAAGCATGCACAACAACAGCAAGTGCTCTCTTCAACTGCCACGAGAGTCCGAGGAATTGATGTCAGACACAAGTATTCACTAAGAAAGCATAATGTTCTGCAAAAGATTCACACAACTTTGCCAAGACAGAATTGAAAAATCGAAGTAGTCATTCAAAATCCTCAATACACAAATTGGAAAATCAATGAATAAACAAAGTTTGCATCTTACCATCTCAAGAGTTGGAAAAGCTGGAGTTTCAGAAAAGTCTTCAATCCCTTGTTGAAGGATCTCCTTCGCGAAGCTGCATCAAGCATGTGGGAGAGAGTTCACATTAGTAGTCTGCACGGTGAAATCTACAACTTCGTGGAGGTATCAACATCAGAGCTTGTCGAGACACCTGCAACGTTCTACAGCGCATTTAGATTCTTTGCATGCTTTGGCATGCATATGAAGCAAACGCAGCATTTTTTGGCATGGAAGACAGCCTCCAGCAGCACGCGTCTTGCACAGAGCACTGTGACGGTAAAGTGCCTTCAGCTTACCACAGTATGGATACGTGCAACGAGGCGTCCGGCACTGTGAAACATGCACCATAAGATCAAGCATTCTCCTGATCTGCATCAAGAGTCCAAGAAATCCACGTTATGTATGCACAAAATTAATGTTACTTCGCCAAAATGAAACGAAAAGTCGACACAAAGCTCAAGTATCCACAAGCTATAGAACATATCCCAAAACTGCTACAGAATACATCCCGAAACTGAAACAAAACAAAACAAATGATGAATAATTCTCTAAACATAATGTTCACTCCAGAACAATAAGAGAAGCCTCATCTCTCTCTCTCTCTCTCTCTCTCTCTCTCTCTGATTTAAAACAAAAGTAAAGAGGAAAATTAATCTGTTCAACGAGAGAAAAATAAAAAAAACCACCAACTAAACCTTCTTATATAGTAAAACCTAAGACAAATTATTCTGAATCAGCACCATTAATCAATTTAGAATTAGAGAACCAAACGTATTGTCTAAAATAAACACACAAATCGATCGATTCACCGAAACCTCCAAAAACGATGTCGTTTGTTTCGTTTGATTGGCAACAAAACACAAAAATAAATCAAAACGCAAATTCATACAACAGCAGAGAGAGAGAGAGGACCCCATCATGTTGGTGTGAAGGGTAATTACGAAAAATATCGCCTTCGAGAGCTTGTCGTTCTTCAGTGCCTAAGTCTTGACGTGCTAGACGACGCACTTGGTCGTTGATATCCAGTTCCTCAAAGAGCTTTCCGAGATAGATTACTTCGTCGTCGTTCATGTTTGGGAATTAGGGTTTCACAATTTCTAATCGATCCAACGTAGTTTCGAATCTCTTCCTATGTTTTAGAATGTTAATTTGATTTTAAAAAATATGATAATACCTATTATTATATAACAGCCGCCCAAACATGTTTAATTTACAATTTAAATATTTTTTGTATAATATAATTATAAAACTGATAATTTTGTACCACAAGATATAATTTATTTTTTGGGAACTATTCTAGTTCCATAATAAAAATTCTTAGAAGGGAATTTTCATGAAATCGCTATTTTTTTAAAACATCTATATATCTATTATATATATAAAAACAGAAGACATCTTCACAAAAATTTTCCCGCCCAAATTCACACTCACATTAATATTATATTAGTAACAATTTTGTTTTACTTAATGGGCCTCGAAAATCGGAGTTTTTTATCTGAAGATTATTAAATAAAATGCAATCAACAGCTTTAAATAAAATACTCCCACAATCAATTCAATTAGCATTGGAACTAATTAATGTTCCTAACGTCTTTTTCCACATTTCTCTTACTATTGCTTCTTTTTTTCCAGGCTGTAAAATTATTATTTGCAAAATATTAACCTCATTGTGCATAAAATCATTTCATCTAACTAGAATAATGTATACAAAAAATACTAGATTCGAAATCATATATATTATATATATATATAAAAGCAGAAACATTTTTCCCAATTTTTTTCCGGCCTAAATGTATTAACGAAGATACATTAATTTTCTATTAATAGTTTATTGGTAAAAATTATGCTTATCTCGGCATTCTCAAAAGGCTATAGCATGTAGCAGAATTGTATTTTCGAGGTTTATCACATAATTACTACAATTTGAATTTTAAAATTTCAAACTCTAGAGACATTCCCAAAATTAATTCTATAAATCTTGAGGTGTTGTTGCTCTTTGGCATCTTCGTGTAATTTATCTGTGCAGTTCCTACTATTTATTGTCTATTTTCGTCCCTTTTTAATTCTTATTCTTTGTTTTGTCTATTTTCAAATTACAGTTTCCATTAATCCTGCAAAAAACAAAGGAGCAGAATCCCCATGCTTCAAAAAACTTCTCGGTGTATATCTGCAAAAGAAAATGGAGTTATATATCAGCCAACAAACAACGAAGGTAAACATACACCAAAACCTAATTTATTTGAAAAGATTGATGCAGAATTTTTGTAATTTATATAAGAATATGTATTCATGAAAATATTTTAAAATAAGTTAGAGAGGATAAATTAATAAATCCTCGATGATATATGACAGAGGGATAAATGATTTAATTTTTCGAAAATACAGATTCATTTTAGTTTTTGAAAATTTTCAAAATAATTTCTAACTAAAATCCGCTGTGTGAATTAAAAAAAAATTTGATATTGCAACTTACGATTTTTTATCTCACTTTTTATCATCGCAAATTAATTGTTAAATATTATTAAAATGGTAAGTTTTTGTTGCCAGATGGATAGAATCCCCAAGGGGTGGTATTGAGAAGAAGACGAAGAAGAAGCGGGCTATGGAAAAATTGAAGATTGATTTAAGCATACCAATTTATTTATTTTGTATTTTTGTTTCTTTTCTTTCCTGGTTTTCAAATCCATATTGGATTTTAATAATGCTAATTGGGTTTCACGTGCTCAACGTACGTAAACTGTTATAGGATTAAAATAGTATTATGATGCTGTAAGTTATTTTGTCTTCCGCCATTCGCCGTATATTTGAGTAAAGTAGAAGCTATAAATTTTATGTCATTTGTTATTTTTTACTATCGATATTTTGTAAAGTTTCCTATCAGCTTTTTTTCATGCATGGTAGATATACCAGCAGACAACATTAATTTTAATATTCAACATTAATATCAGACCACTTTTGTGCGAAGATTCTCAATTAACCTGCAGAATCCAATACTCCTTCAAGGATAAATCGATTTGAGTTTGTATGGATTAGAGTATGAAACCAAAATTGTTTAATGACTTTATTATAATTATAGTTATATTTATATACATAATATATTTGAATATTTCAACAATAAAAAGTACAAAATTATATTGTATCCCGCGATACGCAGTAAAATTTCTATTATATCTATTATATATATAAAAACAGAATTAAAATTTCTCTATTAATTATCCGCAACATTTGTAACAAGATTGTTTTTTATTTTCGCATAATTTTAATAGTAATTTTTCATTTATTTATTTATTTATTTATAATAAAAGTGTTGCTTACCCATTTATTACCATTGGGGAGCAGACGGTGTCTTTTAAGTTTCCAATGCTATTTCAAAATTTTGAATTCAAATATTTTAAAGCTAGACGGTGCCTTTTAAGTTTCCAATGCTATTTCAAATTTTTGAATTCAAATATTTTAAAGCTATGTAATTAAGTTTTCAATCCCAGTTAGTCGTCTTCTTCTTCTTCTTCTTCTTATTGATTCCTCATCGCAATTTTAATATCTCATTCTACTTTATTTTTTTATTTTTTTATTTTTTTATTTTCTTTATTTTTATTTTCTTTATTTTTATTTTTATTTTTATTTTTATTTTTATTTTTATTTTTATTTTTGTTTTTGCAGATCTTAAAGGGTGGAGTGAGATGGGGTTTCCAAAATGACATTCTGTTTTTTTTTTCTTTTCTCAGTTCTGCCTATTTACATGAATGATTTAAATCTTATGGAATTGATGAGAGAGAGGGAGGCAAGAGACATCATACCACTTAATTAATTCGTGAATTAAAAATTTCATACTCCGTATTTTATTTATTCAAAAAAAAGAAAGAAGAAATTTTTCCCGTGCAACGGCACAGGGGACATACTAGTATTCTATATATAATAGCAATACCGATTCGAAGTACACAACTTGATAATATACATTGTTAAGTCGGAGTCGCATGTAGCACCTAAGGGCTAAAAAAAAAACATACAAATATATATATATAGTTCCAATAAGTATGCAGGAGCAGTAGCTAGGTTCATCAAGAACTGCAAGAAAACCTCTCTATGGCACCCCATCGTCACAGCAGCAGGTGTTCCTTCAAGTCCCTGCATCGTAATTAGCCTGCTCGATCAAAATAACATGTTAACTGCGGAAGGTTGCTGTGATGTGAATACGAGGAGAAGTGTGTGAAGAAACCAGGCATCGTAGTCATGAAGAAAAAACAACGACCAAAGTGAAACGATAGAGCTGCTTTCGATCAAAATATATAGAACTGATGGTATATATACATTGCTGAAGAGGAGTCAAGTAGTCTTTATTAGCACACCAGATGAAATCTGCAGTCCATCAAGAATTACAAGAAAACTCACTATGTCACTGCATCATCTGAATCGACTTCTTCTGGCGTTCCTTCATCTCCCTGCATCAGGCACGTGAGACAACATCTCATACAATAATGTGTTCTAGGGGGGGGGGGGGGGGGGTTGTTACGATGTAAATACTAGGAGATATGTTAGTGAAGAAACCTGCATCGTGACACTTTGCAGTTCGATTCTTTGCATGCTCGAGCATGTTGGTAAATCATAACACACACTTGCCTGCAAGTGCGACAACCTCCACTCACGTGTATTTTGCAGAATGCACTGTGGCGGAAAAGTTTCATCACCATGCCGCAATCTGGATCCCGGCATATCGGCTTACACTCGATGTGCCTACACTCAGAACTATGCACAATGACATCAAGTGCTCTCTTCAGCTGCCACAAGGAATTTATGTCAGACACATGAATTCACTAAGAAAACATAATGTTCTGCAAAACATTCACTCAACTTTGCGGAAATGAATTGAAAATTCGATGTACTCGTTTAAAATCCACAACAGCAACAGGACGATATCCCAAACTTGAACATATTAAACAATGTAAAACGACTCTAGCTCAGTCATTACCCAAATTGGAAATAAATAAATAAACAAATTTTGCATCTTACCAGCTCGGGAGTCGGAAAGGTTGGACTCTCGGAAAAGGTAGGGTCTTTAATCCCTTCTCGCATGTACTCCTTCAAATCACTGCATCAAGCATGTTTGAGAGAGCTCACATAAGTAGTTTGTATGGTGAAAGTAAGAAGTTCGTGGAGGGAAGAGTAGAGTATAAACATAAGAGATTGTAGAGACACCTGCTGCAACCTGGTACAGCGCATTTGGATTCTTTGCATTCTTCAGCATGAACATGAAGATAAAGCTGCATTTTTTTACATAAAGGACAGCCTCCAGCAACACGCATTTTGCACAGAGCACTGTGACGGAGAAGTACCTTTGCCTTGACACAGTTTTGATACTTGCAACTGGGCATCTGGCACCGAGAAGCATGCGCCATAAGATCAAGTATTTTCCTGATCTGCATCAACAGTCCAGGAATCAATGTTATATATGTGCACAAAATTAGTGTTACTTTGCCAAAATGAAACGAAAGTCGACACAACAGCTCAAGTATCCACAAGCTATAGAACATATCCCAGAACTGCTATAGAACATATCCCAGAACTGCTATAGAACATATTGGACCACTTCTCTGTACACAAAAATAAACAAAACAAAGCAAAATGTAAGTAATCCTCTAAACAAGTAACGTCTAGGTTCGGGTATAAGAGAAGATTCGTCTCTTTCCTTTCTGATTTATAAACAAAAACTACAGAGGAAGATTAATCTGTTCAACGAGAAGGGAAAAAAATCCACCAACTAAACCTATACTTCATCTCACACCTCATAAAAACCCAAGACAAATTATTCTGCATATGCATCATTAATCAATTTAGAGTAAACGATTTCAAAGAACAAACGCCCACCGTTGAATTAATCCCAATCTTCTTTTCTTTTCTACATAAACTTCCTCAGCTAATTAATGCATAAGTTTCGAATTAGAGAACCAAATTTCATGTCTAAAATAACACACAAATCGATCGATTCACCGATCAAAACCTCGTTTGTTTCGTTCGATTGGCAACAAAACACACACACAGAGAGAGAGAGGACCCTATCATGGTGGCGTGGAGGGTATTTACGAAAAATATCGCCTTCAAGAGCTTCTCGACCTTCGAGATGACGCACTTCTTCGTTTAATTCATTGATATCCAGTTCTTCGAAGAGCTCTCCGAGATAAATTACTTCGTCGTCGTTCATATTTGGGAATTAGGGTTTCACAATTTCCAACGTAGTTTCGAACAATGTTTTAAAAACCGAACCGGAGGTCGAACCGGTGATGCTTCCGGGTCATGGTTCAATTGGTTGAACCGGTTAAACCATGGTTGAACCGTTATGTAATTAAATTAATTATTAAATAATATTAATTATAAAAACTACATGAAATACATAAAAATATAAATAAATTTATAAGTTATATGACAAAAAATACATTAAAGTTATAACAAATAAATTTATTCTCAATATAAATTTAGATATCATGTTTTAAATATATTTTTACAATGAAAACTTATTGGTTATATTTAATTTTGTATTTCTAACAACTATATATAGATTAAAAATATGTACAATTATTTTTATTATCATAAAACATTATGGTAGGTCATTTCGGAGAAAATTAAGTGAAAAATTATTGAAATTAAAAAGATAGAGTTAAAATAGACATTCATATAAAAATAATACTTTATTATGTCAATTGCAATTAATAGATTTACTTATTTTATTAAGTACAATTGATTATTGTAGCTTAGTTGGTAAAATTGATGGTCTTTTACCCAATAGGTCATAGGTTCGAATCTCTTTAAACACAAAATATTTTTTTTTTATTAAAAAAAAAAAAAAAAAAAAAAAGGAGTTGAACCGCCCGGTTCGCCGGTTCGCCGGTTCACCGGTTCTCACCGGTTCTGGCCGGTTCCCACCGGTTCGAGCGGTTCAACTCCGGTTCGATCAGACCTCCGGTTTTATGGTCCAAACCGGACCGGTATCAGGCCGGTTCCCGGTCGAACCGGTCGAACCGGCCGGTCCGGTCCGGTTTTTAAAACATTGGTTTCGAATCTCTTCCTATGTTTTAGAATGTTAATTGGATTATAAAAATACGACAAACATCTAAATTTTCGTCCCACTGGTAAAGGGATAACTTTTTTCCGACATGAAAATTAAGACAAAAGTGATAATTGTTGATAATTGTTTAATTTACAATTTAAATATCATTTGTATAATAATATAATTATTAAACTGATAATTTTATACTACATGACAAAATTTATTTTTGGGGGACTATTCTAGTTCCATAATAAAAATTCGTAGAAGGGATGTTAAATAAAGTAATTTTCATGAAATCACTAATTTTTTTTTTTAACACATATATCTTCTACGTATAATAGCAATATAGAATATGTAGGGATGTCAATTGAGCCCGAAACCCGTGGGTTGGCCCGAGTAACCCGAGCAAAAGGCGGGTTAGGGTCGAATATTTTTAGCCCGAATTTATTTTTCAACCTGAATGGCCCGAACCGAATAACCTGACACGATAGGGTTGGCCCGACAAGTTGGCGGGTTGACCCGATAACCCGAAAAACTTTCATTACCTAGTTGTTGAAGTTCATTACTTTTGTTTAAATATTGTAGTTAAAGTCTTAATTTAAATACTTGTGAAAAATATTATAAATTTCTATGCTATGTTGCACACATTATAGAAAAAAATGGTTATTACAATCATGAAATGAAAAATATTTTCACATTTTTATATCTCAAGTAATTATTTATTGTATATATTATGTAAGTTGGACTCAAATAATACAAGATAAAATTTCTTAGAGCTTATAACATGACTTATTTATTTATTTTAAAATTAAGACCTGTAAAAATATACATTTATTTTTCTATTTTCATCAACCTTTTGGCCCGACGGGCTAGCCCGAGCCCCGGAAGTTTAGGGTTAGGGTCAAGATTTTCTAGCCCGAAAAAAAACCAACCCGATTGAACCCGGACCGATTAACCCGCAGCCCGAAAGGGCCAACCCGAACCCGCTCGGGTTGGCCCGATTGACATCCCTAAGAATATGGATTCGGAACACCACAACTTGATATACATTACTAAGTCGGAGTCGCATATTAGCACCTAAGGGCTAAAAAAACGCATACAAATATATATATAGTTCCAATAAGTATGCAGGAGCAGTAGGTTCATCAAGAACTGCAAGAAAACCTCTCTATGGCACCCCCATCGTCACAGCAGCAGGTGTTCCTTCAAGTCCCTGCATCGTAATTAGCCTGATCGATCAAAATAACATGTTAACGGGGAGAAGTTTGTGAAGAAACCAGGCATCGTAATAGTCATGAAGAAAAAACGACGACCAAAGTGAAACGATATAGCTGCTTTCGATTTATGTATTATTACTATTTGATGAGACTATCAAAAAGTATATAGAACTTATGGTATATATACATTGCTGAAGAGGAGTCAAGTAGTCTTTATTAGCACACCAGATGAAATCTGCAATCCATTAATTATTAGTACATAACTACACAGGAAAGCAGGTTCATCAAGAATTACAAGAAAAACTCACTATGTCACTGCATCATCTGAATCGACTTCTTCTGGCGTTCCTTCATGTCCCTGCATCAGGCACGTGAGACGACATCTCATACAATAACGTGTTCTAGGGGGGAGTTTGTTATGATGTAAATACTAGGAGATACGTTAGTGAAGAAACCTGCATCGTGGCACTTTGCAGTTCGATTCTTTGCATGCTTGAGCATGTTGGTAAATCACAACCCACACTTGCCTGCAAGTGCGACAACCTCCAGTCACGTGTATTTTGCAGAATGCACTGTGGCGGAAAAGTTCCATCACCATGCCGCAATATGGATCCCGGCACATCGGCTTACAATCGATGTGCTTACACTCAGAACTATGCACAACTACATCAAGTGCTGTCTTCAACTGCCACAAGGAATTTATGTCAGACAAAAGAATTCACTAAGAAAATATAATGTTCTGCAAAACATTCACTCAACTATGAGGAAATGATTTGTAAAATCAATGTAGTCATTCAAAATCCACAACAGCAACAGGACGATATCCCAAACTTGAACATATTAAACAATGCAAAACGGCTCTAGCTCAGTCATTTGGAAATAAATATATAAACAAAATTT
Source organism: Thymus mandschuricus (assembly GCA_029379335.1). NCBI lineage: Eukaryota > Viridiplantae > Streptophyta > Magnoliopsida > Lamiales > Lamiaceae > Thymus > Thymus mandschuricus. The sequence continues at coordinate 2,599,581 of CM057072.1, forward strand.
GCATCTTACCAGCTCAGGAGTCGGAAAGGCTGGACTCTCAGAAAAGGAAGGGTCTATAATCCCTTCTCGAATATACTCCTTCAAAGAACTGCATCAAGCATGTTTGAGAGAGCTCACATAAGTAGTTTGTATGGTGAAAGTAAGAAATCGTGGAGGGAAGAGTAGAGTATAAGCATAAGAGATTGTAGAGACACCTGCTGCAACGTGGTACAGCGCATTTGGATTCTTTGCATGCTTCAGCATGAACATTAACATAAAACTGCAGTTTTTTACAGAAAAAACAGCCTCCAGCAACACGCTTTTGGCACCGAGCACTGTGACGGAAAAGTGCCTTTGCCTTGACACAGTTTTGATACTTGCAACGGGGCATCGGGCACCGAGAAGCATGATCCATAAGATCAAGTATTTTCCTGATCTGCATCAAGAGCCCAAGAAATCCACGTTATATATGTGCACAAAATTAGTGTTACTTTGCCAAAATGAAACGAGATGTCAACACAAAAGCTCAAGTACCCACAAGCTATAGAACATATCCCAAAACTGCTATAGAACGGATTTCGACCAGTACTCTAGACACAAAAAAGAAGACAGAACAAGACAAAAGGTCAATAATCCTCTAACAGAGTAACAAGAGATGGTTCATCTCTTTTCTTTCTGATTTATAAAACATAGCTACAGATGAAGACTAATCCGTTCATTACTCCGTTCAACGAGAAAAAAGCAACAAACTAAACCTATATTTCATCTCACAACTCATACAAACCTTTTTATATTGTAAAGCCCAAGTCAAAATATTCTGCATATGCATTGTAAATCAATTTAGGCTAAAAGGATATTAGGTAACAAACGTCAAGTAATATCATCCCCACAATTAAATCCCAATCTTCTTTTCTTTTCGACAGAAACTTTCTCAAGTCGTGCATAATTTCCGAATTAGAAAACCAAATGTATTGTCTAATAATAAACACACAATTCAGTCGATCGATTCACCGAAAACCAAATCGATGTCGTCTGTTTCGTTCGATTGACAACAAAACACTCGTTTCTAAAGTAAATCAGAACGCAAATTCAAACCAGAGCAAAAATACAACAGCAGGCGAGAGAGAAGAGAGGGAGGGAGGACCAAATCATGGAAGCGTGAAGGGTATTTACGAAAAATATCGCCTTCAGGAGCTTCTCGACCTTCAAGACGACGCACTTCTTCGTTTAATCCATTGATATCCAGTTCTTCGAAGAGCTTTCCGAGATAGATTACTTCGTCGTCGTTCATGTTTGGGAATTAGGGTTTCACAATGTCGAATCTCTCCTCTCCTATATAAACGTTTCACGCATGGTAGTTAGTTCTAGCCTATAATAAAACCTTATTAATTTTATTTTTTTCAGTTTTATCATCTCACAACAACAAAAATATAAATTGTATACATAATTAATAAAAAAGTTATCTTATTTAACCGGAGGCTAGCGCTGTTAATTGCTTCCTCCACCGGCTCAAGTATTCCGAAACCTTTAATTAACAGTAAGGGATGGAAGTGCATACCTCAGGTCCTTTGCATTCGTTGTGGCAACCAATACGAGTCTACTCGTTTTTCATGGATGAATCCTCGATGATGCATCACCTTTCCAGTTAGGCCTCTTAGCAGCTTCGCTTCGAGATCTTCGAGTCCAAGCAGCTTCAACAACAAAGCCCTTCAAATGTTAATGAAAAAAACAACACTATCAGACTCTATCATACCTCACAAAATCCAGAAAGAACAGTGTTTATGTAAATGTTCCACAAAAAAGCCACAGAAAACTGCAAATGCATGATACTATCAGTTAGCAACTCAGCAGAATTCTGCAAGAAATTAACTTAAATTCGACAAAATACGTAAATGCTAACCCTAATTTCATGGAAACCTCTCCGCTCCACAGCTAATTGATTAGGATTCCTTCTATCGCACTCATCATCTTCATAAAATAACTTTCCTACATATTAGAAGCACTGATAACGAATTTTTCGATGCTACAGCGAAGTTTCCACGAAGAATTTGCAAGTAATTCATGCGAGAATTTACGCGATTAATCAAAACGAACGATTCCGAACAAACACCTGATGATAGTAAATCGAAAAGAGCAATTCTGGGAAAACCTTCTTCTGAGTGCGAGCTAAAGACGGCAGAATCGAGGCAGGTGGTGTTGAAAGCTTGATGTTAGGGAAAGAAGAGGAGCATGAGAGAGAAGTGCGGCCATCTCTGTTGGTGGAGGAGAGAGAAAGAGATAAAGCCGGAGGCACCACCGATATGAAAGCAGCAGCCATTTCTGCTTCTTTGGATCAGAGATTTTGAGGGGAAGGAAAAAAAATGCCAACGGTTGTAATTTCTGGGTTTCATGGATATTTTTTGATTATTTTTTTGAGAAAATGTGGAGTGGGCCTATGCTATCTTACGCCTCTATCGTTTCAAATTTTGACTGGGCCCAAATTGAAACCCAATTAACCTTAAAATTTTAAATCTTACTCGGCATCATTTTAAAACAATCAATCATTGTATCCTCCGTCCTACTATTCATTTCGACACGAGATTTTTGATGTAGCGTTAAAAGTGAAACGTAAGGGATTCACATGCAAAAGTAAAGGTTAATTGACCACACAATCAGTTGCTCCAAAATTTTGCGGCGGGATGGAGGGAGTGTTATAGTAACAACTAACAAGTTTTGAACAATGATAAGACGTAGAATTAGAAATAATTGCTTGTTAATTACTCCGTATCTCTTCCTAAGTGATTTTCTTATGGCACCACATCGGGGCGAATTGTCTTCTGCATCAGGCGTTCCTTCAAGTCCCTGCATCGTGGTACATTACAGTTCGATTCTTTGCATGCTCGAGTATGTTGGTAAGCACGGCCAACGTTTGCCTACACGTGAGACAACCTACGCTACTTCGTATTTTGTTATGATAAATTTGTATTGAATTTAAACTATGCGGGTGTAATAGAGTATAGGGATATACTGTATTTGAATCAGAAAGAACACAAAATAATATAATACCCTCCGCTTACAATCCTTAAAGTATACTTTTCCTTTTTTATCCGGTCCACAATTTTTAGGATTTAAAGTGGAAATATTGAATATTTTTTTTTAAAAAAATACTATAATCATATCAGTTAAATATCACTTTAACACATTATCATAATACGTTACTCCCGTGTCGACTCTTGAGCCCCAAAGAACATTGAAGGTGTAAGTAATTATTTAAGCTAAGAATGTGATTCTATGTAAACGAATCAAAATTGAGAAGTGTTTACTAATTTCTAATCTATATCTATCTATTAGTATTAAATAGGAGTATATATGAAAAATAATAGTATATCCCAATACACAAAAAGATTATCAATGACTGTAAGATTGGGTGTGATTTTCCCATTTTCCCTTAAAAAAAAAACAATTTTCCCACCGGAACCAATTGCCAAATACTCCTAGAGTTAATCTATATATATACACTAAAACAAAATACCTATTATAAGTTTTCCCTCCAAATTTCTTGATATGTGTGCTTCATTAATTTTATTTTATAAATTAATTATTTATCTTATATTTTTCAAAGTCATATAACAACTTAGCCTATTAATTTCAGTCAAATGTATTTCATTAATACCACTATAAAATTAATTTTCATCTTATATTTATAATTATACTACTACTAATTTATACAGGGCAACTGAAAATACGAGAAATACGGTAGTGTTAAAGATTTATTTTACGATAAATGATGTATTTTTATAAATAAATGATAGTAGTGATGTCAAATTATAAAATATAATGGTGAAGTAGTGTATAAAAATAGACATGCAGAGACCAATAATTGTCCAAAACAAGAAAAAGTACATAGATTAAATAATTGATAGGAGTATTTGCTACACTCTTTCTCGATCGAGTAAATCCCTGCATCGCGGGGGTACAATTCTAGTTAATAAAAAAAGAATAAGATTTTAACTAGAAACGCTATTGTTTCCCCTCGGGCAAGCTTTCTCTCAAACCATGCTTTTCTCTCCGCTTTTCTCCTAAACCCCTCCCCGAATCCTAAATCCGACAAAATTCAGCGTCGGCAGTTCTCATCTTCCCGGTGAAAGGGCCGATCGGAATCCGACATCGTCGCAGCCGCACCGATGTATGGATCCACTACCGAATGCTGATGCAGAGGGGCAAGTGGAGGACAACGACGCTGAATTTTGATGCCATTGGTTTGTACACAATACACTAGTAGTCATGTTATAGATTTACTCAAATCTATAACATGACTACTAGGGCTCGTTTGGTAGCCTAGTCAAGACAAGTTGAGATAAGTCCAACTTAAGATAAGTTATCTTGGGTATTGAGATTAATCAAGACTATCAATTTGTTTGGTATGCATGACTCAAGATAGAGTTATCTTGGTCAATTTGTTTGGTATGGAAGATAAAGGTAAGATAAAGGATGATTAGAAAATGGAAATTACAATTATATCCTTGAACAAATTACAAAATGAACAAGATTGTCCATGTACCCCAATTTATTTCCCTCGCACTTCTGATCTTAACATCTTGCATTTGTGTTTTCGCATTTGATTTTTGCTATGATTTAGTTTTTCAGCTGAATATTGCTTGTGTTTATGCAAATTTTTTTTGGGTTTTTGAGTAATTTATTTCATTAGCATGAATGAAATGTCATTCATTACTGGTGGAATGCAGTATTGGTAGTCTGAAAAAATGCATCATTCAGCATCCTGTGCAGTTCATCTCTAGCTTCAACAACACGATCACGATCGTTGCTGTCAACGACAACAATAAGCCCCAGAGTATTCTGTAAATAATGCCTCCACAACTGATTCCCTTTCTTATATTCAATCCGATTCCTACCCACACACAACTACTTTGCTCCCTTTCAAGACAAGTTTTTTAAGAAAACAATGTAAGATGTACTGATGGAGAAAGTGGATACCATAGCCATGGCATTTTCAAAGTGATTTTAGATAAATATCACATGTTCACATACATAAAAACATTTCCTACAGCTTGATCACCGTAGTGAAACAAGGTCACAACATATCTATATATATATACACTAAAACAAAATACCTATTATAAGTTTTCCCTCCAAATTTCTTGATATGTGTGCTTCATTAATTTTATTTTATAAATTAATTATTTATCTTATATTTTTCAAAGTCATATAACAACTTAGCCTATTAATTTCAGTCAAATGTATTTCATTAATACCACTATAAAATTAATTTTCATCTTATATTTATAATTATACTACTACTAATTTATACAGGGCAACTGAAAATACGAGAAATACGGTAGTGTTAAAGATTTATTTTACGATAAATGATGTATTTTTATAAATAAATGATAGTAGTGATGTCAAATTATAAAATATAATGGTGAAGTAGTGTATAAAAATAGACATGCAGAGACCAATAATTGTCCAAAACAAGAAAAAGTACATAGATTAAATAATTGATAGGAGTATTTGCTACACTCTTTCTCGATCGAGTAAATCCCTGCATCGCGGGGGTACAATTCTAGTTAATAAAAAAAGAATAAGATTTTAACTAGAAACGCTATTGTTTCCCCTCGGGCAAGCTTTCTCTCAAACCATGCTTTTCTCTCCGCTTTTCTCCTAAACCCCTCCCCGAATCCTAAATCCGACAAAATTCAGCGTCGGCAGTTCTCATCTTCCCGGTGAAAGGGCCGATCGGAATCCGACATCGTCGCAGCCGCACCGATGTATGGATCCACTACCGAATGCTGATGCAGAGGGGCAAGTGGAGGACAACGACGCTGAATTTTGATGCCATTGGTTTGTACACAATACACTAGTAGTCATGTTATAGATTTACTCAAATCTATAACATGACTACTAGGGCTCGTTTGGTAGCCTAGTCAAGACAAGTTGAGATAAGTCCAACTTAAGATAAGTTATCTTGGATATTGAGATTAATCAAGACTATCAATTTGTTTGGTATGCATGACTCAAGATAGAGTTATCTTGGTCAATTTGTTTGGTATGGAAGATAAAGGTAAGATAAAGGATGATTAGAAAATGGAAATTACAATTATATCCTTGAACAAATTACAAAATGAACAAGATTGTCCATGTACCCCAATTTATTTCCCTCGCACTTCTGATCTTAACATCTTGCATTTGTGTTTTCGCATTTGATTTTTGCTATGATTTAGTTTTTCAGCTGAATATTGCTTGTGTTTATGCAAATTTTTTTTGGGTTTTTGAGTAATTTATTTCATTAGCATGAATGAAATGTCATTCATTACTGGTGGAATGCAGTATTGGTAGTCTGAAAAAATGCATCATTCAGCATCCTGTGCAGTTCATCTCTAGCTTCAACAACACGATCACGATCGTTGCTGTCAACGACAACAATAAGCCCCAGAGTATTCTGTAAATAATGCCTCCACAACTGATTCCCTTTCTTATATTCAATCCGATTCCTACCCACACACAACTACTTTGCTCCCTTTCAAGACAAGTTTTTTAAGAAAACAATGTAAGATGTACTGATGGAGAAAGTGGATACCATAGCCATGGCATTTTCAAAGTGATTTTAGATAAATATCACATGTTCACATACATAAAAACATTTCCTACAGCTTGATCACCGTAGTGAAACAAGGTCACAACATATCTATATATATATACACTAAAACAAAATACCTATTATAAGTTTTCCCTCCAAATTTCTTGATATGTGTGCTTCATTAATTTTATTTTATAAATTAATTATTTATCTTATATTTTTCAAAGTCATATAACAACTTAGCCTATTAATTTCAGTCAAATGTATTTCATTAATACCACTATAAAATTAATTTTCATCTTATATTTATAATTATACTACTACTAATTTATACAGGGCAACTGAAAATACGAGAAATACGGTAGTGTTAAAGATTTATTTTACGATAAATGATGTATTTTTATAAATAAATGATAGTAGTGATGTCAAATTATAAAATATAATGGTGAAGTAGTGTATAAAAATAGACATGCAGAGACCAATAATTGTCCAAAACAAGAAAAAGTACATAGATTAAATAATTGATAGGAGTATTTGCTACACTCTTTCTCGATCGAGTAAATCCCTGCATCGCGGGAGTACAATTCTAGTTAATAAAAAAAGAATAAGATTTTAACTAGAAACGCTATTGTTTCCCCTCGGGCAAGCTTTCTCTCAAACCATGCTTTTCTCTCCGCTTTTCTCCTAAACCCCTCCCCGAATCCTAAATCCGACAAAATTCAGCGTCGGCAGTTCTCATCTTCCCGGTGAAAGGGCCGATCGGAATCCGACATCGTCGCAGCCGCACCGATGTATGGATCCACTACCGAATGCTGATGCAGAGGGGCAAGTGGAGGACAACGACGCTGAATTTTGATGCCATTGGTTTGTACACAATACACTAGTAGTCATGTTATAGATTTACTCAAATCTATAACATGACTACTAGGGCTCGTTTGGTAGCCTAGTCAAGACAAGTTGAGATAAGTCCAACTTAAGATAAGTTATCTTGGATATTGAGATTAATCAAGACTATCAATTTGTTTGGTATGCATGACTCAAGATAGAGTTATCTTGGTCAATTTGTTTGGTATGGAAGATAAAGGTAAGATAAAGGATGATTAGAAAATGGAAATTACAATTATATCCTTGAACAAATTACAAAATGAACAAGATTGTCCATGTACCCCAATTTATTTCCCTCGCACTTCTGATCTTAACATCTTGCATTTGTGTTTTCGCATTTGATTTTTGCTATGATTTAGTTTTTCAGCTGAATATTGCTTGTGTTTATGCAAATTTTTTTTGGGTTTTTGAGTAATTTATTTCATTAGCATGAATGAAATGTCATTCATTACTGGTGGAATGCAGTATTGGTAGTCTGAAAAAATGCATCATTCAGCATCCTGTGCAGTTCATCTCTAGCTTCAACAACACGATCACGATCGTTGCTGTCAACGACAACAATAAGCCCCAGAGTATTCTGTAAATAATGCCTCCACAACTGATTCCCTTTCTTATATTCAATCCGATTCCTACCCACACACAACTACTTTGCTCCCTTTCAAGACAAGTTTTTTAAGAAAACAATGTAAGATGTACTGATGGAGAAAGTGGATACCATAGCCATGGCATTTTCAAAGTGATTTTAGATAAATATCACATGTTCACATACATAAAAACATTTCCTACAGCTTGATCACCGTAGTGAAACAAGGTCACAACATATCTATATATATACACTAAAACAAAATACCTATTATAAGTTTTCCCTCCAAATTTCTTGATATGTGTGCTTCATTAATTTTATTTTATAAATTAATTATTTATCTTATATTTTTCAAAGTCATATAACAACTTAGCCTATTAATTTCAGTCAAATGTATTTCATTAATACCACTATAAAATTAATTTTCATCTTATATTTATAATTATACTACTACTAATTTATACAGGGCAACTGAAAATACGAGAAATACGGTAGTGTTAAAGATTTATTTTACGATAAATGATGTATTTTTATAAATAAATGATAGTAGTGATGTCAAATTATAAAATATAATGGTGAAGTACTGTATAAAAATAGACATGCAGAGACCAATAATTGTCCAAAACAAGAAAAAGTACATAGATTAAATAATTGATAGGAGTATTTGCTACACTCTTTCTCGATCGAGTAAATCCCTGCATCGCGGGGTACAATTCTAGTTAATAAAAAAAGAAAAAGATTTTAACTAGAAACGCTATTGTTTCCCCTCGCGCAAGCTTTCTCTCAAACCATGCTTTTCTCTCCGATTTTCTCCTAAACCCCTCCCCGAATCCTAAATCCGACAAAATTCAGCGTCGGCAGTTCTCATCTTCCCGGTGAAAGGGCCGATCGGAATCCGACATCGTCGCAGCCGCACCGATGTATGGATCCACTACCGAATGCTGATGCAGAGGGGCAAGTGGAGGACAACGACGCTGAATTTTGATGCCATTGGTTTGTACACAATACACTAGTAGTCATGTTATAGATTTACTCAAATCTATAGCATGACTACTAGGGCTCGTTTGGTAGCCTAGTCAAGACAAGTTGAGATAAGTCCAACTTAAGATAAGTTATCTTGGGTATTGAGATTAATCAAGACTATCAATTTGTTTGGTATGCATGACTCAAGATAGAGTTATCTTGGTCAATTTGTTTGGTATGGAAGATAAAGGTAAGATAAAGGATGATTAGAAAATGGAAATTACAATTATATCCTTGAACAAATTACAAAATAAACAAGATTGTCCCTGTACCCCAATTTATTTCCCTCGCACTTCTGATCTTAACATCTTGCATTTGTGTTTTCGCATTTGATTTTTGCTATGATTTAGTTTTTCAGCTGAATATTGCTTGTGTTTTATGCAAAAAAATTTTTGGTTTTTTGAGTAATTTATTTCATTAGCATGAATGAAATGTCATTCATTACTGGTGGAATGCAGTATTGGTAGTCTAAAAAAATGCATCATTCAGCATCCTGTGCAGTTCATCTCTAGCTTCAACAACACGATCACGATTGTTGCTGTCAACGACAACAATAAACCCCAGAGTATCTGTAAATAATGCCTCCACAACTGATTCCCTTTCTTATATTCAATCCGATTCCTACCCACACACAACTACTTTGCTCCCTTTCAAGACAAGTTTTTTAAGAAAACAATGTAAGATGTACTGATGGAGAAAGTGGATACCATAGCCATGGCATTTTCAAAGTGATTTTAGAAATATCACATGTTCACATACATAAAAACATTTCCTACAGCTTGATCACCGTAGTGAAACAAGGTCACAACATAAGATAACAAAAGCTACAACAAAAGCACTAGAGGAAACAACAGCTATTAGGATCTGATTCCTACCCACACACATAGAATGAAATGTTACAAAAGATAAGCCACAAACCACATCTATCCACACCTATGGTTTCCACCACATCAATGGACTCGAAGAGGAGGTTGAGCTTTGGCCGTGGCTTGTAGAGGGTGCTTTCGAAGCTACACGGGGTCTTATCGGAACTGCATTACGGTTGGGGACAGCGGTCGAGTTTGTTGAATCTTCAAAAAGACGGCGTCGAGAGGAAAAACAGGAGAGTTCACCTCTTCGGAGTCTTGTGGTGAATTTGGGATGTCATCAGCTTTCACATCTGATTTCATTATATAGACAACCAAGAATGACAAATCTATATGCATAAAGATCCATTTCATATAAAACCACAATGTCAATAGCATATTGGTTCCTATCCCTTTTTCTCAATAACATGTAAGATAAAAAGTTGGAATCCTCATGCCTCCCCCCCCCTCTCTCTCTCTCTCTCTCTCTCTCTCTCTCTCTCTCTCTTCTCAATATATATCTAAAATTCATACTCAAGCAAGCTTACCTCAGCAACATCAGCAATAAGACCTTCGTCGGCAACATCAGGATCATTCATCTCAACATCAACAATTTCATCCTAAATTCACACAGAGGCAAGCGGTATTTAATTACCTACTTTTATGCTTTCGCAACTCACAAGCATTTCATACTTTCTTTTATGATTTTACTTGAACCCGTAAGATACTATGAAAATATATTACCTGGTTATTCCCATGGTTATTCCCAACAGCGATAGCCATTTCTTGATCATCGTCATCAACAAAAACCTCTAGACCATCAAGTTGGTCAAGTGCCTCGGGGGGCACATCGAGCCCCTCTTGCTGCTCAGCCACAGCGCCCTACATTTGATAGAACCCCTTTGTAATCTATAACTAAGTAATGGGGAAGAATAGCTTGTAGTACATAAAATAAATAAAGAAATGAGCAATAGCCCTGCAATCTGTACCTGTCCAACATCGATCTCCCCAAGAAAATGTTGATCTAAATCGGGAACGTCTGGAAGAAGGGGGAGTAGATGATTTAAATCGTCGTTGTCCTCCACTTGCCCCTCTGCATCAGCATTTGGTAGTGGATCCATATCTCGGTGCGGCTGCGACGATGTCGGATTCCACTGCAACAACCATGACTGCCGGTCTTTGATACCAAACGTATGACAAACCTATATAACTTGAGTTATCTTATCTTATCTAGGCTATCAAACACACCCCTAGTGTATTGTGTACAAACCAATACATGCCATGGGGAGTAAAACATTTAAATCGTCGTTGTCCACTTGCCCCTCTGCATCTTGAGCATTTGGTGGTGGATCCATACCTAAAACAGCAAAGATAACACTAGTAGTCATGTTATAGATTTACTCGATTCCAAGTGATTCTATAACATGACTACTAGTGTATTGTGTACCCACGATTCTGGTTCCGGTTAGAATCACCGGTTATAGTTCCATGATATAGATTTACATGATGTTCACTTGGAATCGAGCTAAGGCTCTTTATAATATTTTTCAACTAGTAAACATGATTAATCAAGTTCCATGTTGTGAAGCGTATAACGTGGTTTCAATTTCAAAATCGCTCTTACACGAACATGTCAATGGTTCGATTCGGTAAATGATGTAAAAATTAAATCAAACCATAAAATTCGATCTTGATAATTTTATGCTAATATATTCAATTGCAATTCTAGCCAACGATTGTAGTTTGAATATTTACAACTCGGCTATAAGTAAAAGAAAAGAAAATTAATTAAATGAAAACCAACGATAATATGATTGTCATATTATAAACCTAGCGATAATAAGATTATTATTCTTTTATGAAAACTAGAAGATGATATTATATCGAATAAAACATGTAATTGAAATTAAAACCCCTAATGAAGACAAACGTTTTCACTCTGAATTTCAATTCATATCGAATATTAACGTGTTTAAAATATTTTCAAAATTTAACAACAATTAAAGTTTCATAAACAAAATGACTGAATCTGAAATAATTATACACATATAGTGACCATTGAATAATATCATAGAGTGACCATTGAATAATATCATAGACTAGAATATAATACAGAAAAATGCAATAAAATATTTTTCACCACCTTTTGAGGGTTGCTAATTTTCTTGGAATAAATAAAAAGAAGGAAAAAATAACCTAACGAAAAAGTTAAAAAGTCAATGAAATTAAACCAGTTCCTCCACGGCCCTCTATATGTAAAATTTTATTAAATCTATTAAAAAATTATCGTACAATGAATTTCCCTCTTTGACTTTCCCTTTCATGAATCTAAATAAAAACATAGACTATTTGGTGTTTTTATTTCACAAAATTTCCCTTCAATTCTTTTTCCCAAATAATTCAACATTCATGACCTTTACCTTAGAATTCATGACCTTCATGTGTAACTATATAACCAATCATTATTAATCTCCACTCTCAATCACAACTTAAGAGAGAGCTAGAGAGAGAGAGTTTTGCGCACAAAAATATTTCTCATTTGAAAATGGAAATTTATCAACTGGCGGCATTGTTCGAAGCATCTCTAACCTTGGTGAAGAAATTCTCCGGGCAGGAGGAGCGGCTTCCGGCGGCCGTGTTCAACGAGGAGACGGAGAGCGAGCGGTACTGCTCGATATGTCTGAACGACGTATGAGACGGCGACGGCTACCGGAAGCTGGCGGAGTGCGGGCACGGATTCCATTCGAGGTGCATCGACGTGTGGCTCCGATCGCACGCCACGTGTCCGCTGTGCAGAGCCCAGCTCCCTCAGATTATATCACTGAATCAAAAGAGTCGTTACGAGTGGAGTGATTTGGTATCCATTGTTGTGGTGGTGATGAAGGATTTTGTGCAGAGAGTGTGCGATCCCCCTCTCAACGATCACCTCTCCTCCATGCTGTGTGGGAACCACTAGAAATTTATTTAATTTTGTTGCATTTTTTTTTTTAGATATTCATGATTTTTTTTCCTTGTAATTAATTAAGTTTATGCAATTCTTTTTTATATTAATCCAAATTAATTAATTGTTGTGTAAATTTAGCTCCAATTTAACACACTGATCATTTTCATATATGTATACGTAGTAAAAAAAACATAAATTTCAAGAGAAAATATTATAAATTAATTGATTAATTGGAAATGGGAGTAGGATGAAATCCATGCATGCATGGTTACGAATCTCGTCGACGTCGAAAATGGAGTCGCCGCATTCATGCACATTCCATCGATTGGCATGCAGAATTCCGGCGACGCCAATTCTACCAAATTAATTTCAGACAATAGTTAATCTGATATTCGTTACTTTAGCAAAAGCTCTTTAATTCTCGGGCTGAACATAGCTCATTGAGCAAAATCTCCTTAATCTGCAATCCATTAATTTCGACATAATGCAAGATGTAATTACATAACTACACAGGAAAGCAGGTTCATCAAGAATTACAAGAAAAACTCACTATGTCACTGCATCATCTGAATCGACTTCTTCTGGCGTTCCTTCATGTCCCTGCATCAGGCACGTGAGACGACATCTCATACAATAACGTGTTCTAGGGGGGAGTTTGTTATGATGTAAATACTAAGAGATACGTTAGTGAAGAAACCTGCATCGTGGCACTTTGCAGTTCGATTCTTTGCATGCTTGAGCATGTTGGTAAATCACAACCCACACTTGCCTGCAAGTGCGACAACCTCCAGTCACGTGTATTTTGCAGAATGCACTGTGGCGGAAAAGTTTCATCACCATGCCGCAATATGGATCCCGGCACATCGGCTTACAATCGATGTGCTTACACTCAGAACTATGCACAACGACATCAAGTGCTCTCTTCAACTGCCACAAGGAAATTATGTCAGACAAAAGAATTCACTAAGAAAATATAATGTTCTGCAAAACATTCACTCAACTATGCGGAAATGAATTGAAAAATCAATGTAGTCGTTCAAAATCCACAACAGCAACAGGACGATATCCCAAACTTGAACATATTAAACAATGCAAAACGGCTCTAGCTCAGTCATTTGGAAATAAATATATAAACAAAAGTTGCATCTTACCAGCTCAGGAGTCGGAAAGGCTGGACTCTCGGAAAAGGAAGGGTCTATAATCCCTTCTCGAATGTACTCCTTCAAAGAACTGCATCAAGCATGTTTGAGAGAGCTCACATAAGTAGTTTGTATGGTGAAAGTAAGAAGTTCGTGGAGGGAAGAGTAGAGTATAAACATAAGAGATTGTAGAGACACCTGCTGCAACGTGGAACAACGCATTTGGATTCTTTGCATGCTTCAGCATGAACATTAACATAAAACTGCATTTGTTTACATGAAGGACAGCCTCCAGCAACACGCGTTTTGCACAGAGCACTGTGACGGAAAAGTACCTTTGCCTTTGAAATTGTATAATCCCTACTTTGGTAGGTATATGTAACTCAACACGTAACACAGAAAGTAACACAGTTGAGAACACAAGTTGGTAACCCAGTTCGGTGACAAATACACCTACGTCTGGGGGAAGCTATTCCAAGAAATAATTCACTATGACGAGTATAAGGGATACAAGATATATGAACATCAGACACACCGAATGTTCTCTCCTCACCCGACTCTACCCCTCACCAATGAATCCTCACGGTAAACTCTCTCTAGTCTACCCGAAGCACTTTTCACAAATTGAAAAGATTAAACCCGATCTTGAACAAGGAATTGTTCAAGATATTACAATCACTCACCAATAAACAAACTACCCCGATTGATGAATGAACAGAATAAACTCAACTCTCAAAAATCACATGAAGAAGACGAGCTCTCAATAATGTATATGAAAACGCGCAGCCGCTCCAATTGAGATCTTCATGCTTATATACTTCACGAATAACCCTAAGAGATAATTAAGGCATATCTTAAAAGATATCCTTAATAGGGTAAATATAATCTTCATGCAAATCTTCTAATTAATGCGGGAATATAATATGCGGACGAATCCTTGATCCACAAGAATTCCAAATCTACGAACCACTCCGCGCAATAAACAACTCCACGCATACATAAAATTTGCCATAAAACCATGTCATGCAATCCATGCAGCAACAACCCTTGACACAGTTTTGATACTTGCAACGGGGAATCTGGCACCGAGAAGCATGATCCATAAGATCAAGTATTTTCCTGATCTGCATCAAGAGCCCAAGAAATCCACGTTATATATGTGCACAAAATTAGTGTTACATTGCCAAAATGAAACGAAATGTCAACACAAAAGCTCAAGTACCCACAAGCTATAGAACATATCCCAAAACTGCTATCGAACGAATTTGGAACACTACTCTAGACACAAAAAAGAAAACAAGACAAGACAAAAGGTCAATAATCCTCTCTAACAGAGTAATAAGAGATGGTTCGTCTCTTTTCTTTCTGATTTATAAACAAAGCTACAGAGTAAGACTAGCTCGTTCATTACTCCGACTCCCGTTCAACGATAAAAAAACAACAAACTAAACCTATATTTCATCTCACACCTTATACAAACCTTCTTATATAGTAAAGCCCAAGTCAAATTATTCTGCATATGCATCTTTAATCAATTTAGAGTGAAGGATTTTAGTTAACAAACGTCAAGTAATATCATCCCCACAATTAAATCCCAATTTTCTTTTCTTTTCGACAGAAACTTTCTCAACTCGTGCATAAGTTTCGAATTAGAGAACCAAATTTCATGTCTAAAATAAACACACAAATCGATCGATTCAACCGATCAAAACCTCCACAAATTTGTTTCGTTCGATTGACAACAAAACACTTGTTTCTAAAGTAAATCAGAACGCAAATTCAAACCAGAGCAAAAATACAACAGCAGGAGAGAGAAAGGAGAGAGAGAGGGAGGACCAAATCATGGAAGCGTGAAGGGTATTTACGAAAAATATCGCCTTCAGGAGCTTCTCGACCTTCAAGACGACGCACTTCTTCGTTTAATCCATTGATATCCAGTTCTTCGAAGAGCTTTCCGAGATAGATTACTTCGTCGTCGTTCATGTTTGGGAATTAGGGTTTCACAGTTTCGAATCTCTCCTTCCTATATAAACGTTTCACGCATGGTAGTTATTAATTTTTTTTTTTTAGTTTTATTATCTCACAACAAAAAAATATAAATTGTATACATAATTATTAAAATGATATTTTTGTACAAGATATTTATAATTAATTTTTTGGGGACAATATACTCTAGTTCCATAATAAGAATTCGTAGTTGTAACTGAAGGCCAAGCTCCGTTAACTTCCTCCGACTCAAGTATTCCGAAATCTTTTATATTCAAATATAGGACACATGGAAGCATTCGATGTGGCAATAGATACGACTTTACTCGTTCCTCGATGCATCACCTTTCCAGTTTACTAGGCCTCTTAGCAGCTTCGCTTCGAGACCTTCGAGTCCAAGCAGCTTTGCTTCGAGATCTTCGATTCCAAGCTAGAAGCTTCAACAACAAAGCCCTTCACATGAAGGAAAAAAAAAAAAAAACACTATCTGCAGACTCTATCATACCTCACAAATTCCAGAAAGAACATTGTTTATGTAAATGTTCCACAAAAGAGCCACAGAAAACTGCAAATGCATGATACTATCAGTTAGCAACTCAGCAGGAAACTTAAATTCGACGAAATAAGTAAATGCTAAACCTAATTTCCTGGAAACCTCTCCACTCCACAGCTAATTCATTACGATTCCTTCTATCGCAATCACCGTGTTCATAAATATAGGCAAAATCAATGTTCTGTTGGTGGAGGAGAGAGAGAGTGATGGAGGCGGAGGTACTGATATGCAAGCAGCAGCTATTTCTACTTGTTTGGATCACATTTCGAGGGGAAGGAAAAAAAATGCTTAAGGCTGTAATTTCTGGGTTTCAATTTCATGGATGACTATTTTTTGAGAGAAATGGGGAGTGAGCCTATGCTAACTTACGCTTCCATCGTTTCAAGTGAATGGGCCCAAATTGAAGCCCAATTAATCTTACAATTTTAAAATCCTATGTATTGAGGTTCTTTATGAAAACATAAGAAAAAACATTCTTTGATTTTTTTTAATAAATAAAAAATCAGAATTGTAGTTTGAAGGCTGTTGTTAATTGACCACACACTCACTTGCTCTAAAAATTTGAGGCGGGACAGAGGGAGTGTTTTAGTAACAAGTTTTGAACATTGAATCGTCGAATTAAAGGAACTTCCTCATTCTCTTTCTGAGTGAAACAACCAGCACAACGTGCCATTCATACATAGTCATGAAGAGAAAACAACGATCAAAGTGAAACATTAGAGTTGCGTTCATCAACAACTGCAAGAAGAACTCTCTATGGCATTGCATTGGTGCCAATCGACTTCTGTAGCTGATGTTCCTTCAAGTGCCTGCATCAAGCACAAAGAGACTTTCATGCAAGTAATTTTGTTTGCTCAAAATAACAACATGTTGAAGGGGTACATAGTTGGTTACGATGTAAATACGAGGAGACATGTTAACGAAGAAACTTGCATATTGGTACATTGCAGTCCGATACTTTTGCATACTCGAGCATGGTGGTAAACCACAACATGACCCAACACTTGCCTACACGTGAGACAATCTCCACTAGATCGTATTTTGCACAAAATACAGTGGGTGAAAAGTTTCTTCACCCTGAGGCAACACCCTGGCATCAGCCTACACTCACAACTATGCACAACAACATCAAGTGCTCTCTTCGACTACCGCAAGAGTACCTCCAAGGAATTGATGTCAGACAAGAGGAATTCACTAAGAAAGTGTGATGGTATGAAAAAAAAAAACAAACAAACAAACAAACAAACATGCAACTTTGCCAAAATGGTATTGGAAAATCGATGTAGTGATTCCACGGACTCTTGCTCAGTCAACACGAAATCGGAAGATAAATAAATAAACAATAATAGTTCAATTGTGTAGATAAATTTATTGAAGCAAAATGTATAAAACAATACATAGATGACTTAAATTGATAGTATACAACTATATGATTCTTATAATGTTATCAACTTATTAAATTTAGGGCGCTAGCCGATTTATCAGTGGTTCAGTCTGACTTAGCAGTGGTTCAGGTTAGGTCGGGGTTGAGTATATAGATGCCCCGAGTGACGAGGTTAGATTCTAAGGGTCATTATCCGTTTACTTGTTTATATTTAATTGAATTATCTAAATTTACGAAGTCATGATTTTGTACAGGATAATGTGATTTTCCCTCGTAGTCGTGATATCAGACCGAGTACTCGTCGTCACCCTTATTTTTTTTATGGTAAAATGTTTTCTTTTTAGTACGTAGATGACATATGGAGTTGAGTTGATGACGATGCATTTCACATGTTCAATCATATATATGTATGGTGTTTGGAGTGACTGAAATTTTGACCCTTAAAAACCTTGCATATATTAATGTTTGGAGGGGTTGAAATTTTGAAATTTAGAAGCCTATCAAAATTATATGCTTGATATTCTATATAAATTTACAAGATAGTAATAGAAAAATATTCAAAACAAGTAGCATGTAGGATTGGGTTTGATATGTCAAAGCTATAAGTAGATGTTCTTTTCTTAATGATTTGTTGATCTGTTTAAAGATAAAAAAAACCTACCAATTAAATCTATATTTAATCTCACACCTCATGCAAACCTTGTTATATAGTAAAATCCAAGACAAATTATTAATCATATGCATCATTAATGGTAAAGGATTTCAAAGTACAAACACCCAGGAATATCATCCCCACCGTTTAATCTCAATCTTCTTTTCTTTTCTACATAAACTTTCCCAGCTAATGCATAAATTCCGAATTAGAGAACCAAATGTATTGTCTAAAATAAACACACAAATCGATCGATCCACCGATCAAAACCATCTCCACAAATCAATGACGTTCGTTTCGATTGACAACAAAACACTTGTTTCTAGAGTAAATCGGAACACAAATTCATACCGGACTAATAATACAACGTGATTTCGATTTCGAAGTCGCTCCTAAATGAACATGTCAATGGTTCAATTTGGTGAATAATGTAGAAATTAAATCAAACCATAAAATCCGATTTTGATAATTTTTTATTACTATATTCAGTTGCAATTAATGTTTCATAAACAAAATGACTGATTCTAAATGAATTATATACAAGTATTGACCATTGAATAATATCACAGACTAGAATATAATATAGGGAAATGCGATAAAATATTTTTCACCACCTTTTGAGGATTGCTAATATACTAGGAATAAATAAAAGAACGAAAGAACTACATAACGAAAAAGTTAAAAAGTCAATGAAATCAAATTCCAGTTCCTCCACGTCCCTCTATATGTATTTTTTTTTATTAAATATATAAAATAAATATGAATTTCCCTCTTTGACTTTCCCTTTCATGAAATCTAAAAAAACCATAGACTAATCATTTGGTGTTTTTATTTCACAAAATTTCCCTTCAATTCTTTCTCCCAAATAATTCAACATTCTTGACCTTTACCTTAGAATTCATGACCTTCATGTATAAATATATAACCAATTCATTATTAATCTCCACTCTCAATCGCAACATAAGAGAGAGCTAGAGAGAGAGAGAGTTTTGCGCACAAAAATATTTCTCCATCACTCGAACATGGAAAACCATCAACTGGCGGCATTGTTCGAAGCTTCTCTAACCCTGGTGAAGAAATTCTCCCGGCAGGAGGAGCGGCTTCCGGCGGCCGTGTTCAACGAGGAGACGGAGAGCGAGCGGTACTGCTCGATATGTCTGAACGACGTATGCGACGGCGACGGCTACCGGAAGCTGGCGGAGTGCTGGCACGGATTCCACTCGAGGTGCATCGACGTGTGGCTCCAATCGCACGCCACGTGTCCGCTGTGCAGAGCCCAGCTCCCTCAGATTATATCACTGAATCAAAAGAGTCGTTACGAGTGGAGTGATTTGGTATCCATTGTTGTGGTGGTGATGAAGGATTTTGTGCAGAGAGTGTGCAATCCCCCTCTCAACGATCACCTCTCCTCCATGCTGTGTGGGAACCACTAGAATTTAATTTAATTTTGTTGCATTTTTTTTTTTTTTAGATATTCATGATTTTTTTTTCCTTGTAATTAATTAAGTACATTTATGCAATTCTTTTTTATATTAATCCAAATTAATTAATTCTTGAGTAAATTTAGCTCCAATTTACACACACTAATGAAATGATGATTTTCATATATGTATACGTAGTGAAAAAACATAAATTTCAAGAGAAAATATTATAAATTAATTGATTAATTGGAAATGGGAGTAGGATGAAATCCATGCATGCATGGTTACGAATCTCGTCGACGTCGAAAATGGAGTCGCCGCATTCATGCACATTCCATCGATCCTTCCATGGCATGCAGAATTCTGGCGACGCCAATTCTACCAAATTAATTTCCGACAATAGTTAATCTGATATTCGTTACTTTAGCAAAAGCTCTTTAATTCTCGGGCTGAACATAGCTCATTGACAGTGGCGGAGCCTGAATATTTGATTTGGGGGTGCAAAAAAATAAATTACAAATATAAGAAGAAAGACATTTAAATTAAAATACCATAATGTCAAATACATTTCAAAATGCACTAAAAAAAATACATAGTTACTAATCTAACTTTCGACGAGGCTTTATTTCTTGAAAGCGACTGATAATCTCGTCTTCGGAAACTTGAAGAAATACATCCTTTTCAAGGTAAGTGACCAAACAATCATTCAAAAACTGATCTCCCAAACTATTTCTCAACTTATTCTTGATATAAGTCATTCCGGAAAATACTCTTTCCACACTTGCAGTAGCAACCGGAAGAATTAACACCAGCTTGATAAGCAAAAACACCAAAGGATAAGTCACATGTCTCCCTGTTTCAACAAATTTCATGGAAAGAGAACTAATATCCTGCAGATTTTGACACTCATCGTCTCTTTTCATATCCGCTATGAATACATCAAGTTGACAATCAAGAGTAGCCACATTGGAGGTTGGAGGCTGAGAGCGGGGCGGCAGCAGCGAGTAGAGCAGGGCACCCGACTCTGTTAATTCTTTCTGTTGAAAATTGAATTTGCGGCTGTTGACTGTGGTTTTTGTTTGTTTTATTATTATTATTTTTTTTTTTTTAATTTTCAAGTGGGCCTTGGGAGGTTGGGCCTAAAATTTAAGTTGGGTTGCGGCTGCAACAATACAATACATACATATATATATATATATATATTTTAAAAAATTATGGATGCAATAATGTACATATATATATAGTAAATTTTTTTTTTTTTTTTTTTTGGGGATGCAGTTGCACCCCCATGCACTTAGCAGCATCCGCCACTGCTCATTGAGCAAAAACTCCTTAATTATCATGCCGGAATAAATCACGTCAAGAATTTG
This sequence comes from Thymus mandschuricus, assembly GCA_029379335.1. Taxonomy (NCBI): domain Eukaryota; kingdom Viridiplantae; phylum Streptophyta; class Magnoliopsida; order Lamiales; family Lamiaceae; genus Thymus; species Thymus mandschuricus. Next base: position 2,620,919 of record CM057072.1, read on the forward strand.
AGATCGGAGGGAGTATAAGATATCAAAGATTCAAATTTCTTCTTACTATGGAAGTTTTTTTTTTTTTTTTTTTTTAAATAAAATTTATTTTTCAGTCAAAAACATGAAAAGAACAAGAAATCGGCCCAAATCAATGGAATGGCCACTTTATTAGTCTCAAATGAGACAAGGCCCAAAATATAAAGCCCACGAGTATTATTGTTAGTCATGTAATTAAATAAACATAAACACATACTACCTCTGTCTCGCTAAATTAGCCGCGTTTCGAAACGGCACACGTACCAACGTAAAAAAAATCAGGGGTTTTAACTGCACAATTAAGAAGTGATTAAGCTGGAAAATTACTATACAAAAATTACTGTAGCGGAGCTACTGTTCATTCATTAAACTGTTCATGCAAAAAAATACATTAAAAAATCAGAGGAGTTCTTAGTGGCAAATTCGAAATGGGGGGAAATTGGACATTCAAATTTCCCCCCCTATCTAATCATCCCTACATATACATCATTTGCATATTTCATCACACCAAACACTCATTTGCAGTCTTCAAACACTCTCAAAACACTCCCAAAAAAAACAGAAAAGAGATGGGGAAAGAAGTTGATATCAGTGCAGAGATCAGAACACAAGTGATGCAGTTTCTCTTGAATAACTTCAAGGGTGGGAAGATGGTCCATGGATCCATCAACAAAGCAGTAGTGCTCTTCAACCTTTCAAGGGATTCAGTTTCCAGAATATGGAGAGCTGCAAAACAGCAAAAACAGAGGGGTGAGGTAATTCATGTAGCAAAAGACAGAAAGGGCAGATTGAGAAAGAAGAAGCACACATGTGATTTTCAAGTAATTGAGGCCATTGACTATCACAAAAGAGGTACAATTACTGCACTTTCAGATGCATTAGGCCCTTTAATTTCAAGGGCAACAGTGGGGAGGTGATCGCACTATTTCTACCACACAAAATAGGTGTAATATAATGAAGCACGAGTATCGTATCCACAGGGACTGATAAACCGAAAACGCACACAATACCTCTACTCAAGAACTAATGTGATGTCTAGGCTTTTAAGGGTTTAATGATTGTGGTATTTATAGACTAGGCAAATAATAAAAAGACTCAATTAAATCAAATAAGGAAATAAAGTGTGCAGGAAAATAATTAGTCAAAATTAAACAACTTAAGGCACAAGCAATTAAATAAATAAGGAAAGTGAACAATTAAGGAAAAGTGTTGATTCTAGGGAAGCCTACCTAATCAAACTTATGCAAGCAATTAATGAATACAATTAACCAATTTAATCCAATCTAAATGTGATACATGCAAATATAACTTACACCCCGATTAAAGCAATGCAAGTAGTTACCTAACAAGATCCTAATATTCTCTCGAATTATAAGAATCGAATCAAGTGCAAAATAGAACAAGTACCAATAATATAATCAACTAGGTTCAACTACGACACCAAATCAATTATATATGAACATATAACAATTCAATTATCAATCAAGAGAATTAAACTATTATATCATGCTTTCATGAGATCGATTATGCAATTATCCGATTAAGGCATAAACACATAATTATGCATACACAATTAATGGCCAGTTAACTATGCATGAGAATAAACACCATGAAACATGCATCTAGATTGGAAGGCTAATTGTAAACAAAAACACTTACATAGATTCAATTAGGCATTCAATCCCTAAAATCAACTAAAGAATTTAGCTAGACATAATTAAAGTAGACATAAACACAAAAGATTGAAAGAACATAATTAAAAAGTAAGAGTAAGAAAAACTTGGAATTGAATCTTGAACACGAAGAACTTCGAAACTTGAATCTTGAATAAACTTGAAAAGCTCCAATGTAAAATACCAAACTCTAAAGTAAAAATATGCTAGAAAGTATGTAAAACAATAAAAGGGTGCTTGATAGGGTTTACAATGCTAGACTAGGAGTATATATAGGAGAAATTTACATAAGGAAAACCTAAACCAAAAAGGAGTCTCATTAAAATAAGGAGAAAAATCCTCGGCTGGACACCTCTCGACAGACCTCTCGATCGAGAGGTCGATCGAGAGGGTCAAATTTCTGCTCTCGATCGATAGCTCAAACAGAAGGCACCTCTCGACACCTCTCTCGATCGAGAGGTCGATCGAGAGGCCTTCACTCGAACTCAAATCTTGATTTTCAGCTTCGATCTTCACGCCTTTTCTCGTCTCGGGGTTTTATCATCGATTTATCATCAATTTATGCCTGAAAACACATAAAAACACCTACAAGCATAATATTGTCCCATATACTAAAAACCATATAAAACATAGACAATACTATAAAATCGAGACACAAAATTGACTCTTTTTGGCTATGAAAACAAGGTAAATTTCACATATATCAAATCCCCCAAACTTAAACATTGTTCGTCCCGAACAATACCAAAACATAAACAATAGACTCTAGCATTGTGAACTATATAGGCCTCAAAAACTTTTCAAAACCAATACTCATGATCATGATCCAAACTATGCATACAACCTTAGCATCAATAACACAACCTATCCAACAAATTCGAAACATGTCAATCTATCAAAGAACACTCTCCAAACATGTGAGATTATGCATATAAGTGAACTCTCAACTCTCTCAAAGAAAAGATGTAATAGAATGTACATCATGGGGTTCACTCAACATCAATGTAATGCAACATGTTTACCATAGGCTTGCCCCTCATCTCAACATCTCCACCTAATGTAATATTCACAAACTAAGATCAAAAAGGTCTTTATAAAGCTTGTAATGTAGGGACATTGGTTAAGGTAGGGAATATATAGGCTAAGTGACTCAAATTACTCCAAATCATTATCCTTTTTTCAACTCCACCCAAAGTATAGATTTTACTCCATCTTCTACCATCCAACACCAACTACAAAACTCAATCTCAAGATGCAACGTATACAATACAAGCTAACTATCCCCTTATGCTTATTTTCATACTTCTCTTTTTTTTTTTTTTTTTTCTAGAGCTCAACTAATGAATGTTCTTTCTAACAATGAACAAAGGCTCTATATTTCTTTTCTCTTTTTTTTTATTTTTTTTTCTTTCACAACTATTTTTTTTTCCTTCTAAGCTCATAGGGATAGCTAACTACACTTAATCAAGCATCTCAAATTCTTTTCTTTTTCTTTTCACACCACATCAAGATAATCTATTCAACTCCTTCCCACATCATCAACTAACTCCACTAAAGATACCCTTATCCATCCAAACCTCCTATCATCCAAGTTCAAGAAAGAAAGGCTCATAACAAGGCTCAAAGGGGGTAAACAAAGATAATGATCAAGGTTAGTGTATGGGATTCATGTGGCTACGAAAGAATGGCCTAATATCATCTCCTAGTTCATAAATATACTAAGGTCTTGATGGAGAAATAGGGCAAGTTCTAGAAACAATGAAGCATACATGATCACTCAATCAAAAAAAATAGGCATCAACATGCACCAATAGCTCAAAACTCACGGGCTCAAACTAACTAGTTCCCGACTTCATGACATGCTTCAATCTCATCAAATAAAATCGCGTCGCTTCGCCAAGGTTCCATGCATAATAAAGATCATGAATTTTCTCCAAAAATCAATCAAAATTTTTTTATCATTGGCCAAATTCACAACACTATTGTCACATGCTTACTTGACTCAATTTAAACCTAAGACTCAAAACAATAAAAGACTCTAACATACCCCAAAATAATACTAACAAATAAAAGACTCTCAAAGCAAGAAAACAATAAAAGTAATTAACTTAGACACTCTTTCCCTCCCCCAAACTTATTTCAAAGCATAGCAAAGAAATAAGTTTAAAGAAGAGAAGTAGGCTAAGTTAAAAACTGACCTCATTAAAATGGCGGTGGGAAGGGAGGGTTGTCGGGGTTATTGGGGTCGAATCGTTGATGGCTCTCCGGGTAGTGAGGATAGAAATAGTGCATCTCATGCACCATCCTATTGTAATTCTCCAAGTATGCTCGTTCATCCTCACGCCTCTTCGCCTCCTCTTCTCGAAATCTCCTCTCATTCTCAATGTAGGCGTCGAGAGTATCAAACCGACTTCCAATAAATGTGCGAAGATCCCCTACCTCAGTTCTCAACGTTTGTACCTCTTCGCGAACTCCTCTTACTTGGGATTCAACAAACTCCCTACTATCCCAATGATAGTTGTCCATTGCTTCCATTGACTCCGTGTGCCAATCCCGCATCGTAGAGAAATCCGGAGCTCTCATATGAAAACCGGGCTGTGGAACACCCTCGTATCCTTGCTCAAAAGCATCTTCCCCTTGATCAAATCCCCTCTCGTATTGCTCAGCCTCGTCGTCATCTTCCTCCTCATCATCATCATCACCACCTTCGTCGGGTCTTGGACCTCCCTCAGCCCACATAAGCTCCTTGTGTTGAGGAGAATCCATCTTTCCATTCCCTCTCCGCAACTTATCGTTCCCGATCACCTCCGTCAAATAATTGTTCGGAAGCGGAAAGAGATAAATGCCACTCATCCCATGCAACTTGAAGAACCACCCGGACGTGTCATATGAAATCATCCTCGCAAGCTCCAACGTGCGTCTATCTACAAAGATGGACGTAGATACGGGCTGCTCTCCAATCGGAATGTTGAAGTGTTGGGCAATGGGAGTGACGAAAGCTCCTATCCCGGTCTTTTGCCCCCCGAACAAGTATGCTTGGCTCTCCATATGATCGACGAGATAAAGGGCTGCATTTTGTGAGTGGCCTCGATATGAGGTCCAAATAAGATGAGCGTCGGTGGCAAGGAAAGTGCCGGAATCATGACGGGAGTGAATGGTGCACGAGATCAGCCTGTGGAAGTAGCGAATCGTGGGATTCCGAATCGAAGTGGCCTTTGCTTTCGCCGGGTTGTAGGATCTCGTTCGTTCCTCCTCGAAATCCACGAATTGTGCCCACAAATCTTGCAAATCTGGATGATTGTTGCCAATATACTCACCACGCTTGTTTCCTCCGATGATGTCGTTAAGTTGATCCATATCAAGCTCTCTCGGTTGACCACCGAGTTGGAAACGAATAACGTGGGGCACTTGGTTGACTCGCTCCACTACCAACGTTGAGAGGAACTCCACCATGAGAATGTGGTAGGTAAAGTGATTCCCTTGAAATATGTTGGTGAAGCCTCCTCGTTGCATCAATTGCGTGATCTCATTAGCTATCCCCATCATTGCCACCGTCTCTTGGTGTAGGAACCGGCAATGCTTGTGCTTGAGTTGCACAAGGTGGGACCATCTCCTCTTTGACTCCGCCGTCGTGAGCTTGAGTTTGAACGCCTTGGGTTCCAGACTCGAGGGCATCGACCTCGCCGGCGGTATCCTTGTCTCCGGGATAGTCCTATCATTCTTCCATGTCTCCTTTCCCTTGCTCGAAGAAGTGGCCTTTTCTTTTCCTTTGCCTTTGCCCGACGAGGTTGAAGCAACATTCTTGCCCTTGTCTCTTGCCATCGTTAGTACCTAAAAAAAAATATCACAAATCAATACAAGAGATGCAAGAATAAAGCAATTTAAATCCTCTTCCCCCAAACTTCAACCAAGCTCAATTCTCCCCCATTATCAACTCAATTTCATCACCAATTTATACAATCACCACAATACTCCTCCATAATCATGAACTTATAATCACACAATCTCAATCCCATGTATATAGATATCAACGAATCTTCAATAATTCATAGACAAATATAAAGACCCATTCGATTATCAATACACAATTATCTCCGCATTCATCCATGAATTCAATTTATACAAATAATTCAATGAATTCCATGAATCCAATCTATCATGCTCAATCTAATACCCAACCTATCAATTCAACGAATTTAACCATCAAAATTGAATTTTAATCGGTCAAAACATGCGAAATCATGTAAAGAATCATGAATTGATAACAAGAGAGCAAGAAATCGAGTACCTTTTGACGAATCGAAGAAAGAAATCAAGAGAATTTGTGTGTGCTAGAGAGAATTTGTGAGTTATGAGAGAAAGGTATGTGAATTGTGTGCAAAAGGTGTATTTAAAGGAGTAAATAAACCTGGTCAAAGTCGGAATGTGCGCCGTCAACGACCCTCTCGATCGACCTCTCGATCGAGAGAGGTATCGAGAGGTGCGTACTGGAATCTGAAATCTGACCTCTCGATCGACCTCTCGATCGAGAGACCTGTCGAGAGGTAGCTACTGGAATCTGACATTTGTCCTCTCGAACGACCTCTCGATCGAGAGAGGTGTCGAGAGGTGCTGCTCTTTACGTACTGACCTCCCCTCTCGATCGAAAACACGGGGGTCTCGATCGAGAGGCTTCACGTGACACACCTGGGAATCAACAATTCAAAACCTCTCGACCGAGCTCTCGATCGAGAGAGGTGTCGAGAGGTCCTTACTGTATGCCAAAATTTCACCTCTCGAACGACCTCTCGATCGAGAGAGGTGTCGAGAGGTCCTGCTCGACTTTGTTTTCTACACAACTTTTAACATTTGTTAGTATACTAAGGGGTTCGACTCTAAAATACGAAATTTGACTCAAAACTACGAAAAATAAACTACCTAAAACTCTAAAACGTAAAACGAAACAAAATAAAAAAAACGGGATACGAATATTGGGTTACCTCCCAACAAGTGCTACGTTTTACGTCTTTAGCCCGACGATACCTCCTTTCTACTTTGGATCATCGAGGTGAATGGCCGCTTTCTTAGGGAATAGAGGCATCGGCTTGAAGTAGTGCTTGAGGCGATGTCCATTCACTACGAATTTCTCACCGTCGTTCTTCAACACCTCGAATGCACCATTCTTCAAGTCCTTGTAAATGACGTACGGCCCCGACCACTTACTTTGCAATTTTCCTGGAAACAAACGAAGTCGAGAATTAAAAACAAGAACATCATCACCAATTTCGAACTTACGCTTTTTGATGCTCAAGTCGTGGAATCTTGCAGCTCGTTCCTTGTAGATCCTCGAATTTTCGAATGCTTCGTTTCTCCATTCATCAAGCTCCAACAGGTCGTCACATCTTTGGCCCATGGCTTCCTTGAACTCGAAATTAATCCTTCTCGTCGCCCAATAAGCTTTATGCTCCAACTCCATTGGTAAGTGACAAGACTTGCCAAATAGCAATTGATATGGCGACCTCCCGATTGGTGTCTTGAAAGCCGTCCTATAGGCCCAAAGTGCGTCATCCAAGTACTTCGCCCACTCCTTTTTGTTGGTGACGGTCTTTTCCAAGATTTGCTTGATCTCTCGATTAGCTAACTCGGCTTGACCGTTTGCTTGAGGGTGGTAGGGCGATGTAACTTTGTGCTTGACTCCGTATTTTGCAAGAAGCGATCCTAACCAACGATTGTTGAAGTGGCTTCCCCCATCACTAAGTAAAGCCCTCGGAGTTCCATACCGAGTCAAAATATTTCGCTGGAGAAATTTGATCACCACCTTCGAATCGTTGGTTGTAGTCGGAATGGCCTCGACCCATCTAGAAACATATTCCACCGCAAGTAGAATGTAGGAGAACCCTTGAGACTTGGGAAAAGGACCCATGAAATCAATCCCCCAAACATCGAAGAGCTCCACTTCCATGATAGTTCGTTGCGGCATCTCGTCCCTCTTCGTGATATTCCCCATCCTTTGGCATCGATCACATGACTTGATAAACTCATGGCAATCCTTGTAGATCGACGGCCAATAAAAACCACTATGAAAGATCTTGAGGGCGGTCCTATTCGTTGCAAAGTGTCCCCCATTCGGAGCGCTATGGCAATCTTCGATGATCTTCTTCCATTCCGATTGTCGAACACATCGCCTTATAACTCCATCGGCACACCTCCTATACAAGTATGGATCATCCCAATAGTAGAACTTACAATCGTGGAGGAACTTCTTCTTTTGGTGAGACGATAGATCCTTGGGCACATGATGGATCACCAAATAGTTGACGATGTCGGCGAACCAAGGTGTCAAATCGTCCATCTGAAAAATCTGCTCATCGGGAAAGCTCTCCTTGATTTCAATTTTCGAATCCTCTCCTTCCACGGGCTGCTCGAGTCTCGAGAGATGATCGGCCACCACGTTCTCGCATCCTTTCCTATCCTTGATCTCCATGTCGAACTCTTGAAGAAGCAAAATCCAGCGAACTAACCTTGGCTTCGAGTCCTTCTTGTTGAATAGATAGCGAATGGCGGCATGGTCGGTGTGCACAATCGTGTGAGATCCCACCAAATAAGGTCTAAACTTATCGAAAGCGTAGACCACAGCAAGTAACTCCTTCTCCGTGGTGGTGTAATTCCTTTGAGCCGAGTCCAATGTCTTACTCGCGTAGTAGATCACTCGGAATAGCTTCTCCCTTTTCTGCCCCAAAACAGCTCCTACCGCCCAATCGCTTGCATCGCACATGAGCTCGAACGGGGCATTCCAATCCGGTGACACCAAGACGGGAGTAGAGATAAGCGCCTTCTTTAACGTCTCGAAGGCTTCCAAGCACTCATCATCGAACACGAACTTGACGTCTTTCTCGAGCAATCCACATAACGGCTTCGTGATCTTTGAGAAATCTTTGATGAATCTCCTATAGAAGCCGGCATGTCCTAGGAAACTCCTCACCGATTTGACATTGGTTGGCGGTGGCAACTTCTCGATGGCTACAACTTTGGCTCGATCCACCTCCAATCCATATGAAGACACCTTGTGACCTAGCACAACTCCTTCTTGAACCATGAAGTGGCACTTCTCCCAATTGAGAACGAGGTTCGTCTCTTCGCATCTTTGAAGCACCGTGGCGAGATTCTCCAAACATTGGTCAAAAGAGGGGCCAAAGACTGAAAAATCATCCATAAACACCTTCATGATATTCTCGATCAATCCGTGGAAGATGGCCATCATGCACCGTTGGAAAGTGGCCGGTGCATTGCATAAGCCGAACGGCATCCTCCGATAAGCGAAGACTCCATATGGGCATGTAAATGCCGTCTTGTGTTGGTCCTCCGGAGCGATGGCGATTTGATTGTAGCCGGAGTATCCGTCGAGGAAGCAATAATACTCATGGCCGGCTAGACGATCGAGCATTTGATCTACGAACGGGAGGGGAAAGTGATCTTTCCTTGTTGCTGCGTTGAGAAGACGATAATCAATGCACACTCGCCATCCCGTGACGAGCCTTGTCGCGATCAGCTCTCCTTTCTCGTCGTTGATGACCGTCATGCCTCCTTTTTTTGACACCACTTGAGTAGGGCTCACCCACTCACTATCCGAAATGGCATAGATCATGCCGGCATCAAGCAACTTCAGCACCTCCTTCCTCACAACTTCTTGCATGGCTGGGTTCAATCGTCTTTGAGGTTGGACTCTTGGGTGATGGCCTTCCTCGAGCAAGATCCTATGCATGCAAATCGTAGGACTTATACCTTTGATGTCGGCAATCGTCCATCCAATTGCAGATTTGTGCTCCCTTAACACCCTCAATAGCTTGTCCGTGTTTGCCTCCGTGAGATGAGAAGATACGATCACCGGATACGTCTCTTCTTCTCCTAAGAACTTGTACTTGAGGTGCTCGGGTAATGGCTTCAATTCCACCTTAGGGGCCGCATCCTTCTTCTCTTCCTCTTCGAAAAATCCATCGGCCACCTTCTTGTTGATGTCAAGATATGAAACCTCCTTGTGGTGACTCGATGGTTGATTAGCCTCCAACTGATTGAGATACTCGAGAATCTCGTCGCAAGCTTCATCCAACTCCTCGTAGGCATAGAGAGAATTCGAAATACAATGGTTAAGTGTCTTCTCCGAAGTAGGTGGTATCAATGTCTCGATGGAGAAGATATCCTCACGTTGATCATCGGGTCTCTTCATAGCTTCGTAGATAGAAATTTTCAGTTCCTCCCCGTTGACTCGAAATGTGAGGTCTCCATCTTGAACATCGATCAATGCTCTCCCCGTCGCTAAGAATGGCCGTCCCAAGATCAATGGTTGATTTGTATCCTCGGGCATGTCCAAGACTACGAAATCTGCCGGAAAGACGAGGTTATGCACTTGAACGAGAACGTCCTCCACTATCCCCCTTGGATATGAAACTGATCGGTCCGCCATAAGTAGAGAGATGGTGGTTGGCTTCATCTTCCCGATCTTGAGCCGGTTGAAAATAGGGAGAGGCATCAAATTTATGCTAGCACCTAGATCGCATAGCACGTTTTGGAAGATTTGATCACCAATTTTGCACGACAATGTGAATCTCCCGGGATCCTTTTGCTTCAATGGTAGCTTCCGTTGGATCACCACGCTGCACTCCTCCGTGAGATTGATCGTCTCAAACTTCCCCCACTTCTTCTTCCCCGAAACTGCATCCTTGATGAACTTCATGTGATTGGGCATGTCTCGGAGAGCATCGAGAAGTGGTATGTTGATGTTGACCTTTTGTAGTATCTCCATGAAGCGTTGATACTTCTCGTCTTGCTTCGTCTTGGTCAATCGTTGCGGGAAGGGGGCCTTCGGAGTGTAAGTCGGGATTTGGTGCGGCTGCTGGGCCTCTCGACCGACCTCTCGATCGAGAGAGGTGTCGAGAGGTCCCTTCTGACTTTGCTGTTTGACCTCTCGATCGACCTCTCGATCGAGAGAGGTATCGAGAGGCTCCATTTGTATCTCCTCGTCGTAGACCTCTCGATCCTCCTCTCGATCGAGAGGGGTGTCGAGAGGTGGTTGCTGACTTCCAGTGTGGACCTCTCGATTGACCTCTCGATCGAGAGAGGTATCGAGAGGCCCTCGCCTCGGCTCTTGTATCCTCGTTTCCTCGAGCACTACGTTCTTGAAGTTCCCGAATCCTTTCTTCTCAGCTTCCAAGGATGGATTTGTGTATGTAGTGCCGCTCCGAAGCTCAATAGCATGAACGTGATGGTTGTTCTTCGGGTTTTGCTCCGTGTTACTTGGGAATTGGCCGGGCTTATGGACTCCTCCTTGAGCGTTGGCTATTTGACTCATTTGCGTCTCCAACATTTGCATTTGTTTGGTCAACGCGTTGATGCTACTCGCCAAGTTGTTGGTTGATGTACTTTGAGTGAGCTCCAACGTCCTCAACTTTGCATCTTGTTGTGTCATCCTCATCTCCGATTGAGCCATATATTGACGAATTAAATCGTCGGTGGACATCTCCTTCTTGGGCTCTTGGATGACTCCGTTCTCAACATGGAAGCCGGGAGGTGGTTGCAAGGCGTTGTTTGGATTGGCATAGGAGAAGTTCGGATGATTTCGGTTGTTGGGAACATATGGTTTCTTGTACCCTCCTTGGTAATTCGAACCTCCTTGTCCTCCTTGCCCTCCTTGCCACTTGTTTCCTTGATTCGGTTGCCACTTGCCCCCTTGTTGCACAAAATTGGCATCTTCCTCTTCGGTTGGGTTTGCTTGATCGTCCGTGATAGCATCGCACCGAAGTACTCCTTTCTTGATAGAATCCAACTCATTTGCTGTTTTTGTGTACTTCTCCATCAAGTCCTCGTAAGCATCGATCCCAATGTTGGCAACTCTCCTTCTTCCAAGCCATCGATCGGTAGCCTCTTCATAGCTCGAATTTACGGTCAGCTCAATAATCTCCATAGCCACTTCGTACTCATTGTTCAAGAATCCTCCCTTCGAAGCGTAATCGAGCTCCTTCCTACACAACTTGTTCAAACCACGATAGAAGCATGTGATTTGATCCTCCTTACTAATCCCATGATTCGGGCATGCTCGAAGTAACTTCTTGAATCTCCCCCACGCCTCATAAAAGTGCTCATCCTCATATTGTTGAAATTGGTTGATCTCATTGATAAGCTTTTGAGCCCTCGAAGGTGGGAAGAACTTGTTGAGAAACTTCGTGCACATGTCAGCCCAAGTAGTGACCTCCGTCTTGTCCAATCCATCTAACCACTCTCTTGCATCGTCCTTGAGAGACCACACGAAGAGGCTGAGCTTAAGGTAATCCGAAGACACTCCATTGGCCTTGTATGTAGCACAAATATCCAGAAATTGCTTCAAGTGTGCGTTCGGATCCTCCGCCGGTGAACCTCCATATTGGTTGTTTTGCACCATGTTGATGAGGGACGTCTTGAACTCATAGTTGTTGGCTTCGGTAGTCCCCCACCCTCCTTGCTGAAATTGATCAACGACCGGCTTGTAACGGTCTTTCAAAGTCCTCCTCCCCGCTTGATCCCCCATCGAATCGAAACTCCTTGGTGAATCGGGTGGTGAAGAGAGGGGTGTATCGATCTTCTTTGCCTCCTTCTCTCGCCTCAACGCCCTTAGAGAGCGCTCTAACTCCAAGTCTATAGGAATAGGTTGTATCCCTTTAGACCTTGTGGTCATGCACTACCTAAAACCAAAGAAGAGAAAAGAAAAACGTGAGATCAATAAACCGAAAACAGAAAATAAAAGTGCCTAAATCACCTATTAATTCTATTTCAAAATATGTGTATGAAATCTAATCAATCCCCGGCAACGGCGCCAAAATTTGATCGCACTATTTCTACCACACAAAATAGGTGTAATATAATGAAGCACGAGTATCGAATCCACAGGGACTGATAAACCGAAAACGCACACAATACCTCTACTCAAGAACTAATGTGATGTCTAGGCTTTTAAGGGTTTAATGATTGTGGTATTTATAGACTAGGCAAATAATAAAAAGACTCAATTAAATCAAATAAGGAAATAAAGTGTGCAGGAAAATAATTAGTCAAAATTAAACAACTTAAGGCACAAGCAATTAAATAAATAAGGAAAGTGAACAATTAAGGAAAAGTGTTGATTCTAGGGAAGCCTACCTAATCAAACTTATGCAAGCAATTAATGAATACAATTAACCAATTTAATCCAATCTAAATGTGATACATGCAAATATAACTTACACCCCGATTAAAGCAATGCAAGTAGTCACCTAACAAGATCCTAATATTCTCTCGAATTATAAGAATCGAATCAAGTGCAAAATAGAACAAGTACCAATAATATAATCAACTAGGTTCAACTACGACACCAAATCAATTATATATGAACATATAACAATTCAATTATCAATCAAGAGAATTAAACTATTATATCATGCTTTCATGAGATCGATTATGCAATTATCCGATTAAGGCATAAACACATAATTATGCATACACAATTAATGGCCAGTTAACTATGCATGAGAATAAGCACCATGAAACATGCATCTAGATTGGAAGGCTAATTGTAAACAAAAACACTTACATAGATTCAATTAGGCATTCAATCCCTAAAATCAACTAAAGAATTTAGTTAGACATAATTAAAGTAGACATAAACACAAAAGATTGAAAGAACATAATTAAAAAGTAAGAGTAAGAAAAACTTGGAATTGAATCTTGAACACGAAGAACTTCGAAACTTGAATCTTGAATAAACTTGAAAAGCTCCAATGTAAAATACCAAACTCTAAAGTAAAAATATGCTAGAAAGTATGTAAAACAATAAAAGGGTGCTTGATAGGGTTTACAATGCTAGACTAGGAGTATATATAGGAGAAATTTACATAAGGAAAACCTAAACCAAAAAGGAGTCTCATTAAAATAAGGAGAAAAATCCTCGGCTGGACACCTCTCGACAGACCTCTCGATCGAGAGGTCGATCGAGAGGGTCAAATTTCTGCTCTCGATCGATAGCTCAAACAGAAGGCACCTCTCGACACCTCTCTCGATCGAGAGGTCGATCGAGAGGCCTTCACTCGAACTCAAATCTTGATTTTCAGCTTCGATCTTCACGCCTTTTCTCGTCTCGGGGTTTTATCATCGGTTTATCATCAATTTATGCCTGAAAACACATAAAAACACCTACAAGCATAATATTGTCCCATATACTAAAAACCATATAAAACATAGACAATACTATAAAATCGAGACACAAAATTGACTCTTTTTGGCTATGAAAACAAGGTAAATTTCACCTATATCAGGAGGTGGGCTAAGTTGCTGCTCAGACATCATTCAAATGCAATCAAGCCCCTATTGATAGCTCCTAACATGCTATGGAGGTTAGGGTTTAGCCTACGAGCCTTACACTTTGATTTTGCTAGAAATACTCCCACATTCAAGGCCATGGAGAATACCATTCACATAGATGAAAAATGGTTCTACCTAACTAGGAAGAGCTGCAAATATTACCTCACACCTATGGAGGCAGACCCTTTGAGAGTAACACAGTCCAAGAATTTCATCCCTAAGGTGATGTTTATGTGTGCAATTAGCAGACCAGTCTTTGCAGAAGATGGTAGTGTTAAGTTTGATGGGAAAATAGGGATTTGGCCATTCATTGAGGAGAAAACAGCACAGAGAAACAGCATTAAGAGACCAAGAGGTACAATTGAGCTCAAGCCTATTCAATCAATCACAAGGCAAGTGGTGAAAGACTGCTTTTTAAATGAGGTAACATGTTTACAGTTTCAATTTTGTGAATTACATAAGTCTCACACTATTATTCATTTAATGCATGCAAGAATATGTTGCAATCTTACAGATATTGCCTGCAATCAAGCTCAAGTGGCCTCAATGTTTAAGTAAACACATAGAAATCCAACAAGACAACTGCAGAACTCATATCACAAACCAGGATGCAGATTTTCAAGCTGCTGCAAATGCAGATGGGTTTAACATGAAGATAGTACAACAACCAGCCAACTCACCAGACTGTAATGCCAATGACCTAGGGCTATTCACAGCAATACAGAGCTTACAGCAAAGGTTAAAGTGCAAAGATCCAGATGAGTTAATTGCAGCAGTGCAAACAAGTTTTCAGCAGATGGAGGCACACACTATGAACAAGGTTTTCATTTCACTACAGTGTGTGCTAGTTGAAATCATGAAAGTGAGAGACATGAACAATTTTAAACTACCACACATGTCAAAGGACTCATTGTTAAGGCAGGGATTGCTTCCTCAAAACTTAGATGTTTCAGAGCATTTGGTGAGGGAATGCATAGATCACTTACTGGCAGAAGAGAAAACAGAAGGGTTAGAGATACTAATGGAAGAATTGGGAATCAACATTCCACAAGCAGCAGGGGAAGTATTTGATCTGAACATGTAGTGAAATGGCAGGGTAAACACTTTTTGATTGCAGAATATTCTGCAGCTGTTTAAGTTTCCATTTCATTTTAGTTTTCAGTTTTACTTTCAAGAAGAATCAGGGGTTTTTGGAACACAGATGTCATCAGAATTTATGCAATTCATCATCTGACCATAACCATAATTTCATCAGAATTTAAGCAATTCATCATCTGACCATAACCATAATTTCATCAAAATTTAAGCAAAATCAGAAAGTGTAGGCACACTAACATAACCAATTAAACATGTTGAAACCACTTCAATCAGAGGCTATAGCATAAAATTAAATTTCCACAGTCATCATTGCAGCAAATTTCACCAAAAATCCCACTGTGCACAAGAGCAGGGCATCACATATCAAGAACAGAGCAGGGTACATGCACCCAATACAATGAAATAGGAAAAGAAATCACCGGAAATCATCTGCCTTGCCGTCGACCTCGCCCCGCGCCGCCTCATTTTTCCCAGTCATCATCGTAGCACATTTCACCACTAATCCCACTGTGAACAAGAGCAGAACATCACCAATCAAGAACAGAGCAGGATACATGCACCCAATACAGTGAAACATTAAACAAATCACCGGAAATCATCTGCCTTGCCGTCGAACTCGGCCGGCGGCGCCTCATCTCTCTCAGCCGCTTCAACTCCGCCGTGGATGTTCGCCCAAGATGGGAGCCGTCTGAACATGAATAAAGATCTGGGGAGGCGTCTCCTACTCTTCGGGTCCGAGAACAGCGGCGGGGGAGCAACTGGGATGGGCATCGCCGGCGGGGGAGCAACTGGGACTGGCAGCGCCGGCGCCGAGCCTAAACCTCCCCCAAAATCAAGGGTTTCTCGGGTCGGAGTGGGGGACGGCGTCGAAGAGACCGGGCTGCAGTCTTCTACCTCCGACAGCTTCGCCCCCCTTTCCCGGCGAGCGCGGGGGCGGCGCATACCCCTAAGGGGTTCGGATCTGGGGTTGGGTAGGGGCCTATTACGGCGGCGGCGGCGGGTTTGACGGTTTCTCACCGCGGGAGGAGTCGGCGGGGAGTGAGGGGAGGGGTTTTCCGGGAAGATTTCTTCATCCGAATGGATGTGAAGCTTAGCTCCCACCATCGACGAGTCGAGGGAGATGGAGGGGAGAGAGAACACGAGAGGAGAGGGGAGATTTCTGATCAGATCTAGGTTTTCGCAGAGAGGGGAAGAGGGGAAGTCGAGAGAGTTCGAGAGAGTGGCTGATGAAGAATGAGTCACAAATGAGGGAGGCCACCGAATTTAGGGTTTGACCCCTAATTTGGGCTTCCTTTTTTTTTTTTTTTTTTTTTGGGGGCTCCAATTAATTAGGCCCGGTTTTGTGGTAATTAAAAATGGGATTAGGGCCTGATTTTTGTGAAGTGATGGGCCATTAAGGGCTAATTTATTTCCTTATATGGAAATGTGGCTATTAGATGAGACGGACCGATTCGGCAAACGCGGCTAATTTAGCGAGACGGAGGTAGTATATATAGAAGAAAATTGTCTCGACTCTCAATTGTTTATCTCTAATTTTATAAATAAATACTCTTTCCGTTCCGTTTCAAATGACTTATCTCATTTTAATATGAAATTTTATGTGCAATGTTAAAAGTGAAAAGTAAGAGATCTACAGTGAAAAGTTAGTTTACTCTTTCAGTTTTAAGAAATTAAACAAGTTTACAATCCACTAAAATTGCAACGTCTCGATTTGAATATATAAAGTTGAGTGAAGTGGAACGGAGGAAATTCAAAATTAATACCCTTTTAAAGGTTATCGATTGACCACGGTTGTATTTTTCTTTTCTTACAAGTAACCCTCCCATCCAATGTCAATAGTTCAAGGAAAAAGTAATTGCAAAACACTATTTTTCAAAAATAAATAACACAAACAACATATAATAAATGAATACAATTTAAACATGTACAAAATTTAGATGCAAAATCTTAAATGCTAAGGAGTATAAATATAATTACAATTCGATAAATAATACTTCATCCGTCCTTCTCATCGTTCAACGATTTTTTTCTTGCACAAGTTGTTGTTCATGAGAAATTTGGTTCAACAGCTTCATACATGAGCCACGCAGAATATCGGAGTCTATGCCGATTCCAAAAATGTTACTACATGTGCAATTTATTTTAAAATTAATAATTGATTTCAAAAATTATATGTGAATTAAGTTTTGATATGTTTGTATTTAATGACAACTAGTTTTGCACCCGCGCTATGCGCGGCGATATTAATTTGTTACACTAATTAAATAAATATATTTTTCATATACATTAGAATTAGACTACCAAAATCGGTAACAAATTCATTATCACTTTCGGTGGTATCTCGTTATGTCTGTTGAAATAAAATAAGCTACCCAAAATTTTTACCATGATAGGAGTATATATCAATAAAAAAAAGAAAAAGAAAAAAAAAAAAAAAAAAGCTAATATACTACTCCCTCCGTCCCACTTAATTAGTCACTTTGGATATTCATATGTGAGCCTGTGAGGTATAAAATATTTCAATGGGACTTACTAATGCATTCACTGAAAATCAATATTCCAGTCTGAATAAGAATTAAGCGTACGAATCCCATTTATCATTTAGGTGACTTGCACTCTTATTATTGCCAATTGATCGATTTTTTCCGATACAAAAATGCCCAAACGTTACAAAGTAGGAATGTGTTTCTTGAAAACATACAACCAAGAAATTCAACAATTAGTAATCGTCAAATATGAAAAATAATAAGTATGAAGAATCAGTTCTAACAAACAAATAACAAAACACATTAAATAAACTTACAAAAGGAATTTATGCCCAGCGATCACAATGAAAGACGACCAGAAGCCTCATGTTGATGTGTTCTCTCTCCCTGCCTCGCTTCACAACTGTTTCTTCTTGATCAAGAGAATTAAAACAGTTTAAATTAACAACACAAATAATATATTTTCCACAAAATTCCTTAAATGCAAACATGAACAATCTTCCAGTGTCCACGGATGAAGTACCGTAAAAAATGATCAAGAATCTTGCCACACCTAATCAAACCACGCCATAAAATCGATCCATTTGCATATAATGCTCCAAGATGAGTGAGTGATCATACTACATTCTATCAAATATAGCCTTCGCAAAACAGAATCCTTGTCGAGCAATTGTCACACAATATGAAGATAATCACACATCATAAGAAATTCTCATTCCAATTCACGACATAAAATAACCTAATAATAGACGAACTCATTGAAAACTGAATGTACGCACAAATTAACAGCCAAATTTAAAATAATCAAAGCAGAATGACACCTGAAACCCTTGAAAGGGAAAAGTAAAAAAATATCAAAATCAAAGAAAATAAGGAAAGAAACGTACTGAATCCGTTTTCGACGTGGTAATTGAAGGTGTGGCCATCGCAGTTGTAAGTGAATTTGTTACTGGAAGGCTGGAAGCGGATCTCCTATGCAAAGACGCAATCTATAACACAATCGAACAAAATAAGAATTTTGATATACGTGCGTTAACTTACGAACCAAATCATCATTCATCAGCGGCCATGCATGCTCTCTTACCATTGCGCTTATTGCCTTCGAAATTTTTTTATTTTTTTTTTAATGTTGCATCTGTTTCAGAATAAAAGGTGAAGATGGGTGAGGGCGGTTAATAGAACGTGAAGTGGTGGGAAATAAACGCAAAATATATAATATGTATACATTTTATTTATTATTTATTGTTTTTTTTTTACATTAAAAAAGTTTATATTTATAAAATTACCACTCAAATTGATTTGAAATTGATTGGATACTTTAAAGCTCGTTTTATACTCTTTAAATCGAGATGCATATTTTATATATTATTGCATTCAATTTTTTCAATAAAATTTTAAAAGAAAATATTAAAAGGAATAATAATGGAAGTTAGAGAAATTTAAGGAGAATTTTAAATCCACCAATAATTTATACGTATTATATTAAAAGAGATGATGACAATTTTGTATTTAATTTAGGATAATAAATTGATTATTGGTGGATTTAAATTAGACATTTGAATTCAAAGAAATTACCAAATTGCCATTTTAAAATTGATTTCAAAATTGATTTCAATTGAAGATTCCTGTTTTATATATATATATAGGTAATTGAGATTTAGGATAAATAAAATTTAATATCAAAATTTTAATATATAAATATATTTACTATTTATTTATTTATTAATTCATACCGAATAAACCACCCCTAAATTTGTTCCCCCTAAATTCCTAATTCAATCAAGCATGACCTATCAAATTTCTAAATTTGTGGAATTTAATTTTTAAGAAATCTAATTAGAAAGGGGAAAACATCCCTTGTGGGAAAAAAAAAATACAAAACAACAAAAAAACCAAAGGGAAAAAAACGTCCCTTAAATGTAGGGAAAAAAAAACTAATTAGGTTATTTTATTTTAATTACAAAATTGTTATTGATAACTACTTTTCAATCAATTTTCAATTGAAAACTGACTCTTTATATATATATAGATTAGCACTGACCCCACTTTCTATAATCATGCTTTATGGCTAATATCCAATTAAGGGAAGGGTTTGTGGAATATAGAAAGACAAAATTAACCCTAGAAGAAGGAATATGAAGAGTCCAAAAAAACGAAAAGGAGAAAATCTTTTGAGAAGTTAAATCGCGTATTACCAAAAACGCGCTTTCCTTAGCCGACTTATGCAACGGGCGTATTTTTCCCTATATATAGTACATGCTTCGAAAGAACTCATTCTTCTCCATTCTCCCTCTCTAGAAAAAAAAAATTCTCTCTCTCGAAACAAAATTTCTAATTCTCTCGCAAAAAGGTAGCTTCTTTCTCGCAAAAATCCTGTCTTTTCTCGCAAAAAGGTAGTTTCTTTCTCGCAAAAATTGTTTCTTCACCATCGATGTGGTTCAGATTTTTGTGGTTTTTTGTTTGATTTTAAAATTGTTTCCTCTGCATCGATGTGTTTCGGATTTTCTGGAGGTTTTTCGTTTGATTTCTCTTTTTTAATGTGATTTTGATCTCTCTTTTTTTCCTGGAATTTCCTTAAGAATTTGATCGAGGAGTATATCCTTCTTCTTCTTTGTGAGATAGTGCCTTGATCATAAAAGAAGTAGATGTTTACTACTGCTTAATCTCTTGCTATATGGCGATTCTGGAAAAATTAGGGTTTTTACCTCCAGAAATTTTATTTCTCGCACAAATTCCTTCTTCTCCTTCCCGCAGAAAATTCCTTCCTCCTCCTCCTCCTTCCCGCAGAAAATTCCTCCTCCTCCTTCCCGCAGAAAATTCATTCTCCTCCTTCCCGCAGAAAATTACTTCTTCATGTATTTTAATTTTTCTCGGAGATTTTTTTATTTGATTTTATGTTTTGAATCTCTCCTTTTTTTATGCGTGAATTTCCCTTAGCCTGCGGCTGATTCTTGCCAGTACATCTACTTGTGAGATAGTGCCTTCATCACAAGACATTTGTACTTGCTTAATCGCTGCTGCTCCGGTGATTGACAACAAAAAGGGAGAGATTCTCCCTCTCCGGGGAAAAAAAAATAAAAAATCTTTCGTCTCCTCCGTCGATAAGAACCGCAAAAATTCATGTATTTTCAAAAGTTTTTTCGGAGATTTGATTTTGTTTTGAGTTTTGAATCTCTCCTCTTTTTTGCCTGGATTTCCTTTAGTCTGCTAGAGCTGATTTTCTGGCAGTATATCCTTATTCTTTGTGAGATAGTGCCTTCATCACGAAGAATTCGATTGTACTGCTTGAATCTCTGCTACTACGGTCTACAGTGATTCAAGAAGAGAAAAGCGAGAGATTCTCCTTCTCCGAAAAAAACAGTTTCTTTTGAAGTAAAAAATTCTCCAAAACCCACTCTCTATTCTCACATCAAGCGGTTTTTATGACCTTCTGACTTCTAAATCTCCTTCGCTCAAACAATAAAAATTATGTTCATATTCTAGAGAGGGTATTTTATATTTTCGTTTGGCGATTCATCAAGAGGAGGAAAAGGTCAGAGGTGGAGTTTGAATGTTCAAACACAAGGTATGTTGGGTAAATATTTTTCTGTTATCTTTGTTCCTGTAGAGGCGACAAATTCTTCCAAGTCTGTCTGAATTAGTAATTTCTTTTTTTGCAGATTTAAGATGGAATGATCTGTATGAAATGATCTATAGATTTTTATATTTCTATAGTGCATCGGTTTACTATATCAGCTCTTCAAAAAGTGCATGATTATTGCATAATCTTGATGAAAGTTACAACCAAATTTCCTTATGCTTTTGTTATATTTAATCAGTTGTTGAAAGGTCATGTGAATACAAGTAGTTTGATGCTGTTGTTAATTACACACTGGGTTGTTTTGATATACTAAACATGCAACTTACTGTCTTACTTCTCTTTCCTCTCATTTTAAAATAAAAGGTTCTTCCTCCGAAAAATTAATCCTCTTATCAATGTATTTTACTCGGAGATTTTTTTTTTAATTATTTTGGTGTGTTTTGAATCTCTCTCTTATCCTCTGGCTCGATTCACTACCCAAGAAGCTCTTCCAAGGTAAGATATCATCAACTCACATTTTTATATGTGAAATGTTTGTTTGTGTGTGTGTGTTTGTGTGTGTTTTTTTTTTGTGTGTGTGTGTGTGTGTGTGTGTGAGAGAGAGAGAGAGAGAGAGAGAGAGAGAGAGTTTTAAAATAAGTATTTGACAGTGCAGATTTGGGGGGACTGATTCAGAAGGCTAGAGATGGAGGGTTGGATACTATAAAGACGTGTTCTGGAACATTCATGAACTGTCGCATGGAACTGTAAGTATTGTTGTTTCTCATCTTGCATTATGTAAAGTTCTGGTGAGATTTCTATCCTTGGGACTAATGTTGTCTATTTTCCTGTTTTTAGTATAATGTCGAGGGATGAAATGATTTAGTTCGGTTTGTGAAGCTAAGTCCAAAAGGCAGGGCTCTTACTTAATCTTCGTATTGGGCCTTATGTCTGTGAAGAATGGTTGGGTGCTTTACTTTTTCATGGATGAATAGCTAGAATGTTTGTTATAGTTCTCCTCGTTATGTATTTCATTTGTTTTGTTCTTTGGCTGCAAAGGTTTTCCTGTTTGGTGATAAATGTTTGCATTGGTGTGATAACCTTGTTGACATCAAATAACTGCCTGTAGAGATGGAATAAATATCTCATTCCAATCGCAACAACTGAGTCAGGTAAACATTTTTTGTTTTTGTCATCCGAGTGAAACCTTTTATGGGATCAAGACAGAGGAGAGATGAAGTTGTGATTGTGGTTTTTGCAATGGTGGTTTAGGCGTTAGCTGATATTCCTAGGCCTAGTCCTCCATTCTCAGTGAAGGAGGAGGTATTTTATGAGATAATTTTTATGTTTTTTATACTTCTATAGCATTACTTTACTATCTTGCCTCACATGAAACTGCATGAAATAATTTGAATAAGTTACTGCCTGACCATGATGTAAGTGAACCAATTTTATTATGCTTATCTCACAATTCATTCAGGAGATTCTTCCCCCAATTCTTGCCATCTAATTGATTATGTAAAGTAGTGCTTAATTTGCAGCCATCAAACTTGCTTACTCAAAGTTTCAGTGGAGATTTCTATTTCAAGAAAAACTAAATTTGGTAATTTGGCTCTTATGTTGTAAATTAGTCTCTAATGTAACTTTAGATTTCTTATTACCATTTCTATTTCAAGAAAAATTGATTTAGTATGGATTTATCACTTGTTTTGTCTTGCTCTCTAAATTTTGCAAATTTGAGGTCCAGTTGTCAGTGGTAACTGGTAATTAGTTCATGTATTTGAATGACTAAGATGGTGATTCAGACCTAGATCGAGAAAGCCCAGCTCGTATCTTGGCAGGGCAACCCGGATGGAGTGCTGATTGCAAGCAACCGGGGATCTGCAGCCATGATGTGACTGGGAACTCTCTAGCACAAGATCTCACCTCTTTCTGTTCTTCGTAAGTTTCTTCTTTCTTTTGTAGTACTTAGTTTATTTAGCTTATGAATATAAGGTGACTGATTTTTCTGCTAATTGGATACATAGATCATTATTGCTGCTTTACCCTTTGGCTTTATTTTAATACTTACTCTCAAGCTTAGTGCACACAGCGTAAATCCTTTTCTGTGGAGCATCGTCTTGAAGTACCATTTTAGAAACATTTGCAACTAAAGGATCCCATGGATTGCATTAATGTCTTTGGTAAGAAATATATGTACCGAAGTCTTTAATTATAACTTACTGTTAACATGTTACTGTATGTTGCTCTCTCTCTCTCTCTCTCTCTCTCTCTCCCCGTCTCTCCCTCTCACACACACACATACACATACACATACACATAGTTAGTTTCATTTTGCTTTCCGCAATTTTTTGTAGACTTTCATCTGGATTTTTCCATCTTATGCTGCGAGCGATCTTGATTAAATGCAGGTCTGAGGTATATGGTGAGAGGCTCTAGTTTCCAAGTCTCCTTCCATTGCATATTGTTTGAGTTGGTTATCTTTAGATCGATTAGCCTATGCCTGCTCTCTTTCTCCTTTCTCCTTTTTGTTTGATTTATAGCCCTATTCTTATGCAGTAGATATGACTATCTTAGGCTCAAATTTAGAACTTTTAAACCCACAATTTCTGTCAATGATAGCTACCTATGGACCTTTACCCTTTAAATTGTCTGTCGGCGCATTTGCATGAGCAACATGCGTCATGATGTTATCTAAAGTTAACTGCTCCCATTTGGCCTAAAAGATCAGCAGATTTCAAGACAAAAAACGATAGTTTTGGAGGATCGGGAGTTGTATATTAATGTTACTATTTCCGATATGAGAAGACACTTGAGGTTAAAGTTGTCTACCAAAATATTAATTTGTTGAGCGTGGAATGAGGCTGTGTTTGGGAGGATATGAGTTCCTTAGAAACATATCCGTGCTTTGAAAAGCATCTTAGGGGTCAGAATCTGTGAATTGTATATGGTATTATGTTTGCTATATTATGAAGCTAGACTAGAAAGAAAGGCTCTTCCTAAATCTTCGCATTAGGCCTTATGTTTGGGGAGTTGGGTACTTTACTTATCTGCATGTTATAATTGTCCTCATTATGTATTTCTTTTGTTGTGTTCTTTGCTTTGGTCTGGTAACCTTGTCGGAACTGCACGTAGATGGAATAGTTAACTGCATTCCAATTGCAACATCTGAGTTAGGTAAACATTTTCTATGTTTTTGTCGTTGTAGTAGTATTTCACTTGGTGCTGACAAATTCTTTAGACTTCGTTGAATGGAAAACTTTGGCGGGAATCAAGGGAGAGTATAGAAATAGTAGTGATTGTGGTTTTTGCAATGATCGTTATGGCACTAGTTCTGAACATCTGATATTCTTAGGCTTAATCCTTCATTCTCAGCGAAAGAAAAAGATCGATCTTTGGCTTAGGAGTCATAATTTATACGCTTTTATACTTCTATAGCTTTTCGTTTACTATCTTGGCTCTTCAGAAACTGAATGAAATAATTTGAATAAGTTACCGCCTGATCTTGATGTAAGTAATCCAATTTTATTATGCTTATATCACAATCCATGCAGAAGGTTCGTCCATCAATTCTTGCTACCTAACCCATTGCGGGGGTAGTTGTCGAATCAACCTACGAACCGCTTCGACCTCGGTTAATCCTCCCTGCACCGCGTTGTTATATAGTGCGGCTAAACGTGCGACGAATTCACCTACTGACTCATTCAGAATTCTTTCACAATTCCTGAACTGGTAAATATAACCTTCGAGTATATAACGGTTAATTTGTCGTCTTCGTGGATCCATAGTAAAACCTGTGACTCAATATATTATACATTTTTCAATAAAAATTTTAACCATTCCTCGTAATCATTTCAATAATAATCATGTATCCCTGATGTATCCTTGGAAATAAAACTTAGCACCCTTTATCATTTCACATGAGTTATATGGGTTCGATTGTCCCAAACATAACTAAATCATGAATCATAACCATGCATGTACACATAATAATATCATTTACCTCTTACCCTTGGAGTCTGGTGTAACAGCAAGCTTGAGAGTTGTTGTTGTTGCGCTTTCCAATTCCAATTTTAAATCATTTCAAGTTACGATTTCAGAGCGGAGAATTGCTCTGATACCATTATGTCACGCCCCAATTCCCGAGGGAAGGCACGTGTGCCGGGACGTGGCAAGGGGTTGGAGTTAAGAAGCGGGGATAGAAGGGGGATCATAGCTTAAGACATTTTAACCATATTATTATCATTTAATTAACTACGGGATCGGGACGTACAGCACGAACTACGGGGTAGGAAAACCATACTGCCCGTACCGGCCGCCATGTCTGAATACCCGTAAAAGAAAGTAAAATATTTAAATACGGGATCGGGACATATACAGCTCAAACTATGGGGTTGGTTAATCCGAACTTCCCATGTTGGCCGCTGTCTGAGTACCCGTAAGAGAAATGTAGAAGTAGGAGAAACGTAGAGATTTTATTAACTTATCATAATATACATGAGGGGTGGACTTTATTTTAAAACGTAGCGGAAGCGCTTTATTCTTTTTACACCGCAGCAACAACAACAGTCCTCCCTAGCTCCTGCTGCTCCACCAGATTCCTTTACCTTAATTTGCAAAACATTTGGAAAGGAATTGTAGGGCTGAGTACTAATGCACCCAGTGGAGTTATGCCGAAAACATTTATAATAAAAAGAATATCCATGATAATAAAGCATGCATAAAAGGGTTTAGAAATCATATAACTTCCATGCACACGAGAATCCATTTTCGTTGATTGCGCGCAAATGCGTATTACCATGTTACCCTTATAATGATCCCGGGACGTACCACTGCCGGATCCCTTTCTGATGGAGCCTATAGTCTGGAGACAATGGAGTATTTCATCCACTAGTTCTCCCCTCGAAGTTAGAACCAATTGGTGATCAACCCAATGATATCTAACCGTGCGCACAGCCCCTCGATTAGTGTGTTAGACCAACCGAAAGACCCGATCGTAAACATAAGAGCCTTAAACATGTAATCCCGCATTAAAACATTTTTCATGGATAAACCCACATTTTAGAGCTTACTAACTCAAAATAATATTTTG
The DNA here is from genome assembly GCA_029379335.1 of Thymus mandschuricus. NCBI lineage: Eukaryota > Viridiplantae > Streptophyta > Magnoliopsida > Lamiales > Lamiaceae > Thymus > Thymus mandschuricus. Next base: position 2,647,187 of record CM057072.1, read on the forward strand.
GAAAGAGAAACCCCACCTGATATTCTAAACTTATTAATTCTGATCTCCAATTGGATGCTCTATTCCCAAATATTCTCCAAAGCTTCTTTGGCTAATAAACTAGCAAAGCTAACAATTCTTTAATGGTTCATACGCATCACCCCCTACCTATTTATAGAGGGAAAAGTAGTATGGTAATCATGAGTCACCATTTATAGGCTTCATGAGTCATAGTACGTAGCCTTTGCAAGTCATCCCTTTTCCTTTTCTATTTAGTTGCCACGAAATTTTGCATGAGAATGGCTTAACCAAACACGTATGCTTAACTATAAATTTAATTATTATTATATACATAGCCCCCATTTCTCCCGTACACACTATTATGCATGTAAATTAGTATAAAATCATATATATACATTTATTTTGCATGCAAAATACTCCCATGCGAGTTACGTAAATAAATTGTACCCCTAAAATATTAGTTTTTCTTTCAAGACTTAATTTAATTAAATACGAAAATTTGGGCTACTACAGCTACGGATCTGGGTCCAGATCCATAAACCCGTGGATCATCCGGATCTAGACATGGATCTCAATGTTTTGGACCCGATGGATCTAGACCCAATTTTCCAACTATTTTTTAAGAATATAATTGTAACATTATATAATAATCAAGAAAAGCTCGGCTTCAGATTCCCGGCGGTGCGAAGGAGGGAGGGAGAGAAGAGAAAGCGGCGGCGGAGAAGAGGGGTTCAACACTTCCCGGCGGAAGAGCGAGTCCAAATTTGATGAATTTGGGCCATTGAATTAAAAAATTAAAAAAAAAAAAAAAAAAAAAAAAAAAAAAAAAAAAAAAGAGTAAAGGTGTAGCAATTTTAATTTCCGGGTCCGGGTCCACTGTAACGGGTCGGGTCCGGGTCCGGGTCCAATGTGGCCGGGTCGGGTCCGGGTCCGGGTCCTTTGTTGTTTGAGCGGGTCCGGGTCCGGGTTTTACCCACCCGCTGACACCCCTAATTACTTGTTTGTCTGACTTTAAATTTCTTAAATTTGAGTTCAATTTGTCAATGGGAATTAGTTCATATATACATTTGAACGGCTAAGCTGGTGATTCAGACATAATTAGAGAAAGCCCAGCTCGTATCTTGGCGGGGCTACCCGGATGGCATGCTAATTGCAAGCAACCGGTGATTTGCAGCCATGGATGGCTGGGAACTCTCTAGTACAAGATCCCATCTTCTTTCTGCTGTACTTCGATATAAGGTGGTGGTTTGTTTTGCTGATTAGATACGTAGGTCATAACTGTTGCCTTACCTTTGGCTCTATACTTCGACATAAGGTGGTGGTTTAATATTATAAATTAATTGAGTAACTGGAAATGGGAGTAGGAAGAAATCCATGCATGAATATGGTTATAGCAGCCCTCCTGAATCTTGTCGACGTATTCATGCACATCCAATCGATCCTTCCAAGGCATGCAGAATTCCAGAATTCCGGCGACGCCAATTCTACCGAATTACTGTAATTTCCTGACAATCGATAATTTGCATTCGTCACTTTAGCAAAAGCTCTTGAATTTTGAATATACAGTAACTCATTAAACAAAAACTCCTCCTTAATTGTCATGCAGGAAAGAAACAAGTTAAGAAATTCGAGATTCGGAGGGAGTGTAGGATATCGAGCTGGACTCGAATTTCATCTGACTATTTAAATTTCAAGTTTTTCAAGACGTTATTTTTCAGTTAAAACATGAAAAGAACAAGAAATCGACCCTAATCACACCTGCTATCGGTCTCAAGCGAGACAAGGCCCAAAACATAAAGCCTACGAGTATTATTATTAGTCATGTAATTAAATAAACATAAACTCATATAGAAGAAAATTGTCTCGACTCTCAATTGTTTACCTTTAGTTTATAAATAAATACAAAATTAATGCCCTTTACCTATTGACCACGGTTGTATTTTTCTTTTCTTATTTTTCATAAAATAAAGAAGGAAAAAATAACACAACGAAAAAGTCAATTAATTCAAATCAGTTCCTGCACGGCCCTCTACATATTAAAAAAAAAAGAATTATTTCCCCTCTTTGACCGTTGACTATCCCATTTCCTCCCCTTACGAAATCTAAATACATGACTATTCATTTGGTCTTTGTTTGCCCATCAAAACCACACCCTTCAAAATTCATCACCTTTCAAGTAAGTATATAAACAATCGCGATTAATCTCCTTTTCCAAGCGCAACTTAAGAAAAGAAAACGAAGGAAGTAAAAAAACACAGGAGAAGAATGGAAAACTATCATTTGGCGGCACTGTTCGGAGCTTCTCTACGCTTCGTGAAGAAATTCTCCGGGCAGGAGGATCAGCTTCCTGCAGCCGTCGTGTTCGACGAGGAGTCGGACGAGACGGAGCGGTACTGCTCGATATGCCTGAACGACATACGCGGCGGAGACGGCTACCGGAAGCTGACCGAGTGCGGGCACGGCTTCCACTCGAGGTGCATCGACGTGTGGCTCCGGTCGCACGCCACGTGCCCGCTCTGCAGAGCCCAGCTCCCTCAGATGATTTCGCTCGATCGAAAGAATCATTACGAGTGGAACGATTTCGTATCGATTTTTTTGATGATGATGAAGGATTTTGCGCAGAGAATGTGCAATCCTCCTCTCAACGATGAGCTCTCTTCCATGATGTGCGGCCACCATTAGGATTTAGTTGCATTTTACGTCTTTCAAGTTTTCGATATTTTTCCCCAGCCCCGATAGATTACGATTCATTGTTCCTTGTATAATTATGCCGATTCTTTTTGTTGATCATTTTATAAATTAAGCCATTTTTTCCCGCCAAACACAAAATTGAACAATCATCCTTTTCCAAAAACAGGAGAAAAAATAACAAAAAATAAACAATCAAGAGTCTAAACATGATATATATATGTAGTGATAAGAGAGAAATTCCATGTTTAAAATTACTGGGAAATGGGGGTGGGGCGAAATCCATGGTTAAGAGCAGCCTCCCAAATCCTGTCGACGTCGAAGACGGAGTCGCCGCACTCGTGCACGTTCCACCCCTCCAGCGCGTGGAGGATTCCGGCGACGCGAGCAGCGCTCATCGCCCTCCTCGGCAGCCAATTCTACCAAATTTCCGACAGTCGATACCGTTATTCGAAAAAACAGAGCAACTGCCTACCTAGGTAGGGATGTATGTATATATGCTAAGTGCTAACCTCGCAGGAATGGAGGTTTTGGAGGGAAGGGGGGGCGATCATGGCGGGAGTTGTGCAGTAGACGGCGTCGTTCCGAGCTTCCTTCGGAGGGAAGAGAGAGAAAGGGATGAAGAGAGTCCCCTTTGGCGCCTTGAGCTGTTCTTCTTCTCTTAACCCTTCCCCAACTATCCATACCTTCTCGGCGTGAGCTTCGGACACCGCAACTTCACCCTCAATCCTTGCCGATAGCTCCACCTTCTCGTTTTCGTAGAACGTGGCAACCTGAGACGAAAAACTAAAAATCTCGTGCCAAAACGAAAGACAGAAAGGGATACGTTTGTCGAGAGAGAGACCTGAATGCCTTGGCGGCACAAAGAAGAAACAATGGCGAAAGCAAGTTTAGAGAGAGAGCCTCTGAACATGACTTGCTTAGTTCCTATGGGAATTCTGTTTAGAACAATGGCTACTGCTAGGCTACTTCCATCCACCACCTTTATCTTCAATTTCGGGTACTTTTCGGTGAAGATCGCTCCACTTCTGTTCACTTCTTCGCCCTGTAAAAGTAGACGAGTACTCTTTAATATATCTGAGGTATAAAATAACGAAAAATGGATTGACGGGGTAAGTTCGACTTGCCTGATTGAGCAAGCCTAGGCTTATGACCTTGGAGCCTCGATCTTGTGCTTCGAGTACGGCCTCTTCGATTAAGGCGTTGATGCCTTGCCATTTTAGGTTATACTACATATGAACATTAACAACAAGTATAAGCAAAAGGCTCTATACATTATACTCTTTGTGGAACATGAGTTGGTTACCTGTAGAGTGTAGCGTGGGATGGTCCACGTGTGCAGCTTGAGCTTCCCCATCACGTTCCTCTCCACAAGAAACGTGCGTCCGCAGATGACGCTCGCCATAACGGAAATCCACGACACGGGCCGCGTGAGACACGTGCTCCATTTGAAGCCGCCGTCGAGGAGTGGCCTCGAGGCGAAAGAGGCCAACCCCACCTGGAGATGGAACATGGATTCCGGGGTGGTGAGGTGAGTCAGATGCACCACGTCACCACATTCTTCCTCCTTCCTCTTCAAAGACCTCTCGTATAGAGCGTCGCTCGACTTGTCCATCGTCCCATGAATGTAGTCGTAGAACGGCATGAACAGGCAGTAGTTTGTCCGAAATTGAGTGTGATGCAGCGAGTGGAACCTGTTGTAATATAGCTTTGTCACAGTCATATTATTCAAGAAACGACTCAACTTCGTTGAAACAGAGTGATCAAGCTAACACAGAGACTTACGAGGGAGTGTACATCAAGTACTTGAGAGGGGGGAAGATGGAAAACAACCATCTAGGAACGAGCTCGAAATTACAATGGCCCATGTTGTTCATGAAATCAATGTAGGTTATGTACCCGAACATCGAAACCAACGAGCCCGTCCCGTTGAACAGAGTCCCGACTAGCGGAATAGCAAACAGCATAAAGTACGCTATGTGCTCCGCAAACGGATGTATCACAGCTGCCAAAACGCGGCCACCAACATTATACACAAAATAATACTCCTTATATAGTACTAGAAAACTAAAAAATCTTACAAGAGATGGGCTCGGTAACAATGGAGGAATGGTGGTGAGAGTGGTATCTAGAGTAGAGGTAATGGTGGTGCAGAACTCTGTGCAGCCAGTAGTAGAGGTACTCGACCGGGCCCGCGTGGAGGAGTGCCATTATAACCACGCCGTCGCTCCTCCACGCAGGCAAGCCAGAGGCCATTGCCAGGGTAGAGTTGAAAATGTAGAACAATAGTCCATTCAGCAGAATCTGATCATCCCTGCCAAAAAAACAAAAAAAAATAAAAATCAATACTTCAAAAAACAAAGATTTTTGTTAAGGCTGAAGAAGTTCACCAGTTGCTTTCTCTGTCAACTTGTTCGAACTCGATGCTCCTGTCGACGATCCTGTTGCTGCCGTTGGCCGTCCGGTGGCGAGAGATCGATATCCATATCTGGTTATGGAGAGCTCTTGATAGCAAGAATGGTAGAATGAGCAAATTGGTGTAGTCCAATTCATTTTTACCCTTTGTTGCAAGGGAGTAGAGGGTGTGCATAACCCATGGAGCCAAGATCATATACTAAAAACACAACAATTTCAATTATAAGTACTCCCTCCGTCGCGGCCGACTTGGCCACGTTCGTCACTTGAATGTGGCCAAGTCGACCGGGACGGAGGGAGTATCAACTTATGTAGTGAAAATTAGTAGAGAGGAAGATGATGGTACCTTAAATTTTCCAAGAGGCTTCCATGGCCAGTCTGTAAGAAAACCTGGCCTTGTAGCCATTTTTTTTTTTTTTTCTTAGTTTCTTGAAACTCTACTTTTTTATGCCTAAGTATCACCTTCTTATAAAGGGAAAAAAAAAATGTATATGAGGTAAATTTCACAACAAAAAACAAAATGTATTAAAGGCTCTCTCTGTTCAATGCATGTGGTGCAACTTTCTTCAATTTTGTAAGGTTATGTTTTTACAGCAGTTTCCTTATTCAGTAAAAATTGGGAAGATGAATGTAGTCTCCGACCCATTTCAATAGTCATGTTTCTTTTCGACACGAAATTTTATACGCAAATGTTAAAAGTGAAAAGTAAGGAGTTCGCATTGAAGGGTTAATTCATTCCGTTTTAGGAACAAGACTAGTGAAATAGGACAACCCAAAATAACAAACAAGACTAATGAAACGGGACGGAGGTGGTACTACATTAGAAAGTTTTTCACCTTTAGAGTTTAGAAGTGGCCCGATGGTAGAGGGGCTCGTCCGAGGCCTAAATGATCACAAGTTCGAATTTCGTTCGATGAAAATAGAATTATAAAACAAAACAAAAGACACACTATGAACTCACTATCACAATAAGTATGTTTATTCCACTTTACTCACAAATGAACAAAACAAATGAGACACTATCAACTCACTATCACAATATATTATACCCCTTAATATCACGTATTTATTCAACTTTACTCACAAATTAACACAAAATAAGGGACTCAATCTCCACTGTCAATAAATAGTACGAGTTAATTACATTATTTTAAAAACTCGCGACGGTCGAAATTACAGAAGAAACTTGGGAGACGGGGGAGTAATTTTTTTTTTAGGAAATCACTACATATAGGCAGACAATAGGCCTCAAATAAGATGCAAAGAACCAACCAACTATTTGAAATACACTGTATAAATACTATATTTACCAGAAAATGACTAACAATTGTAAATTGAGGATTAAATATTCGAAAGGCGATTAAGTATGTTTCTGTTTGGGTACAAAAAACACTGTTGCTGTTTTATTTGATTTTATTTTGTTCTCTTTAACCATTGTTGTTATTCTTGCCTTTTCTGAAGGGCACAACCGTACATTTGTTAGAGTGTCCCATTATTAGTCATACAAAAATTTCTGAATATATTTTTTAAATTAAATTAAAAATACAATAAAATTAAAAGAAATAATAACTTTAATTTGTTTCTAATCACAATTAACAGACAATTAAGAGGGTGTTTGGCTAAGCTTAGCTTATAAGATGTTTGATTGCTTATAAGTTGTTTGACTGCTTATAAGCACTCTAAATGTGTTTGGCAAAATAAACTCATTAAGAGCTTAATTATAAGATGCAAAAATAAGCAAAAAATGATTATAAGCACTCCAAAAAATAAGCTCCTCCACCCCAACTTATTTTTTTAAAATTTTTGCTTATTTACCACTATAATTCTATTTTATTTTTATATTTATATTATATACACTTCCATTTTATGTTACAACGTTATGATTTCAAAAAAATTATTTTTTTTAATTTTTTTAAATTTTCAGATTTTTTTTTTTTTTTATTATCTCATCAAGCTTATAAGTTGTTTTATCCAAATACTTCAACAACTTATAAGCTCTTACCCTCATACATCTTATAAGCACTTAGAGCTTATAAGCATTTTGAAATAAGCTTAGCCAAACGGGCCCTAAGTGTAAGGTGATATTTGTGTGCCTTATTTTGACCACTCCTTTCTATTTACACATACACGACAAGCCCTAATTTTTTTCAAGGACGACAAATAAGCAAATTGCTAATATATTGGATGCTAATGGTATTTTATGTTTATGCAGTGTACATCAGTTATATACGCCCTCGGTCCCGTTCATAACGTTTTTTTTTTATTAAAACATTTTATTGCTCAATTAGTATAACGTGTGTTGTTTAATATTTTAATGCGAATTTCATTTTAAAAAAACTATGTCCTTGATGACTTGAAACCCTAATCTTCTTGGTTGGAGGGAATGGTTTTACCGACTGAGCTGAGTCGTTTGTAGGTAAGTGTTTAATTAATATAAGCATTTGTAAAGGTTTGAGCAATGAGTTATTAGTTATTACTACTAATTCTGCATTTGATGAAAAAAAAAAATAAGAAGTATAAATTCTTCACAATAATAGTGAAGCAGAGGCAAACTCCATAGTATTTCTTTCTTATATATAGAAGAGATCAACAGCTAAGAATAAGCATTCGAGCTTTTCTTCAACTGTAGTTCATGCAAAATATATATTATATACCATAGCTAAATCTTTTTCTTTCAAACATCTGATCAGAGTGCAGCAGCCTAGTTGATCTTCGGTTCGGCGGACGCGGTGAGGGGACGGAACCCGTGCTCGAGGCTCGCCTTCCAGATCTTCTCGATGTTGAACATCGCGTTCCCACACTCGTGCATGTTCCATCCTTCCGTGGCGTGCACTATCCCGGCCACGCGCCACGCGCTCATCACTCTTCTTGGCAGCCAGTTCTGTCATCAATGGTGACAATTTTAGTGCTGTTACATGAGTATCCTCTATCTTCACAAGGATATTGAACCGTTTACCTCACACGAGTCGACGTTCTCTAGATGCTTGGGGGCCAGCATTGCTGGTGTGCTGCTGTATAAGCAGTCTTTCCGCGTTTTCTTTGGAGGGAACTGGGAGAAGGGGATGAACATGCTTCCTTTCGATGCTTTTAGTTGATCCGTTTCGCTTAGTCCTTCTCCTACCAGCCATATCTGCCAAAAAACATCGGTAGTTTGAGTACTATTCACAAAGTTATGAAGTAATTTGAGCTGCATTTCAATGGACTAATATGCTTAAAGGTGGAGAAAGTAGCCAACCTTGGAAGGGATGTTTTTCGAAAGGATCAGATTGTTTCCGGCCTCGTTGCTAAGTTTTGCTTTGAGCTTCTTGTAGTCGTCCTCGTTCAAAGTGAATACCTATTGGCAGTTGCAAGAACAACAGAGATGAATATTAAGATATGATCTATTCTATACATGGTGAATTCATTCAGTTTCTTGTTGTATAGTTCAAGAATTTTACCTGGATCCCGCCTTGGCATAAGGCGAGGGCGATGGAGTAAGCGACCTTCGTTGGATTGCCTCGGAAAACCACCTGTGTTGTTCCTTTCGGAATGCTGTTCAGCACTATGGCAACTGCTAGGCTACTCCCATCTACCACCTTCACTTTCAGCTGAGGGTGTCGTCTCAAGAAAAGATCGCCGTTTCTGTTTAGTCCCTCCTCCTGAAGCAGAGGTGGCAAACACTATGAATGTTAGCTTCTTCTTTGAGGCTAAACTCAAGGAAACACGAAAAAGAAAACGCGTTGGTTTAGCTTCGACTTGCCTGGTTCAGTAGCCCTAGGCTCATCACCTTCACTCCCTTTTCGTCTGCTTCGAGTATCGCCTCCTCAATCAGGTTGTTGATCCACTCTCTCTGCCAATGCATGTAATACTGCAGGGACATAAAATTTTCAAGTAAGTATGTAGTTTTTCTTTCCACCTACTTATGGGAAAATTTGAAGTAATCTTTGATTCTATGTAGTATTTACTTGAATGCTGTATTTGGGCACAGCCCATGTCTGCAGTTTCAGGCTCTTGAAGACGTTCCTCTCGACAACGAATGTCCGCCCGTATATCCAAGTGATCATCATGGACCACACAGTCACTGGCCAGATGAGCCACAACAGCCAGCTTGACTTGTGAGGCTCGGCTGCCAAGTGTGCGAATCCCAACCGTAGATGGTAGATGGATTCGGGGGTCGTTAGATGAGTGAGATGCACCAAGTCGGGTACGTCCTCCTCCTTCACTAACGACCTCTCGTACAATGAGTCCGAGGACTTGTCCATCGTGCCATACACGTAGTCGTAGAATGGCATGAACAGCGAGTAATTCGTCCGGAATTGTGTGTGGTGAAGCGAATGGTACCTACATTGTTAATTAAACATTACAAATTAGTTGATAATCATAAATCTCGTACTCCCTCGGTCCCCCGTTACACAAGAGCGGGCAAGTCGACTGCTTTTTGTCGAAGGGAGTAATTTATTAGTATGAACTTGTTGGTCCATAAGTCTTGAGATGTGTAATGTGACACATCTCTCTTGATCTTTCTTAGGGCTTGAATAATAAATGTGCAATAAAAAGGGACCTAAATGACTATAGTTTGATGCAAGAAGATATTTAGCAAAACTATAGAAATAAATAGAACATGGAATTCATCATATTTTTCCAGCTATTAATTCATTATTATGGAGGCCCCTCATTTCTAATGGCAAGGCATTAAATCACTTTGAGAGAAGTGAAAATATCATCTAAAAAAATTAGATAGAGACTCCACATATATCCCCATCCTCATTCAATGTCCAAATTCTTGAGGCTCATAACAATCAAGGATAAGATTATACGTTCGCTACTTACGAAGGCGTGTAGACGAGGTACTTGAGCGGGGGAAAGAGCGAGAAGAGGCGCTTGGGTATGTGCTCGAAGTTGCAATGCCCCATGTTGTTCATGAAGTCAATGTAGGTCACGTAGCCCGCGAACGAGGCCATGGAGGCCGTCTTCGTGTATAGAGTCGTGAGCATCGGTATTGCAAAGAGGAGGAAGTACATTATGTGCTCCCCGAAGGGGTGAATCACGGCTGCCAACGTTCGAAAAATGAATTAAAAGATATATCAACCCGAGCCTTGTTATAAGTCATATCGTACAACTTTAAGTAGCGTTAAAATGATAAATTTTTCGAGATACCTAAATTTTTTCACCTAATCTTTTCCACCATAATAATGAGACATATATGTAACATAAGAGGGTTATGATCCCTACAGTATCTAATTCTAGTATACCTAACCAAATGTCCCAACACAGTGGGAGCACAATACTTTTCTCGATATGAAATAGAAAAGTTAGACAGATTCTTACACGTGATCGGCTCCGTAACGATGGAGGAGTGGTGGTGGGAGTGGTAGCGCGAGTAGAGAAAGTGGTGGTGCAACGCCCGGTGCAGCCAGTAGTAGAGGAACTCGACCGGCCCCGCATGAAGGAGGACGGTCAAAACGACGCCGTCCGTCCTCCACCACGACAAATGATGAGCCTCTTTTATGTACGTGTATCCAATATAGAATAAAATCCCATTGAATATGATCTGATCATCCCTATTATTTAAAAGGAAAGATGTCAAAATCTGTTCTACCTTAGTACTCCCTCTGTCCAACGGTCTTGATACATTTGACGAGTGAAGTCAAATGTATCAAGACCCTGGGACGACGGACAGAGGGTGTACATATAACTTATAAGAAGCATAAGAACATGGATCGGAATGTTATAATTTAATTACCAGTTTCTCTCCCGGTCGACTTGCTCGAACTCGATGTTCTTGTCGACGATCCGGTTCGTCCCCTTGGCGGTCCGGAAGCGGGAGTAGGAGATCCAGAGCTGGTTGTGTAGCATTCTGGTAAGCAAGAAAGGGAATATGATCAAGTTTCCCAAGTCCCTCTGGGTTGGATCGCTCGTGAAGTACGTGTACGTCGAATGTATTGCCCATGGAGCCAACACCACATACTACAACAACACAAACACAAACACAAACACAAACACAAACACAAGAATCAAAATCAACTCATGCATAATACCTAAAAAGTGTGTGAAAAGGAAAGAGAGAATGTTAAGAATGTGAAGGAAAATACCTTGTAATCTCCAAGCCATGTCCATGGCCACTCAGTAAGAATACCTGGTTTAGACGCCATTCTTTTTCTTCACTTTTCAACTATACTTTGAATTCTTCACTCCCTCTCTCTCTCTCTCTAAATCTAAACTCTCTCTTTATCTCTCTCTTGGATTTATATTGAATGGTTTGAGCAAACTCATCACATTCCATTATGGCATTCCATCGATCCTGCCTAATATGTACCATCCACGTGTTGCCCTCTCGTTCGCTCTTGATCATCTAATAAATGTTTTATGTATTATCATATCCCCTTTTTATTTAATTTATTCACTCTCGTTAACATTTAGGGTCGGTAATTCTATTAATGCATAATATACTCGAATCCCTTACAAAGATAAGGAAGTATACATGTCTCATTTCAAAATCGAGACAATGTACATAAAAATAGGTCAGAACACCAATCGTGAAAAGAAACTCCACCAAAACACCCGATAAAAAAGATCGAAACCGCCTCCGGAGACGAAACTCAATGGTGTTTTACACTGTGCGGCCTAATGGATTAGCATAAGTATTGAGGGCAGCTGTCCCTTAACTTGGCAAGACTTATAAATGAGGGCATTTATTAGTCTCAACTGCCTAAATCAATAGTGAGAATTGAGTAATTGAGAGTAACAACTACTCGCCATTTTCTTTCTACTTTGATGAAACAACAAATTGCACCTCGGATTTTATTTCTTTTATGCTTCTCTATTTATGGTTTGATTTGGCCTCGAAATTAAATCCCCACAACCAATTTGCGTTCTTCGCTTTTCATCTTCTCTTTTAGGATATTTTTTCAAACTACCTCGAAAGTTTTAATTATATATGCCTCTCTCTCTCTATCTCTCTCTCTCTCTCTCTCCATTTGTGGTTTTGAGTTTTTAGGTGAGAAATTGCTAGATGTAATCGGACATTGCGTGGGTATTGACTAATGGTTACATAGCATATAATAGCCTTTGAGATTATTATATATTACTATCGTGCCATGTATGTAATGTGAAAAGGTGATTTTTTTTCAAATTTAGGGTTGTAGGAGGGAAAATTTGCCACTATAGTAGATCTTAGGTTGCAAGGAGTTAGATTTAGAGTAAATGAGAGGTTTGATTACTTGGACTTTTCAAGTTCTTAAAATGAAGCATTTATGTGATCAACCGTAAAATATCTCTCTTTTAACTTACGTCTTGTTTATAACGAATCTGGTTTTTTAGGCACGAGTACTTAGACGAGTTTCGGATATAGCTCGAATGCAGGGTTTAGTAATTGTTTGAGGTTTCATTTTCTTAAAGTTGGAGCATTATAGTTCTATAAAGACATAATGATAATTGATTTTAAATGAAAAATCGTTGAGACCACTGATTTGATATAGAAATCGAAAAAGTCGGAGAACATATGAGCAAGTTACGATGATTTAAATTCTTACAATTCAAATTATATAGAGGTGCGTTCGGAGATGTGAAGAAATGAATAGTTAATAGTAGACAAATAAATTAGTTTATTTAACCTAATCATGCCTGATTATTTCTATATATACTGGACTGTATAATAAATAGAATAATATAATATGAAACGTGGCTCGTTATCAACGATATTGATATGATTGGATTGCTATTTTTCATGCATATATGTTTATCAATATTGTCCTCAATCACAATATGGAGTACCATAAAATTTAAGGTGCTTACCTCACAAAATTTAAGGTGCTTACCTAGTTTTGTGAGTTGTTGCTATAGCAAAACTTAAATAATCAAGAACAAATATTAGCCATTCGATTATTGACCGACTTCCTCTCCTCTTGAAATCAATCAATGCATTAATTAAGTTTTTAGCTGTATTTCTTGGACTTTTATTCATTTTTTTTTTAAATTTGATTTATGTATATCTTTATATTTTATCTAGCTATAAATACTTTCGTTGTAAATTTAATCCGATGTAAGGCAGGAAAATATATGAATTATGTAAGAATGACCTATCGTTTTAGGAATTATTCAACTTATACGTCATAGACAAGATTGTCACAAAATTTAGTCGGCTCTGATACCATGCAAGAACGGGTCAATCACCCCTAGATGCCCTACTAATTAAAGAGGCCAACCCATGGAGAATAGATGCAATTAATTAATGATGAATAGTGTGAATTAGGGAGTTTACATGTAACCCTAAAATAAATACTTTAGTTAGGGTGGCAAAGAATTAATGGGGCTATATTACCTTATTATAATAGCAATTTGGTGTTATTATCTAATATGTGCAAGCAACCTCAATTAATTAAACATTGACATAGATCCTGCTACTTTAATTCATAATTCGATCTCACACTATTCAAATAATTAAGTGAATCACTATTGTTATTATTGGTATTGATGGGGATTTGATCGAGTTTGTATCCTAATTAAATCAACTACTATAACTCAAAAGTTAAATCAACTATTTTACCTAACTATTATCCTATTAAAGAAATTGTGAGGACGGTTTAATAGAGGTGGCAAATTAGGCCCGGCCCGATCCATCCCGACGGGGCGGCCAACTTTCGAGCCGGGTTTGGCCACATACGTTTATATTCGACCAGTTTCAGGCCAAGCTGGACCGAGCTACGCAAAAATGATTGCGAAATTGACGGTCTCAACCTGATAAGTTTTACAGTTTTAGCTTATACTTAATTTATTAAATTGTTAGCACATACGTGTCGATTTTTCATTGATTACGCCGAAATTGACGACCAAGGGTCACCCTCTTTAATAAAGAAGTAATTACGTAAACATTAGTTGCATGGCAATTTTATTACTCTACATCAAAATCAAAACCTAATAATTTTGGAGTGTGTCACCTTCATTTCGAACTTCTCCATGCATTACATTACTATATTACAGAACGCAGGTCCAAAATTCCACTTGCGTTCTCTGCAAGTATCGCGTGGTATTAGAGACCGTTCTAATATGACGCGATATGCTACGGAATAACGACGGAAAATATCGTCCCGTAGTCAAAGTCAACTATTAAACGGTGTTTCAACTCCTCATCTATGCTTCCAACCAGCTAGTTCGACAGCCATCTGTTCTGATTTATTATTGCTAGCTATTGATATATATGTTTCCACAATCAAATTTATTAATATTTCAGTTAATTATCATGGGCCGCTTCTCGAAATTTCTTCTATTTTATTCAGCATTAGTCACCAAAAAATAAATTAAAAAATAGCAATAATAATTATTCAGGATGGTGAGGCAGTTGAGGGATGAAGTTAATTGCACAGGTACGTGGCTTTTTTGTGTTACTACTATCCATTTTACGCAATTAATATACTCCCTCGTCTCACTTCAATCGTCCCGTTTCGTTTTAATACGAGATTTTATACGCAATGTTGAAAGTGAAAAGTAAGGGTCCATGTTTAAAAGTTCTTTTCACTTTAAGAAACAGGACAATTCATGTGAAACGACCCGATTATAAACGCACGATAGCTGAAGTGGGACGGAGATTAAATAACACTGTATCTTCTTTCCCTCTTCGCAACGAATACCTAGAAACATTGAATACTCCAACTTCAATGGAAGAGAAAGTAAGATTTGATTTTGATGAATATAAAACCAAATTTAAAATTTGTTTTCCATTGGTACCACCTTTCATCTTTCAGTTTCAACACAGTTGCAGAATTTAATTTTTATTTAATTTATTTCTAGTGCTGTCTTTGCCCGGATTTTCGCTTTGGTCCCCATAATTATTGGATCGTACATTTGACTCCATCAACTACAATTTTGGATTTTTTTCCCTTTCAATTTCCAAGTATAGAAAGTTCTATTTATCTATTTATTTATTTACCGTAACTAACTTAATAGACGTTACACAATCAATTTGCACCTACTTTATTTTCTTAAAATTTAGTCAGCATTTTTATTCCTTTTGCAAATGTTTTTTACGGGAATTTAAACCGGTGACCTATTGAACCACAGGTTAATCGCTCAATCACTGGATCATTCGCTAAGAGGCGTGCATCAAATGTAGAACATAATTAACTAAAATTAAATATTAGGCTCAAAACTTATTATTGCATTCATTATAAAATAAAAAGACAAAGAGATTTGGCCAGTCTATTAACTAGTGTAAATTCTAGTGTGTAGGGGTCACATCTCCTTCCCTTTTCAACATTTTGCACCGCAGTTGATTAATTGATAGGAGCCAATATCTATTATCGCCGCAAGACAATTATTGTAGTATGTTGTGTTTTAAAATCGAACCGATCGGCAGTTAAATCAAAAACTGATTACGGCTCCGGTTCTTGATTTTTTCTAGTTTTTATCGGTTTTAGTCGGTTTAATCGCGATTCAACTGAAAAGTTATATTCATGTGAGAATTAATAATTCTAGTATGATCTATGTAAAACACTGTCAATTTTATTTCCACCCACTAATTATCTGGCGATATCAGTTCTGTATACACCAAAAGACCATAAATGACTAGAAGATTAGGGTCCGGTATAAAAAAAGCCCATTTAACCATAAACCAGAACCTACTCTCTCGACCGATTTTCCCGACTAAGTAAAGTCATGTGTTACATGTTCACGGTGAGTGAATTTTACGTGCCTTGTGACTTGGGACTCACCTTTTAGGATGAATATCAAACATAGAGTTATAATATTTGGATATTCCAATTAAAAAAATCGAAAGTTAATTACTTATTAGCTACAATTATTTGTTAATTATGACTACAAATTAAATCGACAATATTTAGTACGCTATACATCTAAATTACAACATCAATCAATTATCGTGGCTCGTAACATATGACCAATAATTAAATTTGCACCAAATTATTAACATATGTACACATTTAATTTATGTGGGGATGATTAGTAACATATTCACATGTCTACGCGTACGTGATAACACAGTCGATCCTATGTAGCAATTAATTTAATTAGTTGATAATAATAACAATTATGTAAAATCGTAATGTGGCCTTCAAATTTTGAGATGTCTCGCTCTACCTATTACGATTTTGCTTAAATACCATTATAGTTTGCTTTTTGGGTGTACTAATGTATAATGACACGTAGCTATAATTTAATTTTACTAGGTACAACCAACCGATATAATTAAGTAGTTTGATAAAATCATTCAATGCACGATTTTGAGAGGTGGGATATTTTGTTGCAAGTGAATTTATGACCCCAATTAAAATCAAAAAGTGTGTAAAAAAATTATTACTAGAGTACTAGTACATTTTATTATTCCTCAATGATAGTTGTGAATTTCCCCCTTCATAATAGTGACATATTATCACCCATTGCTAGACCAACTTTTATCCTTCATTATGTTGATGTGTGTATAGGAACCAAGAAAGTACTATAGTTGTTGTGACAATAGAGCGATAAACAGATGGGAATGGAAAGAAGATACATAATTATGCGGTTCACTAATGATGTATTGGCTACGTTCACGGGCAGAAAAGGAGAAGAAGTATTATCAAACGATTATGTTACAGATTACAGAATTGTTCCTTATAGCTATATAAATAGTGAATAACTAACACAACATATGGGCTCAACAAGATTAAAAAAAAAAAAAAACAACAACATAGTTTAATAACCCGATTTTTAATCTGACAGTTGACCCCACACACTACACTCAGCAATACTAGCCGTGGTACGTTCCTTGAGAAATTTCGAAAATGTTCGCCAATCTCACAATCACCCGGCTAGGCATGCTAAATCTCATATGGGCATGTGTAGATTCATTCATTGACCCTTCGCCTTGAAGCCCCTCTTTATCGATCTATACCTATATCCAACAACGATCGCTCCATATTTCTATTCCAGCGTCAGATACGGTAATGTCAATGAAAAAATAACCTAGGCAACTTGAAACATGAGTGCACTTGGACTGGTGTATGATATGTGAAATTAAGAGGAAAGAGGGCCACTGTTGATTTGTAGTGTCTACATTTATTCTCCCAACATAAGTATCTTAACTAAATTTAGTTGGACCAATTTTTGAGTGGTCATCATTTATTTCGGCCTTCAACTTCAAATTTTCACCTCTCTCTCTCTCTCTCTAAAGTTTTGGACCAGGCCTAAATGGAAGTGATAGTTTGATTAACCTCCATCTCACGAAAATAGTCCATCTTTCCTCTTTGGTCCGTCTCATATATTAGTCCACTTTCAAAAAATGGTAAAGAATACTTGGCTATAATTAACTCTCTCTCCTCAGAATTAATTACAACCACATACTTTCTTCTTTATTATTCTTTATTAGTTCTTGAAACTTAAGTGGGCCTAGGCCCGGTTGTCAATTGCAAGATTTTCATTATCTCGAAACGGCGTCGTCTTACCGCCAGGACAAAGGCGTTATTGGAAGTGGGACTTGCCGCTTTCCCCTCCAAGACTTTAGCTGTGGCGATTCTCATCTTCCCGCCATTTCAACCCTAGTCTGAAAGGACCGATCGGAATCCGACACCGTCGCCTGACCCAGGTAATTCGACTCAGATTATTTGATTTTTCTGTGAAACAATGAAAAGTCGTAGTTGTGTCTTTGCTTCTGTGATAATTGCTCAGTTGTTTAGGTTTCAATTGGATCCGACGCCGCTGTTTTTTTCCTTTTTTCCGGCGGCAGATCTAGAAATTTAGTTGGGCGGCTGAAAATAAAGTGAACTGTAAATATCCATGCGAGTGTAAATTGGATTATATGGAGCTGGGGAGGAGAGAGGAACTGAAATCCCTAGATATTGCCATGGTTTCTCCGTTTGTTGGCGTATATGTGTTTTGTGTATGAAATTGTGCTCGAGTTCGTCGTCTTCTTCCTATTGATTGATGCAGGTTATAGATTTATATCTGAATGCGTGCTAGTGGTACACAGTAGCAGTAGTAGTCATATTATGCTCAAGAACATTGGTAAAATATGTTCACATGCCTTTTGGGTTTTGATCTTCTTTATTTCCTGTCTCTGCTTTTGTAATGTAGATTAAGAACTTGAAATATGCGTGTATGCTTGTTTTTTCCCAAATTATAAGCAAAACTCATCACTAGTCGGTCTTTGCAGTTATTATTTGTTTGTCGTAATCTTTGAAAATTCGGGTCAGTGCAACTCAGAGAAGTTAATCAGGATGAAGCCAGGACCGGAACCTCTATATAACTGACAATATAAAGGTCAAATTAAGAATATATAATCTGGTGTATGCCAGAGGGTGTTCTGGTTTCTACTTGTCACATGCAAGTCTTCATACATTGATTCACAACGAGTTAATATCCTCAGCCATTTGATTATCTGTTCTTTCCTTGCAGCTGTAGAGATTGGGAAAGAAACGTAACGAAAGCCTGAAATCTTGTTGACAATTATAAACTCGGTCTTGTTCAGTGAAGGAGAGTAGGATATGGAAAATTTACATGAGCAAACTGCAGGTTCTGCTGGTGCAGAAGCAGTTCTAAGCCTTCAACCCAGCTCTTCAGTTTCTATCACTTATCATTCTCAATTTGGCCCCCATGATGACCTCATGCTTCTTGAGCTCGATGACAAGCTCCTCCCTGAGATCATGCATCAAAGGTGCGTGTGCGATGTTTTTTTCCTTCTTGCTTGGTATATGTTTCTCACGTCCTTAAGTTTTACTATTTACTTTGGGTTTTCTCTTCAACTTATGCTCTTCTTTGACTTTCATAGAGTAACTTTAAGAGGGCAGCTTGATGAAGATGCAGTTCTTTGTACTTCATCGAAGGCCTATGCTGTTAAATTCGTGGGTACATCAAATTCCATGTTTCTCATACCTCCATCAGATGAAATCTCTGGTAATGACAAAGGTGACGACAGCATGGTGGCTGCATCTGTTCTGAAAGTCGCGCCCGGTTGCATGGAACTTGTTGAGGTAGCGCCAAAATTAGATGAACTCAAAGTGCTTCTCTCGCAAAATCCTTATACTTTTAATGAAGCCTCAGAAATGGACACGTCGGACGAGAAGGGGAAGACAGGGTTGGGTCTATACAGGTGGGAGGATCTGGTTGAAAGGATTCAAGCTAGCGATGAGGAATTAAAGCTTGGTCTACAATCCATTTCAGCAGTAGAAATTGAGGGATACTGGCGGATTTTAGATGACAGTTATATGCTGTCGATTTTGAACATGCTCTTGCACAATGTGATATTGAATGATTGGTCTTTTAATGCACTCGTTGAAGATGATGTTCTGGACGTTCTAGAAACAGATGGATTTCCTCGAAATATTGCAAAACATTGCTTGCAAGCCTATTGCAGTAAAGCGGATGACGGTGTTAAATGGAAATTGGATGAGAGGCGTGTTTGTGTGCGCTTAGCACGAGAAATCCTGAAAGAAGGGAAGATGAAGCTTGAAGTCTTCATGGAGAAGTGGGCTCGGCAGCTCCCAGATGGGATGAATGCTAGTTTTGAAATGTTGGAAGGCGAAGTTCTAACAGAAAAGCTAGGAATCGAGACTAGGGTGTACTCTTTCAGCGTCTCTTCACTCCCCACAACCCCCACAGAGCGATTCTCGATATTATTTCAGCAAAGGGCAAAGTGGGAGTGGAAGGATCTACAGCCATATGTTAGGTCAGATTCATCATCTATCTACGCTTGCATTACACAATCCTTTGCTTCGTTTCCTTCATTCTTATAAGCTTCTCTTTGATATCCTATTCTCATGTGCAGGGATCTAAAAGTGCCAGGGCTTACTTCAGAAGCTCTACTCCTCAAATATACCAGACGAACTCAGCCAACTGCAGAGGCGGAGCCGGTTTTCAGTGCAAGATAAAATGTTCGATCCTAACCCATCAGGTTATTAAAAGTTAAGTAAAAATAAAATGCAAATTCATCAGAGGTCAAGGTCGAATGCTTGTAATACAAATGCTTGTATAATCTCCATTCCCGTCATTTTCTTTTCCGATAGCTGTTGCTCTCCACCGGTTTATGTGGTCTCAGCAGTCAACATCTCAAAATTCCAATTACTGCTGGATTGGCGTAAGAAAACATCCTTACTCACCTGTAAGGTTCTTTGTCTTTTGCCCACGAAAAGGAAATCAGTTCGAGTATACATCTATCCACCATCACCAATCAATTTTATAGTACTAGAATACAAGAGCCTATCACTCTCCTTGAATTGATCTTCTCCCTCCAGAGTTTAAAAAGTAAACCGAATTTACTCCCTCTATCACGATGAATAAACCGAGCACTTCAATAGTTACGCTTTCATGTTCATTGTGACATTAGCCGTGTGGATAATAAGTATGCGAACGACGAGTATAGGAGCATTCCTCTCGATAGAGAGAGTAAAAACACCTTTTACCCCTTCAAAAAGAAAAACACCTTTCAGTTTCACCAAAGGCTTTTCAAATATATTTCAAAACAGACCTAAAAATCATACTCTATCCGTCTTATTCATTTAGGGATAAATTACATTTTCGTTTGTTCCACTGATGTTATCTTAAATAGCATTAATTTTAGCCCACTAAAATCATCCATACTACTTTATCCTTAATTATCACTCTCTTCTTAATTTCCGTTGCCCTAAAATTATCGCCATATGAGTGAGACGAAACGAGTAATAAAGTAAAAGTAAGTCTTAAGGGCTCGGAGCGCAAGCTTATACTTCCACACTAGTAGACCTGTGTTCATAGAAAAGCCCAAGCCCAATAAGAAGCAAAGATACTCAATCCCCGCCGTCCATTCTGATCCAACGGCCTGATATCGCTCCCTCCATAAAGACAAAACTTTTTGGCGGGAAAATGGAAATTCCATTCCTTCTCCTGCACTTCCATTTTTTTCTCCCTAGCATATTATCAGTAATAAAAAATAAAAAATAAAAAATGCTCGATCCTCCATCTTCACCTTCTTAATTCTATAGCTCGGAATCGATTCCTCAGTTAATTCGCGAATCCTGGGCGGGAACTCCGATTGATGGCTCCGCGGAAGAGGGCGAGCTCGGGAGGGAAGAAATCGAGCAATCCGAACCGCGAGCCGCAGCAATCTCAGCCGTCTAAATTCGGTATTCAGCACTTCTTCGGCCGCCACTCGCAGACCCAGACCCAGAAAGCCCTCGCCCAGAACGGAAATGGCGACCCCACGGCGGATTCTTCCGCTAAACGAAAGTCCCACGTTTTAGCTGAGCCGGTTGTGAATCGTGCTGGGGTGGCAGCGGAGATCTCGGGTGCTGTAGCTAGTTCTGGGAGTATTGGGTCGAGGACTGAGCGCTCGAGGGGTGTAAACCCTAGAAGTAATTTGGTAAATACGATTGTTAATGTTGTGGGTGATGGTGTTTCTCGAAATGCTAAAAGTGGAGGCGATGTGCCTGCGGCGGATCATAGTGGTGTATGCTGTGAAAGTTCTACCAAAAGAGTTGATGATGGAGTTGTGGATGTAAATAATATGGAAAAAGAGGGAGAATTGTTGAAACCCGAGGCAGCTGCTCGATCTCAGAGTACACCGACTGATAATTTATTGCCTGCGGTGATTGATGACGATGATGATAACCAAATGGAGGTGACACCAGAGAATTCCAAGTCTGTCTCCGTTAAGCGTTTCAAGTTTTCACCTGGAATGGTAAGTGTAGTTACCCATCAATTCATCATGGCTTTGAACTTCTGTGGCATATAATCATTACAGCGTATGTATTTAGTTATACGTAGATAGATAGATATATTGTTCTATTTACGTTTAAAATAATTGTGTAAAATCTCGGTGAAGAATGTTTGGGGTGGAGAGTCATATCTTGGGTGTAGATAATGCATAATGGAGAACTAGTGGTAAGATTTTTGTAGTTTCCATGTCTAAGCTAATTGTGACATCTTTGAAGAAAAGATATGAGGATAGTGGACAATTTGGGTGTCTGCTGGAGGGATATTTCAGAGACCCACAATGTATTATGCATTTCGTACATTCTTTATTTTCCCGGAACTTGGGGAAAGCAGTCCATCCAATTTTTCTTGTCAATTTTGTATATCAAACTTCTTTCTTTTCTCCTTACTCTTTGCATCCCTTTATAGCTAATCAAGCAAAGCCAAGATGATATAGCCAATGAGGTGACATGGAAAATTTCTCCGGTAAATGAGAGACTGAATGCTATGTCTAAGAACTTGCCTGGGAGGATAAGGGTATTGGCAGATTCTACAAGGTTTAACTCGATGGATTTTCAAGAATGCTCCCTGGAAAAGGTCCTTTAAATTTTATTTTGGTTCTGCCCCTTTTTATATTAATTTGATTTTGAAAGTAATAACTAGTTCCTGTTTGTAGGGGAAAATTTGTCCTAATGAGTCGGGGAAGCTTGAAAAGTGGCTTTCTTCACCTCCATTGAAGCGGCATAAGAAACCTGTAATGTCATCTGATGGGCTTGCCTCAAGAAAGCTCAACCAAGGTCATGATATAAGCTGTTCGGGAAGTCATAAAAATTCGAGTAGCACTGATAAATATGACTTACGTAGTACTCAGAGCCCGTTCAGTACTCCACCCTCACTGTCTTGTTGCCCTGACAAGGTGGTCCAGTAATAATTTCACCAGCATTTTCATTTTTGGTGTAATATTATACTTTTTTCAAAACAAACTTTTGACGATACATGAGATGCAGGCTGCTGAAGAAGTGGATAATCTCAAAGGGGCACCAGACCAGTTGGGTTCAAGGCAGCACAAAAAGGTGATCTGTTGTTCTAACTCCATTCATCATCTATTGAGCCCCAGTTGCTGTGACTTTATCCCACAAATACCAGAAGCGTGCTTATTATCAGTTCTTTGTCTAACATTATACACAAACATGTTATCTTGTCTCATCTCAGGCTTTAATTGAACTCTTAGATCAAGTAGAGGATGTAATTTCTGTTGAAAGTTCATTATCTAAAGATGATGAATCACACTTAGATCCTGAGAGATGCCCCAAAGTTGATCCTGTTGTACGCAGATCGACAGCAAATTCAGAGGAAAATAGATCCACTGCTGACTCAAATTTAAATTTTCTCGTGTTGGAGGTTTGCACCAATACATTTTTACTTATAAATTCGTCTTGCATGGGATATGAGGTCAGTCTGGTAACTGTATATCTGCCATAGGTTTCAGAAAAGCCTGGGCCTTCAGGATCATCTGGTCCCCCATCACGCTTCAAGGTATGCATGTTGGCTTTTGACTTGGGCATTCTAATGCTACTAGTAAGGGGCCTTGTTAATATTATCATATTTTATAGGTACTGCGCTTATTGAATGAGCAAAATGGAGCTGAACGGGCCTTGCAGTTGTGGGATGAATGGTGAGTAGATTGAGTTGGCCGTTAAAAATAAGTGATTGTCAGATTGTTGAAATTGGAGTTGCACAGGATCAGATTGAAGCATTAATGTTATTAGTGAAGTATTTTTCTGTATGTAGTCTTACTGTTTCTGGATTTTTCATTAATATATTGCACTGGAAAGAGGATCATCTGAATTCCTTACATTTACGTGTCAAGCCAACAACAATACATTATGCAGAGTCTTGAAATGTCACTTGTATTTGCGATGCAGTGAAGGCTTGATGTCTTAAGCAATTTACTGTGATCAGTACTGTTTATTATGTCCCGTACTAATCAGTTCATTGACCATTAGTATACCTTTAGAACTGCCAATTCGGATTGGTCATATTCATATTCTCATATGTTTGTTTTGCACCTCTATTATGATAGTCTGTGTTGAAATCTATGCCAAATTGTTTTGATCTTGTCTATTAGGGTTTGCTGTGCTCAACTTCTGTAGACTAGCATTGATTATAATTTACCTTGACAGTATCCTTTTTTTGTCCAACTAGGTACTACAGTGTCGTGGCTCCTGGAGACACTGTTCATGTCATTGGAGAATTTGATTCCCATGGGAGGTGTGATGTCGATCATGAGAAGAATTTTGTCATTGTCCACCCAGATATCTTGGTATCTGGAACTCGGGTATCACCAATAACTTGTTCTTTTCTTCTTTCAGTTTTGAGTTTCAACATATGTGTACGCGTACAATATGCAAAAAGCATTACCATCATTGTATTGAGTATTCCTGCTCTAACCTCTCTCCTAATTCTTTTCCCAAATTGCCTCACTATAGGTTTCTGCTAGTTTCAGCTGCCCAAGGCGCACTATCCTGGATGAGAGGATAAAAAGCACAGAGTATTCAACGGCAGCACTGATGGGTACCTTATTGCATCAGATTTTTCAGGTTCTAAGAGCAACTCTAAAAAATTATATTGAGATTAGCTACTGTCAGCTGTGCTTCTCACTGAGCTTACATTTAATTTCTCTAGGCTGGCCTCATCAGCGAATCCCCCTCAAAACAATTCTTAGAAGAATATGCCAGAACAGTTCTTCAGAAAAGTCTTGAGAGTCTTTATGCATGTGGAGGTGGAGACATTAAGGATTCCCTATTCTAAATGTCTTATTTTCTACATTACGTTGGACCTAAAATATTTTCTTTAACTTGCATAACCACAAGCTTGGACTTTGACAAAGGTTATCAATTTTTTCCAAGACATTTAACTCCATTTTCATGGGTTTACTGCAGTGAACGAAAATGATACTTTCAGAACTTTGATTGAGGCAATCCCCAAAATGTTGAATTGGATATCCTCATATCGAGATTCACAGGTAGATATGTCTATGCTAAATTTAAAACTGTATTATGGTGCTTGGTTTACTGTTATTATGTCAGTTAATCCTGAAGTGCCTTAACTTTTAACTAGACAACTCATTTCCTATTCCATGGGAATCACAACCTCTGACTTGGGTTTATCATGAACCTTTAGGGTTCGAACGTCCCTATTGTTGACTTCAAATGCAATGAAGGACTAAAGAAGATCAAGGTTTGTGAGGTAAGGGTTTATCCAATCTAAAAGTACAAACTAGAGTAACTAATTGATACCATGATCATTTTTGCTTCTTTCCTTGAAATTGTTATATGAATTTGAATCTCTTTTAAAACAAACAACGCTAAGCTTGTGAACTTCATACCACTTACAACATTACTATCCTAGCCAACGTGTAACCGGTATATCATGTTACAGAAGTACCAATTGAAAGAAGGGTTTGCTCTAAAGTTCAAGAAAGAGTGTGTGGTCTCCAATTCACGTTGACTGTTTATTGTACAAGCATATGATGCGACTATCTCCCCTCAATTTTCATGTGTTGCACAAGATATCATCTACTAAAGATGAAAATATAGGCATTTTTCTTTTACTTAAAAAATTTTCTTTTCAAGGATTTGTAAGAAAAGCGATAATGTTGCTCTTTAATGTTGTGTTTACTCAAGTGTATAATTTATATATATAGGTAATTGACATAGAAGAAATGGCTTGGGCTCGAAGGTATGGATTGAAAGGAATGATTGATGCATCTGTCCGAGTAAAGACAGATACAAATTCTGCAGAAGCTAATGAACTAATTATGCCCCTGGAGTTCAAAACTGGAAAGGGAACAAGTGGACAGGTATGGTAATTGCGGCATTGTCTACCCTTCTATGTGAAAGAGCAGTATGTGTTTTCTAGTATGGCTTCATTTGACTGGATGCTATCTGACAGATGTTTTATTGATGTCCTCTTCTGGAGCTTACAGTAACACTCTTACACATTTTCCGTTATGCAGACAGCTATGGAGCACAGTGCACAAGTGATGCTATATACTCTCCTGATGTCAGAGCGGTGTGTTATCAGCAAGATGTTCTAGCACTTAGATTTTCAATGCTAACAACTGTGCTGTTTGTTTAATCATTCTTCTTTAGTTGCTTACGTAAGCATTTATTTTTATCCTCTTTCAGATACATGATGAACATTGAACACGGTCTTCTTTATTATCTTCACACAGATCAGACACAGGTTGGTCATAATGTTTGGTCTTCTTCCTACTATTCTTGTCTCCTTAATCATTCATATTTCGTAACTCTAACATAAGTATCTCGTGAAGGGAATCTCTGTAAAAAGATCCGACTTAATAGGGCTCATAATGCGCCGCAATGAACTGGCAAATGATCTGCTCAAGGCATCCACAACTCAACAATTGCCGCCGATGTTAAAGGTACGTTCACCTCTGGTTATTCTTTTTCTCTTAATTTTTTTATATAATTTCTCACATTATAATACATTATCTTGTCAAATCTTTTTCATCCAGAGTCCAAATATATGCAGAAGTTGTCGACACCTGAATACTTGCAGTATTTATCACAAGGTATACCATTTCAATCTTAATCCCGCATATGGCCTTTTCAAGAAATTTAAAAGCTAGATATTACTTATATTCACAAAAAAACTGGACATGTTTAATTTTTTGAGCCAATTTTGAGTTATTTCTCTCACATAAAGCATCTGCTCATTATTATTATTAACGACCCTTTCAAATCATGTATCCTAGTTTGGTAATCAAATGGTATCTTGCTTGGAGAGAGCAAACTGAACTAGGCCACCTAAAATAGGCAACAATGGTTTTTTTCCACTCTCCAAGTATATCTTGAGCAGTGCAGTCCGATTAAGGTTTTTTTTTTTTTTTTTTTTTTTTTCACTTTGCAACTATTGCTTTTTTCTTTTGTGTATGTTCTAATAAGGTCCCTTAAACTGGACATCAGCTTGACCAGACTTCATGGATGTATACGTAGGACACCCTCCTCACATAATATATTATATTAAGTAAAATATTAATATTATTTTAGAGGTGAGTGTTGTACATGTAGGGGTTGGAGCAAAATGATTATTTCTCTTGGTCATTTAGAAGATTATGACAACGAGTGACCTAAAGCATACAAACGAATCTATATTTATTTTTGACTCATCTGCTTATGTGTATTCATGAACAATACTTGTACCCCACCAATTTTACCTTGTTCAGTTTGTTTTTATGTGAAGGCATCTGGTGGTACTGCCGAAGGAAGTGGTTTGGGAGACTTGTATGATTCACTTGTCTCCCATTTAACTACAACACACGCTATATTTCTCCAGAAATGGGAGAGACTAATTGATCTGGAGGCTAAACATGTCGAGGTAGTATGATTGAGCTGCTACCATTTTTTACTTGAGTCTTTGATAGCTACTCATAACTGTGTAACTTCTGTATTTAGATTGTGAAAAAAGAGAGCTGGCTCTCTGCCAATTCCAGGAATGACCACCATCCCATTTCTCTATCCTCCCTCGTTCTTGATAAATCGGTTAAATCATCACCGGTAAAGCTTTTGAAGAGCAATCGATTTGTTTACCACTTTGTATCTCGAAGTATCCCTTTACCTGAAGCTGAACAAACAAATTGCAACTCGTTAAGTGATCCCTCTCCATTAGAGCACATGTTCCGAAATGGGGATTATGTGGTATGCTCCTTCTCATCTCCTTGTATTTAAGTAATGGCTTTAACTACTCCCAAAAGTCATATTAACTAGTGGATACTTAGTCTAGCTTTATATGGGATATAATTTTATATACCGTATTATAGTTAGTATCTGGATTTACTGCTTTCAAAAAAAGTATTTCCCACACTCTTAGAATATCTCTTAGTTTTTTGCTACTTGCCTTACCAGCATTCTCATACATGCAGTTCTGCTCTTTTATAAAACTCACTATCATCCTTTTAGCCAGAAATACAGGGAATCTGATTGATTAGCATTTCTGGGTCGCAATCACATGCTCTTAGTTTTTCAATGTTTTGAGATAGTTTGTCTTTATCTCTCATCATATGCAAATATATACTACCCTAAACTTTTATATTTATTGTCACAGATATTAAGCACTGAACCAGATCATCTACGAGTTGCTAATGGGATCATTGTGGACATTGGTAACTTCCATGTCTCTGTAAGTACAGCAGTTTGATACCTGATGTGCCGTTGCATCATAATACTTGTTATTGCATTTCCTCCAAATGAAAAAAAAATAAGTTGCTATGACAAACTTGCAGCTGCATCACATATTTGGATCACTAAAAGTACATGTATCATTTGTAGAATCTATAAGCATCGATAAAATCATAATTTTGTTTTTGATCCTTCTATCTTTCAGGTATCTTTGGCAAAGCGGTTAAGGCTTCCAGGGCACAGTTCTAGGTCAGTTGCAGAAGATCTCCATCAGCAGTCCTGGCGAATTGACAAAGATGAAATAATGACATCATTTGCAATAATGAGGTTAGCCAAACATTCTTGATTGTTGCATAATGTAGTTTTCCATAGTTCTTTAGAAGAGCAAATCAATCATTTGATTATACCAATCCCTTTATTAGGTTCAATCTTATCCAACTCTTCTTGCAAAATGAAAGTAGTTCTTGTCTGAGGAAGAAGATTGTGGATCTTGAGGTGAATATTCTGAATCTCGGATTTTCCTTTACATTAGTTCTCCTTAAATCACAAAATAAATTTCCATTTCCTTTATTTACACTATTGTTGCAGATGCCTAGATTTGATAGTGGTTGCATATTCAGTCAAGATCCAGCCATTTCATATGTCTGGTCGGAGAAAAGCTTAAATGATGATCAGAGAAGAGCAATACTCAAGGTCAGAGTCCAGATATTGTGTGCAACAATAGCCAATAATATTATCTTTGGTTGTTATCTTGGAAAATTTCGGAATTCTCATATACGGCATTTTATTTTAGCTGCTGATAACTTTGGTAATTGACTATTATCAGATACTCACTGCTAAGGATTATGCTCTCATTCTTGGAATGCCTGGGACAGGAAAAACATCGACCATGGTACATGCTGTGAAGGCATTGCTGCTAAGAGGTGCATCCATTTTGCTCACATCCTACACAAACTCGGCCGTTGACAATTTACTAATCAAACTGAAAGCTCAGGTCATTATTTACCCTGCATCATTTCATGATCGCTAGTTGTCCAAGAACTTAACAGTTGTTAATGCTGTATGCTAATTATGGAACATTGTTATCATTATAATTTTGTGCATTCAAGATTCTTCAGTTTAAAATTTGTGTGACCTGATTTACCTGGTGAAAAATAAACTGAAAATGTCTGCACAAGAAAGGACATTCTAGTAATCTCTTTATTTCAAGAAATTATCCTGCTTCAGAGTATTCCATTATTAAAAAATCAGATTAAGCAAAATATTAGTTACTATCATACAGTGAAATTGAGGTTCGGAATGTTCAAATATTTCTTCTGCAGGGTGTAGATTTCATAAGAATCGGAAGGAACGAGGTTGTGCATGAGGAAGTTAAAGAGAAATGCTTATCAGGTGGGGGTTTTTGATTTGTGATACTGAGAAGTATATCTTCGGTACAATAATAAACTATCTTGACTTTCTATTCAAATTTTCTGGTGACAGCAATGAATATGGATAGCATCCAGGACATTAAAGATCGGCTGGAGAGAGTTAATGTTGTTGCTGTTACATGCTTGGGAATAACTAGCCCTTTGCTTACTAACAAGAGATTTGATATATGCATCATGGATGAAGCGGGACAGATAACACTACCGGTATTTTTTTTTTTCATTTTTATAATTAATAACTTTGGTTAGAGTTCAACATTCTATCTGATGCCTGATGAAATCCATTTCCTTAATTTAAAATATTATTGTTAGTTTGCCAATTGTCAAGTTTCATCAATTTCAGATTCTTGAGAATAAGAAGAATAGGTTTCATGACTATTCACCAAACTGCTACAATTTTATATGGAAATTGTCTTTTTGACACATGATGCTGGTCTGCTATCCATATAATTTGTTTCTATTTCTCTCAAGTGCCACAACAAATCAGTTTTCCAATCTGTGTCAATGAGTTTAACAGCTAGTTGTGTGGGAATCTTGCTGATAGACATCTTTCTACTGAACGAACCAAAATAATGTCCAATTAGGGAAACTGTAGTCATGCATACAAGAGTTACAATTATAAATTTTTCCTATATACTAAGGGTTTGATATAGTGAAAGATTATATAATATGGGAAAATGTTGTATACATTTCATTCTGCAGCTCCACTTTTCTGCTGATGCTGGAATTTTTTAGTTTCATTTCTATAAATCCTTTCGTAATCTCACAATTGCTAATATCTTCATATCTTGTATCAGCTTGCAAGTATTAGTTGTCCTAATTCGATTAACACATTAACCTCCGATATTTATTTATTATTGCTCATATCTTTTGCTGAAAATATCTGCATTAGTGTATCAGGCATCTGGTTATCTGATGGGTGAGTTAAATCATTTTCTTCCTATTTACTAATCAGGTATCCTTGGGCCCACTGGCATTTGCATCAAGATTTGTCCTTGTTGGGGATCATTATCAGTTACCTCCACTTGTCCAGGTTCATATCTTTCTCTTAGTGCTCCAAAGTCTCATTGATATATTGCTGACTAAGATGTCTGAAATGCATATCTGATATTAGAGTCCGGAGGCTAAGGAGAATGGATTGAGCGTGAGCCTCTTTTGCAGGCTCTCTGAAGCACATCCACATGCAATTGCTGCTTTGCATTGCCAGGTACTCAAGTTTCATTTACCATCATTCTGCTCGCCTAGGTAAAGATCTAAATTCAATTTTGCCCAATATGCAGTACCGAATGTGTGCATCCATAATGGAACTGTCAAATGCCTTGATATATGGAAATAGATTGCGTTGCGGTTCTACAGAAGTAGAGAATGCAAAGCTCAAGTACAGGTCCTCAGCGTCGGCACCTGCATGGTTGATGAAGGTGCCGATAGAATATTTATATATCTCTTTGCAATGTAAATCTATTTCTTGCATTAGATAAAAATGCCAGTAGTCCCTAATGCTATGACAGGAGGTAAAACTTTTCTTTTTTTAAGTGAAGGGAAAATGCCTTTTAATCCAACCTAGTGTCCCTCAACACTGCATCTCAAGCACTGCTGTACTTTATTTTTGCTAATGGGCACCATGATACCTTTAAAGTTTCAACGAGTATGAGTATCAGTCTCACATTGTCATTGCATAAAACTCATTGGCGGCCAATCCTTATCTTTGTTAGCTCTAGAATTTTATGTTGTAGGAGAGTTTTATACTAATGCATTGTCCATAAACTAACTTGTTAGTGCCAAGCAGGTTCTGGATCCAAATCAACCTGTGATATTCATCAATACAGGTTTGTTATGTTCCTCTTCATATTGAATCTGTAACAGTTATGTGTATGCTTGAACAATCTATTTCTTCTCCTAATGCAGATATGTTGCCTGCATATGAAAATAATGACCGCAAAGCTATAAACAACCCAATCGAAGCACATATTATCGCAGAGGTGAAAATGCTCTCTCCATTGTCTCTTCTCTCAGGCGTTTAAAGTTTTTCTTTTTCTTTCAGAAATGCATGTTGTCACAACTCCTTGTCAATAGACATTGTTGTAATGTATTCCTTATTATTTGGCTTTATGATAGGCCGTTAAAACTTTGGTACTTCGAGGCATTGAAGGGCAAGATATTGGCATTATTACTCCTTATAACTCTCAGGCCAATCTCATTCGAGGAGCTGTACCTGAAAACGTGGAGATACATACCATTGATAAATATCAGGTAATACTCAGTGCTCTATATATGAAGTTACCTTGCCTTTTACTTAACGAAATAGCTATCGTGTTCTTTGTTGTGCAAAAAAATAAATTAATTTTGGCATTTTATTATACAATGGCTTTTGGTTCATTAACAGCAAAACCTGTATGCCTGGAAATAGTTTATCTTCGACTGGTAATTCTAGATTAAAACATTGTGTTGATATTATACTGCATCGGTGATCATCTTTTGTCCGAACAGGGAAGGGATAAGGACTGCATATTGGTGTCTTTTGTGAGGTCGACTGAAATCCCTAGAAACCACACATCTTCCCTTCTTGGAGACTGGCACCGAATAAACGTAGCTCTTACACGTGCCAAGGTTCGGATTCTTACTATCCTTCTCTCCGTTTTATGTTTTCAAAATTCGAAGAGTTACTGATGCATTCTCATTCTCATCTAATTCGGTGATTCTTTTGTTGTTGGTGTTGAGCAGAAGAAGTTGATAATGGTGGGATCATGCAAAACTCTGTCAAAAGTGCCATTGTTAAGACTACTGATTGAAAAGGTGGAAGAGCTTTCTGGGATGATGGCTGTTTCCAACAAGGAAATCAAACACCAGCTTGAGCTAAAGAGATGCTCTCAGCTAGTATGAGTTTTCCTTTCTTCCTTTGCTCTTATTCTTATGTAATAATTGGTTTATTTTGGCAATTTTGTAGAATACTATATTAATGCCAATTTATATATACATATAATTTTTCTCTGTCAGCAACCATGTTTTCTTTTGCCCGTGTTCGACAAGCCAAGTTGATCGTCGAGAAATCAATAAGTAACGTGTCAAATTGGATACACGAGTTGGAGTAGTTTGTTCGACTTCGAAGAGAGTATATTATTAGGCATGATAAGTAACATCCAATAACAGAGTAAGCAAAGCACTAAACAACTCCAGTTTTGATGCATAAGAGAAAGCAACACTACACCAAAGTCCAAGTTCCAGTCGAGCATTACTATAAATAATAATGTTATCAGAACCAAAAACAAGATAGGAAAAAAACCTTGAACTAAGCAAATACTCTTATGTTGAATTGATACAAAAATCAGCAACACTGTTGAACAAAACATGCAAAATCGAACGTCTCTCTTAACCTAAGACTATCCATCGTTTCCTCAGGCTACACACCCATATTTCAGATCGGGTGAAAATTTTATCGATCATTAGTCGAAAGAAATAACTTCTTCAGAAACGTCCAATAATTCCTCGATTTCGACTTCCTTGGCCTCATACTCTTCTTCCTCATCGCTGGCTTCTCCATCGCGGAGCTTCTCTCTCTCCAGCTTATCTTCCTCGTGGAGCCGCTTCCATTCGCTGATCCACCTATTCCATTCTTCCTTCATCATCTTTCTCTTTTCACGGTCTTGTTCACTTAGCAACATGGAAACGTCTTGATCCTCAGCCTCGTATTTCTTGCTGTACTTCTTCAAATTCTTAGCAATCTCTTCTTCCTTCTCAGCCGACAAGAAAGATGGAGGCCTTGGGCGCCACAAGAACTGCATTTTAATACATTATGCATGGTGAATCAGAATACAGCCAGTGCCGTTACTATAAACTCATTTATCAAATTTATTTACCAGCATCCATACCATAGTTCTCACCCTCTCATCCCCTCATTTATGTACAATCATTCATAAAGTTGATTGAGAATTGAGAACTTACTTGGAAGAAATGATCCTTGAGAATTCGGTAGAGCAGTTTGCCATTGAACGACCAGACATTGAACCCGTTTTCCATCTCATGGACAGATGTTACTGCTGTAACAACATACCTATCAACAACAAAAGACCCTCAATTATGATGATGCAATGAGTTGACATAACAAGAAAACAGATGAATCAAAACACCATTGTCCAAGAGATTTATTACCACTCGAAAAATTATTACCTTCCTGTGGGATCCCACTCAACATCTGTAGCCATGAAATGCTCAGTTTGCGCCATGGTCTCAAGCTCATCGACATTATAAAACTCCAACTGGCCATTGAAACCCTTCAACCCAGCCAGAATGATAAAGCGCCCACCAGGCGACCAGTAAAGGGCATTTGCCTGCTTGCCCTTTATGGTAGTAAGCTTTGTAACCCGGCCAGCATGAGTACCACTACGCATTGTGTAGAAACTAACATCAGGCCTAGGATTATCACCATGAATAACTGCAAATCTGTGGCCTTTTGGCTCCCAAGCGAAGGCAATGATCTTGTCATTTTTGTTTTCGAGCTCAAGAACCTCAATAGGTATGTCCCTTTCTTTAATCCTGAAAAGCTCAAAGCCAGTATATGTACTCTTCTTTGTTTTTGTGTACCGATCAACTTTGACAGCAAGGTAATCCCCATTGCTTTGCCAGTACAATTTACAATCACTGACACTGAAGAGATTCTTTTGCCTCAACTCTTCTTTGCTTGGGATTTGCACAAGACTCACCTGTAATTGGAGACAGAAGTCAAGCAAACAAATGAGATAAGTTCACAGTTATAGAAATGGAATCTTTTTTAAAAAAAAAAATTGTTAGCATACTCACCCTTGCAGGCTGATTTCCTCCACCCAGTTCAGGGACAAAAAGCGCAAGAATAGAATCTGTAGGCGACCAACTGAAGTCAACAACATTTTCTACCTTAATAGATTTCTTGTCAATAAGACCGAAGGTTTCGGTTTCATAAACAGAGACAGCATTTTTTCCAATTCTGGCAAAATACTTGTCTTCGCGTCCACCGCCCCACCTGAAAAGTAAAATGTTTCAAAAAATTAGGCAGTATTATAACCAGACAAAGAGAAACATTATGCACTTTGTATATCTCTCACGGTCTTTTGGAGAACAGGGAAGTTATGAGAACACAAAGACCAACATATATGACAAATCACCTGAAAACAGGCCAAGACACGCCACTCACACCTCCAGTTCCACCAATAGCAAACTCATCAGCACTTCCTTTGAAATCTCTCATCACTTTTCCACTTTTCACGTCAAAAATGTTAATCACAACCCTCTGTCAAATATTAAAAACTTTAGTGAAATCCTATCACCACAAAAATTCAAAACCATATATTGAAAAGGCATATTACATGGGTGTCACGGGGATTGCTTGGCTCCTGGCTGCTGTAAGTCACTAGGAATCTCTCACCAGGTGAAAAATCAATCAGTTTAACCTGCAATTTAAACCATTGAAGCTAAAACCTACGACACGAATTATTTGAATGTAATAATGCATAACAGATGCCAAATCTACCTGGGAATGTTGATAACGCATCAACCGGTTGAAAGTGCTAGCACCACCCCAAACTGCAGCACCCTGCCTATGCACTGTGGCCAGGTAAGTTCCCAGTGGCGACCACTGAACAAAACTTTCTGTCCAATACTGCAGCATGAGGACATTCAAATTACTATGAAGCAACTATAAAGACCATTAAATCATGAATTCTGTAATTTCAAATGTCCCCAGAGCCAAAAATGTGATACTGCTTAAACAAATTATTGCCTAAAAAGGAGATAAGAGTGCTCATACTGGAATACCAAAACAGAAAGATTATAAATCTGAAGTTCACTCACAGATCTTTTGTAAACAAGCTCTGGTTTTGATTGCCTTGCATCATTCCATAAAACCTCGGTATCAGTGCCAGCACGGATCACAAACTGATCACGGGCTTTCTCATCCATGAGCCATTTTTGAAGGTTTTCCTGTAAAAAATGACAAGTCATCAAAAAATGACAAGTACATGCCTCAAAGGGAGCTGCTAGTTTATTAGTTAGAGAGCTAGTTCCTCTTGCTCCGGGAACCATATGCTCCACACAGTTTTCCTATGAGTGAGTGTGATTGAGAGTGCGAAACTAACCCCTGGAGTATACGGCGTGCTTTCTGGAGGCGCCCATTCTTCTGGAACCTTTAAGAACTTCTCAATATCATCAAACATATTAACAGCAAATATGTGGGATCGATCTAGCTTGTACCCATGGGTCTTGTCCTTTGCTAATTCAGCTTCCTACAAGCCACAAATGTATTCAGTTTCTTGCATGGAAGGAATGATAAGATTAGATTTATTAATTTACACTTACAATAGAGCCCTTCTGCTCAAAATACCAATACACTTTTGGAGATACTTGAAAGTTCATAAATACATAACTATTCCATCACAAAATGAACATGAAACAAGGAGTGAAATTTCCAAAACAAGCTAATAAAGTGAATAAAAAAGACTTGTAGGAAAATCCCTACCATAAATTCATTTCAAATATCATGTAATTTTGGGTAGAAACACAAATTTCATGGGAATCGCTCAATAGCAGAAAAACATAATAAAAAAACGAACTTTTCAACATTACTTACAAAAGACACTCAAAATTTATCCATTAATTTACATCAAAAATAGAGAAGAAGCAACGCAGCACCTGAGGAGTGTTATACTCAATGAAGCAGTATCCTAGGGTTTTATGAGTGTCGGGATCGGTAGGCATCCAGAGACCATCCTCTTTAATAACACCAATTTGACTGTAAATTTTCCGAACCACTCCCTCCAGCTTCTCAAACTTCTCCTTCGGCACCACCGGCAGATTGTCCACCACTATAATGTTGCCGAAACCCTCTTCGAATTCAAAATCCTCCTCCTTCTTCAAATCCTCATCATCGCTACAACATTCCCCCTCGAGAACATCAATCGACAAAACTCACTCAAACACAAATTTCAAAATCTAAACTTTCTCCGAATCAATACCTGATGATGCCGAAATTTTCGCCCGCCGGAAGGCGAATGGAATCGAGATCGAGAGAATCGAGGTCGATGTTGAGGCGGGCGGCGGTGGCCTGTATTTCTTCCATCGACATCACGTCCGCCATGATTACTTGCTACGAGCTATGCGAGCTCAGGTACGTGTATGCACGCGCCGGTGTAGATTCTTCGCTGCAAGAGAGCCAGTGGGGAAGATGCTGAGATAAGATTTAGCTTCGGCCTCGAGCACGAAAAGTTGGAAAAAATTGGAAAGAGCTTCCTAGGGTTTTTGAGAGAGATTGCTATACCGCTCTGGTTATTGCTGTTATTCGACAAGGAACGGCCCGATTTTCACGGGCCTTAGCCCGGCCCATTATCAACTGGGCTTCTACTTTGGACCTCTTCATAAATTTTAGTGGGCTTCTATTTGGGCTACTTCATAAAATTAATGTGTGTGTATTCCACAACTTTTTTCCCTTATCCTCTATTGCATTTCGATATTGTATCATTATACATTACGAACATTTCCAAAAACATATATTCTTGTTTATGAAAAACATTAATTATTGTTGGTTTTGTAAATTACGATTTCAAATTCCATAAAATTTGTACTTTCTAGTCGAGCAAAAAATACATGAAGGTTGAGAGCTACACATCCATAGTTCTTACTCCTCCGTTACATTCACATACGGATAGATTCAATTTTCGTTCATCCCACTATAACTCATTCACACTACTTTATCTATCATTATCACTCTCGTTTTAATGTTAGGTCTGGGTAAAAATTATCCCTGGATGAGTGGGATGGAGGAAGGAAGTAGATTTCTATTTTTACATCAAAGGGCTTGTCCTTAATTAGTTGGAGCATTCCATCTTTAGGTTGCGTTTGGTAGGGGTGATAAGCCCCGGATAGTGACTGTTAACCGAGCTTATCACCCGTTTGGTAGGCGAGAAACCGGAACCTGGGGGCCCGTGATTTACTGTTGGGCCCGGGCTTATTTACTGTAGCCCTTTAGTGGAATAAACCCACCAATTTGGCCCGTTTCATAAGCCGTGTTTGAACAGTAACCCCGATTTAATTGTGAAAATACAATATTGCCCTCCCAACTTCTAGGGTTCAACAATTTGCAATTGAATCGAATTCATTTTCCAGCTCCCGACTTCTCCCTCTCCCTCTCTCCCTCTTTCCATTCTCTAATCCTCCCCTTTCCATGGCGAACTCGAACGGCGACGGCAAGATATCCGGCAGCTCCACCCACGGCAAGGGCTCCTCCCTCGGCGGCAGATCCCGAGGCCACTAGGGCCGACGCGACGATAAAAGACGAGGACGACTGCGCCGCCGATCCTTCGCCGCGGTCGTTGGGGAGCTTGCGCGATCTGGGGACGCCGCCGTTCCTGACGAAGACGTTCGAGATGGTGGAGGATCCGGCGACGTATTCTTCGAACTCCTCAATCTCTTCTTCCTCTCCATTCCTATCGATCGAAAACGAAGTCACCGCCGCATTGATCTTCGAATTCCTAAAATACTTTGTAGAGGAGCGGAGAGGCCCGACAACGGGAGGTAAGGCTCTAACAAATTGCTCACGGAGGAGAAGGCGCGGTTCCGGCGGCCGGAGACTGAGCTGGTGGCGGTAACGGCGGAGGTGTTGGCCGTGGATATGGAGCTTGAATTTCAGCACACTCATTATCTTCGCCTGTTGTAGTGTAGAACTGTAGATGAACACCTTGCTGTAGATGCTTCTGGATGCTTATGTTTATATGGATATGATATGGTGGTAGTTTTCTCTTAAATTACGGTTTGATTGTTTCCATTTTGATTTTAGCTTCGAAAATTTGTAGTATGGGTTTAATTGTTTCCATTTTGAAAATTGATTTTAATTGTTTTCATACTCTGCTGTTTGCAATTAGGGTTCGATTCATAGGCATGTTCTCCTCTGTCTTTACTCTGCATTGTTGGTTTCTTTTGCTATAGTGTAGTAGCATATGATAAGGTCAGTGTACTGATGGTCGAATGTTTTCGACTACCTGTGTTCTTAATTTTGAGTGTCTCATTACGGATGATATTTGAGCATAATCTGATGAGCTTATGATTGTGTGTTTGAGTAAGCTTTTGTGATCTGAACCTTCTGGTATGTTGCATTTCGACAGTTAATGCGGCCCTACAGCATTGATTCTTGAAACGGAATGTTTGCTTCGTATCGAATTGAGTTGTGAGACTGTTCTGTGATGATATTGAGTGCAGGGGTTTAGAAAAATTGACACGGATAGGTGGGAATTCGCGAACGAGGGGTTTTGGGGAGGGAAGAAACATCTCTTGAAGAACATCAAGAGGAGGAGAAATGTGATACAGAGCATGAGCTAGCAAGGTGGAGGAGACTCCTCCTGTGTAGAGTTAGGGCAGTATGGGAAGGAGGAGGAGGTCGAGAGATTGAGGAGAGATCGAGATGTGTTAATGGCTGAAATCTTGAAGCTCAAACATTGCTCAAAGGAGCGTCTCAAGGCAATTGAGGGACGTCTACGCGGTTCTGAGAGAAAGCAGCAGCAGATCACGAGCTTTGTAGCGAAAGCCTTCAGTAATCCGTTGTTTGTGAAGCAGCTGAGCCACGAGCAAAACCGGGTGGAAATAGGGCAGAAGAGGCGGCTTACTATGAACACCACCATGGATCAGGAGCACCTTCTTGTTGGTTTTGATGCAGAGATGGAGTCTTTGATTTCAGCTGCGGTTGATGATGAGGCTAACAGTGGGGAGAATGATGATCTTTTGATGGAGGATGCTCTATTTGCTGGTGACATGAGCTCGAATCCTATCACTGATGATATGTTGGAAAAAGTGAAAGGCGAAGGCGAGTCTAATGAAGATGCACCTTATTGGAATGAGGAACTGCAAGAAATTGTCGATGAATTAGGACTATAGGGGATTGCCATGATATTATTTATGGTGAAGACATATTGCTGTGATTGGTGAATTTGGTTGTGTTAAGCTTTTTGTTTTCTTTGAGTGTGTAATGGACGAGTGAAGAAAAGCAGTTGTACATGGTTTGTTGTGTTTTGCAGCTTGTGATGAATTACAACATCATGCCGAGGGTTGTGATGATTTCAATCAGATTGTATCGAACAGTCGTTCAAGATCTTGTTTATTTCTTAATGTA
The DNA here is from genome assembly GCA_029379335.1 of Thymus mandschuricus. NCBI lineage: Eukaryota > Viridiplantae > Streptophyta > Magnoliopsida > Lamiales > Lamiaceae > Thymus > Thymus mandschuricus. The sequence continues at coordinate 2,686,675 of CM057072.1, forward strand.
TATCTCTTCACCTTTACTAGGTTACTACTTGAATTTGATTTGAGGTAATTTTGTGAAAGGAAATGCGTTATATTCCGTGTTTTCTTACTTCTTGTTTCTCATTTGAAAGTTGCTTACTAGAGTCCTTGAATCAAGAATATGGCAAATTCACTGCATTTCATTTGAAAGTTGCTTACTAGAGTCCTTGAATCAAATGGGGGGAAATAACAAAGGACAAAAACTATTGAGGGGTAATTTTGACAATTCTCATCCTAATCTCATGCATTACCTGGTGTAACCAAACAATATTTCTTCCTCACTTGGGATATGAAACTTCACAACCAAACTACATATTAATTATGAAACTAGGTTTCGAAACATAGGTTTGAATCACGGGCCGACTATCCCACCCGGCCTACCAAACGAGCCCTTATTTGTATCACACTCAACATTGAAAGAAGTCTAGTGATCAATGTTTATTCAAATCACAGTCATCTACTACTCTCTAATCTTGTTGAACACTTACTTCCCTCAACACTTTCGCAGCATCCTCGGGTAGAACGGGATTGATGTAGCATCCGCTCCCGAGCTCGAATCCTCCCACCACCGTTAGCTGAGGGACTATCTGTATAAACCAGTGAGAGAAAGGCCGTTGTGTCAAATCCGCTTGAAGAGGAGCGCTGTGGATCATCATGTTGTAAGGCGGGTTTTTCAGCTGCAAACTCAGCTTCACCAGCATAAGCTTCAACAAACCACCAAGATCACTTGCCTGTAATGAATGCATGCTCGTATACATCAGCACAAGTACGCGAAAACAGATGCAATGCAAAAAAGCAACACGCTTATTCATTCACCAAAGAGCTTTGTTTTACCATATCATGATCGAGCTCGTGGAAATGTGAAGAGTGAAGACGGGGAATGATCCATATCTCAAAGGGAAACTTGGCAGCATAAGGTACAATTGCTGTAAAATGGTTCGATTCGTGTATTAATAGATCATCCTGTGTGATTTGGCAGAGGGCACACTCTCCCTTTTGCTGGAAATGTTCCTTCATGCTCTGAATCCTTGAGGAAGCCGCGGGTGGAATGATGGGAAGCGCTAGAATCTGACTGTGTGAATGGCTCATCGATGCTCCCGCCGTAGCACCGTGGTTCTTGAAAACCTAGATGCATTGAAGCAGCACATTATATCAACATAACAAGGTGCAATTTGCTTATCAAACAAATTATATGCAAATGCCAGAATTAACGATTAATTCACATTCAGATAGAACTTCAATTCATGGGAATTCCATCTATGATTTCAACCAGTTAAACTTCTACTCAAACCTCATTCGAAGATTTATGTTAACAGATAAGAATAACTAATAATACTGTATTCCAGAAGATTTTTAGGAGAGAGAGGGAGGAGGAAGAACCTGAACATATTCGATGGAATCTAAGCCGCGAAGCTGATCGATCCGCTTCTTATACGCGAGCAGAACATCGGCGATCTGAGCCGGCGAGAGATCGGCCAGGTGAACCGGATGCGCCGGCGACTCGATCACCACGTCGTGGAACCCGAATCCGGCAAGGGAAACCGGACCGCCGCCGCACTCACCACCGGAGGGTTCCAAATCGCGGCTGAGAGCCGGGTAGAGGTTCTGGATCACCCGAACCTTCCAGTCGGTGGTGGATTCCGGCGGAAAACGGAAAATCTCCGGCGCGCACTCGTGCTCGTGGCCGGCGCAGAACGGGCACTCGGCCTGATCATTGGCGGACGAAGCGGCGGCGTCGTTCTTGGCTTTGAAATCGGAGGGGCGGCGTGCCCTAGCCGGAGAGAATATCACCCACCGGTTGTGGACGGCGTCCTTCCGGATCTCGGGGCTCCGATTCGTTGCCATTTCCTAGATTCTCGCCTTTCTCTTCTACCACTGCTCAGCGTGTAACGATATTTCTAACTTCTTATGGGCCGGGCCGGACCAGCCCGGTTCACTTTTCTCCGTCTCGTTTATGATGACACACTTCCAAACATGTCATCTTAAACGAAACAAAGGGGAGTATCATAAAGCAAAACCTTCAATTTTGATACTACCTCCTCCGACCCCTTATGCAATTGTCTATCGACTAAGACGAAGGGAGTAGTATATGTTTTCGTGTTCGAAAATACTCATCAATGCTAGGTTTTTTAATTTCAAAAAACCATGAGGCTGAAATTCCTTGATACTCAAAGCTCAACTAAGCATATATACACACACTTATCTCAAATTATGGTAACATAAGGTCTCTAAAAAGATTTATACAACGGAACTACATTTGTTGGAATTTCAGCAAATTGTTCTCCTTAATTTCCTTTCAAGTGTCAGCAAAACTGCAATGACAGGATGAGTAACTTAGGAGCGCTAGGAAGGAATGTTAGTCGATCCCCAAACTCGAGTAAGGTTCGAAACCACCCTGAAATTTTGCAAACGTAAATCACAGTTAAATGCTCGGACGTTACTTATCATCTGGAATCTCAAAATGCTGCAAAAGAAGAAAATGCTTGGCTACTTACAGCACAGTCATCATGCACACGCCATATGGTTTCACCAAGAAGGTTAGCAACGGATAGGATTGTAAGCTGAGAAAAGTAGTTCTGCTCTGCCACTGGAATGGTGTTCGTAATGATAACCTCTTGAAACAGACCACTTGACAATCTTTCTATAGCAGGAGGACTGTACGAGCGTAGGCTCACTTTTCAGTAAATTCAAGACATATCTTTGATTGACGAACATAATATTGAACAGAAAATTGGTGAAACGTTGTCTAAGATATGAACATAGTACCTGAAAACAGCATGAGTGCTGCAAGCATAAACCTCCCTAGCTCCTTCTTGATGTAATAGTTCAGCTCCTTTTGCAATAGTTCCTGCATGGTATTTTGCATTCCACAATCTTAAGTTTTATAATTAACTTTCGAATTCAAAAGGGGATAGGGATCTAAATCTGAATTATTAGACTAACCAGCAGTATCAATCATGTCATCCACCATCACTGCCACTTTTCCACGAACATCGCCAATCAGATTCATCACCTGAGCATTTGAAAAAGTCAATATTATGGTCCCACTATTTTCTTGTAGGAAATGAGCAAACATCTCATGAATTGCAGAAATACAACATTACTAATGTACTGAAGAGATGGTATCTAATTAGATGAGGTGCATTAACGCATGTACATAGTGTTAAAGTTTTTCACCTCCGCAACATTGTGCCCATGGCGCCTCTTATCCACAATGGCCAAAGGAGCATCAGATAACTTTTTGGCAAAGGCTCTAGCTCTAGCAACTCCACCAACATCCGGTGAGACCACAACCAAATCATCAGAACATATTGTCTTGCTGGCAAGATAATCAAGTATGACTGGCTGCAAAATATAGGACTTGACTATAGTAAACTGGTAGGAATAACCCAAAATAACCTAATAATGCAACTATGTAACACGCCCTGTATAGTTAAGATTTTTAAGAAATCAAGCTATGATCATTTACGATTGGTCTTTTTTCTTTCATAAAGCAATTTCCCCACGCATAGCCTGTTAGCTTATAGCTCAAGTCATAAGCAGCAAATATGACTTTTACTTGCAGTTTCTTACCTGGCCATGCACATGATCTACTGGAATATCAAAATAACCCATGGACTGTCCAGAATGAAGGTCGCATACTAGGACCCGATCTGCTCCTGCTTCAGTAATCAAATTTGCCACTAGTTTGGCTGCAATCGATTCACGTCCTTGAGTCTGAAACATAAATGCACTTCATAACAAACAAAATAGGTGGGGCGAAAGAAAACCTAAGACACCATCTCAACCATTTCAAATGGAAAAGTATAACTATATCACAAACCCACCACAGATTAACAAATTATTAGCCTTGTGAAACACAGAAATTGAGCAATGAAAATTGTCATGATAACTTGAGTTAAATCTTCTATTTTCACTCAGTTTTCATCCTTTTTTACTACAATAATGGTGATCAGCAGTACAATATCTTAAGTGGAAAGCTCCCAAATAAGAAAGATTCCTTACAGGTTTACCAGACTACAACATTTGAACCATACCTTTCGATCAGCCCGTGCATATCCAAAATAAGGGATAACAGCAGTGATATTTTTGGCTGATGCTCGACGGCAAGCATCAATCATTATCAAGAGCTCCATGAGATTTTCATTTGCTGGGGGGCATGTAGGTTGCACAAGATAGACATCACATCCTCTGACACTCTCTTGTAACTGAACGTAGATTTCCCCATCAGCAAATCGCTTGATCTTAATCTTACCGAGCTCCAGACCCATGTAGCAAGCAATTTCCTGTATCAAGAGTTCCAGTCAATCGCCATTCTATACAGAAAAGGTTAGGTCCGAAAACCACGCTTACGGAAAAATAATCATAACAAGTAGTACCACACAAGGATTTGACCAATACATCATCCAAACAAATACGATACACCAGCAGTAATTTCATAGGAACTTTCAACAAAGAAAGAAGCCATCATTCAATTAATCAGCAAATGGCAGAACAACTAACGTCAAAACAAGAAGACGGATCATGAATTACAGCAGTTTCTCCCAGTAATACAGGATCCAAAAGCATCAGAATATAAACATGTCATACCAACAATGCACCACTTCCAAATATGCAAGTCGCTATACCAAACGAAATAAATAGTAGTGCAGGTTCAACTTCTCCTGCATTTTCCTGGAAAACTAAATTTTCGAGCACTAGTGGCCTTCTAGGTTATCCAACGACTAACACAAGCTAGTAAGCTACACACTCAAATAGCAATCAATAACTTCAGAAATCGAGGAAACAGTCACCACTGCGAATTACAGAAGTTGTATAATCTTTATTCTCGAGCTGCCATAATCACTACATTATTCATGTCAACAATTCCACACACACACACAAAAAAAACACAGATAGCTCAACTGAACAAAAAGGTAACCAAGGTAAGACCTGAGATAGAGAAGGATTAGCAGTGCCGGAGAAAATGCGGAGACGAGTGTCGTTCTTCGGAACCGGAATCTTGCCCAGGAACTGTTCAGGGGAGGTCAGGAAACTCGGAAGCGCCGCCGCGTCCCGACCGTTGGATTCCCGGACGGCAGTCACCGGTCTCCCATTGTCCTTACACTTAAGTGACTCCGGCAAACCTCTACACCGCTGCAAAACGAAGACAGCCACCATATCTCAGAACAAAAAAAAAACCGTCCAAAACATCACAAAAGCACGATTACATAAAGCGAAACCGACAATGAGAAATGAGGTTTTAGAATCGAGTTGCTTCGATCTGAATAAGCTGCTCCCGGACAACGCCAGAGAAGCCATCTTTTCCGACGAAAATCGAGCGGAGCTTTACTTTTCCGGCTAGTGGAGAGAGAGATATCAGCGGTTAGGGTTTTTAAAACGGCTGGATTTTTTTCGAGAAAAATATCCACCTTTGATACTTGACGGCGAGCTTTTTGGCTCGCTTTCTTTTACCGTTTCCGTTAAAAAAAACGGAGAGAATTCACAATTTAGTTAGAGAACGCCGTTTTAACGGTAGATTAATTAATCCTTGCAAATTTGAACAAATCTTCTCTTGCAGTATTTCTAATGGTAGATTAAAAACGTTCCTCTAAATTTTAAAGATCGCACACCAAAAAACTCGAAAAAAATTTAACTTCAGGCGTTAACTACCTACGACTCGACCAATAAACGGAAAAAGCAATGTCTACATACCATACCCCGCGGAATCTTAACAAATTTGTTTCCATTCTAGATTCCACAAAATTCTACTGTGGTCGAATAACATCCAATCCAAATCACAATCAGGGTATATAGAAAGACTTTCGTCCACGAAGAAGCCATCTCACTACAGTCTCAAACTTCAAATGGCCCCATAGGAGGAATTATTACATCTCCCATCTCCAGAGAGAGAGAGAGAGAGAGAGAGAGAGAGAGAGAGCGAAGCATCACCATCTTCCTTTTATTATAAATAGCAACACTAAATCGCAAATTCAATCATGCTTATTCTCACTCACCTTACTCCACAAAAATTTTCCCACAAATAACTCGACTTCTTCACATTTTTCATCACTATACATCTCTTACAGCTCAGTCGCTAACGTACGGTGCTGGCAAGAACGGAAAAGGAGCGACCGAGGCATATGCTACTGGAGGCCGTGATTGAACGGGTCTTCTCTTTTTCAGAGGGGTGGCAGGTTCGGTCAGCTCTCCATTTATGGAGGAAGATAATGAAAAATCTGATAGTTTATTTGAGTTCTCTGCAGTAATAGACAGCTCGTTATCAGAAGAACGACGGTGTAAAAGGAGTCCGCCCATGAACACGGGAAGATAGAGGAGGCTAGCATGGAACATTCTCCGTGCGTTTTTTGTTGTGCGGTTTAAGAGGAATAATCCTGCTGTAGAACTGATAGCAAGAGCCAGGAGCGTTGACTCGAAGATGAACCACTGTGATGTGATACCCCCTGAAGTTGACAAACATCCATATTTGCATAAGTTTGGGTGCATGAAGTTTACAAGAAGAATACATTCAATAAAGCCTGTAGTTTCGAGAGGAAATCATCCTGATCAAACTAAGGTGACAACCAAACTAAGCAGTAAACTTTCTTGTGTAAAAGGGTGAGGTCTAGAGTTGAATCCTCAAAGATCTCGGTTCCCAACTGTGGAAATGCCAACTGTTCTTGGTTTATCCTTTTGTTCACCGGATAGTTACTAGTGATGAAAATATTAGGAGGAACTATACGCAAACATGTAGATTTGGGCTAAAATCACAAGAACCGCCAGGAACAAGGAAAGAATAAATTAAACGGCTAGATTATAAACAAGACAACGAAAAACTACTTACAATCATAAGCCAGGTAGCCCAACGGAAGCAGATAAAGACAGTTCCTCAAGGCAACCATGGCTGTTCTGTAACCAGTAGCATCGGCAAGTGAAAACATCTTGAACCTAATATGGAAGAATGAGGATTGAATTAGAAGGAGCAATCTTTAGATAATGAAATGGTCATAAGCAGAGATTCTGGTTTCTAAATAGTAAGCATAGTTCTTGGATGTAAGAGTATATAAACATGTCATACCCTTTGTAACTAAAGTAAGAACAATAAGCATGATTTTAATCAGCATTTTAAGATGTTGAAAATGGTCCAATATACATGTCATTAAAAAAAAGGAGGAATGAGGCCATCTGAAGGAACCCTCAGCACATACGTAACACAATAACAGAAGATTTCACTCTGAGTTCATGTATAGGGTTTGTCATAACTGGTATACTAAACATCACCAATAAGTTCATTCTAGGATAAGCTAAGACATTCAGGACGACATACCCGCCATCTGCATAATCCTTGCGACATAAGTATGCGAGGGCCATAAAATGAGGTATTTGCCAAAAATATAGAGCAGCAGGGAGCATCATCGAATTAAGTGAGATCTGGCCAGAAGCTGCAGCCCACCTGACACAGAAAAAATAACTATCAGCTGATTTATTATATAATAATTTGCATAGTAAAGAAGATAAATAAACGCCTTGAAGAGTTGTATGACACCCTAACTAAACAAAGCCTGGCTAATAAATTTTTGAATACGAAGACGAAGGTCTGAAAACTTAAAATTGAGCAGCTTGTGGATCCATGATGAAGAACTACCAGAAATAGCACATTTAGGATTCTATGGTGCATCACAGCATCACAACCCTGGTTTGAGTGAAGTGTATAATCTTATGGGTCAAAGCTCAACAAGAACATCCAATATGAAACAATTCTAAACAGTTGCAACGGGGCTGATACTCAGGATTCCTTGTCTTGTTACGCTACTCCAGATTTTCTTTCGCAGCCATCAAATGTAGCAATACTCAGCATGACCCAACCGGGATTGCTCAGGCAACGCAATTCACTTGCTGTCCTTCCAAGGAATCAAATTCAATAATTGAACATGTTTCAGGTGCTCTTTGGTAAGAGACAACTATATAGAGGCTAGCTATACTGACTAGAGTAGGCATTTATCTAGCAGTGTGAACTGTTTACGTGTAAATTGTTTATTACTAACCTAGCTAGTCCACAGAACAAGAGAACCAGAATTGTTTGTAGAATGTTGATGACATAAATAGAAATCGATTGGAATTCATATATTTACCAGGAAAAAGGGAAAATGAAAAGGTGACATGAGGTGCAGATTGTTTCATCAAACAAATTCACCACAAAGTAAATTCTCCATCATGACATTAAGTTGGGGTGCAGCTGGGTGACATATGAAAGTAGAATCTTACCCTAGGAGAGGTGGGATTGCACCAACTACAGCTCCAACCCACGTATTTACTGGATGTATTTGCTTTAGCGGAGTATACACAAATGCATAGAGAACAAGATTGGAAGCTGCAAGGCCTGCTGCCAACAAATTAGCCTGCAAAAACCTTGTTACACATCATCAACACTCCATAACACTTATACTTGCATGACAGTAAAGGACCAGATAACATTCTAATACACTTATTAAACAAGTTAGGAGACCATAATCACCTCGCAAGCCAGCAGACTAGTGCCTGCTAAACCCATAGAAGATGCCCACATAACTGCATGAGTTCTGGTAATACGCCCAGATGGTAGTGGTCTTAGTCTGGTTCTATTCATCCTCGCGTCGTTCTTAACTTCAAACACCTAGTACCAAATAAGTGCAAGAAATTAAGTTTAAGATGAGATTAGGTGAAATCCAGTGGCACAGAAAGCCACGCGCCTTTTGTCAAAATATTTCATTATCAAGACAAATCTGGCAAGGAAGTAGTAAGTATTCATTTGGGAGAGAAAGACGATCCATAATCCCAATGCAGGCATCAGATTTAGCGATACTTGATAAGTCTTAAAATCTTATGATAACTTATCTCTAGTTGTATTATTTATTTAGTCGGACGTTCATGCTGTAAATGTAACAATTACCAAATTTGCAGTACCTCCCTAACCTTTTTGTCCTGCTTTATTCACTATCAATTCACCAAAAACATACTACTAACATAACCTGTAATAATAATTAAAAAATAAAGCTCCTAAAAGAGAAACATCTACGTTTCTATGTTATACTAGATACATACGAAAACATGCACCCTTCCCCAAGATTGAGGTTGACCAAAATCAATCCATTAAAGCATTTTGAGCGAGCTCAGGACTGACATATATGCTTGAGAGATGCATTTCAGAGACTGATCACTATGAGACAATCATTTAGGTTCCCATAATGTTAATTTTTCTATTCCCTCATTTCAGTTTTTGTTCACTTAGATGGAACCTACACGAAGTATACCTAGCTAGTTCATGAAACATCTCAATGTCAATGATGGTGTTTTACCATGTAAAACTTAGAAAATACATTTTGATCGAAAGATAATCAGTGTGCAAGGCATATTTTTTCTAAATGTATTATAAATGAGACAGCACCTGGTTTAAGGAGTTAGCCGCAGCTGCAACCATCATGGTGCCTGCACACGTGCAGCAAAGGCCAAGGTAATCGACTGAACTACCGCTCCCAAGAATAAATCCAGTGCCAGATGTAGCCACGACTAGCATACTGATGATCATTTAATAAAGAACAAGGTTTAAAAAAATCTCAGAGTATCATATAACATACGATCAAAATGTATCACGGTGTAACCATGTCAATAGGAATGTATTCATTTCCCGAGCATGATGTATCACAGAAAGAGTACTGAGAGTTCAACTAATAAATGATTTATACATAACCTACTCTGCATAATCAACTTTTCGAAATCATTCAGCATAAATGCTGCAAAAATTACTACTACTACTGCTACCTCTGATAATCGAAATCAATACTGCCGAATTCGTATAGATAAAACTAATCGACGAGGTCATCTAAAAGAGAACATACGCGAATTAAAATAAACAAAAATTGATAACCTTAATTTAGCTTTGGAAAGCTCCCAATAGCATCTGCTGTAGTGCCTAACCAATTCCCCAACTTCCTTAACCTTGACCACCGACGCAGTCGCCGCAGCCGCCGCCGGCAAGTCAACAGCGCCACCGGCTGTTGCAGGCGTGCCGAGATACCGAACATCGGGGCCGGATTGAGACCAAATCACGGGATCCGCCGCTGACGTGGACTCGGGGCTGGTGAAATTGGATCGAGCGACGGTCCCATCGCGGTGAAATTTAGGGGCGCCGCGGAGGAGAGATGCTGAAGAAGGGTTGAAGTTGAGGCGAGCAAGTTTGGACGACAGACTCAGTGAGTTTCTTCTCCACATGGCATGGGTCACCGAGTTCGATCCACCGCAATCGGAAATTGTTGGGGAAGATAATTTGGCGACGACGGAGGGAGAGAGTCTGATAAGCTGACGGGCGGGGCGGGTCATGGAAAATAGGCCCGAGTATTTGAACCCGGTTCCGAAAATCGGTTCGGGTTAGGCCCGTTTTTAGTGGGCGGGTGATGAAAATTTCTTGGACTTGGGCTCCATCCATATTGTATTTCATTTTTTTTAAACAGAGATTTCAATAATTCAATTTTTTTTTAGCAAAATAATTCAAGGTTAAATGACATTTTGGGGATTATAATTTACATTGTGTTGTTTAAAGTATTTGCATGGATAGTAGTGCAATTTATCGAACAATTAAGACAAATCAGATGAAACGAAATAGAAAGAGGTATAAAACGAATATTTTAACGTGACGGAGGGAGGATGTTATATTAGTCCTCAAAAGCTCAACTTAGAGAAGTGGTACAAATTCGAACCCACTACTCTAGTCTCCTCGCAATCAAACCTCCACACTACTACTATTACTACTATATTACACACACTCTCTTGATCTCGATCTCGATCTCGATCTCACATTATTCGAGTTCCAACATGGCAACATGCACACACCAAAAATCTCAACTCACACCTAATTAACATTAAGCTAATTCTAAAAAAACAAGAAGAATTAAACTAGCAAATCATCGTCATCATCAACGTTCTTCCCCCTCCCGGTCCGCTCCTCAAACCTAGTGTACTTGTACCACCTGGCGCACGCCACGTAGACGACGAGGTCGGCCGCCGTGAGCGCCGCCAGCAGGTAGTAGAACCGGTCGAGGTGGCCGTTGTTGAGGTTCCTGGGGATCCACCCTGGCATCTCGTCCGACGTAGACACCTTCATGACGATGGTGACGATGAGGCTGCTGACGTAGTTCCCCAGCGAGATCGACGTCATGCTGAGGGCGCTCCCGAAGCTCTTGAGGCCGTCCGGCGCCTGCGCGTTGAAGAACTCCAGCTGCCCCACGTACATGAACACCTCCGACGCCCCGATCAGCACGTACTGCGGCACCTGCCACATTATGCTCAGCTCGCTCGTGTCGGCGCCGGCGGACCCCTCCGGCGCGTGGCGCAGCCGGAGGTGCTCGACCCCGCCGGCGGAGAGCATGGCGGCGACGGCGATCACCAGCCCGACCCCCATCCGCTCCAGCTCCGTCAGCGGGCCGGACTTCCGGAAGCGGCCGACGGCCGGGTCGATGAGGCGGCGGTAGATGAAGATGAAGGCGGCGACGCTGAGGATGTCGAAGCTCGACATGCTGGCCGGCGGGACGTGGAAGCCGGCGACGGTGGTGTTCATGGCGGCGCCCTGCTCCACGAAGAGTGACGTCATCTGCGTGAACACGACGGAGTAGAGGATGGTGCAGAGCCAGATCGGCAGCAGCCGGAGTATGCACTTCACCTCCTCCACCTGCGTCACGGAGCACAGCCGCCACGGATCCCTTACTCCTCCTCCTCCGCCGCCGCCGCTCAACTTCCCCTCCGTCACCACCGCCGCCCTATCCAAAAACCTAAACCCATCCGTGTGAAGGATCTTCCTCGCCCCATTGTCGGCTAGATCGCTACCTCGTACCTCGTACAGCTCATCCTCGTCGGAGGGGACCGCCACCGTCAGCTTCCTCGACGCGGCGATCAGAACCTGACAGAATCTCGAGAACGGATTTCCCTTCGGAGTAAAATGCCGGTAAATCGGAGTGCCTAAAAGAAACAAGACTAGCGCCAGCGTGGCAGATCCAGTAGAGGCCCAAAACCCGAGGGCCCAAATTCCCTTATCCTCATAATAGCCCAAGAAGGTGTTAGAAAAGAGGCTTCCCAAATTTAGGGCCAAGTAGAAGTAGCTAAAGAAGGCCACTTTGGAGTGGCTTTCCTTAGGGTGGTCCTCGTCGAATTGGTCCGATCCGAAGGTAGCGATTGTGGGTTGGTAACCTCCGTTGCCGAGGGCGATTAAGTAAATCGACACGTAGAAGAGGGACTCGTGGAGGGAGGAGTGTGCCCCACATGGAGTCTTCTCGTCTCCGCAGCCCGTCGGCTTGACTAGGAACAAGTAGGACGATAGCGACAGCGACGCCAACCCCTGTCATAAATTTTTGTTTTACTTTTCCTAGTTAGACAATCGTCTGACAGTGTAATAGAAGATGACAATTCGTTTATTCAACTTAATTACCACGACGAAAATGGCTTGGAAGATCGCGCAAGTCTTGTATCGGCCCCAGTACGAGTCACTCAAGAAGGCGCCCAAGAGAGAGAAGAGATAGACGGTCCCGGTCCATTTGCTAACGCTGTTAGCCGCGCTAGCATTGTCTTGACCCATCACTCTAGTAAGGTAAAGCACCAAATTCACTCCTACACCGAAAAATGCGAGCGTGGCTAGCCCTTGATTCACTATACCATAGTAAAAAAGTAAAATATTATCAATAATCGGGATATTACATACATGTATGATTTGAAATGAAGAAACGTAAATATAGTTACTAAACTACTTACCTAGTAACAAAATGCCGGCATTCCATGAGCCGTATCTGGACCGGATCGCGGGCCTTCCGTGGCGGTCAACGGTTCCGTCAAGGGTGTATTCTTCTCTTTGTTGCTTGACGACTTTCTCCGCCATGCTGAAGATTATTTCTTGATTCTGTTACACCACACATAAGAGTATTTTTAATTTTCTATAAATAGATATTCTTTGGAGAAGATAATAATGCTTTTTCAAGAGATTATACAGTTTATACTATATATAGCATGTATGAAAAATAAGCAGGTCCCTTTATAGATAAGGATGCATGCTTCTCACAGGGTGGAGATAAGAGGAGTTTCAGATTAGTTCAAGCCTTCTCTTCCTCTCCTTAATTCCATTATATATTCATCCTTTTAATTATAAATCTTCGGAATTTCTGAGACGTTTTCTATTAATATATGGGGTATAAAATAATAAAAGATGTCAGAAATCATGAGCCGGAGGTAACACTCTTGTTTTCTCAAAAGAGAGAAAAAATTTAGAGTCTTATCACAAGAAACATGTGAAGAAGGATTATTAATTGGCTTTAGACATAACTACTTTTTCGTTGGTTTCAGGCAAATAATCCATTTCTGTTTATATTGGGGGTGAAAAACATGCATAAGTGTAACTAATCTCCAATTTTTCTGAATAATAAATTAATATAGTAAATTAAGAGAAAACAAGAACAAAACGAATACATACATATACATTAGAAAATCATGAAGCTATTTAATTATGATACAATAATAATCAATCTACATTAAAAGAATTGAATAAGCTATGCATGCAGTATGAAGAAACTTCAAAAAATAATCAAGAGAAGAATTAATGATTAATTGAAACTCACCTCGACTAATACTGGAAGAAGATGTTGAGAAAAGAATATATAAGTATAAAGAAGTGGAAATTAAAACGTGTTTAAGGAAAGAGTTTATTCCTTGTGGGTTGAGAAGTGAAGAGGTGGAGGGTGGTGTACCTATATATATAGGGGTTGAGATTGCGTAACCAATTTTTGTTGCTAAATTAAATAAATAAATAATGGTAAAAGACCATAGAGAAGAGAAGTCCATATTATAAGGAAGAATTCATATAGTAAAATTAAAAAATTAGTTAAACATGATTGGAAATGAATCGTGACAGAGCAAAGAGAAGCGTGATTTGGTTGTGAGGGTGCGCAAGTGAATGCAATCCGGTGTCGTTTTGTGTCACTTCCCAAACTAGTTGGTAATAAGCTGTCTTTGATGCCGACATGCTCAAACACGCATTTACTTACGGTCATTATTTTTTAGATTTATTGTCGTCCTTTTGAAAGTTCTCTTATACTTCCTCCGTTCATTGTTTTTGTGCTGATTGTTTCAGCGTGTCGAGAAGTGGATATGACAATGAAGTATACATGTCGAACTTGATATAATTTAAAACGTAGTGATCTATATAAAACTTAGTGATCTATATAAACGTCTCAGCCTAAAATTTATCATAACATCCAGGGGCGAAGCCAGAGATCATCAATGGGGTGGGCTGAAAAGTAAAAAAATTTGACGTGCTAATATATATACCAAAAATTTTAACACTTAAATGTTTACTCGATTTTTGTGCTACAAGACGTTAATGCATAAAGCTCCATAAATAATTTTTTCTATACCCATATCTTTAGTAAACTACTCTTGCTCTCCTTTTACTTTTTTTCCCCTAACCTATCTAATTCATTTCAAGCAAATTTAACTAAAAAATTCTAAACATGAAGCATGTATATATCTTTGCTAAAATAAATACTACTCTCTCTATCTCACTTTATTGTTCTCAAATAATATTTTCTAATACCTTACATATATTTACCTTTATAGACAATTTATGTGTTATTGAGGGAATACTAGTTAATTTATTAATAAAAGAGCATTCATGAGTTACGTTTTGGTTATACTTGGATTGAAGCAATTGCATAATATAATAATGTATTGAAATGTCAAAATTCTTTCAAAAATAATTAATAGAAAAGATATAAAATTTAGATAGTTATAAAATTCCAAAATAAAGGGAAAATGCATATATATAAAAAATAATCTTAGGATTTGATTTTCACAAATTTATGCCTCGTAATCTATATACGGTCTATAAACTCCAGTGAATACACAATAAAAGTTAGTAAAGTATATAACTATTTGGGCTCTGTATTTAATTTGGACTGGGCTAATATTATGTTGAGACATGGATAATAATACATATAGAAAGGTAAAAATTTCGGGCTTGCACTGGGCTGAAGCCCAGTGCAGCCCTAAGGTAGAATCGCCCATGATAACATCTGTTTCTCGACACATTAAACCCGTTACCAAGAAAATGAATAGAAAATCAAAGCACAAAGATCAAGTGGAATAAACCTGCCTAGAAAAAGCCTTTATTCAATCATAAATTAATTAGGGAACAAATGAAATATGAAAGACAAATTAAGTAGTTTACAGGTCACCAATCACTGGCCCTCATCACTCAACTTTTTTCTCTCACTTTCTTCCTCTTTTCCTTCACTTTGGAGCTTTTTTAAACTTGATTAGTTGATTTCCATCTTTTATTTTGTTTTATTAATAATTAATTAACATATGTTAATACATAGTGTGAAAGAAAAGAAAAAAAATCTACAGTGATCCTCCTCCCTAGCTAGGCACTATGAAAGTAAAGTATTTATGCACCTTTTATTGGAAAAATAGATTAGTGGGGTGACGATTTCTTTCTCTAACATATATACACTGTCATGTATTGTATATATAGAGATTTGTTCATAGGAGAATTGATTTACGTGGTTCGATTCATCGTCGTTGAATAGCGGTGAAAAATGACAAGACTAATTAATAGGGCTTCTTTATGTCACATGTCAGTTTATAAGAAAGAGTGGAAGAATCAAAGATGAATACATTCACTTTTAATTTCACAACCAAAATCATGTATTTATATTAATTATTCCAACAACTTACTATTTTATGCATATAATCAATTACTTGTGCGAAAAATTATGCATAATTTGATAATATAAATTACTCACCCCTTAATTATTGCACTCTAAATTGATTTTTTCCACATCATCTGATATAATGTTTCCAACTATTCCTGGTATTGCTGCTTCTTTTGGGCTAATCCAAAGATTTTAGCTTCCCATTATTATTGTTTGATTAAACAACTTGTCTTGAAAATCGTGACACGACAGACTCGACCGGACGTAAATTTTTGGATCTCTAATAACCTCGCTATCGTTAAAATGCATGCATAGCGTAATATAAGAAGAATCCTCCCAATATTGGCTATTGTTGAAAATAAGTCAAAGGATAGGGTTACATCTTTTCATTCGTGTTGACAATTTTTTCCTTGATCGGAAAATATCTAAAGAGTTCTCCAGATGAATTTACTCGTCATTGTTGAACGTTCATCCCCCAAACAGTTTTCGTTCATTATTCGAGTATTTCGTTTAAAGCCAAAATTCAAGGCCTTTTTTGCGAATAACAATTGGCACTAAACTTGAATTCGGTCGTAAAGTTATTCATTATGACAACAATAGTATGTTTAAACTTGTCCAAATACCATGAATCAAAACGGCTATCATAGTAAAAAAAAAAAAAAATTGTAGATACACATATCACGTATATAATGTGCTTATAAAAGAATAAATTAAATAAAACGAAAATGGAGACGATAGAAACGTTAATATAGAAAAATGTTGCGCTCAGCTGTCAAAGAGTGTAAGAAAGAAAGAAACGATAGGAGTTAGGTTAAGACCTTGAGTTCAACTTGACTTTTTTTTGCTATAATTAAATTTCAAAGTGAAAACGAAGTTGAAAAGCAACAGCTCGTATTCAATTGAGGCACGTCTTATCATTACAAACTTAAATTCACTAAACGATAAGTAGCTCCAACTATCTATAATTTTAATATATTTATACATTAGTATAGTATAAAATTGATCATTAGATATGTATGGGATGTGATCATTCCGCACTATAGGTTATCACTCTGTAACCCACCTTTCTCCCCCCACTACTCGATTATTCTAATAATATACTCCGTTTCGTTGCTCCAGTTTATAAACGTTTTACGTTTTATTATGGTCCGTCTCATGATCCATCAAAATGATCTAAAGTTCAGATTAAGAGGGTGTTTGGCTAAGCTTATAAGCACTCTAAATGTGTTTGACAAAATAAGCTCCTTAAGAGCTTATAAGATGCAAAAATAAGCAAAAAATGCTTATAAGCACTCCAAAAGATAAGTTCCTCTACCCCAATTTATTTTTTTTAAATTTTTGCTTATTTACCACTATAATTTTATTTTATTTTTATATTTATATTATATACACTTCCATTTGATGTTACAACATTATGATTTTAATTTTTTTTTTTCAGATTTTATTTTTATTATCTCCTCAAGCTTATAAGCTCTTTTATCCAAACACTTCAACAACTTATAAGCTCTTACCCTCATACATCTTATAAGCTACCACTCCGGTCCTAGCTTCTTGATTCATTTGCTTTTTGCACGGGAATTAAGACGAAAATGTTTAGTGAATAAAGTGTATTTTGTAGGGAATGTAATGTGGTTTATGTATTTAAACATATTTTAGAAACAGAGCATCATATATGCATAAAAACATGTTCTTGTCTGATCTTAAATGAAAGATCGTATAAAGACCTTTAATTTGATATAAAAATCATAAAAATCCGATAACAAACGAGGAAGTTATAATAATTTAAACTTTCGAAATTTAAATTATATTGAACTACGTGCAGAAAAATGAGTGGATGAGATTTAAGTATGGAATGTTAAGTGTAATAAGGGGTTTACTAATTGTACTAATTATACTCTAATTCTTTCCAAAAAAGGAAATGAGTCAACAAACATGGGACGTCCCAAAAAGGAATATGAGTTAAGAAGCTAGGACCGAAGTGGTATTAAACATCTTATAAGCACTTAAAGCTTATAAGCATTTTGAAATAAGCTTAGCCAAACGGGCCCTAACTTAACTGTACATAAGTTACGTCATAGTTGTGCATACGATTTATCGTTTTGTAACGTTCTATGTAGATGACATAACCACTCACGGATAGTATTGATCTTAGTGCATAGATGATAATCAAGTTTGATATTTTTAATACATGGAGGTGTGATTGGAAGATTTCGTAATTTATAAAGTATGGTTTTGATGTTGATTGCATGGCGAATTAATTAATTTTCTGGGTTTATTTTATTTCTGAGCCTGATTTTTTTACAAAAAGATCTCTCAAATCTCCCTTTAATTTCAACTTTCGAGTAAATGGAAATGGAAATCTTTAAATCATAGTAATTAATTAGGCCACTATGTTAGAAATTAGGAATAATTCAAAATTACATGTATTTACTGGTAAATTTTTTGCAGATAGAGATTCTCTATCCCCGTTATCATGTATTAATCGTGTACCAAATGTCATTTTTTTTTAATATTAATTTTATACTTTTTCGTTCAAAAATTTTAACGTATTATGCTTCGGGATAATTTTATAATATTTTCTAGGGTTCACTCATCCATTTTAGGATATATAATTATTTTTTAGCATTTAATTTCAATTTTATTAGGTAAAATAGAGTTGATAAATCAAAGAATAGTATATATATATATTTTTTAATTTTAATTTTCGTCATAAATAATTTTTTAATAATATTTCTATTTTTATTTTTATAAAAAATATCATGAAAATAATGAAAATCGATATTTGATACACAATTAATACACATAAACGGTGACAGGTGATCTCATCCGAATCAACAAGAGTTCTGCAATTCTGGTGAGAGAGTAACAAAATTTGTGAATTCCATCACTATTTAATTATTTATTGATTTTCATAAATTATTCTGAAATTAAGCAGATAACAACGATGAATATGAAGAGCTAACTTATCACTCTCTCTCTCTCTCTAAGTCAAATTAAATTAAGGTGATATTGAGAGAGAAAAAAAAAATGTCGGCCATCAACTTCGTCTTCGTCTTCGTCTGTGAATACATATATTCTTCTGTGGCGGCCGTGGTGGTTGTGTGACATGTACAATATGATTAGAGATTGGACTATAAAGTGAAATTCAGATCAAAACAAAGCGAAAGTAAAACAAGTTGATGCAATGTAATGATAGTAACGTAAAAGAATCCTCGGTGACACGGTCTTAATTTTAATTATGAGAGATAGGAAGATAAACATTTGACTAATATGCTTCGTAGATGAGATGAGGATAGAGACATAGACTTGTAGAGGTAGAGTCATTTCAACTATGCAAAGATAAATATAGAGATATGATACTAATATAATACTTCATAGACTTAGTATATACTCCCTCCGTCCAGCCCGATTTGGCCTATTCCTTTTCGGCACGATTTTTAAGGAGGAGTAAATTACATTAATTAATAACCTTGAATTTGTGTTTCCAATAAAGGAAAATTAAAACTAGCCAATCAAATTCATTCTTAACAATTTAAAAGTATTAAACTAAAAAAGTAAAAATGTAATGTTGGTTCCAAAAAGGAAATAGGCCAAGTCGGCCGGGACACCCCGATTTGGAAAACGGGCCAAATCGGGCGGGACGGAGGGAGTATATGTTGTGTTGCGTAGGCCTTACGGTATTTCAGGACCAAAAATTCTGAGTTCGAATACTCCTTCGTATCACGATCTTTAAATTAAGGTTTTCATGTTGTAAAACACCAAATTTCGAGATATTTGAATAGACGACAATAATTAAGACACTTATAACAAAAGTGGGGTTTTGCCTAACCTTTTTGTTGCCATATTTAAGGGTGACACTCATTCGTGACTCACACCCCATTCTTCATCTAATATTTGTTTATTTTATTATGTTCGTTAGTACTCATTCCGTTCATTTCGAAATAATTATGTTTTCTTTTGGGTCGTGTTTGATAGCCATATATATATATATATTTTTTGCCCAATAAGTTCATATGAAGTCCAAGTTAAAGACCCATTAGTATTGTTGGCTATTTTGAGTCGTCCCACTTCACTAGTCATGTTTCCTAAAATAGAAAGATTTAACTCATACTTTTCCATATGAACCTCTCACTTTTCACTTTTAAATTCCTGAGCCGAAAAAACAGGTCTAGTAAAGTGGAACGGTACTTTTCACTTTTAAATTCCTGAGCCGAAAAAACAGGTCTAGTAAAGTGGAACGGTGAGAGTATTTCTTGAAGTTCGTATCTAAAAAAAAATGACGATTTCAAAAGAAACAAAGGAAATATTATTTTAAACCACTATTTATTTTTCTTAAATATTACTAATAATATTTATTACTCCCTACGTTCTGTAAATTTGCTTGTAACAAAATTGAAAAGATTAAATAGTATTTATAAGGATATTGTACTCAAATCGATTATTACTCTACGTAGTAGTAAAAATAAGTTACCAAGAAATAAAAAATTCACATGTAATGCAAACTCTAATAACTTGGCCTCTCAACTAAAAACTCATATACACGTCCTCTCTCTCTCTCTCTCTCTCTAACCGGTAGAGTTTCAATTTCTTCGTCTCAAATTATGATAATGTAGCCACGAACACAAATGGCGCTTAATATATATCCTCAGATTTATGTAACACATATACTAGTTGCGCCAGCTGTTCAGCTTCTTGGCCTCGAACGAGGCTCCGTCGTTGAGCATATCCTGTGCGTCGGTCTCCATCCCGAGCTTCGAAAGGGCGAGGGCCTGTACGTAGAACGCTGTTGGCCACTCGGGCAAGCAAACCTGAGCTTGCATGGCGTCCCTCAGCGCCAGCTCCGGCTGCCCTATCATCAAATACGAGAGAGCTCGCCTCACAAACACCGTTCCGGATGGAACCGACATCATGGAAACCAGCTGCATTTCAACAACACTTTCATTTTAGCTCCGATAGAGGGATAGAGTCGAGGTAGTTTGCAAATTGGACGAGGCAACAACCATCAAAGACGACAACAATCAACGAGTAATGGAGTAGTACCTTGGAGTAGTAGTCAATTGCACCCTTGAAATCCTTGTCTCTGAATGCTATATCGCCAAATTTCTTCGTGTTTAGCATATCTTGAACTTGTTGTGTCCATTCTTGGAACGAGAGCTTCGCCAATCAAAACACGAAGTCAGCAAAGAGTGTCGAAAAAACCATGTCAAGTGCATATATAGGAAAGGCACTGCCCTTACGAATTTCATAGAATTCTCCGATCCTCAACGAGATTATGATGGCTTGCATATTCATACCTCATTCTCGGCGCCCTCTTCATCTTTATATCCGGTTTTGAGAAGAATGTCATGTACAGCAGTGAGATCCATTCTTGCACAAGCCTTTCCAAGAGGGGAAAGCATCGTGGGCAGAGCAACGGGGGGTTTTGTCAGACCCATCAATGTATGCGATGAAACCTAGAAGATTGATAGACGATGAACTTCCTATTAAAACTAGTCGAGTAAATGAAGCAAAGCTCGAACAGAAAGCATATACACCACCTCCTGTTTCTGAAGGGGAGTGACAGCAGTGAGCAAGAACTTGACGTCGGGTCTATCTTTGGCCTCATACTGAAGACACTTAGATGCAAGTTCTACTAAAGTAGTAGCATCTTCGTTAGCATATTGACCTTCCAAGGACGAGTCCATCAGCAATAAAACATTCTTTCCTCGTATCAAATCCAAGGCCTGGAGCAGGCAAAAAATCAATTCCTTAGAAATCTTATAGAAAAAAGATGTGCATTTGTAGAATTTTCATTAGGAAACATGCGATGAATCAGTGACCATAGATAGATATGCTTGATACTGATTTCAGATATGCTTGATACAGAGATGAGACGAGATGAGGTATGAAATGCACCATACGTGGCTAGGCGGAATATGCTTTCCACTCAAGAGGTCCAGAAGAACAGTTCCATAACTGTATATAACACTTTCCGGAATAACCCTGCCTGAAGAAGTAAAAGAAAACAAAACACGAAACACCCATTTCATTCAGACAATCAACTTTCCGGGAAACATTTCATAAGAGAAAATCGCTCTTAAGTTGTACATGAATGATATTGCAAATAAGGCGGATTTGCTAACCTGTGCGCAAAAATTCAGGAGGGGTATAAGCTAGATTGGTGCTGTAGCTCTTCCCATCCCTACTATTCTTCATCAAACCAAAACTAGATAATCTGGGGTCACCTTCCTGTATTACCCACCTTTGATTTATTAAAACTAGTAAAAGTGGATGAAAGCAACGGTTTGAGCACAAGCTAAATCCTTTTCCCTAAACGTATGTTTGAACAAATACCTCATCGAAGAGAATTCTATAGGCATTTAAATCATGATATATTTTCCGGTTTTCAGCATAGCAGTGATCAAGAGCTTGTGCAATATGGTATGCAACTCTCACACGCATTCCCCATGGTAGGGGTTGCTTATCCCCTGCATAAAAACGATAAAGTATGAACTAAATTGAAACAACAAAATAGGACATGTCGAGCTCTATGAAAGTAACCCGTACAATGGAAAAGATGCTTCGAGAGTGTATCATTGGGCATGTATTCAGCGACTAATAGGCGTTCATCTCCTTCAGCACAGCATCCAATTAAATTCACCAGTTTCTTGTGTCTAACTTTACCAACTCCAGCAGCTTCCGCCTGCACATTCAATGCATAAAGAACACAATGTGAATCCACATTCATACATAAATGAATGTGAATCAGGGAAGATCAATTCAACAGAACTAACACAGTGGAATAAGTCAATCCAAGCTATCAGCCAGTCCCATCTCAATCGAGTCACGAGCAAATCAAGAAGACGATAAACAGAGAGCTGATCAACCAAACAGAAGCGAAAAAGCTCACCATAAACTGCCGTGAGTCTGGCCATGACTGCTTCGAGAAGCGCTTGATAGCAACGAGGTGATTACTCCGGATCTTACCCTGTACACTACATTAGGAGCTTTCTCCCCACTCTCAGAAACTATAAGCTCACTGCTAAAACCATTCGTCGCAGCACGTAATTCGGCAAGCCCAAATTCCTTGAATGCAGGCACTTGCTCAGGATCTACTTGGTCCCCACTAGCTTCATCACCATTCAATCATCATTTATTTCAGAAACAAACCCAAAAACACACAAGAATTACACTATGTAAACAGAAAGCAACAAACACAAACATAAACTACATAAACAAGAACAGTATCAGTCCAAAAACCTCAACTTTAAAACTCAAACTAAAATTCAAGATTCATTAAAGCTATAATCGAAAAGGCAATGGAATAAGAAACACAAAATTGGCCGAGAAAAGCCCTAAAGCAGTAAAGAAACAATCAAACAGGCGCCCGTGTTTCCTAATAAAAACAAGCAAAGAATTCGAAAAATTTTCCCCAATAAGAAGGAATAACCGAATATTAGATGAAGCCGTACGTTTCGAAAGAACAATCGCGATTAGTCACTAAAAAGCTCACGTGCACACTAATCCATCTCAAATAAGCAAGCACCATGCACTTAAAAGCACTACACACAGAGCTAAAAAACACACTCCCACTTAGTGAGAGAGAGAGAGAGAGAGAGAGAGAGAGAGAGAGAGAGAGAGAGAGAGAGAGAGAGAGAGAGAGAGAGAGTAGTACCCAGATCTGGTTTGGAATCGGGGTGGGAAGGTTCTTGGTCAGGAGACTGGACATTGGCAGTTTTGGACTGCAAACAGCCCATCTTGAGCTTGCTCTCATTCAAACACAGCACTCCACTCCAGCTTAAGTAGAATCGTTTGAGTGCTTGAATGAAACTGGTGATGGGCTTTCAATAAACACGCTAAAAATTTGATCTTTGAAGGAGGGAAGGTGAAGCGTCTGTATGTGAAGCAGCGCTCGGAGCAGTGTGAAGGCAGTGGAGTGGGACGGGGAAGTCACATGATAAGTCGATGATTGGCACGTGAAGAGAGAGAGAGAGAGAGAGGTGTTTGGTTGTTTGTGCGTCAAAACTGTTGCAATTTTCATATTTATGCGTGAAAAAAGTGGCTGCACTACTTTTTCTATGTGTTGAGGGGAAAAGGCAACTGTATACATAGCAAAACACTTGCAATCTGGGTAAAAATAAAAATTCATCTTCATCAATTCCTTTCCATTTTTGCAGAAATTGAATTCAGAAATTACCACATCAACTCAACTCTTGAATTATTGGCTCAAAATATCTTGATTTTTTTTTTATTGGTATTGGATGAATCTGTTTTTGACAATTAAATTTTTCCAACTAAAAATGCAGCTAAGCTGAGTAATTGAGTTTAAATACAATTTGAACTACTTGGAAAATGACCTTTTGGATTCCACTACTCTACTTCTCGATAATCTTAAGTTTCGGGACCAAAGGTACCAGGTTCGAGTCTTTCGTAACACGACCTTTAGATTTCGTGTTAATTACGACTTCAAGAATTATTCAAGTTTATGTATGGTGAGATGAATCTGTATTAGGTTAGTTAAGTGTCCATTTTATTTTTAATTATACCTTAATTGTAGATTATTGTTTCTAGGTTAGTTGTCTCAACCGTTAATGAATTGCATGTTTTTTCAATACTTCGTACTTGATTTAGGGGGGTGTATTCAATTCAGATTCTGCAGGATTTTTATGGATTTTAGAAATCTATAGGTATTCAATTCAGATTTTATAAAGTCTTTAAAAATCCTGAGGTATTCAATTCAAACTTTTTAAAGTCTTAAAAAATCTATGGGTATTCAACAGTCCATGAATTTTGATAGTCTATGGATTTTGCTGGATTCTTTTTTTAAAATACAAAGAGATTTCAATCTTCAAAATCTTTTATAAAACCCAGAGATTTCTACGGATTCTCTGAAAAACTCAAAATCACCATTTCCGTCACCCTCCTCTGTACTTTTTCTCTTTTCTCCAAACAAGTATAGTTTATTTAAAAAACATCCAAATTATGACTATCTATTCTAGTACCAAAATTTTTTTCTGAAAATCAATATTTTCATAAAATCCCTAATTATTATAAATTCGAATTTATTTTGATTTTTTTATGGTTAAATTATTGCTAGGTTTTTTAAGGTTTAGAGAATTGAATAATGACTAAATTGAAATATAACATTTAAACGAAAAAAAATAAGGGTATTTTTTTTATTGGAAATACATTAATTTAATATTGTTTAAAATACGATTCTTGTTTTGAAAGATAACATAATTTGATGAATTTTGATACTTCCTACAAACATATTCAAACAATTTGAATAAAGTTATTGGTTTTTTTTTTTCCAAATAATATAGATAATTTTATTTATTTATTTACAAGTGTGACTCATATGTATTTATTTATATAAATAAATAGTTACAATAGTTCAGCATCGGAGTCTATGGAAATCCATGTAAATCAATTAAAAAACATATTCTGCAATATTGTAAGTCCATGAAAATCCATCAAAATCAATAAATAGAGTCAGTCAAACTCTGTATAGAGTCTAGTCAAACTCTGCATAGAGCCTATGGATTTTAAAAGTCTATAAAAATCCACCTACTTTTCAAAGTCTATAAAAATCATGCAGAATCTGAATTGAATACACCCCCCTTAGAATTATGTTCAAATATAGGAGTAGTAATTGAGAGAAAGGAACACTGGACCAATGGGCCTAGGCCCAACAAAACGGCCCACATATAAATTAATTAGGCCCAATAAGACTAACTCTTTTCAGCTAAATTATGGGCTGGCCCATCTACAAAAAATTTCGATAATCTACTACTAATACTCCATTTGTTTGGTTGATAACGAAAACGAGCTCGTTATAAACCGAACGAAAAAGAGCACTTTCGGTGATAAGGCTGATCGTTATAATCAATTGGACATATAAAAAACCATACCATAGCTTTTAATATACGGTTCGTTCATAAGCTGGCAATCTCGTAAGTAACTCATGAACTTCGACTCAGCTCCTGCTTTCTTTCGTAGATTGAATTATTGTAGGAGATATATGATTGATGCAATATGTGTGTGAATGAATATGGTTGGCTCTCTTTTAAGCAATAATGCTGATTTCTTTCTTAATTTATTAATTGATTATTTCCTACTAAGGTATGCAATTGACTATTTTGGGGGCATAAAATTAGAATGATTTGGTTGAGCACTAGTAGAGGCCAACATTTACAAAAGATCCCTTTTGATTTGAAAAAAAAATGGTTAGGATATTATGAAAATTATTTGAAGATCTCAATAGATTTGTTGCTGGTTACACCCTCCGTCCTCTAATAAGTGTCCCCGATGTAGTGTAATTTACACTACATCGGGGACACTTATTAGGGGACGAATGGTGTATTTAATATAGATATGGCAATACATAATTCATATCTTGACATAAAATAAAAGGGGTGATTTTGTGTGAAAAAATGTCCACTCTGGTGGGATTACAGACAAAATCAAGTACTCTATCCATTCCTCTCACTCCTTTTTTTATACTCCCTCCGTCCCACTGGGATAGGGACCTTTTTTTTTTCTGGCGCGGGATTTAAGACGAGAATGATGATAGTGGGATAAAGTGAAAGGTAGTGGGTTAAAGTGATGTGTCAAAATTTTATTGGGTTAGAATTTTCCATTTTGGGAAAGGTCCCTATATCAGTGGGATATCCAGTGTTCTAAAAAACGGCCTAGGCGGCCGCCTAGGCGCTAGTCGGCGCCGTGACGTCCCGTTTTTTGGCTAGGCGGCCCGGGCTAGGCGGCCAAGTCGGGCTAGGCTGCCGCCTAGGCGCCCAAGTCGGCCTAGGCGGCCGTCTAGGCGCCCAAGTCGGGCTAGGTGGGTTGGGTTGTCTAGGCGGGCTGGGGAAAAAGTTAGGGTGTATTACAAATTTACAATTACATTTAAAAATTAAAAATCAACTCTCCTTCATCCATCTTGTGTATTACAAATTATAAGAATGAAGAAATTGAAGATTAGATTACATATTTACATGTAATAGACTAAATTATCGATTTTATGTTTAAATTTGTGGTAAAGTTTCGACTATACATTTTAATTGAATGACTATTTTTTTTTTTTGATCAAGCAAAGAAATTTTATTAAATTAAAACACAGCTCTTGGTACAAGCAGTACCCATAAGAACACACAATAAAGCAAAGCAAAGGAGGAAAGGAGAGATGCCGCAACAGCCCAAGAAAAGAAGCCAACCACCAAGATCAGAAACACAACAAACAACAATTAAACCGGCTTCCACAGATTGCAGAGGGCATTATTATTCCACACAGCAAAACTCCAGCTCGGCTCCCTTTCCTCGAACCAAACACCAATTCCAAAATCGGCACTTAATCTCTTCTTCAGCTCTTCTAGCGTTCCATGTCTTTTGTTCAAAACGAATGGCATTCCGCCACTTCCACCAAACCCACACAATGCAAATCCATAAACCTCCCATCATAACTTTGGTTTTCCCTCCACCGAGGATCTCATTGAAGCTTTCAAAATGGCCAACTATCGAATGCGGCGCTGCCCAACGAATCCCACACCAACGCACATCTTCTGCCATAGGTTCTGGATCTCTGAGCATTCAAGAAAAAGGTGAATGTCCGTTTCATCCTTCTCACCACAGAAACAGCAGCTGCGCTCCGCCTGCGTAGCTCCTAACCGCTTGATAAGGTTCTCGATCGTCGGTAGGCTATTCCGAAGAAGTCTCCACCCCATGACTTGAGCTTTGAAAGGCGCGACCGCCTTCCAGACTTTAGCAGGCCATGAAGGATTCCTCTGGGTGTGACTTCTGCTATCCCTCTGTCTCGCAAGAACCTCGTATGCTTTCTTAACCGAGAAACCTCCTGCTGTCGACCCCTTCCAAATCCAACGATCGGGAGTGCCCTCGCGGAGAGGGACTTTTTGAAGCATTCCGTACAGATTTGAAACATGTTCCTCCTCTGAATCTCGCAATTCCCTCCTCCACTCCATTTTCCACCTCCAAACACTTCCCTCCCACACTCCCATCTCACAGACCATTGCTTGTTGATTAGAGCTTAACTGGAAAAGGCGAGGGAATCTATCTCGCAGAGACCCATCCCCCGTCCAATCTCCTTCCCAAAAGCTGGTGTTTTTCCCATCCCCCACTCTCCTTTCAATATTGTCCCAGAACCATCTACCTTCCTCGCCTTCCACCAACGTTCGAATTTTCTTCCACCACCCCGTACCACTAACCCCTTGCATACCTCCGCCCACCCCCCTCTTAGCCCAGCAAGGCAAACCGTGGCGCGAAATAATGATTCTCTTCCACAATGTCTCCTCCTCCGAAAGGAACCTCCAAACCCACTTGTAGAGAAGGGCCCGATTGAAGTCGACCAGCTCCTTAAATCCCAACCCCCCTCCGTTTTTGAACCACACAGGTCCTCCCATTTCATCCAAGCCATCTTCCTCGCGCCCTCTTCCCCTCCCCACAAAAAATGACGTTGTAAGCAAGTAATCTGATGTGAGACTTTCTTAGGGAGAACACGAATCGATAACTCATACACCGGCATAGCCGACATAATCGATTTTATCACTGTGATTCTGCCTCCCATAGACATTGTTTTTCCGCCCCACCTTCGAAGATGACCCTTCATTTTCTCTAACACTTCACCCCATCCATCCACTCCACCTACTCTACCCCCCCACCTTTAACCCGAGATACGGGATGGGAAGAACCCCCACACGACACCCCAGCTCCTCGGCCATTGCCTCCACCTCATCCCTTTCCACGTTCACCCCATACACCCAACTCTTCTCAAAATTCACCGCAAGCCCCGAAGCAACTTCAAAGTTTTTTAACAGACACCTAATTGCTTTAGCATTCTCGATCCCCGCCTCAACGACGAACATCGTGTCATCAGCATATTGAATGTGAGAAAGTTGATTTCCATTCCTGCCAACAACAACAGCCTTCAACATTCCCCTGGCAACAACTCTTTTAGTGAGAAGGTTGAGCCCTTCTGCCGCCACGAGGAAAAGGAACGGCGACAAAGGATCATCTTGTCGAATCCCACGCTCCAAAGCGAAATCCCCAGACGGGCTTCCATTGACAAGCACATTTGTCGTGGCCGAAGAGATGCATTCTTTAATCCACTCCACCCACCTCTCTGGGAAATTCAACTTTCTCATCGTCGAAACCAAATAATCCCAGTTGACCGAATCATATGCTTTGGCGAAGTCCACCTTAAAGAACAATCTCTTTGTTTTAGATCTTCTCGCATCTTCAATCGCTTCATTTAACACCACCACACCATCCATAATGAACCTGCCTTTAATGAAAGCAGATTGGGAGTCTCCAATCACTTTTCCAATCACAGTTTTCAGCCTATTTGCCAAGACCTTGGCAAGAATCTTGTACAGACTCCCAATCAAGGAAATAGGTCTGTAATGGCTAAGATTTCCGCCGCCCACGTTCTTTGGAATAAGTGCGATATAAGATGAGTTGCATCCCCGAACTAATTTGCCATTAACGTGGAATTCGTCGAAAACTCTAACCAAATCTTCTCGAATAATATCCCAGCACTTTTTATAGAATTCCATGTTAAAACCGTCAGGACCCGGGCTTTTCGAGCCATCGCAATCCCAAATAGCTTGTTTGATTTCATCCTCCGAGAAGCACATCGTGAGATTGTTGCCATCCACTTCGTCCAACCGCGTCGCGAACATGTCCGTAGGCAGCTCCACCAAATTGGCCTCTTTTTTGGAATAAAGATTTTGGAAAAAATCTTTAATAGAGCGCTTCACCATGCTAGGCTCTTCACACCACTCCCCTGCAATCTCCAAACCCAATAGCCCATTAGAGACTTGTCTTTGTTTTATTGACCTGTGAAAGGTTTTGCTGTTCACGTCCCCATCTTTCAACCACCGGAGCCTAGCTTTTTGCGCAAGAAGACTCCTTCTATTGTTCAATTGGAGAATTAACTGGGCCATGGCTTCCCTCCTTCTTGCGGCTTCCTCTGTCGTAAGATCGACATGATCATCTCTAGCGTCAAGATTTCGGATCTCCTCCCTAAGATGGGAGATCTTAATATCTAAATGACCGAACTGATCTTTGTTCCAGATCTTAAGAGCCTCTTTGAGGCGTTTCAATTTTTCTTTAAACACAAAACAACCCCACCCCTCGACGCCGCCCTCTCTCCATGATCCCTCCACCACCCCCCTAAACTGAGGATGACTAACCCATGCGTTAATGAATCGAAAAGGTTTAGGCCCCCAATCCGTTTGATTTGTTTGAAGAACGATCCGGCAGTGATCAAAAATAGTTCTAGGGAGCCCTCGAAGCCCAGCATTGCTCCACTTAAGAGCCCATTTCGCATTAATCAAAGCTCGATCAATTCTACTTTTACACGTACCATTACTCCTATACCATGTAAACTTCCTCCCTTGAAGTTCCATGTCAATCAACTCGTTTTTCTCAACAATGTCTGCAAACTCTTCTCTTTCCCTCGAAGAACCACGCCAACCCGACCCGACCCTTTCCCTATCGTGTAAGATAGAGTTGAAGTCACCAATAATGCAAAGGTGCACCCCCGACGCTTGTGCCACCACCAGACCGAGCTTGTCCCAAAGTCTAACCTTCTCTTCCCTGTTACAAGGCGCGTAGACATTAATGATACACAAATCTTCCCTCGTTGCCTTCCACCATCCATTCACGATGACAGCCCCGCCCAAGTTCCACGTGCTGACGCAGGTAAACTTCCTCTCGTCCCAACAAGTGAGAATACCTCCTGATCTGCCAACAGCTCCCTCGGTGCTCCACCTAATCTCCTTCGCCTTCCAAATGCGTCTACCGTCCTTTTCTGAAAGCGACTCCATTTTCGTCTCTTGTAGACAACAAAAATCAAGTTTATTGTAAGAATAAAACTTAGCGACATCATCCTTCTTCGCGTCGCTCCCCAGCCCTCTAACATTCAAAGAACCAATCTTCATTGTAGACGTCCCTCTCCCTCCCCTAGCCCGTAGCAGCCATCCTTGGTCCCTTCAAAGGCCTTAACCACTGTCTCCTCCCCCACCCTCGCCGTCAACCCCAACCTTTTCCCAAAATCCCAACACTCCCTACCTCTCCCCTCCCCCCTCTCGGCGACGCCCCTTGTCTGCACCTCGCCACTATCGGTCCCCTCCTTGGCCATGGAATCTTGTAGCTCTCCCTCCCCATTACTCGTAAGAGCTTTCCTCCGCCCATCTCCATCTTCGTCCTCTCGTTCTCCCAACACTGCATTTGAACCTCCGTGACTGTCGATTATATTAACACCTGAAGGCCCTCCCGAACAGCCATCGGCATGGAGACAATTAGGCTTAGCCAAGCCTGATTGGGCCGAATCATAACGAGCCTTTAAGTTGGAGTCCGGCCCAACTACAAGAGCGAGTTCTTCGATCCCCTCTATTAAGTTGAGGCCCAACCCATCAACTCCTAACCCACCAACACCCGGCCCAACTCGATTGCAAGAGATAGAAGAATCTTTTAATTCCCTAAAAACTCGAGAATCACGCACGCCGCCTCTCTCATTAATACGGCGTGTTGGCGATTCGAGATTCGAGGCACTCATACCCGCCGCCATCACAACATGCGGTGAGGAACCCAAGGCGACCAATCCCTTACTCAACGTTCCGTCCCTAGCCGCCGCCGACGATGGGCATGTATCCATGCAATCATCTAATGGAATAGTGTCGATACTCCCCACCTCTTCCGACGCCACAATGTCTGAGTCTGACTCAGAATCCCATCCGCGAATCAGACGATGTTCCTTTTCCATGCAGCACACCTCTTCGATCTTAATATTAAAGGATTCTCCATCAATCTTTACTGCCATCACGCCGTCGATCGAATTTAATCCGGTGACAACCCTAACAAACGCCGCGTCAAGCCTCCGACGGTTTTCTGTATCTTCATGGACTTCCACCACTCTACCCAGCTTCTCGCAACCCATGTAAAGAATCTCCTGGACCACGCTTGTAGCGGCACTCCCGTCCACTTCGTCCACACGATGCGCCTTTGATTAAAATCCCTGCTCTTCCACGGCCTGCACCAGTCCAACCAAAACTCTACCCAATCCTTAAGCCCTCCAATCACTTCATTCGTTCCCTTCTCAGTCATGCTCTGAATCAACACCATCCTATCCCCCATATCGAAAACTTTCAGCTTTCCTAAGCATTCGTTTTGGAGCTCCTCCCCGTGAAACTTCCATAAAAACTCATCTTTCAGCCTACCAGTCATGGCACCTTTAAGCCTCCTCCCCTCCTCCTCCAAGCTCGAAAACTCCGACAAAATACGCCCCCCATTCCCTCTCCCAACCCCAACCACCACCTCTGCAAATGACCTTCCCTCTCTATGCTTCTTATCAACTAAAATAGGGTGCCCCCCCTTTCTCCTAGCCGTCTCCTTCACCTCCTTAACCCCCTTCTCTCCCAGTGGTCTATCGAACTTTGGAGCAAAAGCTCGTAACACGTACGAGCCTATCCAAATATTATTCACTTTCGCCAACAGCCCGGAGGTCTCTCGATCCTTCGCGAACCTTACGAACCCAAACCTGTTCCCTATAACGTCTCTCTTGGTCGGCAAAAATAGATCCTTTACCGTCCCAACTTCCTCGAACTTGCTGCGAAGGAGCGATAACGAGCAGTCTTCAGGGAAGTTCCTGAAGAACAAGGTAATATGGTCGTCATTCCTCAGGCCAATCCGTGGAGAACCTTTCCGCCGCTGCACCACTCTCCACTCTTCGCCTGATATATGAATTTTGAACCATATTAATTTGCAATTATATATTTGCATTGTTGAGATGAAATTAGATAATATGTACTTTGGATAGTGAAAATTTTAATATTTTTATTTGGGAATATTAGGAAAATAATAATAAATAAGTATAAAATACGAATCCGCCTAGGCGGCGCCTTAAGTATAAAATACGAATCCGCCTAGGCGGCTAGGCGCTAGTCGGCCCTTCGCCGCCCGACTAGAGCCTAGCGTTTTTTAGAACACTGGGGACATCCCGAAAAGGAAAAGGTCTCTATATCAGTGGGACAGAGGGAGTATTATAATACTCATTTAAAAAAATAAACGGGCCACGATGGAAGAGACGAAGGGGGAACAATAATATTATGTTGAAATTAAAATTTACCTATTAGTTAATTTCTTTCTTCTTGCAACTGATGTTTGTTAATCAACTGTGGAATTTAATTTATTATTATTATTATTATTATTATTATTATTATTATTATTATTATTATTATTATTATTATTATTATTATTATTATTATTATTATTATTATTATTATTATTATTTTTTTGCAATAAAAAGAAGAAAAAATATCACTATATAATATATATATATATATATATGTCTCCTCCTTAATTTGGTCAATAAACAGTTAAAAAGCATTGCACCATGGGCCAAGTAAGAAAGCCACTCATACAAAAAATAAATAAATAAATAAATATCTTATACTCCCTCCGTCCATTTCGATGCAGCCTGTTTCTTTTGAGCACATTTCTTAAGAGACGGTGAATTTAGAAGGGTTTGTTGTCTCATATTAGCTAATTACTTGCATTAGTAGCTCTCAATATGGTAGAAAAATGTGGGCTAATTGGGCTTTCTTGTGTCACAAATGGAAAGTGACCATATGGACTGAGATAACCCAATTTAAAAATGTGACC
This sequence comes from Thymus mandschuricus, assembly GCA_029379335.1. Classification (NCBI taxonomy): domain Eukaryota; kingdom Viridiplantae; phylum Streptophyta; class Magnoliopsida; order Lamiales; family Lamiaceae; genus Thymus; species Thymus mandschuricus. The sequence goes on from CM057072.1 coordinate 2,720,048, forward strand.
GTATCGAAGGGGACGGAGAGAATAATGTATTTCAAACATCATAATCATGAAGCAAGTTAATAACTAGTGAATTCTAGAAAATTATTGTATTCCCATTTGAAATAGAAGAAAAGCATGGCTTCTATATATGAAAAATACGTATTATGGGAGTGTCAAGGTGTCAAGTGTGAAACCATATATTATTTAATCTTGAAATTACATTAAAATTAATTAACACGGACAAATACTACTTGATTTATTATTGTATTTGTATACATTAATTCTGCGTGCTTAATTATTTAAGGACTAATTAATTATTGTAATATGACAGCTGGTTAGATTAGAAAGCGCGCCAAATAGAGAAGATTTAAAGTTCAAAAAATTAAAAAAAAAAAAAAAAAACCATATTTTCACACTACAAAAACGTTACTACAGTAATTAATTGGCTTACTCGATTTAGGTCATCAAGTTAGGTGTAAGGAAGGTTTTTAAGTCATTTCATGTTGATATAAAACTAAATCTTGGTCCGAAAAATAAGAATAAATTCGAGCCATTAATATTAGTTTGATCTACGACCCATGGTTGTTAGGGTGCTGATTTGAACCCGTGAATCCATTATAAACTAAGCTCATAGTACTATTTAATTCGTTTTTTTTTTTTTTTGGAAAACAAATCAATTAATTACTGACTCCATCACTTGTTTTATTTGAATAATAAATTATCTACTAGTTTTAGTTGATACCAATTCAATCCACCTGATTGTTATCTCAAAAGTGGAGGAAAAAACAAAGGATGAATAGAGTTGCTTACTATTAATTCTTTCAATTATCGAACAAAATACCCAATAAGAGTAACGATTATTGTTACAATTCTCCGGCTTGACTCGTTCGATTTATTTATCATTCTCGTATATGCTTGAACCAAACCAAACGACGCCTAATACATAATCGTTTGGCGAAGGCAGAAAGGTTGAATCAAAGTACAAATTAACGAGGGCCCAACTCCTTAATTTGCACGATTAATGAAGTAAAATGCTTTCTAAAATTACAAAAAAATAATTAATAATTAAAAATAAAATAAAATCACATAGCTAGCATCGATGTGATTAATCATAATTTACAACCTAAAACAAATGAATCCAATTCCTTAAACACATGCCCATGAATCAATGCAATATGCTTTAATTTATCAATTAAATTGAATACAAGGGTCTGAGAAAGGCCGGTTTTGACTAAACTTATAAGCTATTATAGTGTTTACGAGCTCTTGAACCTGCTTTAATATGCTTTGAAAGTTTATAAACTCCTTAAAAATAAATTTCGTAACCTCATTTTATAAACCCATCGAGAATCATATAATCTTTCGGCGATATGATTAACGTTTTCCTTTTAAAATAAACCTAGTCAAACACTTGTAATACCCCGACTTTCGTAATATTTATATTATGCAAGTAAATTCGAAACACTCGTAGTTTCAATTTTTCATAGACGAATAAATAGAAGGACTACTTTGTTAAGTTATGTGAGATTGCAATTTTATTTGCAAAATAGAGATAATATGTTACCTCTCGTGATTTTAAATCGCGTAAAACGATAATCGAACTTTCGTATTTTATTACGATTGTTATAAAGACTAAAACGAATAATTATTAAACCGATAATTAATTCGTAAGGTATATAATAAATGGGCCGATGTTATATTTAAGATTCATTGGGCCGAGCCCAATAAGTGCACCACAAGAACAATAAGGCCCAAGCCTTTAACAACAAAAAGGGGCCCAACTAATTACATAAATTAGCCAATAAAAGAAAAGAAAATAGAAAAGAAAATAGAAGATTGTGAAGATCAATAGAAGAGGCGTGGCCTCCAATTAATCCCCACTTGAGCCATCACAAATATCTTCATTCTTCCCCCTTCACTTCATTATCACCCTGCACAAGAGCAAACCACCACACTAAGAAAAATAGCAGGAGAAGAAGGGAAAGGAAGAGCCATACCACTACACTCATTTCCTTTCTAAGTTCTATCCACCCAATCGTAAGGTAGAAGCGAAACTAGAATATGAATCAATGCTAAACTGAAATTCATACTCTTTACTTAACCAACAAATCCCGTACTACAAGCATGTTTTAGAAACAAGAAGTATGGCCTATATAAGCATAACCATGGAATAGATTAAAAGCTGTGAATCTAAAACAGTTATATCATTATTCTTGTTAAGGAAACAAAAAGAAATAATAAATACTTATTTCTTCACATGAACAAATACTAAGACGGAATCATGAATCATAACCTAAGCTATGACTCTAAAGAAATGAACACCTAATTATCAAAAGCTTTTCATAAGCTCTAAGTCTCAATATACTCTTCTGCTTAAAATCGAAATGGGGAGAGGAGAAAGAAAAACAACTTAGCTTTAGAGGTTTACCGATTCGGAGTCGACGGGTGACGAGTTACGGAGTTTGGTCCCGGCAGCAAGCGCAGCGGACCTGCTGCAGCAGCAACACCGACGGTGCCGGCAAGGGCGGCGACTTCGCCGGAGACTAGAAGAAAAAGGACGGGTCTCGATTTGGGGGCTAGGTTTCCGATCCGGAGAAATTGATGAAGGAGATGAATCGAAGCGGTGGCGCTCGAAGGATGCGACGGCGGTGGCGACGGAATGAAATGTCAAGCTGGGCCATTAATTAAATTGGTCCTGGGCCTCAATTTGGGCCTGAATTAATGTAATGGATTCATGCCCAATCCTGTTGGGCCGTGAATTGAATTGAACGGGCTCAACTGTCGGGCCGGATTAATAAGACCGGCCCAGAATATTAAAATAAGATTAAAATTAAGATTTTAATTATTAAAATGATTAAGGTTATTCATGATAATAATTAATTAAGATTTAATTAATTATTAAGCTATACTTAGCTTAAGAATATGTTCTGAAAATTTCATAATTTTCGGAAATTGATTTAACGAATAAATGGTCTCGAATGATAAGAGAAACGAATGAATGATAAAAGATTATTCCTTTACATAAGGATTAAAGGATTAAAACCAATCCGTTATTCTTAACAGATTTATAGGACAGGAAAATATACTAGACGATTATTTTCTCTTAAGAGGTTTTATTATGAGAACTTAGATTCTTATTATACCTTTATGAATAGGCCCGACTCGACAAGGATTTTGACGTTGTTGTCTATCAAGATCGGCCCTATTCTACGCTGCAAGAGGTGGGCTTACTTTTCAAAAGTATATGAGCCACGTATGCTCAATGGTTTCTAAAATGCAAAACTTATTATCCATAAAATGTTTAATGTGCCCTCTACATGTTAAATGCTCTGAAAAGTTAATCGATCGAGGTTCATTGCTTGTCTAACACACTAGCTTTGAATTGTGTATACACCCTGGTAGTAATGCGGAGGTTGATCTCTCTCGTGTTCTATCTTTGACTGGGATTCTCTGGGTTTCGGCCCGAAATCCAAATATAAATGATGAATGATGAATGGATCCGACGGTGGCTAGAGGTCCGGGATCAAAGTAAGAGTAACTGTAGAGTGCGACATGAGGCCGCGGCAAATGTTTTGGCATGCTTAGATGTATCTATTTTTTAAAACCTTCTAAGTCATGCTTATAAAGATGGATAATATGCTATGTTTTCTCGACTGTTGACAAAATGTGTAGCCCACTGAGTACATTAGTACTTAGCCCAAAATGTTTAAAATGTTTACAGGTTGATGGGGATTGTGATGACGAAGGCGGAGCTGAGGCAACGTGTTTCTTCTATTAAGCTTCCGCTATTCGTACTTCTTTTGTTAAGTACGTTGTACTCTGAACTTATTCACTTACTATCGAGAACTTGAACTCGTTGTCTTGTAATGATGGTCTTATGTTGATTCGTCGAGCCATCGAATCTTATGCGATCCTATGATGAATGATATATATGTTATGGTGGGTTTAATACCGCTTGATTTCATTCCGGTTTATTCCCTCTTTCAAACGAGATGTTGCCCAACTTTTCGGCAACGTCATTAAATGGTTGAATAATAATGATCCCCTTTCTATCCCCACTTCTTTATTCCAACCCCTAGTCACGCCCTTGGCACGTGCGCCTTCCTTCGGGAATTGGGGTGTGACAACACTACTCAACGACGACGAACTGACGTATATATATATTACTCTCAATTTGTTCGAACCCAACATTCTGTACAAGAAAAATCAATAAAGAAAATTGAAGTCGAGCTTAACTTCAGTTTTCTTTATTATAAAAAAAAAAACCCTAAAATATTTCTCGAGTTTTCCTGATAGGGTGGAAATTTCTAGGTGGCCCCTTTGCCCTTCCAATTCAAGTAGTTAGAACATGATAGTATATGATAATATTGTGTTCCCACTCGATCTTGTCGATTAATTCGAGTGGGAATTTTATACTGTATATTTTTTAAAAAAGAAGATAAAATTTCCATAATTATTAGAACTTTAGTAATGTTTTATTTAATTGGAAATCCACATTTCAGGCAACAAACCAATTTTAGGAAGGTTTTAGGTCGGCACGAAATAAACATTACAAAATGAAATCCCTAATTTTTCCCAATTAACCCAATTTTCCATTCAACCTTTTTCTTAAATTATAAATTTAATTTCGAGAATATATTATTTACAAAGGCATTCAAATTAGGAGTTTTTTTTTTTTTTTTTTTTTTTTTTTTTTCAATTCCCTCTTGGATAGATCATGATTCATTATTGTTGTAGCTGAGAATTTAGCTCGAATGGTGATAAATTAAAAAAAAATAATAATAATGTGTTTAATCAAGAGGTGCTATATAGAGTAAAAATAATCTATTTTAAAATAAAGAATATTGTTAGGTAGAGGGTGCTGGTGCTCACTCCAATGCCCTATGGTCCATAGTATTGCACTATAATTAAAGAATGTGTTAATTTATGTATATGACGATATTCTTAGAACAACGACGACCCAAGTTAAAAAATCGAGATTAACATTTTTATGATAGATTGGAGATTTTTTAAATTTTTTGTTGAAACTTCAATAGTTAAAGACAGTAGACAGAGGACTCGATCTCGAACGTTTATGGACCGTAATACATAGTTAGAACGCAAAAAAAGGAAGAAAAAGAAAAGAAAAGAAATAAATTTGGAGCTTGAGATTCAGTCTGGCGACAAAGAACCCTTAACAACTATAATCCACTTTTGATGAACGTCACATATAATATTCACTGTCGACGACTTTCGAGTGTGACTTCTCTCTCCCACCACCAACCTCATGGGCCGGAAATCCTTCTCCGCCATCTCCGAAGACGACCACCGCTGGCTCCGCAAGCTGATCGCCGCCCCAATCAACGGCTTCGAGGCGCTGGCTACCTACACCGAGTACATCGAGGAGAACGTCGTGGCCGCCCTCCGCCAATGGGAGAGCATGGGACAGATCGAATTCTTGACCGAGCTCAGAAAACTCATCTTCAAGATTATAATGCACATTTTCTTGAGCTCGGAAGGCGACGTGGTGAGGGAGAAGCTCGAGAAGGCGTACACTACGCTCAACCATGGCTTCCGATCCATGGCCATCAACGTACCAGGATTCGCTTATTACAAAGCCCTTAAGGTTTATATTTTGTATTTCTGTACGTTTTATATATAGTACTCTCTCCCTTGAAACAAAGATGAAGAGTTTGCCTGAGTTCAGTCAAACGCTTCATCTTTGTTGGTCCCAACGAAGATGAAGCGTTTCACTGAACTCCTTGTCATGTCAGTCAAGCGTCTCATCTTCATTGGAACGGATCAAGTATCGAGATTAACTTGACTATTACATTTTTTAGGCGCGTAAGGATCTTGTGGATGTACTGCAAAAGGTAGTGAGCAAGAGGAGAGAGGATCCGAGGAGTCCGAAGAAGGATATGATGGATCAACTATTGGAAGCAGAAGATGAGAATGGGAGAAGATTGGACGATGAAGAGATTATTGATATTCTGATTATGTATTTGAATGCTGGGCATGAATCTTCAGCGCACATAACTATGTGGGCAGCAGTTTTCTTGCAGCAGAATCCTCAAATGTTCCAAAAAGCTAAGGTACGTAGTTTTCTTAGTCTTTTATTCAGTGGCGGAGCTAGACTTCCGAGTCAGGGGGGTCACATTTTTTGCAATTTACAAAAAATATACTTTAAAAAAAAAAAAAATTAAAGTAAGGAAATAGTATTAATAACTTTCAATAGAAATGTGATACAACTGAAATTACGAAATAAGTTTAAAAATAAAAAATGAGTACAGAAAACTTCATAAAATTCCTCTTCTTTCCTTCATCTTCTGATATCGCTCCATAATTGCTTCATTCGTAACATTGACAAATACATCCTTTTCAATGTAAGGAATTAAGCAATCGTTCATTAGGTCGTCTCCCATACGATTCCGTAGAATATTCTTGATGAACTTCATAGCCGAAAAAGCTCTCTCAACTGTAGCGGTAGCAACCGGTAAAGTCAAACACAACTTAATAAGCAAATAGACCAATGGAAAAACATGACCATGTGGTTGACACGGACCCTTTAATAAGTAAGCTCTACACACCTGCTCAATTAGATGTGTAGGATAGCTCATTATCTCGGGTCGTAATCCCGGATCACTAGGAAGATTATCAAAGTCGACTTCCTTCAACGATGCTTCACGTAGCTAATCAACTTCATTGTTTTCTTTCGTCGATGTTGCTTCAGGCTGAACAAGTGTAGGGCTATCAACCGTTGATGATGAACCACCCTCACTATAAGTAACACGATTAAAGAACCGCCCCATTTTGGCTTGTTGATTGACCATATTTTTCAATTCCTGTGGAGTGGATAGTATAGAAACCAATTAGACATGAATGATAAAGATATCAATTTGAACACCGAGTCTACAACGAACTCTTTGATCGAAACATAAAACCTCCAACAACTTGTAGATTATATATCACACTCCTAACTATAAACAGAAACAAGACAGCCCACAATTAAAATTTTCTAATGGATATAGTCAATCCTATGCAGCCTTGTAGTTTTGGTTCCAATCAATTGCAAGAAATCTTAAATTCTGGCATGAGTAAGTTTCCCTTACCCAGTTACCCTCATTAATCGGTGTTGAATTCTGGAATGAGTTACTTTCTAACCTTAATAATAGATGGTTTATTGTCTCTCTATCTCAATGCCTTTCTCCTGTTCGTTAAACCTCCCCAAGGCATCATATTGTTATGAATAGTCTCCTCTTATAGTTGTTATTGCTAGGCTAACATAATTTTCAAAAGCAATGTAGATGTTACCTTGTAGAGTCGACACCAAGTCTACAATGATGGCAACGTAGAAATGTCGAAAAGAGGACGAGCTTTGACGAGAAACGGAGAAAGGGCAAGCTGCCGTGCTTGAGAAAGGGCAGTCTTCTGACTTCTCTCTTCACAAACTTCACTAGTTAAAAAAATCAAAATTTTTATCAGTGGAGAGGGAGAGATTGACATTTGACAGAATCGAATAAAAAGAAACGTACCTGAAGAGATGGCGGCGGCTTCCGGCGAATAAGAGGTGACGGTGGCGGGCAGAGGACGAGAGAGAAAGATAGAGAGAGAGAGAGCGAGGATTTAGAGAGGCGTCGTAACTACACCAGATGGAGATGCCGACGAAGGACGGGCATGGCGACGACGGCCGGGGATGGGCCGGATGGCGACGGCGACATGGCGTATTTGAGAAATATGTCTGAGATTGGGGTTACTGTCGTGAGTTTCTGAATTGGGGAGAATTGGGGATTTACAATAATATTAGTAATTTTTTAATATTTTAAATAATAGAATTACGAAATTACAAAAATACCCCTGACTTTTTTTAAAATTCCAGTGGGGTCACTTGACCCCACTGCCACCCCCCTCCCTCCGCCCCTGCTTTTATTACATGCATGCATGCATGCATGAACACTAGTAAGGAAAATTGCATGAAAAATGCAGGCAGAGCAAGAGGAAATTGTGAGGAACAGACCACTTCAACAAAAAGGTTTGACACTTAAGGAAGTAAGGAAGATGAATTATCTTGATAAGGTATTCATTAATTCATTTTCTCTTCAAACGTAACGTATATTTAGAAATATATGAAAATGTAGTAACATTTTTGTTTCCGAAAATATTGGTAGGTTATTGATGAAACACTTCGTGTGATTACTTTCTCACTGATGGTCTTCAGAGAGGCAAAGAAAGATGTCAAGCTCTGTGGTATGCATTACTTTCTTTCTTAGAAGTCCATTTTTCGTGATGTTCTTACTCATATATATTCAGGAAATGACAAACGTGTTAAGAAATGCTAACTCACATGCCAAAATTGTCGTTATAGGCTATACAATTCCGAAAGGGTGGAAGGCTATGGTTTGGTTCAGGAGCGTTCACTACGACCGTGACACGTGGCCCGACCCGAAGAAGTTCGATCCTTCACGATGGGATGTGAGTATATACTAGTCCTAACATTTCATCATGACCTTCACCAAAATTCTTCTGCACCAAATTCTAATCATGTTTTAAATGCAGAATTTCACACCAAAGGCTGGGAATTTCCTTCCATTTGGAGGTGGGAGCAGATTGTGCCCTGGGAATGATCTAGCCAAGCTTGAAATCTCAATCTTCCTTCACTATTTTGTCCTCAACTATGAGTTAGTCAAGCCACATATATGTCTATATCTAGAGTGTTCTAGAAGTTTCTTATTCGAGTTGTCTGATAATTACGAACGAAATGATGCTGATTTTCAGGCTGGAGCGCGACAACCCGGACAGCCCGGTGATGTACTTACCGCATACGAGGCCTAAGGACAACTGCCTAGGAAGGATCAGAAGAGTGTCTGCTCCAACTTGAAATCTATGATGCTTAAATTGTAGTAGTAATATTCTAGCACTGCTATTTCTATGGTTGCATGTTTACTACACACTTACTGGAGTTGGTTATCGAATAGATCATGTAGTTTTTGTTAAGATAGGCAAACTTCTCTGCACGTGGAAACATGGATTCCTATGTGTAGTTCAACTTTTGCCTAATGTACCTTTGTGCATTATTCTCCCTTCGTCCATTTCATCCGACCCTATGTTCATTATTTTATATCTCATATAAATGCGCCGAATGAAATTATACGACGGAGATTGCTTATATAAATAGTACGTCATTAAATAAAAGCACAATGTTAAATTTAGCAAATGTCAACCCTAATTGTAAACTGAGGTTTTGGGAGTGGAATGAAACTCATCAAAATTCACAAAAGGACAAATATTAGGAAAACAAGAATCAAATTAAATTATACTCCCTTAAGTACTCCCTCCGTCTTTAAATAAGTGTTCCCGATGTAGTGTAATTTGCATTAAAGCGGGGACACTTATTTAAAGACGGAGGGGAGGGAGTACTTAATAAATTTATTGCGTGCTAATTAATTAATTAATTTTATAGTAATATGATAGCTGGTTAGATTAGAACGCCAGCAACAAGATTAAAATTCGAAAAAATCGAAACAAGAATCATATTTTTCGACACTGCAAAAACGTTATTAATTAATTAGTTTAGTCGATTTCGGTAATCAAGTAGGTTTAAAAGTCGTTGCTATTCATCTATACACAAATAAATATTACATGTGTCGAAATGTGGTTGCTTCCATATCCATTATAAATAAAACGAGGAAGAGAATTATTTTCATTTTATTTTCCCTTCTGTAATACAGACACTTTTGACTTGATTCGATTCTCTCTTATTTTCATTTTATTTTCCCTTCTGTAATACAGACACTTTTGACTTGATTCGATTCACTTTTCATTCGACTACTTGAATCAAACGACACTATAAAACATTATCGTTTATTTGTTTACTGTACATTGATGAAAAGATAAATTTTCGATCTTCTTCTAGTGTCGAAGCGTCGCTAAGGATTGGAAGATTTACTAAACCCCACGTTGTGTTGGGGTCAAAGTTCAAACGAGGACCCAACTAATTAATCTGCACGATTGAAGTAACATGGTTTCTTCACAAAAAAAGAACAAAAAAAGAAAAAAAAAAAAGAAAGAAAGATATGACATACTTATGTCGTGTATTACATTTTACACTACGGCTAGAATAATAGAATAATACTCATATTTAAAAAAAGAAAAAGAAAAAAAGAGGATTAAATTAAATCACAAAAGTTGGCATCGATGTGATTAATCATAATTTACAATGTAAAATAAAGAGAACCCAATTCCTCAAGCACATGACATGAATCTATGCACATATTCTTCATCATTTAAATTCAATTCAAGGTCTAGAGATAGGGCCGATTCAGAGGCGTTTGGCTAAACTTATAAGCTCTCGTAAAATATAAGTGTCTATATATTCTTTTAAATACGCTTAGCCGAACACCACTTCATCGATAAATCGACGAATTTATGTCAGTCGTTCGAACCCCAACCGTTGCGTATAAAAATAATTAATAAAGAAAATTGAAGTAACGATTAATTTCTCGAGTTTTCCTAAAAGAGTGGAAATTTCTAGATAGCCCCCTTTTGCTATTCCAATTTAAGCAAAAAACATGATATTGTATATGATAATATATATTGTGTTTGTGTTTCCCACTTGATGTTGTCGATTAATTTGAGTGGAATTTGTATGTGTGTAAAAAAAAGAAGATAAAATTTCCATAATTATTTGAACTTTGGTAATGTTTTATTTAATTGGAAATCCACATTCTAGGCAACGAGCCAAATTTCAGAAGGTTTTAGGCCGGCACCAAATAAACATTACAAAAGGAAATTCCTAATTATTTCCCAATTAACCCAATTTTCTATTCAACCTTTAAAAAAAATAAAATTAATTCACGAGGATATATTATTTACAAAGGCATCCAACTTTTGGATTCTCTTTTGTCATTTCATCCATGTAAATTTAATTTGAAGTGCTAAAATCGAGATTTTTATCTAAATGTTACTCCCTCTGTCCACTGATAAAGTTCGGACACATCACTTTAATACACTATCATCACTCTCGTTTTAATTCCGCCGAGAAATTTGGAGCTTGAGAGTTGAGACTGATTCTGGCGACAAAGAACCTTAACACTACGAATTATATAATCCACTTTTGATGCACGTCACATACAATATTCAATGTCGACTTCCAAGTGACTTCTCTCTCCTCTTATCTCTCTCCTCTATATATATATAGGGCTCCAGAGGTAACATCTGAGCTATAACTAAACTCTCTCTCTTCTCTCTCTAAATCTTTTGGAAAATGGAATTGGATATATTGGTGGGGTGTTTTGTGATTGTATGTGGGTTACTAGTGAAATGGGTGGTTAGGAATTTGAATTGGTGGTTATATGAGAAGCAGTTGGGTAGCAAAAGGTCGGAATTGCCCCCAGGTGACTTGGGTTTGCCTTTCTTTGGCAACATGTTTTCTTTCCTCAGAGCTTTCAAATCTCCCAACCCTGAATCCTTCATCGCCGGCTTTGTTAACAGGTCTCTCTCTCTCTCTCTCTCAAATATCCATATATGTATAGTTAGGTATATATGGCTTGCAATTCTTGAGATGATCTTGAGACCGGCCAAGAATAACTCTAATGTAACCATGTGTGTTTGGTCGAACCGATATAATTGTCTGAATCAGATCCTCTATTACATTTTCATGTTACATATTATGTTACAACGACTAACACTAATTAACAGCCGTTACAAGTTAAAAAATATTTTAAAAACCAATATCAAGAGTGAACCGTAGATATAACATGAAAATGCAATAAAACGACATGATCGCCTATGAAATTATTAATATGTAATACATGCAGCGGCTGCAGTTATATATGCCGTTTTCCTTTATATTATGGCCTCTAGACAGAGTACAAGTTGAAACAAAAACTAAATCATTCAACAAAATAACTAACCTTAAAGGCCTCTTTTGTCCAAAATAATAATTATTGGATATAATAATTCCAACAATTCTGTATTATGCTTGCTTAATTTATCGTATTTTAATGTGTAGTCCCTTTCACCTTATTATTTATATACATGTAGAATATGTTATACTAAAGTATTATTTTCAGTTCGTATCTCAAAATATATATTATAAGGTAGTTACGCTTTCTCCCTCTTGTCTTGATACTTGTTAGCAGGTCATATCCACTCCCGTTTTATTCTGCCCCTCTTACTTTTGTCGTTAATACGACTTAGTAGCACAATACACCGTTGTCTCGTATTCTCTTCGTCCCACTGTAGTGATTATGTTTTTTAACATTATAAATACAAAATGATAAAAATAGATTAGTAGATTGAGACAGATGAAATATATACTATTCTAGATTAAGTATATATTAATTCTTGTATTTTTTTTTATTTTTTTTTATCCCAAGATGGATTTATCGTTCATGTTGTTTTAGAAAAAAATCTTGAGTGTTTTGAAAAATACATTGGTGTTTTCTTCATGTTTAAAAATATAGGAGCTAGCTTTCAAAAAGTAAAATTATCGAATTTTGAAACGTGTCAAGAAAAATGAGATAGAGACGGTAATAGATTCGAATCTCTAGTAATTAAAGATAACATTTTCCGCAGATTCGGGGAGTCGGCTTTGTACAAAGCGCACATGTTCGGGAATCCTAGTATAATCGTGACGACGCCGGAGGCATGCCGACGTGTCCTCACCGATGACTCAGCATTCCAGCCTGGATGGCCCTCTTCCACCATCAACCTCATGGGCCGGAAGTCCTTCGCCGCCATCTTCGACGACGACCACCGCTGGCTCCGCAAGCTGACCGCCGCCCCCATCAACGGCTTCGAGGCCTTGACCATCTACACCCAGTACATCGAGGAGAACGTCGTCGCCGCCCTCCGCCAATGGGAGAGCATGGGACAGATCGAATTCCTGACCGAGCTCAGAAAGCTCACCTTCAAGATTATAATGCACATTTTCTTGAGCTCGGAGGGCGACGTGGTGAGGGAGAAGCTCGAGAAGGCGTACACTACGCTCAACTATGGCGTCCGGTCCATGGCCATCAACGTACCGGGATTCGCTTATTACAAAGCCCTTAAGGTTTATATACTGCATTTCTCTTTTATATAGAGTACTCTCTCCCTCGAAACAAAGATGAAGAGTTTGACTGAACTCTGTGTCAGCCAGAGTTCAGTCACACGCTTCATCTTTGTTGGTCCCAATGAAGATGAAGCGTTTCATTGAACTTCGTGTTATGTCAGTGAAGCGTCTCATCTTCATTGGAACGGATCAAGTATCGAGATTAACTTGACTATTACATTTTTTAGGCGCGTAAGGATCTTGTGGATGTACTGCAAGAGGTGGTGAGCAAGAGGAGAGAGAAGAGGAGAGAGAATCCAAGGAGTCCGAAGAAGGATATGATGGATCAACTATTGGAAGCAGAAGATGAGAATGGGAGAAGATTGGACGATGAAGAGATTATTGATATTCTGGTTATGTATTTGAATGCTGGGCATGAATCTTCTGGGCACATAACTATGTGGGCAGCAGTTTTCTTGCAGCAGAATCCTCAAATGTTCCAAAAAGCTAAGGTACGTAGTTTTCTTAGTCCCCATGCATGTTTTATTACATATGCATGAACTAGTGTACGTAAGGAAAACACCATGCATGGAAATTTCAGGCAGAGCAAGAGGAGATTGTGAGGAACAGACCACCTCAACAGAAAGGTTTGACACTGAAAGAAGTGAGGAAAATGAATTATCTTGACAAGGTATTGATTTTCTCTTCAAATGTTGAATTAATTTCTCGAATTCGAAGTAACGTTTTTAATTCGAAAAAAATTGGTATAGGTTATTGATGAAACGCTTCGTGTGGTTACCTTCTCACTGGTGGTCTTCAGAGAGGCAAAGAAAGATGTCAAGCTCTGCGGTATATGTGCATTCATTTCATACGTACTAACATATATTCAAGAAACGTGTTAAGAAAAATCAGATGAATGGCATGACAAAATCAATGTTGTTATAGGCTACACAATTCCTAAAGGGTGGAAGGCTATGGTGTGGTTCAGGAGCGTTCACTACGACCGTGACACGTGGCCCGACCCAAAGAAGTTCGACCCTTCACGATGGGATGTGAGTAGTCCCTACCTACCTACATTTCATGACCTTCACCAAATTTTACTAATCATGTTTAAAATGTTTAAAATGCAGAATTTCACACCAAAGGCTGGGAATTTCCTTCCATTTGGAAGTGGGAGCAGATTGTGCCCTGGGAATGATTTAGCCAAGCTTGAAATCTCAATCTTCCTTCACTATTTTGTCCTCAACTATGAGTGAGTCAGCCACATATATGTCTATATCTAGAATGTTCTAGATGTTTCTTATTCGCGTTGTCTAATTACGAATGAAATGATGCTGATTTTCAGGCTGGAGCGCGACAACCCGGACAGCCCGGTGATATACATACCGCATACGAGGCCTAAGGACAACTGCCTAGGAAAGATCAGAAGAGTGTCTGCTCAAACTTGAAATCTGCCTAAGGACAACTGCCTAAGGGAGGCATACATGGATTTGCTTAGGCTTAGTGTGTATTGCTCCCTTCGTCCATTTCACATGGCTTTTTTATCTATTATGTACGTTATACTACTATTTCACATAATTGAAGGCACCTAATAAAATGAGACGAAGGGATTACTTATTTAACTAGTCATGTTGTAATGAAAATGAAACTCATCAACCGTTGTGGCGAAAAAGGAAAAATTCGAGAAAGATAAATCATAGTAATTCATGAGATTTACATATATTAGCAAACTAGTAAATAATAATTATAATAACATTGTATTTACCTAAACAAATAGCGCCTGTAGCTCAGTGGATAGAGCGTCTGTTTCCTAAGCAGAAAGTCGTAGGTTCGACCCCTACCTGGCGCGATGATTAATTCATGTTTTTTTTTTTTTTTTAAATCATACCAAAAATTAATTTCAGACCAAACATATGGTATATTCAAACCTTAATTGTATTCGTTTTGAGTATATATACTCTAGTGAGGACACTTATTAGTGGACGAAGGGAGTATCTCTACCACTCCGATGTCCTTGTTTGAGATATATACAGCAAAAGGTAATTAATTAATCTGTTATTAATTTGCTGTTGAATTTAATTTCCCATAGAAAATCCATGCTGGTATTACTTATTTAAGCGGGATGGGTTTAATTCAATTTCCCTTCCTACATTTGTATTCGTTTTGAGCATTATTTTATTACAGCTAGCTTACCTTATTTTAACAGCACCCTCTCTCTCTCTCTCTCTCTCTCTCTGTACAAAATAGGGTATATGAGTACATCTCTCTCTTCTCTCTTTCTGGTTGAGATGGGGGGTTTGGGAATACTTGTGGGGTATATTTTGGCGCTGTTGATAGTTGTATGGTGGGTGCTTAGGAATGTAAATTACTGGTTGTACGAGGGTAAATTGGGAAATATACGGTATCAACTTCCACCAGGTGATATGGGTTTCCCTCTCATCGGTAACATGTGGTCTTTCCTCAGAGCTTTCAACTCCACCAACCCTGAATCCTTCATCACCGGCTTCGTCAACAGGTCTCTCTCTCTCTCTCATCCCATTACAGGCATGCATCGATGTACATTTTGCATATTTTTCCTTACAAAGCCCACTCCAGAAATCCAATTAGGCCCAATAAGCCTCAACTCGGGTCGGCCCAATTTCCAGCCCACAAACAGAAAAAAGCCCAAATAAAAAATAATAAATTAATTTATTTTCAGATTCGGGCCCACCGGAATATACAAGGTGTACATGTTCGGGAACCCCAGCATCATCGTCACCACCCCAGAAGCATGCAGGAGGGTCCTAAACGACGACGAATCATTCAAGACAGGGTGGCCCACCTCCACCCAGGAGCTCATGGGGAGGAAGTCCTTCGTCGGAATCTCCGACCACGACCACAGATGGCTGCGCCGGTTGACCGCCGCCCCGGTCAACGGCTTCGAGGCACTGACCCTCTACACGGAGTACATCGAGGAGAACGTCGCCGCCGCCCTCGAGAGGTGGGCAAACATGGGAAGAATCGAACTCTTGACCGAGCTCCGACGGTTGACTTTCAAGATAATCATGCACATTTTCTTGAGCTCGGAGGGGGACCACGTGAGGGAGGCACTGGAGAAGGAGTACACCGCTCTCAACTACGGAGTCAGGGCCATGGCCATCAACGTGCCGGGGTTCGCCTACTACAACGCGCGCAAGGTATAACAGTACTTCGCTCCGTCTCATTCTATAAGAGTCAGTTGACTGACAAAAAATGTAACATGTATTGTAAGGCGCGGAAGAGGCTGGTGGCGATACTGCAAGCCGTAGTGAGCAAGAGGAGAGGAGAGAGGGAGGGGGATCGGGCGAGGGCGAGGAGGGATATGATGGATGCATTGTTGGATGCAGAAGATGAGGATGGGAGGAAGTTGGATGATGAAGGGATTATTGATATTTTGATTATGTATTTGAATGCTGGGCATGAGTCTTCTGGGCATACTACTATGTGGGCTGCCCTTTTCTTGCAGCAGAATCCTCATATGTTCGAGAAAGCTAAGGTACTATAATAGTATTAATCCATCATTGTTCATTGTGTGTATTAAGTTTTGTTTAGTTGTTGATTATATTTATATAGGCTGAGCAAGAGGAGATTGTAAGAAACAGGCCTCCTGGACAGAAAGGCTTGACACTGAAAGAAATTCGGAAAATGGATTATGTGAACAAGGTTATAGATGAAACTCTTCGCGTGGTTTCCTTCTCGTTGATGGTATTTAGAGAGGCAAAGAAGGATGCAAGTGTTTGTGGTGAGCAAAAAAAAAAAAAAAAACCATTTCTTGTTCAAATTCAACTCAATTGATAATTTGGTAGCAGATGAAGAAATATGAGGCTGTGATCATGTGCTAGGTTACACCATTCCCAAGGGTTGGA
Organism: Thymus mandschuricus; assembly: GCA_029379335.1. NCBI lineage: Eukaryota > Viridiplantae > Streptophyta > Magnoliopsida > Lamiales > Lamiaceae > Thymus > Thymus mandschuricus. The sequence continues at coordinate 2,736,920 of CM057072.1, forward strand.
AAGTTCTGGTCTGGTTTCGGAGCGTTCACTACGACCCTCAGACGTGGCCCAACCCCAAGAAGTTTGATCCTTCAAGATGGAATGTGAGGCCACATCATATATTATGTATGTGTTACATAAAAAAGAATAGAGTATATATAAACTTATATGAACCTATTGATTAATTATGTGCAGGAGTTCATTCCAAAAGCAGGTAATTTCCTTCCATTTGGAGGTGGAAGCAGATTGTGCCCCGGGAATGATCTAGCCAAACTCGAAGTTTCCATCTTCCTCCACCATTTTCTTCTCAACTACGAGTGAGTTTCAACTCTCGCGTTGTTCGTCTTTGAACTAGTATATATGTGTTGTTCGGATTTTTGATTGAAGCGTGAAACTGTTTGTTGATAGGTTCGATCAATTCGACCCAACTAGTCTGGTGATGTACCTGCCGCATACGAGGCCTAAAGACAACTGTGTAGGAAAGATAAGAAGGGTGACTAGCTAGTAAAGCTGCATAGACGAGAGGAGAAGACTCTACTTGTTTGGCTTCATCACAGTACAAAACTATGCATCCCTATTTTGATATGCATTTTGTTGTTTTGAGGTATTTTCTATCATTGAACTACATCTATTATTTACTACAGTAAATTTATCCTTCATTTCTATCTTTTACTACTTACATCAATAGTGATGTAATATATCTCTTCGTCGGTCGGTTTTGGCGCTTTTTCATGATGAAGTTTAAAACCAACTGAAAATTCAATTAATGGTGTCTATAAATCGTGGACGGATAGCATAAATTATCAAAAAATCTAGCCCACTTTATAAAGATTTAATACTAACATACCATTCACCTAAACAAAGCCCAAGCAGATTGTAGAGAAGTAGCATTGGTTCTATTATATTCTATTAATTACTGTACTAATTAGAGACCTAACCACCCCCCCTCCCTCTCTCTCTCTGAAACTGGCAACACGCAAACCGGCCACCCTCTTCTTTCTCAACTGTCAAACCTAATCTACATGCTGCACAATACATCTATGGATATTGTTTTAAAAAAAATTATGAAAATAAAATATGAGGATATATATATAGGTAGCCGTGGCATTAAACAGTAAACAGATTACTATTCCATAAAAAAATAATTAATCATGGGTTTTAACTTAGTGAAGACAATGGTTCTCTTCCTACTTTCCCTAACTGTCCCAATCCAGAGAAATTTCCCAGATTTCGTGAAGAAGATAAGCATAAGCTTCTTCCCGCCTCAGCCCAGTTCGATTTGAATACCTTCTTGGAACGATACGGTTACCTCGAATACGCTCACCTCAATGCCGATACTCTGTCGAAGATATTGCCCGATTTCATCCATGGCGTCAACTCTATTCAAGCTCAAGATGCCATCTATGGCGATAAGATTGATTTCAAGAGATCGCCACCTGGCCTGAGAGAATGTGTTGGCTAGGGTTAGGGTTTTGAATTGGATTTCCAGTTTTAGGCTGATTGAGAATGTCGTTTTCATTGGAATACTTATTTTTATCTATTTTTAGGCTGTTACTTAGCGAATGAGGTAATAATTAAGTACGATTTTCTATGATTTTAAAAGATGTGTGGCAAATTGGGGAAGCTAGGGCTTGGGGAAATGAACCCCATATATGAAGGGCTTCGTCGCCATTGCCACAAGAGTGATAAACCCTAGACCTCGAACATACTCCTGCCGTTGCACCGAGAATATATGTAAGATTTAAAATAATAAAATGTATTGGGACGAGTAAGTATTTCTATCGGGGGTTTTGCTGGAGATTGTATACTACTAACGTGTCATGATACCATTGGAGGATATCTGATTGAGAAACGAATATGCAAAAGATGCTTAAAATATGCTTATTCATGAAATTTTGCAGTTATAGTATTTTTAATGCTTGATCTGTATTATTACTATGTTTAAATCAAAATTAGTCATAAATTTTAGTAAGATCCATTCGTATTTCTCACGTCCAACGTTTATTTATGTATTAAAATCATCTACTAATATCCTTTGAATAATATCGCTGACTTTTGGGATGTAATGAGTTGTAGTGAGACATTATATAATTAAATTTCAAAATAATTAAAGTTTGAGTAAAATTGTGTATCGTGCGTGTGGCATTTCATAAACTTCAAAAGTCTTAATAGTGACCTAAGATTCCTGAATTAAATGGTGAGAGGAATATTAGACTAATAAAAAGTAAGCCTTCAAATTTCCTATTATTAAATTTATAATATACATACATATTGATGTGATGGTCAAAACAACTTGATTATTATTTTAATCCCAGTCAAATTATTTTAGAAATTTAATATTTCAAAATAAATGGCATGTGTGAAGAGAGACTAAAACCTCCATTGCAATATAATTTTGTGTAATAAAAATTAAAGAAATACAAACAAAGAAAAAAAAAGTTGTGTAATGTGAATTAATTTTATATAATTGAAACTAATTGGAGTTGATTTTTTCGTCTAAAACTAATTTAATATTAAAACACGCTATTAGCCATTGCTAAAATTATAATCATGTAGATAATTATATAATGCCAGTTGTAATTGTTAATCCGGGAAATTAGAAAGAATTGGTGCTTAATTATTTGGTTAATTAATTTATAGTCGTTATTTCATCACGATAAGTACATCTGTTATAATGTTTTAGTAGTCAAATATTTATATTAATTAATTTTTATATTAATTAGACAATGTCCTTGTACTAATACCTCATTCTAAGATATTTATTTATTTACTTAATTTTATCTAAATACAGATAACACATGTATTGACCATGCACTATATAAAACATAATTTTATGTGTGTTTCATAATTCGTGTCATCACATAATAAATTTAATGTATCGCGGTAATAATAAAACTAAGTAATTAAAAAACACAACTATTATCATCGCTTTGATATAAATTCTAAGGTTGCGTTTTCATTGATACGAAACAAAAAGAGATATCCACCTTTAAAATTTTTCTTATTTCTTATATTTTTTCACATTTGCTTATTTTTCCCTTTATTTGCACTACAATAGAGATCAAATATTATCCCTACAATTTAATTTGGTGTTGTAATATTTTCTTCAATTTATGGAGTAAAATTCTTCATCGTCATTGATAAAAGGTGAGAAAATGTGACGAAAAGAGTGAGATTTAAAGGGTGATTTTCTCTTTTTATCTCATTTTTTTTTGCACCAAAGAGAACGCAACCTAAGTCAAAATTAATCGGTTCTTGTAGTTGAATTTTTCATTAAATCTAACTTATACACCTCGAAGATAGTCCATATAATTCTAATGGAGGAATTATTGATCGAGCTATGTCATATCAACCGTAAACACATTAAGTATATTAATTTATATTGAGTAGGGAAACATTATTTTACGTTTATACTATTTGATAGTTTTAAAATCAATGTAAAGTAGTGTTTTAAAATTCGGACCAAATTGACGACTAAACGGGCTGAACCATATACCTATCACGGTTTCGACTTGTGATTTATTTCAATTTCAACAGGTTCAATCGAAAAAACGTGAACCAGAAGCCTTCACGTGTCGACCTCCTATTCGTGTTTAAAATATTGATTTAATGGCTAATGTTTGAGAGAGAGAGAGAGAAGAGGCAGCTGAACAGCATAGGGAAGTGATGATATAAAGATAACGTGAGAAATCGCATTCTCCGCCGGTGTTATGTAATCAAATTTTGACTTGCCGTTTTTTGTAATATTACTGGTTAATTAGATAGGAATATCGAGGGAATTAGGAATTAGATAAAAAGGTCAAAATAGATTACACAAATTAATTAATTAATTAATTAATATCTGACACTCACATTTATTTACACATGTAAAACTTAGTAATTACTACTCCTATAGTAGTATATGGAGTAATAATATTATTATTTTAATTATGCATGTCGTTACCAAAACGTTAGATGTTATCTTGTTCGGTGTGCACAATCCAACTACTACCTCCATCTCACTAAATTAGCTACACTTCTTTATTGATGTGACGTGCACGTATCTCCACCGAAACCTAGTATGAGTTTTACGATATAATTTTGAAATATTATTTCTTTTACGGGATAGTCCGACACTCGTAGTATCCCGTAAAAGAAATAATATTTTAATATTATATCGTTAAACCCGTACTAGGTTTCGGTGGAAAAGCGTGCCGAAAATGTTACTATGCAAGTGTAGCTAAACTAATGAGATGGAGGTAGTATTATATTCAAAAGTCAACTTCACTAAATGGCCCCTCCCATACAAACTATTTATGACTTCCCCCCTAAACTTTTAACTTATTATTTTCAGGACCTATATCTCGATATCAAAATCTTTATTAACAAGCTCGATCAAAAGATGTTCGGATCAAATGTTACATAAAATTACATATATACTCCATATAATGATATAATTGATTCACTACTAGTACATAAAGCATAGTAAAATTTCATACATGCATGAGTGAGTCACATAAACATCGTAAAGTACTACTTCCTCCTCTCAGTATATATACAAAAATTTCTTTTCCGAGATGTCCTCCAAAAGACCAAATAGCACGTGATATTACATAGTATATAACATAAAATAATTCTATTACAACCTCCTAACCAAGGTTATAACATAAACTAGAAGTACAACATACGACTGTCATTTTCATTTTTTCTGATCAACCCTACTCGTTCTCAACTCCCGACAACGTTTGTCCTCTATTACCAACAATTCTACCAATCTTTCTATAATATTTATACATGTATCAAGATCGGACGAAACACAGTATAATCCGAACCGGGAGAAATTTCGGATTTTGAAAATCCTCCGGGGTTGATTAGTAAAACTCAAGAAGTGTAGGGAGCGTTGAGAGCAATAAAAGTAAATGAAGAGAGACGACTAAAAATTCAAAAAATAATGAGATTGCAGCGATCCCATAGCTTCGTTGTCCCTTCCTTCTTCCCATGTCTATACAGCAGATTAGTTTTGACTCTGCAACTCTCTCTCTCTCTCTCTCTCTCTCTCTAGACTTCCACATTTCTCCTTTACACATTTTTCAAGTCACCTCCTCCACCTATAAATACCCATTGTCAATGCTCTGCATAAAAAGTCTCGAAAATTGAATCGCAATTAACAAAACCAATTCCTCTCGATTCAATTTTCATCGGAGAAGAATGGACGGAATTCCTTCGACGGATTGCCCTCAGGACTTCCGGTGCCCGATTTCGCGGGAGATTATGAAGGATCCGGTCACCGTCGCCACCGGCGTCACCTACGAGCGGAAGAACATCGAGAAATGGTTCCTCACCTACAAGAAGAGCACCTGCCCGGCCACAATGCAGTGGATCGAGACTCTCGAGATGACTCCGAACCACACGCTCAAGCGGTTGATCGCCGCCTGGTGCGACGGCGAGCGGAGCCGGTCTCCGCCGCCGCCGCCGCCGTCGCCGAAGCACGATGAGCTGGCGGCGGCGCTCGGCGCGATCGATTCGACGCCGTTTAAGGTGAGCTGCCTGCGGAGGCTGAGGGCGATGGTGGAATTGGGGGAGGAGGTGAGGGAGGATTTTAAGCGATTGGGCGGGATCGAGGTGCTGGTGAGGATAATGGAGCAGGTTTTGGGGGAAAATTCCGATTTCGCGGCGTTTAGGGCTTGCGAGGAGGCGGTGGCGGTGCTGCACCGGATTCCGATCAGCGACGACGAGGAGGGGATCGTGCAGCTACTGATGAGCCCTAATTGTATGAAATCGATGGCGATTGTGCTCCAGCGCGGCAGCGCCGAGGCCAGATTCGGCGCGATCTCGACCTTCGAGAAGCTGGCGACGGCGGATTACCAGTGGAATTACGCCGCCCAGGATCAAGGCGTCGATTTCTTCAAATCGCTGCTGGAGATCGCCTCCGACGAGATCTGCAGCAAGGCGAGCTCGTGCGCGCTGAAGCTGCTGATACAGATCATGGAAGCTTCGAGAAAGTCGAGGCTGAAGGCGATCGAGGCCGGCGCGATCTGCACGGCGGTGGAGCTGCTGCCGGAATCGAGCCGGTCCAAGTGCGAGAAGATCATGCAGCTGATCAAGGTGCTGTGCGAGTGCGCCGAGGGGCGGCTGGCCTTCACGGAGCACGGGCTGGGGATCGCGGCGGTGGCAAAGAAGATGCTCAACGTGTCGAGCGGCGCCACCAAGATCGGGGTGAAGATAATGTGGCTGGTGGCGAGCTTCCACGCGACGGAGAAGGTGCTGGAGGAGATGCTGGTCTCCGGCGCCGTGAAGAGGCTGGTGGCGCTGCTGCATGTCGGCGGAAGCCAGTCGACGACGAAGGAGAGGGCGATGAAGATATTGAAGCTCCACGGCCGCGAGTGGCGGCGCTACCCTTGCTTTCCGACCGACGTTAGGGATTACTTGGGGCTTGGAAATGATAATCGTTAAAAAAAGAAAAAAGAAAAAAAAAAAATATAGATACTTGTAATATGTTTTGATGAAATTGATACATACAAAATTCTTTTATCTCAATTCAAATAGTGCACCATTTATTTTACCTTAAGAGTATAATTTTTACAAACAAAAGTATGATCGGTTAATATTGCATGATTTTAAAAAAATACTACTGTCGTCAAACTGTCAACTATTTCTCGATCGAGGTATTTCATATTTTTCACAACAAAACTTCTTTCTATACGATTTTCTATGTTTTCACAACAGAACTTATTTCTATACAAACTAAACTATATATGATCGAGGTATTTCCTATTTCTCATGTTAGAATTTTATTTTTATACGAACTCAACAGTTAGTCAGTCTGATCATCGTGTTGAATTTTGAAATTCGTAAAAAATTGAAATTGAATGTGTAAAAGGGAATTTTGTCGGCATTGGATGGTAGTTGCCGGTTGATATATACTACATTGAAAAATGGGGATGATTTCATGTGAATTAAGGCGTTCTTAATAAATAATCAACCATTAAAAAGTATTGTTTCTTATTTTTGCTACAAACAGTAAATACTCTCATCTCAAGTCAAAATTTTGATTGTGATCGCAGTCTAGAACTTTGTATCTCGAATTTTAACTTCATCTAAAGTCAATTTTCCTTTTTATTTCGATCACATTCTAGAATTTTGCTACTATATATAGTAAGCATGTAGTATCTCACATTGTTATTGAAAATAAAATGCTTAAAACGAGCACACTTAATATGTCAACGGTTGACATATTGATGATATAACTGATGAAAATCAACCCTATTAAAAAAAATTAGTGAAAAAAGTAAAGCCTAAATAGAAAAATTACTTTACGTAATATGGTAGCATCAATTATGGCATTGTTAGTGTTGTCATGATAGATAAAGAAACATTTTCAGCTTAATATATACACTAAGCATTAGATAAACTTTCCTCGACACCAGTAATAATTATATGCACTTCGACAGCACAAAATTAATCGAAATATGTGTATGTGTGTTACGCTAACTATAGGAAGTCAAGTTTCAGAATCAAAAGTTACAAGTTCAAATCCCTCCTAATTGCGATCTATTAATGCTTTAAAAAAATAATCGAAAAATGCTGAAAATTCGAATGTGGTCTCAATCGCAGTTTAAATTCGAGTTCAACTCTAGTAAGTAGTAATTGGAGAGGTGTTGCTTTGGGTCAACCAGAATCTTAGTTTAACCACCAAATTTACTAAACTACTAATAATTTTTTAATTACATTTAATTAAAATTTGGTGTGAATGTGATTAAATTAGAATATCATAGTTTATGGCGAAATTACGTGCCTAATTACACTCAGTCTTGGTGCAGCTACTATTCAACCTGGATTTTCTTTTCTCCAACTTGATGTAAGAAAATTGAGCTTTTTTCATATACTAATTAATTTAACAATAATGCTATTTGGCCTAATACATGGACACAGACCAACCAAATACATTTTTAAAGACAAAAAAATCATTGACTTAGATAAGTAAATCGAAATATAAATTTATCTATATAAATTTCAAACATATTTATTAATCTAATACTCGAATCACTATACATGTGTATGCATTTTTGTTTATGAATATATATATATTTTTTTCCCCGAGGAACGTTTTATTTTTTGTGATAGCTTAAATTGTCCCTTGGGGGTGGTGCAGTGGTCAAGGGCTTTGTTGAACCAATAGGTCACGGGTTCAGACGGGTCTTGCCTGATCGAAAAAAGAAAAGGAAAAAAAAAAAAAAAAGATAGCTTGAATTTAAAAGGGCAAATTTGCTATAAATACATAAACTATGCAAAAAATTTGGTTTTTCCCATAATCTTTTAAAATGGGTTCAAAATACACAAACTATGCAAAAAATTTGGTTTTTCGCATAATCTTTTAAGGGCAAATTTGCTATAAATACATAAACTATGCAAAAAATTTGGTTTTTCCCATAATCTTTTAAAATGGGTTCAAAATACACAAACTATGCAAAAAATTTGGTTTTTCGCATAATCTTTTAAAATGGGTTCAAAATACACAAACTATGCAAAAATTTTGGTTTTTCCCATAATCCTTTAAAATGTGTTCAAAATACATAAACTATCGCTAATTTTGGAATTTCCCCCAAAACTCATTTTCAGCAAAATTTATGCTGATGTGGCACTGATATATGTTGGCATGGAATATTTTTTGTTATCCACTATAACTTCAGTAACTAATTATGTTTAGAACTTAAAAACTTGGCAAATAATCCCTCTCAAAAAAATAAATAAATAAAAATTGGCAAATAATCATTTTTTCATAAGGTCTACTCAAACGATGCAACTTGACCGAATCATTACTATCCAAACATATTTAGCAAGCATAAAAAAAATTAACTCCAACCTTTAAATTATTTCTCAACTTTCTCTACATTTTATACGCCTTACGTGTGACAATAGATAACTAAAGCAATAAAAAAGTTTCAAAGATAATCTCTTACAAGCTTGCGAAAAAAATAGTTTCTAAGATTTGACTTAAATGATCACCAAACGATAAGGTTTAACAGACATAATTTTACATCTATGTTAACGCGTCGTTTTTAAAGTTGGAGAAAGAAATATTCCATGTCAGCACATATCAGTGACACATCAGCATTAATTTTGTTGAAAATTGATTTTGGGGAAATTCCAAAATTAACAATAGTTTATGTATTTTGAACCCATTTTAAAAGATTATAGGAAAAACCAAAATTTTTGTATAGTTTGTGTATTTACAACAAATTTGCCCAATTTAAAAAAAAAAAAAAAAAGTTTGAATATATGAAGGTTGATTACTTGATTCAAAAATGTTATACAAATAGACTCTCATTAAAATTATTTTAACAAAAACACTTAAATCATACCACTTCGGTCCTAACTTCTTGACTCATATTCCTTTTTGGGACGTCCCATGTTTGTTGACTCATTTCCTTTTTTGGAAAGAATTAGAGTATAATTAGTACAATTAGTAAACCCCTTATTACACTTAACATTCCATACTTAAATCCCATCCACTCATTTTTCTGCACGTAGTTCAATATAATTTAAATTTTGAAAGTTTAAATTATTATAATTTGCTCGTTTGTTATCAGATTTTTATGATTTTTATATCAAATTAAAGGTCTTTATACGATCTTTCATTTAAGATCAGACAAGAACATGTTTTTATGCATATATGATGCTCTGTTTCTAAAATATGTTTAAATACATAAACCACATTACATTCCCTACAAAATACACTTTATACACTAAACATTTTCGTCTTAATTCTCGTGCAAAAAGCAAATGAGTCAAGAAGCTAGGACCGGAGTGGTTTTTTTTTATGTCATCAAAAAATCATTGCCTGTAAATTTTCGTGTTAGTAGTATTTATTTTTTTTCTAGGTAAATTCTCATGTTACTAGTAGTAATATGTTCTACATATAGGTACGTAAATTCTTATGTTACTTATTGCTTGTGCAATTATGGTAACAATAACTACTGGGAAACTTTTCTGCAACAATTTTATGGAGGTACAAGCAGAATGGCAGCAGACAATTCAAGCGGTAACGATATCTTTATCGTACGAGCAAGCACGAGAGCAAGAGTTCGGACACGAACAGGGATCTGCGCATCGCCTCTGTAATTCATGACAGGAAGCATGGCAATTGGACTTCAGGCATATGCAGTCAGCAGTTTTTCATGGATTCACAGAAGATGCAGAAGATTGAGTAATGATGTGAATTCACAATTCTTTGAATGCCTACTGATTTCATTCCCACGCGTACCGTTTTACCAAGACAAGCAACAGTTCCTAACCTTTTTCGTACGAGGGACTTGCAGAAGTTCCCTGAGATTCGTAGCATCTGATATATTCCTCACAATGTTCCCAATTAACGAACAACACGAAACATGGAAGGATCGGAGAGATTCCAAGGGAAGAACAAACAAGTACATGCACATTCCTTTTCTCTTCGTCCCACTAATTCAAAAGAACCCGTCCTCACAATACTATTCCCACCACCTAGAAGGGAAAAAGCCACTGTGTTGCAAGAGAAACTCGTGCATTTAGCCCCGTTAGAGCACGCAAGAGTTATACAAGTCCGGACATACACAATCAATAGGTCCATTATCGAGGCACAAACCAGCGTGTCTGAGATCCATTCTCACAAAAGTATGCAGAAGATTGAAGTTTTATGGCAGCATTAGCATTCAATCACTTCAGTTTTTCGAATAACAGACAAGCTCATGAAACATCGTCAGTTGTTCTAGGATACTCGTTTCTCCAAACATTTGCACCAACACGAAACCATGTAATTCTTTTAAATCTTTGTTCCAACTTCCAACTTAATTATCTAACAAAATTGTCACTAACAAGGCACTAAACTTGCAGAAGATTGAACTTCAACGATAATATTCTTAGTTCCCTTTCGATAACCAGCACTACTTACTCTTTGATTAGACCTTTAACCTCCAGTTTTCAATAATCAGACCGTTAATCAAGCTCAAGATAACCAAGCGTATGAATTTATACCACGCAAGCACATAGTAACGACTCAATAATACTTAAGCATATGCATAAATGCCACTGATCCGAGGCACAAGATAATATCATAGATCCATCCATTCTCACAATACAACTTGCAGAAGATTGGAGTTTTTTTGGAGACTCAACTTCAGTTTTTCCAATAGTTGTTCACGAATTCTCGGATTAAAAGGATGCCATTAATTTCCTGACCAACATTCAACCACCTATTTGTTCATGGCCCTTTTGAATCCGAGAATTCAAATGAAACGATCTCAGAACCGAAACCAACTTTTTGATTCCGTCCGGTATAAACCACATTCCAAATAATTTGGAGACCGTTGAGAAAGAACAAACAGTAGTTGTTCTTGGATTCAAATCAACAAAGGACCCAGATTAATTCACCCTCGAATCCAACCACCTATTTTTCTTTTTCGGATGGGCATTTTGCATCAGAGAATTCCAAGAAAACCAAGTTCGAAACATTCTATTCTCTTTGATAACCGCCGTCAATTCATACCAGTTTCCCAGAAAATCGACCGTGGTTTCTTCAATTCTCATTACCTTGGATCCCAAGAAAATCTGCAAGAGTTCGGATACGAACAGGATCCGTGCATCAACTCTGTAATTCATGACAGTCAGCATGATAATCGAAGGATATATGACAGGAGATATACATCGATTACTGATATAGCCTTGTTTTTCTCCCTCACTTTGTCTCGAGAAGATGCAGAAGATTGAACGTTGATGTAAAATCACATGAATGACTACTGATTTCATTCCCACACATACCTTTTTACCAAGACAAGCAACAGTTCCTAACCTTTTTCGATCGAGGGACTTGCAGAAGTTCCCTGAAATACGTAGCATCTGATATTCCTCACAATGTTCCCATTTAACGAAGAGATTCCAAGGGAAGAACATACCAGTACACCTTTGTCTGTATTTCCCTTTCTCTTTGTCCCACAATTTCAAGAGAACCTATCCTCACAATATTCCCACCACTTAGGTGGGAAAAGGCCACATTTTTGTGAGAGAAATTCGTGCATTCTCCCAACAAAACAATCAGAAGAATAAATAACCATTCAACTTTGTTAGAGCACGCAAGAGTTATACAAGTTCGGTCATACACAATCAATAGGTCTTCTTGGATCCTTGTCATCAACAAAGAATCTCAGCAAAATAGCCCAATTATCGAGGCACAAACCACCGTATCTGAGATCCATTCTCACAAAAGTAGCAGCAGAAGATTGAAGTTTGATGGCTGTATTAGCATTCAATCACATAAGTTTTTCAAATAACAGACAAGCACATGAAACATCGTCAGTTGTTCAAGGATACTCGTATCTCCAAACCTTTGCACCAACATGAAACCAGGTAACAAAATTGTCACTGACAAGCACTAGCTAGCAGAAGATTGAACTTCAACGATAAAGAACATCAAGTTCAATAATCAGAGACCTTTAACCTCCTGTATTCAATAATCAGACCGTTGATTAAGCTCAAGAAAACCAAGCGTATGTATTTAGACAAGCAAGCACATCATAACGACTCAATAATACTTTAAGCATGCGTATTACCACAAAGTCAGAAGCCATTTTTCCAACATTATAATTTTTTTTTATCCGAGGCACAAGAAAGTATCATAGATCCATCCATTCCCACAATACAACTTGCAGAAGATTGGAGTTTTCTTGGAGACTCAAATTCAGTTTTTTCCAATAACTGCCATGGACATGAACAATACCAGTTTTTTTCTTGGATCCTTGACAATCCAACACGAGTTAGCCTCAATTTGCAGTGTGCACCAACATTAGAACATGCAAGACAAATTTGTCATTCATTTTTATACAGCCAACCATCCAGAAAAATGAAGCTCAACAATCTGAGTTTTAACCACCTATTTGTTTTTTTCATGGTCTATATTTGATCTGAGAATTCTATGACCATGCAAGTGTCAATTGAGAAACGTATTTCACAATCGAACGAGCAGAAGATTGAATAAGAGTATGTGTTTACACTAGAAGCACAGTGATGCTCCATCACGTTTTATCCACCATTTAACTTAATTAATCCTCAAAAGCCAACAGCCACTTTTTCCAACATTTGAATTATAATTTTTAAAGAGAAACCAATGAACCAGATATTCCAACTCACAACACTTGGCAGAAGATTGAAGTTTAGGAAAGAATTTAAGCCATTTTTCCAACATTCGAACTATAATATTTTTCCATGGGACAAGACTTGGCATAACATTGAATTTTATGAGGGAATTAGCTTCCAACAGCGATTTTTATACAATGTGATCAAGAAACATGCAGAAGATTATATACCAATGGCATCTTTTCAATAATATTCATCTCGATTACGTATACGGACTTGCGATATCTCTGTTTAGGGGGAGGCAACACGAGATATCAACTGAGTTGTTCACGAATTCTCGGATTAAAAGGATGCCATTAATTTCCCGACCAACATTCAACCATCTATTTGTTCATGTGGCCCTTTTGAATCCGAGAATTCAAATGAAACGATCTCAGAACCGAAACCAACTTTTTTATTCCTTCAGGTATAAGCCACATTCCAACCGTTGAGAAAGAACAAACACTAGTTGTTCTTGGATTCAAATCAACAAAAGACCCAAAGAAATCCACCCACGAATCCAACCACCTATTTTTCTTTTTCCATTGGGCCTTTTGCATCAGAGAATTCCAAGAAAACCAAGTTCGGAACTTTCTATTCTCTTTGATAACCGCCGTCAATTCATACCAGTTTCGCAGAAAATCATCGACTGTAGTTCCTTCGATTCTCGTTACCAAAGGATCCCAAGAAAATCTGCACCACCACCCATATTCCAACAACGATTACCCACTTTTTCTTTTTCTTTTTTTAAATTTTCTTGGGACTTTGTAACAGAGAAATCAAAGAAAACTACATCGATTTAAGGGAAAAATCCCTTCTTTCCTACCTCGATTGACATCCGATTATCCCACCGATTTTCGACAAAACTAGGGTTGAACAATGACAATATTCTTTATTCCAACATATCTAGCAGAAGATCGAACTTCAATGACAATATTCTTTATTCCCTTTTGATAACCAACAGTCCAAAATTTCAAATACCAGCACTACTTATTCTTTGATTTTTGGACCCAAAGAAAATCAAGCTCAATGATCACCTTTAACCTCCTCTTTTCAATAATCAGACCGTCGTTAATCAAGCTCAAGAAAACCAAGCGTATGAATTTATATAAGCAAGCCCAATATAACTGCTCAATAATACTTAAGCATGCATAAACACCACTGATGTTATTCCCACTAAGTCAGAAGCCATTTTTCCAACATTATAATTTTTTTTATATGAGGCTCAAGAAAATACCATAGATCCATCCATTCTCACAATACAACTTGCAGAAGATTGAAGTTTTCTTGGAGACTCAACTTCAGTTTTTCCAATAACTGCCATGGACATGAACAATACCAGTTTTTTTTCTCGGATCCTCGACAATCCAACAAGAGTTAGCCTCAATTTGCAGTGTGCACCAACAATAGAACATGCAAAACAAAATTTTCATTCATTTTTTACAACCAACCATCCAGAAAAATTCAAGTACCAGCACCACTTGTTACTCTTGGAATTTCCCCACCACAAACACCCAAAGAAAATCAAGTGTCAATTGAGAGACGTATTTCACAATCGAACAAGCAGAAGACTGAATACGAATATGTGTTTACACTAGCAAGCACAACGATGTTCCACCACGTTTAACCACCATTTCACTTATTCCTCACAAAGCCAACAGCCACTTTTTCCAACATTCGAATTATAACTTTTAGGGACAAACCAATGAACCAGATATTCCAACTCACAAAGCTTGGCAGAAGATTGAAGCTTTAGAAAAGAACATTCGAACTATAATATTTTTCCATGGGACATGAGAGAATTAGCTTTCAACAGCGATTTTTATACAATGTGATCAAGAAACTGCAGAAGATTGAATACCAATGATATCTTTTCAATAATACTCGCATCAATTACGTATACGGACTTGCAATATCTCTGTTTAGGGGGAGGCAACAAGAGACATCAAGTTGTTCATGAATTCTTTAAAAAGAACCCATCAATATCCCGGCCAAAATTCAACCACCTATTTGTTCATGGGCCTTTTAAATCTGAGAATTCAAATGAAACAATCTCAGAACCGAAACCAACTTTTTATTCCCTCAGGTATAAACCACATTCCAAATAATTTGGAGAGCGTTGAGAAAGAACAAACACTAGTTGTTCTTGGATTCAAATCAACAAAAGACCCAAAGAAATTCACCCTCGAATCCAACCACCTATTTTTCTTTTTTTCGTTGGGCCTTTTGCATCAGAGAATTTCAAGAAAAACCAAGTTCGAAACTTTCTATTCTCTTTGATAACAGCCGTCAATTCATACCAGTTTCCCAGAAAATCAACTCTAGTTTCTTCGATTCTCGTTACCAACAAGCCACTTTTTCCCACGAAGCCCAACAGCCACTTTTACCAACATTCGAACCATTCCAACTCACAAAACTTGGTAGAAGACTGAAGTTTTAGGAAAGAACTAAGCCATTTTCCCAACATTCTAACTATATATTTCCAAGGGACATACCTAAGCATCACGCGTATTTGATCTCACAAAACTTGGCAGAATATTGAATACAATGGTATCTTTTGAATAATACTCGCATCGCATCAATTACTAATACGGACCTCAATATCTCTGTTTAGGGGGAGGCAACACGAGATATCAACTGAGTTGTTCACGAATTATAAGATTAAAAAGATCCCATCAATATCCCGACCAACATTCAACCAACCTTTTGAATCCGAGAATTCAAATGAAACAATCTCAGAACCGAAACCAACTTTTTTATTCCTTCAGCTAAAAAACCACATTCCAACCGTTGAGAAAGAACAAACACTAGTTGTTCTTGGATTCAAATCAACAAAAGACCCAAAGAAATTCACCCTCGAATCCAACCACCTATTTTTCTTTTTTTCGTTGGGACTTTTGCATCAGAGAATTCCAAGAAAACCGAGTTCGAAACTTTCTATTCTCTTTGATAACCGCCGTCAATTCATACCGTCAATTCATACCAGTTTCCCAGAAAATCAACCGTAGTTCCTTCGATTCTCGTTACCAAAGGATCCCAAGAAAATCTGCACCACCACCCATATTCCAACAACGATTACCCACTTTTTTGAATTTCTTGGGAGTTTGTAACAGAGAAATCGCAGAAAACTAGGTCGATTTAAGGGAAAAATCCCTTCTTCTTTCCTCCCTCGATTGACATCCGATTACCCCACCGATTTTCGACAAACTAGGGTTGAACAATCTATCTCCAATTAAGAACAAGATTGTTGAAACCCAACTAAAATCAATGGGAAAATATCGGATCGAAGCAGAGAGCGAGATGCAGAAATTGAAAAAACGGAGTATGAGAAAATCTTACTCGACTTTCACAAACTCCATCTCCGTCTTCTCTCCTCCGATCAAATTCTGGGGCAATCTGTTGTATATATATAGGCGCCCATGACCGCCTAGAAGACGAACCGCCATAAATCTTTGCGAAAAACGGTTCAATTTCTTCATGAATTATAAGGAAAAACGCAATATCTTCAAAGATTTTGTTCTTCTCCCTCCGAAATAAATAATTAAATTTAATGGATGCGTAAATTTTGTAACGGCTCTTTAATAGCAGGCTATTGAGTTGGAGGCCCATATAATTGGGCCATACATTTGGCCCAATAGAATGTTCACATTTGTCGGTAATTTCTGGTAAGTTCGACGCTACACTCGACTCTTAGAATGTTCTAGCACCAAATTTGTTGAAAGTGAGGTTTGATATTATTTTAATAGTTAAAATTTATGTGTGTGGATATGTGAGTGAGAGGAGTGCATTCAACCTAGTATCGACAAAATAATAATTTGTTATTATTATGTTTTGAAGTGTTTTTCGTCATACATAATGGTGGAATTTTGGAAAGATCTTTAATGCATAATTTACCCGTGATTAATGTGCCGATGATATATTTACAAAAGTATTAGTATTAGTATATTGCTTTAAAATAAACCCTAGTAAGAAAAATGAGGGTATTATAAAAGACAAAATGACAAACCAAAGATGAATGTGAAAAGTATGAAAAGCTTGCTCATAAACTAATAAGATAGTAGGATACTAGCTACCTTATTTGCCGCTAGTACACTATCTTATAAATTATCCACGTGACACACATAACGATTTAAATATATCATCGACTATCCAACTTACTCACGGGACTTCTAACTACAATCTTTGAATCTGTTTTACATTAGAAAACTTGCTCATAAACTAATAGTAGGTTACTAGCTACCTTATTTGCGCTTATAAACTATCTTATAAATCATCCACATGAGACACGCACCGACTTTTATATGTCATCAACTACCCGATTTATTCACGTGACATCTAACCGTAATCTTTAAATCCAGTCTTTCAACTATGGAAGACTATCGAACTACATACACATGTAACACGAGTGAGAAAATCATTTGAACAAAAACATAATTTATACATTCATTTTGGAAATAATTGTTTGATAACATGAATTTCTTATTCATATGTATAATTAATGGAGCAATATACTTTATCTTATAAATTTAGACATAAAGTAATGAGATCTAATACTCAAAAAATCACAAATAGTTTGATCAAGGAAAAAACGAGAGACGACAAAACGACTTAATATCAAATAACCTCGAATAATCATTATATAATCAACCAGAATAGAAATCACGCAGATTAATTAACTAGATAACCAAACATATAAACACATAATTCTAAATTAGTCATATGTCTAGATCTCAAACAAATGCAAGTACTGATTGGAATAATTAACTTAATCAAGGATTAATTAAAGATAATTAATCAAAGATTAATTAAAATTAATCTCCCTATTTCCAGAATTACTAGAATGGTTGAAGATGTACGGATACGGCAGCACCATCCCGGCATCCCACCCGAGTCCGCCGCCCTCCATCGCCGCGCCGCCGCCGGCCGTCGGGCTCTGCACCAGGTTCCACGGGAAGCACTCCATCCCGGCCTCCTCCGGAGCCGCCGGAGCCCGGCGGCGGTGCTCCGCCTCGATCGCCTCCATCCGAGCCTTGATGTCCCTGAGCGTCTGCGCGATGACCCATCCCATCTCCGCCGCGTCGGGCAGGGTGCCGCATCCGTCGAGGGACGCGCCGCCGCGGATGCATCGGAACATGAACGCCTCGAGCTCGCGGCAGGTGTTCTCCCTCCGGAGGCGGCGGAGCTGCTCCGCCGCCTTCTTGATCCGCTGGCGCGTGAAGCTCTCCTGGTTGACCATCTTCCGGCTCTGGTCCATGTCGGAGAGCTTCCGGAAGCGGGCGAGGATCGCCTGCGCCGCCAGCGGCGACGGCCACACCTCCGGCACGGCGTCGTACTGGCTGTAGATGATGGCGCAGGCGTCGACGCCGCAGAGCGTGCTGAGCTCGCTCACTTTCTTGATCAAACCCTTCTTCCTCTTCTTGTACGAAGCCTTCCTCTCTGAATCATTGCTTATGAAAGCAAGGGTTACTTTCTTCCTCGTCATTCTCTCTCTCCCTCTCCTCTTTTTTTTAATTAGATGGGATTAATGAATTATGTGTAGATTTATATATAGATGAATGTCCGAAAATTTTTGATTTATTTTTTTAAAAATGGAATTAGATTTGAAGAATTTGAATTTTCAATATATTAGCATAGTCTTAGTTGTTTGAAATTGGTTTCTTGGTTGGCCAAAATTTGATAATAAATGCAGAATTGTATTGTTAGTGTGTAGTGTGGATTTTATGAATAAATTCATGCACCAAATATGTTTTATGTGGATAACTGCATTTATTATTGAGATTTTTGAAAAAAGGGTGCATCAACTTTAGCCCTTTTCATTTTTTAGAGCAATTCTATCTACATTTTCTCAAGTTTTATAAGTTAATTACAACTTTTTTTTATAACAATTTTGGCATTGATCATACAAGAATTGATAATATAATGTTACTACTAAATTAAGCAACTATGCACCATTGTTAATTTTGTAATTGGGGTCTAAAAAAGGTTGATTAGTGGATACACAACACAATGATTACAATTAAGCATTCATTAAGTATATATTTCTAGTGTGAAAGCTTGGTATTTGTTTGCATCGATATGAGTTGTTTGGCTTTATGTGTGTTATCGGGCTGTGTTGTTTATATAGTTGTAGAGAGTGTTATTTGTAACCTAATTAGAGCCTAGTGATATATGTTCCAGTTCTCTGCCCGTGACATAGTCAATATATCGTTGATGAACCACGTAATCTGTCCTAATCTATCACGACAATTTGCTCATGTAATATACCTAATTTATGTGCAACTCTCTATTTAAAAGAGTAACGAATAAGATATAATTACATTTGAGTTTATATATAATTTGTAAGACGCCCATATTATTATTGTTAATTGTTATATTGCATATTAGGGTATCTTATTCATGGATTACTTTAATAATGAAGATTTTATTGAGGCAATTTTTTTGTTAAATATTTCGTTGCTTTTTTAAAAAAAGTGATATATGTACATTGTTCTACTAGGGCTGGCAATTCGTGCGTGTCGGGTTGTTATCGTGTCGACCTGATAGTGACACGAACCTGTTAAGCCCAAACCTGAACACGAACATGACTTGAATTAGCCAAACCTGAACACGACTCGAACTCGACAGGAACACAATACTGACACGAACCAACCCAAACCCGACACGAAATCAAGTTATAAAATAAGGGAGACGGGTAAGTGGAAAGATTGTGAAGTAACCCGAATTAGGGGTAATTTATTAGTCAAAAATAATAAATTAAATAAATATTTATATTAACAGGTTACCTGAACCCGACACGAACCCAACCTGAACCCGACACGAAATTATCAGGTCCTTATTGTGTCGATCTGTTAGTGACACGAACCCAATAAACCTCGACACAAACCCATTAATTTCGTGCGTGTTCGTGCCAGATTATCGTGTCGTGCCAGATTATCGTGTTGTGTCAAAAATTGACAGCCCTATGTTCTACTAGTATTTAAAAACATATATACATAGATGATTTCCTAATAGTAACACTATATAATTAATCCCAATTTCAAAACTCACAATTTTTTTTATAAAAAAATCATCAACCAAAGTAAAACATCTTAGATTTTGTCCACGCGTGAACATTTAATAAGATTATATCTGTAGAAATATTTGATCCCAAACACATCTGTACAGATAGCAATACAATTATTGTTCATCTTATCTAAATTACTATAGAAATTGGGCAGCAATGAACAACACTTAATCAGTCATTTCTCGATGTTACTCGTTCCGTCCAGTTTAAAACAAAACTTTTCTTAATATGTGAATGTACTAGAAATTAAAGATCTCATTTTAAACGGGACGGGAGGATTACTTTTAATCGCTACGAAGGTCTGTTGAATAAATATACGATAAAAATCCCTTGGAAATTAACATTTCTATGAATTATATTGAATATCTATAATATATGTATGTAGGTTTTGGTTGGAATAGAAATCCATAACCCCTACAAATCAAGGAACTATATAATTCCATAACAAAAATGGGTTGAAATCAAGTAACTAATTAATCGTGTGTGTATTACTATAAAGTTATACAATAAATGCGAGTGTGTTCTAGATACGAGTTGGTAATCGAAAAATTCTGAACATCTTTTATCAGAAAAGGAAAGAATTTTATTGCGAAAACATTAGGTACGCATAAGATCCGGCTCAATAAAGCCATACATAGATCGAGAAAACAACAAAAGTAAAGGAACTTTAAAATATCCCTAGGGTTATCTTGCTTTTGTTTGATAACTTCTCCTATTTAACTACTACTAGCATATAGAAGGTGATGATCAAGTGTTATTTATTAATTGCTAATATAGCTAAATCAAGCATAACTAATTAAGGCTAGGTTTAATAACATGCAATTCCTTTATATACTCCCTCCAGGCTCTAGTATATTCAATTTGACACGATACTTGAACATCTATGAAGTGTAAAATATTGAAACACGTCAAATAGGACATAACCGAAGCTTTACATTTCTAGCCAAGAATGAACCATGCATGATCACATATAGGACATGATAATTTACCTTGTTAACTTCATTATCAAACAAAAACGATTGACAAAACTTTCAACAATCATGCATAGTTTTCTCATTTTTCAATACACTTATTTATCCATATCGATATTGCCATTGAGAAAAACCCTCCCATGAAATTGAAGTGTGAATCTAGTTAACTACTTACCTCATTAAAAACTAGATTATCAAACATTTAAAGGCACCCAAATCTTCTTTCTTCTTCTTCCTCTGAAACATCCGACAATTAACTGAAAGACCGTGTACAAAGAACTCAAAATCGAAATCTTGATCTCGAACATTAACTCCTAACGCTCGACAACACAAACACATAAAACACCCAATTCTAAATCAATCTTAATTCTTCTAACACACATGCATGTATATCTATTTCATACTATAATATGAAGAATAAAGGATAGTATTCGTATCTTTCTTTACTTTACCTATATTATTATCACACATTCGAGGAATAAATTAAAGCTCATGTTACTCTAATAATCAAAAAAAAATTCTAGAAAGTTCCTTCCTCTTATAATATACTACAACAACAAAGCATACTACTAATTAATACAACTCATTCTAATAAAATAAACACTTGTAAATTAAAAATATATTACAGAAAGAGGGTTGGAGTTAGAGAAAGGAATCTATTTGCTAATTAATTAATTAATTAATTAACAAAAATTAAAGCCTATTATATGAGGAACAAGTTGTCGTTAGCGCTGGCCACGAGCATACTTACTTAATTTATATGCACAATTAAATTAATAAATTCGTTGAATTTCATTTTTCAATTTTGTAAAAAAACTATACTAGATTTATAACAAGATTTAATTTAATCTTGATTTGTAATTATCAATTGTAAGCACACACTTTTGTGCAAGGATTAATTATGTAATTATGCAGAGACCTTATCCTCAAATATTTAAGAATCAAATTGAAGTTAGCATAAGATTCTGTGAAGAAATTGAAACAATTTTTATATATTCTGCACAACTTGCAATAAATTTAAACAAATCCCTCACAAACACAAGTCTCAACCTCTAATCTAATTAATTAAAAAACCATCAACATTTCTAATTTCTATAAATAAATAAAAACTCACCAAATGCAGAATAATCACTTTTTTTTTGGGTTCTTCCTTTTTTTTGGGTTTTTTTTTTTCCTTCGAATCTAAATCGGTAAATCAAGAAGTAGTACATTCGCACAAATTAATTAAACACCACAAAAAACAATGATTAATTATGACCTAAATTTACAAGATAATTAATTCAAGAACAAGTTTATAGTGATGAAGAAGAAGAAGAAGAAGATGATGATTGATTTGACCTAGTTGAAATAGATTTTTGGATATTAATAATTCTCTGACCTTAATATTTAATTATATTTCCGGCGCTAGAACTGCGACGACCGGCCGCCGGAATTTCCGGCCCATGCACCGTCCAAGGGCAGTTGACCACCGTTGGGCATATTCAGGGGCAAATTCAAGAACGGCAGCCCCCCCATGGACTGATCGGAGAATTGATTCCCTCCGCCGAGCGGCTGCGACGCCGGCGGCTGCATCTGGAGGCCCTCCTCCTCGTCGAGCGGCAGCCTCTCGTAGGCGACGTTGGTGAACGAGGCGGCGATGATGATGACGGGTCCGGCGGCGATCAGCGCGCCGACAACATTCCCCCCGACGACCTGGCCCTGGCCGCCGGCCAGGTAGATGGTGAGGCTGGTGGCCCCCGGCGGAGCCGGCGGCGGGAGGAAGGATCCGGAGAGGGAGAGGATCTCGAAGCGGCCGTGGAGGGTCGCGACGCTCCCCGCCGCCGCCGGCTGGCGGAGGGTGACGTTGGTGACGGTGCCGGTGCCGCTGAGGATGCAGATCCCCCGCTGCCGCTTCCGCGCGTAGGTGGCGACCGCCTCGAAGACGTCGCAGCCGCTCCCCACCTCCAGTATGTGGGCCCGGAGGGTGTTGGCGCTCTCCCGGGTGATGATCACCGGCGGCTTCGGCTTGTTCTTCGACCCCGGGGGCCGCCCCCGGGGCCGTCTCCCCGACATGTCCCCGCCTCCCGAGGAGGCGAGGTCAAGCCCCGGGTTGTCGGAGTTGTCCCCCGAGAAGTGGTGGCGGGCGTCATCGTCGGAATCCGGCGGCGGACGCTGGTGGTGGAGGTCGGAGGGGCGGTGGTGGAGCTGAGAGACGAAGTGGGAAGCGGAGCCTAGGTCCAAACCAGCCATACAATACAATAACAATAACAATTAAGCACAAACAAGGAAAGAATTAAACACTCGAAAAAAAACTTATAAAATTAATTTCGATCGAAGGGAATTGAAAGAATTAAACACTATAAAATTCCCCAAGGAATTGAAAATATATTATATGAGGAGAGGAGTGAATAAAGAAAACTTAAAGCACAAACAGTTGGAACCCTAGAACGAATAGAAAAACAGGACGAATCTAGTGAGGAGGAAGGAAAGGTTAATGGGGAAGGAAGGAAGGAGTAGAGAGAGAAAGTTAGAGAGGGAGAGAGAGAGGAGCAGTCATCTGAAACTGAAAGCTTAAAGTAAACTCCCATATAATATAATCCATGGAAGTATTCAAATATGAGGGTTAAGTTTTCTTGTACAATTCTTCCGTTTACATTATTGCATCGTGTGCGGAAGAAATTAATTAATTAGAATATAATAATATTTTTTATTAGCCCTAATTAATTAATAAAAAAGATTAATTAATGGAGAAATTAAATAAGTTGAGAAGTTGCGATTAGGATTTTCTGTCCTTCTCTCCCGACAACATAATACTAATATTATTTTAATTAAACTCAACTTATCAATTCCTGAAACGACGAAATTATATTCAATTACTATGTATGTATTTGTATATTTCAATTTGTATGTATGTTGGTTACAACATCAATAACTATATCAAGTACTAACTCTAATCATTGAGTAATGTTTTAATCCTTCTTCGATGTTTGGGGCAAAATATTCAAATTAATCATAGATAAACTTATTAGGTATTTTTTATATCGTTAATTCGGTACTCCTGATCGGGAAGTTAAGTTTACACATTATGGATAATTGTAACAGACTGTATTCTGATTCTGATTCTGATTATAATTATACGATAATGTTCATTACTCATCCTTACTCAATACGAGCATACTTAATTAACATGCCCATAATTAACTAGTCAGTACCATATTAAGTAATCTTTCTATTTAGTTAGGGTTTAGTTTTTGGAGGTAGTATTTATTATCGGGTTATCAGATCTATTTTAACATATTAGGTATGTTCACGTACGGTATTGTTTTAATTCCAATTTTAAATAAATCTTGAGCTTAATTATATACACCAACAAAGTCACGGTTATATTATATCGATGCATGTAAGTGATGCATTGATAAATAAATAAATAAATGTAACATACCACTTTAATATAAATTTGCAATAAAAAATTCCAAATAAATTGCTTTCTGAAATCATCATTCATATTATAACAAATGATGGTTATGCACACTTTAATCAATAAATAAATTACATGTAAACAACGGTTAAAAATGCCCAACTCCGATTCTAGCAATCTAGTAAAAGATTGTTTTTCATTAGAATAAGCACTTTGATTTAACACTTTTAATTAATTATAATTATATGCGTTAATTAATATTCTTCAAATATTGTTTGATTACCTTTATCCAAACTATAGTATGGGATTAATTATTAGTATAACATCACTAGGAACCCTTTGATGTGATTAAGTTTTTAAAAAAAAGGAAAAAAAAAAGTAGCTTTACCGTATTATTATTCTTTGATCTTTTCATGGTTCTCTATTTGAAGCATTTTTTTATATATAATTAATTAATAAGATTATTTAACAGACTGAAAAAAATACTTTGATAACACAATACACTTATCCTATCGTAATATAATTAATAAAAATATTAACCTCCGATAAGTGTGGCATTTTTAGTAAAATAATTAACTGGATCCTATGCTTTTGATGTGTCGTAAAATTATTATATGAGTTGTGTTGTCGTGAGATGTAAATTTTTATTACTTAATTATATTATCTAAACAGCACTTGGTTAATTTATTAGCCACTTTATCTACTAATTAGAGTAGGTAATTCTTATCATATGCATATACTACATACTTCCGGATAATGGACGAAATAATATACTCGGCATACTTTCTCCGTCCCTTCTGACTATAGCTCCTTTTGTTATATTAACAGACTTGTATTAAGCAGGATTGATTGAATACAGTAAAACAGGGACCATAATTTTTAATTACTATAGGAAGATTATTCCTATATAGAATATCATCATAGGAAAGTTTTACTGTATATGAAATCGAAGTCACATACTCCCCGTCCTAGGGGAGGATTTAGGCCCCAACTCCCCCATCAACGAAATTTACGAAAATTTTACACTTAAAAAAATCAAGATTTTTTTTTTTAGTTTAGCTAGCATCCTTATTTTTATTCAATTCTTAGCACCTTTCAAACTAAATTTCTAAATTCGCCACTAAATCTGTCCCCCGATAAGAATCTCTACAACTACAATGAAGACTCTTATTAGACGCGGAGTGATCTCGAAGCCAAATTAGTACCCTAGGATTAATATACCATATGGGACGTATAATAATTGTAGCAAAATGTAGGAGAATTGAAATTGAATAGGTATGGGAGAAATGAAGAGAGAGAGAGAGAGAGAGAGGGGTTGAATAATGAACAGTGAGGAAGAATGAAGTGAAATATGGTCAAGAATGAAAGGCGACTGCTGCTGCTGCTGCTAGATTAGGTCAGTTTGTGTTGATTCAAAATCCAATCCATTCCATCTCAACTCAAACTCCCAGTCTCAGAACACGCACTGCCACACGTACTGGAGGTGTGATTGAAAGTCAAATGCAGAGAGAGAGAGAGAGAGAGAGAGAGGGTTTCATATCATACTATGCAAATGTGATGTGTAGCTGCTGCTGGGCACGAGGTAGCAGTAGTCCCCTTCCCTTCCCTTCCCTTCCTTTGGAATCGGTCAAACCCTCTGTTTGACCGCCATACCTGGGCCCCACCACCCCCCTCCACGTGCCATGTACCACTTCTTCCGCTGCTCACCTCACTCACTAGCTTAATTAATTAATTAATTAATTACATCATGAGTGTGTTAATTACCCTTTTACTAATAAACAGTAAATTGAAAGAGGCTTTAGTTAAGGCATTAACCTTCTGCTGTCAAGGCTTTAACTACTAGTAGTAGTATATTATTTATTTAATTAATCTGCTCTTTTCAATTTAAAATTGTTTACTTCTCCCACTAATTAGTGCAAGAACAGCTATCACTAGATGTTGTTAATCATTCAAAAAACAGTTGCTTAATTAATTCTGAGAGCATATACTATCTCGTCCCACTTAATCAGTCTAATTGAATATTCATATATGATGTATATATAATATTTTAATAAGACTAATTAAGGGAGACAGAGTGAGTGAGTATATATATGGAATTTGGATGAAACCCTAGATTAACATTAACAATTCATCAACACCAACAAGTAAACCCTCATACTATACTAATTAACACACACACACACACACATACAGAGAGAGAGAGAACTAGAGAGAGAGAGGATGATGAATTGATGATGATGGGAGTAGGTGTAATGGTGTTAAGGGATTGAGGACATAAAGCTGTGTGGAGTATTCTTTTCTTCACTTCTCAAAACCTTAAAAACCCCACCCCCATAATTTACGGGCACCCTATCCTATGCTTCTGTCACACCCCCTCCCCCCAAATCCCAACTCCCCCCCTCCCCTTCTTCACTTCTCAAATTCATCAATTAATTAATCTTGCCCACGCCACAAACTCCCACTTAATTTCCTTTGATTAATTTAAATTGGAGCATCTGGAAAGTTAGAAACGAGGCCATTTTCCAAGGAGTTAGTCCGGAAGTTGATAGTACGGTAGATATAATCAAATTTCGATCTTGGAAGTGGATTCAATCTTTCTTTCCTTCTTTTATCGATGTTCCTTTTCATGATTGGTGCTCTAGTCCGTTTTTGTATTTCCCGTCGGTGTTGCTTTGAGTCCATGTCTTGTATTGAGTTGTGATGGATCTTTGTGAGGGTTTTGAGTACCCCTTGTACTCCATTTTGATTAGTAATTTTATTTGACATTTTAAAATAAAAACAAAAATAAAATTGGATTAAATAATATACTGTGTCTGTCACACACACTGACATAATGCATGGTTTCTTTTAATCTAGAGAATTCAAAGAGAGTTGAATTTCATGTAGAAGGAGTAGTAAAAACAAAATTAGGGTTTAGTGTGGGGGGTACAAGTAAAAATCCAATCTGCTTTGAGAAAAGGAAGATCCACCCCATCCTTTCAATCCTGTCTAAATCACACATCGCCATCGATCACTCTATCTCAAACAATCTTTCCCTTCTTCTTCTTCTTCTTCTTCTTCTTCATTATCTTTTCTCACTTCGCTTAAGTACTAATTTAGCTATACACTATCAGTTAATTTAGTTTGGTTTAATATAATTAGTACATGTAGTACATGGAATTCTACTATGGTTTTAGATTATCAGAGCTTTTGATCAACGCCCAAGATTTCTATGTCCAAATCCCATGCGAAAATAATTTCATGGCTCGTAGTATTTGTTATACCCCTTCGTACGGATAGTGTTGAAAATCGAGCACAGAAGATTCTATACAATTGAGTGCCCATTCTCACCCTTGGAATTTGGAAATGAGATTTATTACTATGTAAAAGTACCATTGTTTAGAAAAATAAGGTATATTCGTTTAACACGGGTACGTGTAGTTCTTTTTCGAAACAATTGACAAGAAATCAGAATATCGCACCACTGAGGAGACTCAAATCCAAAATCTTTAGTCTCGTGTATTAACCATGCACACGATGTATGTACTTTTGCATCTTATGATATTAGGTTACACCTAAGTACTTTTAATTGGTGCACAAAATCTTCCAAGTCTTTTATTATTACTAATATATGGAGTAGTTAATTATAAGTAGATTTCATTAATTGTAGACTAGAAATTAAGTAAGGGACTTCATTATGTATACTATTTCAGAAACTCTACACGACCTAATAATCTAGCGTTGCCATTCCGAAATTCATAATTCCTCCGTTCACAATAATCAGATTCGAAAAACGCCTCGACTTCAGTGGAACAGAGGGTATTTCAAAACGTAAAAAATAGAAATGAGTTAAAAGACATTAATATAATCGTATGCACTAATATTTAAAAATGGAAGCGCAAAAATTGGAGTATTATATTAATTCGAGTAATTAATTTAAGCCACGAACGTGATCTAGTGTGAATGGGGGGAATTTTCTTAATTTTTAATGTCAAATCTCAAACAATAAAAATTCTACCCTTCTCTTTATAAGAAAACAAAACTTTTTTGCAAGGTTGACTCAATATTATAACTATGCTATGCATTATTCCTCTTTCGAATTATTACAGTACTATGTTATTCAAAGTCACTTAAATTACTCATTTATTTAAAACCTCGATCTCTTATTAATTAAATAATTAAATTCAAGTCAAATAACTTCCAAAATTATTGCAAAAGAAAACAATAATTTATATGCACACCTTTTTGCCGCCAGGTTGATTCATACCAAATTTTGTTAATTAATTTATTCTTGCAATTATACAATAATTAAAATATGATTACTTGTTTCAAATTTTTAGTAGTGAGAAAATAAATAAACACCAAAATAGAAAATAGTAATTTTGTCTTGTCCTTTAATTATTTCGGGCTAAATTATTTGACCTAATTTAGTTTGGTACTACTATCATGTGAATTTACAATAATACCCATGGTGTAACAATTTGCAATTTGGACATATTATAAATTAGAGAACATTTCAAAGCAAAAATTGTCTTTATTTATTTTCAATTAATTTGAACGCCTTGCGTTAAGGGTTGTCGCGTTGTGGCGTAATTAAAATATAATTAAGTAACAACTTTTCTTGATTATTTCAAAACCAAGTCACTATCCACCAATAGGAATGCGTCTACGGACTCAATTAAAGTTATTAATTTCCTCCTAATCCCATACTTAAAATCCGAGGTCCCCACCATCTTTCTTACCTAAACATTATATTATTTCCTTAATTACGTTGTAGCAATGCTAAGTCTACATTTGGGTGCACGAAACTCGCAACCGACAATGTGCGTCCGTTGGTCCAGCGATAGGAGGTTAAGTTCGAGCCATCCGTGATACAATTGTTGTTAAGACTTATGAAAAAAAAAAAAAATCACAACCAGCAATCCGCGATTCATATCTTATCTCACATTCGGATTAAAAAAAAAGGGTAAGATTTTGAATTTTAACAGGGATTGAAGTACTCGGAAACGAAACTCAGTTGATACTATATATAGTGAGACGAGATTCAGATAAAAAAAGATAAAATTGTGAATTTTAACAAGGATAGCAGTGTTTTAAAAACCGAATCGAACCGTCGGTTGAACCCAGTTGACCATGAGTTGTTCATATTCCGGTTCATGGTTTTTTTCGATTATTTCCGGTTTTGACCAGTTGAACTACGGTTCAATCGAAAAAACCATGAATCGAAGGCCTCGCCGGTTCAACCTCCAGTTCGATTTTTAAAACATTGGATAGAAGTACTCGGGCGATGAAACTCAGTTGGTAAGACGTTATCGGCTGATCATAAAGTCGGGAATTCGGGTCATGGAAAAAACAAAGATTGGTGCATTGATAATAAGTATATGTGGGGTGAGCTTAGCATGATTTGTTGGTCCATTTTAGATTTATTGGTTATAACTTTTGTGCTGATTTTAAGCAACTCCAAGGTTTTGTCTATTTGATGGCAATTATATCAACCAGCTAGATGTGGACCTTGATTTCCACACTTTTAATTGTATATATATATAAACATTATTCAACTTTATTATTCAACCCCATCCACTCAATATAGTACTTCTTTTCCTAAAAAGAAAAAAGAAAAATAAGCTTTTAGTATCACTAGGTGATTTATACTAATTAATTAGTATTGGGTTTTGAGGTTGAACATGAAATGTGAGGTTTAGAGGGCAAAACAATGTAACATTTTTTAATATTTAAATACAATCTAGGGTTTTTTCTTAAAAAAATAGTTGAATAAAAGGGCATAAAATAATTAATTAAATGTACTTCTTTTGTGTGTGAGACTATTTATTACATTTGAAATCATTTGGAGATGAGTTGGTTAGGAAGAATATATAGTGTGATTGAAACACCTAGATTTTAGCATGATTTAATCCAGCTAACAATCATTTGATTTAATCATATTTTATTTCTTAGTTTTGGAAATATTTTGTTGAGGTAAGATATGAAGTTATTCTATTTAAAGAAGGCAAAATTTATTACTTTCCCGTCTTGCTTCACTTGGCTTTCCACCCTGATCGGAACGTCACAGTTCAATTGACATGTTTGTTGAAATGAAAAGAATTAACCATTACTTTTCACTTTAAATATTGTGTCCAAAATCCCGCGTTAAAAATGAGACGAACCAACTGAAGTGAGACGGAGGGAGTATTAATTATGTGTAAATACATAATCCCCATACAATTGATTTATTTTATATATTTTCCTCCTAAAAGGGGGTCTAACTTATAAAATGATATAGTACATCATAGTAGTATATTATATGGCACCTGATGAATCTTCGATTTGCGGCCCAAATTTATATATGGTTTGTATGTGAATATGAAGAGGAACACGAGAGATTTACGTGGTTCGATCGGTATGATCTACGTCCACGGGGAGGAAAATATAGTTTTTGTATTCAGAATAGCGTAAGTGTCCATAATACAATCAAATCTCCTATTTATAGATGATGTTCATAGCGGTTGTGGATGTGAGACGTGGAGGTGTGGGTAGTTTCTCCAGCCCCGGATTCTTCTCCATGACCCCACGCTCAGGTTTTTGGGCTCAACTCCCTGGGCCTGTATTTGGTGTGAGTTGGGCTTGCCATTCTGGGCCTGCTGGGCCTTCACCGATCTGGGCCTGTTGGGCCTTCACCGATCTGGGCCTGCTGGGCCTTCACCGATCTGGGCCTGTCGTTAGATGTTGGGCCTTTGGGCCTAGGGAGATGGGCCACTTCCTATCACATCCCCCCCCAAAAAGAGTGGGGTGATGGAGTTGACGCTGTTCCCGTTCGTGTTGTACTTGTGAGGAGGGTCTAGGTGATCTTGCGTATCTCTTCTGAAATGTGTGAGGAAGGCCGTACTGAACTTGGTACCCCCTCTGAAATTTGTGAGGAAGGCCGTACTGAACTTGGTACCTCCTCTGAAATTTGTGAGGAAGGCCGTACTGAAGTTGGTACCCCCCTCTGAAATGTGTGAGGAAGGCCTAACTGAGCTTGGTACCCCCCTCTGAACTGTGAGTTTCGCTGGGAGGTCGGTCATGCCGATCTCATCTCCCGCCCAAAGTTAAAGTTGTCAGCTGCATTAAATGCGACGCTTGGGGTACCGATAAAGCACCGATTAGACGTTTTTGAAACGTCGTCGCATTGAATGTTTTCTCAATAGGCGTAATTCCTCCCCCTTTAATGCCCTATGATTGTTATACAATCAATTTCATTCCTCCAAAACTGAAACCCTAAACCTGCGAATCCTCCGTACTGTTCCTCTTCTCCAATAACTGCTCTCTGTGAATCTTCACCGATTATCAACAAGGAAAAAGTAAGTTATGTCTTCCTCTCTTTCCATTTCAAGTCCTTTTTCGGATTCCTCCGTTCAAGAAGTTCATTCTCCCATTGATTCTCATTCTCCGGCGGCGACGGAAGAAGTCGCCGCCGCTTCTTCGTCCAACTCTCTTCCGGTTAGCTTCCCGGGAGATAAACGTGCTTGCGTACGGTCCGACTGTAAGGAGCCGTACGGGCACGAAGTTGAGTTTTCCGAGTCTCCTCCCGGAGTAGCTGGGAGCGTAGGTTGTTTAGAATCCACCATTTCTACCTCCAGTCTTTACGATATTGCTGTACAATTTAGGTTTCCCCCTTCCGTTCTTCTCCTCCGAACGAATGCCTACGATAGGGCTTATCGCCCCCCTCGTGGGTGTGTCACCGTGTACATGGACCAGTTTAAGGCTGGTCTGCGTGTACCATTTCCGGCTATTTATGCCGATATTTACCGTGTTTTCGGTCTGTCTCCTTCCCAAATCACCCCGAACAACATCAGCCAAATAACCGGTCTGGGGATTGCCTGTTCTCGATTGGGTATCCCGTACTCTATAGATCTTCTCGGGGGTATGATGTCATTTAAGTCCCGGACTGAGGGCTGGTACTATTCTTCATACCGGCATCAGGGTTTTTCCGTAAAGGTTCCCTCCAAAGTCCAAGACTGGCAGAAAAAGTTTTTTTACTGCCAGTTCGAGGGTGCCACCGAGGTCGGGTGGCACTCGGGTTCGGTTCGGCTTCTGCCGAGACAGAAAAACTTGGCTGAGGTGGTTCGGCGTCTTGCCAGTCTGGGCAAGATGCCGATGTCACTGGCCCAACTGGCGGTGGCGGTACCGAGCCCCGATGATCCTTCCACTTCGGTGGATCCGGGGAGGGGTGAGGTCCCTCTTCCCTTTTGTATATATATATATATTTTTTTTTTTGTGTCGGTGCTTACTCTTTTGCCTTGTCTCCAGTGAATATGGTAAAGGATGGCAAGAAGAAGGCACCCTCCCAGAAGAAGCGAAAGAACGAGGGCGCCAGTTCGCCAGCCGGTACGAAGAGGCGAGCGGCGGAGTCGTCGGAGAGGACACAATCTGGAGTTCCCACCCCCCGATCTCACGGGGCTCCAAGTGTGGCTGCGGAGGAGGTTGACTTGGCTGCGGCCAAGAGGCTTGTGATGGGCTCGGCCTCATCCGAGCCCGATGTCGCGATAACCGCCGTCCGATCTCCGACCCCATCATTTCCCTCCGTAAGTTCGTTGATTTATGATCCTTCCAAGTTTGCTTCCCCCCTCGTTTTTTTTTTGATTTGGAAACATTTATGTAATGTAGGGTGTGGCCCCAACACTGGAGGACCTTGATCATGTCTATCGTGCCGTGAGGCATCTTCTTCAGAGCTCGGTGAAGGTGACCACCCGAGCTGATACGAAGATAAAGAGTCTCGCTGCCGAAAAGACCGGGTTGGTCAAGGAACTCTCTTCTGCGACAGTTCGGGAAGAGGAGCTGAAGAAGGAGCTGGATGCTGCCAAGTCCAAACTCGCCGCTGTCGAGGAGAAAGCAGCTAAGAGTGAGGAAGCACTTGAGGCAGCCCGAGCTCGGGAGGAGCGGCTCACGGCCGAACAGGGTGATTTCGCCCTTGCCCTTGCTGAGAGGGTCATTTACAGCGAGGGCTTTAGTGCCCTCGTTTCTGCGTTGACCGGGCCATGCAAGAGGCGAGAGGTGGCGAAGGTTTTGGATCGGGTGGCCGCCGACTTCCCCACTCTCGACAAGGGGAAGTACGGCTATAAGCCCATCACGGATGATGAGATGCTGCGGACATACTTCCGCCAATTGCAGAAGAAGGCCTCTCCGTTTCCGCTGGTCGGGTATGTTGCCGATCAGCGGACTCCGTTGTTCGCTGCCGAGGTCCGTGAGTGCCAATATGATCGGGACGTTGAGTTCGAGAAACTCTGCGGTCCCTTTCGCGAGGAACTTGCGGAGCGGCCACTGTCTCCCGATCTGCCCTCTGACGAGGATGAGGAGGAGGATGTGGAAACTGGCCACGTCGATGGAGATGCCAGAGAGGATGCTGCCGAGACCGGCACCTTGAACACTGAGGCTGAACCATCTGGCGGGGTCAGTTGATCCCCCCTCTTGTAATTTTTTTTTTTTTTTTTTTTTTGTTACTTTTTGTAATGAACTGTAAACGTTCTGAATTCTGTCAATGAAGTTTCCTTTTATCCATGCTTATCTTGTCCCTTACTTTCTGTAGAACGAATCCAAAACAGATAAGACTGCGCTGATAAATGACATTAAGCGTCTGAAAATCCTTATTGATCTTAAGGATGGTGAGATCGGTCGCCTCGACAAACTTGCTGAACACCTTCGTAATGAGTTTGACGCCAAATATAACGCCCTGCAAATCACGGCTGATTCCAATGAGGCTCGGTATTTGCAATTAAAAGAAGATTACGCGGATGCCAAGAGGATTGCAGACGAGCACGCCGAATATGAAAGGGTGATACACGAGCTCGGTGGCAAGACGATATCCGAAGTCGAGGCTGATGCGTTCGAGGCTGTGCGGGGGGTTGTGCGGGAGATTCAGAATCGCGGTTCGGATTCATGGGAGGTTGCTGACTATATATCCGAGCTGCGATATTTGACGAA
Organism: Thymus mandschuricus; assembly: GCA_029379335.1. Taxonomy (NCBI): domain Eukaryota; kingdom Viridiplantae; phylum Streptophyta; class Magnoliopsida; order Lamiales; family Lamiaceae; genus Thymus; species Thymus mandschuricus. Next base: position 2,771,388 of record CM057072.1, read on the forward strand.
TCTCTTCCCGTTGGTATTATCTCGCCACGCAATAATGAAGAAGTGGCTTGACCGGTACCCCGATGTGCAGCCTTCTAAACAGCATGCTCCCCGGTTCCGCGCCCTGAGTCCGACCATACCTTCTCGTCTGGTGAAGGATCGTTTGGATATGCTGATGCCTGTTTAGAACCGCAGGCCGATACCGAACCGGGGGGATGGGAATTACCGAGCTCCTATAGTCCCCCGAGGTCGGAGTTCTTCACGAGCAGTGTCAAGCCGAACTGGGGTGACAGGCCAGGGTGGCGCTGGGCGCGGTGGTGGGCGTAGTTCGGGACAAAGCTCTCGAAATAAGGAAGATATAAATATTGATTTTCTACTGAACCCGCCGACTAGCGGTTGGGCTAGTTATTTTAACTGTAGCAAGAGGCCAGATGAAGGTGGGCCTTCCAATGCATGACTTGTAAAATTCTGCAAAATAAGATAACATTTTATTTGGATAAACTATATGTTAGTGTAATTGTTGGCTTATTGCCTGCTTCGAATTTGCATTGCTGCTTAGTCATTTCCGAACTGACACATAGGTCAAATTTGGATTTTCCGAAGTGGCTTGGGAGCCTAACTCCAGCTTCCGACGTGACTCTTGGGTCTTCCCTCGGTTCGGGATGGCATATCGCCTATTATCCTCTGCCGAGGTGACGCTTGGGTCTAGTCGGGTTCCTGTTCTGCCGACTATGTCGGTAGGGGTGGTCCCCTTAGTTCGTACGATTTTATTTTATTAACACTTGTCCCCGTCAGGATAGTGTTGGAGGTAAGAGGCAACATGCATATAAGTGGAGCAATGCAATGTAGTGTGAACACAACAAAAGATAAAATCTCAAACTTCATTACTGAAAATAGTTTTTGAAAGACAAGACCTGACTGAACATTGAACTGAACTGAATAAGACCGAACTGACAAAAGACTAAAATGACCGAGCTATTCTATATGACTCCACATCTATGCATAATACCTCTTCAGATGGATTATATTCCAAGGTTGCTGTATGGGCTCCCCGGACAGAGTGGAAAGCCTATAGGCGCCTTTACCAAGGACCTCGTCTACTCGGTATGGGCCTTCCCATGTGGCCTCACTACTAGAAAGAAAGGCATACACTACGGTTTAAAACCGTAGTGTATGAGCGTGTAAAACTGTAGTGGTAGGTGGTGTAGTAAAAGGTGCAGGGTATACACTACGGTTTTAAACCGTAGTGTATACCCACTATTCTCTACGGTTTATAGGTATACACTACGGTTTAAAACCGTAGTGTATACTGACTATTCTCTACGGTTTTAAACCGTAGTGTATGAGCGTCCCAACTGTAGACATAGGTTCTGTAGAGAAAACTTTTTTCACATACACTACGGTTTTAAACCGTAGTGTATGAAGATTATTCTCTACGGTTTATTACTGTAGTGTTTATCATTTGAAACCGTAGAGAAAAGTCTTTTTTTACTACAGTTTGGTATTATACACTACGGTTTTAAACCGTAGTAAAAAATTATTATTTTTTTAATTATATATTTTTATTTAATTGCTCCTGCTCGTATTCATAAAACCGTAATCCAAGATTAAAAATATATAATATAAATATAAATACTACAATTGATCGAGAATAATAAATATTACCATCATCATATTAAAATCTCGCGTTTAACACAATATTTCATGTACACAAGGATAAATAACAATAAAAAAACCAATGTAAGTAGTTCAATGGATTCCTACATATGAAAACACAAAAGCTTCAAAATTCTACGAAGGCTCCATTCTTCCAATCCATTAACCTCTTCATTAACCTGCTTTAAAATTAAAAACAAGTGCAAATATATATAAGGGAAATTTGAACAACAATTATCAACCATTCATTTTGATCGACGCTTTATCAAATATATCTTCTTTAGATGCTCAATGGTGAAACTAAAAAAAACCATTAATTGATATCATAAACACCTTAAAGAATAGCACTAAGGCTAGCGCACAGGCTATGAAACATGATTCATGTTGGAGAGGGTTACTTACCATAAAAGTGAGAAATAAGTTGCACAGCCCGGTGTTCCTGCCTACATCCCCACTCTTCACAATCACCTAGGCAAAACAAGAGCAGATAAGTAGCAGGTCGAGGAGAAATATGATGTTATTTTGTGTGCAAAGCAGTGCTAATTAACAATACTGCCATCTAAAATAAACAACCCAAGTACAAAGGGGTTGAATATATTTATCACAAGAACTTTTGCCCCTCAAGTTATACAAACTTAAGACTTACTTTTAGAACACACTATATACTAAATAAGATCTCACTGCCCATCAACAACAATCAATCAACTTCTTTGGCAGAACTCATAATGAGGAGGGAAAAGCATCATCTTCCTTGCAAGAAATGATCAAGTTTTGCTTTTCCTTAATATTTTAGAGGAAATCCAAGTTTCACATATAGTTGAGAGTCTCCCAGTATTCTCGACACTTTCAGAATTTTCAAGAAACTTTAATTTCCTAACATCTCTAAGTTCAAATGAACTTGGATGTGTGATTCCTAGAGAAACGTAAAGCATGCTCCAAAAGTACTTGAATAATAAAAATCCTTATGAAAATACTACCCTGAAAATGTCAAAAATACCAGAGTAATTGAACAAACAGAGAGAGAAGAAGAGCAGGAGAGGAGCAGAGCCAGTTGAATTGCAGCAGTATACAGGTAAAGCCCTCAAATCATGTTCTTTGGCAGATTGCTAATTTTAAAGACAGAACAAATATTTTTTTCAACCAATCACAACTAAACAAAAGGAGGGGGGAGCACTGGTATTATAGAAACATATACTGATGTTTTCTGAAGTGCGCAATTATACTGTATGCATGCTTGCTAGTATCTCCCAGACCATCCTTGCAAATTCTCATAAACAACGGTTTTTGTTACTAACCTAGACGTGCTGAAGAACACAAGTGGCCCACTCATCACGGACTTCATCAATGTCTTCACGAGAATACTTTTTGTTTTTAAACTGTATACACAAATTATAAAATATATTACTACAATTAAAACAATTAATTAATAAATATACTTCAAAGGTAGAATGTTTTACCAGGTCATGAATTGAAATGGATGGAGCACTTTTTCATGTTTACCAGATCATGAATTGAAATGGATGTAACACTTTTCATGAACTCTTCTACTATATCTCTCATGAAACGCATCACAAAAAACCCACATTGAAAGCCATCGGGTTGACGTGGACACTATCAATATATTGTTAGTTAGCATGGTAAAATAAAATATAATTAATTTTAGAAATATTGCATTACCTTGACAACTTCCCAAACTTTTTCGGTTTTTCTGTGATTCATATCGGAAACGGATAGTGCCCTTCAAATCAACAACAAAAATTTGTGTAAGTTCTCAACAATATATAATCAAGAAAAAAAAATGAAGTTAAACTTAACCTTACGTGTTCACAATAGTCACCCACGAATCATTCTCAAAAACAACCCCACGTTGAAGAGGGTCAAGCACATATATTGTAGCACGGTGGGGATCGATAACGGTAAGTATCCAATGTTCCCTAAAACAAATAAATTATTACATTACAGTAACACATTATATATTATATATGTCGAATAGGCATTAAAGTGAATATACGTACCCGACATTAGTAGGCAATAATAGTAATTGATCATCAGATGATACTTGTTGTAGCCTTTCTGACAAGGCAATGGTTCGCTTGCTTTGTGGAGTGAATTTCTGATATGATATTGAGAAAGGGTTGACGAAGAGAATATTTTTTAGAGCAACAGCCTTGGTCTCCTTAGTCTTCTTGGTCTCCTTAGTCTTCTTCTGACTATTCTTCAATTTCTCCAATTCCTCTTCCATTTCCTTCTTCAATTTCTCCATTTCCATCTTCAATTTTTGATATAAATACCTATAATAGATAAAAATAAGTCATTTCAGTAGAATCTTACTTTGTTGGATGAAACGAATGTAATGGAAAAAACGAATGAGCTGAGGGGCAAAAAATAAGCTTACCAAACATAAACAACCATGCAATTCCCACTTATTGGCTTCAAATCACAGAACGGGATCATGTCCTCTTTAAGATATACAAATCCATTGAATTCCATACCAAAGACTGCCTTATCAAAAACAATCTTCATCCCCATTTCAGATTTGTTTAAACTCTCGAGATGGACATACAAGATTTTCATCGAAGGAGACAGAGAATCGTACGAATGCTGCACCTTTTGCTTTTTGGATGGTTGTTCACGTGTGTTCTTTTTCTTCGAAGATACTATTTCAGGAGAAGATATCTGCATTCATACGGTTTTGCACAAGTTAATACTTTAAATAAATGGAGAACAATAAATTTAAATCAAGTAATACCTGAAAAGTATCCACTTTTGTATCCACTTTCTGCACAACAATCATTTCATCATCTTCCTCATTAAGCTCCAAATCTTCATCCAAAATGCGACATGCTTGCTTTACTACTGAGCAACTTCCCTTTCCTTCAGTTTCTTTGTCCTTTGCAATTGCTTCTTCGAGTTTCATTAGCCTATCAGATAAGAGAGCAATCAATTCATTTTGTTGACTTTTTTGCATCCTTGCATCTGAAATGTCTCCCTTTTTTCCCTTTTTCGACCCTTTTCCTCCTTGAAACGGCATTTTGAAGTACATTGATGGGCTGATGTAAGCACCAACACCTCTAACACGCCCAGAATGCTCTTGTGTCCCCAATGCACAAGTAAGCAAGTCTTCTCCCCATTCTTCACTCTCGAACTGTCCATTTTCACTTTTTTGCAAGTAATCCTCCTGCTCATTAGTTTGAATATTTCATTAGTTTTCTTTCAAAACACCTAAATGAAACAATTAAGAATTGAACTTACAATCCTTGCAAAAACTTCTTTCAATTTGTTGTTGTCTTCAGCACACTTTCGTGCTAGCCTCCACAAGATGCCTCTAACTGATCCTTTGTCGGCACCAACCAGTTGGTCCTTCTAAAATTACAATATAGACGAAATTAACTTATACATATATGTTATAAAAGCATCAACTAAAATAAGTTTAAAATCATGATAAATCATTGAGTTTACCATCTTTTCATAAAGACCTGGGTAACCCATTCTTGAGATGTTATGTGGGTAATCATTCTTCTTTGCCCTTTCTTTTTGCTCATCACTTAATTTCTGAAATTACAACAGTTTTAATATCATAAAAGGAATAATAACACCATATAGTATAATATAAAAAAATGTCTTACCTTAAACTCTGCAGACATCCTAGATATCACAAATTGACTCCAATCTTCACGAGTGATTTTTTTCTGTTGGTGGTGGCTCATTCAACTTTTCAGGATTGTTTTTGTATGGATCAATAAACTCTTTGTAGACTCTACCTTTCCATTGCCGCCACTTCGTGTTTGCAGACTCAATACACCCCGACTTCCATGATTTAGGTACATCGAACGATAGCTAGGAAACATTACAAACCATTACAATCCATCTTAAGAAAAAAGGATCATGTAACGACAAAATCAAATTACACAAAAAGTAAAATATATCCTTACATTGACATGTTCCCATATCGTATCCTTGACTTCTTTAGGCACTTGTTTCCAGCTCTTGTAAGAAATTTTCACCTCACTTCGAGCCAACATACCAATATAGCTCTGCATTTCAGATGAAGCTGGACCATAGGGCTGTCCCAACTCATTGAATGATACAACACTTTTTTCACCTTTAGACTTTCTCTTCGCAAGAGCTGTGAGAATCACCTTTCCTCTTCGTGCTTTAACTGGCTTTGAATTTTCAGTATCCAAATCAGAAACGTCGCTCTGTTTAGCATCCATGTTTTCACCTTTAGCATCCATGTTTTCACCTAAAGACCCTGAAAAATAAAAATATCAATGGAAATTAATTAGATTATAAGTAAAATAATATGCTGTTTTTGAATGAAACTTAACAAACTTGAACATGTAACGTACAATTAACAAGCAATTCATCACACTAGGAATTTTAATTGTCAATCCAAATCCCTTTGCAATCTTTACGGATGAATGGTAGTTCATTTTCATCATCGCCATCATTCAAGTCAATCACTGGAAATCCCTTGGTAAAACTTTGATGACTAAGAGCAACATCTTCACACTCCGAAGTGTTAGTGAATTCAGCAAAATCTTTATTTGGAGGTGAAAGGGCAACAGACCAAGCAGGATCATCGGAGTCTTCAACATAGAATACTTGTCTCGCTTGATTTCCCAAAATGAATGAATCTAATTTGAAGCCAAGTCTATTAAGATTTACTAAGGTAAACCCAAGATCGTCCACTCTCACGCCATTTTTATTTTCAACCCAATCGCACTTAAAAACTACAACCCGAAAGGCATTATAGTCAAGCTCCCAAATTTCCCTTATAACACCATAAAATATCATATCAGAGACAACGGGATTTTTGTCCTTGGCACTAGAAATCTGAACAGTCTTTGCGACCAAACTAACTCCTGAATTCTGAACAACCCGAATAGCATCACGATCCTTCGTGTTATAAGTGACACCATTTATCAAATAACTTTGATATTTGAGAACATTTCTACTAGGACCATGCGCCATCCACTTCAACTTTTCTGATATTTCACGTGAGGAGCTAGTTCCATGTGTTGAAGATGAATGTTCTGATGTCGGTCGAAGCTTCAAAATAATCATAATTAATGGTTGTTGTGTCATGAAGTTTTACTATTAAATATTAAATACATATAACTATACTTACTCGTTCACGAATCCAACTAATGAAAGTTTTGTTATGTGTATCTATTAACCACTTTACGGCCTTGGCTTTACCAGGATTTGTTCGCTTCACATGCTCCTTATGCTCCCTCACAAAATGAAATACTATGAAAGTTAATAAACCTTCATGTAGTCCAAGATTGAAAAAAAAAATCTAATTCTAAACTTACTCGATAAATGGATCCATTTCAATATCATTATTCATGACGTATAAATGAGCTTGTTCCCATTCCGCCTCGCTAATGCTTTGGTGGTGAGCAGTGGTCATGTGCCTTGTCTCGCTTGCGGTTTTCATACTAGACGGGATTCCAATTGTGCTAACATTGGACAAATAGTCTGCACAAAATTCAAGCGCTTCTTCGACGATATAACATTCGGCAATACAACCTTCAGGCCTATTTCTATTGCGAACATATCCCTTGAGAACTCTCATGAAACGCTCGAATGGATACATCCACCGATACCACACCGGCCCACACAATTTTTTCACCTCTCGCACAAGATGAACCACTAAGTGAATCATTATGTCGAAAAATGATGGAGGAAATTCCTTTTCTAATAAGCACAATGTCGTCACAATGCCTTCTTGGATCTCATCCAACTTTGCAATATTAATGGCTTTATCGCATATAGCATTGAAAAACAGACATAATCGAATTATGGTATACCTCACATGTTTTGGCAAAATACCACGTATGGCTACCGGAAGCAGCTGTTGAATTAGAGTGTGACAATCATGGGACTTGACTCCAACAAGCTTCAGATCTTTCATGGACACCAGACTTGCTACATTAGAAGAATATCCCGTAGGCAATTTCATTCCATGCAAAGATTTGCATAACTTTATTTTCTCTTCTCTACTCAATGTATAGCAAGCAGGAGGTAGGAATGTTCGACTCCCATCAACTTTAGGTGCCAACTCGGTCCTCAACCCCATTTCCAACAAATCTTTTCTGGCTGCGATTCCGTCCTTTGTCTTGCCTGGAATATTTAGCAATGTGCCAATGAGACTTTCACAAACATTTTTCTCAATGTGCATGACATCAAGGACATGTCGCACATGTAAATGTTTCCAATATGCGAGATCAAAAAATATAGACTTCTTTTTCCAACATGATTTAACCTCTGCATTTTGTGGTGTATCTTCTACACTTTTCCTCTCAAGTGATGGCTCCTCATCTTGTCGTCCTTTTCTCTTTCCCTTCCTGTTGACTTGTTTGTGTGACTTGCTTCCATCATCTTTCTTTTTACCCTCCCTTTTCTTCCCCCATAAACATTCAATGTTCTGAACTCTTTCGAAGACTTGATGGCCAGTCAATGGATCAGGGGCGGGGTCAAATTCTTGTTTTCCGTCAAAAGCCTTCTTTTGTCTTCGATATGGATGATATTTGGGAAGAAATCGCCTATGTCCTCTGAATGAAATTTTTCGACCATGTTTTAGCATTTGAGAATGTGTACTTTCTCCACATACAGGGCATGCTTTGTAGCCTTTAACAGAGCATCCTGATAGATTCCCATATGCTGGGAAATCATTGATAGTCCATAACAGAACAGCTTTGAGATTGAAGCTCTCTCTTCGGTATGCATCGTATGCTTGAATTCCTACATCCCACAACTCTTTCAAATCATCGATTAAGGGTGATAAATACACATCAATGTCGTTACCCCGGTTGTTTTGGCCCAGATATTAATAAAGTCAACATAGTAAACTTTCTCTTCATACATAACCAGGGAGGGAGATTGTATGTGACGAGTAACACTGGCCAACAACTATACGTAGAACTCATATTGCTGTGTGGGTTGATGCCATCTGCAGATAGAGCTAATCTCAAATTCCTATGCTCCTCAGCGAATTCTGGCCATTTTTGATCGACTACTTTCCAAGCTGGTGTATCAACAGGATGTCTTAGATAGCCATCTGAGCTTCGATTACGAGCATGCCAAGTCAAATCTTTGGCAGTCCCCTCATTTCGAAACATTCTCAGAAATCTGGGTATTGGTGGGAAGTACCACAAAACCTTTGCAGGAACCCCAACATTCAACTTTTGAGACTTACCTATCATCTTCCATCTTGACAACCCACAAGTAGGGCATGCATTATACGTCTCATACACTTTCCGATAGAGGATGCAATCATTTGGACAAGCATGTATTTTCTCATAACTCATCCCCAACATTCTTAAGCTTTTCTTCGCATTGTAAAGCGATGTTGGCAACTCATTACAATCTGGAAGCATTTCGTTTAATAAGCTGAAAAGATCGTTGAAGCTTGTATCGCTCCACCCATACTTCGCCTTCAGATTGTAAAGTTTCACAATTGCCGAGAGCTTTGTGAATTTCATATTACCGGGATATAGCGGCTTCTCGGCATCCTCAAGTAGCTTCGTAAATTGAGTTGGATTTTCTCCATACGTCTCATAAGCATCTTGTACCATATCAATAGGGTTCTCATTATCGTGAAGCTGGCCCTGATGCCATATCTTCTCCAAATCCTCGTCTTCACTTGCAAATGTGGATCTTTCCCCGTGAAATTTCCATGTGGTGTAGTTTAGATCCATCCCATTGCAAAATAAATGCGTTCTTATGATGGAGGCACTTGTTCTAGTTAGATTTCCACATGTAGCACAAGGGCAGCGTATTTGATCACAATCTCTAGCATTTTCTGTTGCGAACTGTAAGAAAAACTCAACGCCATTTTCGTAATCTTCAGATAGCCTATTCTTAAACATCCACGATTTATCCATCTTGAAGTGCACCTGGAGCTTAAATCACTAAAATAGGCAACGAATTCACAATATATACAAGTTCAAAATTACTGTTGTTCAGCAGTGAAGTGGATTTTGGAATTGTAGAATTACTGTTGAATTGAATTGTGATTGTTTCCTACAGGTGAAGTTCAGGCTGGTAATGTTTCGCCCGTTTGTGGGAGAGATCATATCGGCTCGGCTCATAGAATCTACGAAGAACGGTTTACGATGTATGTATACATAAAACTGCTCAGTTTTCTGTTTTTCTCCCCCAATTATATATCTTTTTTGGTCCTCCATATTCTTAAAGAAGAAAAGTCTCCATTGTAGATAAAGAGAATTCATACTCATAATGAGCTATGCAAACTAAATCACCAAGTGACGAAGGTGACTGGTTAGTAGGGGAAAGTGTCGTTAGGCTCGTCCTGGGCTTTTTAATTCTGGAAACCTTATTGCGATTCACAACTTTGTGCATGTGGAAAGGAAACACTTGCTTACTTTTCTATGATACTTTAGTTACATAAGCTTGTGTACAAATCATCTATGGGTGAAGCATAACGTTCTACTTAGATTTTGCACGATGAAGGTTTCTTTATTGCTACTGTTGTTGGTACCAGAATAGATTATTCGAAGGGCACTAGAGCACTTCATGACTATGTTGTTACAAGCAATATATGTGCCAAATATTTTGACCTTCGATATCTTGTATTTTCTCTGCTACACTCTTTACTTTCTACAGTACATCCTAAGATACAGTATTACTCTTCGAAGAATCTTTAATTTTTAATAGCTATAGTTCATTTATATTTTGAAGCATTCTGCTCGGGCACAATTGATTTTCTGTAAAGTATTTTGGCCGTTGATGTGGTTGCTTATTGTATACATTATGATGTTTCTGGTGAATGTGCATATTTCTCACATGTTAGTTATTGAATACTCTTGCAGTATCACTTGGATTCAAAACAGTAAAAGTAAGAAGAACAGATTCTAGTGCATTCTTACTACATGGTTCAAAATTATCTCAAACTCAGAATCAGTTCTGCAAACAAATGTACGAGTAGGCAAGGGTTTAGCACTGACCTGATCACTGAAGAATCGATTCTCTCAAGTCATGGTTCAAAATTATCTCAAGTCTTGTGACTCTTGTGATACTGAATCTTCACAGTAGAAGAATGAAATAAGAAATTCAAAATGCAAATATAGGTATACACAATTTAGGGCTTTTTGCGTTTAAGAAGGTGAGAGTACCTGTTGCCTACGGTTGAAAATGGAGGAGGAGCAACGACTGCCACGACGACGGTGAGGCGGAGAGCACGATGAAAACAGGGGCGGCACTTCACCGCCGAAATCAAGAGGGAGGGAGGGCAGGGGCGGCACTTCTACCCCTGCTGCACCACAAGTGAGGAAGGAATTCAGGCGCGTCGTTCTCTTGCTTCCGTTGAGGCCTCGCCGGAGTGAGGACAGCAGCGGCGCCGGCGAAAAATAGAAATGAACAACAGCAATTTCGTCCCAAATCTGGAAAGGGGAAGAAGACCTAAATTTAAAATTCCCCTAAGAAGATAGGGAAATTGAGAGTGAAAAATAGAAATGAAGAAAATTACGAAATGTCACCGCCACAGTGGTAACGCCGGCGACAACTTTGCCCGGGGAAGAAGACTGCCTGTACGCGAAAATGGAACTGGGCGCGCATCTGGGTTATGATACAAAATATAATAAGGAGAAAAAACTATAAATTAATATATAAATAAAATCTTTTGTGCAACAATTTATAAGTTTGTGTCCCAGACCAGTTGGTATTGAAGCCTCAAATTATTTAATAGGCGAGGGTTCGAATCCTAATGGTTACATTTTTTTTTTTTCCTATTTTGTAAAATGCGCTCATACACTACGGTTTTAAACCGTAGTGTATAAAACCGTAGTGTATGAGCGCCTCTCTCATAAACTACGGTTTTAAACCGTAGAGTATAGTGCCAAAAACCGTAGTGTATGAAAGAGGCGCTCATACACTACGGTTTTTAGCTAAACTGTAGTTAATACTAAGGAGTATACACTACGGTTTTGGAAAAAAACCGTAGAGAAAGGGTATACACTACGGTTTTTTAAAAAAACCGTAGTGTATGTAGTGTAGTAAAAAGTCTTTTTTCTAGTAGTGCCTCCAGCTTGCCGAGCTTACAAGCCTTGCTGACCTCATTGTTTCGGAGAACTAAGTCCCCTACGCAATACTGCCGATCCCGAACTCGCCGATTGTAATATCGGGCTATGAGTTGTTTGTATCGGGCCTCTCTTATGTAAGCTGTATCCCTTTTTTCCTCTAGCAGATCGAGGTCCGTACGCCGGTTCTCATCATTTACTTCGGCTACGAAATGGGTCGTGCGCGGACTGGGGAGTCCGATCTCGACCGGGATTACAGCTTCTGTTCCGTATGCTAGACTATACGGTGTTTCGCCATTTGCTGTTCGCGGCGTTGTTCTGTAGGACCATAGAACGTTCGGAAGGTTTTCTACCCATAACCCTTTAGCTTTCTCTAGTCGGGTTTTGAGACCTTTGACGAGAGTTCGGTTCGTCACTTCGGCTTGACCATTTGCTTGAGGGTGTGCTACCGATGTGAAATGTTGTTGAATCTGCAGCTCGTCACACCATTCCCTAAAAACCCTGTCCGTGAACTGGGTCCCATTATCGGATACGAGGACATGAGGTATGCCGAATCGGCATACTATGTTCTTCCATACAAAGTTCCGGGCGTTTTTGCTTGTGATCGCGGATAGGGGTTCTGCTTCCACCCACTTCGTAAAGTAATCAATTGCAACTATGAGGTGTCGCAACTGACCTGGTGCTTTATCGAATGGGCCTACTATATCTATCCCCCACTGCGCGAACGGCCAAGGACTCTGCATCGCAGTCAGCTCGGTTTGTGGTATCCTTGTCACATTTGCATGTAACTGACACTTCTCGCACCTCTGCACGAGTTCGGTGCAATCCTTGAGCATCGAGGGCCAAAAGTATCCCCATCTCATAATTTTCTTTGCTAACGCCCGAGGTCCGATGTGACTTCCACATGCCCCTTCATGCATTTCTCGCATGACGTAGTCTGCCGAGGTCGGTCCGACGCACTTGAGTAAGGGTTGAAGGTATGACTTCTTGTAAAGGACATTGTCCAGAATAGTATATCTCAATGACTTCAACAATATCCTTCTAGCCTCTGCCTTATCTTCAGGCAGCTCCCCTCTCTCCAGGTAGGCTAGAATGGGCGTCATCCACGTCGGCTGTGACTCATCGTTCAGATCGTTAACCTCGGCTTCGTCTATGCTTCTATGCTTTACATCTTCCACTGGTGAAGTGCCAGGTGCCGCTGCCAATTTGCTGAGAACGTCAGCTCGGGAATTCTGAGTCCGGGGGATTCGCTCGAGCTGGAAGTACTGAAAAACCCCCTGCATGCCCCGTGCCTTAGCCAAATATTTCTTCATTCTTTCTCCCTTTGCTTCATACTTTCCTAGCATATGATTCACGACCACCTGGGAATCGCTGTGTACCTTTATGGCCGTGATCTTCAGATCCGCGGCTATTCTGAGTCCGGCTAGCAGAGCTTCGTACTCTACCTCATTGTTGGTAGTTGTGAACTGAAAGCGGAGTGAATAGGTGATCTCTTTCTTTTCCGGGCTGATGAGAAGGATACCAGCACCGCTTCCTGCTTTTCCTGATGCCCCATCCACGTACATGTGCCAACAGTCTTGAGGCTCTCCCACCGTTGTACGATCTGGCTCTGGTATCGGGGTTGGGACTTCGGATATCGAGGTTTCAACCAAGAAATCCGCCAAGGCTTGCCCCTTGATGGCTTGTCGGGGAACATAAGAGATGTCATTCCCCAGTTCTATTGCCCACTTTGCTATCCGTCCTGATGCTTCTGGCTTCGTCAGCACCTGCCGAAGTGGGGAATCTGTTCGGACTTGGATCGGGTGCGCGTGAAAATAGGGGCGCAATCGCCGAGCAGCGTTGACAAGTGCTAAGGCTAGCTTTTCTAACGGCTGATATCTCACTTCGGGCCCTTTTAATGACCGGCTTATGAAATAAACTGGTAACTGGCGACCTGCCTCTTCTCGCACGAGCACTGCGCTAATTGCTTCTTCAGAAGTAGCCAAGTATAGAAATAACACCTCTCTCTCCTTCGGTACTGACAAGGTCGGTAGATCCTTGAGATACTCCCTTAGCTGGTGTAGGGCGTGATGATGCTCCGAACTCCAATCAAATTGGGGTGCTTTCTTTAAGATTTTAAAGAAGGGCAACTGCTTCTCCGCGGCTTTAGATAGGAATCTACTCAGTGCGGCGAGACACCCTGTAAGTCTGTGCACATCGTTGATTGACTTTGGATTCTTCATGTCTAACACGGCCGTAACTTTTGATGGATTCGCCCTCAGCCCTTCCTGGGTAATCCAACAACCTAAAAACTTCCCCGATGTCACAGCAAAGGTACATTTTTGGGGATTAAGTTTCAGATTGACCTTGCGAAGAATGGAGAGCACAGTTCGGAGATCGGCCACACTTGTGCTCTCTTCCTTACTCTTCACCACTATGTCATCGACATAGACCTCCACTTCCTTCCCGATATGCTCTTTAAATATTTTATCTACCATCCTCTGGTAGGTAGCTCCTGCATTCTTCAACCCAAATGGCATTTTGCGATAAGCAAAGATGCCAAAGTCCGTAATGAATGCTGTCTTAGCCGCGTCTTCGGCATCCATTAGGACTTGGTGGTATCCCTTATACAGATCCAGGAAGCTGAATATCCTATGACCGACCAGCGAGTCCACCTTTTTGTCGATATCGGGCAGAGGGTAACAGTCCTTAGGGCAGTGCTTGTTGAGATCGGTATAATCGATGCACATGCGCCATCCTCCCCCAGCCTTCTTGACAATTACCGGGTTTGCTATCCAGGTCGGGTAAGTGACTTCGAATAGAATCCCAGCATCCAGCAGTTGGGTCACTTCGGTCTTTATGACCTGATTCCGCTCCGCTGCAAAGGAGCGCTGCTTTTGCTTGATCGGTCGCACTTCGGGGTCGATCTTTAGCCGATGTGATCAGATCGGGTGATACCCCTGTCATATCCAATGGGGACCACGCGAAGACGTCTCTGTACTCCTTTAGAAGCCGAATAACCTGTTCGCGAAGATGGGGGTGGTCGGTCAGCCCGACTTTGACGACCTTAGCGGGATCGTCATTGTACAAAGCCACCTCTCTCTCTTCGGCGGGCGACGTCTTCTTCGGCTCTTCGGAGTTCAGTAATTGCTATGCTTGGGGCAGTTCGGGCGTTGCCCCTAGCCCCTTGAGAGCCACATGCAGGCACTCCCTTGCCATTTTCTGATCACCACGGATAACGGCTACCCCTCCCTTAGTCGGGATCTTCACGGCTAAATGGTATGTGGAGCAGATCGCTCTCACTGTATTCATCCAAGTACGGCCTAGGATTATGTTGTATGGGGACTTGGCTTCCACCACCATGAATTCGGTCATGTTAGTGGTGCTTCTCGGCCCTTTCCCTACTGTGACGGGCAACTCGATCGTCCCTAGGGGATGGGTTTCCTCCTGTGCGAAACTCCGCAGTGGCCGGGTGGTTGGAATGATTTTTTTGACTTCTCCAGCTCCATGTTATCAAAGCAATGCCTGAACATGATATTCACCGATGCCCCGGTGTCGATGTGAATCCTTTTGATCAGCATGTTAGCCACCACAGCCTCAATAACAATGGCATCGGAGTGCGGCATCATGGGGGGCACCGGGTCATCGGCCGAGAAAGTTACGGCTTCCTCCTTCTTGAACCTCTTGTTAGCGGGTTCGCTGCTCGGCATGCTCCGAGCTCCGTTTTTGAGGGACGATTTAGTCTGTCCTTTGGCGAGAGCGGAGATCGTAGCAACTATCCCCTCGTATTGGTAATCTCCGTCCTCGTCGGCATCATCCTCATTGTGCTTTGTTTTCTTCTCAGCATCCGTGCTGCAATTCCCTCTGTACTGTCTTTTCTTTTTTTGACTTCGGGGGGCATCCACTTGATTGACCCCCGTGCTCCGATCTTGATATTTTTTAAGCGGACCGTTGCGAACTAGGCTTTCAATGTCCTGAGCCAAGTTCCTGCAATCCTCCGTCTCATGTCCATAATCTTCATGGAATTGGCAATACTTATTCTTTGACCTCGGCTTGCCGTCCTCCCGCATCGGCCTTGGTCTCTCGAACAGATTAGCGTGCAATTCAAGGATCTCAGTCCTTGGTTTGTTTAACGGAGTGAACTGCGGAGCTGGCCGCTGTGCAGGCTGACTTGTGGGCGGACCTCGTTGTGCTGGATTCTGCCGAGGTCCGAGACGAGACTCAATCGGACCTCGCTGAATTCGCTCCATTACCCCTTTCCGGGGCGCATCATCTTTCTTCTTTGAGGTTTCACCTCGGTCAACCTCCTTTCGACGTCTGGTCGCCTCCTCTATCTTAGCGAACTTGTCCGCAATAGCCCACAGTTCGGTAGTGGTCTTCGGATCCTTCGCCAGGATCTCCCTGTAGAGATGGTCCGAGCTGATGGCATTTTGAAATGCTGAGATGATGAGGAGATCGTTTGTGCACCGAGTTGATAAGCACTCTCTATCGAATCGGGTCATGAAATCTTGTAGAGACTCACCCCGGCTTTGTTTAACGGTTAGCAGATGTGCTGGGGTGTGTCTCACTTCGGCGCGCTGGGAGAAACTCCTAGCGAACACATTCATCAGATCGGAATACGATCTGATCGACCCGGGGGGCAAACTGTTGAACCACTCCCGTGCATTGTCGATTAGCAGTTCAGGAAACAGCTTACACATGTGCACACTCCCCAGATTTTGGTTCAGCATGCTGTACTTGAACTGACTAAGGAAATTGCTTGGATTTCCGATTCCGTTGTACGCCTTGATCTTTGGCACCGTGTACCCGAAGGGCATAGGTGTGTTGAGGATCTCCTCCGAGAGCGGGCTGATAATCCTACCAAGCGCGTCAAAGATCTGCGCTCCCCCAGTTAGGTGTCCTTGGTTGGGCGCAATATAGGGCGGAGCAGTGACATAGTTTGGTTGAACCATATGGGAGTTCGGCTGCTGGCCTCCCTGGGTCTGTCCTCGGACTTGCTGAAGATAGTGTCGCAAGTCCTATCCGGGCCTCTGTCCTTGACCGAACTGAGAGATTCCTTGTCCGGGCTGAGAGACTCCCTGGCCGAACTGGGGGACTCCCGTGTACTGGTTGAGGAACTCACGCCCGGATGCTGTGGTGAGGTAATTTCGCAATAACTCCTCGATCCCTGGAGGCGGTGGAGGCGGTGGGGCTGCCGAGTTCGGCTGAATGACTGGAGGAGCAGTTAGGTTCGGTCGGATAACTGGGGACAAGCGTAGGGTTGCCTCTGGACCAAATAGTTCACGCTCCCGATTGGCAGTGAGATTCTCGACATGGCCCTCCGGTGTCGGGTGAGCCTGTGGTCCCAGGCGCGAACTCATGGGAGCTCGGTGATGCTGGACCGGTTGGGCCGGGGAGGAAGGTGCCATTGTGTTTCCCGCTGCACCCTGCTCGTCGGCATTTGGGATCTCTGGGATTTCGTCGGCCACGATCCGATCGTTGGCAGGGACGTCGTTGGGCTGTTCTGCACCCGTTGCCGAGGCTGGTTCCTCGGGCTGTCGTCGGCGGCTCCTTCGGCGACGGGGGGTTCCCAACAGCAACTGATTTCCGTGCGGCATTGCTAGTGACTTCAGGCAGCGAAAGATCGAAAATTCAAACACGAATTTGTTCCCACAGACGGCACCAGTGATGAATCTTCGATTTGCGGCCCAAATTTATATATGGTTTGTATGCGAATATGAAGAGGAACACGAGAGATTTACGTGGTTCGATCGGTATGATCTACGTCCACGGGGAGGAAAATATAGTTTTTGTATTCAGAATAGCGTAAGTGTCCATAATACAATCAAATCTCCTATTTATAGATGATGTTCATAGCGGTTGTGGATGTGAGACGTGGAGGTGTGGGTAGTTTCTCCAGCCCCGGATTCTTCTCCATCACCCCACGCTCAGGTTTTTGGGCTCAACTCCCTGGGCCTGTATTTGGTGTGAGTTGGGCTTGCTATTCTGGGCCTGCTGGGCCTTCACCGATCTGGGCCTGTCGTTAGATGTTGGGCCTTTGGGCCTAGGGAGATGGGCCACTTCCTATCAGCACCCATTATTTTTTTTATAAAATAAAAATCACCATTAAAAGAAACTACTATATCTTAGTTACCTATATATAAAACTTTGGTCAAATACTTTATGAGGGAAAAGTGAAAATAAACCCATAAATAGTTAATAAATGATTGGAAAAAAATGTTAATCTATTATCTCCTTGCTGTTTTAAGACTCTAATTTTTTTATTTAGTCTCTTCTCCATAATTGTTGAATTCATAATGAATTATTTTTGTGTTGTCGGTTGAAAAGGCTACCTATTTGAGGCAAACAACTTATGATTTTTTATTAGAAGGTAATTAATTAATTAAACAACGAGTTTATGAGAGTAGTGATGAAACTTTTAGAAAGAGGGTGAGATCATTGATTTAATTTTCTCCATAGGTAATTAATGTTTTCTTGTACTTAAATAATTAATAATTACTGTCTAAAGTGAAATAATAGTTTGGGTTAAGAGGCTTAATAATCTAATTGTTTTGTGTTTGGAGAAATTATGATACATAACAATTTGTATGAGATGACCTGATTAGGATAATAGGATAATAAGAGACGTATTATGAATTGCGTTTTGAGTGCGCAACAACTCCATATATTCTCGGAGAGAAGCTAAAACCGACGAGGGTTTCTTTAATAATTCTCTTTCGGATGATTACAACCCAAAATACAACAGAACCTTAAAATAGGTTTGACACCACACGTAATATTTGATTGAGCTTAAAATACAATACTACTATCAAAGACCATAACATAAAAGCCTAGTAAGTAAATAATTTTTAAATTTCTCTTTCTCATTTCAGTTGACGCAGTTTATATGTATGTGAGGTATAAATTAATGAAGCGCGTAATTAAAAAGGATGGATGAAGTATTTACTTCTCTTTCTTGGTCAAATCATACGGCCCATTGAAAGCAAAATCCCAGAATCTATTTGGGTCAAAACGAACGTTAAATTGACAAATGATTTTTTTTTAATTGTTGAATAAATATTATTAATGGGCCGTGGTAAATAGGCCCAATTTAAAAAAGTAATTCAAAGCCCAATACTCAAAGCCCAATTCATGAGATCGTTGACCTTGGTCAATTGCTTGGAGCCCAAACAAAATCAACTTCAAACCTTCTCCTATAAATACCCAACCAATTCCTTTCTACTGTAGATTCGAGAGAGAGAGAGAGAGGATACTCCGATGGATTCATCGGAATCGGCGGTCTCGGAGGTTACTCGCGACGAGACCATCACGCTCAAAGAATCGGAGTGGCTCTCAATGAAGAGCAGAATCGCGAGTTTAATCGAGAAGGCAGACGCTTCGAATTTCCGGTTCGTTGCCGATCAAATCCTCACCGAGAACGTCTTCGCCGGGAGAGGCTTGTTCTGCCAATCGGTACTGAAATCGCAGTCGGAATCTCCGGAATCGAGCGGCGTCTACGCCGCCGTGGTCGCGATCGTCAACTCCAGATTCCCCGACGTAGGTTACCTGCTGGTGAAGCGTGCCGTCCTCCGCTTCAAGGCGGCGCACGACGGCGGCGACGCGGAGCGGATGCAGGAATCGTCGCGGTTCCTGGCGGAGCTGGTGAACCAGAGAGTCGTGTACGAGTACCTAGGGCTCAACGTTCTGATGCTCCTGCTGTTGAATCCGAGCTCCGATCACGTTCGGATCGCCGTGAGCTTCTGCAGGCAATGCGGCTCGACGCTCCACGACGCCGTTCCGCACAAACTGAGGGAGATTCTCTCGGAGTTCCGCCGCGTACTGAGGGGAGGCGCGTTGGAGAAACGCGCTCAGGTCTTGATCGTGAGGCTTTTAGCCTGCAAGAGATGGAGGTATAAGGATTCTGTAATCGAAGAGCTCGACATCGTCGAAGAAGAAGATCGGATCACTCACGACGTTTCGTTGCTGCAAGATATCGACTACGAAACTCATCTCGATAGATTTCACCACAAATCAGAGGCTGGTGATGAATTTCTCGAGGAAGAAGATGAAGTTTCTTCTAGGGCACCCTCATTTTAGATAGGTGAACAGTTCTGCAAAAAAACTGGAAATTTTCTTCATTAATTTGTGTATACAATTCTTTAATTTAATAAAAATGGTACATAATTTATTACAAAAGTATGTCATTGCTTCTTCTTCACCAGTAATCACCACAAGAACACACACCATCTACACAGTGATGAAACCTACTCCTATCCCTCATGACTATCTTCCTCCCCGTGATTTTCGAAACGAGCTTGATCGCAGCGTGGCAATCGGGGCAAACCCTGAGGTTCTTAACGATCTTGATTGTACTCCCCCGTCTCGTGCTGATAAGTGCGAACGCGAGTGCTAGCTTTTCGCTATGAACTTCGAGGGACCTCTCCTTCTCGGCCTCCTCCTCGATGTTGTGTAAAACTTCCTCCTTCTTTGATGCATAGCCATGAGCCCTCAGCCACTCGTTCATCTCCTCCAACATTGAGTAAATTTCTCTGCTTTTCGGGTGTTTCGTATCACCAGCAAGAAATTCATGAACTTTGTTATTCACTTCGACAGAGCTACACCCGGGCTCCTTCTGGACCCCGCTTTGCTTCATCATAGCCCTGATTCTTGCAACACCCTCCCAATTACCTGCGGATGCATATATATTCGAAAGAAGAACGTACGTGCCTGAGTTTGCAAGACCGCGTTCTAAAAGGAATTGCACGATTTCTTCTCCTAAATGGATGTTCTTGTGGAGTCTGCATGCATTAAGCAATGCTCCCCATAGAACAGGGTCAGTATCTATGGGCATGTTCTTGATAAGATCATATGCCTCGTCTAAGTGTCCGCCTCGACCTAAGAGATTCACCATGCATCCGTAGTGTTCGATCTTAGGCTGAATTCTATATTCGTCTTTCATCGAGTTGAAAAAGTCCCAACCTTGAGAGATTAGGCCAGCATGAGCACAGGCACTCAAAACCCCGATGAAGGTTATGTCTGTAGGGCGGAGTCTAACCTCAACCATTTCCTCGAATAGCTTCATGGCTTCTCGTGTGAATCCATGGATAGCATATCCCCCGATCATTGCATTGTAAACAACGACATCCTTTTCTTTGATTCCATTGAACACCTTTAAAGCATCCTCTAAACTCCCGCACTTACTGTACATGTCGATTAGAGCAGTTCCCACTCTATGATTCGAAGTAGCTTTGTAGCCGAGGTAAGAATGGATCCATTTGCCAGATTCGAGTGCTCCTACCTGACTACAGGCAGACAGAACTGCCACCATTGTAGCTTCATCAGGCTTCATCTTAGCCTTCAACATCTGCCTAAAGAGAGTTATAGCCTCGTTCGGCTTTCCATGTTGAGCATAACCATCAATCATCACATTCCAACTCACCACATCCCTCTCTTCCATTCTATCAAACAATAATCTCGCCTCATCAACATTCCCGTTTTTCGCATATCCAGTGATCATCGAAGTCCAGGTAACCAAGTTTCTATCAACCATCGAGTCAAACAGTCTACGAGCCAAGGAAATATCTCTACCTCTCGTATAAATGTCAATGAGAGCAGTTCTGACATACTTATCCGAGAGAAGCCCGAATTTGTGAGCATGACAATGTATAACTTTTCCAGTTTCCAGAGTACAAGATTTGAGGACAGTAGACAGTGTGAATGCATTCGGCTCAACCTTTTCAGTTAGCATCCGTACATAGAACTCAAGAGCTTGTTCATGGAGACCGTTTATGGCATGACCACGGATTATAGCAGTGTACGAGAACACATTCGGATTCTGGGTAAGGTTGAATAGTGCTACAGAGGCTTTAACATGCCCTAGCGAAGAGTACGAGTGCTGGAGCTTGAAATTCACAACTGGATGGCTCTCAAGGCCACGACGGATTAGGATTCCGTGAACTTGTCTTAGATTTTTTATGTTCTTGCATTGGTCAATAAGCAAAGTTAGCTTCTCAGGTTCGTGATGTATGTAGTTCATGGTATTCGTATTGGTGGCGATGTGCGCTGGCTGAGGCACAAGTGGATAAATAGACGACATAACTTACCGTAAAACATGAAGGAAGTCGAACAATAGTAAACTCCGGTACAGAATCCAGTGCTTGATCAACTGCAAATCATGGTGATTGAATGGATGCCTACAATCACAACCAAGATAAACAAAAACCGAACGATCAGAACATAGAAATCCACAAAGTATATTCACGTACATAAACTCAATATAAGACTATAATCAAAGCTTCAAAACTAGAGCATTCCATTCCATTCAGTGTTCGTGCATGTTTCGTAAACTTTGAGTCAGACATTTCAACAAACACCTTGCATTCAAGATAGTGAAGTTCTTGATATTCACATGAAACCCCACACAAATATTGCCTCTTCTACCATATAATGACAATGGTTCTGAGGATAATCCATACCGAGGGAAAGGCCCAGCTCATCAAAATGGAAACTTGCTGTGTAAATTGCCTCTTCTCGCACAAGCCATTTTTATGCTTCATCAAATGCCCCTCTCTCTCTCTCTCTCTCTCTCTCTCTCTCTCTCTCTCAAGATTTCACCTTTTAATAACTTACTCCGTATCAAAATTTTATGGGAAAGTTTGGCTACAAATCGTGGTTGTGAGTGGTGAATTGAAAAGATTAAGTAAGAGATACTTCTACAATTTACTCATCCATGAATATAAATTGGAATTAGTCTCACCCTTTTCCTATCATTTTCTTGCTTGACTTTCCCCCTAAATTTTGGTTGAAATTTGACAAATTTTTTGATTGAATTTTGACATATGTAGTAGCGCCGGGCCAACTCAAAACATACGTAAATTTATGACGAAATTATATTTTTGTTAATTAATTATGATTTCCTAACATAGTAAAACGACATGCCCATTTTAATGGATTGATACTTTTGAACCTAAAAATTAAATACTACTCTCTCTGTCCCGCTTCTTTTTGTCAATTTCTGGCATGTTTTTTCACGTTTCGCGTTTTAAAATAGATTTTTGAAGAATTTTTCTTTTACGGGATACTATGATAGTTGTATTATCCCGCAAAAGAAAAAATTCTTCAAAAATCTATTTTAAAACACTTCAACAAGAAGTGTGGAAAAACGTGTCAGAAATTGACAAGAAGAAATGTAACTTCTTTGACGGGACGGAGGTGGTAGTAGTAGGTTTGGAACCAATTAGCTCTATAAGATCCAATTAACTATATTATATTTACGCTTGACACTAAAAAATTTAGATCAAAGAAAAAAATTCACATGATACTAATGCTGTTATGAATAATAGACATATGGATTGTGTCGATTGTATTGTAGAAGAGTATATCTATATGGGAGAAAATTAAATCTACCCATTTTGAGTTTGTTGACCACAAAAGTACCCATTTTTTTTTACCATAGTATAAATCTACCCATTCCAATAAATTAATAAAACTTTTGCATATAATCTCCCTTGGAATCACCATGAATTTGACATCTTTGCAGAGATTCTCTTGAAATCCACCCATTCAATTTAAAATATACTATACATAGACAAAAAATAATAAAGAAAAGAAAAGTGATATTATTGGCATTATTCTCCCCAATTTTCATACTCCCCCACCGACACCCACACACACCACAATCCTCAATCCCCCCTGCCGTGAAAAGCCCTCCCCCGTCGCCGCCGCCACCGCCGCCGCCGTGTAGCCCTCCCCCCGTCGCCGCCTGAAGAGATGGGTGATTCAGATGAAGAAATACCCAATGAAATTATGGTAAGTATTATGATTTGGTACCGGTGGAGGAAAAACGGAAAAGTTCAACATCGACCGGTTTGAATTTTCCGGCCAAAATTGTGGCCGGTATATGTGTATTCGTGAATAATATTTGACGTTGTTGCCGGAACCGGTGAAACCGGTCGAGAAACTCGCCGGAAAGTTGAAACCGGTCGACCGGTTTCAATTTTCCGGCGAGTTTCTCGACCGGTTTATACATTTTCATGAAAACCGGTCGACGAGGAAGCCGGAACCGGTGAAACCGGTCGAGAAACTCGCCGGAAAGTTGAAACCGGTCGACCGGTTTCAATTTTCCGGCGAGTTTGTCGACCGGTTTATACATTTTCATGAAAACCGGTCGACGAGGAAGCCGGAACCGGTGAAACCGGTCGAGAAACTCGCCGGAAAATTGAAACCGGTCGACCGGTTTCAATTTTCCGGCGAGTTTCTCGACCGGTTTCACCGGTTCCGGCTTCCTCGTCGACCGGTTTCATGAAATATGGCTCTAATTTGTTGATTTTAGTTGACTTACGTATAATTTAATATGATAGTGTTGAATTGTTGATTTTAGTTGATTTTAGTTGAATTACGTATGGATTACGTATGATTTTAGTTGAATTACGTATGATTTTAGTTGAATTACGAATGATTTCCTAATTAATTTGTTGATTTTAGTTGAATTACGTATGATTTTAGTTGAATTACATATGATTTCCTAATTAATTTGTTGATTTTAGTTGAAATTTGTATGATTTTAGTTGAATTACGTATGATTTCCTAAATAATTTGTTGATTTTAGTTGAATTACGTATGATTTTAGTTGAATTACGTATGATTTCTTAATTAATTTGTTGATTTTAGTTGAATTACGTACGATTTTAGTTGAATTACGTATGATTTCCTAATTAATTTGTTGATTTTAGTTGAATTCATATGTTTGTTTATACGAAGATTTCTTAATTAATTTAGTTGATTTTAGTTGAATTTGGGATTTTAGTTGAATTACGTATGATTTTAGTTGAATTACGAATGATATCTTAATTAATTTGTTGATTTTAGTTGAATTACGTATGAATTTATAAATAATTTGTTGATTTTAGTTGAATTACGTATGATTTTAGTTGAATTACGTATGATTTCATAATTAATTTTTTTTTTTAGTTGAATTACGTATGATTTTAGTTGAATTACGTATGATTTCCTAATTAATTAGTTGATTTTAGTTGAATTACGTATGATTTTAGTTGAATTACGTATGATTTCATAATTAATTTGTTGATTTTAGTATAAATTCATTTCGAATTCGAATTGGTTATTAATTCATACGTTTGTTTTTTCAGGCACTGCCTCCTCCACGTTATCGTAGACCTATTTATAGGCTAGCAAATGCAAAACCGAACACTTACTACAGAGTGGGCCTACTAGCGGACATTAAAGATGTGCTACTTGATGTCGGGGATGAGAATTTGCTAAACAGACTTATCAATGGACCGTTTGGACAGTTTGTTTATTGGAGTCCGGGTTTCATAAATTCTGGGGCTATGCATGGAATTTTGTCGAGGGCAATTTTTTCGAGACGAGGCATTTGGTTCCATTTTAGGGGACAAGATATTGAATATACTATTCGAGATCATGCATTGGTGACCGGACTTAGTTTTGGAAATTCGAATTTTGATTGCACCATTCCCGTCAATCCTACTACATCTCAGCTGTATAGGATAGTATGCAATGATGTTAATGATCCACCAACATCTGCGCAATTGATTGAAGTGTTTAAGTCCTTGAAGACCATGATTGATGATGTGGATGGGCATATGCACTTGCAACTGGCCCAAGTGTTGATTGCAGATATATTTATTCTCGGCCACGATGCGCAAACGCCTCCATTCCCGTGGTTGTGGGTGATGGTCCAGAATGATGATGTTTGGCAGAATTTTCCCTGGGGTGCATATAGCCATAAGACCCTTCGATACTACGTTCAGAAAGCCCAGGACAAACCAACAAAGTATCATTTCTATGGTCCGGCATGGGCATTAGTGACGTGGGCCTTTGAAATTATTCCGGGGTTAGGGAATGCAGCAGGGATATATGTCCCGGGTTTATATCCAAGGTGTTTGAGATGGGCTTTCCGGAAGAACCTGCGACTCCAGAATGGTGAAAGTTTGATCGACTTATTCGAGGGCGAGGTACAAGTTTAGAATTTATTTTAATATATATTTGACATCTTGTGAAATATTTGTTTTGATTGAATAATTGTTTGGTGTCTAATGAATCACTACAAATATTTTTTTGGCAGGGCTATGAAATTGCGAATATCGAACTTGAGGAAGGGGAGGATCGTCAACCGTATTGGATTTCACTCCACTATGGCATGCCGATGGAGGTCCAATTCGTCACCCCAACTAATCCTCTAACCGTTGGTGAGCAATTTCCCGCCCAGCAGCGGATGCGTCGCAGTAGAAGACCAACACAAGCTACATCTTCCGATGTCGGTGGACCGAGGAGAGATGCAGCTGCTTCTCGACGTTTGGAGAGTTCACCAGACGAGGCTGGGACATCCAGGCCACACCGACGTAGTCGTGATACGGGAAAGCGTACGAGAAGCCAAGCTATTCAGACATCGTCGAGCAGTAGCGGAGCGCAGGGGGCGAGTGAAGATGTTGTCACACCTAGTTTTGTTCGGAAGGAGATTGCTAAAGCCGAGAAAAGGATTGTTAGAGGCTTTAGGGCTGACCTCGCAGCGTTTGAGACTCGTATGAAGAAACTTATTCAGAATGCTGTAGAAGTCATGCAGTGCGGGGGTTCACGAAGTGCACGTGATGTCAGCGAACCCCGCCGCCGAAGTCCTCCGATCACATCATCGGCTCGCGAATCCGATGTTCGAGCTACACATGTTCACAGTGTCGACATCCCACAAGAGCAAGCAAGAGGCTATGTTGGTGAGGTAGGAGGTCGTCGGGACACTACCTTGCCAATTTATACCGCGTCCACATCGACTCCTTTTACCGGATTCGAAGGAAACGATCAAGTATCTCAGGCTTACACAGAGATCTTTGGTCAGGTAATATTTTACCTATCTATTTAGTATGCTTTGTATTATTTTATTTGAGAATTTCAACTTCTAATAGTTTTATATTTGATATTACAGACAATGGGCCTTAGTACTGGTCATTTTGACACTCCTTCGAGCAGCACACTGGATCAGGTAATATAAGTTTTATTAGATGACGGTTGAATTATTATTAGTTGAATAAAACTTGATCTTGATGGAGTTGTTATAATATTGTAGACAACTGGAGTTACTACGTATCAACTGTTCGAAAATCTTTCGGCCAACTTATTTGGTCAGGTAATATACATACATACATATATACCCAAGTAAATATGTATTAAATCATTTTATTTCTTATATTACGTATTTTGTGAAAGTTGTGAATATGTTCAACATTTGATATTGCAGACAATGGGTTTTAGTAGTGGACAGTTCCAGACTCCCTCGAGCACTACATTTCTCGAACCACGTTATTCGATGCCGGAAATAGGGATGTCAAGAGCCCCCTTCGTCACACAGCGGGACCCGCAACGTTTTTCGACCTCAAACATGGGAGAGGTATGTTATTATAATTATTTATTTATTTACTTAGTATTGGATTATTTTTCTGATTGTGTATTTATTATATCAATTACTGCACAGTCTTCTTCGAGAATGCCGGTAGGTTCTCTACCTCTTGCTATTGGTTATGATGACTCTGCGGATATACTAGCAACAAATATACCCCATAAACAAGTTGAGACTACATATATACCCAAGTCGGAGCCAACTCCGCTTCAAGCCGGGGACTTAATTGCATTCTCAAATTTTTTGAATTTGGGTCCCACGAAACGTGTAAGGATACGTGAGGCCTTTGAGGATATTACTGTGTACGAGTTTCGTCAATTTAATGGGGGAAAGGCGGATTGGTCAGTACAGGTAAGTAATACAATGGTATTGTCGTTTTGTCTTTTAATATTATTGAAATTTGTTATTAATACACTTTTTTATATAAAGATGATGGATTTGTACATGCTTGCAATGCGTCAAAGACTATGCAAAAATGAAGAAGTCTATCCCGAGCAAGCAAAGGGTCGCACTGCGATATGTAATTGCAATTTCATGGTAAGAATATTTATTTTCATTCCGTATCCAAGTTCTTAATCGTATATGATTATTCACATTTTTGTGTTTTAAAACTAGGCTGAAATAGATTTAGAACACGAGCGCCTTATTAACTTGGATAAAGATCTAGTGATGGGAAATCATGAAGAATATCACACGATGCTTAGGGATAAATTCGCTCCATCAGTGGAGATGTGTAAAACTGTTCAAGGGAGTGGCGAATTGTATGTCACTCAATCGTGGTTCACCGCAACAACAGTAAGTAATACTACTTAACACCATATTTTTTATTTGTCGCAATAATACATAAATTTCACTTGTATTTTCCCAGATCATACTACCTCATTGCGTGCAAGACCAGTTTTTTGTTTTGAGGATTGACATGCTCACGAGCACAATTCATTTGCTTTGCCCTCATTACTCTAAACTCGATGACGAAGGCAAGAGTTTAATTAAGAAGTCAGTTATGGTCTTGAAACATTTCCTGCCAACACTACTCAAGTTCAGCTTTTACTGGAAATATTCAAGAATTGGTCTTAATGAAAGCACGTTTCCAGAGTTCAGAGTCATCGTACAACCCAGTAATAAGCTTTTCAAGCCGTTGGTTAAGAATAACAGTGGAACTTACGCAGCGATGACGGTTGAGCAACTTATCAGTGGATGCCCGGACCTTGCATGGGGTAACAACAAAAAAAATGTGTCCGCGTATCGACAGTTGTGTGCAGGGAGAATATATATGCTTAGGTTGTAAGATCCACAAGAGCATACTATTATTTTTATTTATTCAACAAGACCATACTATTATTTTTAGCAAACTGATCATGCATATGTCGAATCTGCATCTCAAGTGATTTGTCATGTTGAACCAACTTTGCAGTTTGCCTATTTAGACGACCTTGTTGCTGCTCTAGTAATTATATTAACATTTGAAATATAATATTATATTGTATGTTTTTACTAGTGTGCAACTACATCTATCTACTCAATTGTGTACTTACTAAACATATGGTTTTGCGGAAACGAGAAGAAAATGATAAGAAAGAAGCATTATATCGAAGAGGGGTTCGATAGGAGCATGTAGGCGAAAACGGAGGTCAATTTGGAGTTCGGACGAGGAAGATACGACCGAAACAAGAAAGGCGCGCAATCGTGCTACGTTGGACGAGCGTCCAACGTACGTTGGACGACCGTCCAACGTTTTACTCGCATTTTGAAGATACAATGCGAGTGCTACGTTGGACGAGCGTCCAACGTACGTTGGACGACCGTCCAACGTTTTGAAGACACTTCAAAATGCGAGTAAAACGTTGGACGGTCGTCCAACGTACGTTGGACGCTCGTCCAACGTAGCACGATTGCGCGCGTTTCTTGTTTCGGTCGTATCTTCCTCGTCCCAACTCCAAATTGACCTCCGTTTTCGCCTACATGCTCCTATCGAACCCCTCTTCGATATAATGCTTATTTCTTATCATTTTCTACTCGTTTCCGCAAAACCATATGTTTAGTAAGTACACAGTTGAGTAGATAGATGTAGTTGCACACTAATAAAAACATACATAATAATATTATATTTCAAATGTTCTAAATCGAAAAATTTATGCCTCATCAAAGTCAGGGCATTGAGGGCCGGTGTGACCATTCAGACCACAGTGGGGACACTTTCGAGACCTACTACCATCACTCGGCTCACCACTTCGTCGCAGTCTTCTAACTTTTGGTCTACCGGGCATTCGAACCCACAAGTTGGGCAAAACGTTCATGTTTGCAATTGCAACCGGTACTCTCCATAAATTTTTTTTGGGAACCTGATATATGCGCGGCCTGTAAGCTTCAACATACGTGGCCCGCGAGTAGTAAGAGGATACGTAGTTCAACATTGATTCTCCCCTCATGCTGAAAATTATATCATTCAAAAAAACTATTAATTATGCACAAATACTAATTGATAAATATATGGTAATGTAATACTTACGTGAAGACAGCAATCGCATGTGCACAAGGCAGTAAGTCACACTGCCATTGCATGCATCCGCAAGTCCCATTCGTTAAATTGACATCCACCGTGCCCCCTTTTGTTTCAACTGAGTATGTGCCTTCATCAACGCAAGTCACACTGTATGTCCGTGCTCTAGCCAACGATGCAACAAGTTTTCTCCTAGCTTCTTCCGCCACTGGATGATTGTCACTTTGGGCTTTAAGACGTTTTTCTTGGAACCATTCTTCTATGACAATCCTAACTGCATCGAGACATGCAGTAATTGGTAGACGTCTTGCCCACAACAATGAATGATTGAACGACTCAACAGAATTAGAAGTGAGGAAGCTGAATCTTCGAACAGGGCACTGCGAACGAGCCCACTTAGCAGGTCCTACATCCATCAAATGTTCGTATGCTGCGGGGCTTCTACGCGCAATCATTGCCATCCTCCTCATGTATTCCCCATTATCATACGTATATGCAGCTCTTTGGAACAACCCAACAATGAGCTTTCCATACGTTCTCATATGGTTACTAAGATGATAGTAACAAAGACCATGTGTTGCGTCGGGGAATACAACACTCATAGCATGGGCAATTGATGGGTGTTGATCCGAGACAATCAACGTCGAATCTGCACATCCGTATGACCTTCGAAGTCTTGTCAAGAACCAAACCCACGATTCATTGCTCTCAGCAGGTCCCACACCGTAAGCCAAAGGGTATATTTGCTCGTTTGCATCCTTCGTCACAGCAGCATACAATACACCACAATTTTTACCCTTTAGGTGTGTACCATCGACTACTATCACCGGCCTCATACAAAGCGGGTAAGCAACTCGAGTTGCTCCAAGAGCGACAAAAACATATTTGAAGCGCCCATTATGATCGAGCTCAAGATCTGTGACAGTACCTTCATTGGTTTGCTTCAACATGTGTAGATAACTGGGCAGTAACTTGAAGGAATCCTCAAATTTTCCGTATATCACCTCGATAGCCTTGTTTCGCCCCCTCAAAGCGAGATCGTATTTGACGTGCACGCCATACTCAGCTCGAAGCTCGTTCATGATCATTCTTGGTGTCATGATTTTGCAATCACGTTGAATTCTTTTCGCGAAGAAAGCTCCAATAACATTGGAGTGCACATTGATAGTATGAACATTTTCTAGTTCATTCTTGCACGTGTGACGCCCATTAAACCTATGGACATGCCAAGACATCTCATCGCCCTGGGCGCGTAGAAGGAAGGGGCATTCCTTGGAATGTTTGCACTTTAAGTACAGTCTATCAGGTTCCGATCTTCGTGTAACACTTTCGGCCCCTAATTCCAAATTCCATAAACCGGCTGCAATGTGGACCTCCTCCTTGGTATCATACATCGCGCCTTCCACCAACCCCTCAACATTCGGGTTTTCTTCAATGCATACAGCTGAAATGTTGGGTCGGATAGGGACCATCGGCACTATCCAATTCACCATGGGGCCTTCGTCGACTGCATTGTTAGCTTCATTTTCATTTGGATCAGGATAAAACAACTGTAACAGTTTCTGCATCCCACCTTCTTCTTGAATCCATGTTGTGTATTCAGCAAACAACGCCCTATTCATATTCCTCCTCCTAGATTTGGCTCTAGGTTCGTCATCACTCTCCAATTCAACTTCTTCTTCTTCATCATCTTCATCTTCATCTACTACCGATTCTTCTTCCGATTCTTCTTCTGATTCTTCTTCATATTCTTTATCGTTTGCATCTTCATCGTCCTCATACAATGGTTGTTCTCCATGCTCTACATGCGAACCTGTTTCCTGATATAGGTCTGGGATAGTACTTCCTCGTTCAGTCGACTCACGATTAAATGAACCAAGAAAAGAGTCCTCGAACCAAGTTGACGAAGCAGTTGTCCTCTGAAGCGCATCCACCTCCACCTGAGCATCCCAATTTCTACTTGAGTTGTACGAATTGGACGCTGACATCCCATAAAAATCGTAAGAAGGTACGTACGGTACTTCAGGCTCATAAGTAGGGACATATGAATGTACTGGAGCCTCTCTAGCGCCGCCATGCGAGGAGGATGCGCCGCCATGCGAGGAGGATACTTCACTGTTTCCACACACATAAACAGTTGGTTCACGTTCTTTTCTGAACAACTTGGCAAAATCCTCATTCTCCGTCAAAAGATACTTGATACTTCGGCCACTACGTGATGTCTTCAAATAGAAAACATCAAAATCTAGTTCGCAAGAGCTAATGACATCCCTTATTTTGTATTTCAAATTGGAAACCGTCAATGCATATCTTTCAATAGCTAGAGTACGTTGTTGGCCACCATTGTAGACACAATCAACCCAATCGCCTCCGTAACGTAGATTCACGTACACAAACGACATCTACAACAAAATTTTACACAAAATTAATTACAAAATTAAACCAAAAGATAATTATATAATTAAAAAACATAAACCGCTCAACAAAACCAATAAACCGAAAAATGCTAATGTGATATATATACGAATTCTACGACTATAAACACGAAATCAATCCAAGAAATTAATCAAATTCAACAATACAAGTGCTTCATTCCAAACCGTATGAAATTCAATTAGAATAAATCCTGAGAACAGTTAAGATGACCAATTCTCGACCACATTTGAATTTTGGCATTCTAGTCACAAAATAATAGGTAGTTCGACTTAAAACGTGATTTCATGCCGGAAAAAGCTTGAACCGGTCGACAAAGTCGCCGGAAAATTGAAACCGGTCGACCGGTTTCAATTTTCCGGCGACTTTGTCGACCGGTTCAAGCTTTTTCCGGCATGAAATCACGTTTTAATGTTAAATACGTTCGAACCGGTCGACAAAGTCGCCGGAAAATTTGAAACCGGTCGACCGGTTTCAAATTTCCGGCGACTTTGTCGACCGGTTCAATCTTTTTCCGGCTTAAAATCACTTTTTAATGTTAAATACGTTCGAACCGGTCGACAAAGTCGCCGGAAAATTTGAAACCGGTCGACCGGTTTCAACTTTCCGGCGACTTTGTCGACCGGTTCAATCTTTTTCACCGTTTAAACAACATATAAAACGTAATTACCTGTATTTCGGTCTTCAAAAAAGCTTTTTAAGAAATATTTTGCCGATTATCCTCTCACAGAGCTGATAACATACAAATTTTTTTCGTGTGAAAATTTTGAGGGAGTATGACAAATTGAAAATAATGCACACTCTATTATCAGTGGATTGTACACTATAACAGTACACTCTATTATTTCACTACAGTGAATTGTATTATTTCACAAGTGTGTTAAATGAAATGAATCACGGGAAAAAAAATTGATTTGACATGTCATCAAGTTCATCAAATTGGATCCAATTATGAAATAAAAATATATAATGGGTAGTTTTAATTGAGTGAAAAAAAAAGGGGTAGTTTTATGGTTGAGGTTTTGAGAATGGGTAGTTTTAAATATTTTTAAATTAGATTTTGTTTTTTCGCAATATTTGTTTACCTTATTTATTTGGATTCTGTTTGTATTCTTATTAAATTAGAAATCTTGGATAGTGAATTTCGATTTCTGTTTTTCTCTCTCTCTCTCCCTCTCTCTCTCCTTCCTTGAATTCTCTCTTACTGCGACGTTTTTCGAACTGGCCTTTTCACATTCAATATATTTTCGCTGTTATATGGAAAGAGAAATAATAAAATTTGCAACGACTCGGCATCTGACTTTTCAGACGCCAACGTTGTAAAAACCCGACTGCTTGTTTCTCTCTCCCTCTCTCGCTACGGCTCTCTTCTCCCTCTATATGAGCAGAGACCCTTTTTCTTGAATTCAATTTAATGTGGCTGCGAATTATTGAGGATTTCAATCATAGTTTTGAGTGAAAGATTGCGGAGGTGAGCGGCCCTACTCATTTTTTTATTGTTATTGAATTTCTCAATTTTAAGAATATGGTGGATTTATGTGATTCGTCTTTTTGTTTTGTTTTTTTGGATTTCTTGATTGCATGAATTCGCCATTCTTGGAAATCCAGTTGAATTGGGTTTTTTTATGAGGAATTGATGTTTGGTTTAGTGTTTTGCGTTGTTTTCTTGAGTTAATCTCTGTGTTGTTGTGGTATGGTTGTTTTTACTCTTTCGAACTTGAGTGAATCTTGATTTTTTGATTGTGCTCAATGTCTTCTTGTGGTGTGGTTTCGAATTATCTGTCACTTTTGATTTCGTGTTTCTTGCTGCTGTAGTTAGTATAATTTCTGTAAGTGTCCTGCTTGGATGCAATTGTGTGATTGCTATTTCTTCTGGTTAAGTAGTCCTATGTATTTTCAGACGTTCGGTTTTGGTTGGCGAATTTCGACTCTCAGTGTCATATATTATAGTACTCCATATCATTGTAATGCTTCGTTTTCTTGTGTGAAAAATCATGCTATCTTACTCTGGTACTTCCAGCCTCCAACATTAGATTGCTTTGACATATTATGGGAG
This sequence comes from Thymus mandschuricus, assembly GCA_029379335.1. Lineage (NCBI taxonomy): Eukaryota > Viridiplantae > Streptophyta > Magnoliopsida > Lamiales > Lamiaceae > Thymus > Thymus mandschuricus. The sequence continues at coordinate 2,805,443 of CM057072.1, forward strand.
GGAAGCATATACTGGCGTTTATGCAGTCTTGGGACGTAGTTGATGTGAAATTGACTGTTGTATTGCTTTAGTCGAGTAATTATGCTATGGAAGTTTTGAGAACAGTACAAGTGTTTCTGGTGGTTGACACCCTTTTCCCTTTCACTGTTATTCTTATCACGGAGGAAAAACTATGTTGTTAGTTATCACTTCTCTCCTTACTTTTTTCTGATAGCTGTGTGAAATATAAGTTTATGTAAAGCTGAGAATCTTGGACACGAAACGTTAGAGATTCCTTATTTCATGCCCCTGAATTTTAATTAATGCTACCAATTTACGTATAACAGTTAACATTTCCTTCTATAACAATATCTAAAGCCATGTGTGACGTGTCCTCGATTAAACTCTTCCGATTCTATCTGTTACTTTCCATCTAATGAGAATTGTGCTTTAGATGATTTAATGAAGTACATAAATCTAAGAGTGATTTTTGTAGTTCTTGAATTTTTGGTCTGCTTTAATGATTTCGTGTCAGGCTTATTTCTTCTGTTCTTTTAAGTTTAAACTGCATGGAATTGGTTAAAATGATCTTATTATCCTTCTGCGAAACTCGTCGGTAGGTATGCACGATTCAAGTTATGTGCATTTTCTCTTTATGACATGCAATTTCCTGTTCAAGTTTCTTATAAGTTTAAACGTCCCGTATTCCTCTGTACTCTAAAACTCTCAGAGCTGTAGATGTTCTTTTTTTACACCATGCTCCTTCGTTCATGGGCCGAGTTGAGTAGACTTTAATTTGTTGCATAAGTGCTCGTCATGGTGTAAGTGCCGGAATAGATGTGTAAACCTTGTTCAGAAGTTGTTCCAATAGATTGACAAAAATGAATGCACAAAGGAACAGTAATCTTTTGAGCATGCTGCTCAGATTATCTTTGTGGGGCTTTTCTATGTATGAAAGTCATAACTCACGCTTTACATGTACTTATTTTCTACCAGATTTTTTGGTATTAGCTCAGAATCATACAAACAAATCGTGTTCTGATTGAGATTTCTGCGGTTCATGGGCTTCTCACACATGTCTTACAAAAGGGGCAGGGAAGAAACGGGAATTGAAGCTCTTTGTTGTGCTATAGTGTGCTGACTTTCGATGTACTGAACTTGTGTTGGCTTCTGGACTTTGACCCATAGGGCAATGTCATCTGGTGATAACCCTGCAAATGACCTCCCAGATATTGGTGAAACTCAGGAACAAGGCTCGGATTCTCCGAGCAGGTAATTGGTTAATCAGCTTTTAATGAGGGATAAATGATATTTCCAAAACTTGATAAAACATACCACCTATTTGTCCACAGAAACAACCTGGAAGCATCTTCTATACCTAAAAATGTGAAGGGCAAAGAAAACTTAAGCCACTCTCAAGACCAAGAAATGATGGTACGGGTACTTGTTCAGAAGATTGAAGTTGGTATCTTTTGAAGTTCTAAATGTAATGAATGCTTCTTAGGAACTCTACTCCCGGAAAAGAGCTAAAGAGAAGGAAATTATGTATCTTCGGGAACAAATTGCGCGTGCAAGTATCAAAGTAAGACGTGTGCTTTAGCATCAATAATAAATGCAGGACTTATGCTCTACACAAGGCTTATATTAGTCTATATGTTTGTAGGAATCACAGATGTTGAATGAGAAATATGCACTTGAGAGGAAATTTTCCGAATTACGCATGGTTTGTGTCTGCCTTCTTTAATTACTTTCCGTAATATTATGTTCGCTTATATTTCGAATTAACTCATTGCCGGTTTTTTAGGCTCTAGATGAAAAGCAAAATGAAGTTATAACTTCTGCATCAAATGAGTTGGCACGAAGGAAAGGTGATCTTGAAGTGAATTTGAACTTGCTTAATGAATTAAAGGTAAATACTTGGATTGAGCACTGTATGCTCCTCTCCTTTTGCTTCTACTACCTAGCTGGTTTTGTTACAAGTTAGTTATAGTACGGTCATACTGAGGGATCCTCCTTTAGTCTGTTATTCTCCCTTTACTCCTTATTTGTCCCCGCTTCTCCTGCATTTGCTGGACTTTTCATAGAAGCATTCACGTGGGCCAGGTTGCTGAGGACGAGAAACATATCTTCAGGTCATCCATGCTTATGATATTGGATGAGTATGGTGCTTTGCCTCATGTAACCAATGCATCTGCTCTGACCAACAGCATAAAGGTGTGATATTTGTTTTACATTTATCTATATCAATACGTCGGTTCTTAAATTTTTTCATGTGAGATATATGATGTGCTACTAGAGCAGTCATAGTTAAATATGGTCATCGTTGGTGTCTTATCATAAATTACTCATTTTATATTGCCTTCACTCTGCTGAAGCCAAGGCTTGAGTTTTTGCTTATAGTTTGATGTTTTTCTATTGCAGCACTTGCATGATCAACTCCAGTTGAAGATAAGAACATCACATGTAAGCTTTTATAATCTGTTTGTTCTGTTGCTGATACTGTTACTGTGTTTGTGTCATCAAGAATCTTAGCACCTCGATAGTTTTGTTCCTTGTTCTGTTTGCAGCTCTTCCTCTCTTTTATAGGTTATTTATGAGCACGGTTTTATGGTGCTCGTAAATTTGTTTTGCTGTTTAGCCTTCTTCATTCAGTGGAGTTAAGGGTTTATCGAGATGAATGATAACGAACCAGTGAAAATAGAATAGAAGTAACATCTAGCAGCATGCGAGATGTATGGTGGATCATTCATCATTGTTTCAATGGACAATGTTGTGCATATTACACCCTCTAACTGCTGCAAACTGCATTTATGTCCGAGTCTTGCAACATGACTTGTACATGGATTTTAGTCGGATAAAATATGAATTGCCACATGATGTTCTGGATTAATCCACACGATGTCTTTAGATGAAATTTATGGCCAGAGTTTTAAGAATTTGGAAAACTTTTAGTGTCTCTGGAGATTTATTGCAGAGTTCTACCCTTTTGGAAACCTAAGCTCAATGGAGTCGTACTACGTGAGCTCATAATTATATTATAACTAGGCATTGAGGGTGTGTACTGGATCAGATTTTTGAAGATTATTTAGTTCCCTAATTCTTCATTCTATTTATTTTTATGCTCACTCGATGTAGGCTTACGTTGGGCATCATAATTTCAAAAATCTAATAAGGAATCCCTAAATGCAGGCCAGACTTGTAGACTTGGATTCCAGGTTTGGAGATAATCCTCGAAACAGTTATATTGATAAAGAACCTCAAAGTATAAGACCCGAAAGTAACCAACTTCCTAGCAGTTCAATGGTAATTCTGCAGTTCTTTTTGTCTCACTTTGATCGTTGCTCAATCTGAACATACTATTGCCTAATGCCCATTGGTTTAGGAGCTTGATAGGTTGACATACTCGTCATTTTTGGAAATATTGCTTTTTCTTGCAAAGTCCACTTCTACATTATTGGTCTGCTGATCGTAGGATATGTCTTGTACCATTGTTACCTTATTGACTTTCCTTCTGTAGGGTTTTCATGGGTTTCCTCAGTATAACCCTTCCCCTTACATTGATGGGAAAAATATGGAACCAGCTGATGACATGCCAAGATTTATGCAAGCCAACGATCCTAACAAAGGCTTGAGGCAGAGTGTTGAGATGCATCAGCAACATGATCATGAGAGCATTCAAAGGGCATCGCCCAATTTTGACAGGTCCTTTTTTAAGATTTTTCAGTTCCTATAATTGTTTAAGTTACTATTTTTTCAGAATGTCATGTACTGGAAAGTTATACTATGACAGCTATATATTTGGAGGTCCTTTCTTCTGTTATGGCTATCTGGTTCAAGTATATGATTGGTATTAGTATATGGTGATATGATGACCATCAAATAACATGCTAGTTGGCACGAGCATAGTATCTAAACGTAGTATTATTCTAGAACTATCTTTTCTAGCTGTTCAAATTTAACACAAGTTATTCTCCTATTCCTGTTAAAAATGCATCCTGGTTCTCAATGTTAGATTCCTATTTCATGATATCTTTGCACTTGTTCTGTAGGTCGAATGTGGAGTACAGAAATCCCGAAAGCCACATGGTGGACAGCATGCCTGAAAGAAATGGATTCATGTCAGGGTCCTTTGGTTCAGAAGGTAGTATGCCTAATTTCTTATGAATGAGTAGCATATCTTATATTCTTATTCTATGTGTGAATTGAGATAACAAAAGATCTACTCGTACCTCAGAAGATGGTCCTGGAATAGAGAACTTTCAGATAATTGGAGATGCTAAACCGGGGTTCAAACTATTAGGCTGTGGATTTCCTGTACGTGGAACATCTCTCTGCATGTTTCAGGTATCAGCCATTATACTCGTACAGTACTCAATGGTTTTCGTTGTGTTGGCATTACTTTTACTGATATATTTCTGAATTTTATTTGCTCTCTTCGCAATAACTAGTGGGTTCGTCATTATCCAGATGGTACAAGGCAGTATATTGAGGGTAAGTGAATAAATAATTGAACACGTGTGTTCTTGTGCATAAACATGTGATGCTTTTACGGGATATAAAATTTATTTCTGTTTCAGGAGCTACCAATCCTGAGTACGTAGTGACAGCTGATGACGTTGACAAATTTATTGCTGTTGAGTGTATACCGATGGATGAACAAGGACGGCAGGTATTCCTTAATTATTCTTTCTTGCCTTGCTAAGAACTTTCTTAAATTGCATATCTTAAATGGAAATGGTGAAATACTTGATATTCGATTGTGCACACACTATTAACTGATGATGTCTATCATTTTCTGATTTGATATGAAATTGCATCAGGGTAATCTTGTCAGAATCTTCGCCAACAACAACAACAAGATTACTTGTGGTGAGTGGATTTGCGTCGAAATATATCCCTCTTTCTCAACTTTACTGCTTGAAAATTTGAAGATGTAAAATCACTTTAGATTTCCCCCTTACTAAGTTGTATAAATACTTGTTGAGGTAGTAATGAGCTTAACACCATTCTTTATGATTGTGTCCAAACTTGGATGGTATTAAGAAAGATAAGTTGTGGATACGACTTTATCGGTGTATTTTAGTAATTTATCTTCATTATGTACATTTCAGCCAACTCTCTTTACTGGTTCCGACTCTTTTGGTCATAGCTGTAAATTACATGGCATCTCATAAGCGATCAGAAACCCAATAATACGGGTAAATTTTAAAATATCTTTACAGAACTGACACCCCTAAAAGTCATAAATAAGGGACACATGCTAACCGCAGACTAAAACTGGAACTTGTGATGCGGTCATTGTTATTGCGTTTCCTTTGATGAAATCTGGGAAAAGCCTTTTGCTTGGTTATATATATCCTGATGAGTGGTATGAAAAATGCAGATCCAGATATGCAGGAGGAGATTGATGCCTATATTTCTAAAGGACTGGCAACGTTTGGTGTCCTGATTCTTGTATGTACCGGTATCTTCATTGGTAGCATAATTTTATATACGCTCAATTTCGAAAGCTGCATGTTTACAATCTTCCTCAAGTTTTGAGTTTCAGAAACCCGAGCATGTTTCTAGGTTAAAATGTGGTGTTTTCATTACCTTAAAAAAAACAAACTTTCCTGAAATATATGACAAATTATGATGATTTGACGTTGCACTACTGAATTTATAGTGAGACAATGCTTACATTTGCAGGTTTTTCCTCGATATTTGGTTCTATTGAAGGATCTATGTTGAGAACACTTGTAATGTTCAGAATTTATAGGATGTTATTTTGATGGTGATTATTTCAAATTGTTTAACAGCTAGATTCTTCCGAAAACTGGGAGCCAGCTACTATATTCTTGAGGCGGTCGAGCTTTCAGATAAAGGATGGGAGAAAACAGGATGTTATAATCTCAGAAAAATATTCCAAAGAATTGTCGGTATGAGTTTTATGATATTTATTGTTTATTCATCTTCCAAATGTAACATTTTTCATTGTGAATTACTTTCACACACAACTAAAATACACACACCCGCACACTGGTAGAAAGCGCTCGCCATCTGCAAAAAGATCCAACTTTCAATGCGCACACACACACACACACACACACTCTTGTACTCCCGATATGGGAGCCTGTTTGCCCAAGTGGGACCTTTTTAAATGCAAGTGCATTAGTAAAATTATTAAGTGATTGATTGGAGTTCATGTATGATCAAAGGAATTATTGCATTCAAAGTAGTTGCTATTTATCTGAGAAAAATCTTGTATACGTTTCCTTCTTCGTAATGTTTACTTTCACCCTAACTTTCAGATCAAAATCCCAAGTGGCCTCTCAGCGCAGTTTGTCCTGATCTGTTCAAACGGCTCGTCTTATCCATTCAGTACAAGTAATGACATACGGTAGTGCCCAGCTCTCATTTCCTACATTAGTATCTTCTATTGTCATAATATGTATGTGGCTAACTCGATTCTTCTGTTTTCCTATTGTAGATTGCGAGATACAGTTGTTTTGACTATGCGAATCTTCCAGAACAAGGTAGGTATACTATCCTGCTTAAATTTAGTACTCAATAAACGGTTCTAACGAGCATAAAAAATATCTTGTCAAAGTGTTCCTAATGTGCTATTAAGAATCATTTTTGCTCAACAAAAGTGACTGATATACTTTTGAGTTCACTAGTTTTTGCATACCATTCTAAAACCATCGATTGTTGCACTATCTGATTCTCGTTTAGGCCTACTCTTGTAGAACAGTTGAATTATGCAGAGATGTTATATCTTGGTTCTCATGATCTTGGATCCAATACACTACTTACTATTGACCGGATGTAATTCTTGTGTATCGTTGGAACAGGCTCTTGACGAGAAACGGAAGAGTAAAGGGTGATCATCATGCCATCTTCTTGTAGGTGCAGTGTTTATAGCCATTCTTCATTCTTTCTTGGAATAGGAATACACACAGTTTTGCTATATGATTTGAGAATAAGTAGTTAAAAATATAGTGCATCTCCCAATTTTCCTTGTGTTGTATTGTAACAATGTAAATGTACAGTCCCATCGATGGCATCCCGTGTATTATGCTGGTAGGGGTTAGAATTCGAAGAGGATTTTTTGTACGTCGAACGATCATTTTTTGACCTCCGAAAATCGAAATTATACGAACATGATGAAACCCTAAATTTCTATCAAATTTCAACTAGTTGATGATGAGATTCTTCCTTTTCCATGGATGCTATCTCTACCTAAATTTATCATTAGCTTTTTTAACTTTTATGAAAACATTCACATCCTCTTTTCCTAGACAGACATAACTAGGAAACCACTTTTACTAAAAATATTCCCTCCGTCTCTTCAAAAGACTCGTCTTGAATAAAAAGAACTCGTTATATCAAATGGACGGAGGAAGCAGTACATATATTATATAACATAAACTCCCAACAATTTCATTCCAAGAAACCTTTTGAAAAAGAAAGAGTGTTCCCTAATATTCCACCTGCTCTTAACTTATTAACAAATCAAATAAACAAATCTCTCTCTCTCTCTCTCTCTCTCTCTCTCATCAACTTTTTCAGATTTTAAATTAATCCCAACTAAATACTCCCTCCGTCCTTAAATAAGTGTCCCGAGCCGCCAATTTGAAAAAACCAAGGAGAATGCTAAAATGACACTTATGCCCTTAAAATCCTTGATTATTTATTTATTTATTTTTGTCTTTCTCCCACTTTTAGATTTCCAAGAAGGGTAATTTTGGTACTTTAATGTAATTTTTGCTTGGAAAAATGTGATAGGACACTTATTTAGGGACAAAATTTTTGGCGGCTCGGGACACTTATTTAAGGACGGAGGGAGTATACTTTTATATGGTCAACAAACAATTACTGGTGTAAGAACAGTAGGTATTGTTGCCTCCAAATATGTTACTTTCAGTTACTCCTCTACACTCTTAAGTTGAAATACCCTAGTCCACATAATAAAGTAAAAGCCTTCAAAAGTAAAGAGAAATTTAAAGTGGATGTGGACCATTCTCTACCTTAAATTGCACTAAATAAAATGCAAGTCTTTGAATTATCTTTTTTGCAATGAATTTAGTGTTATATTGTCCTCGTCGTTCACATATATTCAAGAAACGTCTATCTTTCGACAGGAGACGGGACGGGGGTATTTCCCTTTTTTTTAGAAAAAGAAAGGAGAGTAAATATCAACTTCACCTTCCACTTTGAGATGATTCTTCTTCTTCTTCTTTTGCTTTAGTTTCCTTCACTTCAAAGCTCTCTGCAATTTAATTTGTTTTCTTTTCTTTTCTTTTTTTTGTTTGTAAAGCGAAATGCATACATATTAGCTTAAGATCGAAGCGAAAAAAGGAGGAAAAACTGTGTGCAGATTTGCAGCAATGGGGTCTGTAGGGAATCCGAATCCATGGGCGCCTTACGACAATTACAGAGACTGTTCGCAGGGGATTTGCAGCATCTACTGCCCTCAGTTCTGCTACTTGATCTTCCCTCCGCCGCCGCCGTCCGACGAGGATTCCGGCACGCCGTTCTCGCCGCTGATCATCGCCATCATCGGAGTGCTGGCGAGCGCCTTCCTCCTGGTGAGCTACTACACGGTGGTGACTAGGTTTTGCAGGCGGAGGAGGGGAAATCGGAGCTCCGGCGAGGAATCTGCGGAGAATCGCGACGAATCGTCGCGAGATCAGTGGCAGGTGCCTCAGGATGGATTGGATGAGGCGCTGATTAAGACGATAACCGTGTGTAAGTACAAAAAGGGCGATGGATTGATCGAAGGCACCGATTGCGCGGTGTGCTTGAGCGAATTTGAAGATAACGAGTCGTTGAGGCTTTTACCGAAGTGCAGCCATGCTTTTCACCTTCCTTGCATCGATCAGTGGCTGAAATCGCAGTCGAATTGCCCCCTGTGCCGAACGAATGTGGTGGTGGTGGTTCATCCGCCGCCGCCGCATCCTCCGCCGCAGCCTAGTTCGTCGGAATTGGGGATGAATCCCTATCAAGTCGAGAGGCGCGACGATCTGATTCTGGTGGTGGATGGCGATGAGGAGAGGAGCTTCCAGCAGGAGATGGTGGTGGTTGAAGATGAAGAGTGCTTACCTCCAAAGAGTCCAGTTCCAGAAAATCGAGACGAGAGCGACGATCAGTACCGGAGATCGGTTTCTTTAGGCACGATCTCGCCCCTGTTGATCTCCGATATCCTCAAATTCGAAGAAATCGACGAGTACATACAAATCGAAAACGCTCATCAGCTCTGCAGAGGCGTTGGCTCTTCGAAAGGATTGCTCAGAAGCCCCCTAGCGATGAGGAGGTCCATTTCAGCCGGTGGATTCGTGTTCCGAGTTAACGATAAAGGCAAAAACTCCGTTGTCTCCAACTGAAAGCATCGCTCGAAGATGATCTCGATTTATATACACACAAACGGTCTGATTTTTCTTCTCCATCTTGCCACATTGAGCCTGAGTTTCTGCTGTAGAGCTGAAATTTTAGTGTTAAGGTAGCTTTTTGAACTCGTAGCTGCAGTCGAAAATGCAGCTTGTCGTCGATTCGTTCACAACTCTCCGGTTGAGATGAGACATTTACTCCCATGATGTATGGATTATAAGTACACAGAAGAACCAAACATAATATGATATTTAGAGAATTCTTGATTCTCTTTTCTTGAAATGTTCTTGTCTTTTTTACTCTTGTTAGCTTCATTTTGCATAGTGAGTATGTGTTTTCAAACATGAACTGTTTTGGATTGAATCAGCACATTCAAAATTGGATCTTTTTCTGGGTTTAAACTTGAAATTCAGCTGTGAAATGGTAAAATTTAGCAGTTTTGCACTCTTCATCTCCCTCCGTCCCCCTTTTCTCGACACGAATAGAAACGTCTCGAGAGAAATGGGACGGGGTTAGTATTAGGTAAGCATCTCTAGAGCTTTCAAGCATATCAGAGGATCTGATGCAGCACAGATCAAGGGATATGACAATGGTCAGAGTTTCTAATTATTTTATCATGTACATCTTAATACTTGAATGGTATCTCAAGGCATATTATTACCCTTGAAATATTCTACTCCCTTCGTTCATTCAGTTCAAGACGGCACCTTTCTATTATTTTACCATCAAATATATCCAAGAAATGTGTCGTCTTGAACTGGACGAGCAGTATTGTTTATAAGTGATTAGCTGTCAAAATCAAGAAGGGAAACAGCATCCCATTTCTCAGAAGTGGATCTGGAATCAAATTAGTTAAGAGTATATTGTATAATAATGTAATAATCTTGACTAGGGCCTGCTACAAAGGTCTTTACACTTTTCATTTCTTATTTCTTTAATCTTTAAACTATAGTACTATTTTAAAAAAATCAAGAATATATAACATGCTTCATAACAAGTCCAAAAAGAAAAACCAATCTCAATTCAACTCACTGCAAAAAAAAGAACCATGCCTGAGGAAACAACAGATTACCCCATCAAAACAGTGGTGATCCTCGTCCAAGAAAACCGATCCTTCGATCATATGCTAGGATGGATGAAGTCCGTCAACCCGGAAATCGACGGCGTCACGGGCCAAGAGTCGAACCCTCTCTCCACCTCCGATCTCAGCTCGGAACGCATCTTCTACGGCCACCAATCCGGGCACGTCGAGCCTGATCCGGGGCACACGTTCGAAGCAACGTACGAGCAAATCTACGGCCATCCGTGGAGCCAAGCCTCGGCCTCCGCAAACACCCTCCCTCCCTCGATGAACGGCTTCGCTCAGCAAGCCGAGACCATCGAGAAAGGGATGGCAAACATAGTGATGAACGGCTTCAAACCGGAGCAGGTGCCGGTCTTCAAAGAGCTCGTCTCCGAGTTTGCAGTTTGTGATCGGTGGTTCTCCTCTGCCCCTACCCTGACTCAGCCGAATAGGCTGTTTATACACTCTGCAACTTCGAACGGGGCGACGGAGAACGACACGAAAATGCTGATCCAAGGCTATCCACAGAAGACCATCTTTGAGTCTGTGGAGGAAGGTGGTAAATCCTTTGGGATCTACTATCAGTACCCTCCTTCAACCCTCTTCTACAGGTGAATTCCAGGCCCATGAAGCCTTCTTGCTTCGATTTTTTCTTCGATTTTTCGACTTTTTCCATGATCTTTCGATTAGGTGAAGGATTAGTTAAATCTGATGTAGTGCAGAACCCCACCATTATGAAGAAAAAACTATATATTATAAATAAAATATACATACTTTTGTTATTTTTCAATAGTCAGAGCCTTCAATCACGACTAGTGATGGCTTCTACTTCAATTTTTGTTCTGTTTTTCCACCTTTTTCTGCACATTCAAACGTTACACTACAATAATTCAATAATTGTTTTTGATAAGAGTTGAAATTAATGAGTGCAGAAACCTGAGGAAGCTCAAGTACATTGACAACTTCCACCAGTTCGATCTCAATTTCAAGAGGCATTGCAAGGAAGGGAAGCTACCGAACTACGTCGTGATCGAACAGAGGTACTTCGAGACGAAGCTGATCCCGGGGAACGACGATCACCCCCCGCACGACGTCGCAGAGGGGCAGAAGTTTGTCAAGGAAGTGTACGAAGCTCTCAGATCGAGTCCGCAATGGAATGAGCTTCTGTTCATCATTGTTTACGACGAACACGGCGGATTCTACGACCATGTTCCGACTCCGGTCGCCGGAGTCCCTAGCCCGGACGACATCACCGGCCCCGAACCTTACAATTTCAAGTTCGACCGGCTCGGGGTCCGGGTCCCGGCCATCTTCATTTCGCCGTGGATCGAACCCGGGACAGGTTTTTTTTTTTTAATTATAAAATACAGTCAACTGAATCTTGTAGTTGTAGGTCGGTTAAGTAAATATTAACTTATATTGGGATATAATATTAATGTAGTGCTGCATGGACCCACTGGACCGTACCCTACATCGGAATACGAGCATTCCTCGATTCCGGCGACCGTTAAGAAGATTTTCAATCTGAAGAGCTTCTTAACGAAGCGCGACGAATGGGCCGGAACGTTCGAGTGCGTGATAAACAGAACTACTCCCAGAGAAGACTGCCCTTGTACGTAAACAAATTAAGCTTCTCTCTCTTTCTCTCTCAAGTTTGTTTTTTTAATTTATTTATTTTTGTTGACGTTGCAGTGGAGGTGTCGGAGCCGGAGAAGATGAGGGAGAGGGAGGGGAGGGACGAGGCGAAGCTGACGGAGTTTCAGGGGGAGCTGGTGCAGATGTGCGCGGCGCTCAAGGGCGACCACGGCGAGGACGGCTACCCGCACAAGGTGGTGGGAGAGATGAAGGTGGCGGAGGCGGTGGAGTACATGGGCGGCGCGTTCCAGAAGTTCCTCGACGACTGCGACGCCGCCGTCAAGGGCGGCGCCGACGGCTCGCACATCGTGTGCCTCCCGCATCAGCCGCCGCCGCCGCCGCCGGAGAAGCAGAAGCGTGTTTCCAAGTCGTTCGGTGGGAAACTGTTGTCGTGTTTTGCTTGTGGCCGCAGCCAGGCTGTTCAATGAGGGCCCGCCACGTGTTCGGTTTCTATTGAGTGTGCTTTTTTATATATAAATAAATAAATATTTTTGTTGATATATTCTCTGTGCTGTAACTGTTTGTTTTGTTCCATGTTCAGTAAATAAAATATGATTTGTTTTAAATTAGTATATTTACTTAATTAGTCTAGTGCGTGTGGGCCTATGGGCTAATGGGCCCAGCTTTAATGATATAAGCTGGGCTTGGGCTGGGCTTTAGATAAATATGACTATTACACTTAAAAATAAATAATCCTCTATCAGTCGTAATACAGTGTATTTTGTCATCACTCACACACTAACTAAGAAATGTCTCAGGGATCACTCATTTCATAATTGTCTCAGGTCAAACACGCTTAATTTTGTTGCTTATGGATGGATTTCTGTCAAGGCCCGCCTTAGAATAAAGATGACCAAACCGAAAAACCGTGACTTAAGAATATATAACAAATTTTAAACAAAACCTGCTCGAAACACGTGATAATAAGCCGAAAGCCTGAAAATGAATTAATCTCATTTGTATACCTCCAATCAAATGAAATAAGTAAACTGCTTTGTACATAAAGAACTTCAAGGCTCAATCATCTAAATCAACGAGAATTCAAGGTTGAAAATAGCTTTTCAATAAAATCCAAGCTGTCAAGATTTAGCAACCTTTTTATACATTAATGGTACTGAAAATTGCCAGACAAAAGTCGGAGTTCAGGTATAAGTGATAACCAAAGTAAGTGTAACTTCGAGTCCTCGAACTATTTACAACAACTTTCAAGTGTCGCAACGGAAAGGATCGACTAAAGGGATTACATGTATGCAGACACATAACCCTAGAACTCAAACTACCGACATTACTATATGTACAAATAATATACAATGTCGACTCACAACAAAAGCTCCGCTCAGCACACTCCCATCCTCCATCTTAGCTTAGCCTGCACATTTTAGAAATAACATGCAGGGCTGAGTATAAACATACTCAGTGAACACATGCCAAATCCTTGAAACTTGCTACTTAGAGCTATAGATTAAACTTGCCTCAATAAGCATGTCACAAGCAATTTACTTTAAATAACTCAAGGCATGCTAAAATAATATTACTTCCTCCAACATCAAGCATTAATGACTGCAGTCCATTTTTATGTATGAATAACATCTACTACATCTAATGTGTCGAGAAGTAGGCCTCCTTCTCAAACACAATGATTGGCCGAGCAAGAGGACGGCTCACAGTCATCTTCGTGTACACATATCATGCATTAAAACATGACCGAATTCGTCTTTCATCAAGTAGATTATCATACAAAAACTTAACCTTGGCAAGTTAACCATTTTCTTAAAATATCACGTTTTATAAACGTATAAACATCGCAACATCATTTAGTTAGAAAGCCCACATGACTCCGTCTATCTTCTACTTATTAACTCGTCCTCCTTAGTTATTTCCTGGCCTTGGATTATTGCTCGCTCCTTCAATGAGATAATAAAATAACTATAATCAATAGGAGGCAGAGAAGTAATGGAAAATATCTATATATACCCGACTCCTAATTCTCTAAACTTCTCTCAACAATCTTCAGCTGGATCTATTCGAAGAATTCATCTATTAAGAGAGTTTAAATTATCTTCTTCACCTTTCCTATGAGTTAAAGTAATACCAAATTATGTACTTAACTCGTAATATTCATACAATTATCCTTCTTCATGTTTAACTACTGTTTATACAGCTCAAATTTTAGAAAAATTCTCATAGCTTATAGTTAATAATTCGTCTTCGTTATATGCTCATTCCTCCCATTCGGTTACTCTAACTCCACTACAATCCAACTCAGAAAATAGTAGGAAAATAGAAAAGTATATAAGACCTATCTATGATAACTCTAATAAGTTCAAATGAGCTCAAAGTAGATTAAGTAATATTTTCCAAGCTTTAAACTTAAAAATCCCCAACTACCTTATTATGCAATTTTCGTCCTTGACATAAGGGCTTCACAAGTTTATCAAATCTCGCTTTAAGCATCAAATAATATCAATTTTATATCCCCTTTATCGATTTAAAGAAGTAAAATCAGAATAAAATAAAAATCCCTAACTTCAACAAGAACTCAAATTTCAAGAATCATCAAATTAGTTTCCAGAAATCCTTTTCAGCTCAATTCAGGTCTTTATAAAATCCCTATAATCATATAATCAAGCTCAATTCCTTCAAATCTTGACAATAAAAGGGATTTTTCCTAATTCATCATCACTATTAATCTTATAGCAGGTTTAACTCAAGAGAAAATTAAGAGTTCATATCCCTAAGCCATCACAAGAAAAATTGAGACCCGTATCATCAACTATCATCAACTGTGTTTCTATTTCCTCTGCTTTCTTCAATGTTTAAACCAAAAAGATTTCCCTAATTAAAATAGAGTAGCTAATTCAATCTTCTTTACCTGATCTCGTGCCCTTCTTGATGGTGATTTGTGTATTCGACAGTTTGCGTGAGTGTGAAAGGAAGAAAGAAAAAGAAAGAAGGAAGGGGAAAGTGAAGATGACGGCTGGGAAAAAAAGAGAGAAGAAGATGAGGGAAAGAAAGGGAGAAAAAATTGAGGCACAAGTGCCCTTCAAGTCTTCAACCCAATCCTTCTCATTTTCTTTTCTTCTTTCCTTTCCTTCTTATCCTTTTCTTTTTTTTGTATTAACAAATTTATTCCAACTCCTAACTTAATAATATCACCTATAAAAATTGATATTTTTGAACTTAATCTCCATAATAACTAATGTTTTCCCCAACATACTCCTCAAATCCTACAAAAGTAATAATTAATACTCTATAGTTGAAGATAAAACGAAAATAAATATATTTCGTGGTGTTTTTCCGTCTTCTTTCTTACCTCAATATCCTCTCTTATTAAAGATTATTAAAGGTTATTACTATTATAACAATCTCTAATATCACTTAATTTAACTAATTAAATTACAGGATATTACAATTTTCGAAATATATGATGTATTTTCTGGCATGAGTAGCACCAATCAAATCATTTAAGCTCTCATCGAGTAGGCATTCTCATTCCTGCATATTCTTGGAACCCTCTTATTTCGACGTGTCTCAGTTCATTCACGTGCTTCTTCGCTTTGAAGCCCTTATAGAAGTCGTTCTTTGTTTGTGCTACTACACATCGGCAATCACTTCATGTTTTTGTCCCCGAGGCTACAGTCTATTGTCTTTCTTTTTTTCCACTTCATATTGTTAGGAGGTGTTCTTTCTACACGATGGAAACATTGATTTCACCAAGGGAATGTTTGGTTAAGTTTATTTGAAAGAGCTTATAAGAACTAATAATTTATTAAACGTTCAAAGAGCGTATAAATTGTTTGAGATGCTTGAAAAGCTTATACGTTGTTTTGACCAATTTATAAACTTTTAGTCGAACACTCGAGATTTATCGGCATGTCCTATAGCTAGAACATTTACTTTAGTTTTTCATTCTACTTAATAATCAAATTTTCTGAGTCGACACTTTTTTCCACGATACGTTATCTTGAGTTTTATTCTGATTTATGAAGTTAAGTACATAGAATTACGATATGATGTACTAATTTGATGAAACAATCAATATACCCATTCTCACAACAAACGAATATTCGTGCAAAGTACTTTATACCGTTGAATTTAATTCCATACATGTCTAAATATTCTCTTTCGAAAAGGATATTCTTGCGTTTAATCGTTGAATTGAAATTTAATTCTTCCCTATAAACATGGGAAATAATGCATCTTTAATCATGCTTGAAGATTAGAGGAAAATAATTTAACAGTTCTCTAATAGTGGTGTACACGAAATAAATTAAGTCCTATTATATGTGGGGGGAAGCAACTAGTTTGACATATGGGGAGTAAAAATGCAACGTGTCGTATGCAATACGCACTTCTCCCCCGGCCGTCTCGTTTCAATTGTCCTGCTTCTTAATCTGGTCATTCCACTATAATAGTCTTGTTTTTGAAAATGGAAAGAATTAGCACTTTCTAAACACTACGTCCAAATCTCTTACCAAACTGAATCAGGACGGGACGGAGTTAGTATTAAGTCTATCTTTTAGACAATCGTTAATTTGCAGCATGTGAGTGCATGTTATGATTGACCATATACATAGGAAAATGGAACGTGACGAATTACCAATTGTGAAATTGATCTAGAGACCTCGGCTCCACCCAAATTATGGTAACAACATTATAATTATTAGGTGATTGAAGTCAATTCTCACACCTGTCAAAAACAGTAAGTTACAAGTTTAAAATTGATTAAATTCTTTATACGAGAGCTCAAGCTTGTCGATCTGTATAATTAAATTCTTTTCATACGAGAGAAAGTGATGTATCTATTCTAATTATATCTTGGATATACTTCACACGCTTAGCATATGCTCCTATGATCCTTATTTACACACATAACAAACACTATCAAATTAATTTCTAATTAATTGGGCTGGTTACGTCTCCTTTTGCTAGCTAAATAAGTAGCTAGGACCAGAATTAGCTAGTGTATATGGAACATAACTCAATTGATAAGACGTTATATATATATATATATATATATATATATATATATATATATATATATATATATATATATATATATATATATATATATATATTCTCTTACTCCGTCTATTTGATAATGAGCTATTTTATTATCAAATGAACGGAGAGAGTCGTAAACTTATTGTGCTAGGTTTCTATAGACTTCCCGACGTGGGGAAGTTGGTATTTTGATGTGGGGTTCTCTTAGGCCAATCATTAATAACCTAATATTGAAAATTCACTAAACTTTTCTTGACGCGATACCATGTATTAAAGTCTATAATCGTGAAAATAATTAAAGCAAGCAACAAATAGCTAGAAAAGTTCCAAGAATTTTCAAATTTGTAATACGAGGCGCGCAATTTGTTCGTGCATAAATCATTCAATATTAACTTTGATAACACATTGTTTTTTGCCTATCAATTCTCCTTTATAAATCAAGCTTAGAAGCCAGGTTCCATTAACCAAAACTCAAATCAACTCAACTCGACGACACGAGAGAGATTCTAGAGAGAGAGAGAGAGAATGACGTCATCACAAACCTCACACTCTCCTTCCCCCATCAAAACAATAGTAGTCCTTGTCCAAGAAAACCGCTCCTTCGATCACATGCTAGGATGGATGAAAACCCTAAACCCCGAAATCAACGGCGTCACCGGCTCCGAATCCAACCCGCTCCCCGGTTCGACCAACGCCCTCGTCTCCTTCCGAGACGGCTCCGCCTACGTCGACCCGGACCCGGGCCACTCCATCCAAGACATCTACGAGCAAGTCTTCGGCGAGCCGTGGACCCCGGAATCCGCCGACCGGCAACCGGAGCCCACCATGCAGGGCTTCGCCCGTAACGCCGAACGGAAGGAGGCCGGGATGTCGGCCACCGTCATGAACGGCTTCCGCCCCGACGCCGTCCCCGTTTACAGGGAGCTCGTATCGGAGTTCGCCGTCTGCGACCGGTGGTTCGCGGCGGTGCCGGCGTCGACGCAGCCCAACCGCCTCTTCGTCCACTCCGCCACCTCCGCCGGCGCCACCAGCAACGACACGGCGAAGCTGCTCGCCGGCTTCCCGCAGCGGACCATCTTCGAGTCCCTACACGACGAGGGCTTCACCTTCGGGATCTACTACCAGTACCCGCCGGCGACGCTGTTCTACCGGAATCTGCGGCAGCTCAAGTACGTCTTCAACTTCCACCAGTTCGATCTCTCCTTCAAGCGCCACTGCCAGGAGGGGACGCTGCCGAATTACACGGTGGTGGAGCAGAGGTTCTGGGACCTGAAAATACTTCCGGCGAACGACGACCACCCCTCCCACGACGTCGGCGAGGGGCAGAAGTTCGTGAAGGAGGTGTACGAGGCGCTGAGGTCGAGCCCCCAGTGGAACGAGATTCTGTTCGTCGTGATTTACGACGAACACGGCGGTTTCTTCGACCACGTTCCGACTCCGGTCGCCGGAGTTCCCAGCCCCGACGGGATTGTGGGCCCCGAACCGTATAATTTCCGGTTCGACCGGTTGGGAGTTAGGGTTCCGGCCATCTTCATTTCCCCATGGATCGAAAAAGGAACTGGTAATTTATTTTATATTGGGCTTTCTTTAAAATTAATTGGGCCTTTTTAAAAAAATAATTGGGCCGTGATTAATATTTGGGTAATGATTGTGCAGTTGTTCATGGGCCTTCAGGCCCATTTCCAACGTCGGAATTCGAGCACTCATCGATTCCGGCAACGGTTAAAAAGATTTTCAATTTAAAGGAGTTTCTCACGAAACGGGATGAATGGGCCGGTACTTTTGACGTGGTCATTAACAGAACCAGCCCGAGAACCGACTGCCCAGGTACATTATACTTCCTTCGTCTTGTCTCGTTACTCTCATAAAAGAGTACGATTTATTCTTAAAACATTATATCACATCGCAAATGACTATATTTTATCATTCATCTCAAATTATTTTATTATTATATGTAACGTTGAGTTAACTCGTATCACTAAATTTATTTGTTTACTCATTTATTACTTTTGAGAAAGAAAGAAAGAACCAATAGTTATGTAATCGAATCCACGTTTATCTTGGCGATGATAGAAACTCTAGGGGAGCCGGTGAAACTACGGGAGGCAGGGGCGAAAGAGGAGGCGAAGCTATGCGATTTTCAAGAGGAACTAGTGCTACTAGCCGCGGCTTTGTGCGGTGATCATCGCAAGGAAGACTTCCCGGGGAAACTATTCGAGGATATGACTGTTGCAAAAGGCGCAGAGTACGTGAAGAGCGCGTTCGACAAATTCTTGAACGAATGTGAAAGGGCAAGGCAAGAAGGAGTTGATGAATCCACCATTTGCATACCTAATGAGGACTCTACTTCCCTTGATGAGAACCCTAATTCAAAGTCCCTTGCTTCCAAATTGTTTTCTTGCATTGTTTGTTCTAGTGATTGATGTTTGATGTTTGATTGTTGTGGATTCATTGTTTGTTTGTCACATCTGTTATTATTTAATTATTCTATTTTAATCGCGTGTATAACCTATGATACTATGTCTAATTTCTAGAGAATGAGCCCAATTAATTTGTGTAGTTTTTTTAAGAGTTCGAATAGAGTAATAATTGGCCCAATTCATAATATAGATTAATTTGGGCCCATTCTCTAAGCTCAATAAATCATAGTCATAAAATTTCCTTTCACGAAACGTTTTTCTACCCATCGTAATCATATGTGACATGCACAATTGAGTGAAATGTTATAAATATGCACCCTAAAAATAAAATAAAATTCTAAAATAGAAAATTTATTGGCGTAACCAGTTAAATTTATTTACACTGAGGGAAATAGTGGTTTTATACATTTACGGGTCTCATGACCGTTAAAAACACGGTAAAAAACGTACACACGTGTGGATAGTTTGGAATAACTCTTTGGGAAAGAGCAAAATAATGGAGCAAATAGCACAAATTGACCTAGCTCTTTTCCTTTTCATCTTCACTTGTGTTTGTGCAATATAACTGAAAAGTTGTTATCAGTCAAAAAAGTAAGTGCACAAAATTATTTGTTTCATGTTTCTATTCATGGCCTATTATCTCTTGTTTGTCCTTTTCCATTTTAATTATTTACTTCTTCTCTTTTTTCACCGAGCCGTGCGATGTCGGATGTAATAATAATACGTGAACGACCATTCTTTTACACTAATTTGCACAAACATTTGACTCCTTTTCTCTTCTTCATTTCCTCCCCTTTTCATCTCTTGTTTCGCACTCCACAATTCGCATTTATATGCACTTTCATGCATATACATAACATCCAAACATTGCATAAGTTTTGTACGCCAACGGCCGACTCAGGACTAAATCGTTATCGAGGTTTGTCAATGTAGCAGATTCATCGGCCTAATATAGACATAAAATTCCATCAAAATGTATACCCATAGACCTCGGCCACTGCTGTAGGAAGTCGTAATGGAGTCGATTGTAGGAGCTTCAGCCATTGCTTGCCCCACGTAGGTCAATCTTGGCTCTCGACATCTTTTTTTGATAAATATTTCAAAAGGATAAACAAATACGTAATAACGTCATTGTGCATACGATAGTTTGGTTGTATTTTTTCGAATCGAACTCTAAAATAGGGATATTCGTCCGCGGGCAAATTTTGGCTAGCTAGTCGGAACATTTATTCTGGATATGCATTTTTTTAACTAATATATTCTTTGAATAATAGTAATAACATTTATTTATTTTTGTTTGGTTTGGGCATGGTATAGGGCAGCTCTCTCTCTCTCTCTCTCTCTCTCTCTCTCTCTCTCATCCTTATCTAATTCTTATCCCCCAAAACGCTAGTGGCTCCATAATCATGCACGTAATTATTTAAATTAGACAAAACAAATACTCCTATTTTGTTTTGTTCTAATAAACAAAACTTAATAAATAATTAACACAAGAGACAGGCCGCCCAACTGCTCTTTTTCTTTATGTGGCGCGGGTTTGATTTTATGGGGCCCACTACCCTCTCTCTGATTGGACCGGACCAAACCAAACCAAAACAAAACAGCTTCCATAATTTTAACCGTTCAACTCTAATTAAAATTAATTAATGATATTATTGGTTAATTAGGAAGCGTATAATTGTCTCGTAACATGTACAGGTAACCCAATACGTTGCGTGACCATGTTTGCTAAGTGGGTCCCCCCCCCCCCCCCCCCCCCCACCAACTCTTCTCCACTAACCCAAAATTAATTCCAAATTGTATGATTATCATTAATATAAGTAGACCAAAATAAATGAAATATAATCATTTTGTTAGTTGCTCCCTCGGTCTCGTTCATAAAGGACTAGCCGACAATCTGATAATCTGCTAATCATTTATAAAAGAGATTAAGGGAGTATATGTGTTGAATGTCTAGTTAATTAGACACTTCAATATGTCGAATGCCAATCACAGTACAATTGCAGAATTTCAGGATTGATATGTTTCGTTACACGATAGCAATAATACTTGCAAAATTAGACGTGTTCCAACGTTCTTGCATTTCGCGATAATAGTTGATTCTTTTAGACAGTAAGAGATTGAAAAGCTCCTATAATATTAGCGAGATATGTTGGTTTCTTCGGTATGCCAGCTTGTATAGCAGCGAATGCATACCCATACATGCGTACGTTTCTAACTGTTGGTTAGAGGCGAATCGTCTTACCACTGTACTACGCTTCGTCGTGTAATGCATCTGCATCATTCCTTTTATGCCTAATTTAGTGCAAATGTATCATATACTTTCAAATAAGATTATCTCTTGCAATATACATGCCTTGAAGTACCAAAATTCCCCAAATTTCTTCTTCCCACTTTCCCCAACTTTCTCCTTTTCCCATTCCTAATCAAAATCCTTTTCTCCATATTTTGTCCACCTCAAGCAAAGAATTGGAATAGGTGGAATTCTTGTATTCCTTTGCCAAGTAGGCCCAAACAGTAGATATGAAACCCTAATTAAAAAAGTTTTCAAGAATCCAAAAATTAGCTGAAAACGGCGGAGAAAGTGACCGGCCAACTCGCAGATTCCTCAACAAGGGGTTGGCCCATTTTTTATTTATTTATTTTTTTTTTTGAGAAAAGGGGTTGGCCCATTTATTTACTGGCAAATACAACTTCCACAAGCAATTATATTCAAATATAATCATCAAATATTCATCCCCCACTAAAATAGAGTTTACTTATAGGTAACGCTTGGGATATTATAATAATTCTATTTGGCCCCATATTTAATTTGGACTAATAATCTTTAACCCAAAATGATTAAATTGGGTAATTAGAGAACCCGAATCATTGGTTTATTTTTGTATGTATGTTGATTAGTATTCAATTAATTACGGCTTAGTAGTTAAGTGGGTGCAACAAACCATCAACATATATATCTCAGTTTTAAACAAGTGACAACAAAACATCTCAAGTCTTTTTATTGTACAAATTAAGAACAGAACAGGTAATCAAAAGCTGTCTTCTACTAAGTTTACAAGTTTGCTAATGGACAATTTTTTGATATATATACCCTTCTAATCTTGTAGTTAATTAATTTTGTTTTGTTAGGAACGCTCGTCTGTCCACTGTGGAGCGTATGTATATGTTTACGATTGATGCGATAGGGTCGTGATGATAAGCTACTCTTTTACGATTTAGTTTTAGTAGGGTTTAGGTTTTTTGGATGGATATAACTTTTTTACCATTTCCATTAACTATATCGTCGTCGACGAGTCAGTCGAAGATACGTTAAGTATGCTCATAGTAGGTCTTGTAAGGAGGTGAATTAATGATTATATATGTTATCAGCGTCTGTATATTTCCGATCCATCTACGAGGGGCATATTAAAACCATAAGTTGTCCTATATCGACTTGAAAAAGCTCGTAAACTCTATATACAGATTGGACGGTCCGTCCTCTTATAAAAGCATTAATATTATTACATCAATTTCTTACTTATTGCAAATGCATAATCAATTAAATTTAAAACATGATTCATGGTTGTGGGAACAATTTATTCCCTACATATCCCAATTGAGGAAAAAGGGTAAATCATGACATATCCCTTCCCTTGACTTTTGTCAAATAAAGTCTAATTTATTCTGAAAAAAAGGCAAATTGCTTGCCAAGAAATGGTGAAAAGGGTTTTCCACAAAACAAAAGGCTATCATCAAATATGAGCTCATTATTTTACCCAACTTTATAATTAAATTTGTCACACTCAATTTCTTCAAGTCATCATTTGTCCCTTCATATAAGTAAGGCATATTTATTTAATTTTTTTGGAGCCGAATAGGTACAGAACAATCGATATTATGGCAACTCATGCATTCCTGCGTGACAACCTGTCTAATATATTATTTTTCACAATATTAATTGGTTAAAATTTCATGCGAATTAAAATAATTGCAATTTTCTAGTAGTTAAAACTTACATGTCAAATGCTACATTAGTATATACAAGAATTACTATGGATGCCGTTATCAAGAGTGACCAAGTTTATTCGGGTACGTAGAGCTAATTAGAGGTCTCGTTGTCCGACAGTATGGGTTATTGGGCTTTATGGCATCATTGGGTTGAGCCCATCTATTTTGTAATAATTATCCAATCTGTAACCTAGCCGTTTAATAATATACAGTATGTTCTCATTTTTTGCCCATTGTCGGTGAACCTTTCAATTATGTGTCTTCTTTGCATTTCCGTTCGCTTATGACTCGATAATCCTAATCCGTCGCAACAATTAATTTATTTGTTTTAAATAATTTGGAACATAAACCTCTAATGCTTAATTAACAAGTTGCATGAACTGATAATATTTAGCCACGTGGACAGCTTGTCTTCTCATACATAGGATAATTCTTGTAAAAGTCAGAGCCATGATAGGAAATTAAATAATATTTTTATACTAGATTATATTACATGGTATAGTAATATATTTTAAAATTAGTACAGATAACAGTCACACTACTAATCAATTTGAAATTAATATTTGATTTAGATGGCCAAACACCTAAGTGTTTTATTAAAAGAGGGCTATTTAGTCCTTTGGAAATAAATTGTTCTCTTAATTTCTCAATGCTATTGATTGTTGTCCTGTGATTGTTAAACGTAATGCTACGAAGGTTCGAAATCGAAAAAATAAGCAAGATTCTCCAACTCCTATATGGACTGCAAGATTCCGACTTCGTAATATAAAATGGAACATTATTTTGGAAGACTTGTACTAAAAAATACACACTAAAATTATTGTTCTACCGTAGTTTATGTTATGCATATGTGATAATTAATAACCACTAATTAGATTATAGAAGTTTCGAAATATTAAAAAATGTGCATGGTTTTTTAAAGACTACTGTAAAACAAAGAAGAATCTGAGTAGTGCATAATTGAACGAGTCATTCACACTGTCTTTTACGTTTCCACAAATGCCCTCGGTTCTAACTCCCAACTTTTTCTTGTGTCCACTGATTAAATAATCGATCATCTACAACCAGCTCAGCCTCCCCCTCTCTCTCTCTCTCTCTCTCTCTCTCTCTCGACATATATATACACACTAATCAGACACCATCTGCAGAAAACACAAAGAGTTTGTATTAGTAGAGTATTTAAAATTATGGATAAGCTCAACATTTCTTCTCTGTCTTTCTTTCTTCTGTTATGCAGTATATCCCATGCTGCAGCCTTCAACGTCTCAACCATCCCATTCAACCAAGGCTTCGCCCCTCTTTTCGGCGAGCCCAACGTCCTCCGCTCCGACGACGATCGCTCCGTTCAGCTCCATCTCAACCGGTTCACAGGCATGTATATATCACACCCCCACTGCACACACACCATCCACCATCATCATCAGCATCGCAGATGCTGATGATGATGATCGTATGCATATCATGTATGTACGAACATACATGATATGCACATGTTCGTTCCTAATCATAATTATGTAAATACAGGCTCCGGTTTCAGATCATCCGACCTCTACAACCATGGCTTCTTCAGCGCTAAGATCAAGCTCCCGTCCGACTACACAGCCGGCATCGTCGTCGCGTTCTACGTACGTTAACACTATATACTAATTAATCAGTACTAATTCATTACACGATCATCCATCCATAACCTTTATTCAAAATTTCGACAGACGACGAACGGGGACTTGTTCCGGAAGAGCCACGACGAGCTCGATTTCGAGTTCCTGGGGAACATAAAGGGGAAAGCATGGAGGTTCCAGACGAACATGTATGGGAATGGAAGCACACACAGAGGAAGAGAAGAGAGATACTACCTCTGGTTTGACCCTTCCAGAGAGTTTCATCGCTACAGCATACTTTGGACCACAACGAATATTATGTAAGTTTCTTCTTTTCTCTCTCTTTTTATCGGACAAATGTTAGTTGTCAGATTAAATGTTAGTACACCAAACTCCCAATAACTCTAAGAAATTCGCTCGCACGGGAGATCGAACACTGACCTTTTTTTCTTCTTTTTTATTCAATTTTATCTCTTCTTCCCTTTTCAATTTTTGGCTTCTACTATTACCTTTATTTTTTCCTATGTCAATTTGCGGCCGTGATCGAAATTTGACCTTTTCAAAATACATTGCTTCACCAACAATATAACCTTGCTTTATTATTCAAAAATAATAAATAAATAAAAACTTTATCTATGTGCATAAAATAAAATAATAATTAGGCGCGCATATTATTAGACTATAGTAATATATTATTTCAAAACTCCACTCTTGTATTATGTCACGATTAACGGATATATTATTACACTATAGTAATATATTATTATTATTATTATTATTATTATTATTATTATTATTATTATTATTATTATTATTATTATTGCTAATAAATATAACATATGATAGTGGACGAACGATTTTGTGTAGTATCCATGCTTTTCAAAGTTCACGTGTATGGAAAAATTAATATTTGGGAAAATGAGTCACATGAAATTAAAGGGTCACAAGATTTAATTTGAAAGTTGGAAAAAAGTTGGGTTTTTTCCTTTTTTGATTTAGGAAAAGAGTATTTTGGAAGATTTATCGAAATATAGTTAGGAATAATAGTAATAATCTTGTGAATATAAAGGGGTGATGTTGTCCTTGTCAAAAGCTTAGCACAATTAGCTGGTGGAAGTCATAATTGTGATGGACCGTTCCTATTTCTTTCTTGCTTAACCTAATCAATGAAAGTTACGACTCTAATTAATGGTGTAATTAATCTAATTGTCCATCTTGGACTTTGATCTTAGCCACCTTGTAGACCAAACGAGACCCCGTACGTTGCATTTCGGTATTGCATCTTTTACTACACTATCGACAGATGATTGTTACGCGTGAGATGTAATATCATCGATCACTGCAGTATAAAAATGCAATATCGAAATGTAATAGAAGCTGGCTGATTCGCTTTTAAAAGTAATTGAGGTTAGATAATATTGTTGGTGGCTAGTGGGCAACCAAGGTCATCTCTCACACTTACATTAATGTCACACACTTTTATTTTATTTTTTCTTCTAGGATTTTAATTAATGTTACGACTATTAATAACATCATATTCACACATACAAGCTATGTAGTCCATAGATAGGTACATATATAGTTTATTTAAATGCACACTCAATGTACTTAAAGTAATAGCCAAAAAAGTCAAGTCATACTTTATTTTTGAGCACCTTAGATCTTTTCAAAGTGCATACTAATTCAATTTTTATGATATTTTTTTTTTTCTAAAATATTTGCAGATTTTACATCGACGATGTTCCGATTCGGGAGATTGTAAGAAACGACGAAATGGGGGCCGATTTCCCTTCAAAGCCGATGGGTTTATACGCTACGATATGGGATGCGTCGGATTGGGCCACTTCGGGTGGGAAGTACAGAGCGAATTACAAATATGCCCCTTTCGTGGCCGAATTCACCGACCTCGTCCTCCAAGGATGTGCCACCGATCCACTAGAGGAGGTCGTTGCTACTGGATGTGACGAAAGCGACAATCAACTATCCGTAGCCGATTTCTCAACCCTAACACGTAAGCAAAGGTTGGCCATGTCGAGATTCAGGTCAAAGTACATTTACTATTCCTACTGCTACGACACGTTGCGCTATCCGGTCCCGCCACCGGAATGTGAAATTGATCCGGTAATGAGGCAGCAATTTAAGGAGACGGGGCGACCGAAGTTCGAACGCCGTCACCGGAAATTCAAGCAAAGAGGGCAAGTTATGGGTGATAGAAACTACGGCAATCAAGAGAACGAGTGATGTGATTACCATCATTTACCATTGAATTAATATATTTGGAGTATATATAGGGAGGTGATTTTTTCATTTTAGATAAGTTATTTTTTGGAGTTTGATACGAATAAACATATATTGTGGATCGGAGTGGAATTTTTATTATTTAGCTTGGCCCATCATGTGATATATAATAATAAATGGGAGTTTGTATTTTCAATTTGTTACTATATAGATTATTCAAGGTTTTATTATATTAATATAGTTTGGAATTGGGCTTTTAAAAAAAAGGGAAAAAAAGAGGAATTTGGTTTGGGCCTATATGAATATTAGGCCCAATAAAGGTCAAAATTAATAAATTAATAATCTCATTAACGTAAACTTTCTTAATTGGACCATGCCAATTTACGTCCGTTGACGGCGCTCCGCCGATCACCGCCGTCGTTCCGTCAGTCGCCGTTGTCGTTGGATTTTCCGTTGTGCAGGATTGCAGCAGACGCCGTCGTATTGAGGTGAGGTATTTTTAGGTTCAAGCTTGGCGGCCATCGGCGTGCAGAGAGGTAGGTGTGCCCCTAATTTCATCGTTTAGTCGATGTATTTGTATTGATCCGATCGATTTGTATGTCGGCTGCTGTAGCATTTGAGTATTTACGGCTCAATTGTACGTTGATTGGGAATCGGTAGTCCAGTTCTTCTGTGAAATTCTGTTTTCCTTTCGTTTCCTGCTTTCCATGTTCGTTTGTTCAAGTGGAATTAACATTAGGTTGATTGTGGTTTTAAGCATAAGGTTTCTGAACTTTTAACCAGTCTTTTCAAATCCTGAGTTGCTTTAGATGAGGTTTGGTCGTTGATGCAGTCTATGTAGCAATGGTGTTATGTCCACTCTCTTCTTTTTAAGGGTGGAAAATACTCACTTATATTGGATTATGAGCTCTCTCTCTCTCTCTCTCTCTCTCTCTCGGAATGGCAACCTGTGTTCTTGTTTTGCAAATGTAATGCCAACTAGGTTTCGAAATAGATAGAGCTCTGAGTTTCGTTGTGCATCTAATTATAGAGAGATACCATTTACTAGAACTTGAAGAGGAAATATATTGCTATATGACAGAGGAGATAGTATTGATTCCTTATTAAGTTCAGCTCAGTATGCGTACTTGTAATATATAGATATAAAAGTAAGGTGCTGTGTATCTTTATTCTGAAGTGAAAGATGGTTACTCGAAAACAGACGCAACAAATTGTTGCTTGTGAACCTGAAGAAAGTCCCTGGGAGATGATGCTAGACCATCGTAATAGCCTCGTAAGTTTGACCAGGTCAAACTACCACGTCCTTGGCTCTCAATCCCTTGTACCAACTCATGAATCTTGCTATAAACTCTGCAGGGGACGAGAAAAGTTTATATGAGTCAATGTAAATTATGATGCATAGTCATCAAAAAAAATACACTTTCAGTATTAATGGACTCCTTACCTTCAATCCTCATAAATTTCTGGACATTCTTTCGTTGATCATATTCTCTTTCACCAAGCTCATCTTCTTTTTGAGCATGGGGCAAGTACTTCACGCCAGCATGATTTTTCTGTTCTTAAGAAGAGTAGTTAGCCATTTGTGCAATGACAGTTGTTATGGATACTGAGTATAGGAGGAAGCATCAGAAGATTTGTGAAAGGTATATACTTGATATTGGTATTCATCGTATAAGTGGTCGAATTGCGGCTGTAACTGCTCAGGCAGAATCTTCTTAAGTTCTTCCTTCAGAGTCTGCATAGGAATGAAATTAATTACTGGATAGTAATCTCAAGTGATCGACATAAGATCAGAGTGTCCTTACTTGGAAAATGAACTCGGGGGCTACATTATGCTCTATGAGATTCTGAAGCTCTCCTCGTATATTATAGAGCCTATCATGAATCAGATGGATTATACTGTTAGATGAAAATATTCTCCTGCTGTGTGAGTATTTGGTATCATGTTTTGTGGATGTTGTGGTACTTACTGCTTTGGACTTTGCTCTTCAAGGACGTTTTTAGCAATATTGGATATTTTATCTTCCCACCCAGTTTTAATATCTTGATCGTCGGTCAAAGAAGCACCACAACCACTGCAACACATGGAAAGAAAATGTTGTGAGCCAAATTATAGGTAAACCTGTGTTGACATTGAAGAATAGACCTGGTGTGCCAAGTAGCCTCAAATGAGCGTGTAGCTTGTCTTAAGTTATTCTGTGAGTTGCTTGCAATTCTATATGCCAGCAGATCAGGCAACTGTATTCCTTCCTTTAGTGCTATAAATTTCAAAACTCCAACAATCTGGGAACGTCGTGGAATTGCAAAGATGATGCAGAAATGTGAAGTCAGGTAAAGAGTTCGAGTATTACGAACTAGAGATTGTGAAGCATTTGAGTGCTACCTCTTCGATTGAAGGTTTATTGAGTTGGACAAATCTGCAAAGTGGCATTATATGCTGGAGCTTTTTTGCATCTTTGCAGCAGAAGAATACCTTGTTACACCCTTTAAACTTCTCTAGCATCCACTTGATATACGAAAGGGCATCGCTTGATAGCTTATCTGCCTCATATAAGATAATAGCTGCATGGTTTGCATTGCATGATATGTTTATCTTCTAGAAGTAGATATAAATTTGTAGAATTTAAGTTCGTATCTGAAATTTACCTTTGCAGTTCTCTGGATTGCAGCTCGAAGTTGTATTCAACAACATCTGATTATTCTCCTTGATAAGCTCAACAATTACATGCTTCTCATAACCTTTAAGTTCAGAAAGGTTGACTTCGACATGCTGTGGCGATACCATTAGATTTACAAGGATGCTGCTGACTGCTTCTCCCTGAGGTAAACAATGTGATGTTGGTGTGTGTAAAATGGCTAATTATGATAAACACAGTCCTACTTTTCTGACACTTGTGAAACCAGGTGAGTGAAAGAATTATGTTGATTGAGCAATTAAGTCACCTAAACACACTAACCTAAGGTACACATTTAGCAAATGTATAGTATGACCGGCATCCCATCTTTGTTTATTCAGTTTTATGTCAGTCATACTTTTACTGTTATTATTGAAGCACTGCTAAATTTTAAATTATACTTCCTCTTTTACTCATAATATATCTTTACAGGAGATAAACAGAGAGAACGTAAAAGAAAATCATGCATTATGCATATCTGTGTAGATACTCCGGATTAATCTATTATGTTTGGCATAATTGTGATAGATGCTCAAACTCAAAAAGCTGAGACAGTGATAGTGAAATTCCTGAATCATTGCACTTGGAGCTGGTAAATAATTTTATGGAAAGTGAGTTTACCTTCAAGTAAAATTTCTTGCTTTCTTTTCTTGCCTGTGATAGAAAAACATAGGAGATCAGTAACGATACCATGTATCATGCAAAAGGCAAAGATACACATATTTTTGAGTCTTAAGGTTGAACTATCCAATAAGCTGCAGTATGATAAGTATAACCTTCTTTGGATGCTTAACCTCATTACCGGAGTGTTATTTTTTGTATATGTGTTTCTGGAAATTATGTGCGTATGTATAAAGTAGTTTCCCTTACATACCTTCACTTTGTCTGGTCCGAATGCTTCCCTAAGCAAGGCCCAAATCATGGTTCTCTTTCCCACCCCGGGGTTTCCTTCGAATATGAAGTGACCACACTCTTCTTCTGTTTGTCGCCAACTCCTCACAATTTCTTGTAGCCAAAGCGCCTTTTCCCTATTGCAAAGAAAATCCCTCAACCAAAAAGGTCTGTATCTGTCCGACCAGACGTATTTTCTCTCACATGGACCAGCTTCCACAGCTGGTGGTGAAGAGTGATGCAATGATACTTGTGGAGGTGGCGGCTGCGGTGGTGGTGAGGGTGATGCTTGTGAGTTCTGTGGCGGTGTGGGCGGTGGTGAGGGTGATCCTTGTGTGTCTTGCGGTGGTGTGGGCGGTGGTGAAGGTGATCCTTGTGTGTCTTGTGGTGGTGTGGGCGGTGGTGAGAGTGATGCTTGTGTGTTTGGTGGGGTTATCTGTGGTAGAGGATATGGTAATGAAGCGGGTGGTGATGCAATCGGCGGTGATAATGGCAGCATGGGTGGCGTCCCGTAATCTCTCTCCCTCAATGGCTTCTTCACATTTGGTGAACTTATGGTATCATCCTCGATCTTCGTGGATAAAATGGTAACTCTTTTCTTCCCAGATACTGACTCGTTTTCCGCTTTCTTTGTCCTGATTTTTGTCAAGAATACAGTTTCCATGACCCTTGATGACGACGAAGATGATGAAGTCGTTACACGATTTTCATGCGAACTTTTTGTCCACGAAGATAACGAGGACGGAGAAGAGCTCTTACTATCATTCCTTTTGGAAGTAAAGCAAGACCCTCCCCATTCTTGCACCTTCACAGCAAAACTGGACCTCGATCCAGCAGTAACGTAGCTCGTTGCTCGGCTCTCCCTACCGGGGCTCGACCCCGATTGCTTCTCCCTGTTGATAACAAGGGAGAAGTCCGTCAACCCCTTGTAATAAGGACTGCTGCTACTATACCTTGCCTCTACCAGTGCATTCCTTCTGTTGAACTCGAGCAGAGTTTCCTCAGTCAGGTTCGAGTTCTTGGCCTTTCCTTTGATCAAGCCACTGAATTTCTTCGGCCACGTTGTCAGAGGCGAGCCTGCAGATTTGGACGTGACGACGGATTTGCTCGAGGGGAGTACGTTGATGTCAGGGGCAGATTTTGAATGCGGAATCGAAGGACTCGGCATCGAAGAAGGTGTGGAGACTGGAAAAGCTTGTGTTCTTCTTCTTGTGTGAGTATTATTCCTTGTATCATCTTGAAACAATGTTTGGTATAAAAAATTTAGGGCGTAGTTTCTGAGGAACGATGAATACTATGTGTGAGTTGAGTGTAATGTTTTTGACTCACAAATGTTGTGCAATTTGTTAGCTGTTTTGCCTCTGGACCTTATTATTCATGCATATGTAGGAGTAGTTAGTTTTTTAGATGTTGGATAAAATGGTAGATTGGAATGTTAGAGGATTACTTTTGCCAATTTATATAGCCAAATGTATTGAAAGTACACTAGTACACATGATTAGATACAATTGTACACACTAGTACATACCACTTTTCTCTTGTACATCTTTTTTCTCTCTCTCCAAGACCCACGTACAAGTCTGATCATATAGAAATAAGTTCTGGTATATCGTTGTATTGGCTGGGGTCTACAGTGTCAGGAGCATGTTACGTTAGCATGGTTCTAGTTCAATGGTCTTGTTAGCAACTGCTCTCTCCGTCTATGTTCAATTGGTTTGTTTCATTTCGGCATGAGATTTTATGCGTAATGTCAAAAGTGAAAGTAACGGGTCCACATTAAAAAGTAAGAGTTAATTCTTTCCATTTTAGGAAACAAGCCAATCGAAGTGGGATGTCCCGATTAGGAAAGAAAATCAAGTGAAATGGGACGGAAGGAGTACTTAACTTGACCAAGGTGGCCGTAACCTCCATTATACCTAAAATACCCCTTCCTTGCTCCTAAAAGAACAAAATTGTCCTACTTATATTATGATAACATCTCGTATTTATTCGATTATTTGATATGAGATGTCATAGTCGGGTGAGATAAACATTTATACAATGGAAGATGGAAAACGAATGCGCTCTCGGTTTGGAGATAAGAAATGACGAAATTAAAGCTGGAATTTTGTGAGAGAAATTCCCTATTTTAACTGTTAGGGAGCGGCAAAGTTAGCTACCTTATAAATAGATACAAATAGAAATCACATCCCAATAGTAATTATTTACATATTGAAGTACTCCCTTCGTTCCAATTTTTCTATTTTAGGAAATAATCTCTAGGTAGAATTAAATCCTCAAAGAATTCAACTTGTTTAAAGTTCACTTTGATGATTTTAAATGAGATTTAGTTGGGAATAATTTGTTGTGACAATTTAATGACATTTCTTCTAATTATTTTCTTATGGAACATTATAATATCAATACTATTATTAATTGTGCTCCTACTACATGTTGGGGTCAAGGAAACAAAAAAAAAAAAAAATTGTAGAGAATAATTAACTATTTATTTACGTGGAGAAAATTAAATGAAAGTTTCTACTATTTATTTCTTGATTCTCTATTTTAATTTCTTTTCTTTCTCCGCATCGCACTAATTTATATAAATGAAAAACCATTAAATTGCAATTTTCCGCATCGATTACCACATTATTAATTAATTTAACTGTCCCAATCATGCAACATCATTAATTATTAAGCATAACTAGTGTGTCCCCCGTGCGTTGCACGGCCATTATTTTTATGGTATTTGTAATTGTAATATAATAAAGTAAGTATGAATCAACCTTAAATGACAACTTAAGAATATAAATTTTAATAAACCAAATATATAAAAAATATAACCTTTTACATTATTATAATATTACATTGTACACATTCGAAAATGCCTCTTTACTCGCCATGGTCATATGAATTATGTTCAACGCTAATATATGATATATCAGTGTTACATTAACGATTTATCTATATAGTTTAAGTATTTTAATAGAGTTTAATTAATTTTTTTTAGTGGGAAAAAATATGTCAAATGAGTACTAATTTTCATGCTTACGATTTTTTAATTTATGTTTACATGAAATGGTTAAATGCATAAACACAAACAAATATATTTTTCCAAAAATAAAAATAAAAATAAATAAAGAGTAACTTAGTAATTCACTTTATACAAAATTAATGATATGAAAAGCAAGTTTGAAAAATATATATACAACATATGAAATGATATTATTAAATTTTGAAGTATGAAACATGCATAAGTAACAATATGTTGAGAAATGGAGTACGATAATACGGAGTACTTGTATAAATCTATAAAATCAAACTGATGCTCATCTATAAACAGATCAATAAATATATGTGTGCATAAAACAAACTTATGCTCATCTTTGCAACAATAAAGGTTGTAGTAATATATTATTGAAAAATAATATCCTATATAAATATATGCATAAAAAATATATATATATTGTGTTGCAACATAAAATCACATATAAAATGTCAAACAACCCAATATGTAAAAGTAATTATCATTAAAACTTCGGGCATGTACAAACTATTCATATCTCTAACTTTTTAAGCAGAAACTCTAATTAAACATTTGTCGCCGACCTTCTACTACCTCTCTTTACATTACGGCGCTTCTTCAACTCAGACTCCCTCCTTATCAATTAGCAGGAAAAAAAAAAACCTACAACAAATGACAATTAAATATATAATTATTCACATGTTTGTGATTTAAAAAGAATGATTGAAAAATTAATAACTCAATTATTGTGAATATCATATTAAATTTGTATATCAGTTGTTTATGAAGAAGTTTGTAAAATAAACATGAAAAGGTTTAAACTTGACATCATACCTACTCTTCTTCTCTCTTTTATTTTCTCTTGGCAAAAAATTAATTTAGGCATAAAAATTTGATACTCAAATCTGCACACATAAAAAAAATATAAAAGAATATTAGATCCGCAGTTTTAGCAATCTCAGATTATGATGTAAATAAAATGGACAGCAAATTTGAAGAAAAAATAAAAATTCCCATTTTTTGGGGCATAAATTACATGAAGAAGAAGAATGCTGTGAACGGTTCTTCAAAGCTATGACCCAGATGTGTGTATATATAGAGAGAGAGAGTGAGAATTCTTCAAAACTATGACCCAGATGTGTGTATATATATAGAGAGAGTGAGGATGAGATATAAATTTGAAATTTGAATTTGAAATCAAAATTTTTCGTCACCCAATACCACCAGAATTCGAAGCAACCTTATTGGGAAGTGGGAACTTACCATGAGTCCATGACTTTTGAGAAGATAAATTAAATAGAAAGGTAATTAATACTTTTGAGAAGATAAACTAAATAAAAAGGTAATTAATAGAATATTCTGGAAACTTAGTTGGGTAAATAGGCGGGAAAAAACTTGTGCAAAATGATTTTGTTATTATATATATAATAGACTTTCTATTATTGATTTCATACATATATAAAACGGGAAGAATTTTCGAATTCAGAATAATAATATAAAAAAAAAACTTTAATCTATAAATACTTAAGTTAAATAAAAAAATAAAATGTAAAATTTTTGTAGCCTAAAATATCTAACAGAATCCCATTTGAAGTTTGAACCCCCATATATCTTAACAAACTCCTTTTCCCACATTCAAAATACTAACATATTTTCACTCTACCTTCTTTCTTTCTAGAGAAAAGAAGAATAAAAGAAGCTGCATCGTCGAGTCTTCACACCAAATTAAGGTAAATTCTTTCTCCGGCTGATTTCATCCGATCCCATTTCATTTAATCCGTTTTCGAATACGTACAAGCAAGGTATAGTATAAAATAATTGAACGAGCCAAATGAATCGGTAGAAGAAATAATTTCTGCTAAACCCTAAATCAACCATTAATTTAATCTGTGCATTTTTTATTGTTCATCTAACATTAAATTTTTATTTGATTTACAGCTTAATTTCTGAAGGTGATCAGAGTTTTTCACTACTACATATGAAATGGCTGCAAACATTAGAAAAGGAATAGAATTTCAAAACTGGTAATTAATTAATTAAATAACTCTTGCTTTTTCTTAATTTAATTTTAATTTCCCTTTCCATGAAACTTATTCAAATTTCTTCACTAGTTATCTTGATTTTAATTTTGATTAGGAGACAGCATCAAAGATTAACATCTCAACTCCAACTTCTTCACCATTCTGGCCAAATTTGCATGCTTGATAAGGTACAAGTTACGATACTCCCTCCGTTTTTTCTGATATGGCTCGTCTGTTCAATATAGTGTGACAAATTTTGTTTGAATATGATCACAGCAACTATTAGCCCAAAAATCAGAAAAAATAGCAACCAAGCTACAAAAGAACCCTCACGAGGAGCTCCCTCGTCTGCTCGGAGATGTCGTCAACGCCGATCAAGAATCGCTCGAGCTGCTCGCGAGATTCTGCCACGGCTTCGACGTCAGCCTCTCACCGGAAAATGTAGTCCCCGTCGCTTGCTTAGCTCAGTCCCTTTCCATGACTGACACCTTCTCTCCCAACAATCTACTCAATAAGGCCCTCTCCTTCTTCGAGAAGCACATCATGAACAGCTGGAACAACACCATCAAAGCCCTAAAGAGCTCGGAGAACGTGCTGAGGCAAGCCGAGGAGCTAGGGCTAACAGACTGCTGCGTCGAAACCCTAATATTGAAGGCGCTCGACGACCCTCGCTTGCTCGGTGAGCCTCTTAAGAAGGAAGACGAAGACGAGGAGGACGACGAAGACGGAGATGAGGATGAGGAGAAGCCGTTTATGAAGCTGAACACGAGGAGGAAGCTCTTCGAAGTCGAATGCCGGTCGGAGGAAGACCTCACCTCCCTCCCTTTGAAGTTTTACGCGCCAATTGTTCATGCAATGATCAGGAGGCAGGTCCGGCCGGAGTACGTGGCGGCGAACCTGTGCCGGTACGCGAGGGCGTGGGTGTTCTGCTACGACGAGGCTACGTCGGAGAAGATGGATGCTCGGAGGGAGGCGGCGGAGGTTTTGGTGCAGCTGCTGCCTCTTCAGGTAGGGTTTGTGCCATGCACGTTTCTGTGCGAGATGCTGCGTTTCGCCATGGCGGCGGAAGCTAACGCCGAGTGCAGGGATTCGTTGGAGATGAGGATCGGTTTGCAGTTGGAGGAGGCGACGAGCAAGGACCTTCTCCTCCCCTGCCATGGCTACTCGACTCGAGAAAAGTACGATACCGACTGCTTGAGGAGGATCGTGATGCATTTCTACGGCAAATCGGCGTTCGAACGCGGCGAGCTCGTCGCGGTTTCGGAGCTGATCGACGATTTCCTGGCGGAGATCGCGGCGGACATAGACCTGTCGGCGGCGGCGTTCTTGAGGGTGGCGGAGCTGTCGGCGGCGGCGGCGGAGGCGGTGGGGAGGGGAGGGGTGGGGCTGTACAAGGCGATCGACGTGTACCTGGAGAAGCACAGGCACATGACGGAGACGGAGAAGGAGAACCTGTGTAGGGTTTTGGACTGGAGCAAGCTGGCGGCGGAGGCGCTGGAGCACGCCGCCGGGAACGAGCGGCTGCCGGTGAGGGTGGTGGTGCAGGCGCTGTTCGCGTCGCAGATGAAGCTGAGGGAGGCTGTGGCTCCGAAGGGGGTGGATCAGAGGTTGATGCTGAAGATGGAGGAGGAGGGGATGGAGGTGGAGGAGGGGAAGGATGGGGTGAGGATGGAGATGGAGAAGATAGGGAGCAAAGTGACGGAGCTAGAGAGAGAATGCATGGTGATGAGGAGAGAGATAGAGAGAAGAGGTGGGGGGAAGAAGCGTGGTAATAAGATGAGTATGTGGAAGGAGATGAAGAGGAAGTTTGGGTGCATGACTACTACTGTGCATGACTGCAATTGCCATGCCAAGACCAAGAAGAAGAAGGTGCACCCCAGGTAGAGAGAGAGAGAGAGAGAGAGAGACTTTTTTGTTTACGTACTTACTTTGTTGAGTTGGAAGTCAACACGAACAATTTAGCATTTACTGATAATTTTTTTCCATTCAATTCCATCCTCGGATGAATACAGTGTTCTAAAAGTCGGCTAAGACGATAACTGCGAGACCCGATTTTCTTTTTATCGAAGCGGGCTAGACAGATTTAATTAGTTGTTTTGGATCTTACGTTTAATTGATATATTATCAAATTTACGAATATGAATCACTTATTGAATTTGGCATGAGATCTCTTATTTTACCGCGTTAAAAAATGAGTTATAGATTTTAGGTCGATGCACACTTCAAATTAGAAAAAGAAGTAAATTATATCGAAACTATATCGAAACTCGATCGAGCATCGACAAAAACCGTTCAAGTACTCATCATTCCGCCTTAGAGTTGTTGAGCTCGATACTCCTCTATCGTTTTCAGCGCAAATTAAGAAGCGTACGCACGCATCTAATTTATTTGATTAATGTTTTCTTCAAATTCGACCCTATATCCTTTCGCCATGTATTTCCTGGGACTGAGACCCGTTTGAAAACGACTTCCTTTTCATTTTGGCAATCACAATTATGAAGAAAATATAAAAATTGAATCTTTATTTGAGCAATTTCGATCCCACCTCGAAATCGCCAAGTTCTCACGTGGAGTAGATCCTAATCGCGAGTTTCCCCCACGAAATTACATAAGCTATTCCAACACCGCTGATTACTACAGTTCTTGAGGCAGAATATCACCTCGATCGATCGCCATGGGTCAAATTCTTGAAAAGTTTCAAGGTAATCATTTTTTCTTCAAATTCGACCGTTTATCTATTCTTGATTATGTTAATTCAACAAAATTATTTTGCCCCTTTCTGTTGGTATGGATATCGTTCTCTGTTTTCCTGTTTGTGAGGATTGAATTGTGATTTCCTTTTCTGGGCTTTCGATTTTGGAGGGAAAATCTTCTTGTGGGATTAAGATTGTTGGGAAAATATCAAGTTTTGTGCTCATGAAATCCGTTGATTGTAAAAAAAAGATTGAAAATTGCAGTCCTAAACTGGATGAAAACCATGTGTTGACTAATGCTCAATCTTGATTAGGTTTCTTGATTATGCTGTTTTCTTGTGCCTAATTGATCTTGTGCTAATTTCAAGCTACCTGAAATTCGATTTGAAAAAAAATAGATAAGTAGGGATAAATATGCATTGGTAGCATAATCTCAGCTATTTGGATTAGATTTTGTTAAGTAGTTTCTTTTGGTGAGTTGTTTCTTTCTGGTAATTTATGTAAAGGGATGTATTTGATGAATAAAGTTTTCTGCTGCAATCTTGAATCCTTAGCAGGAAAAGATTGGAAAGAGAGACAGATACGGAATATCAGTAACAAAGTTTTCGATCGTGTCAAGAACGATGAGGGCACTACTTTGACATTCGAAGAAATCTATATCGGTGTGCTGCTAGTGTATAAGTGAGAAACTCCACCTCCATCCCTTGTTGCATCCTTGTGATTCGTTTCACGGTTCTGATAAGAAAATTATTATTCTTTGCAGTGACATTAACAAGCGTTTGCCTGGTCGCCATTTTGATCCCCCAACGAAGGAGCAAGTCCGCCAAATAATGGAGGTACGAGATTAAGTTATCTAAGCTGAAACTTCGAAGATTTCTTTTTTCTAGCTTCCACATTCGTACTTGTTTTCGTTTTGAAGGAGAGTGATATTGACTATGATGGCCAACTGGATCGTGAAGAATTTGTGAAGTTCATTCGTCGTGTGACCAGGGACACTCTCTTGACAGTGAGCCAGGGTTTGATAATAGCTCTGGCTGTCGCTCCAACAGTTGCATTACTTACAAAAAGGTCGACTGAGAACATGCCTGGTGTCGGCAGAGTAGTGGAGAAGATACCGACTTCAGTTTATGCTTCTCTTGTTACTCTTGTGGTTGTCGCATTCCAACAAGGTGCAGAGAGATCAGCATAGATTGCTTCCAGTCTTTGCAAACGTTTCGTGTAAAGATGGCCGCTTTGTCATTCCCACATCGTTAGGATTCCATCGATAGCTTCGTATTTGATAAAACAGTACAGAATCTCAGGCAAATAAAAGGGTTCTTTAAGTTCTGCAATTTGATACAGTGATTGTTGTTGCATGTAAGTATGAAGTTTGAAAGTTGTAATTACTCTCCTCTCTTATACAGGAATAATTAATACGTATGATGTTTCACAGTTTGTTGTGAATGGTGATTTCCATGTACACTACACTTTTTGCTAGTTTTCAAACCTTTCGACCGTGCACATTCATTAGTTCATTCGTTACTCGTTGCCGAAGCAACTTGATCTGCTTATCAACATAATCAAGTTAACAGAAGAGGCCATAACTCAACAAATTGATGCCTTAAGTAAATTCATCTTGCAATCATAAAAAAGTATCTACATATTGCCAAATTGAATGCAGAAGTATTCACTTATCTCAGAGAGAGAGAGAGAGAGAGAGAGAGAGAGAGAGAGATCTGCAGAAACAGCTCATCTTCACAATCTACTTAAGAACTGTTGGTTGAATAGAGAAAATACATGGAACTCCGCCCCGTTGTAGTCTAAAAACTAGCTCCAATGCCAATAGATGTAGCCGTAGGGACGTGGATTTGATTACGGATCAAGTTCAACTCAGCTTTTGGAGCTTAGCTTTTGTTGCGTCCAATTGTTCTGCTCAACAATCAACAATAATGAAGCGTTAAAATCACAGATCATGTTTGCAAGGGATACTTACTTAAAATGGTGGAAGTGCTTTACTTTGTTCAAATGCAGTTGCTTTCGGAATGGTTGTTCGGAAAAATATGTTGCCATTTCTTTGATAGACAGCCTACACAGACATAACATTACACGTTAAAATCATCCAACGAGAAATAAGAAGGAAGTAATGCTCTTGAGCCCACACAAATCTCCCTCCAAATCATGGCTGATCAAACCATTAGCCTCCAACGGATCTCAAGACTTGTCAAATGAAAAAGACAAACAGACGAAACGCAATGAGGCAGAGCAAGCATCTTGTCGTATGCTACATACGTATCACCTGACATAAACTTGTTGTGAATTGTCTCTAGGCAGTGTTAGTAATAATCTCAGAACAGAAATTGCCATAGTATGTCATGCAGTTCTGTACACCAGTTTTACGAATCTCAAATATCGAATTTGCATGCATTTCAATAAGCAAGCTATTAAGGATTGATGGATAATTAGCAGAAGCAACCAGGATAAATTTGTGGATTCACCAGATACACACCGAACTCACACTCGACATATAAAACACCAAAAGCAAAAACATTTCTCTTAACCAGAAACCACTAACAAAGCAGTCAATCCCTATCTCCCCTCTTACCGAATGCTTGCTTGATATTTCGTTTCCATACTTAATGAACACAATTTGCCAAGGTATGAAGCACAAACCATAATCAATCCTTTCATGGGTGATTAACTTATTACTAATTTCTCAAGAAAAAAGAGATGGAAACAGAAGAAACTTGACCGAAATTAAAGCAAAATAAGTGTTAAATGAATATGCACCCGGGAGGAAGGAAGACCATTCAGCTCCGCTACAGCAACTTCGTGAATTTTCACCTGTTACTTCAATCATCATTCATGAATTCTCTCGCCAGATTACAACACAAAAGAGAGAATGAGAGAGAGCACCTGCTTATGAAGTTCTTCAAAGGAGGACGGCATTGAACGTGTGTGTGTTTCAAGGGGATCAAATCAAATTAGGGTTTATGTGGAAATTTGGGGATTTCTCTTCAGTTCTTCGTTTTGTTTATATTTATTTTTATTCTTTCCCAGAAAAAAGGTCCGCCCTTAGAATACTAGTAATATTCATATTTTATGTAAACGCTTTACTTTTCTTTAAATATTTGGTTTTGCGTAATAACAGCTTTCTTTATAAGGAACCTAATAACATTAAAATTTTGATTTGGTACTAATATATTACTCGAATAAAAAGTTACACTTTAGTAAATCTTTTCAAACAATAGTCTACGGATGTGTTTGGTAGAGCATATTAGCTAGGATAAGATATATAATATGGCTTTATAGAGCGTTTGGTACGCATGATTAGGTTAACACATCGGCCCGTGTTTTGAGTCCGGCCCGTGTATAAAACACTGTTAAACCCATATTATAGCCTTTTTTTTATCAGGCCTTTGAGGTCTGATAAGGTACTGTTCAAGCCATTTTACATTTTTACTCCAATTTTACCCTCATCTTCTTGTTTCTCAGGTCGCGCCAATTCTACTTGCCAAACACCTCGGCGACCTTGCTCTCCGGCGACGTGGGTTAGTGTCGGCGATGTTGACGAGGCCGACGGTGTGCAAAGAAGGGGATCTGTAATACCCCACACAATTTTAAAATTTTGAATTAATATTTTTAAAAAGAAAATTATCATTTACTAGTTTTATTTCATCTAGTTATTAAATTGTCTCCTTATGTGATTCCAATTGTTCTCGAGTTGATATTTATATTTGCAGGTTGTCCAATACTTGAAGCTGCGATGCGCCACTAGTAAACTAAGAGATTTAATAAGATGAATTTAGAATATGAAAAAAAGGGGAAAATAGATGTAGGAACTTGAAGTTTGAATTAGATGGATATTGTGTATCTCCTAAATTAGTTATATAAAATATCTAAACTATATAATAGTTATTATCTCAAAAAAAAAAGGAATTAATAGAAATAAGAGGGGATAAGAATAAAAAGAAATAAAAGAAAAGAAAAGAAATAAGAAATAAAAGAAAGAGAGAGGCGCGGTTTCTTCCACCGCCTCAGCACTCTCTCGCCCTTTCTCTGTAATCTCTTAATCCCCATCGCCCTCTCCCTCTTCT
Organism: Thymus mandschuricus; assembly: GCA_029379335.1. NCBI lineage: Eukaryota > Viridiplantae > Streptophyta > Magnoliopsida > Lamiales > Lamiaceae > Thymus > Thymus mandschuricus. The sequence goes on from CM057072.1 coordinate 2,848,096, forward strand.
ACTATCTTCTTCTCTTCCTTTCGCAAGTTCTTCAAGAATTAAGGTAAGAACTTTCACTCTAATCACTTAGTTATTTCTAGTTTTTGCAGTCTTGTGTTTTGGTGGTGAGTTTATAGATAAAGTAGAAAATCATGGGTTCGTTGTGGATTTCTCAGCCATGGGTCGAAAAGTATCTTGTGGGTTTGATTCTTCACGTTTTGATTTCTATCTAGCTTCGATTATGTCAGCCATATCATCGTTGTTGCACGGGTAATAGTGAAAGCAAGTCCATTGCCCTGTTTTTCGTATATGTCACAGTAGCCCCTTTCAGACCCGATTCTGGGCATTTCCTCCGGTTAAAACCTAGCATAATAGGTACCATTAGAAACCTCTTTTCATTAGCTTTCTAACGGTATCTTCGTATTTCTAATCGAATATCACATGAGAGAGTTATGAGCCTCCAAAGTCATAGTGTATAATCTGTCTGCGGAAACTGTACCTCAACCTTTCTGTTATGATTCTGGGCGTTTCTTCCAGTTTAACCCTTACAAATTAGGTACCATTGGAAACCTCTGTTTGTTAGCTTTCCAAAACTATTTTCGGATTTTCATTTGGAGTTCAAACGAAAGAGTTATAGGCTGTTGAAGTCAGTGTGGCGAATCTGCTCGCTGCTGTGTGAGTGCGGGTTTGAGTCTAAACTTCCCCACCAATTCATTGTTGAATCATATGTTTTCTTTGGGGGATATGTGGTATAAGTCCTTGGAAGTTCACTCTATGTTGTATTCTCAAAATCCGATGAATATATAGGTCGGAATCCATGCCATAAGTTGTTGTCAAAAGAGTTGAAATGTAGAATAAATTGCCTAATCTCTAAGTTCAGAATTTAGACTTCTTAGAACTGCTCTATTATGTTGATATGTATCATATTTACTTTTTAAAGTACTCCTAAAACATTAGGATCTCAAGCTTCAAGAGTGACGTAATTTCCTTTCCTACTTACTTAAACAACACTTAATTAGTCTAATCGGCTCTATTATTTAAAGATTAAGCTTTTGTTTCTAAATTTACATTAGAAGGTCTTTAATAGAAGTATTACATGAATCCTTTTAAGGAAACCTAGTTGCTCATTATAGTTACGAGATTTGTGACTAGAAAGTCCTTGAACTCAATATATGGTGCTTGAAAGTCAACTTAAGCTTAAATATTCTAAAATGCTAGGAGTGGCGCAGTCGAGGCTCAAGGACGGACAACTTGAAGAGGTTCATTCCAATTGCATCATTTGAGGTGGGGTTTATTTTAATGTGGAAAACAAAATGATTTAATTGATATTAATATGATGATGCTTTGCACATGCTTGCGAACTAAAGTGGCCCACGAGGGGTTTGATCCCTAAGGGATCTAATAAGTTGATGTACCCACAAGGGGTAGACCCACAAGGGGTCAGGTCCACAAGGGGCCGAGGCTAGTCTCACAGAAATCAACGAAGCACAAAGAGTTCGCATGGTTATGATGCAATATGCTAATGGTTAAATGATAAAGTTTACCCCACTGAGTGTGCTTGCATACTCACACCCCTTTACAATGTTCTATTTCAGGTTTCGGAGTCGGGACGCGTGGAAGTGGCGAATGAACTGCATATTCTCTCGCGCCTAATCTATCTATTGTAAATGTTTTGGATCTTGCGTCGTATCTGTATATCTAGACTAGTTTGGTTATTTGGCTATAGATGGTAATGTAGACAAGTATCACAAATGTCACCTACTTTCTGCTTAATTTTGTGATTGTATATAGATGGTAGAAATCTTTGGGCAGGTGAAGTATATATTCTTTTGATGGCTCATAATTAACAAGTTTCTCTAAATTTTAGTTGTGTATTGTTTGACTTAGAACACTTACTTAGTATGCTTTAATCAGAAACTAAAATTGAGTTTCCGTTAAATATAGTTTTCCTTTTGAACATGACTTCCGCATTTCGTTAATGAAGATATCAAATATGTATTAAAGTAGTAGCATGAAATTAGTATTTTGGTAGCGTTCTTATAAGTAGAGATTGAGGGCGTTAAAGAGTGGTATCAGAGCAGGTCTACGTTCCTGTAGACTTGCTTTTATTTGAGGTTATATATGATAAGTTGATTAATATGGTTTAATCTAATAAGACGATTAAAGAGAATATGTTGTTCATTACTGCTGCTCCACGTCGACTCCGAGGTAACATGTATTTTTGAATTATATCATTGTTTTTATAATTATGGGGTTGAGATTGATATGCTTATGTTGGGAAATTTCGAAAGTATGATATTTCCATGATGCATGATGATATAGTAAAGAGACTTCAGAGGGACAAAACCTGAATTTAATGTGCTACTTGAAATGAGTAATTGCTGAGTTTTATGTCATGATCATATTAATTTATTCATGTTCACTCTGAATACATAAATATCATAATGGTTGTTGATCATGAGATCAAAGTATGTGCTTTGATAATAATGTGAAGTTTTATAAAAATAGTCCTCGAAGTATAACCTTTAGAAATTTAGTTAGAGTAGAAAGACTTAAAAGAAACCTCTCGATTGAGTCACAGGGAAATGTCTCATACTCCTGGACAAGGTGAGATACCGTTAAATGAAGACGAACAACGTGTTCCACCCGTCAATAATGCCGTTGATTTCGCCCAATTTTTACAAACTCTGCAAGGGTATATGCAAGGAGGCAGGCATGTCGCACAAGCTCAAGTGAAGACTTTTGAGGTCATCGAACAATTTCGAAGGATGGGACCATCGAGACTCAAAGGGTGTGAAGGACCTGAAGTTACTGAAGAATGGATTCGAGAACTTGAGCAGATATTCCAGGTCATGGAGTGCACCGAGGAACAGAAGGTATCATGTGCAGTTTATCAGCTGGCTGAAGAAGCGAGTTATTGGTGGGAATCACATGCTCGAACAATGACACCAGAGCAACGTCAAGTTATGACATGGAGGGATTTCAAGATTCTTATCATGGATCGTTATTTTCCTCAAGCTTATAAGACACAAAAGGAGACTGAGTTTCTCAATCTTAAGCAAGGAAATATGACTGTGATTGACTACGAGAGGAAGTTCAATAAACTGTCACGCTACGCTCCATATTTAGTTGACACAGATGACAAGAAAGCTCGTCGGTTTGAAATTGGGTTGAGACCGGAAATTGCTGGGATATTAGCTGGGCTAAGGTTGCCAACATATAGAGAAGTAATTGATCGAGCTCAAGCTATATCAAATGGCCTTCAGTTGGAACTCAAAGATCAAAAGCAACGGGATACTTTTGAAAAGAGAAGGTGGGAGGATACCGGAAAGGGTAAGAGTGCACCACCTAATAAGAAGTGGAGGCAATCTACTGGTTCTTCGATGGGTTCTTCAAACACAAGAACAAACACGGGCAAGCCTCAATGTCCAAAGTGTAATAAGTACCACACTGGAGAGTGTTGGCGAGGCAAGAATGTTTGTTATTCATGTGGCGACCCAGGGCACATGTCATACGATTGCCCGAAGCGCAAGAGAGAGGCTGAAAGGAAAATTCCAGAAGCTGAACGCAAGGCGAAACCTCGAGTGTTTGCAATGACCAAAGGAGAAGATGACAACAAGGATGGTGCAGATACCATGTCAGGTATACTTCAAGTATCAAACATTCCAGCTTTGGTGTTATTTGATTCTGGAGCTACACATTCCTTTATCTCTTCGTATTTCTGTTCGAAGCTTGGTTTAGTTCTATATGTAGACTGTGATCCTTTAGAAGTTAGTATTCCCTCAGGAGAAATAATTACAACCAATAAGATAGCAAAAGGTATTATAGTAAATATAGATGGGGAAGAACTTGAAGCCAATCTTCATGTTTTAGAAATGCGGGACTTTGATATAATATTAGGGATGGACTGGATGGGTAGAAATCATGTAACCATTAGATGTCGTGAAAGGGAGGTGGAGATTCAACGCACAGAAAAATCAACGCTCATCTTCTATGGCGCTAAAACAAAGGCTACACCCAAGATTATATCCACAATGAAGGCAAGAAAAATGCTAAGAAAGGCGGAGTGTCAAGGGTACTTAGTTAACATAATTGGAACAAAGTCCACCGGAAGTAAGGTGTCGGAAGTGCCGGTAGTAAAAGAGTATGAGGATGTATTCCCTGATGAATTACCTGGAGTTCCACCGGATCGACAAATAGAATTTACAATTGATTTAATTCCGGGAGCGGCTCCTATCTCAAAAGCACCTTATAGGATGGCACCGAAAGAGTTGCAGGAACTTAAGGTTCAATTACAAGAACTTCTTGATAAGGGATTTATACGGCCAAGTATATCACCTTGGGGTGCACCGATATTATTTGTGAAGAAAAAGGACGGAACGATGAGAATGTGTGTGGACTATCGAGAAATAAACAAATTAACCATCAAGAATAAATACCCTCTACCCAGGATTGAAGATCTATTTGATCAATTAAAGGGTGCTAAAGTGTTCTCAAAAATCGACTTGAGGTCGGGTTACCATCAACTTAAAGTGAAAGAGAGTGATGTTCCAAAGACAGCTTTTAGGACCAGGTATGGTCACTATGAGTTCACTGTTGTTCCCTTTGGACTCTCTAATGCGCCGGGTGTCTTCATGGATTTGATGAACCGTACTTTCCATTCATACCTTGATAAGTTCGTAATTGTTTTCATCGATGACATCCTAATATACTCGAGGGATAAGGAGCAACATTCTGAGCATTTGAAGATCGTACTGGAAATCTTGAGAAAGGAGAAGCTATATGCAAAGTTTCAGAAGTGTGAGTTTTGGCTAGAACGGGTAGCTTTTCTTGGACATGTGGTGACAGCGAAAGGAGTAGAAGTGGATCCATCCAAGGTTGAAGCTATAAGTAATTGGAAAACGCCGACAAATGTGAATGAGGTGCGCAGCTTTCTAGGGATGGCTGGATATTATCGGAGGTTTATAGAAGGATTTTCAAAGATTGCGGGCCCGATGACGAAGTTAACACGCAAAAATGAGAAGTTTCAATGGAATGAGCATTGTGAGAAGAGCTTTCAAGAACTGAAACGACGCTTGATATCAGCCCCAGTTTTGACCGTACCCGATGGTTCTGAAGGATTTGTTATCTACACCGATGCTTCAAAGCAAGGGTTAGGCTGCGTATTAATGCAAAATGGCAAAGTTGTGGCCTATGCATCGAGACAACTAAAGCCCCACGAACAGAATTATCCTACTCATGATCTTGAGCTAGCTGCTGTTGTTCATGCATTGAAGATATGGCGACACTATCTCTATGGGAGCAAGTGTGACATTTATACCGATCACAAGAGTCTCAAATATATTTTCACACAGAAAGAGTTAAACCTTCGCCAAAGAAGATGGTTGGAATTAGTTAAGGACTATGATTGTACTATTCATTATCACCCCGGGAAGGCGAATGTTGTTGCCGATGCATTAAGTCGGAAAAGCCATCTTACAACATTGCTTACCACTCAAGGGCAATTAATCAATGAGTTTGAAAGGTTAAATTTGGAAATTGTGAAACCGCCATCGACCACATCAGGAGTAATGGCTACACTGGTTGTTCGCCCTATGATAAGAGATAGGATTCGAGAAGCTCAGAAGGACGACCCGTTTCTATGCAAGATGAAGATGAGAGCACTTGAAGGAACAATTCAAGGATTTGCAATGGCCAATGATGGTACACTATGCTTTGAAGGGAGGTTATGCGTGCCGAAGAATGAAGAGATAAGACGAGAATTACTTGAAGAAGCGCATAATACTCCATATTCTGTACACCCGGGAGGTACAAAGATGTATAAGGATTTGAAGGGATTTTATTGGTGGCGAAACATGAAGAAGTCTATTGCAGAATTTGTAGAGAGATGTATCACGTGTCAACAGGTTAAAGCCGAGCACCAACGCCCCTCTGGATTACTAAATCCTCTTGAAATTCCCGAGTGGAAATGGGAACACATTGCTATGGACTTCGTGGTAGGACTACCTCGCACGCTTAAAGGCCATAATGCAATCTGGGTTATAATTGATAGACTAACGAAGTCAGCACATTTTCTTCCCGTGAAGACTACTTTTAGCATGGATCAGCTTGCCCAACTCTATATAGCTGAGATCATACGACTGCATGGAGTACCAGTGTCCATCGTGTCAGATCGAGATACTAGATTTACATCAAATTTTTGGAGGAGTCTTCACCTATCTTTGGGAACGAAATTAAACTTTAGCACAGCTTATCATCCTCAGTCTGACGGGCAGTCAGAACGAACTATTCAAATCCTCGAAGACATGCTCCGAGCTTGTGTTTTGGATTCAGGAGGAAGTTGGGAGAAATACTTGCCGCTAATTGAGTTCTCCTACAATAACAGCTATCAAGCTACTATTGGATTGGCTCCATTTGAAGCTCTTTATGGAAGGAAATGCAGATCGCCTATTCATTGGGATGAAGTTGGAGAAAGACGAATTTTGGGTCCTGAAATTATTGAAAGGACAGTTGGAGTTATTGCAAAAATAAGAGAAAGGATTAAAATAGCACAAGATCGTCAAAAATCTTATGCCGATCAAAGAAGGAAGGCCATACACTTTGAAGTAGGAGATAATGTGTTCTTGAGAATAGCGCCAATGAAGGGAGTGATCAGATTCGGCAAGAAGGGGAAGTTGCAACCTCGATACGTAGGGCCATTTGAGATACTTGAGAGAATAGGAGAAGTGGCTTATCGCTTAGCTCTACCTCCAGACCTAGCTGGTGTACATGATGTATTCCATGTGTCAATGCTTAGAAAGTACATACCGGATCCAAGTCATGTCATATCCCATAAAAATCTCGAAATCTCCCCAGACCTAACTTATGAGGAAACCCCTATTGCTATCCTGGATCGAAAGGTTCATGCCTTAAGGAATCGACAAGTGACATTAGTGAAAGTGCAATGGAGTAGACATGGACCAGAAGAAGCTACCTGGGAGAAAGAAGAGGAACTTCTAGCCAGATACCCTCAAGTTAGAGACTTACCAGGTTAATTTCGAGGACGAAATTATTTTAAGGGTGGTGGGATGTAATACCCCACACAATTTTAAAATTTTGAATTAATATTTTTAAAAAGAAAATTATCATTTACTAGTTTTATTTCATCTAGTTATTAAATTGTCTCCTTATGTGATTCCAATTGTTCTCGAGTTGATATTTATATTTGCAGGTTGTCCAATACTTGAAGCTGCGATGCGCCACTAGTAAACTAAGAGATTTAATAAGATGAATTTAGAATATGAAAAAAAGGGGAAAATAGATGTAGGAACTTGAAGTTTGAATTAGATGGATATTGTGTATCTCCTAAATTAGTTATATAAAATATCTAAACTATATAATAGTTATTATCTCAAAAAAAAAAGGAATTAATAGAAATAAGAGGGGATAAGAATAAAAAGAAATAAAAGAAAAGAAAAGAAATAAGAAATAAAAGAAAGAGAGAGGCGCGGTTTCTTCCACCGCCTCAGCACTCTCTCGCCCTTTCTCTGTAATCTCTTAATCCCCATCGCCCTCTCCCTCTTCTACTATCTTCTTCTCTTCCTTTCGCAAGTTCTTCAAGAATTAAGGTAAGAACTTTCACTCTAATCACTTAGTTATTTCTAGTTTTTGCAGTCTTGTGTTTTGGTGGTGAGTTTATAGATAAAGTAGAAAATCATGGGTTCGTTGTGGATTTCTCAGCCATGGGTCGAAAAGTATCTTGTGGGTTTGATTCTTCACGTTTTGATTTCTATCTAGCTTCGATTATGTCAGCCATATCATCGTTGTTGCACGGGTAATAGTGAAAGCAAGTCCATTGCCCTGTTTTTCGTATATGTCACAGTAGCCCCTTTCAGACCCGATTCTGGGCATTTCCTCCGGTTAAAACCTAGCATAATAGGTACCATTAGAAACCTCTTTTCATTAGCTTTCTAACGGTATCTTCGTATTTCTAATCGAATATCACATGAGAGAGTTATGAGCCTCCAAAGTCATAGTGTATAATCTGTCTGCGGAAACTGTACCTCAACCTTTCTGTTATGATTCTGGGCGTTTCTTCCAGTTTAACCCTTACAAATTAGGTACCATTGGAAACCTCTGTTTGTTAGCTTTCCAAAACTATTTTCGGATTTTCATTTGGAGTTCAAACGAAAGAGTTATAGGCTGTTGAAGTCAGTGTGGCGAATCTGCTCGCTGCTGTGTGAGTGCGGGTTTGAGTCTAAACTTCCCCACCAATTCATTGTTGAATCATATGTTTTCTTTGGGGGATATGTGGTATAAGTCCTTGGAAGTTCACTCTATGTTGTATTCTCAAAATCCGATGAATATATAGGTCGGAATCCATGCCATAAGTTGTTGTCAAAAGAGTTGAAATGTAGAATAAATTGCCTAATCTCTAAGTTCAGAATTTAGACTTCTTAGAACTGCTCTATTATGTTGATATGTATCATATTTACTTTTTAAAGTACTCCTAAAACATTAGGATCTCAAGCTTCAAGAGTGACGTAATTTCCTTTCCTACTTACTTAAACAACACTTAATTAGTCTAATCGGCTCTATTATTTAAAGATTAAGCTTTTGTTTCTAAATTTACATTAGAAGGTCTTTAATAGAAGTATTACATGAATCCTTTTAAGGAAACCTAGTTGCTCATTATAGTTACGAGATTTGTGACTAGAAAGTCCTTGAACTCAATATATGGTGCTTGAAAGTCAACTTAAGCTTAAATATTCTAAAATGCTAGGAGTGGCGCAGTCGAGGCTCAAGGACGGACAACTTGAAGAGGTTCATTCCAATTGCATCATTTGAGGTGGGGTTTATTTTAATGTGGAAAACAAAATGATTTAATTGATATTAATATGATGATGCTTTGCACATGCTTGCGAACTAAAGTGGCCCACGAGGGGTTTGATCCCTAAGGGATCTAATAAGTTGATGTACCCACAAGGGGTAGACCCACAAGGGGTCAGGTCCACAAGGGGCCGAGGCTAGTCTCACAGAAATCAACGAAGCACAAAGAGTTCGCATGGTTATGATGCAATATGCTAATGGTTAAATGATAAAGTTTACCCCACTGAGTGTGCTTGCATACTCACACCCCTTTACAATGTTCTATTTCAGGTTTCGGAGTCGGGACGCGTGGAAGTGGCGAATGAACTGCATATTCTCTCGCGCCTAATCTATCTATTGTAAATGTTTTGGATCTTGCGTCGTATCTGTATATCTAGACTAGTTTGGTTATTTGGCTATAGATGGTAATGTAGACAAGTATCACAAATGTCACCTACTTTCTGCTTAATTTTGTGATTGTATATAGATGGTAGAAATCTTTGGGCAGGTGAAGTATATATTCTTTTGATGGCTCATAATTAACAAGTTTCTCTAAATTTTAGTTGTGTATTGTTTGACTTAGAACACTTACTTAGTATGCTTTAATCAGAAACTAAAATTGAGTTTCCGTTAAATATAGTTTTCCTTTTGAACATGACTTCCGCATTTCGTTAATGAAGATATCAAATATGTATTAAAGTAGTAGCATGAAATTAGTATTTTGGTAGCGTTCTTATAAGTAGAGATTGAGGGCGTTAAAGGATCAGATCTTGGAGAGTTGCTCTCCAGCGACGTGGGTTAGTGTCGGCGATGTTGATGAGGCCGACGGTGTCCGACGGTGTGCGAACGGCCGACTGTGTCCGACGGTGTGCGAACGGCCGACTGTGTCCGACGGTGTCTTTGTATTCTAAAATCTTTGAAATTCGATTTGGATGCTCAAAATTCGATTCAGAATATTTGAATATTTGGAATTCGATTCAGAATATTTAAAATCTTTGAAATTCGATTCAGAATATTTGGGAATGTTTATAATTTTGAGATTCGATATTGATGCTCAAAATTTAGGGGGAAAAAATCGAGGGTAAATCTGTAATTTTAATATGTAGTCATTGTTCTACAGTGAATTGTTAATTTTGCATACCAAACACCTATCTAATTTTTATCATCTTTCTTATCATGGTTTAATCTCAAGAATCACTATTCATCTATGATAAAATTCCTTATCTCAACATCCCTACCAAACATGCCCTACTAGTATAAAAAAAAATAATAATAAAGGAATATTTAAAAACCGCCTGAAAGTTACTAGAATTTTCTTCACCATTCATTAGTCTACAATTTTTGTATAACAGAAAACGAGGTTTGCATATACATAGTGCTTCCTCCATCTGTTAAAAAATTTACATAATTTCAAAGAGAAGAAAAGAAAGCAGAACTCCATTGAACTGAACAACAACTGCAGAACTTATTCTGGGTTAGAATGGACACTCTTGCGTATCACATTCATACGAAAAAAAAAAAACATCGTAAAAGATCAATCTTTCCCTCAGTTCTACGCTGCTTTGAACACAATTACTTCTGTTTCTACAGATGCTTGAATCATATCGGGTCAAAGATTTAATGGTCGAAGGATCCTCTAATCCCATCTAAGCTTTCTCCAAGAGAAACCCTGCCATTGAAACCCCAAGAAAAGGAATCATTTACTGGTGAAAAAACACACAAGGAAACACATAGATACAGCTGAATCAGAGATTATTAGTTATGTGCGTTGCAAGGTAAAAGAAATTACATGTTCTTCATATTGTTCTCGAATATATTATGCCATTGCCTGGACTTGGTTATAAGAACCGTTTCAAGTTGGGAAAGAAGGTAACAGCCAGAATAGGAAATCAAATCAAAGATGATTATTGATATAGAATTTTGAAATGCACTTTCAGAGTTATAGCAAAGCTTTTCTTATCAACCTTGCTAACACAAATCTATCTATGACATTTTTCTTTTAGAATCATGCACAACAAGACTATACCAAGAAGAAGACGTATACTATAATAACAGAACAAGTAAATGTAACTAACCAAGACCAAGATCATCAAAATTCTAAATGCACACACAGTCCGAACTCACGAGACTGAACAATTATTATTTAACAATGGCATGAACTTTCTCTGCAAACAATTTCATTCCAACACTTTCTCGAGAGATTATAAGACTGAAGAACACAACTTAGTAGCATCATCTATAATCATTAATTTCCTTTGCCATTTTACACGACACATAAAGGAACAAGAAAACCAGTGAGCTCTTACAATAACACAAACACAGTTAAAGCACAACTGCACAAGCAAAGAAAAGTAAGACAAACATCATCAAAGTGAAAGCAGAGAACTCTCCCAAGTTCCATGGACATGGTTTAATTTCATATCGAATAACAATTTCCAGCATCAATTACAGAGACATAGACACCACAGAAGCCATATTCCATGTCTGAACAGATACCAACAGCGAAGATTAAGTAATTTTACCTGTGCATACAATATTTGTACTCCGAACTCCTAGTAAAGTCTTTCTCCCCTTCTTCCAGCTATAAAGTTCAAGAATTCAAAACACATAAACTCATCACCACAGAGTCAAAATCAGCAATAGTAATAACTTAATCAAAATCCTCACCGGATCACTCTCGTAGATGAGCTCATAACAAGTCGGAGAAAGGCATCGTAGAGCACAGTTCTCCCTAGCTATACTCGAAGATGTGCATTGTTGACCCCACAGGCCACTTCAATGAAATCATTGATCAAAACAATCAAATCAAGAACCAGTTACCAGCAAATTAACACCTACAGAATTAACACATCTAAAGAACTGATAGTGAACATCCTATTATCATAGTTCAAGTGCGAGTTTGCATGTATCCTATACAATTTCTAGGGCTAAAACTCGATTACAAGAAAATGAAATTAAGGGGAAAAAAATCGGAATTTCGGAATCAATACCTCTCAATGTCAGCGTAGCAATCGTTTTTCTTCTGTCGAGTCTCCGCATCCTATCAAAAGGGTGAATAAACCGATCAAATAAGTGGTTTGTACATCGAATTTCACAAATCAGCACCAAAAGTAAAAAAGGGAATCGAGATGAACACATCACTGATTACGGAAATTGAAGGGAAAAAATCACGACTTACAGAGATTGGGGCTCGAGACTTGGCGATAACTAGATCGGAACTCAGTAAGAACACAGCCCAAACCATTATCAAACAGAAATTCGCACAATATTTGGAGCCAACCATCTTACTTTCCTTCCTTTTTCAGAGGAAAATCTTAATTTTCTTCTTGATTCTGAGTGTGTGCGCCACTGCGCCTGCGTCTTCCCTTCTTGTATGAGGGGATTTTCTAATTTCCGATGAACGGATTCCGATTTCCGTTGGCCGGGGTTCCAATTGAAAGCGCACGCGACTTCCTTTCTATAGTTTTCTTCCGATTATTAAACTGTGGGGCCCTTGCCCGATTAACAAAGATCGGAATATATACAATTAAAATTAAACACTTAAATAAGTGACGTATGATAGAAGGAAAAAATTTACTCATAAAATGCAATTAATTACTTATATAGAAGCATTCATAAATTTTTATATTTCCACAACTTTTATTTACCCACTAGTGTGTCTATGGCGAATGTGATGCTGATATAATTGAAGACAAAAATATTACTACTATTAACATATACTCCCCCCGTCTTTAAATAAGTGTCCCGAGCCGTCAAAATTTTTGTCCTTAAATAAGTGTCCCCACACAAATTTCCAAGCAAAAATTACACTAAAATACCAAAACTACCCTTCTCTTGAAAATCTATCCTTCTCCTTGGTTTGCACAAAAAATAAAAAAAATTCAAGAATTTTAAGGGCATAAATATCAATTAACCATTCTCATTGATTTGCATAAAATGACGGCTGAGGACACTTATTTAAAGACGGAGGGAGTAACTCGATTAAAAAAGATTGAATCGTAAATGCAAAACTTATTAACGTGATACTATCATATAAATCATGAACAAACGCATTACGTATGTTTACGGTGCTAGAATATGTCATTTATATTATTATGTAAATAATTTAATTTTATGCATGCGACACGTTGGAAATTGGAAATGCAGAAAAAAGTAACGTAACGTTAAAAGTGGTATAAGAAACATAAACAGCACCAACGGTTTCGGAGGGGGGCCTTGTTCTTGTACCTGTTGCCGCTCTATCTTCTCCATCTTTCCTTGGTTGTCTTGCCTGAAACCGGCAACCCTAACCCAAAGGAAAGGAAAAGAAATCCGCCGTTGTTGAGAGAGAGAGAGAGATCCGATAATGAGGTAACTAATTAACACACACCTGCATGATCAAGCTTTAAACATATAGAGATCAGGATCGGAAGCATAGAGCGGCAGAGGATCGATTAATTCGATAGAGGCGGGCGCGTAGAGAGGGAATCGGAAATCCGAATCCGTTGAGGGCGGTTGGTTGGCGGGGAGAGAGAGAGAGAGAGATGGAGAAGGAGAAGGAAGGGGACGTGAGGGTGGCGTTGGTGTTCGCCGTCTTCTTCCTGTGCGTCACCACCGGCGGGATCTTCCTCATCATCTACGTCTTCGCTCCAGGCATATCGAAGCCGTGGTTCCCGACCGCCGCCCTCTTCCTCATCGGCGCCCCCTGGGTCTTCTGGCTCCTCACCTACCTCTACACCGTCACCAAGCGCTGCTTCGCCGCCCGCGCCTCCGCCTCCGCCTCCGCCTCCGACCACCAGATCTCCCGCCGCCCTTCCACCACCAGCGCCGCCTCCTCCGAGATGCCACTCGCCAACTCCGTCTGATTATGTGATGATATTTGGGTGATTTGTTTCCCCCTTTTCTTCTTCGTTTGATTCAATTTTCATATCCGATTTCAATTCGATTCTCAAACACGAATGTTTCCCCCTAAAAAAGGAGGTTTGAAATTCAAATTCGAAATTCAAATTGCGAAAATTAGGGCTCCAAATTGTACAAAGAGAATTTTATTGCAGTCATGATATGAGTATTTAGCCCCTGTTTTACCTTTCTGCAAATTGTTCTTGATTCATGCAAAGGAAGCTTTCAACTATTCTAGATTGCAGTTTGGTAAAAAGAAAAAGAAAATTAAAGATTGTGAAAATTGATTAATTTACTGTTACTGTTAGAGATTTGTTCTGGGAATGGAAAGAGTGTGGAAGAAATTAGGTACTAAATCACAACTACATATACAGAGCAAAGAATACTAGTACCAAAAATCACAGATCAAAATGGATTCGAAGAGGTTATCAGGGAAGGTTGCGGTGGTAACCGGTGGCGCCCGGGGGATCGGAGCAGCGACGGCGAAAGTATTCGCGGAAAACGGGGCGCACGTCGTCATCGCCGACATACTAGACGAGCTAGGATCAGAGCTGGCTGATTCGATCCGAGGGCGTTACATCCGCTGCGACGTCTCCGTCGAGGAAGACGTGGAACGGGCCGTTCGCCTCGCGATAGACTGGAAGGGGCGCCTCGACGTCATGTTCAACAATGCCGGAATCTCCGGTCCGGAAGGGAGCATCACCAACCTCGAAATGGAAAGCCTGGCTTCCCTCCTCAAGATAAACCTAAACGGAGTAGTGCACGGGATCAAGCACGCCGCACGAGCCATGATCGAAGGGAGAATCGGAGGGGCGATCATATGTTCGTCGAGCTCGTCGGCTAGAATGGGAGGCCTGGCTTCCCATGCCTACACTCTGTCAAAGGCTGCCATCTTAGGGGTGGCTAGGAGCAGTGCCTGTGAGCTGGGAGTGCACGGGATTCGGGTGAACTGCGTCTCGCCACACGGGGTGCCCTCGGAGATGCTGATGAGCGCCTACAGGAGGTTTCTCGGGAACGAGAACCTTCGAGTGGAGGATGTGAGCAAGATTGTGGGAGAGAAAGGGAGCTTGTTGAAGGGGAGGGGAGGGAGAATGGAGGATGTTGCTAATGCAGTGTTGTTTCTTGCAAGTGAGGATGCAGGGTTTGTAACTGGTCATGATCTAGTTATAGATGGAGGTTATACCTCTGCTAGTAATCAGATGAGTGTTATTTACCAAGGCTAGAAACTTATCTAGCCTATAACGAACTGTTCCGTTTTCTTGCCAAAACGGAACATGGCCCTATATGAACGAGACGGAGAGATTCGCCTCTTTTGTCAGTTCTTGACCCTAAACTAGCAAGCCGGCAGATAATTAAATAAGTATTACTAAAAGGAAAGGAAAGGAAAAGACATAACACAAAGTTTTATCAAGTCTGCCAAAACGAAAGCAGAATCTCATCCCCGCCTGCATCCTTAGAAAATACAAACAGATCAATCGAAATCATCCGTGTAAATCATCGAGAGCACGATTTTGATACGCACAAGAAATGCCAAAAGAAACGGAGTCCATATAAGTCGAAATTTATATGGTTCGCCTACCTATCTGTCGAGGCGAAATGGCTCAAGAGTTGAAGCTGTTCAGAACCTGGTCGAGTCCTTACGCTTTGAGGGTAGTGCACGCCTTGAAGATTAAAGGCTTGGAGTACGAAACAGTGTTGGAGGATCTGACAAGAAAGAGCGATTCACTCCTCGAGTACAATCCTCTACACAAGAAGGTGCCTGTTCTCCTGCACAATGGAAAGCCAGTATGTGAGTCCCTAGTGATCCTTGAGTACATAGATGAGGTGTGGACACAGCCTCCTCTCCTTCCTCGAGATCCATATGAGAAAGCCGTGGCTCGTTTTTGGGCAAAGTTCGGAGATGACAAGGTATATCCAGTTGCTTTACTCTGTCTATAAGATCCTAACAAAGAAACAATCAATCCATGATCAGATATTGGTTCTGCACCTATTATATCTCTTGATTCTTATTGCTAATTTATATCTCACCTACACTTTACGAAAGCAGGTTATGCCATCGATATGGAGTGTCTTCATCTCTCAAGGGAAGGAGCAAGAGGAAGCTACTGCTCAAGCAGTGGGAAATCTGATACTTCTAGAAGAGCAGCTGAAAGAGAAGAAATTTTTCGGAGGCGAGGCCATTGGTTATCTTGATCTTGCATTCGGGTGGATGGGCAACTTGATTGGCATACTGGAAGAGATAGTTGATCTTAAATTAGTAGATACGGAGAAATTCCCACTACTATCAGCGTGGATGAAAAACTTCTCAGACGATCCAGCACTGAAAGAGTGCTGGCCACCTCGAGACAAGATGGTTGAGAAATTTAAGGCCATGCGCGAACCACATCTCAAACAAGCTGCATGAAACAATTTCAGGCAGCGAAAAACAGAGGCCGGGGGAAGAAGCATTCTGACCATCCGAGATCTGTTCATTTGAGTAGGAATCTGTTCTTTGCAGTTTCTCCGGCTATCAGACTTCTATTGTCAAAAGTTCGTATGTGTAATAAGATATAATCACCAATGATCCTTACAGCTACAGTTACCATCTTTAAATCGATGAAAGCGGTTAGCATCTCTGACTAGTATTTCCCTGTTCATGATTTTCGATATGTATTTTGTGACAGTGTGACAATCTCCACAGACCCGCAGATTCTTCATTACCAGCAACGGAGAACCAGATTTCGTATTTAATAACCCAAATGCTATTGCAAGCCTCTCACTGTGTCCACAAAGCATGTTCAGCTTCTCATCCTCGTCCACGTCGTGCAACACAAACTTGAGATCAGCAGCGTATCCTTCCTTAGCCATCAAACCAGAAAGTACATCGAGTAACTCAACTACTTCCTTGTGTTGCTTAAATAATCGATCACCAGCTCCAAAATAATATACCTTATTTCGGATCTCCACCCAACTACAACCAAGGTCTTTCTTGAGTCCGCTAGCTTTCAAAGACTTCCTTATCATTCTCACTTGATCCCATCTTCCTAAGGCAGCATACACATTCGAGGCCAAGACATAATATCCCGGATCGGTAGTATCTTGTTCAAGAACATGTTCTGCTACACGTTCCGCAATCTTCACGTCCCCATTTGCTCTGCAGGCACTGAGTAGTATTCCCCATATGCTTGCATCGGGCTTCAATGGCATTGAAGCAATAAACTCCTCTGCTTCAGCCAAAAAGCCAGACCTCGACAGAAGATCAACTACGCATGCATAATGTTCCAACCTAGGCGAAATATTATGTTCTCTCTTCATTTGCTCAAAGTAAATACGACCTTCGTTCACCAAGCCAGAATGGCTACATGCATATATGACGGCAAGAAAGGCAATATGATCAGGAACAATACTGGCTACCTTCATTTGCTCAAAAGCTTCAAGAGCTTTTCTTCCTTCGCCATACATCCCGTAGGATGAAATAATTGCAGTCCATGAAACTAAATCTCTCTCCTTCATTTGATCAAACACCAGTGTCGAATTTCTTAAGCTTCCAGTATTCGAGTACATTTCAATCAAAGCATTCCCAATCGGAATATTGGAATCAAAACCAAATTTGAAGATGCAGCCATGCATCTCCTTCCCTTGTCGCTTGGCCATGAGATAAGAACACAAAGGCAATGAACTTAGAAAAGTAGGTATATCAGGTATCGATCCCTCTAACCTCATCCGGCTAAGCATTCTAAAACCGAGAACACGGTTCTCAGAGTGACTGCAAGAAGCAATAATTGTGTTCCACGTAACTGTATCTCGAACATTCATATTTTCAAACTGTTTGAAAGAATCCTCCGCTTTCCCACATTTAGCATACACACCCACAAGAGCATTGCCCACAATTTGAGTGGATTCAAACCCTCGTTTTATTATATCACAGTGGAGCTCCTCGGTGAAATTCAGGTTTGTTAGTTCCGAACACATGGAAAGAAGTGTAATAGATGTTACAAAATCAGGTTGAAAACTTGTTTGCATCCTCCTGAAAAGCTCTATTGCCTCCTCGTATGACTGATTCTCAACATATCCGTCGAGAAGGGAATTCCACGACACCAAATCCTGGTTTTTCGCATTCTCAAACACTTGCCTTGCACGTAACACATCACCGCATTTTGCATACATGTTGATAATGATATTAGTAGCCACAGTATCAAACTCATATCCATTACTAAGCATGTAATCATGGACATATCTTCCGAAATTCAAATTTCCAACATAGGTACAAGCACGAAGAACAGACGTGATAGTCAAAACATCTGGTTTAGAATGGCTCACCATATTCGAGAACAGCCTTATTGAATCTTCATACAGACCCGATTCGAAATATCCACAGATAATGGTATTCCAAGTGACTCCATCTCTACAGACCATCTCACCGAAAACCCTCCAGCAGTCAACCAGCATATCAAACTTAAAATACATCGAAAGCAACGCATTACTGACAATTACATCGTCACGTATTCCTAGCTTCTCCACCAAACAGTGAACCAGTTCACCCTCCACAACCTCTCCCAGTCCGCCACATGATAGTAAGACACTCGATAGCGAAAACGAATCGGGCACTAAACCAGCCATTCTCAGTTGATGGTAAACATCCATGGCTTCCTTGAAGTATCCATTAGAAGCATATCCAGAGATCAAGCTATTCCAAGACACAACATCTCTCTTCGGCATTCTCTCGAACACCTCTTGAGCATACCTCAATTCGTTACACCTTGCATACATATCTATCAGGGCATTGCCTATATATAGATCAAATCCGAAACCCAGCTGCACAGCGTGCTCATGAACAACTCTCCCCTTCTTAAAATCCACCAAACTCCCACAGGCATTGATAACCGAAGGAAACGTGTAGCGATCGGGATTCACACACAATTCTCTCATCTCCGCATAAAATTCTAACGCTTTCCCGTAAAATCTGTTCTGGGTCATCGCTCGAATGATCGTATTCCACACATAAACATCTCTCGTGCAAGAATTTCCACCAAAAACTAATAGAGCAGAATCGGGATCTTTCAATTGAGAGTATTTACTGATCAATTTGCCTAAGAAGAAGGGAGAGTCCACGAAGCCAAAAGTGATGAGGAGGGAGTGGATTTTCTGCAAATCTCTCTTGTTGGCTGAAGAAGATAACGCATTCGAGATCGAAGAGTAAGTGTCTCTACCTCTGAGAGAAAGATTACCGAACTTCCTTGCCGCCATCTTCTGGGGTGTTGAAATAACGGCTTCTTCTTCCTAAAGGGTTGGCGGTTATACTTGTCAATATAAATTTTATGTTCTCACCCCGTCGGCACCCGTTTGTTCATTTTAACATTATTTGTTCGATTTTTTTGATTGTTTAACATTCTAATATCTAAAGAATTATTATTAAAATCATTAATTTTATAAAATATATAAAAATCGAGATTCTATTTGTATATTTCGCTCTCCAACTTTAAAAAATCAATAAAAACACAAATCAAGTCTCGACTACATATTTGTAAATTTTATATTTCAATATGAATGTATGACATAGTGAAGTACCTTTTTTTTCTCAAAAAAGAAATTTTATTAGAATACCAAAAATCTGTACAACATACGCGAGAATAACTCGTCATCGTCGGTTACCAGAGGTAGCCAACAAGTAGAGCATTAAACCAAATTACATACTCCAAGCAACAAGAAGAGGAGTATTCAACCACTTCTTCAAACGAATCTAAAAAAATCGATTTATGTCTAGTGCTTGTTCCCAAGCCCAAAATCTACCATAAATCTCCTCTACAATTTTGGAAGAATCTCATTGATAATTTTGGAAAACCACCTTGTCCGCCATCTCCAAATCACCCAAGCGTCCAAGCTTCTTTCTTGTTTTCTTATTGCTCCTAAGATTCGAGAAATGCCAAAAATGGTCACTAACTTTCGACGGCGCAATCTAGACGACCCCCACCTTCCGGGCCATGCATTCCAAACTTTGATTACATGTTCGCAGCAATAACAAAAATCGAACAAAATAATAGTAATAAAATAAGCAAACGACGATAGGTATCCAAGTACTCCCAGTTTGATGTGACATATGTTATGTTAAATTCCATATCTTTTGATTTAGTTATCCTTAACATCCCTAATATATTTGAAAAAATTGCAATGCTTTAATATTTTATCAAGATCGAAAATTTTAAACTTGTTTATGATTTGAGGCTAAAAAATTAATTAAATGCCCACTTTAAAAGTAATTGTTCTCTAGTTTTCGGATAAGATTGGATATTTTTTGGCGGATTCAACAAATGATTCTAGATTATTGAAATTAGACATATAATCGATTGCATAATGATGAATTGGATGGTTTTTTTATTCCACCAATGATTTCAAATTAATACATAATCGATCACCTAATGATTAATTGGATTTATTTTTGCAGATTCTAGCAATGATTTCAGATTAAGACAATCAATGACTCAATGATTACTTGGATTTTTGTCGTGGATTCGACCAATGATTTCAAGTTACTACATAATGATTGACTCATCATTAACAGAATCTGATTGCCGTTACATCATTGATTAAATCATAATCAAATGATATTACACTAGTCAGCACCTTCCTTAAAAGGGTAAGAAAATGATAAAGACCATTGAAAATATTTTGATGAAGCAATCTACCCTAATTTGAACCAAGAATCAAATTATATTATCTCAATGCTAGTCAAACTTTCAGTTCTCTCACATCTCGAAAAACACTCGTTTGTCGTTGACATTTTTAATATGCACACGATCGAGCGACTGATATAAACAAGTGCTACATTAGTAAAGTTTTATATTTATGGTTTAGTTTTATTTAGTAGTATGATTTATTATTCAGGAAATTGTATTTATTTATGAAAAAAGTTGTTTAATTATATCGTTGTTACGTTAGTCGTAAGCAGATTAAGTTCGTCTATAAAATACAAGGAAGAAAACCTTGTCACAAAATACACCAAAAATCATGACCTTGAAAACATTTTCCATTGTTCTACTTTCCCTTCTCTCCATTTGTAGATGCGATGAATTAGCCCGTGGCTTCACCGTTGATCTCATCCACAGAGACTCCCCTCTCTCTCCCTTGTACGATCCTTCCTCTTCGCCATGGCTGCGCCTCGCCGATTCCTTCGACAGATCGTTCCGCCGTTTCCAGAAGCAGCAGCAGCCGCCTCAGCCCAAAGTCATCAACTCCGGCGGCGAATATTTCCTGGAATTCTCCGTCGGGACTCCGCCGCGCCCTTCCCTCGGCACCCTCGACACTGGCAGCGATCTCACGTGGATGCAGTGCCTCCCTTGCACCAAGTGCTTCAACCAAACCCTACCCATTTTCGCGCCAAATTCTTCGTCGACGTACCGAGGCGTCCCCTGCGATTCACCGCAGTGCAGCTATTTCCAGGGGACGTCGTGCAGCAGGAAGGGCGGAAGCTGCCGCTACTCGGAGACGTACGGCGACGGCTCCTCTAGCGCCGGCGCCGTCGCGACGGATACCCTCACTTTAGGGCGGGTCTCGGTTAGTCGGTTCGTGTTCGGATGCGGATCTAACAACTCCGACGAGTTTCCCGGCGGCCGGTCGGGGACCGTCGGCCTCGGCGGAGGGAAGGGCTCCTTGATCCGGCAGCTAGGGGCGGCGGCGCAGGGGAAATTCTCCTACTGCCTGGTTTCGATATCGTCTAATACGAACACCAGCAAGCTGAATTTCGGCGCAAACGCCGTCGTTTCAGGGAGAGGGGTGGCGGCGACGCCGCTGGTGAGGAAAATCACCGATACCTTCTACTACCTGTCGATGGAAGGGATCAGCGTCGGAAACCGGCGGCTGGATTTCTACGATCGCCGGCAGGCGGATTCTAGGGCGCAAGTGGAGGGGAACATCATCATCGACTCCGGCACGACGCTGACGCTTCTTCCGCCGCGCCTCTACGCGGATGTGGAGGCGGCGATGAGGAGCTCGATCAAGAAGAAGGCGGTGCCGGATCCGGCCGGGGCGCTGAGCTTGTGTTATGTGTCGAAGGGAGATTTGGGGATTCCGAACGTGACTGTGCATTTCAGAGGGGCGGACGTGAGGCTGGCGGAGGAGAACGTCTTCGTGAGGACGGCCGAGGATACGGTGTGCCTCGCGGCGGCGCCGGCGAGAGGTGAGGCTATTTATGGGAACTTGGCGCAGGTGAATTTCTTGGTGGGGTATGATCTTGTCAAGAGAACGGTGTCGTTTAAGCCAACTGATTGTGGCAAGCAATGATGTATTTTTGTTCAAAGATACAAATAATATTAGTAATCAAGTTACTACAATAATATTTTGAAAGTACTTAAATATCAATATCCTCTATATATAATAGCAATATTGATAAACGCTCAAATGAAAATAAAACACTAACTAGCTACGAAGATTAAACTATTACTACAAAGATGAAGAGCAAAAACCCGAACCCCAGACCCAATCACCCGGAACTATAAAATAGAAAATTCTGCTTGCTTTTTTGCATGCATATTTCGAACGATGATGCTAGATTCATATATACTTCATGAACTGCGAAAATTTTATATTGTTGAATTACTCTTTATTTAAGCCAATATTCTACAATAAAATTTTCAATATTGATTAGCAATCTCGTTAATCAAATTTTGGTAACCAATATTTATTAGTAAAGCAATTAAGTGCATAATCTCAACACAATCCTTATTAACAAAAAATTGAAAATAAAAACCCTAAATCATCAGCATCAAATCTATTTTTCCTATAAATAAATAATACTATACTCTTCACTAATCTCACCTCGTTTTTTACATAATTTCTGCAAAAATGGCGGCCAATGCCATGATCTTCAAATTAATCTCTCTATATTATTTATCAGTGGTATTGTTGATTTCCGCCTCCGAATCAGCCGCCACCGCCGGTTTCACCACCGATCTCATCCACAGAGACTCTCCTCTCTCTCCCTTCTCCGACGAGGCGTCGTCTCCGTCGCAACGCCTCGTCAACGCGCTGAAGCGCTCGATTCACCGCGCCAGGAGTTTCGAACGATCGAAGGTGGAGAAGCCGGAGACGGATCTGATCAGCACCGGCGGCGAGTATCTGATGAAATTCGCGATCGGTACTCCGCCGGTGGCCACCGTTGCCATCGCCGACACCGGCAGTGATGTGGTGTGGACGCAGTGCAGCCCTTGCCTCAAGTGCTTCAACCAGAGCCTGCCGTTCTTCAGCCCGCGAAAATCCACCTCGTACGCTAGGGTTCCCTGCAGTTCGCCTACCTGCAGTTCTGTACGCAAAACCCGGT
Source organism: Thymus mandschuricus (assembly GCA_029379335.1). NCBI lineage: Eukaryota > Viridiplantae > Streptophyta > Magnoliopsida > Lamiales > Lamiaceae > Thymus > Thymus mandschuricus. Next base: position 2,871,092 of record CM057072.1, read on the forward strand.
GCAGCAGAACCAGGCGTAACTGCCTCTACTCCTGCTTGTACGGCGACGGCTCCTTCACCGACGGCATCCTCGCGACGGAGAATTTCTCCTTCGCCTCCGCCTCCGGTGGTAAAACCGCCGCCGCCGCCGTCGTGGTCCCCAACATCACATTCGGATGCGGATTCTCAAACGGCGGCGTTTTCAGCGGGATCGAATCCGGCATCGTCGGCCTCGGCGGCGGAAACGCCTCCTTCATCAAGCAATTAGGCCCCATAGCAGGGGGCAAATTCTCCTACTGCCTCGTACCGCTCGATAGCAACTTCAATTCCAGCAAATTGAACTTCGGCGCCGCAGCCGAGGTCTCCGGCAGAGGCGCGGTGTCGACGCCGCTAATCGTGCAGGAAAACCTCGAAACCTACTACTTCCTCACGATCGAAGGAATCACCGTCGGCAAAAACAGAGTCGAATTCAACTCGCCTAATTCGCCGGCGATCCGAGAGGGAAACATCATCATCGATTCAGGAACAACTCTCACGCTCTTACCTCGATCCATGTACGAGAAATTGGAGAAGGCGATGAAGAGCGAGATCCGATTGAAGCAGATCGACGATCCGAGCGGAGTGCTGGACCTGTGCTTCGCCGCCCACGGCGAAATTAGGGATTTTCCGGCGGTGACTGTGCATTTCAGAGGGGCGGATGTGAAGTGGCGATATGAGAATGCTTTCGTTAGGACGGCGGAGGGATCCGTGTGCTTGGCGGTGAAAGGGCATGACGGTAGGGTTGCTATTTATGGAAACCTGGCGCAGATTAATTTCTTGGTGGGGTATGATCTTGTGAAGAAAACGGTGTCGTTTAAGCCGACGAAGTGCGGGAGACCCTAATTTTTGATGACTCACGTGATTATAGTGGGGAAGATATTTTCTCTATTCATGAAAAATTATTATCACTATGAATATAAAGGATTTGGTCTTTTTTTAATTTTATTTCTATTACTATTAATTTGAAATAATTGGACTATTTTTTTTAAGCTTAGAACGATAGTAATTGGCACTAATTGTTAAAAGTGACAATATTTTAAGTAAAACTTAATTTTAGACAACAATTTTTGAACGACAAATCATCAATCAAATTGTTAAAAGTGACAATATTTTAAGTAAAAACTTAATTTTAGAAAACAATTTTTGAACGACAAATCATGAAATGATGAATTAGCGTAGAATTTGTGAGTATATAATTAGAATACAAGGCGTAATGTATTCTGATTTCTGAACAACATTTTTGTATTTAAGGAATGTTTAAACGCTGACTTTGACTACCTAATATGGGCAAGAGAGAATTAATCAATCCCAGTTAAGAATACTTAAATATTTCACATACATTTTCAAAACTCAATCCAAACGTTGACTTCAATTCCTATAAATACCACTCATACGTGCAATTCATTCTCCACAAAAGACATAAAATGATCCCAAAATGGATAATCATTTCCTATCTAGCCCTCATTTCCTCCACCATTCACACGTGCGAAGGCGGCGGCGACGACGACGCCCAAGCACCAAGCCCTAGCGTCGACGGCTTCACGGCGGACCTCATCCACCGAGACTCCCCGGACTCTCCTCTCTACGACCCTTCCTCCACCGACCTCCAACGCCACATCGACGCCGTCAACCGCTCGCTCCGCCGCTCCGAGTTCTTCAACGCCACCATCTTCGGCGGCGGAAAGGCGGCGGTTTCCGACCTCACCTTATCCAAGGAGGGCGTGTACCTCATGCGGTACTCCCTCGGCACCCCCGAGGAGCTTCAGATCGCCATCACCGACACCGGCAGCGGCACGACGTGGACGCAGTGCGCCCCCTGCCATAGATGCATCTCCCAGAAGCTCGAGATCTTCAACCCTAGATTCTCCCGCACCTACCGGGATGTCCGTTGCAAGACCTCCGACTGCGACGCCCTCGGCTCCTCCTCCACCTGCGACGCGAGGGAGCAGAGGTGCCTCTACTTCGACCGCTACGGCGACGGCTCCTCCTCCGACGGCTTCGTCGCCAAGGACACCTTCACCTTCTACTCCGCCAGGAAGGGGGTTTACAAGTTCAAGAACATCATCTTCGGCTGCGGCCACGACAACGTCCTCACCAGCGTCCGCGGCTCCGCCTCGGGGATCGTGGGCCTCGCCGGCGGGAGTGGCTCCCTCGTCCGGCAGATGGGCTACGACAAGTTCGCCTACTGCCTGTTAATCCAGGCGAGGCGGAACGCCGTCAGCAAGATCCACTTCGGCAAAGACGCCGTGGTGTCGGGCAAGGGAGCGGTGACGACGCCACTCTCCATCCTCCACAACCACTACCTCCTGACGCTGAAGGCCATCACCGTCGGGAGGCATAGGATTGAGTACCACAGCCCCTTCCTCGTGCAAGGCGGGAACATACTCATAGACTCCGGGGGCGTGCTGACGCAGTTCCCGGAGAACTTCTACAACAGCTTCGAGGCGGCGCTGGTGAGCCAGATCGACGAGACTCCCGTGAGGGGCATGGTGGTGTCGAAGCTGTGCTACGAGAACGTGTTCGAGATGCCGAGGATCACGGTCCATTTCGAGGGGGCGGATGTGGAGTGGTCGGTTTTGAATACGTTTATGAAAGTGAGTGAGAGTTTAGTTTGCTTGATGGTGGTGCCGATGAAGAGCATTCCTATCTACGGTAACGTTGCGCAGGTAGACTTCATGATAGGGTTTGATCTTGGGAAGAATACGGTGTCGTTTAAGCCCACTCTGTGTGGAGGCGTTTAATTATTGATAGATTAGTGAAATTACGAAGGTTTAAAAATAACAAAAATGTTACGTTTAACTAATTTTGGCATTTTCTCAAAACAATTATTTATGTGGAGGCGTTTCCATGCATGTACGTATATATGAATGCATGCCATGCATCGGTTAATTAACTATATACGTACTAATGTACTATGTATGGTATTTTCGGAATATTTAGTATAATTGAAACGTGCAAATATTGGCACTTAGAAAAAGAAAAGAAAAAAGAAAGACTTTCGTTTTTACCTTGATGAAAAAATTAGTATATACGTACGTATATTTTTTAATGAAGCTAGACGGGGATTGAACGTGTAACTTGTCGAATCGCATGCTAGCCCCTCAATCACTTGATCATCTCCTTGAAAAAAAAAGTATGTATTTAATAAAAGATTAAAAACATAATTAAATAAACATATGGAAAAAAAAAAAAAAAACCCTAATAAACCTACCCACACACCAGCTTCGTTAGTCCTGCTCATGTATGATTCTCCTCTTTCTTCTAACCATTTTTCTTCAATCGGGCTCCGCAGTCCGGCAACTCTACTGCCGCCGCGCCTACAGTCGTCGCCACTGCAACACTGTCTCCTCCCCACTAGCATGCCCGAATCAGCTGCCACGCTTAACACGTTGTGTTTCGATGACTCGTGTCCGGATTATCATAGCGAAAAATAGAAAGATATCATTTAATTTAAATGGGATACTACTCCAAAGAAGGAAAACGGATCGAGTAAATTTTGACAGAGGGGGAATGATTTAGTTTAATCCTTCAAATTATCCTTTAAGGTTCACTCAACTCATTATGAATTATAACTATATATTTTGTAATTTTTAATATCATACATACATATTTGTTAAATTAGGGTATAATTCCATAACTACACCATATAATACTTTTAGTTGTAACATAATTCGTAATATAATTCGTATTTTATGAATCTTTGTCCATGCATCGTGGAACCATATATCTAAATTTGACTTTGACTTTTGACTTCTCAAAATTAAGCAAGTGATGAAGAATTCAAGATAGAATCTTTTGCATGCAGAATCTCAGCCTCTATATAATAGTAACACTCCACACACACAATAATCAACATCTATCCAAAACCATGATGTTCTTCATTGCTCTCTTCATTTCCTCCATTCTTACGTGTGAATCCCAGCCATTACAACATGGCTTCACCACCGATCTCATCCACAGAGACTCCCCCGCCTCCCATCTCTACGACTCCTCCGCCAACGACTACCACCGCCTCCACAACGCGGTCAAGCGCTCCCGACTCCGCGCCAAGTACCTGAACTCGTCACTGGCGGCCGAGTCCATCGTCACGGCTGAAATCTACGGGGAGTATGTGATGCGGTTCTACATCGGCACCCCTTCCGAGCTTGTCCTCGCCACCCTCGACACCGGCAGCCACCTCACGTGGACGCAGTGCCGCCCCTGCAAAAAGTGCAACAACCGCACGCCCATCTTCAACCCGGTCGCTTCCTCCACCTTCAAGCCCGTCCATTGCGACTCCTTCGAGTGCGACCTCTATGCACCGGCCACCACCTGCGACCAGAGGGAGGAGAAGTGCCTCTACGACGCCGTCTACTCCGACAAGGCCTACTCCCGCGGCATCGTCGCCACGGAGCGCTTCTCCTTCAAATCCAGCAGCGGCCAACTCCTCGGCTTCAACAACACCATCTTCGGATGCGGCAACGACAACTTCTTCGTGGCCAGCGGCGCCTCCTCCGGCGTTGCTGGCTTCGCCGGCGGCGAATCCTCCCTCGTCCGGCAGCTAGGGTACCAAAACTTCGCCTACTGCCTGACCCTCAGAGAGAGCGGCAAAGAGACCAGCAAGCTCCACTTCGGCCTGGACGCCGTTGTCACCGGGCCCGGGGTTTCTTCGACACCGCTCACCGAGCGGAACGAATACTACTACCTAGAGCTGGAGGCGATCACTGTGGGAAACCGGAGGATCAAGTACCACAACCCCTTCCTCGTGGCCGGGGCGAACATCGTCGTCGACTCCGGGACAGCGCTGACGTACCTGCCGGTGAAATTCTACGACGAGTTTGAGGTGGCGCTAGCGAACCAGATACCGGAGAGGGCGGTGAGGGATTTCAGAGACTGGCGGCTCTGCTATTCGGAGAAGTTCGAGATGCCGAGGATCATCGTACACTTCAAGGGGGCTGACGTGGAGTGGAGGCAGTACAATGCTTTTGTGAAGGCGAGTAGAGATTATACGTGCTTGACGGTGGAACCCATGGAAGGGCTTCCGATCTACGGGAATTTTGCGCAGGTGAACTTCAAGGTGGAGTATGATCTCGCCATGAAGAAGCTCTCGTTTAAGCCTATGAATTGTGCCATATAAGGCTACCTCTAATTTAATTTTTATTAATTGCTCCGATTTTTAAATTAACCGTAACAATGATTTTTAGTCTTTTTTCTTCAAATTTTAACGGTTATCCGATCTGATAAAAACCCGGATGATCGGGTTTTTTAAATGCCAAATGGAGGTTAACCGGCGGTGCTCACCGCTAGGAAAATTTATATTTCTGATGGTTGAATTGTGTACGTTTCGATATTAAAGATTTATTTACTTTTAAAAAAATATAATTTCGTTTGTAATATTCGTAATTCTTTACATATTGTTTGATCGGATGAGATCCTCTGTCCCAAATTGATGTTTGATTTGACTATAGGAAATTAGGCAAGCTTGTAGGTAAATTATCCATTTCGAGTAATTAATTAATGAAACCAGATTTCAAATTTAATGAACAATAAATAACGAATTAAACACCTATACCTTAATCCTCACCGCCAATTTCCACGAATCCTAATACGTGCATGGTGGAGGTGGAGCAGCGCGCGGCGTCGCCGGAGGCAAGTGAGTCGCCGTCGTTCGACACAAACGAACGACGGGAAGAGAACCGGGATGATTTGGGCCGTGCTAGTCGGCCTAAGAGACGGAGTCAAGGCCCGAAGAAGTTCAATGATTTTATTCTTTATCGTTCGTAGTATTTTTATTCGTTAGACGTTGTTGGGCTTGGCCCGAATTATTTATTTTTGTGTCGAGCGATCTATAAGCTCCGTGTCGGGTTTTCTTGTTGAATCTTTCCCGATTCGTAAGTCGAACCAACCCTAGGGGTCTAGTATATATAGGGGATTCGGGTGTATTATTTTCATTATCAGAAATATAAACCCTAATTCTTCTTTCTCGTTTGTTGCTTGCCGCGATATTGGTGTGTACATCGAGCTCGTTACCTCGCGTCTACCTTTGTTCTCTATCGATAAGAACTCGTGTCTTATCATCTTGGTGGATTCGGGTAGTACACACAACTTCGTACACCCTCGTGTGGCTGAGAAGGGGAGACTCACCGTGAAAGAAATTCGGCCGTTTCGGGTGTATGTAGGGAACGGCCAGTCGTTAGTTTGCTCGATGAAGACGGAGGCAAGTGAGTCGCCGTCGTTCGACACGAACGAACGACGGGAAGAGAACCGGGATGATTTGGGCCGTGCTAGTCGGCCTAAGAGACGGAGTCAAGGCCCGAAGAAGTTCAATGATTTTATTCTTTATCGTTCGTAGTATTTTTATTCGTTAGACGTTGTTGGGCTTGGCCCGAATTATTTATTTTTGTGTCAAGCGATCTATAAGCTCCGTGTCGGGTTTTCTTGTTGGTTCTTTCCCGATTCGTAAGTCGAACCAACCCTAGGGATCTAGTATAAATAGGGGATTCGGGTGTATTATTTTCATTATCAGAAATATAAACCCTAATTCTTCTTTCTCGTTTGTTGCTTGCCGCGATATTGGTGTGTACGTCGAGCTCGTTACCTCGCGTCTACCTTTGTTCTCTATCGATAAGAACTCGTGTCTTATCATCTTGGTGGATTCGGGTAGTACACACAACTTCGTACACCCTCGTGTGGCTGAGAAGTAGAGACTCACCGTGAAAGAAATTCGGCCGTTTCGGGTGTATGTAGGGAACGGTCAGTCGTTAGTTTGCTCGATGAAGACGGAGGGCGCGGAAGTTCGGATTCAGGGGCACACCATTCAGCTCGATCTCAACGTCCTTAAGGTGCATGGCCCTGATGTGATTTTAGGGGCGCCGTGGCTTAGTGCGTTGCGCCATGTGACGAGCGATTATGAGGCGGGGACGATTGAATTTCAACACAAGGGGCGGCCGGTGTGTTTGAGGGTGACACCGATGGCGTCGAGACAGGTTTCGGCTGGTATGCTTGCCTCAATTATGCTTCATGAAGGGGGTCAGTGCTTTGAAATTATCCCGCTTGATGAGGAGGTTCGTAGACAAGACTCGGACGTGGAGTTTCCCGAGGATTTGCCCGATGCGATTCGGGAGGTTTTGTCCCAACATTCGGGGGTCTTTGCGGTGCCGTCGGGGCTGCCCCCGTCCCGTGCTTTCGATCACAAGATTCACCTCCTTCCTCACTCGAAACCGGTGAACGTAAGACCTTACCGGTACCCCTACTTTCAGAAAAACGAGATCGAGAAGCAGGTGCGAGAGATGCTCGACGCCGGGCTGATTCGCCGTAGTTCTAGCCCATTCTCATCGCCGGTGTTGCTCATTCGGAAGAAGGACGGGTCGTTTCGTTTTTGTATCGATTACCGAGCTCTGAATCAGGTGACGGTGGCTGATAATTTCCCAATTCCTACAGCTGATGAATTATTCGATGAACTTGGTGCGGCGAGGGTGTTCACCAAGTTGGACCTGCGCTCGGGGTACCACCAAATCCGAATGCACGAAGAGGATGTTTTTAAGACGGCATTTCGGACGCACGAGGGTCATTATGAGTTCCTGGTGATGCCTTTTGGCCTCACGAATGCCCCGTCCACTTTCCAAGCGGCGATGAACGAGATCTTCCAACCCTATCTTCGTCGTTTTGTCATCGTCTTTTTCGATGATATCCTCATATACAGCACCTCCGAGGACGAACATGCGATGCATCTGAAAGAGGTCTTTTCTATCCTTGCTCACCATCACTTCTTCATTAAATTATCAAAGTGCACTTTCTGTTGTGTAACGGTGGAATACCTAGGTCATGTGATCTCGGAGGGCTTTCTCAAGGCGGACACTTCGAAGATTGAGGCAATGGTGGCATGGCCTACCCCGACATCGATTCGGAAGTTGCGTGGCTTCCTAGGGCTTACGGGGTATTATCGGCGATTCATATCAGGGTATGCCATGTTGGCGGCTCCTCTCACAGAACTCCTCAAAAAGGACTCGTTCGGGTGGTCGGATGAGGCGGAGGAGAGTTTTAAGGCTTTGAAAGCGGCTATGGTGTCCGCACCGGTATTACGGCTACCGGATTTTTCAAAGACCTTCTACGTGGAGACGGACGCATCGGCTTTTGGAGTTGGGGCGGTTTTGATGCAGGAGGAGCATCCGATTGCATTTTTCAGTAAGAAGTTGGGACCGCGACGTCGTGTGACATCGACTTATCATAAAGAGCTGTACGCAATCGTGGAGGCGGTGCAAAAGTGGCACCAATACTTGTTGGGACGTGAATTTGTCATTCGTTCCGATCAGAAGAGTCTTCGGGAGCTTCTGCAACAAGTAATCCAGACTCCGGACCAACAACTTTACGTCCGGAAACTCATGGGATACAAATTTGTCATCGAGTATAAGACGGGGACATCTAATAGAGTGGCCGATGCCCTATCGCGGCGTGACGAGGCCGAGGACACGGGAGAAGCCGAGGGGAGCACGGCGGAGGATGCTTCTCTTTTCGTGGCGATGGCGCACCCCATTCCCGAGGTGTTAGACGTTCTTCGGGGTGACGTAGAACGATTACCGGAACTGCAAGAATGGGTTAAGAAAATTCAAGAGGGTTCGGCCTCACCTGAATGGCAGTTGCTCGATGGTCTTCTTTATAGGGGACGTCAAATTGTGGTGGCTTCGAACTCGGCCGCCAAGCTTGCTTTGTTGTATGAGCACCACGCTACACCAACGGCGGGGCACCCGGGTGTGGATCGCACCCTAAGGCGGCTGGCAACGACGTTCTATTGGCCGCGTATGAGGAAGGATGTGAAGGATTTCGTGGCATCGTGTGTCGATTGCCAAACCACTAAGTATTCAACTCAGAAACCCGGGGGCCTCCTTCAACCACTACCGATTCCCTCGCAAGTTTGGGAAGAAGTTTCTATGGACTTCATCACGGGGCTGCCCCAATCACGAGGATCGACGGCGATAATGGTGGTCGTTGACCGTTTTTCGAAGTATGCGCACTTCGCTCCTTTGCCTACGAGGTTTGATGCTTGGAGGGTGGCGAATCTTTTTGTGGACACGGTCGTCAAACACCACGGATTTCCTAAGGAACTAGTCTCAGATCGGGATTCGGTCTTCTTGAACGAGGTGTGGGAAAATCTTCTCCGATTGAGTGGGACTAAGCTTAATTTCACGACGGCATATCATCCTCAATCGGACGGGCAGACGGAGGTCCGCAATAGGGGATTGGAACAATACCTCCGGGCGTTTGTGGCGGATCGCCCCACGAAGTGGACGTCTTTTTTACCTTGGGCCGAGCTCGCCCTAAACTGCACGCACCACGACAGCCTCGGCACTTCGCCCTTCATGGCCCTCTATGGCCGAGAGCCACCCCCTTTGGTGGCTGTTCGTCCGCCAGCGGCTTGCCCGACCGACGTTGCATCGGTCATTCGGCAGCGGAGTGATCTCCTGGTGACGTTGCGTCGTAATTTGGAGAAGGCTCAACAGCGAATGCGGGTGTCGGCAAATAAACATCGTAGAGACGTCGAGTTTCAAGTCGGGGATAAAGTTCTCTTGAAGCTTCAACATTACCGCCAACATTCGGTGGCGAGGCCGATTTCGCAGAAGCTCGTTCGTAGATTTTACGGGCCATTTACGGTGTTGGAGCGTATTGGTAAGGTGGCTTACCGTTTGCAGCTGCCCGAGGGCAGTAGGATTCACAATGTCTTCCACGTGAGTCTTCTGAGGCCGTTTGTCGAGGGTGCGGTGTCCGTGGAGGACGTGTTTCCGCAGGATTTTGCGCGGGGCCGCGTTGTGTCTCGTCCGACTCGGCTCTCGGAGTGCAGGAGCGTGTTGAGAGATGGCAAGGTTGTGGACGAGGGCCTTGTTCATTGGGCAGATGATGATGGGCGTCAGCCTTCGTGGGAGCCCATGCACGTTATCTCTCGTCGATTTCCTACCCTTATCCTTGAGGACAAGGATATTCCTAACCGGGGGGGAGTTGATACGTGCATGGTGGAGGTGGAGCAGCGCGCGGCGTCGCCGGAGGCAAGTGAGTCGCCGTCGTTCGACACGAACGAACGACGGGAAGAGAACCGGGATGATTTGGGCCGTGCTAGTCGGCCTAAGAGACGGAGTCAAGGCCAGAAGAAGTTCAATGATTTTATTCTTATCGTTCGTAGTATTTTTATTCGTTAGACGTTGTTGGGCTTGGCCCGAATTATTTATTTTTGTGTCGAGCGATCTATAAGCTCCGTGTCGGGTTTTCTTGTTGGTTCTTTCCCGATTCGTAAGTCGAACCAACCCTAGGGGTCTAGTATATATAGGGGATTCGGGTGTATTATTTTCATTATCAGAAATATAAACCCTAATTCTTCTTTCTCGTTTGTTGCTTGCCGCGATATTGGTGTGTACGTCGAGCTCGTTACCTCGCGTCTACCTTTGTTCTCTATCGATAAGAACTCGTGTCTTATCAAATCCACACCGGAAAAACACGCCGGCGGCGGTTTCACCACCGATCTCATCCCCCGCGACTCCCCTCTCTCTCCTTCCTACGACCCTTCTCTCTCCCCTTTCCAGCGCATCGCCAAAGCCTTGAAACGATCGCTCCACCGCGCGCCGCCCTCAGTCGGACATAATCTACTCCACCGGCTCCTAACTCATGAGATTCTCCCTCGGAACCCCTCCGCTCCCCGCCGTCGCCATCGCCGACACCGGCAGCGACATCATCTGGACGCAGTGTACCCGTGCCTCGAGTGCATACAGCAGAGCCTCCTCATCTTGGGAAGAATACGGTGTCGTTTAATTTAAGCCCACTCTGTGTGGCCGGTGGGGAACTAGTAGTTAGTTACTGTTTTTAGGTCAAATTATTGATCGATTAGTGAAATTACCAAGGTTTTAAAATAACAAAAAAGTTACGTTTATTTAATTTTGGCATTTTCTCAAAACAATTATTTATGTGGAGGCGTTCCCATGCACGTAAGCAGTGTTTTGAAATCGAACTGAACCGCCGGTTGAACCATGAACCGTTAATAGTTCCGATTCGTGGTTTTTCCCGATTATTTTCAATTTTGGCCGGTCGAATCACGGTTCAACCGAAAAACCATGAACCGAAGGCCTCGCTGATTAGACCTCCGGTTCGGTTTTTAAAATATTGCATGCGTATATATGAATGCATGCCATGCATAGGTTATAACTATATACGTACTTTGTATGCTATTTTCGGAATATTCAGTCAAGCTTCGATTGACTTTTTTTTTACTACGCGCATAATCGAAACGTGCAAATATTGTCACTTAGAAAATTCGTGTTTACCTTAAAAATATATAAATTCTAATCACTTTTAAAGTTGATGGCGATTGGGGAATACAAATATTATTTAATACAAGATTAAAAAAAATTAAAAAAGGACATTAGGAAAATGAAGAAGAAACCCTAAACAAACCTATCCGCCGCGCCTACAGTCGTCGCCACCGCAACACTGCCCCCTTGATACGAGTTTAGGTTATTTAATAATTCGTTGGGCTTAGCCCGTTTAATTATTTGGGTCGTTCTTTTCGGTTTTTCTTGTTGATTCTTTCCCGAATCGTAGGTCGAATCAACCCTAGGTCTTTAGTATAAATAGGTGGATTGTATCTTATTTCATTAACAAGAAATACAATACAAACCGTAGTTTATTTATTTGCCGCTTTTCTTTTTCGTATCGTAATCTGGCGTGAACGACGAGCAAGGATCTCGCGTCTGCCGTTGTATCTTTTATTTCTTTTCATTTCTTGATAGAGGAAATCGCCCCATCCTCTATCACCCCTCCCCACGTCTCTCTCTCTCTCTCTCTACATTTTTTCTTCATTCCAGAACATGCTTCAGTTCGGCAACTCCGTTTTCTCCACGCCTACTGAACTATGTACAGTCGCCGCCGGCGCACCGCCCCTGATAAATGATCTTATCACACGTTGATCAACGAGGAATTAATCAACGAAGAATAGTTGACAGTCGCGGGCAAGATTCCCGTCGAACACGCCGCAAACAAGAAGAAGAAAAACAAAAGCGAGAAGGAAAATTAGGGTTTCTTCTATTCATGAGAAAATAAAATACCCTAATGCCCTATTTATAACTACGGACCCTGATTGATTCGACTTGTGCGATTCGAGAAAGAATCAACAAGAAATCCGAAAAGGAGCTTATGAATGCTCGACCCAAAAATAAAACGGGCTAAGCCCAAACGTCTAATACAAATAATAAAAATAAACTATCACTACAAGAAGAACTGCATTCAGTGACAACGGTTTTCGTCACTATATATCCTAAAATCATCACTAAAAGTAATTTGTGACGACTTTTGTAGTTGTCGTTATAGATACCGTCACAAACCCTTTTAGCAACAACGATAAAAATATCGTCACTATATTATTTTTTATAGTAACAAATAAAGTTGACGGTAAAAATAGTGTTTCAGTGACGTAATACTAATGTCACTATATTTCATTTTTATAATGACACATAATGTTCGTCAATGTTGTTCAAATTTATTGTGACATAGTTTATTTGTCACAAAATCTATGAAATTTAGTCACACATCATTATTGTCACTATATCTATATGTTACAGTAAAACTATCCAATTTTACCCACATATATTTGTCTCTAAACGTGTATCGTATGTGTGGGTAAAAAATATTTCTGTCATTATTTAATTATGACGTGAAAATGACATGGCAATAACGTGGAAATTTGTATGTGTGGGTAAAATGAAAATGTATTATGTGTTGAAAATTAAAGTAGGATGAGGAAATAAATATTAACACTCTATATAAAATCTTTGATGAGAATTTATTACACAAAGTACAGTAAAACTGTGATTCTGACTACTAAAAATATATACACACTTATAACCCTCTAATAAAAATCTAACACTTTTATATGTCTTTCTAATTTCTAAGAGCTGCCAAAAGGCTTGGTCATCCTCAATACTCCCATTGAATACTCTAAAGTCTAAAGCCAGGAGATGAATCTGCGTTGAAACTAGTCCAACTAATGATGTACTTTCTCAGGGTGCAATTCTGAATTTGCAAAGTCCTGCACATACAAATCATGAAGGAAAATACAATAAAATTGAGATTAATATAATAATATATATTTTGAAAACAACATTGGAAATTCTTGCCTTGTATGTTGTACATGACAATATATAATACTACTCCTTCCAAATGTTGTATAACCCACACGGTTTGAGTTCTAAACGCTGGTCTTTGATCCGTTCACGTCTGAAGACTTGATTGCAATTCTTCCTTCCATCTCCGAATGAGGAAGCATATCTGCATGTAAATGCAATAAGAATTTGAGAACCTTCCATATCGAATTCATACATTCAAAACTAAATACAAAGGGAAATAATATTGAAGAGTCTCTCACCATACTCACCATGGACAAAACTCAAACGAAATTAGAAAATTAAAATGATGGATTCCTTTTGTAAGGAGTGGCTACGTGAAAATAGCACCATGTAGAATTAACTACCCCATATTTTGATTTTGAATTGGGTTTTGGGGCGTGTGGCGGCAAAACAAAAGGAAGTGAATTTTTTTTGTATTTTTAGTTTGTGGTTTTTTCCCTTATCATCTTTTCAATTTCTGTATCTCGAAAAATATTAATTTTTCCTCCTTTGAAAACAAAAATTAATTTTTGAAGAGAAATATTTATAAAGAGATTTTTTCAAAATGGAACTTAACATATTTATCTCATTTTTCTTATCATTGTCGATGCATTTTTTAGATATCACATTACAATTAGTGGATTTCTTTAGTATTCTACAAATTATAATATACTCCCTCCGTCTCTTCCTAAGTGACTCGTTTCCTTTTTGACTTTTTCGGCACGCATTTCCACCGAGACGTAGTACGGGTTTTACGATATAATTTTGAAATATTATTTCTTTTACGGGATACTACGAGTGTCGTAGTATCCCGTAAAAGAAATAATATTTCAAAATTATATCGTAAAACCCGTACTACGTCTCGGTGGAAATGCGTGCCGAAAAAGTCAAAAAGGAAATGAGTCACTTAGGAAGAGACAGAGGGAGTATATTGTTCTAGAAGTTTAGTTAATGACGGATATTGCCTGATTTATTAATAAAGGGGGAGGAGATTACGTGTTGATTAAAATTTTGAATTCTTGTAGTGTTTGTCAGTCATTCTCTCCGGCGGATTATCTTCTCTCAGTTGTATCATATATTATTAAATTTAGAAGTATTGTAACTTTTTGTACATGAAATATCATCGATGTATTTATGTTAACAGTTACATTAATATGATGGTCACGAACTTATAGTGACGATAGTCATCGACAACAAAACAATTTGTCACTGCTAAATTATTTTGTGACAAGAGAAATTATCATTGATAAAAGTCCGTTTGTAGTGATTAAAAATATGATTGTCACTAACATATAGTGACAGTAAGCACCGACAACAATGTAATTTATGACTATTGAATTTTTTGTGATATACAAAAATCTCATAACTATATGTATGTTTGTAGTAACAGAAATATGATCGTCACTAACATATTGTGACGACAATCATTGACAACAATGAAATTTGCAACTGATACTTCTTTTTGTGACAACCGAAAATGTTGTCACTACATGTATGTTTGTTGTGACGATAACATGGTCGTCAATTATATTGTCGTCACTGAATACAGTTTTTCTTGTAGTGTATTTTATCTATATGAAATAAAGTCTTTAAACTTCATTGGCTCTCTTGTTTGACGTCTAGGACATCCCTCTCCTTCCTCCGTCTCCAAGCGTTCATCACCGGTCTCACTCGCATCGAACACCCTCGTGTCTCGATCATTACTTCCCTCGGCTACTTCCTCTTGCGGAGCTGACGGCGATGCAGCCGTATCAGCCCCCTAGCTCCCCACTAGCGGCGTGCCAAAATCAGCTGCCACTCTCAAAATACGTTGTGTTTCGATGACTTGGTGTTGCTATGCTCGATTGGATTATCATAGCAAAAAATAGAAAGATAGTACTCCAAAGAAGGAAAACGTATCGAGTAAATTTTGACGGAGGGGGAGTGATTTAATTTAATCTTACAGATTATCTTTTAATTAGGGCTCACTCAACTGATTATGAATTAAAGTATTTTGCAATGTTTAATTTCATATATACATATTAATATGTTAAATTAGGGTATAAATCCATAACTACTACTGTATTGTAGCATAAATCGTAATAAATTAATACTATATTCGTATTTTATATATCTTTTATTCATGCATAGTAAATTATAGGGATGTCTAATTTGACTTTGACTTTTGACTTTGACTTTTCAATATCAAAATTAAGCAAGTGATGAAGAATCAAAGATAGAATCTTTTGCATGCAGAATCTCATGCAGCCTCTACACAATTTCCCCTATTTAATAACACTCCACACACACACACTAATCAACATCTATCCAAAACCATGATGTTCTTCATTGCGCTCTTCATTTCCTCCATTTTTACGTGTGAATCCCAGCCATTACAACATGCAGGCTTCACCACCGATCTCATCCACAGAGACTCCCCCGCCTCCCATCTCTACGACCCCTCCGCCACCGACTACCACCGCCTCGCCAACGCGGTCAAGCGCTCCCGACTCCGCGCCAAGTACCTGAACTCATCACTGGCGGCCGAGTCCATCGTCACGGCCGAAATCTTCGGGGAGTACGTGATGCGGTTCTACATCGGCACCCCCTCCGAGCTCGTCCTCGCCGTTCTCGACACCGGCAGCCACATCACGTGGACGCAGTGCCGCCCCTGCAAAAAGTGCAACAAACGCACGCCCATCTTCAACCCGGTCGCCTCCTCCACCTTCAAGCGCGTCCATTGCGACTCCTTCGAGTGCGACCTCTTTGCACCGCGCTCCACCTGCGACCGGAGGCGGGAGAAGTGCTTCTACAAAGCCGTCTACTCCGACAAGTCCTACTCCCGCGGCATCGTCGCCACGGAGCGCTTCTCCTTCCAATCCAGCAGCGGCCAACTCCTCGGCTTCAACAACACCATCTTCGGTTGCGGCAACGACAACTACTTCTACGGCGGCGGTCCCTCCTCCGGCATCGCTGGCTTAGCCGGCGGTGGCACCTCCCTCGTCAAACAGCTAGGGTACCAAAACTTCGCCTACTGCCTGACATTCAGCAAAAGGACCAGCAAGCTCCACTTCGGCCTGGACGCCGTCGTTACTGGGCCCGGGGTTTCTTCGACACCGCTCACCGACCGGAACACATACTACTACCTAGAGCTGGAGGCGATCACTGTCGGGAACCGGAGGATCGAGTACCACAGCCCCTTAATCGTGGCCGGGGCGAACATCGTCGTCGACTCCGGGACGGCGCTGACGTACCTGCCGAAGAACTTCTTCGACGAGTTCGAGGTGGCGCTAGCGAACCAGATACCGGAGAGGGCGGTGAGGGATTTCAGAGACTGGCGGCTCTGCTATTCGGAGAAGTTCGAGATGCCGAGGATCATCGTACACTTCAAGGGGGCTGACGTGGAGTGGAGGAAGTACAATGCTTTTGTGAAGGCGAGTGTAGATTATACGTGCTTGACGGTGGAACCCATGGAAGGGCTTCCGATCTATGGGAATATTGCGCAGGTGAATTTCAAGGTGGAGTATGATCTCGCCATGAAGAAGCTCTCGTTTAAGCCTATGAATTGTGCCATATAAGGCTACCTCTAATTTAATTTTATTAATCGCTCCGATTTTTAGGTTAACCGTTACAATGGTTTTTAGTCCTTTTCCTTCAAATTTTAAACGGTTACTCGATCTGATGAAAATCCGTATGATCGGGTTTTTTATATGTCAAATAACCGGCCTGTGCTCACCGCTAGTAAAATTTATACTTTTGATGTTTGAATGGTGTACGTTTCGATACTATAAATTTATTTACTTAAAAATTAGTTAATTTCGTTTGTAATATTCGTAATTCTTAAACGTAATGTTTGATTTGACTATAGGAAATTAGGCAAGCTTGTAGGTAATTTATTCATTTGGAGTAGTTAATTAATGAAACCAGATTTCAAATTTAATGAACAGTAAATAACGAATTAAACACCTATACTATATAAAGAGATGATAGATGACTATTTGACTTTCACAGCACAAACATGCCTTTTCAAATCCTCAACTCTAGTAGTAAAATTCACCATTATAAATTATACTTATTTAAAAAGAAGAGAGAGAGAGAAGGGTTGCAGTATATAACGTAAATGAAGTTATGAAACCTTCCGCATAGCCATGGCCGTGACAATATCAAAACTCATCTCCTCCATAGCACTAATTACCTTAATCCTCACCTGCAATTTCCACGAATCCACACCGGAAAAACACGCCGGCGGCGGTTTCACCACCGATCTCATCCACCGCGACTCTCCTCTCTCTCCTTCCTACGACCCTTCTCTCTCTCCTTCCCAGCGGATCGCCAACGCCTTGAAGCGATCGCTCCACCGCGCCCGCCACTTCAAGGAGCGCCGCCACTCCTCCCACGGCCGCCCGCAGTCGGACATAATCTACTCCACCGGCTCCTACCTCATGAAATTCTCCCTCGGAACCCCTCCGCTCCCCGCCGTCGCCATCGCCGACACCGGCAGCGACATCATCTGGACGCAGTGCTACCCTTGCCTCGAGTGCATACAGCAGAGCCTCCCGATCTTCGACCCGAAAAACTCCACCACCTACCGGAAAATCCGGTGCGGCGCCCGCCGCTGCGATTCCCTGCCGGAAACCTACTGCAGCCGCGGCGGGAAAGGCCGCTGCCTCTACTCCGAGAGCTACCAGGACGGATCCTTCACCGATGGCGAGCTAGCGACGGAAACCTTCACCTTACAATCCAGCCGCGGCGAGTCGGCCGAGGTCTCGATTCGGAAGATCACATTCGGCTGCGGATTCCGAAACGGCGGCTTATTCACCGGCAGCGAGTCCGGCATCGTCGGGCTTGGAGGCGGGAAAGCCTCGCTCGTGCGGCAGTTAGGCCGATTAGCTAAAGGAAGATTCTCCTACTGCTTAGTTTCCGAGTTCGACGAGTCGAAATCGAGCAAGATCCGCTTCGGAAAGGCTAATTCCGGGTCGAAACGGGCCGTTACAACTCCGTTAGTCGAAAGAGAGCCCGAAACCTTCTACTTCCTAACAATCGACGGAATCAGCGTCGGAAACCAGCGGCTGCAGCTCGCAGCCGCAGCCGATCCTGGCTTCGAGGGGAACGTTATCATTGACTCCGGGACGACGTTCACGCTGCTGCCGGAGGACTTCTACCGGGAGCTTGCGGAGGCGATCGAGGGCTCGATGGATCTGGACCGGATCGAGGATCCGGCTAATCAGCTGGGGCTGTGTTACCTGTCGAGGGAGGAGATCGAAGTTCCGGAGATAACGGTGCATTTCAGAGGGGGAGATGTGAAGTGGAAGAAGGAGAATATTTTCTTGAGGACGAGCGACGAGACGGTGTGCCTGGCGGCGCAGCCGTCGGAGGATAGTGTTGCTATTTATGGAAACTTGGCGCAGGTGAATTTCTTGGTGGGGTATGATCTTGTCAAGAGAACGGTGTCGTTTGAGCCCACTGATTGTGGTGAAGAGTAATTAACCAAATATTTTTGAATAAAGAAATATCATTAATTCGAAATATTTCCTGATTATAAACGTCTAATTGTGTTGAGATATAACTAACAAAATCAAAATCAGTTGGTTAATTTTCTTCTTAAATGTAGTAGGATTATAATTAAACGTGAATTATCTAACATTCATTTGATGGTAATTTTGCACCATTCGCCATTAAATTACATTTATTTTGCACTAAATATACGTTAGAAAATTTAATCAAGTGCACTGTTTAAAGTTGGCTTTTTGTATAGACGTTGAAATTCCCATTAATTGTTAATTTCTTTGGCTAATATTGTGTTTTCTGGTTATTAAAGTCAAAACTACGTAGTTTTATTTAATATTTTTTATTATTGCAAATTTCAAAATCTCATAAACTAACAAAATTATGTAGTTTTGATTTAAATACACGATTGAAATATAAATTTGGGGACAGGGGATCGTATCTGGTTAACAATTAATCACCGCTCCAATTTCACTAGTTTTACATATTATAGATGTTAGGGTTTCTCAAGCCCTACCATATATAGAACCTTTTATTAATATGATATTGTTTGTTTTAGAGAAAACATTCTCCCGAAAGAAATATAGATAAAATGCATCCCAAATGCATCTACGAAGGGTTTATAAAATGGATTCACGTTCCATAATTATTTCTGTAAAATTTTCTTATTTCCTCAACCTCAAGCATGGCTACAATCAGTTGGCTTGAAAGAAACAGTCTTCTTCTCCAAATCATACCCTATCAAGAAATCCATCTGAGCCAGGTTCCCATAAATCGCCAGACCCAGACTCGTCGACTCAGTGAAAGCCAAGCACAGCGACCTCCGGCTCGTCATGATGAACGTGTTGTACGGCTTCAGCCTGACGTCACCCCCTCTAAAATGCGCCGTTATTTCCGGTATCATCCTCTCCGCCCCCGCCGTCGCCAGATAGCACAGCCCCAGCTGCTGCTGCGGATCGCTGATCTCCTTCAGCTTCACCTGCCGTCTTATCGCCGTCTCCACTTGGCGGTAGAGGTCGCTCGGGAGGAACGTCAGCGTCGTGCCGGAGTCGATGATGATGTTCCCTTCCTCCGAGTATTTCTTGGCGGCGGTGCTGCCGTTCGACGAGGCCAGGTCGAATCTTTGGCTTCCGACGCTCATCCCCTCTAGGGTTAGGTAGTAGAAGGTGTCGGGAGATTTCGCGGCGATTGGCGTCTTCACGACTCCGGCGCCGGAGACCACAGCGTCGGCGCCGAAGTGGATCTTGCTCGCCTTCCTCGCCCGCGTTGCAAGCGGGACGAGGCAGTAGGAGAATTTTCCGGCGATTGATGCCCCCATCTGCCTTATTAAAGACTCCTTCCCGCCGCCGAGCCCGACGATCCCGGAGGTGGCGCCGCCGAAGGTTCCCTGGTCGACGTGGCCGCACCCTATGATAATGCGTGGCAGGGAGGCGTTGGAGCCTAACGTGATGGTTTCGGTGGCGACGTCGCCTCTGCTGTAGGACCTGTCGCCGTAGGCGACGGAGTAGGAGCAAGTGCCGCCGCCGCAGGAAGTGCTCTGAACGGAGCTGCAGGCGTCGGAGTCGCAAGGGACCGATTTGTAGGTGGAGGAGCGGCTCGGGACGAAGAAGGGAGATTTCTGCTTGAAGCAACGGCGGCACGGGGCGCACTGTATCCACGTGAGGTCGCTGCCGGTGTCGGCAATGGCTAGGGTTTCGACTCTCGGGGTGCCGATTCCGAACTTCATGAGGTATTCGCCACTGTCCGGTATAATGTCTGCGGAGGCAGACAGCGGTGAGGCGTAGGATGGGATTAGGGTTTTGACACGTCGGAACGACCGCTGCAATGTGGCAGCTACCAATTCGAACGACGACGACGAATGGAGGTCGGAGCTCGGAGATTGTAGGGAGTCTCTGTGGATTAGATCAATGGTGAAACCAGTAGTTGGTTCACTAGCATGGGAGGTGGAGATTGAGATGGTGAAGATTAGGGTTATGGCGCAATAAGCTAGGGAAGTTTTCATTGTTGTAGCCATGGCAATTTCTTGCTTAAATTATGGAGGTGAAAATGGTTTTATAAATAAGTGAGAGATGTTTATTTGGTGCAGTGTTATTAATGTGGATTTATTAAGGAGATATTCTTGATGGAATTAGGGTTTTTTGCATAAATGAGATGTTTGTGTTTTTGTTCTAACGAAACTTTTCAGATTATAGCAAGGTGTTATTTCATAAATGAACAATGCCAAGTTTATAAATGAAGAATTTGGAAGTGAAATAACAAATAATGTATTTGTAAATCAAATATTAATTGGGCATGCGAATTAAAATTCTCCTCTTTTATGTTTTCATATATATTATAAGACCGGTAAATCACGTAGGGGTGTTCACAGTATGGTTTAAGCTGTAAATTAAACCGGATCAAACCGTATTTATGCGGTTTAGTTTGATTTATGGTTTGAAAAATATGGGTTGGTTTTAATTTCTTTTAAAAGATATGGTTTTTGGTTTAGGTTTGGTTTTTGAAAATAAATTACCCAAACCAAACCGTAAACCGAAAAACCGTATTTGTAATAACAATAATTAATAATTATTTACTTGATTTTTGCTACAAGAGATTCGACGGCCAGATATAATTAATAGTGTTACTAGCTATTTTTTTTATAACTTTAAGTTTTTGTTATTTTTTTAACCTAAAATTCAAATATAACATCTTTGAGAAATTTTTTTCTTCATTTTATTTATAGAACGACGACAACTTATATAGAATATATATTTTTAATTTGAGGAAGAGAGACGATGAACAATTCATATTGAAGATTTTGATTTCATCAACAAAGGTAATTTATACACCAAGGAATACACATCATATGATTACTAAGTTTTAATCAAACCCAAGTGCAATGCTATTTTATCTTGAATTTTTTAGAGAACGATATTGATACTATAATTTTAGTTAATGAATATTTAATTTTTTTCTACGATTGCATACCGTAAACCAAACCGTTATAATATGGTTTGGTTTGGTTTGGTCTTCATAGTGAAATGGTTTGGTTTGGTTTGGTTATATAGAATAAATAAACTGAATTTTAAGGTTTGGTTTGGTTTTAACGCCAACCCGCACCAAACCAAACCGCGAACACTCATAAAATCACGTGTGTATTAAATCGATATTTAATTCGAAAATATATATTTCACTGGTTTCATAAAACTATATACAGTACTCTCGTCGTTTCGTCCAAAACAATGTTAAAATGGATGGAACGGAGGAAGTATCTCGTTAAAGTCACGATGATGACTTAATTTATAGAAGCACAAATGTCCCTTAGTAATTGTGGTTTAACATGATTGCAAAGGAGTGAAGAACTAATTAAGAAAGCACAAACAATATTTAAAAGGAAAAGGAAAGAAAAACAAGCTATAATTCTCGTATTAATGACTATCAATAATTGAAGTAACCCCCAATTTAAATTAATTTTAGTAGTAGTATAAATTAGTTTCCTCTACAAATAAAATCTGATTTCCTTGATTAATATCAACCGTCCGATCAAGATCGTGATACGCAGAATTTGAGAGGGAAACTTTGACTATCGTGGGCCTCTCTCTCTCTCTCTCTCCCCTCTGCAAATCTCAGAGGCGGTTACAGATTCAGTTCAATTCCGCCGCCTATTACCTCTTCACACATTTTCTCCCCCTTTAAATTCCTACACACACACTCATTCACCGATTATTCTCCACGAAAGAATTCAGCCATGGATTCGAAGCTCTGCCCTCTCTCTCCCCCCCTACTCCTCTGCCTCCTCCTTTTTTGGAGCTCCGCCGCCTCCCCCACCACCGTCCCCGTCCTCCCTCAGCCCTCCTCCGCCTTCCTCGCCGCCGACACCCTCCGCATCCGCGGCTACTCCATCTTCGCATCCCTACTGGTTTCCATCTCCTCCACCACCAACTTCTCCGGCACTCTCCTCGCCCCGCCGGACTTCGCCTTCTCCTTCGCCTCCACCAAGATCCTCAACAACCACCGCCCTCCGCCGCGCCCCTCCATCCCCGTCCTCCTCTACCACACCCTCCGCCCGCCGCTCATCCTCACCTGGCCCACCCTCTCCTCCCGCGACGACGGCGACGAGCTCCGCACCTTCTACAACAACAACTGCCTCTACCTGTTCCGGAGCCCCCACGCGAGCGAGGTCTCGATCTCGTCGTCGCCGTTCACGAACCCTAGCGCCACCGTCAAGATCCGGCAACCGGATCTGTACGTCGACGAGAATCTCATCGTCCACGGCATCGACAACGTCCTCAACCCATCGTTCGCGACGAGATGCTCGGTCACGTACAGCGATCCGACGGCGGACACCGTCCCTCTCCAGGTGAATCGGGTGTTTCTCGACCGTGCGATGAGGGCTCTGAAGCGGAACGGCTACAACGTGGTAGCGTCGGCGATGAGCATTCGGAGGTCGGATCTGCTGCCGCTGACGTCCGTTACTGTCCTCGCTGTCGCCGACGAGCACCTGTTCATGACTCCCGGCGGGTTCCGTTACGATTTCCGTCACCACGTCGTTCCAGTACGACAGCGTTTCGCCGATTTGTCGAAATTGGCTGCGGGAGGAGTAGAGTTCTTCACCTTGGCCCCGAACAAGACGGTCACCGTCGAGTCTAACGCCGGCGCCGTCAGTGTTGACGGTATTTCTGTGGGGATGAGGGAGGTTTATCATAACCGCTGGATGGTTGTGCTTTCCCTTTTGTCTTCGTTGGATGACGTCGCAGATCCACCCTCCGCCGCCGCCGCCGGCGACGACAGCGATTCGGATCCTACCCCGTCTCCATCTCCCGCCGTCTCCAAGAACGATGAATCGCCTATAGTTCCTTCTCCGGCTCCGATTCACGGCGGTTCCGTTAATGGAAATTCACCTAGAGTCCCGTCTCCGGCCCCAATTTCTAGGGTTCCTTCTGCGGGCAACTCGCATAAGGCACCTTCACCGGCTCCAGTTCACGGCGGCGCTGTAAAAGGCAATTCGCCTAGGGTTCCATCGCCTGCCCCAATTCACGGCGGCTCCGTGAAAGGCAAATGGCATAGGGCTCCATCGCCGGCGCCGATTCACGGCGTTTCAGTAAAGGGCAAGCCGCACAATGTTCCTTCTCCGTCGCCGGCGCACAAGAAGGAATCTAACACCAGAAGTCCAACCTTGGCTCCGGAGGCCGCCGACGAGGGGGCTCCATCTCCGACGGAGCTCGACGAAGATGAGAGTCCATCGCCGTCACCAGAGGAAAGCTCACCGGTGCCGTCTCCGTCAAACGACGACGTCGATGTAGTGCACTGCGATCTAAACGTCGTGATATCTAACGGCGTAGAAGGGGGGGATCTGCTGTGCCCCGATAGGGCGGTGAGGCAACTGCGGGAGATCGGAGATGACGTGGAGGATTTCCAGCCGTCCGATGCCCAGAGCCAGGACGGTGAAGATTTGACTCACTCTGACCAGGTCAAAATCAATGAGCATGTGAATATTGCTGATGACGTGTTCTTCTACACCTGATTCTTGTCAGGTGGAAATTCGCCCCTTTTCCCTATTTTTCCTTTTATAATTGATGTAAAGAATTCAGAGTTTCTTTGTACACTGGAGAAATATATTGCAATTTCTGCCAATTTTTTGCTAATTTGTGAAACAAATTATCAGATTTTTGTTTTTTTTTTTTTCCTGCCAATTTTTGATTTATGCTACTTTGCGCTGCGTGTTAATAAATAATTAATAAATAAAAGTGTTTTTAATTAGAAAAAGGAAAATAAAGGAGGGAATTTGATTCGTTAAAAAATTAACCGCTACTCCAACGGTTATCAACCGCCACCTTCCTCTCCCGCTAATTCTATCGTTCCCACCCGCCATTTTTTCCCACTTCTTCACCGAATTCTTCTTCTCCTCTTCTTTTCCCTCATCACCATCTGGAGAAGAAACCAAGACGAACCGCCGTCCACCGCGGCGCTGCCGCCGGCACCGCCACTCGTCCTGAAATGGCAGATTCATCCGCCATCTTCGCGTTTCAGGACAACGACCCTTTCCAAGGATCCGAAAATCCTCCTCTCCCCCCCTCCCAACGCACACTGAATGAAGAACATGACGCTCTCGACTTCGATTTCGATCAAGCCGGTGAAAATCTGGATGATCTGCTTGATACAGAGAATCTGCTATCGGATCCAGTCATATGGCAAGTTTGCAACGGCACCGATGATCTCGTCCCGAACTCCGATTCCAGCTTTCACCAACACCAGGACTTGAATCCGGTTTCGATGGCGCTCTCTGCGTATTCGGTTCCTCGGAGTCAGTACAACTGCGCTTGCTGTCAAATACTTCGAGAGATTTCTCACACCAATGGTGATTAATTTGAAACTTCATATGTTGAAAAACAGAATTATGTTTAATTGAAGTGAAAATCTTATAATATAATTTGATTTTATAGGAATCAACGTGAAGAGGTTGGAGATTCATGGAGTGTTTGGGATAATCACGCACGCAGTTCTTGGAATTTACGAGTACGGATCATCTTTTCCTTCTCAAGATTGCCAGATGTTCGAGTGAGTTTTCTCAAATCTGCAAATTAATTAATTTTGTTCTTGAAAAAATTTAAGTAATTTGAGTTTTTGATGAAATAGTTTCCACAAGGAGAGCACGCAGACTGTGAAGGATTTCTTGGTCCAGTATTATGAGGTTTGTAGGCAAGACGGGTACACTCCGATGCAGGACCCTCTCTCGACTTTCTACGAAGCCCTCAGTGTCGGGCTTAACCAACCCGATAACACGAATCGTTTCCTGCAATCAGCACCGGAACTTGCAGGTCAGTTGAGCCAAGAATTTTGAATTCATGATTGTAGTGTTGTGTAGTAGGTGAGAGATTCCGTTGATTTGATTAATCGAACATAATCTCAATCGTGGTTTGATGTACTAAAGGTGACGAGCAGTACGAAAGATCGAACGGAGAGGGAGGTGGAAGTGATCAAGCAGGAAGCATGAAGATCCCTCTTGCCATGCAGGTATTATTTGTTCATTCTTTACTTTTATGTTAAAACAGAGGATTAATTAAAGTTTAATTATCACTTAATTGTATGATTTGAATGTTAATGGTGCAGAGGGAAAGGACTAGACATTTGGGAGTGAAGGATTTCAAGGAATACTTTCATCTTCCAATAGAGGAAGCTGCTAAGAGATTGAATATTTGCCCCACAGTCATGAAGAAGATTTGCAGAAAGCATGGTGTCACTAGGTGGCCTTATAGAAAGGTTTTACTCTCTCTCTCTCTCCCTCTCTCTCTCTCTCTCTCTCTCTCTCTCTCTCTCTCTCTCTCTCTCATAACATAAGCTCGTATATATGCAGATCAAAAGCATTGAGGCAAAAATATCAAAGTCAGGGAAGGCATTGGAAGCAGGTGTGGATGAAGAAAGATCAAAGGCTGTACAGGATTTAGAAAAATACAAGCAACAATTAAACGATATTTATGCAAATTTCATAGTGTAGAAATCACATTTTATTATTTTCTTTGAATTCTTTTGAGTAGATAAGATTAATTGTGACACTTAATTAAGTATACTTCATTTGTAAATAAATTATTCTGTATATAAATATACACACACTTCTTTTTAATCCAATCCTTGTTATAGCATTTGCAATATAATCAAATTGATTTTGTTTTAAAGGAGCAATATTCGATTTTCAATTATTATCATGGTGATTTGGAATGATAATATAATTTAATGTGTATAAAAATCAATCAATGGGAAGATATATATTGAATTAATTAATGTATTCTCAATTTCATTCTTCGTACTGCGATTATAAATAGGAGGCGGCGAGCTTTTACCACAGAAGTACGATTGAGAAGAGTTGCTATTTCGTGATTTTTCATTTAAAGAGGACTCTATAGTCTAGACCTCTTCTTTTCGTAACTTTTTCGTTGTCTTAAATTTTAACTCGCATGCGTATTTATTTTTTCGAGTTCAGGGTTTAAGGTTTAGGGTTTATATGAGTCCGTTGGACATGAATCGATGTCAAAAACACAAAGTAATGTGCAATTTGATTTTGAGGCGCCTGCACAAAATCTTGGATTTCAAGGTGCGAATGTTTTCCATACACTCACACAAATTTATTTGCTCTCATGTTTATTCATATTATGTTACAGCTGTAAATTTAGCTAATTTCTTCTTCTTTTTTTTTTAAAAGAATGTTGAGTGATGAACTTATCCAAATTATTTTTATAAAAAATGTAGATTTAATTTAAATGAAAAAAAAAAAAGGGATGCACTTGTTTGGGAAAAGATGTATTGTTCATGAAAATGATCAAAAGTGGGTAATTCCATGAATTGAATCTCTTCCTAAACGACTCATTTCAGTCAGTTTTTGCTATTTAGGGCAAAAAAAAAAAAGTCGAATTACCTTGATTCAATTCACCCTCCGGTAATTTCTTGGGGATTAAGTTGTTGAATTTAATGCGATTAAATGCAGGAATGTATTCTGGTATTCAACCAATGGCAAGCCTCTATAAAACATGTTGGAAGGCCGAAAATAGTAAGTTATCCATTTTTCAAAAGTAACTACTTTAACTGTCTTCCTCCCCCGCCCTTTTTCAAACCTCATTTCTTCTGTTTCTTCTTCTTCTTCTTCTTCTTCTTCTCTCGTTCCGTTTCCCCGTCACCAGTCGAGAAGCCATGCTGCTCGTACCAGAATGGCGGAGTGTTCTTCATCGGCAACCACACAAGATCCCAACCAAGGTCAAATACTACTCAACATAGATGATAGTATTTCATTAGACGAGTTCTTGGATTCAGGGGATTTGTTGTCGGATCCCCTGATGTGGCAAGCCTTCAATGAAATCGGCATCGAAACCAATGATTTCATTGGAACCTCTGAGCATCAAAACTCCGGCTCTCAGCAGCAGCACAAGGAGATCAACCCCTCGGTGTTTTCGGTGCCCCGAGCACAACACGACTGTTCACACTGTCAAGTACTCCGGAAGATCACTCACACAAACGGTTATGATCTAAATTTTCTTTAAATATAACTTGTGTGTTACTCGATCAGAAATAATCAATGGCCAATTGAGCTAAACATTTGTTTTTTTACTTTTATTTTTTTATAAATATAGGCATGAACGTGAAGGGGCTCGAGATTCATGGAGAGATCGGAAGGATAAAGCACGCGGTTGTTGGCATATATGACTATGGCTCGTCTATTTGGAGCCAAGATTGCCACATGTTCGAGTGAGTTGTCTCAATGTACTAAGCTTCTTCTTCTTGTCTTAACTTTTGTAATGAAATTGAATGTGTGGTTGATTGTGCATAGTCTTGAAAAGGAGAGCACACAGACAGTGAAGAAATTCTTGGTCCAATACTACGATATCTGCAGAGTCGAGGGGTACAGTCCGGTGCAGGATCCCCTTTCAACCTTCTACGAAGCCCTCAGTGTTGGAAGTAGTGAACCGGACAATGCCAACTACTTTCTGCAGACTAGACCGGGAACGAGTAATTTGGACACAGGTCTATTTCCTGAACATAATTAATTCTGCGGTTAATTTATAGTTGGTGATCAAGTTCATTGATTGGTTTGATGTTTAAATTTGCAGGTGATGAACGCAACGAAGAAGGCAATACTGAAGTGGGGCAAGCAAAATCCATGAAGATCCCCCTTGCCCTGCAGGTAAAATTAGTTGATATATTATCCAATTTTGTGTTATTTGCATGCAAAACAGGGGATTAATTGATTGATTATATATATTTAGAGGGAAAGGACTAAAAACTTTGGATCTTCCAGTAGAGGAAGCTGCTAAAAAATTGAATATTTGCACCACAGCCTTGAAGAAGATTTGCAGAAAGCATGGTCTTACTAGGTGGCCTTATAGAAAGGTTGGTTTTACTCTCTCTCTCTCTCTCTCTCTCTCTGATCATAACATGAGCTCATATGTGACTAATGCAGATAAGAAGCATAAAGGAGAAAATATCAAAGATAGATAAGGAATTCGAAGTATATAACGATAAAGAAAGATCAAGGGCTGCACAGGATTTACAGAAGTATAACCAGGAATTAAACGATATCTATGCAAATTTCGTAGTATATAATAATAGAACTGATCACAGTTAAATTTCATTATTATTTTCTTCTTTGAATACTTAATTTAGTGTAGTTCATTTGTAAAATAGATTATTCTGTATAGATACTCCGATCATTGTAATTCAATACTACAATGTAAAAATCAACCGATTGGAAGATGAATTCTTGATTTCATTCCTTATTCCTTATACTGTATTTTCGAATGCGGTGGAGGCGACGAGACTTTTACCACCACAGCGTTGTGATTTCATAATTTTATTGTTCTTTTGAGTTTAGAGCGTAGGTTTAGGGTTTATATGGCTCCCATGGATATGAATCGATGTTTTTAGAGAGAGAGAGAGACAAAAAAACACATGCTAATTAAGGGGCAAGTAGGAAAATACCCACTTTGATTTAGTGAAATAAAAATCTAGCCACCTGGATAAAAAAGATAAAAACTACCCACTTTTTAAGCAAAAATACATTAATACCCTTAATGAATTGTAAGACAAACAAATTCCTATCTAAAACACACACAACACACATCAACACACACAACACACAAACACACACACACTCGCACACACAAACGCACACACACATGCAGTACAAACACAAACACACCCTCTCTCCCTTTCTCTCTCACACACATATCACAATAATTAATATAAAAATTAATTTTTTAATAATCATACTCTAATTTTATATTTATCGATACTAAAATAATTAATAAAAACAAAATTAAATATTAAAAATAAGCATAAACTCTAAACGGGATTAGAAAACCCTATAAAAATAATTATAAAAATAAATTAAATTAATATGATTAAAATTGTTAAAAATATAATTAAAACATAATTTGCTTTTTTTAGTTAGAATTTTTGAATTCACGAATTTGATTTGTGAATTCGTGATTTCAGACATTAATGTGAGTGAATTCACGAATTGAATTTGAGAATTCGTGAATTCAGACATTTTTTTGAGTGAATTCACGACCTCAAATTTCTGAATTCGTGAATTCAGGCATTTTTTTTAGTGAATTCACGACCAGATTTTATGTGAGTGAATTCACGACCTCAACGTAAATTCGTGAATTCAGACATTTATGTGAGTGAATTCACGACCTCAAATTCGTGAATTGGGGAAGGGCGGGGGTATTATGGTAAGAGTGGGTATTTTTTATCTTTTTTATGTAAGTGGCTATTATTTTTCTTCACTATCCCCAAGTGGGTATTTTTACCTATTTTCCCTGCTAATTAATATATGTCAAGGATGAAAATGAAGAAAAAATCAGTTTGCATGGTAAATGATATATGTTGCGTTCATAAAAATGGTCAATAATTGAATATTAATAAAGTGACTTTTAGTTTATAGTACTCCCTCGTTTCTTCTTTTTAATTATAAGTCGTTTTTAGCTTAAACACAGGAATTAATAAAACTTAATGACTATTCTTTATTGTTCATTTTTTTCCTCGTTAATTGCATTTTTCATGTAAAAATAGATGAAATTATTTTGGAACAAGAGATAAACATTAATTGTGATAAATGAAGATAATGAAAACAAGAGAAAAAGTGAAAAATAGTTAGTTGGAATTTGAAAATCTTATCTTTATGAAAACGACTTATAAAAAAAATAAAGACAAAAAGCTAAAATGACTTATAAAAAAACGGAGGGAGTAGGGTAAAACATTATCGAATTCTTTTGATTCAATTCACCCTCCTCTTCCTCTGGGATACAATAGTAATTTCTTGGGGATTAAGGGTCTGAATTTAATATGAGATATTCTTTAATTGATTGCTATTGAATGCAAGAATATTTTCTGTTATTCATTCAACCAATGGTATGCCTCTATACAAATATCCAAATAAAAGTTTTCCAAAAAATTATTTTCTCAAAAAGAAGAAGAAAAGGAAGTTATCCAAATAAACTCTCTCCTACTAGTAATCCATTTCAAAATTAACCGTTTCTCCAACGACTTTAACCGCCTCTTCCTCCCGCGCCATTTACTTTTTCAAATCTTCCCTCATTTCTTCTTATTCTCTTGTTCCAGTCGACAAGCCAAGCCGCCTTCTTTCTGAGGAAGAAGACCACTCACACTAAAGGTTATGATCTAAAGTTAGTCTTGTGTGTATTTATTTACAGGCATGAAGGCGAAAGGGGCTCGAGATAAATGGAGAGATCGGAAGGATAAAAGCACGGCGTTGTTGGCATATATGACTATGGCTCATCTATTTGGAGCCGAGATTGCCAAATGTTCGAGTGAGCTATATACTAGTCTTCTTGTTGCCTTAAATTTGGCGATGAAATCTAATGTGTGGATTTGTTCTTGATTGTTTATAGTAGATCGAACGCAAACAATGAAGAGTTTCTTGGCCCACTGCTATGATATATATAGTCCGGTGCACGATCCTCTTTCGATCTTCTACGAAGCCCTTAGTGTTGGAAGCATTGAACCGGACAATGCCAACTAGTTTATGCAAATTAGACCAGAAGAACCCAGTAACACAATATATACAAAGAATTCATATTAGAATTCTCTGTTTTCTCTTTCCTTTGGGTGGAATGAAGTTGGTGTAAGATTATGATCATACTGCTTTATGAGAGAGAGAGAGAGAGAGAGAGAGAGAGAGAGAGATTGTGGAAGGAGGAACGTTAATTATAATCGAAGTGGGATAATTAGCATTAACGCGTGGCATCGAAGCCAAGAATCCTCCACATACAAATCAGGTTCATTCTGTACAAATTATGATCGATCCAATTATCATCACAAACTTATATATTTCTCACTTCATCTTCACCAAGAATGGCTCCCTCTCCGGATCTTCCTCCGGAACGGAATGCACGCCTCAATGCTGAGATCGACAGCCGCAGCAAGCGCCATGAAAATGGCGGCATCCTCCACGCACGTCACATGCCTCATGGCCAGCTGCACGCGTGGCTTGCTCAACTTCCCTTCTCCCTGAACTCGGCAGCTCATAACGAACCCTCCAACAACGGGGCTCAGCCCTGCGAAATCCCCGCTGCTCTGAGGGCTCGGCAATGGGGTCGGTGCGCCTCGGATTTGTCTGTCGGTATCGATGAAGAACTCGCCGCCTTTCTCTGCATTAATCAAGATTTCCGAAAGGAGGAAGTCTCCCCCTTCGTTTCCCTCGGAGAAGACGTGGAAGCGGAAGCAGATGCAGTCTTTTATTCCGCGTTCCCGCCAGACCTCGAGCTTCCCCCATGGCTGCCAGCTCTCGGAGCTGCATGGGTCGGGTCGGACGATTAGCCAGGCTCCGGGGTTTGATTTGGCTACCCAATCGCATCCGGTTGCCGGAACAAAAGGGGTTGTTATGAAAGCTGCTGCTACGGCAGATCCGGATAGATCGTGTATCTTCACCTTCCACCCCTTTCGTTCTCTTCTGCTCGTATCTTGGTTGGAATTATCGGCCGTGTTCGACCAGAAGTTGTTGAGTGGATCTACCTGGGATGCCCTGAAAATCATATTTCAAGAAATGTCATTCAAGGGTGTATAGATTCTTGATTTACTGTGTTAAATGTGTTGTCTTCTTTAGAATGTTTCGACTCCGATTTTAAAAGATGGTTGTAATCTCGAGACATGGATTTCCATCAGGAGAGAGCCTAAACGCAAACTCGAAGAAAGTAAGAACTAGCTTACGAACAAAGATGCAATAAAGATTTCGACATTACCTATCTCGAGTAAACTTGCAGCTGAAAATAGGCTGCTTAACATTCCCTTGAAGTTGAACAATCTGAGGACTCAACTTAGTCTCGTCTTCAAATTGGAAAACGTATCTCGGGTCCGGATCCAGCTTCACACGCAAATGAAGCTCAGCAACCGGTTTTCCAGTCTCGTGCCTGTTCTTACCGATTCCAATCCAGCCATTGAAGAGAATAGCCGGCTTCCCTTCACACCACTCAGGGCCCACATCCAATCTAAAAGCTCCGATCTGCTGCCTTTTGACACCAACACCGCAGTGGGTCCCCTTCCTCCCGTTGAAGACCACAATCTCGAGCCTTGCATGGGAAGAAGTATGAAAGCATCCGGGTGCTAACAGTGATTTCAAGTCGGATTCTTCGAGATAAAAGCTGGACGAGACACTGTGAGAATTAGGAGTAGCTTCAGGAGATGGTATAAAAGGGATTGGTGTTGTCTGCACAGGGAAGCCGCGGAGGCGAATCTCACATACACATGGAGAAGAGAACGGAGAACAAATACCGGATTTTTCTGCAGCTACTGGAAATCTAATCCCCAGAGAACCAATCGATAACCTAATAAAAGCCTGAGGATCCATTCTTGTCAGAGATACAATCCCATTTCTTGGAAGATCTTTTCGGCAAAAGGGCTAAGGTCTGTTACACGAAAAAATCGACAATGAGACTTTTGTTTTCACCTTCTGAAAGTTCGATCTCATGTGAAACTTACTCGATAACTAAGAAAACTTCATCCACTCAATCCAAGTCTCACATCCACAATTCCACATTGACAAAATAGCAATCAAGAGCTCAACTTGCTGCATCAATAGCAAGAATCCCATTCTCAAACACGAAAAATAACCGTAAACTATAAAAAGATACACTGCTAAAGTGATGGATTCTTATGTATAAATGCAAAAGGGCCAAAAGGGAATTCACCCATTAGGGCAACAACCAAATTCCTCCCAATCCCCTGTTTCATTTGCCATTCTTTATCCAAGAATTGATTTTTCCCCAAATGTAATCACAAACTCTAACATAGCTGAATTGGGAAAGACTCCATTTTTTTTGCCTACAAAACCCTTTACCCTTCAAAACTTTATATTTTGAGCAATTTGTTCAAAACTAGGCCTAAAAATCACAACTTTGAGCCATGGATTTTGATTCTATACCCTAGAAATAAACACACATACGCATATAAAAGAGAAGCAAAATCAAGTGATGAACAGTCAATTCATGCAAAAACACAAAGCAGCTGAAACTGAAACATCAAAGTCAAATTCCCTCAAAACCCAGAAATTTGAAGAACATTATCATGCAACAGCAGAAAGTAGGGAAAAGATTAGCCAAAAAAAAAAAAAACCCACCTTGAAAAAAACAGTAGTCTTCTTCTTGAAAATGAAAACCCCCCACTTTTCCACTGGTTCAAGAATTCTCCCAAGAAAGAGGCTGCTGCCAAATTCCCACACCTTTTCTCACACAGGGATTTCCTAATAAAGCAAGCTTCTTCAAGTTTGAGGCTTTCACCCTTTCTCCAGCAAAACAAAGGCGCAGTCAAATGGGGTCACCTTTTTATTTTCTCTCTCTCTCTCTAAGTCTTTAATTTTGCAGATCCAAGAAAGATAATGCAGAATTATGAAAAGGGAGGATCTTCGGTAAATAGAATAATTATTGAAGCAAACCACCAACCACGCTTGCAACGAATAATTCACATAGACTATGCACAGCACAGGTCACAAGAAAAAGGGCAACTGTTTGTGAATGAATGTGTTGTTGGGGTTCAAGAACTAGAGTTTGTGGAACTATACTACTAATGTATGTACATACCGTATGCGTGCGGTTACAAGAAGGTAACAGAACAAATCAGCGGAGAAAGTGAAGGTATACTAGAGTAATTACTCACTCTATTGGACTACTTGTCGACAATTTATCGGTTCGTGGTCGTCCGTTATATTTGTGCACAAATCTTACTATCAAAAACAAATTTTATTCTTATTATTCTCTTTTTACACCTTACTAGTCTCGACTTCAATATATAATGTAGAAAACGTGACTCGTAAACCATTTTAATATTCAATCGTTACAAATATTCAAAAATTATTGTATAAGTGGATGTCCCATAATTAAATGATAAATTGAAATGATAATTAAGTAAATAATATTGATTGAAAGTTATGATGAGTAACTCATCATAGTAGAATACTTAGAATTAAATGATGATTATCTTCTTGCATAAATTAATATAAATTGGTCGTTCTCAATTGCTTTTGATGTTTTAGGACTCAAGACGTAGCAAAAACATAGCTTTAATGGCAAATAGAAACTGGATT
This sequence comes from Thymus mandschuricus, assembly GCA_029379335.1. Taxonomy (NCBI): domain Eukaryota; kingdom Viridiplantae; phylum Streptophyta; class Magnoliopsida; order Lamiales; family Lamiaceae; genus Thymus; species Thymus mandschuricus. The sequence continues at coordinate 2,905,777 of CM057072.1, forward strand.
TTAATTACTCATACAAATGTGAAACGGAAAGAGACTCGTAGTGTGAAAAACGACTCATGCATACTCTCTCCGTCTCGTTTATTAAAAAAATTCAAAACACTTCCAGCAAGTTCTGTATTTCTTTAATGTTTTGGCGATAGGAATAGTTTGTTTGGTAGCAGTTGGTAAAGTTGGAATTTTAGAATTTTAAATTGCAAATACTAGTAATAAATATACGGAGTAGTAGATATTGTGAGTATATGTTAGTATTTTTTTTTTATAAATAAAAATAAAAATTACATAAAGAAAGAATAGTGGAGGAATTTGGATACAGCTGTAACCAATACTTTCTACACATTTTGTAGTGATATTACGTCCACAACGTAAGAATCACTTCGTTTTCAAACCTTTCCCATTTCGATTAATTCTAATTAATTAAACATTTTAGGAGTATTTATTTAGCAATTAATCCAAGTCAAATACTAATAATTATACAAATTATTGTCTACATGCATTGTTACAAGAGATTATGTAGCAATATAATAGGTGACCCTTAAATATTGCAAGTTTGCAACTAGATATATAAATTATTTGATAAATTTTTTTAATTAATATCCCACTAATCATTCGGATTCGTTGATGTAAAATTGTACTAATACTACCTTCATCTCACTTAATTTAACTCGTTTATATATTTTCACATCGATTTGAATGGAGTGAGTAAATAGCACAAATTAAATTATATTGGTATATTGTAAAGGACCACATGCATATAATACTTGTCGAATTTTATCCATTTAAAGTTGGGGGATAATAATAAAATGACAAAATCTAAAATTTATGGACAATAATTAAATACCTTTTGACATACTTTTGTAGGTAAGAAGAAATTTTAATATGATTAAAATATAGTTATGGAAAAAACCAAGGAAAATAAAAACATGGGAGTAAATATTAAATCATTATTAAGAATGTCATTTTCTTAGAGAGAAAAAATCATATGTTTCACTAGTAGTAATAATTAGTGCTTAATTGGAAACATATGGGCTATCACTTTTCACCTTTAATTAGTTTGTTGTTATTGTTACTACTATTCTTTATTTAATCAATTAATATTGTTAAACATGCTATTGGTCTATGGTGATGAACTTTATTATTCACGAAATGATGAAATGTGATTGGTTGGGATGTGAAATGGAGAGAGCGAGAGATTATTAAATTGAATATAAGTAGAGGAATTATTTGATGATTTAAAATCCAGAGAGAGAGAGAGAGAGCTACCACATGGGATTTTTTAGTAACAACAAAAGTCAAGCCAATAAATTGGCTTAACGAGAAAAAGGAAACAACCCTTTATTGTTTCTACGTCGTATCGTATCCCTTGAATAATGTCTATAGTATCAACGACGAACAATACGAGCAATGTCTATCTACTCACCGTGAACTTTGATTATATATTGTAGATAAACGAGTGGTTCGGAGTACAGTATAACATGCTGATCAATTTGAAGTTGAATATGATTTAAGTTTTGCTCATGAACATATTTAATATGTTCGATTATATATTGAAGATAAACGAGTGGTTCGGAGTACAGTATAACATGATGATCAATTTGAAGTTGAACATGGTTCTACTATTTATGTGTTGCTAAACCCATAGACGGTGTATATGAAATTAAAAATATTATCCCATTCCCATACATCATCATGTGCATGAGATTATCGGGAATTGTCGTTCCAAAATTGGCAAATTGGTTAATCTATTAATAGAAAGAAAAAAATAATATTTGAAACGTTATTGACTCTGTCCCGCTCATAAATGGGTAATATTTTTCGACATTAGAAATAAGACAAGAGTGATAGTGTTGAATAAAGTATTGCGAATGAGTTTTAGTAGGTTAAAATATTGCTATATAAGGTAATACCCTTACGAATGAGACGGACGAAAGTAAAACTTATTATTTTATAAATAAAACGAAGGAATAATGAACGGAATGCAAAATATATATTGTACCAAAAATAAATTTGAGAAATTAAAAAAATTCAGGCTATTGCAAAATAAATGAGAGACAGCTAGCTAAGCTAAGGAGAGGAGCAAGTGAAGTAGCGGCGCAAAGCAAATGGGACCCACACGAGCGACTTTGCCGCCAAAACGCACATGCCGCTTTATGACCCCCAACCAGCGCTTCTTCCATTTCCCAACAAACGCTTTCTCTCTCTCTCTCTCTAACCACTCCCATGTGGAATAATACACTACTACTATACAAAATAATAAAATCTTTGTTGCGATTTGTCGCACTCTTTGAGTCTTGACTTATCATAAAATTATTGCATTATCCTTCAAATCATAATAACGGATTATATGGTTTAAAGGGTGATAATACAGTACCCGAAGAAAATGCAGATACGGTGAAATTCCGTTGATTCTCTACAGAATGCAGGATGACATAAGAAACGGGAATAAACCGTAATCTTAATATTAAAATTCAACTCTCTCAGTATTTATTAAAATTACATATATATATAAGGGTCAAGTTTAAAAATACTCACTTTTATAAGAAGTAATACTTCTATACCCACCATTTAAAAAGTATAACTTTTATACCCATTTTGCTTTAAAATGTCATTTATGCCCTTTATACAATGAATTTCTCTTTGTTCTTGTATATTTCCACTCCTAGCCATGCAAATTTCATCAGGCCCATCACTCTTCCGTAAAATTAAAATTTTTCATAAAACCAACTTCATACCTTTTTGACCGAGTTGCTGCCGGGTCCTATCCGTCTGGGTTTTACGGCAAACGCATTCCAACCATGCGGAGCAACGGATGGTTCCAGCCACGGATTCCTTCAGCAGCAAACAACACAGCCTTCGTTCGTTTCCTACCCGGGGCGTAGAGTATTTTGTTGGTATACAAAAAATTAAAATTTGGCGACAGGTGATGAACACAAGCTCAAACTTTTATTGGGGAATTATAAAATATTTATTACATATGATTATCTCCTTTTGGGAGACAAACTTGTTTAGCTACCTATGGTAGCGGAAGTAAAAACACTCATACACTGGAAAACTAAAAACTATTACAAGGGTTTATTTTGAAGAAGCTGAAGAAAATGTTCGATGATCTTCTCCTCCTTCGTTCTTCTCTTTATATAGATGCAGGATTGGTTCTCCTAGTTCCTGCATTATTGCCTTGGATGCCAAATGCGTTGGCATATTCCTCCTTTACCGAAAATTTCGGTAGTGGTGAGGGCCGACCTGTCTTTATCTCCACCGAAAGCTTTCAATAATGCATTCGGTATGGGTTGGCCTATAATTATCTTCACCGAAAGTGATGATAATGCGTCTTGATGAATGGAGTCTGGGATCTCCATTTTTGAATTCCACCGAAACTTTGGTGAAACGTTATTGTCCGTCCACCCACCCTTGTCGTCTTCTTTTTGGGTGGGGTTTCTCTTGCGTAGAGTCACATGACTCTATTACTTCTTGTTGGGAAAACCTTTCCCCAGGGCCCTTGGCATTCGCTTGGCTGGAAATGCCTGTGATTCCTTCTTGTCGGTGGCTCGGGCGCGTCCTGCTCTTGGCATGAATCCTTTCCCGAACTCAAGCTCTTTCTGGTTTGGGCATGACGAACAGATGCGTTCATCCCAATGGCCAAAATGAGCCATGTTGCAGTATTTGCGATGAGTCTCTTTGCTCACCACCAGCTTGTTTTCCCATAGCAGAGTTCTTTTCCTTTCGAAAGCTTCCTCTGCATATCTTGTTGTTTTTTCTGTCATAGTATTTAACAGGAAGGATCCGTTTACCGAGTTCTGAGAAAATTTGAACTGGTACTTGACTTTGTCCATCTCTGTGAGACAGACCCATAAACCCCAAGCTCGTCGAGTTGAGATTTCATCTTCTGAAATGGTGGAGACAAGTGGAACGTCTCCATCCAGTGCCTTAACTGTGTTTAAGGCTCTTTCATCGGGTCTCCTGAGCCTTATGTAGTGAAAGGCTTCGTGATTCCCTTTTCCTACTGGTTCAGGAGCTGCACTAATAAAGTATAACTCTAGAACATCACCGCGGCTAAGCTGATCATTGTTAGCCCATGAATCATACACAGCTTCTTGAATCCATCTGGGTAAATTCTTGATTTCTGTGAATGAGGGTGATATAGTATGAACCGAAGCCAGTGCTCCAAACTCATATCATTGCTTGACATCATGTGGATTTGCACCTGGCTTCATCCACACCCTGGGATACTTTCCAGAGCCATCGATTACACAATAGCTCGGATTTAATCCCCGCCTCGTAAGAAGCTTTTCCCAGCTAGCTTGATATGCCTGCCAAAAGGAAGAAGCTTGAATAACTGGGTTAGTATCAACCTTAGATTTGCCAGTCATTGGCCTAAGATTGATCTCTCCCTCTTTTACCCCAGAGGTGTTGGGTTGACATGATGATTCAGGTTTGGACACCTGAATCTCATCTTTTCCTTGGGCCGATAGATCTATCGATGCTAGCAACTTAGGACTCGTGCTAGAGGTATTTGAATCCTCTGCTACCGTTATAGGGGCCGGCAACCGAATCACTTCTTTTTCCTTAGAGGACGCCCGAGAGTGGCGCTTGTACTGCATTCCAGCACTGGGTTTGTGCCATCCTGCAAGCTTGTATTCTGTCGGTGACTTTCGTCTTATCGACAGCTTGTATCTTTCCGGCTTGTTCAGCCCTCAAGACACACTCGTCCCATTCCTTTGATAACATCTCGAGGTTTTCTCGGAGATGCTTCTGGGAAATCATGATAGAGCTACACTCAGTTGGCTCCATCTCTTGTCAAGAAATCTGCAAGAACATTCTCATGAGATTTCACAATAATAATGTCAAAAACAAAATATTGACATTCAGCTTGCCATCTTAGTAATCTAGCCTTTTTAGGTTTAGATTCTATCTTGTTTTTTAAGAAAGCTTTAACCTGTGTGTTATCAACTTTCAGAACAAATTTCTTTGCTAATAAGAATAAAGGCCATTTTTTAAACGCCTTTCGAACTGCAAAGAATTCTTTCTCGTTAATGTGCCATCTGACGACCTCATCTGCTGAGAATAACCCGCTGCAATATCTACATGGTTCTTCTCCATTGGGTGTGATCTTTGTAAGGACTGCTGCCCACCAATGATCACTCGCGTCGGTATACAGGACTAAATCATCTTCGTCCTGTGGTATTGAAAGTTTGGGGAGGTTCCCACATACTCCTTTCAATACTCTCATTCCTTCCTTATGTTCTTCAGTCCAGATGAATGGCACATCTTTCTTTAGGAGTGGACTAAAGACCTTCCTGTATTTTGCAAGATTCTTAATGAATGCTCCTGCAAAATTAACAACTCCTAAGAAGCTTTGAAGTTGCTTCTTTTCCTTGAGGTCTTCTGGGAAGTCTTTCACTTTTTGCACGATATGATCCTGCAAAATAATCCCCGTTTCATCGATCTCGATTCCTAGAAATTCCATTTTCCGGGTTGCTATAACTGCCTTTTTCTCAGACAGTACTAGCCCTTCTCTGTAACAAACATCTGCAAAGATCTCAAGATGTTTATTGTGTTCATTCATATCTTTTGACGTTATAAGAATGTCATCAATATAAACGAACATAAATGATGAATAATCTTTAAATAAATTATCCATCTTCCTCTGAAATATCTGGGGTGCGTTAGCAAGCCCCATTGGCATCACGTTCCAAACGTAATGTCCTTGTGGAGTAGAAAAAGCTGTGAACTTCTTACTCCCTTCTTCCATGCGAATCTGGTAGAAACCTGACTTGCAATCAAACTTTGAGAAAACCTTGGCATTTCTTATGCAGTTAATAAGGTGTTCTCTACTAGGTATGAAATAACCATCGAATTCCAGAATGTCATTAATACCTTTGTAATTAATAACAAGTCGAGGTTTATTTCTTTTAATCTCACCAAGAAGCCTGGGCTACTGTATGGTGAGTTTCCTGGTTCGATCAGCTTCATGTCAAGGTGCTCCTTGATGATGCCTTTCATGTCCTCTTGATCTTTGATATTCATCAAGATCGGCCTGTATCGAACAAACTCGTGAACCTTGTTAGGTTTGACCGTCAAGGACGCTCTGAGTTGATTCTTCTCCCACCATGCCAAAGGATTCTCATTGTAACAACATACAATTTTCCTTTTGACATCTTCCAATGATACCTGTGTATCAACTTCAATATCTTTACAAATTAAAGATACCTTTAGGATTTGGATCTTAGCAACGTTTTCCTCATCATTCTTGCTAAGTTCGAGTTCCCCTTTGACCCTAAAATCCAACAATGCTTCGTTGAATCTTCTTTGGTCTTGCATTTTTGGGTGTCGAAGTAGTCCTTCATCACCACGCTTGCTGCGAAATTTGATCGGCATTTGTCGATTAAATGCTCCCCCTAATCTCTGAACAATGATTTTGTGATCACACTGCGTTGTGAACACTAATCGTTGTCTCTCATTATCCTGCATATATCTTTTGAACATCTGCAGGAAATTGTTACCGAGCAAGATATCTGCACCGGTATCATGAAAATAAATTGGAGGGGTTTTAACCTTATACCAAGGTGTCTGACCTGCTCCTCCAATCAAGATTTCCACGGCCTTGATTCCTTTTGATAGAATCAGGATCCTCTTGGAAAAATCTCGTCCTGCAATCCGTGGTAGTTCTTCCTCTATTTCTGCTGGGAAGATTTCACGTCTTGCTGTGCATATTCCTGCACCTGAATCAATATAAGCAGCAAAATATTCTGCCTTATATTTCTCATACAACACTCCAATAGGAATGTAGATTGAGAATGGACTTGTCATTCGATCAATAGTTTTCTCTCATCGATCGTGATCTCCATTCCTCCTTCCCTGCTTCTCCAGGGCTTGTATTTCTCGAGGAAATCTAGACCGAGGATAAGAATATTTTCTTCTCTCCCTGCTCGGCCTTTGATATCAACCTTCCATCCACCCATCTCGATCATGGCTTTGTAGTGATGGATTTCTGGTTGTTCCAGATAATACAAGATATTACAAGGAAAATTATTTTCCCATCTTGTAGTATCAAATCTGGTGGTTACTCCTCTCCATCCTTCTGGACATTTGATGGTGATAACCGTCTTGTTGAAGTCTAACAACCTTGGTTGGGCAGGTTGTCTTAGACTCAGGCTTCTTCCCAAAGGTTGAGAAGTAATCCTATCTCCCTGGAATGATAATCTCCCAGAATGTAATCTAAGACTTTGATCATGTCTTATGACTACCCTGTCTTGAATTTGAATATCCACATCCCTTAATCGTGGAATTTCAGCTCTATCGGGACAAATTGCCGTTGTCACCTTCTTGAAGATATCTGGTATCTCAATGAACTGCTTTCCCAAGAACAACTCTGTATGATGAGAGTTAGAAAGCGCATATGATACCTGATATGTAATGGAATAAGGTCTATTCCCTTCTTCCAATAACTCTTTTCTCTTGAAGTCCTGATACAACGTCAGGGCTTTGCTGAAGTTGGTGTCATTAAGATTGTAAGCAATCTTTGGATATATAATCCCCACCACTTGTCCGGCACATAGATTCCCCGCAATGGTTCCCATCACAGAGTCTTGAAGGTTTCGCACTCGCTTATCGCATATTGCAATGTCAATTGGGGAATCGACTCCTGCGAATAATGCTGATTTGAGCACGAGTTGAATTGCTCCGATGTGGATCCAATTCATCTTCTCAGCGACCTCCGGTTTCATCTTTGATAGATCTTCCCGGATATCACTTGCTGGAATCAATTGCATCTCCACTTGATTCCCTGTGAGCTCGATTGGTAGCGCCATTTCTCGTCTAGTGATTCCATAGACAATATGGTACTTTCGACTCTTTAGACTGAAGTTCCTTAGAACTTGGTCTATGTTTCCTGCTGAAAAACCCTGATATCTTTGTATACTCAGGTTTTTCTTCATGATTTTATCAATCTGGCTTTGTGAGATAATCGTCCGGCTAGAATATCCGGTTCTATCTTCACATTCCTGATGATGTACCTCTTCTTCAGTTGGATTCTGAATCACTGGATCCATCTGACTCAACTTCGCTGTCGAAGTCTTCTTCTGCTTCATATATACTCTCATCAGAGGGTAGATCTTCGAACTGGTACACTTGTACCAGATCTTTGAAATAGATCGCGTCTTCAATATCAGGTGCTGACTCGAATCTATTCATCCTCCTATTTTCTGGGCAATTGGTTGAGATATGCCCAAGTGCACCGCACGTCCAGCAGTTGCAATCCTTGAAACTTTCATTTGCTCTGGCATGAGCTTTTCTGAAAGTTTTCTTGGCTGCAAATTTCCCCCGAGTCTGGTCTACTTTGTCTGCTCCTTTGGGTTGAAATCTGCTTCTGGATAGGCCGCTTCTCTGCCCATATGTATATGATCCGGCCTTCTGTCTGGACCACATAGTTCTTGGCTTCCAAGATTTCCTTCTAGATTTTCCTTCTTTTGAATAGGGCTGGAACCTATTCTTCTTGTACCTTCGTTTTACCGAAGGTTCTTCTCCAATGACCGTTGGTAGATCACTGCCTTCACAGTTGAGGGTGGTTTTGTTCATTCTCCTCAACTTCTTCACGTTCTTCTGTGCAGTAGCTTGTTGACACCATTCCATCAACTTGGCATGCACATAGGACATCCTTTTTGCAACGCTGTCATGGATACTTGGGGTATATCCACGAATAAGCATTTCTCTCCAAGGGCTTGGAAATTTTAGGAAGAAAATTTCCCTGGCCTTCTCTTCATCAATCCTAGATTGATGTTGATATAAGGTGAAGAGTTTTAAAAACTTGTTGAGCGTCTTCTGCTCCAAGACCACGAGCCTCAGATTGTAGAACGCCATTAAGTATTTCTTCTTTTTCTCTTCATCATATCCCTTGAAGTATCCTTCCCCTAGGAAATGATGCTTCAATACATCTGCCATGGAAGGAGCCATGTTTTGATAGTCTCCCTTTAGGCACTTGTCTCTTGTATCTTGGCTCATTCCTTCCCAAGCAATCCTGACCACACCCACGAGGCTTACCTCGAGAGTTTTTGCAAAGCTATCTTGACTCATATCAAGAGTGGCTGCTGCAATAATCATGGAATTTTTCCACTCTTCGATGGCTTCCTCTCTCTCGTTGAAGTTGACATCGTCGAGATTAAGATGAATTCCATATGGATGGATGGGTTCCATCGTTGCCTTTCCTACAGGAGTGTCCTGTGTTTTGGAGGGCTTCCATCTTGAACTACGCATGTTGATTCTGTGAGCTTCATAACTCCTATCCTCAAGATGCTCATGGAACGAGGATCCGGCTTCGACAAATGGCTTTTGCTCCGGTTCTCTCTCGTTCACCTTTAGATCCACCATTCTGAGGTCAGCAACTGATTCTGCCAACTCCTGTAGATCTTCCAAAACGATCCTCTCAAGATTTGCCATCTCGTATCAGTTTGTTTATGAATTCTTGCTTTGGATCCTTCAGGTTAGGATCCTTAATGGGCAGTACCATCTGGGAACTGCTAGATTCGCCTTTGAAGACGAAATTCCTTCTGAAGGAACTGGAACGTGGTTGTTCCAATTTCTCCACTCGTTGCTGGATATCTTTCAAGATGTTAAGGATTTCATCTTGTTGAGAAGATATATTTTCAACTTGTTGTGGTACTCCGTACTGGCAGTTGCCGTAGTTTTGCACCGTCTTCTGGATCTCCCTTAAATCCTTAGAGATTTTTGATGAATCTGGTTCAATCTCTAGGAAATTAGGGCCAACTCCTCCGGTTGACTCCGTCATCTGGTATGAGTTTGATGGGCTAAACTCATAGCTCGTCTTAGAACTCCCTCTATGTAATGGTTTACCCAAAGGCGATCCACGTATGACTTCACGACCTCCTCATAGATCTGGATTTGGTCGGGAGTGTCATCCTCTCGAATGGCGTCTTCGAGCCATCTTTGTCTTATTCTTAATTGAATAAGTTCGGACTCCTTCTGATCTTTTAATAGATCGAAGTATACCCTGTAACTCTTGCAACTCAGCCAAATGTCTGGTTCCATTTTTACTTGGTGTCTCCTCCGTTAGTTAATAATCAAATATATAATAAATAAATATAATTCCCAAATAAACCATGAGCTCTGATACCATTTTGAAAGCGTAGGATCATAATATGTGAAAACGAGATTATTATCCCATTTTTACAAATCATTTTAGTGAATGAATACATTAAACAAAAGAAATCTTGTCCATAGCAATTTTGGGGTTGCAAATAGACAAGGATAAGGGGCATTTTGGGTAAATGGGTATTTAAACTATATTTCTTAAAGTGTGGGTATAAAACTACTACAATTTATATTTTTTGGTATTTCTAACTATTAACTCTATATATAAACTAACTAAACGGGTCAAGTCCATAAACTGAAATAAAAGATACTCGTATATCATTAAACTAAAAAACCCTAACAATTAAAATACTCTAATTATTCTTTATTCTCCATCAAATATGGCTAGTTTTTATTGACTTGAGATAGGTGCATTATATAGTTAATGACAGACTAACGATTTGTTTGTTCCAATCCAACTAATCTTTTATTAAATGTAGTAGTAGTAAGCATATATCTCACGTGTATCATTTCTTTATTACATTTTTTATGAAAATTATGTGAATTTGGGGGGCGAGCATTTTTCTTATGCATTGATAATATGATAAGTTCCTTAACTAGACAATGTTAACGTGTTCGGGTTTTCGGTATATATTTATAATAAATTTCTCGATTTATAGCATTGTGACAAGTAACGTAGATGGCAAAAGAGTGCCCGCTTAAATGGTTGCAAAACAGTATGTAGACATTCTTACTGGTTTAAGTCAAAGCGGCGGAGTTTCAAATAATTTATGCATATCGAGTTTATTCATAATTAAATAATTAAGCTCAAATACTGCAGTTAAATAGTGAAAATTGGATGAAATCATGGAAATGTCATACTACATGTCAAGAGAGAGAGAGAGAGAGAGCAGTCATTCTTTGGTGCAAATGGGAACTAATTCCTTAAATTAGGCGAAGATTAATTATTTGTGATATGTTTTGACGTAGATTCATTGGACTAAATGCATGTAAACATATCCCTCGAGATCCGACCAAGCTTCAATTCAATATTTTTTCACCAAATCCCTTTCAACTCTTTGCAACTTGATCATTTTGATATTAAAAAAAATTTGCTTGTAAATACGTAACATTTCGTCAAGTGCTGGTTTTTCACATCGATCTTCATCCAATTTCATGCTGAAACAATGAGATTTTAATTTCCTCACACATATGGATGACATGCTTTCCATGTCAGCATGAAATTGGACGAAAATCGACCTCTTGTGCAAAATCAGATTTTAACGAAATCGAGTGGACATAGGATCCATCTTTTGTGTCTTGAGAGAAGAACAAGAATAGGATTGTATATATGTATGTAAATATGTGAAAAGGCCACCTCCACTCCAAACCACATGAGAAATAATAACATAACTATATAGTAGTAGTAGGAGTATTTAATAATGTGGGTAAGTGTTTGTTGTACATTAGATATCCAAATATGATAAGCTAAAGCAATGAATTCCACAACTGCACATTGCTTACAAACCACACAATATATATACTGTATCCACACAATTAAGTTGTCTGCATGGAATGGTAATGAAATCCAGCAAGTTGCAGCTTCAATAGAGACAACACCACATGCACATTTCAAGGAATGTGTGCTCTTAGTCCCTAACATCGACATTTCCTAACTTACCAAGCAATCCACTATTTGGATATCCAAATGCAATCGCAATCGAAATCGAAATTAGAGGCAGAGAAGACGGTGTGAGAAAACCTCAGCTTGAGCATATCATATCATATCTTTGAACAAACAAAAGCATTCAGTAACAAACCAACAAACTCTATACAAAACCAAGACGAAATATGTTCGTTTTTAATAGTACCAGATTGCAATAAAGTTCCAACAACTCGGAAATAAAACGGAAAGCAGAGCAGCATCAGTCTATGTCAGTAGTATACTTAACAGAGGATGCTCTAGTTGCATCATTTCCATCTTTTCATGAACTTGTGCTTCCCGTACATGCCATGCTTCCCAAACTTTCCGTGCTTACCAAACTTTCCGTGCTTGAACTTGCCGTGCTTGAACTTCCCATGGTGCCCGTAGAAACCACCATAAGGGCGGTACGCCCCGTGTGCCATGTGGTGTGCACCGTATGCAGCTGCAGCTGCTGCTGCGCCCCCAGCTAGGATTCCTCCGATTCCATGCCCTGCAAGATTTAACGATCCATACATCAACATGAGTCACCTTAAAAGCATCATTGGTTTAGTCCAACAGAACAAACAGTCTCACTTATAGCTCATTTAGGGGGCAACGAAGCATGTGATTTGAGTATGTGAAGGATTAATATTATCAAAAAAGATTGAAGTATCATCTCCAATTATCATTTCATTCCTTGCTCACATTTATGTAAAGTACAAAATACAGGGTCGTGATATGAAAATACCTGAATGAGATGCTCCGGGATAACCGGCGGGAGGATATCCGTGGGGTGCGGGATACCCTGCAGGGGGGTATCCGTGAGGAGGGTATCCATGCTGGGGAGGGTACCCTGCTGGAGGGTAGCCCGGTGGTGGATATCCAGCTGGAGGATATCCACCTGGAGGAGGATAACCATGGGGAGGATATCCGCCTGGAGGAGGATAACCTCCATGGTGAGGGTAATGCCCTGCTCCAGCAGCATACGCAGCTAGATTTGAGAACAGCCCTTTGTCTTGTTCGTCGCTACCATTGTGTTTGTCCTTTCCACCTCCCATCTTTCTCGACTCCAATCAAAACCAGACTCCGACAACTGATTAACAGAATCATTCAAGAGAAGGCGTAAGCACATAAGAGATCAAATTCAGAGGTACGAGCATGAGAAATTATGATCAACATATCATGTTCAGTCACAAATTTTAGAAAATATTTTAACTGCAACACTAATTTCCTATAAATTCATTTGGATTATAATGGTTTCATAGAAAATGCAACACATTCATCAACAAAAGAGCAGTTTTCCACATTTAATTTCTGCAAAACCTTTAATTTACTCATGAATTATAAACACCAACATAATCATCAATTCTCGAAGGGTGCTTTTCCAGTAATCATGCGATCATACAAAAGAAATTCCATCAAATCCAAACCATAAACCTCAATTCTTCTCCCTTCCTTCCTTTAACCAAAGGAAATTAACATTAATTGGGCGATTCGTCTCAACATACATATAAACCCTCGAAAGTCGAAACTTGCCATGATGAACGCGCAAATAAATCAATAAACCCCAGGCGAAAAAACAAACACCGCAAAATCAAATACATGAACACATGCATAGACAAACACAACATTACCAGATTTTCAACCAAATAAAATTCATCTACTGCAAAAAATCGCAAAAAACCCTAAACGAAGCCATCGCAACAAAAACACATACAGATTTCACAAATGTATCATCGACAGAGAGATTAATTTCACCTGATCGAATCGATGAATTCACCTTCGTTAACGATCCCTCCCCTTTTTGGGTAATTTCCCCGCTTAATATGAAGGATGATTTTGAAAAAAATAAAATAATGAGAGGTTAAAGCAGAAATATCCTGGCGGAGTTATACGAATTACGCATCGTCGCATATATACTTTTATTCACGCGTTTCTTCTACGCGTGTGCCGCTTTATTAGGTGGGAAAAAATTAATAAATGTTGCAGTTTCTTACGTAATTACGTTTGTTTGCATGTAATTTAGCCTCTAAGTTTTAGCTAGTTTTAATTTGTTTGCTTCTAATTTGATTTGATCGTGGATTTCGCCGAGTATTTTTCGCATTAGATTAGAAGTATCGTAGAAATTTCAAATGGATAACGTTTGATTATGAATATTATTATTAAACTCTATATTTTATTAAATGTGAGTGATTAATCGTTAAAAAATTAAATGTAGTCAAAATGGGGCAACCGCCTCTACTACTATGGTATGCTTTCGCCTATTCTTGAAAATTCAAAAGTACTCTTACTTGTTTGTCACGACGTGTAATCCTTGTGTTCCAACGAAGTCGAATCGTTTTGAGATCAGGTATTTCGATTTTATAAGGAATGACAAAGGGTGTGGGCATAAATTCTTGCTCTGCCTCTGTTTCCATCAGTTGAAGGATAAGAACATAAGGGGGATAAAAGAATATGAATAAAAAGTTTAATATGAATAAAAAGATTAATCCCACACGTTTGAATAGTATATTTTTTTTACATGCAGAATCCAATCTTGAAGCACATAAAGTAAGAGAAAGTGGCCAACCACATACATGATGGAAAGTTCTGTTCAGTTTAGAAAGTACACTTTCAACAATGGAGAGACTGAATTTCAAAGGCCATCAACTATCAGTAAAGCCACCGCCTCCAACGACCACAATAGACGCACTCCGGTGGATTTTCGGGTGTTTGTTGCCCTCCTCAAATCCAGGAAATGCAAAGAGTTAGGACATCTTGAATCTCTCCAGAATCCGGTGGAGCGACTAAGGATGTGTAATCTGCCATAACAGCAACATTTTGCTAGCATGTCTTTACATGTGTATAAGGTTCGGTCGAGAACCTATTTATCACACAATGTAAAGCCTCTTAAGATATCAAAAATATAAATTTGTGAAGCCTTTAAGTCACAGGTTTGGCAGAAACTTAGAACTGCTGCTAAATAGGAAAAACTGCAAGCATATTAGAAACATTCGAATGATGAACGAAAAAGTTTAATTGATTGACTGGAGTTAAACTAGTCCAATTACAGCTAAACAAAAAGTACTCGAGCTGAAGCAGCAGTTGCACACCAAACTAGATCCAGGAAGCCGAAGGTGAAACACACGCATTAAGGCTTCACAGTTCACATGTTAGCAGAATATAAACGCTGGCAGAAAGTGTAGCACAGAATTATTGACTTATCGCAATAAAAAACAATAAGCATTAACCTAAACCAGCAAATTCAATGTGAGAAGATGACTGAAATAAGCCAGTCTCCTCCACAAACATAGAGAAAGCGAACATTACCTGGTCTTCTGCACTTAATAAACTCGTGATCCACTTAATAAAACATCTGCACCGACCAATTAAGGCTCATGAGTGACATGTTTATAGTAGAATTACTTTAGCCAGTAATGTACCACAAAGATTTCAACATTAAGCATTGAAATTTAAAGAGATGGGTCTGAAAATGGTACCTCCTCTCAGCAAAATTGCTCTCGTACATGCTCCAGTGAACAGTCAGTTCATTATGGTCAGTTCAAGAGTACTGCTGAAGCAAGTTACTCCGATCTAACATAAGTCAATAGTAATTGTTTTGAAGTATAATTTCTTCGTGTGCTGCATAATCTGTGCAAGCTGCATAATCAACATCTTTCATTTGCTGAGTCAGTCCTCTCAACAAAAGGTAAATTTCATCTGATTGGCTATTAGAAGTGTCGTCAACTGAGAATAGAGAAACTCCAGCACCGATATCAACCCAAGCACATCCAGGGTCCTTTCTCACACCCAAATCCCTCATAAAAGACCTTACTTCGCCTAGTTTGCTCCAACAACCGGCAGTAGCATACATGTTTGCAATCAATATATAGTGCCCTGAATGTTTGGGCTTCAATTCGAGTAGTTTTCCAGCTGCCCATTCCCCAATATCTTTGTTCCCATGAACCAAGCATGCTCCAATAAGTGTGGCCCATAGTTCGGAGGTTGGCTTACAAGGCATACTAAGGATGATTTCTTTAGCTTTATTGAGTAATCCAGCCCTCCCATAAAGATCAATCATACAAGCAAAATGCTCTAAACAAGGAGTTATACCATATACAGTTTGCATCTTCTCGAAAAGCGACTGACCTTGATTTACAAGACCGGAATGACTGCAAGCTGACAATACTGCGACCATTGCTACATGGTCTGGTTTTATTTCGGATCTTATCATTTCTTCAAATAGCTTAAGAGCAACTCTACCATCTCCCTGTACGCCATATCCACTTATCATCGAAGTATAGGTAACTTCATCTTTATTTTCCAGTAAATCAAATAGTCTTCTAGCAACTAAAACTTTACCTGATCTTGCATAAGTTTCGATAAGAGCATTCCAAAGTCGTAAGCACCCCTGAAATTCCTCACGCCTAGTAATATAGCAGTGGAGCTCTTTCCCATGTTTTAGGTTTGCCACTCGAGCACAAAGAGGTAAGATGCCTGAAAGTGTGACAAAATTGGGTTTGATGTCCATAAGCAACAATTCTCTGAATAGAAGCGCGGCTTCTTCAGACCTATCCCACTGAGCAAAACCAGATATGATGGAGTTCCAGGTAATTAAGGTTTTATCTTCTATTGATCTAAACACAACATGAGCATGCGTAAGGTCACCACACCGAGAATACAGAGTAATCAATGCATTCTTTACATTAACATAGTCAATAGAAGAATTTCGAATTGCCAGTCCGTGAATTTCTTTCCCCAGTTTCAGCGAACAAATATGCGAGGAAGCACCTAAGGCAATAATAATTGCTACAGGATCAAGGGAACACAGATAAACTCTCATCTGACTAACTAATTCAAGCGCCCGTTTGAAATTGCCTGTCCTCAAGCAACCTCCAGCAATAGTATTCCATGTTATAACATTTGCTTGCAAACCAGCTTCTTGCATGCTCACAAAAAGCTTAAAAGCCTCATCCCACATACCCTTGGAGGCATATTCTGAGATCATTGCATTCCATGAAATGTCATCCTTAATCGGCATTCTGTTGAAAATACTTCGAGCAGTACCAAGATCGCCGCACTTCCCATACATAGAGATCAGTGCATTCTGCACAAACAAGTCCAAATCTAGAGAGCTAGCATTAATAGACAAATGAACCTCTTTCCCAAAATCAAGATTTGATAGCTCAGCACAAGCCTTGAGAACAGATGGATAAGTGAAACTGTCGGGTCTTATTCCCTTCTGACACATTTGTTTATAGGCGAAAATGGCTTCCTCAAAATACCCTTTGCTTACATATGATGAGATTAGGATATTCCACGAAACGGGATTCGGACTATTTGTATTAGCAGCTACAAAATGAGCATCACCAAGGAAATCGAAAGCCACATAGTGTGAAACAAGTTTTGGGAGCAAAAATCGGTTATCTAGAAGTCCCCAAGCAATAACCTGGGCATGAAGCTGCTTCCCTTCTTGCAGCAACTTGAATTTCGTACAGGACACCAATAGACAGGACAATGAGTCTACAATAGAGTCGCAGGAAGCAGATGCCAACGCCTGACTCTGAATATAAGAAAAATTCCTGAAAGCTTTGGACAAAACACCTTGGCTAGCAAAAAATTTCAAGGTTGCCCGAA
Organism: Thymus mandschuricus; assembly: GCA_029379335.1. Lineage (NCBI taxonomy): Eukaryota > Viridiplantae > Streptophyta > Magnoliopsida > Lamiales > Lamiaceae > Thymus > Thymus mandschuricus. The sequence goes on from CM057072.1 coordinate 2,923,157, forward strand.
GGCCTTCTGCCATAAAATTGGCGGTTTATCTCATGAAGTGCTACTATATCTTCACGAGGAGTTGCCTCTCTTCAGGGCATCAACTGGTTTAACCTTCTCTGTCCAGTTCAGAGGGATGCATCTCCTGATTCAACGATTAGAAATGCCTATCGGCAGCTTATGAAATCGAGAAGACATGCTATGCTCGTATCGACTCCAACAAGCATTTTGACACGGTAATCACACACAATATGTACGACTGCAGCATCGTGTTTCCCAACACCACGAAACCATGAATGACCCTAGCAGCTGTAGAAATAACATGATTTAGGTAACATTCACACTCTAATGTAAGAAATTAAGTTACTAAATTTATGTTCGAGATGGATAACAACAATATTATACAGCTTTGTTGATCCAACACCAGTAGAACACATGGAAACTATTCATTTCATCAAATCCTTACAAAAATCAAAGTTAATTAACAGCAATACTCAACCGATTACAAACATCACCATCGAATCTGAAAACACAAATTGACTTCAACAGCCATATCAAAGTCGAACAGTAATTAAATTAATATTTCAATAATAAATAAGCAAATCTAAACCTTACAAGAAGAGCGCACCAGCTAAGAGAAGAGACGGAATTCTACTTCACAAATTTGATATTCGTGGAGAGATGAGGGTTTAGCATCGGGGTTTAAGGCTGGAAAAAATTTGCAGTGGCACTAAATGAATAATTAAATAAAAATATCGAATTGGAATATGGGCCCAATTTCCTTGGGCTTTTCCTCGTATCAATTATCTCCCTTCCGTTGATTTTATTGAGTCATAATTTTCTAATTTTGGAATGTACTATATAATAGGGTGTTTGAAAAAGAAAATGTCTATTTATCAGTGGTAAAGAGAATGTTTTATACCATAAAAAAAATGTGTTTGGTCCATTTTGTGAACCTCATTACATTATTCTATCCTTATAAGTCAATTATTACTTAAATATTCATTTAACTTTTAATACTCCTCACATCAAATAGCTATAACTCAGATATCACTTTAATGTTCAATTATAAATAATTTTATTACAACTGATGCCCAAAAATGCCAAGCATATGATAGAACGAGTATATACTAAATACTACCTCCGTCTCGCTAAATTAGCCGCGTTTGCCGAATCGGTCCGTCTCATCTAATAGCCACATTTCCATTTCAGGAAATAAATTAGGCCTTAATGGCCCATCACTTCTCAAAAATCAGGGCCTAATCCCATTTTTAATTATTCCTAATTTTTGGGCTAATTAGTTGGAGCCCAAAATCTGGAAAAAAAAAAAAAAAAAAAAAAAAAAAAAAAAAAAAAAAAAAAAAAAAGGCCCAATTTAGGGGTCAAACCCTAAAATCGGATGCCTCCCTCATTTGTGCCTCATTCTTCATCCGCCACTCTCTCGAACTCTCTCGACTTCCTCTCTTCCCCTCTCTGCGAAAACCCTAGATCTGATCGAAAATCTCCCCTATCCTCTCGTGTTCTCTCTCCCCTCCATCTCCCTCGACTCGTCGATGGTGGGAGCTAAGCTTGACATCCATTCGGATGAAGAAATCTCTCCGGAAAACCCCTCCCCTCACTCCCCGCCGCCTCCTCCCGCGGTGACAAACCGTCAAACCCGCCGTCGCCGCCGTAAATCTCCCCTACCCACCCCCAGATCTGACCCCCTTAGGGGTATGCGCCGCCCCCGCGCTCGCCGGGAAAGGGGGTATAAGCTATCGGAGGTCGAAGACTGCTGGCCGGTCTCTTCGACGCCGTCCCCCACTCCGACCCGAGATACCCTTCTGTTTGGGGGAGGCTTAGGCTCGGCGTCGGCGTTGCCCGTCCCAGTTGCTCCCCCGCCGGCGATGCCCATCCCAGTTGCTCCCCCGCCGCTGTTCTCGGACCCGAACAGTAGGAGACGCCTCCCCCGATCTCTATTCCTGTTCAGACGCCTCCCATCTTGGGCGAATATCCACGGCGGAGTTGAAGCGCCTGAGAGAGATGAGGCGCCGCTGGCCGAGTTCGACGGAAAGGGAGATGATTTCCGGTCATTTTTCATCCAGTTTCACTGTATTGGGTGCATTTATCATGCTCTGTTCTTGATTGGTGCTGTTTTCTCTTGATTACAGTGGGAATATTGGCGAAGTGTGCTGCGATGATGACTGGGAAAGATGAGGCGGTGCGGGGCGAGGTCGACGGCAAGGCAGATGATTTCTGGTGATTTCTTTTCCTGATTCACTGTATTGGGTGCATGTACCCTGCTCTGTTCTTGAATTGTGATGCTCTGCTCTTGTGCACAGTAGGAATATTGGTGAATTTAGCTGCAATGATGACTGGTTCCATTTAATTTCATGCTATAGCCTCTGATTGAAGTGGTTTCAACATGTTTAATTGGTTATGTTAGTCTGTGCCTACACTTTCTGATTTTGCTTGTATAAGTTCAGATGATGAATTGTTTAAATTCTGATGAAATTTTGATTATGGTCAGATGATAAATTGCATAAATTCTGATGACATTTGTGTTACAAAAACCCCTGTTTCTTCTTGAAAGTCAAACTGAAAACTAAAATGAAATGGAATCTTAAACATTTGCAATCAAAAAGTGTTTACACTGCCATTTCACTACATGTTCAGATCAAATGCTTCCCCTGCTGCTTGTGGAATGTTGATTCCCAATTCTTCCATTAGTATGTCTAACCCTTCTGTTTTCTCTTCTGCCAGTAATTGGTCTATGCATTCCCTCACCAAATGCTCTGGAACATCTAAGTTCTGAGGAAGTAATCCCTGCCTTAACAATGAGTCCTTTGACATGTGTGGTAGTTTAAAGTTGTTCATGCCTCTCACTTTCATGATTTCAACTAGCACACACTGAAGTGAAATGAAAACCTTGTTCATAGTTTGTGCCTCCATCTGCTGAAAACTTGTTTGAACTGCTGCAATTAACTCATCTGGATCTTTGCACTTTAGCCTTTGTTGTAAGCTCTGTATTGCTGTGAATAGCCCTAGGTCATTGGCATTACAGTCTGGTGAGTTGGCTGGTTGTTGTACTATCTTCATGTTACCCATCTGCATTTGCAGCAGCTTGAAAATCTGCATCTTGGTTGCTGATATGACTTCTGCAGTTGTCTTGTTGGATTTCTATGTGTTTACTTAAACACTGAGGCCACTTGAGCTTGATTGCAGGCAATATCTGAAAGAGTGCACAATATTATTGCATGCATTAAATGAATAATAGTGTGAGACTTAATTCATTCACAATTGTGAAACTGTAAACATGTTACCTCATTTAGAAAGCAGTCTTTCACCACCTGCCTTGTGATTGATTGAATAGGCTTGAGCTCTACTGTACCTCTTGGTCTCTTAATGCTGTTTCTTTGTGCTGTTTTCTCCTCAATGAATGGCCAAATCCCTATTTTCCCATCAAACTTAACACTACCATCTTCTGCAAAGACTGGTCTGCTAATTGCACACATAAACATCACCTTAGGGATGGAATTCTTGGACTGTGTTATTCTCAAAGGGTCTGCCTCCATAGGTGTAAGGTAATATTTGCAGCTCTTCCTAGTTAGGTAGAACCACTTTTCATCTATGTGAATGGTATTCTCCATAGCCTTGAATGTGGGTGTATTTCTAGCAAAATCAAAGTGTAAGGCTCGTAGGCTAAACCCTAACCTCCATAGCATGTTAGGAGCTGTCAATAGGGGCTTGATTGCATTTGAATGATGTCTGAGCAGCAACTTAGCCCACATCCCCACTGTTGCCCTAGAAATTGAAGGGCCTAATGCATCTGAAAGAGCAGTAATTGTACCTCTTTTGTGATAGTCAATTGCCTCAATTACTTAAAAATCACATGTGTGCTTCTTCTTTCTAATTCTGCCTTTTCTGTCTTTTGCAACCTGTATTACATCACCTCTCTCTTTCTGCTGTTTTGCAGCTCTCCAAATTCTGGAAACTGAATCCCTTGAAAGCTTGAAAAGAACTGCTGCTTTGTTGATGGTTCCATGGATCATCTTCCCACCCTTGAAGTTATTCAAGAGAAACTGCATCACCTGTGTTCTCATCTCTGCATAAATATCAGCTTCTTTCCCCATCTCTTTTCTGTTTTTTTGGGAGTGTTTTGGAGAGTGATGAAATCTGCAAATGGATGTTTGGTGTGATTTGTCTGCAGATGATGATGTATATGTAGAGATGATTAGATAGGGGGGGAAATTTGAATGTCAAAATTCCCCCCAATTCGAATTTGCCACTAAGAACACTTCTTTTTTTTAATGTATTTTGTGAGTGTGAACAGTTTAATGAGGAACAGTAACTCCGCTACAGTAACATTTGTACAGTAATTTTTCAGCTTAATCAGTTCTTAATTATGCAGTTAAAACCCCTGATTTTTTTTACGTTGGTACGTGTGCCGTTTCAAAACGTGGGTAATTTAACGAGACGGAGGTAGTACTATACTACATAGATATATTTAACAAATGATGAGTCAAATGGAATGTAATAGAGCAAGTACATACACTTAAGTTAGTATTTTGGAAAATAGAAAGGGGATGGCGCCGAATTAGGCTTTAGGTGGGTGCTTGGATAATTTTATTAAACAACTTATATTCTTATAAGCTCAAAAGAAAATGTTTGACAAAATAAACGGCTAAAGAGCTTATAAAGTCAACAGATAATTAAGCTATAAAAGCTTCAGAACTTATTAAAAATAAATTCATCCACCCAACTTAATTTTACATCCGATAAACTTTTCAACCACCTTATTATAAGCTCTTAATAGTTATAAACATATGCTTGAGTTTTAGAAATTAAATTTGGGATGAGATATTCAAAACCTACATTTAGATTGCTCGGTACCATAAATTTCACGTTAATAGAGCTATATCTAGACATATATACACCGTCACGTACCCATGGGGCTCAACATTTCAAATTATCCAACTATTACTTTTTCACGCATGCTAAAATCCATAACTTATGTTGGTAAATTTAAAATATTCCCATTCTTAATTCCAAGTATTGTAAAATGTTCGATTAATGTATATTTTACGTATATTTAAGAAACGTTACGATGTAGGATCTTAGGGCTTATTAGGATTTAGGTTCTTTTTGTTGGGCCAAGTGAGCCAACCCTAGGGTTTAGGGTTTGGGGGTTTTAGGGTTTTGGCAATTACGTTCCCGCCATGCATGACAATCTCACACGCCCTTTGCATGGGTATAAAAACAGCTGACTCGATCGACATTCTAAAATATTTTCTATACTTCCTTAAAAAGTAATAATAAAATAAAAATAAAAATAAAAAGTCTCGTAATGGATTTCGATTTCCTTCTCATACCCGTTATCTCATGCTCCGCGCTCCTCTTCACTTTGTTCATCTTCTCCAAACTCCGAAAGCCAACGCCGAATCTTCCTCCGAGCCCACCGGAGCTTCCGTTCATCGGGAACTTGCACCTCCTCCGCGGCCCCGATCCACCGCACCGCGCTCTACGAGGCTTATCGAGCAAGTATGGACAGATCATGCGCATCTGCCTGGGCGAGGTCGCCGTCGTTGTCGTCTCCTCCTCCACCGCCGCCAAGGAGTTCCTGAAAACGCACGACCTCAACTTCGCCTCCCGCCCTTCGCTCCTCGCGCCGGAGATCACCTGCTACGGAAACACCGACATCGCCTTCGCCCCCTACGGCGACTACTGGCGGCAGCTGCGGCGGATCTGCTCGCTCGAGCTCTTCAGCGCCGAGCGTGTGAGGTCGTTCCGGCGCGTGAGGGAGGAGGAAGTGCTGGAGCTCTGCGGCTGGCTATCGCGGCGCGCAGGGACGACCGTTAACCTGCCGGAGAGGCTGCGATCCGTCAGCTTCGACATCATGGTCAGAACCGCGCTGGGGACGAAGATCGGCGATCAAGCGAAATTGATTACGTTGTTCATAGAAGGTTCGAATCTCATCGCCGTCGCCAACATCGTCGATCTGTACCCGTCGATCAAGCTCCTCCGGTTGTTCAATCCGATGAAGTGGAAGATAGAGAAATTCCACCGATGCTACGATGAAATTACAGAGAGAATCATCGAAGAGCGGAAACAGAGCATCAATCAAAGAGGAGACGAACATCGCGATTTCTTAGATGTGCTGTTGAAGCTCCAGAACGACGCCTCGCTTCAAATCCCCTTAACCAGGAACAACATCAAGGCTGTTTTAGTGGTAATCAATTCAACCTAGGGTTCTAAATTCACGATTTCCGCGCGCAAATTCGAATTTCAAATTTCAAATTTCAAAAACGCAGGACATGTTCGGCGCCGGAACGGGCACGCCGAGCACAACCGTGGACTGGGCGATGGCGGAGATGCTGAAGAACCCTCACGTGATGAAAAAGGCGCAAGACGAACTGAGGAACATCTTCGACGGCAAAAGCCTCGCCGTCGACGAGGAATACCTAAACGAGGCGACGTACCTGAAACTGGTGGTGAAGGAGACGCTGAGGCTGCACCCAACGGCGCCGCTGCTGCTGCCGAGGGAGAGCAGGGAGCGGTGCGAGATCAACGGATACGAAATAGCGGCGAAGACGAGGGTGGTGGTGAACGCGTGGGCCATCGGAAGGGATCCGGAGCACTGGGAGGACGCGGAGGCGTTTAAGCCGGAGAGGTTCGAGGAGAAGGTGGTTGATTACAATGGGAGCTGTTTGGAGTATATTCCGTTTGGGGGAGGGAGGAGGATATGCCCCGGGACGGCGTTCGGGATCGCGAGCGTCGAGCTGCAACTGGCTATGCTTCTGTACCATTTTGATTGGGCTCTGCCTCGCGGAATGAGAGCGGAGAATGTTGATATGAGTGAGACGCTTGGAGTGGAGGCAAGAAGGAAGTATGATCTTGTCGTTATTCCTCTTCTTAGGAGGGAGCTGCCTACCAAGTAACTTCATCGTTTGGACCTACTTGTCACGTCGTTAAATATACTACATATGATGGGTCGTAAAATAATAAGGTCAACCAAATGAAATAGAACGGAATGATAATTTATTCACATAAGAGCAGTGTGGATAGAAAAAGAAGAAGCTAGTCACAGTGTATATACATGTTATGTTATCCAAGTAAAAAGTGTTTTAATTTGTACTAAAAAGGGGAAAAATAAAAAAGAAAAAGGTATGGTAATATTCTAATTTGCTGTTTTTATTGAAATAACAGAGTTATAGTTTTTGTAACGAAAATTACATAGAGGATAGCATAATTATACGAGTCGAGAAAATAGTCTCTCTGTCATCTAATAAGTGTCGTTTCCATCGCAGTGTGAATTATAGTACCGTAGAACTTACGGAGTACCAAATATACTACTCCTCTGTCCCGTCAAAGATGTTACATTTCTTTTTGTCAATTTCTGGCACGCTTTTCCACGCTTCTTGATGAAGTGTTTTAAAATAGATTTTTGAAGAATTTTTCTTTTGCGGAATAATACAACTATCATAGTATCCCATAAAAGAAAAAATTCTTCAAAAATCTATTTTACAACGCATCATCAAGAAGCGTGGAAAAACGTGCCAGAAATTGACAAAAAGAAATGTAACGTCTTCGGCGGGACGGAGGTAGTAGTTGAGTTGAATTCTGTATTTTTATATAAAGAATACTCCCTCCGTCCCGTGGCATTAGTCTCATTTGGATATGACACAGTAATCAAGACATGCAGAGATAAAGGGGTTTTAAAAGGTGTTTTTGTGTGTTAAATTATTTCCTTTAAGAAAATGAGACTAATAAATGAGACAGACAAAAAAGGGACGTGAGACTAATGCCACTGGACGGGACATAGGGAGTACACAATTGTCAATTTATATGTAATATTCCCTTTAAATTATATATTCAGGAAAATCGGCTGATTCCACAGCGGACGTTAACTACCACAAACGTCTCTCAACTGTTTGTTGGTCGGCGGAGAAGATGGCCGTGGCTTTGGCTTCGCCGCCACTCTCTCCACCGCCATCAAATATAGAATTCTCAGCTTCTTCAAAGCGCCGCTGCCGTTGCACTTCAGCACTCTCTCCGACCGACTCGATATCTTCCCCTTCCACCTCCGCCTCCACCGCCTACCGCCCTGCTGTTATTCTCCCTGTCAGTCCTCTCTCTCTCTCTGATTTTGTGTTATGTTTCCGCTGCATTGTTGATTGAAGTATTTTCAAAATATTGAAAAGGGGCACTGAGTTTTTTCCGAATTCTGTTTGTATTTGGTGCAGGGATTGGGGAATAATACTACTGACTACGAGAAATTAGCCCTAATTTTGAAAGATTATGGAGTGCCAACAGTTACTGCCAAGGTCTCCAGAATCGATTGGCTGAGAAATGCTGCTGGCTTGCTCGACTCCAATTATTGGCGCGGCACACTCCGCCCTCGCCCGGTTCTTGATTGGTTGGTTATAATCTTACAACGCCCTTTACTTTTATGCTACCTTTTCATCTTCTCGAAGTATTTACGTTTCTTGTGTTTGATGTCAGGTATCTTGGAAGGGTTGAAGAAGCTGTTAATGAGGCAAAGGAATTGGCAGAAGGTTTTCATTACCTTGCTTTCATTGCATATGCCATATAGTAATAGTAATTCTGTTACGGGGGTTTCTGTATTTCGTGTATTATTTGGTAAAAGCAGTGCTATTATGGAATCATGGTCTGAATTCGATCCAACTTCACGTTTGTTTTCCTAGTCTATGCATATTATGCCATTCATGTTGTTATAGGTCTTGTGATCTTGCTGAGGATCATATTTTCAGCTACACGTCTATCTCTTATATTCATAGTATGACTTGTTTTGTTCAGTCTTTTCGGTAATTGTAAGATAAAATGCAGATCCGAACCAACTAAGCTATACCTACCTTTACATCTCATAGAACATGTTTCACCATTACAGCTGATCAACGGATGTCTGATGGAGTCATTTTCCTTGTAGGTTCTACGTTATCTTTGATTGGGCACTCAGCGGGAGGATGGCTGGCTCGTGTATATTTGCAAGAATTTGGCACATCAGATGTTTCCCTATTGTTGACACTAGGAACCCCACACCAGTGCGTAACCTTTTGTACATGTTCTTTCTTTGCTATGTGCTTACTATTTACAAAATGCTTTGATTCGATGAATTACTCACGGAACAAGTGGCCTAGAGGTAGTGATTAATGTTTCTCTTTGTTTTATGTCAGGGCGCCACCTAAGGGCGTTTCGGGAGTAATAGATCAAACTAGGGGGCTCCTTGATTATGTTGAAAAGAATTGCGCTAAAGCTGTATACACCCCCGAATTAAGATATGTCTGCATTGCCGGAAGGTAAATTGAATTCATGGTTGTAGCTTCACATTGTTCTTCCACTGTATGGTCGGAGAGAGAAGTGACGGGGATTGTCCTCTGCTTCATCTTTACTGGACTGTCTCAAAACTGCAGAAACTGAGGCTTTTTGGTGCAAATCGCAGGTACATACAAGGTGCTCGCTTACTTGGATCAAGCAACGCCGAAAATCCAGAAGCATTTGTAGAAATGGAGGAAGCAGTTGGTGAAATGGCTGTCGTTAAGACATCTGCCACTTTTCAAGATCGATTTGTCGGCCAAGGATATAAGCAGGTATTTGCAGTTTTGCTTGCATCCTTAGCAGTCATCTGCACTGAGCAGTTTCCTCTTTTCTTTCCTTTTAATAATTACGACTTTTACATGCGTCGAATACGTTAGGTTTGTGGGCAAGCAGATGTATGGGGCGATGGGGTAGTACCGGAGGTGTCAGCACACCTCGAAGGTGCACTCAACATAAGCTTCAATGGAGTTTACCATTCGCCGGTTGGCTCCAACGATGAAACAAGGCCTTGGTACGGCTCCCCTGTTATTGTTCAACAGTGGATACATCATCTTCTCACCTGATTCTGTATTTTGGATTGGGATTTTGTACATAGAGCACGTTATGTTACATAATCATTATTCATTCCTTATCCCTTGATACACAAACGCTGTAATTGTTTTCAGAAAAGCAATTAAGAACCTTCAAAGGTTCGTTTGTGTATGTATGTGTGTGTTAGAGAGAGAGAGAGCAAATATCACCAAGGACGATTAAATAGTCCTCTAGAGAGAGAGTGCAAGCAAACATCATGGGATGGTTAAATGATCCTACTTTTTTACATAATCAAAACTAGAAACACAACCTAAATGTTTCCCCAAAAAACATGTTGAATAAGAACTTGCAAGCAGCTTTCTAGTTTCTAGTCGAGGTTTGTTCAATAATTCCCGAGAGTTTGTGCGCGTGCTGAGACAGGATTCAAGCAGTCTTCACGAAATGAGGAGAGAGCAGCTTACCGACCTCAAGAAACCCCACTTTATCCTTTCCTTCAAACAGTTTCTTGAGCTTCTCATCACAGAAAATCTCCTTTTTATTTTCCGGGTTCTGCAGGGACAAAAGGTCATGGTATAAGTCACTAGACAACAAATACTATGCAAAGATGCATGTCGAACCCAACTTCAGAAGAAAATCCATATCAATCAGCGGACTGCTTGCAGTTGTAATCTCATCTAAGTAGGAAAGTTCAGATTATTATATCCACAGCCTACGCAATGAAGCAATCATCTCAAAGAAGCAAATGCTTTGGAAGTGAATCATATCTCCTCAAGGCTGAAATGACAAGCCGTGTCAGACTTGTTTCTTATTATGCGCATGCATCATTTTATTCAAGTATCGGTGCTACCAAAACAATGCAGAAGGCGGGGTAAACATCAAGCATGGAGCAGTGAAATAATCATCTTCAAAGAAACATACAATCCCATAGTGAAAAATGTCTCATAGCTTACATAAATCAATGTAATAAATGAAATACACATCTTCCAAGGAACAACAGGTTTTCGAAGTAGTTAAAGACAAAGCTGTAAAAATGGCACATGCATTTGAACAGTCAGATGCAACAGAATATAATGCGAGAAACGGAGACAAGTAGAGACATAGCTTCAGCACATAATGAGCTAATACAATATGTGTGTTTTCACAAAACAGCAACTATAGCAGTTCTCTTATAGCATCAGGAGCGACAAATAAAATGTTTCATTGCATTTTCTTATATATTAAGAGCCACGACATAAGGAACATCAATTGTAAGCGCTAGCACTTGTGACTAATTCAACAAACAAGCCATATAACTGAAATCCCAAAGACACGTTACTGAAAAATTGAACACATGGAAAATTGCTGAATGCTGAGTAAAAAGACCTGTCTAGAATAACATATTCCAATTAGAATTTAACAATAAAGCCTACCAAATTAGTATGAAGTTTCATTGACACAGACAAAGCTGATAACGTTTCGCAACGTATAAACTACCTCGAGTCACGTCAACAAACAAACATCATCTGCAATAACCAAATATTCGAAAAGGTATCCAACCACAGGAAATCGATAACAAATCCCACTCAACAAGCAGTTCAATTATCACTTTCAAGACTCCTTACGCCCCAACACAAAAGCAAGAAAACAGAGCAGAAGCCCATTAATATGTACGTAAGCTAACTGCAAGCATATTTTTCCATAATCTAACAACATGTAAAGCCAACACAGCATTTCTCAACAACAGCTCATAGAAAAGAAACCAGCTGAAATTTCATAACATAAAATGCAAAGCCCTCCAACGAAAACCCTAATCGCAGCTTCACAATTAAAAAAAGGACAGAAATGACAAAAGTAAAGACACAAACCCCGCAACAATACCTGCAGATTGTGGAGCTTGATGTGCTCCCAGATTTTCTTCACAGCTTCAACCCGAGAAATCTCCTGCGCGCCGACAAAATCCTGGAGCGCAAGCGATATGGGTTTCGCCTTCTTCAACCCAGACGGAGGGACATCCTTCTTAACCGCCGGCGCCTTCCGCGGTTTGGGAGCCGCGGCGGCCGGGACCTTTTTGCTCGGGGAAGCGGAAACGCCGGCCTTGGGAGCGGCCGCGGCGGCGGACCTCACGGCGGAGAGCAAAGCCCTCGAGCTCCGCAGCATTCCCGAAGCAGCCGACATGGGGTTTAGGGTTTTGAATCCTGAGCTGAAAATGAAATTGACAGTGATGAAAGAGTGAGAGGGGGAAGAAGGGGGCGATCGCTTCCACTTTCAACCAGGGTTTTTTTCTTCAAAATTAATTGTTAATTAAATAATTTTGCCGCTCAAGAAGAAAGCCCAATACTTATTGGGCCGCTCGGCCCAATTACAGGCCCACGAAAGCCCAAATCGGAAATTCTAATTAAAATTAAAAAAGGAGAGAGAGAGAGAGAGAGAGACGGTGGAGGCTGGTTGTAGTTGTCTTCCTCTCATCCTCAACTCCTCAAGGCCAAATTGCCTTCCTCTTATCCTTATTATTATCTCTTTCTGCCACTCACCCCACCTCTCTCTCTCTAAGCTTGCTCGTACTGCTGCGGAAAATCTATGCAGTCTATTTGAATGGATACGTCTCTCGTTCGCTAACTACAGTGACTCCTTGATTTAAGCAAGTGATTCTGCGTTACTGGTTCATCGAGTTCTGCCATTGGAGTGGGAGTTGCGGAATTGTTGACTGAGAATGTTCGGAGCTGTAAATATAAATTTATATATGTTTGCGTAGGGGAAGGATGTCGTGTTTGTTGCCGCAATTCAAGTGCTCGCCGGACACTTTTGCTGTTAACTTCAAGTCCCAGAGCCATTCTTCCATCCACTCATGTTAGCGACTCTCTCTCTCTCTCTCTGAATTTGTGTTGACGATTTTTGGAGACGTGGATTGTTTGGTTGTTGGAGTTGTAGAGCTCATGATTATGCTGCATTCGTTATGTGTGTCTGTGATGAGGAGAAATTGAGTGTGTTTAGTTGAGGTAATCCTTGATTTTTTTTGGTTTTCCATCGGATTGGTAACAGTTTTGCAGTATTTCAGTTACCTCTGGTGTAAGTTTCTGTGTTCTATTTACGACATATCGCTTGTGAAAGTCTTATTCCTAGTGGAGAAGGTGATGGGAAATTTGAATTAATTTGTGATATCTTTACATGGTGATGGATGTTGAAAGTAATGTGTTGGATGGAGATTGAGTAATTGCAATTCAGCTTAACTAATGGCTGCACATTTCTGGCTTTGTGTTCTGGCATAGAAAAGTCTTATTTTGAAAATAGGTTAATTCATTTCAAACACATTCTTGAAATTGGTTAGAACCTTGGCATGTAGGTAGCTGTTGTTTGTTCTATCATATCCACGAACACAAAACTCATCCCAATGATCGATGTTTAATGCTATCGGTGCTCGTGGAGCTGTGGATTTATTTTTGGTAATGGACTTATTTGCAGCAAAGAGTAGAGAGGCTATCAATTTCCGGACACAATGTATCTTATCTGTCACATCAGTGCCGACAGCCACTACATCAACGGTGCTTGAGTTGGAGAAGCTACAGCTATCATGGAGATCATCACCACCATCATCGTCATCATCAACATCTGCAACGCTCGAATTGGAGAAATCGCCTTCTTTAGACACTCCTTTTGTTGCAGGGAGACCATTGGCGTACGTCGGAGCAGTTGGCACCCCTTCTGAGGTTCGACAAAACATTCTGCACAATTCAGGCTGTGATAATTAATACCTTATTGTTGTTGCTGCTTACAAGTGCAACTTTTAAACAAGAGATTCCTTACCATTTTTTTTTATTTTTTTTTTTTGAATTCCAATTTTAGGAAAAATATTGATTCTTTTGTTACTTGTGTTAGCTGATCGTCATTGCTAACATTAATTACTATGCAGGTACATCTTGGACCAAATTTGGACGATTCGAATCTTCTTACAAGTGAAGACACCGTCATCTCTGCTGCTGCATCTGAAGCACTTGCTCTAGCTAAGGAGGCAGTCAAGGTAGCAAAAGATGCAGCCATGATGATCAGCCTTCACAAATCCACCAAGTCAAGTAGCACTTCTACAGGAGTCTTACCCGATGTAGATACCAATCCTGTGGAAGGAATTTTCAGGGAGGGTAAAGTTGGTGAAGTTGGAGTAAGTGGAAACTTTCTATCTTCTGATCCCGTTGCTGAAACTGATGAAGTAGAACCGAGTGCTGAGGAACTAGAGTTTGTCGAGGCACAACTCATGAGTAGTATAGCTGTTAGATCAAAGCGTCAGCCAGAAAGAAAAGCCAGGAGAAGTAAGGCAGCAGAAAAGGCAGCATCCAACATTGTGTCTGTGAAATCTGGTTCTTCAAGCCGTAAAAAGCGCTCGTCAGTACAGGAAATAGATTATAACGATCCTTTGCGTTACTTAAGAGGGACAACAAGTTCTTCTAGGCTACTTACTGCTTCCGAAGAAATGCTGTTGTCAGAGGGGATTCAGGTAGCTTTAGAGAACTTGGCTTCCTGTTCTTTTTTTATTTTCTTTGTCTCTGCTCATTTACTGTCATATGCCTAGAAATTGACGATGTAGCAGCATCGCCCTTGCTAATCATTTATTCCCAATAGGTTTTGCGTCCCTTTATGTTCTTCCCTATAGAACCTCGATTTTGTAGCTCCCTGCCCTCTCTTCCTCTCACTAGCCTTGTTTTTGGAGCCCGGTGTTTTTAAAAAAGTGAGTTCATGTCTTTGGTCAATGGAAGTTTAGCTTTCATTTAACAGGGTTCCCCTTATGTTGAAATGTCCTTTTTCATTTTGACTTTCAGTTGGACATAGATAACCGATAAATATCTTGTTTGAGACCAGTCTAGATGAATTAATCAGCCACATAAGATCTAGATTCTTTCAACTTAGTCAGAGGAAACTGTTTGTAGTTATTGTTGGTAATTGTGAATAGGATCCTAGCTTATTACTGATAACTTCCTTGCTCCTTTTGCTGTTCTGGCCTCATGTGTGCTCATGCGTTTAAGACATATCCACAATCGATGCAGGTCTTACTGAAGATGGAAAAACTTCAAGATGAGCTTACCGAACGTTTTGGCAGTCCACCTACTTTTGCCCAATGGGCTGCAGCTGCTGGTGTTGATCAGAAAACCTTGAGAAGGCAACTGAATTATGGTGTTTTATGCAAAGATAAAATGATTAAGAGCAACATCCGCCTCGTTATATCTATTGCAAAGAATTACCAGGGAGCTGGGATGAATCTTCAAGATTTGGTTCAGGTACATTGGTTGGCTACCTCTGATTGTCCAAATCTGAAGTTTTAATACTGAAATTCATGAAATTTATAACCTCTAATTCCTCAGGAAGGATGCCGTGGACTAGTGAGAGGTTCAGAGAAATTTGATGCGTCGAAAGGTTTCAAGTTCTCCACCTATGCTCATTGGTGGATAAAGCAAGCAGTCAGGAAATCGCTTTCTGACCAGTCGAGAACAATTAGACTACCTGTAAGAATTACGCTACACGATAGTGAATTGCTTTTTGGTATTAATAATAATATGGAGGGCTTATGAAATCTTAAATTCCCTGCATTGCAGTTTCACATGGTTGAAGCCACTTATAGAGTGAAAGAGGCAAGAAAACAACTGTTCAGTGAAAATGGTAAAGTTCCTAATGATGAAGAAGTTGCTGAAGCTACCGGACTCTCCATGAAACGGCTTTCTGCAGTCATGTTGACCCCCAAAGCTCCAAGATCCCTCGACCAGAAAATGGGAATCAACCAAGACCTTAAACCCTCAGTACGTCCCAGAACTCATATCTTTTCCAATAAGGGTGCGTTTACTTTGTGTAATAGATGATCAAATTGATGAAACATGTGAGTGAGTAGTGAAAGATGCGATGATCAAAAAACTTCAAATTATACGTCATATTTGCCCCACTTTCGTTATCTCAAATAGTCTTATTATGCCTCTTCGTTTTTCTTCTCTAGGATGTGATAGCAGACCCTGAAGCAGAAACATCAGAGGAGCTGCTGATCAAGCAGTTTATGAGGCAGGACTTGGCAAAAGTTCTCGACACCCTAAATCCAAGAGAAAAGCAAGTGGTTTCATGGAGGTTTGGGCTCGAGGATGGCAGAATGAAGACATTGCAAGAAATCGGGGAGCTTATGGGCGTGAGCAGGGAAAGGATAAGGCAGATCGAATCTTGTGCCTTCCGGAAGCTGAAGAACAAGAAGAGAACGAAGCACCTGCAACAGTATGTAATGGCGTAGCAAACAGAATACACCAAATAATCCCCGGTTTCTTTGAATTAGTCCTCTAGAAGCAATCGTCTTCATTTTTGGAGCTCGTTGCCTGGTTCGTGTTAGAGCATATCGAGTCGTTTTTTCTCATTTTCCGCCAGCAGCATCCCTCCATTCCTACGGCCTCTCTTTTCTTCCGACGAGAACATTATATCATGTTTCCTTTTTTGCAGATATATGGTGTTAAAGAATAGTTGTGATCATTTGTGAATACGGCACACATTTTTGTATTACATTAATTTTATTTTATGTTTATGGAATAATGAACGTTACATAATTCATACCCATTGTTTTTGGTCGAAACCACAATGGGACAGACAAAAACGAAACTTATCTTTATATCAATGTGTGTGTTTGTGTGTAAATTAGTGCTTGAAAATCGGTCTCTATTTCACCCAAAGAAATAAAATAAGATAAAATTGCATTTACTTTTTACTTACACGTCCAAAACTTCTTCTCTTCTCATTACTTCACCATTTCGAACAAATCTGCTGCAGGGAAAAAAATAAAACGAAAAGAAAGAAAAAAAGAAAGAAATATATTTGATTTTCTTACAATTATTTGTTTTCTCACGTCATAGGTTATGAAATTTGTGCGTTTTCTCCCCCATTTTCTGGAAATCTAACGGTTATCTAATTTCTTCTTTCAACCTCTGATCAAAGCTTTGTCTCACCCAGAATTTGCAGGGATTTCCTGAAAATAAAATTTCATGATTTCGTGGGCGAGCTTAACGTGTCCTTGTTTCGTTCATGTCGAAAAAGTGATCGGAATTGGCAATGTATCCGGCCTCCTACAATGTTCGAGTCCAATTACAAGACACAATATATTGGTGGCCAAAAGGAGAAATTTGTGAGGTATGTACGTAATACTCCCTCCTCCCTCCGTCCCCGCCTGATTACGTCTCCTTTTCTCGTTATTCCGTATTTAGGCCTTTTGGCCTCTGAATATGACTTATTTTGAGACAGGTTGGAGGGATTGGACTCTTTTAGATCAGAAATGGCTCAGAAGAATAGATGCGGATTCAGCTTAGAGGGCTTATCAAACCAAGGCCCTACGACGACGAGCCAGTCGAAGTCGTTCAAGATGGTTCAACGAGGATCCGAGGGACTTCTCACGTTCGGCCGGTCGCTAAAATCCGGGGTCACGAGGGCCGTATTTCCGGAGGATCTCAAGGTCTCGGAACGGATGATCTTCGATCCTCAAGACAAGAGCCTTCTGTTCTGGAACAAGCTTTTGCTCATCTCCTGCATTTTTGCAGTATCAGTGGATCCTCTGTTTCTGTATCTTCCAGTTTTCAAGCCTGAGGAAACGTGCCTGAACATACACTTCAGCTTGGCGTACACGATCACGACAATGAGGACAATAATCGACTCCTTCTACATCATACGCATCGTTCTCCAGTTCCGGACAGCTTACATCGCGCCTTCGTCTCGGGTCTTTGGACGAGGCGAGCTTGTGATTGATCCCCAAGAGATAGCAGCTCGGTACATACGCCGTTACTTCTTCGTTGATCTCTTTTCCGTGCTACCTGCACCACAGGTATGTATAGACCAGTACTACAATTCAAAGCATGCCTCCTTTTCTTTACTGGAGGAACTTGTATTTTAAGTTTTTCGTCTTCAACAGTTTGCGGTGTGGAAGTTTCTGCACACGGCAAAGAGTTACGATGTATTGGCCACGAAACGGGCACTGGTGATCATCGTCTTTGTTCAATACTTCCCTCGGTTTTTCCGGTTCCTTCCTCTTAGTTCGGAGCTGAAGAAGAGCCAAGGCGTCTTCGCAGAAACTGCGTGGGCCGGCGCAGCATATTACTTGCTGTGGTTCATGCTTGCTAGTCATGTAAGAAAATAGTACTAAAAGTGTCACTTCTTCATAAAATAAACCATACTCTCATAACGTTGATGCAAACAGATAGTTGGGGCCCTGTGGTACCTATTCGCCATCGAACGCAAAGATGCTTGCTGGATTCGCGCGTGCAAGGAGAACCAACCCTGCGACTTAAATAACCTATACTGCGCCCACAAGGTCCCGAACCTCGAAGCGTGGAAGACCTATAGCGCCACGTATATCGAGCCGAAATGTTCAGTGACCGATGAGGATAAATCCCCATTCAAGTATGGGATCTATGCCCAAGCTTTGTCATCTGGTGTTCTTGATTCTGAGAAGTTCATCTCAAAGTACTTCTACTGTTTGTGGTGGGGCCTTCAGAATTTGAGGTATATCTATATCAGCTCGTACTCCCTTCGTCTCGTCCCAAACGATACATTTCATTACGAGACGGTATATGTATGTCTTAATTGTAGCTAAGACCTAAGATTATTATGTTTTAACTATGAACAGCACACTTGGTCAAGGGCTAACAACCAGTACATTTCCTGGGGAAGTTCTGTTTTCGATAGCAGTTGCAATTTTGGGGCTTCTCTTATTCGCTCTGCTCATTGGTAATATGCAGGTATGTTAACATCGTCGTACTTATTTTGTTTTGGCTAAATGTTGGTCGAGATTCATCGATGAATGCTTGCTGAGACGGTTCTTTCATTACAGACGTATCTTCAGTCCCTCACGGTCAGGCTGGAAGAGATGAGGGTCAAGAAACGAGACTCCGAACAATGGATGCATCACCGGGTGCTCCCTCCGGAGTTGAGGGAACGGGTACGTCGTTACGATCAATACAAGTGGATGGAAACTCGAGGAGTCGACGAGGAGAGCTTGGTCCAGAATTTACCCAAAGACCTTCGGAGGGACATCAAGAGGCATCTCTGTCTCAATTTAGTCAGACGAGTAAGTATGATCTAGCGTTCGATATAGAGAAATTTTCCTGCACGATCTTATTTTGGGTTGGATCGATGTTTCAGGTCCCTCTTTTTGCAAACATGGATGATCGATTGCTTGATGCCATCTGCGAACGCCTCAAACCGAGTCTATACACGGAGAACACATACGTTCTTCGTGAAGGAGACCCCGTCGATGAAATGCTCTTCATAATCCGAGGCCGTCTTGACAGTGTTACCACCGATGGTGGGAGATCAGGTTTCTTCAACCGAGGAACCCTAAAGGAAGGCGATTTCTGCGGAGAGGAGCTCCTCACGTGGGCTCTGGACCCTAAAGCAGCCTCAAACTTCCCACCCTCAACCCGTACCGTCAAAGCCCTGACAGAAGTCGAGGCATTCGCTCTAACAGCAGACGAGCTCAAGTTCATCACCAGTCAGTTCAGGCGTCTCCACAGCCGACAGGTGCAACAGACTTTCCGTTACTACTCGCAGCAGTGGAGAACCTGGGCAGCCACTTTCATCCAAGCTGCATGGCGCAGGCATGCTAGAAGGAAACTCGCGGAGCTCAATCAGAGCGACTATGGCGATAGTGGATCAGATTACAGTAGCAGTGATGATGATTACGACGACGAGCAGGCCCGATTGCTTAGTAGCACTTCGTCATCTAGGACAGATACCGGGAATTCTTCGAGGTTCAAAGCTACTATGTTCGCCTCAAGATTCGCTAGCAATGCGATCCGCGGAGTCAATAGATTCCGCGGGAAAAAGATCAAATTGGCTAAGCCACCTGAACCTGATTTCTCTGCTAACTAGTTAGATTATTCAGGCCAAAGGCATCATCTACCTACAGTTCATACTTCACAATTTTATTCTTCTATAAACATCAATTTGTCTCAAATTTATTCAAAATTTGTTAGAATAAATTGGTATACTTCAATATATAATGTAATACTAAATTCATAAGATTATACTCTTGAATGTGAAAGAAGGCCTCTGCAAATTTCTAGCGGCAAAAATAACAAACTAGGCTCAATTCGAACAATATTTTTTCGAAAGCTAATTCGAGAGAGGAGAAAAATTACATGGAGATATGCAGCTACTAGTTTTTGGGGATGTTTTTGCCGACGATCTTGGCAGGGGTGATGCGAAGGAGATTTCCGGGCTTACCGGGAAGGGCGCCTTTGATGATGACAACGTTGAGTTCATTATCGATCTTCATGATCTTGAGCTTTCTGATCTTAGTCTTGGAGTTCCCCATTTGTCCAGGCATTTTCTTTCCGGGGTAGACACGTCCGGGAGTCGTTCCAGCACCGATGGATCCGAGCTGCCTGTGACTCTTGGAACCGTGACTCATCGGGCCTCGCTTGAAGTTGTGCCTCTTGATTCCACCTGAGAAATAGATAGTTGAACAAGAGTTGAGCAAATTCTGTAAACAAAGAAGGCAATCATTCAAAAACATTCAACACTGTTTGAATTGATCTATGCTCTCATTAATTGTTCATCACAATTCAACATTGGTGCTTGATTCGAGTGAAATCGAATCTGATTTTGCCCTAGGGTATGAACTTCGAATTCACACTAGCAGTTCGAATTTGAATGAGTGCAATTTTAACCACATAATGCGATTCAATTAATCCAAAATCAAAGCGATAGAAGAACAATTGCAGCTAAATTCAGTGCACCGGAAACGAAGAAATGTACCTTGGAACCCCTTCCCAATGGTAGTCCCGGCCACGTCGACCAAATCCCCTTCCTTGAAGAGCTCCTCCACCGTCAGCCGCTGATTAGGCTCGAATCCTTCAATCGACTGCAGCCGGAACTCCTGAAGATGCCGGAGCGGGATGATTCCGGACTTCTCCAGGTGACCTAGCTCCGGCTTCGTGAGTTTCCGGTCGCGAATGCGGCGGTAGCCGACTTGAACGGCGTCGTAGCCGTCCGTGGCCTTCGTCTTCACCTGAGTGACGATGTTGCCCTCGCGAAAGCCGACGATTGTGACCGGAATCACCTGGCCGGTGGTGTCGAAGTAGGACATCATGCCTAATTTGGTGCCCATGACGCCGACGCCGGCCTCCATTGAGGCGGAGACAGACAGGGGTTTGGACGGGGAGGCATTGATAGAGAGGGCGGAGAAGCGCTTCAGGGGGAGGCGGGGGAGGAAGGAGGTGGACGGGGCAGTGGAGGAGGCGGCGGAGGTGGAGAGGAGCTTGGAGGTGGGGATGGCCGTGGAGAGAGACGAGATAGACATTGTTGATAGAGAGAGAGAGAGAGAGAGAGAGTTTTCTTATCCACAGCGCGCGAGAGAGCAAACGCCTCGGTGCAGTGCTCTCACTTCCTAGGGGTATATATGTAATTTTCTACTAAATAGGAAAGGTAACGTTTTCCGCATAATTTATTTTGTTTTTTAATTTTTGATACGTCTGTAATTAATGACAATTAGCATTAACCCCACTTTCCATAATCATGAAAGAAGGAATATGAAGAGTCCAATAAAATCGCGTTTACCAAAAACGCGCTTCCTAAGCCGGCTTATGCAACGGGCGTATTTTTCCCTATATATATATATAGCACATGCTTCGAAAGAACTCATTCTTCTCCATTCTCCCTATCTGGAAAAAAAAAAGTTCTCTCTCACGAAACAAAATTTCTAATTCTCTCGCAAAAAGGTAGCCTCTTTATCGCAAAAATCCTGTTATTTCTCGCAAAAGGTAGTTTCTTTCTCACAAAAATCCTGTTTTTTCTCGCAAAAATTGTTTCTTCACCATCGATGTGGTTCAGATTTTCTGGGTTTTTTGTTTGATTTTAAAATTATTTCTTCTGCATCGATGTGTTTCGGATTTTCTGGAGGTTTTTCGTTTGATTTCTCGTTTTAAATGTGATTTTGATCTCTCTTTTTTCCTGGAATTTCCTTAAGAATTTGATCGAGGAGTATATTCTTCTTCTTTGTGAGATAGTGCCTTCATCATAAAAGAAGAAGATGTTTACTGCTCAATCTCTTGCTACATGGTGATTCTGGAAAAAATAGGGTTTTCTCCTCCAGAAATTTTATTTCTCGCACAAATTCCTTCTCCTCCTTCCCGCACAAATTCATTCTCCTCCTTCCCGCAGAAAATTACTGCTTCATGTATTTTAATTTTTCTCGGAGATTTTTTTGTTTGATTTTATGTTTTGAATCTCTCCTTTTTATGCGTTAATTTCCCTTAGTTCGCGGCTGATTCTTGCAGTACATCTTCTTGTGAGATAGTGCCTTCATCACAAGACATTTGTACTTGCTTAATCGCTGCTGCTACGGTGATTGACGACCAAAAGGGAGAGATTCTCCCTCTCCGAAAAAGGGAAAAAAAAAAAAAAAAAGTCTTTCGTCTCCTCCGTTGATAAAAACCGCAAAAATAATTTCTCCTCATTCATGTATTTTCAAAATTTTGTCGGAGATTTGATTTTGTTTTGAGTTTTGAATCTCTCCTCTTTTTTGCCTGGATTTCCTTTAGTCTGCTAGAGCTGATTTTCGGGAAGTATATCCTTATTCTTTGTGAGATAGTGCCTTCATCACGAAGAATTCCGATTGTACTGCTTGAATCTCTGCTACTACGGCCTACGGTGATTCAAGAAGAGAAAAGCGAGAGATTCTCCCTCTCCGAAAAAAAAACAGTTTCTTTTGAAGTAAAAAATTCTCCAAAACCCACTCTCTATTCTCAAAAGCGGTTTTTATGATTCTTCAGACTTCTAAATCTCCTTCGCTCAAACAATAAAATTTTTGTTCAAATTCTAGAGGGGGTTTTTTATATTTTCGTTTGGCGATTCATCAAGAGGAGGAAAAGGTCAGAGGTGGAGTTTGAATGTTCAATCACAAGGTATGTTAGGTACTGCATAATCTTGATGAAAGTTACAACCAAATTTCCTTATGATTTTGTCATATTTAATCAGTTGTTGAAAGGTCATATGAATACATGGAGTTTGATGCTGTTGTTAATTACATACTGGGTTGTTTTGATATACTAAACATGCAACTTACTTCTCTTTCCTCTCAATTTAAAATAAAAGGTTCTTCTTCCGAAAAAATTATCCTCTTATCAATGTATTTTACTCGGAGATTTTTGTTTAAAAAAATTATTTTGGTGTGTTTTGAATCTCTCTCTTATCCTCTGGCTCGATTCACTACCCAAGAAGCTCTTCCAAGGTAAGATATCATCAACTCACATTTTTATATGTGAAATGTTTGTTTGTGTGTGTGTGTGTGTGTGTGTGTGTGTGTGTGTGTGTGTGAGAGAGAGAGAGAGAGAGAGAGAGAGAGAGAGAGAGAGAGAGTTTCAAGATAAGTATTTGACAGTGCAGATTTGGGGGGACTGATTCAGAAGGCTAGAGATGGAGGGTTGGATATACAGACATGTGTTCTGGAACATTCATGAACTGTCGCATGGAACTGTAAGTATTGTTGTTTCTCATCTTGCATTATGTGAAGTTCTGGTGAGATTTTTATCCTTGGGACTAATGTTGTCTATTTTCCTGTTTCTAGTATAATTTCGAGGGAAGAAATGATTTAGTTCGGTTTGTGACGCTAAGTCCGAAAGGTAGTGCCCTTCCTTACTCTTCGTATTGGGCCTTATGTCTGTGAAGAATGGTTGGGTGCTTTACTTTTTCATGGATGAATGGCTAGAATATTTGTTATAGTTCTCCTCATTATGTATTTCATTTGTTTTGCTCTTTGGCTGCAAAGGTTTTCCTGTTTGGTGATAAGTGTTTGCTTTGGTTTGGTAACCTTGTTGACAACAAATAACTGCATGTAGAGATGGAATAGGTATCTGCATTCCAATTGCAACAACTGAGTCAGGTAAACATTTTTTGTTTTTGTCATCCGAGTGAAACCTTTTGTGTGGGATCAAGTCAGAGGAGAGTTGAAGTTGTGATTGTAGTTTTTGCAACGGTGGTTTAGGCGTTAGCTGATATTCCTAGGCCTTGTCCTCCATTCTCAGTGAAGGAGGAGGTATTTTATGAGATAATTTTATGTTTCTTATACTTCTATAGCATTACTTTACTATCATGAAACTGCATGAAATATTTCGAATAAGTTACTGCCTAACCTTGATGTAAGTGAACCAATTTTATTATGCTTATGTCACAATTCATTCAGGAGATTCTTCCCCCAATTCTTGCCATCTAAATGATTATGGAAAGTAGTGATTAACTTGCAGCCATCATACATGCTTACTTAAAGTTTCAGTGGAGATTTCTATTTCAAGAAAAACTGAATATGGTAATTAGGCTCTTATGTTGTTGTAAATTTGTCTCTGATGTAACTTTAGGTTTCTTTGTAACATGATGTCACTCCATTCCTAATTGGTAAACTTGTAGGAATCAAAACTGATTTAGTATGGATATATCACTTGTGCTCTCTAAAATTTTCAAATTTGAGGTCTAGTTGTTAGTGGTAATTAGTTCATGTATTTGAAAGACTAAGATGGTGACTCAGACGTAGATCGAGAAAGCCCAGCTCGTATCTTCGCGGGGCAACCCGAATGGCATGCTGATTGCAAGCAATCGGGGATCTGCAGCCATGGCGTGACTGGGAACTCTCTAGCACAAGATCTCACCTCTTTCTGTTCTTCTTAAGTTTCTTCGTTCTTTTGTAGTACTTAGTTTATTAAGCTTATGAATATATGTAGCACAAGATCTGCAGCTCGTATCTTGGCCTGTTAACATGTTACTGTATATTGCTCTCTCTTTCTCTCTCTCTCTCTCTCTCTCTCTCTCTCTCTCTCTCCCCTCGATTAAATGCATGTCTGAGATATATGGTGAGAGGCTCTAGGTCCTAAGTCTCCTTCCATTGCATATTGTTCAAGTTGATTATCTTTAGATCGATTAGCCTATGTCTGCTCTCTTTCTCCTTATGAATTTTTGTTTCATTTATAGCACTATTCTTATGCAGTAGATATGACTATCTTAGGCTCAAATTTAGAACTTTTATACATAATTTATACGCTTTTATACTTCTATAGCTTTTCTTTTACTATCTTGGCTCTTCAGAAATTGCATCAATTCTTGATGTGAGTAAACCAATTTTATTATGCTTATATCACAATCCATGCAGAAGGTTCGTCCTTCAATTCTTGCTTACTAACTGATTATTTAACATTATTGCTTAATTAGTTATCATACTTGCTCACACATAGTTCAAGCGGACATTCCAGATTGGTAAACTTATAGGAACCGGAGTTGAGATTTGGTATGGATATATTACTTGTTTTGTCTCACTCTTTAAATTTCTTAAATTTGAGTTCAATTTGGTAATTAGTCCATATATACATTTGAATGGCTAAGCTGGGAATTCAGACATAATTAGAGAAAGCCCAGCTCGTATCTTGGCGGGGCAACCTGGATGGCATGCTAATTGCAAGCAACCGGTGATTTGCAGCCATGGCGTGGCTGGGACTCTCTAGTACAAGATCCCATCTTTCTGTTGTACTTTGATATAAGGTGGTTGTTTGTTCTGCTGATTTGATACCTAGGTCATAACAGTTGCCTTACCTTTGGCTCTATATTTTCATTTTTATTTTTTCCTTTAAGCCTAGTGCACACAGCATAATCTTTTTTTTTCTCTAGGGAGCATCGTCTTGAAGTACCATTTTGGAAACATTTTTCGCTAACGAATCCCATGCATTGCGTTAATATCTTTAATAAGAAATATATGTACTGAAGTTTTTAATCGTAACTTACTGTTAACATGTTATGTTGCTTTGAAATTTTATCTTACTTTTTACCTAGCCGTTGAAGAATTACAGAATCAGCACAGCATGACGCTTATATAACGTTAGCTCTCTCTCTTTCTCTCTTTCTCTCTCTCTCTCTCTCTCTCTCTGATCTTTGAACCTGGACAGTAGTTACTTTCATTTTCCATCATCTAAAATTTCTACAACTTTTTGTGGAGTTTCGGCTGGAATTTTTTTGGGATCCATCTTATGTTGCATGCAATCTTGAATAAATGCAGGTCACAATTATGACGCTATAGTTTCTGAGTCTGGTTTCGATTGCATATTGTTTATCTCGATTATCTCCATTCCGATTAGCCTATGTATGCTAGTTATGATTTTTTTATAACATCATTTTAACGCAGTAGATGTGATTATGTGATTAAATATACAGTGGATGCATAACTACCTCAAAGCCATTTTGATTGATGTTAGGCTCAATTTTAGAACTTAAAAATGCACAATTTGAGCCAATAAATCCCCCCCTTGGCACATTCGCACCGTGCATCATGATCGTTTTCTAAAGTTAACCTGCTCCTGTTTGGCTTTAAAGGTCTCTGCAGATTTCAAGACAAAAAATGCTAGTTTTGGAGTCGCCGTATTATCAATTTTTTTTATATTTTCAAATATCCGAGGTTAATTTGTAGTTGTAGATGTTCTCAGATCATTTTGATGATCTTTCAGGACGACTCTAGACTCATTTGGAGTTGGTATATTACATTACTGCCCCAGCCGATATCTGTGATCTTACAGTTTGTGTGGATCGCATTATGTTTGTAGCACTTCTGGTGTGGATTTGTGCATAAGGGTGTTATCCTAGCAAGCCTTTGAACTGTTGTAGTAAGGGTGTTATTCCGGTAAGAATCATCTTTTGGTGACTCGAGTAATAATCTTCAAGGAATAATCTTTTGAATAAGTTACTGCCTGACCTTGATGTAAGTGAGCCAATTTTATTATGCTTATGTCACATTTCATTCAGGAGATTCTTCCCCCAATTCTTGCCATCTAATTGATTATGTAAAGTAGTGCTTAATTTGCAGCCATCATACTTTCTTGCATATAGTTTCAGTGGAGATTTCTATTTCTAGTTATTGATTTCTAGAAAAACTAAATATATTGGCTCTTATGTTGTAAATTAGTCTCTGATGTAACTTTAGGTTTCTTTGTAACATGCTGTCTTTCCATTCCTAATTGGTAAACTTGTAGGAATCAAAGTTGGTTTGGTATGGATATATTACTTGTTTTGGCTTGCTATCTAAATTTGCAAATTTGAGGTCTAGTTGTCAGTGGTAGTTAGTTCATGTATTTGAAAGACTAAGATGGTGATTCAAACCTAGATCGAGAAAGCCCAGCTCGTATCTTGGCGGGGCAGCCTGGATGGCATGCTGATTGCAAGCAACCGGGGATCTGCAGCCAAGATCTTTGGGAACTCTCTAGCACAAGATCTCACCTCTTTCTGTTCTTCGTAAGTTTCTTCTTTCTTTTGTAGTATTTAGTTTATTAAGCTTATGAATATAAGGTGACTGATTTTTCTGCTAATTTGATACATAGATCATCATTGCTGCTTTACCCTTTGGCTTTATTAATACTTACTCTCAAGCTTAGTGCACACAGTGTGAATCCTTTTCTGTGGAGCATCATCATGAAGTACCATTTTAGAAACATCTGCAACTAAAGGATCCCATGGATTGCATTAATGTCTTTGGTAAGAAATATATGTACCAAAGTCTTTATTTATAACTTACTGTTAACATGATACTTTCACACACACACACACACACACACACAGTTACTTTCATTTTGCTTTCCGCAATTTTTTGTAGACTTTCATCTGGATTTTCCCACTTATGCTGCGAGCAATCTTGTTAAATGCAGGTCTGAGATATATGGTGAGAGGCTCTAGTTTCTAAGTCTCCTTCCATTGCATATAGTTCATGTTGATTATCGTTAGATCGATTAGCCTATGTCTGCTCTCTTTCTCCTCGTGAATTTTTGTTTGATTTATAGCACAATTCTTAGGCAGTGTATATGACTATCTTAGGCTCAAATTTAGAACTTTTAAACCCACAATTCCAGTCAATGATAGCCTTCTATGGACCGTTACCCTTTAATTGTCCGTCGGCACATTTGCATGAGCAACATGCATCATGATTGTTATCTAAAGTTAACTGCTCCCGTTTGGCCTAAAAGATCAGCAGATTTCAAGACAAACAATGATAGTTTCCGATACGAGAAGACACTTAAGGTTAAAGTTGTCCACCAAAATATTAATTTGTTGAGCGTCGAATGGGGCTGTGTTTGGGAGGATATGAGTTCCTTAGAAACATATCCGTGCTTTGAAAAGCATCTTAGGGGTCAGAATCTGTGAATTGTATATGGTATTATGTTTGCTATATTATGAAGCTAGACTAGAAAGAAAGGCTCTTCCTAAATCTGCGCATTAGGCCTTATGTTTGGGGAGTTGGGTACTTTACTTGTTCTGCATGTTATAATTCTCCTCATTATGTATTTCTTTAGTTGTGTTCTTTGCTTTGGTCTGGTAACCTTGTCGGAACTGCACGTAGATGGAATAGTTATCTGCGTTCCAACTGCAGCATCTGAGTTAGGTGAACATTTTCTATGTTTTTGTCATTGTAGTAGTATTTCACTTGGTGCTGACAAATTCTTAAGACTTTGTTGAATGGAACACTTTGGCGGAATCAAGGGAGAGTATAGAAATAGTTGTGATTGTGGTTTTTGCAATGATAGTTATGGCACTAGTTCTGACCTTCTGATATTCTTAGGCCTAATCCTTCATTCTCTGCGAAAGAAAAAGATCGATCTTTGGCTTAGGAGGAGGAAATTTATGAAATACATAATTTATACGCTTTTATACTTCTATAGCTTTTCTTTTACTATCTTGGCTCTTCAGAAATCACATGATTAATTTGAATAAGTTACCGCCTGATCTTGTAAGTAAACCAATTTTATTATGCAGAAGGTTTGTCCTTCAATTCTTGCTATCCAACTGATTATGTAACATTATTGCTTAATTAGTTATCATACTTGTTCACATATAGTTCAAGTGGACAGTCTAATTCTAGTTGTGATGTCCAGGAAAACTAAATATGCTAAATTTTGCTCTTATGTTGTTGGAAATCAGTCTCTGATGTAACTTTTTTTTTTTTTTTTCCCTGTAACATACTGCTACTGCATTCCAGATTGGTAAACTTTTAGGAATCGGAGTTGAGATTTGGTATGGATATATTACTTGTTTTGTCTCACTTCTTTAAATTTCTTAAATTTGAGTTCAATTTGTCAATGGTAATTAGTTCATATATACATTTGAATGGCTAAGCTGGTGATTCAAACATAATTAGAGAAAGCCTATCTTGGCGGGGCAACCCGGATGGCATGCAAATTGCAAGCAACCGTTGATTTGCAGCCATGGCATGGATGGGAACTCTCTAGAACAAGATCTCATCTTCTTTCTGTTGTACTTTGATATAAGGTGGTTGTTTGTTCTGCTGATTAGATACATAGGTCATAACTGTTGCCTTACCTTTGGCTCTATATTTTCATTTTTATTTTTTCCTTCAAGCCTAGTGCACACAGCATAATTTTTTTTTTTCTTAGGGAACATCGTCTAGAAGTACCATTTTCCCCATGCATTGCGTTAATATCTTTGGTAAGAAATATATGTACTGAAGTTATAAATCATAACTTACAGTTCACATTTTATGTTGCTTT
The DNA here is from genome assembly GCA_029379335.1 of Thymus mandschuricus. Lineage (NCBI taxonomy): Eukaryota > Viridiplantae > Streptophyta > Magnoliopsida > Lamiales > Lamiaceae > Thymus > Thymus mandschuricus. Next base: position 2,952,484 of record CM057072.1, read on the forward strand.
AAAAGTTTACGACGCTGATATTACGTTAGGTCTCTTTCTCTCTCCCTCTCTGATCTTGAACCAGGCAGCAGTTACTTTCACTTTGCATCATCTAAAATTTCTACAATTTTTTGTGGAGTTTCGGCTGGAATTTTTTTGGGATCCATCTTATGTTGCACGCAGTCTTGAATAAATGCAAGTCACGGGTAAGACGCTATAGTTTCCGAGTCTGCCTTCCGTTGCATGTTGTTTATCTGGATTATCTCCATTCCGATTAGCGTATATATGCTATCTATCTCCTTATGAATTTTGTTTGATTTATAGCATTGTTTTAATGTAGTAGATGTTGTTTAGGTGTGATTAAATATACAATGGATGCATAACTACCTTAAAAGTCATTTCGATTGATGTTAGGCTCAATTTTAGAACTTACACATACGCAATTTGAGCCAATAAATTCCCCCCTTGGCACACTCGCACAAGCACTGTGCATCATGATCGTTTTCTAAAGTTATCATGCTCTTGTTTGGCTTTAAAGGTCTCTGCAGGTTTAAGACAAAAAAATGCTAGTTTTGGAGTCGCTTGATTATCAATTTTTATTTTATTTTTCAAATATCCGAGGTCAATTTGTAGTTGTAGATGTTCTCGAATCATTTTGTTTGATGATCTTTCATGACGACTCTAGACTCATTTGGAGTTGGTATATTACATTACTGCCCAGCCGATATCTGTAATCTTACAGTTTGTGTGGATCACATTGTGTTTGTAGCACTTCTGGTGTGGATTTGAGCATAAGGGTGTTATCCTAGCAAGCCTTTGAACTGTAGTAAGTGACGGTTTCTTCGAAGTATTCCAGTAAGAATCATCTTTTGGTGACTCGTAGTATAATCCAGTAATAATCTCTGAGGAATGGTCAAGAGTAATGCTTCGATGATTGTTCTCTTGAACAGGCAGAGTTTGGGCTTCGAGAAAGCCCATCCTGTATCTTGGCGGGGCAACCCCGGATGGCAAGCTAATCGCAAGCAACCCTAAATCCCTAACTTCCTTATTTTTTCTTTTCCTTCTTATTTTTCTTATACTAATATGAAGTCTTTTGTAAATTTTGTTGTAATTTTTTTTCCCAGAAACATTAAAGGATTATTACCTAATCAGGTTGGAATGAAAACATGAGTGAAGTGCTCGAATTTTGAAACTAATAATTGAGTAGTTCACTAACAACATGGCCGTGGAGAGAGACGAGAGTTTTTTTTTTTTTTTTTTTTTTTTTTTGAGAGAGATAAGAGAGACGAGAGTTGATAGAGGAGAGAGAGAGAGGGGTTTTTTTAGGGGTATATATGTAATTTTTTATTAAATAGGAAAAGTAACGTTTTTCACATAAAGTACCGAAATGAAAACCTCAACTTTTATTAAGGGAAGGAGTGAGTAATAATTAAGGAAATATCCATTTTAATCAATAATCATTAAATTATTTGTAAAAATGCTAAGCTCAAACAAAATTCAAAAAGTGAAAATATTATATATTGAAATAATACTAATAAGTAAATAAATTCATGAACTATGAAGAAACTTATACAGTTATACTGATTGTGACGGTTGAGATTTTATCACTAATGTATAATTTGACTGTATAGTGCTTCACTCAATTACTTCCCTTGATAGAAGCACAACAAAAGAAACATTTGAAACTAAAAAAAGTACTAATAATAAGAGATGAAATAAATTATACGTTAGTTTTGAACTCTCTTGAGAAGCTTGAAAAGTAAATCAACTCTTGATTATTGATGCTAACAGGGATGGTTGGAGAAGAGTGAAATTAGTATTTCTTAATCTGGAAAACTTGAAACAAACTCCAGCAGCAACGAATATTCGACGGAGTTCATTTGATTTACTGGTCTTTAATCGATACTCTTCGAAGGTCGTCTTGCTTCGTTATACTCTGTAACAGAGGAAGATTTGCATTCGATCAACAAAGCTAATGGAAACATAATAATGAACAAGCTGAATTTAAGATTTCTAACCATATCTTCCAGCACAGCGCCATCAGGGATTACGATCCTCAGACCCGGTCTAGCGTTGATACTGACATTCCCCTAAGAAACACAGATATGCAAAGGCAAACATTAGTTAACACGGTCCCTTTTTTTTCTCCTGATTTTGATGTTCTGGAGGATTTCAGAACTATCGAACAATTCTGGTCTAGTAGAATTTGTGATACCTTAAGAGTTACGCCACTTCCAAACCAAACATCACCAGAAACCACCAAGCTGTCAAGTCCAACAATACTGGGTATAGACTTGAAGCGCTCTTTCAAGTCATTGACCTAAGAAAGAAGAAAGGATTACGGACTCTGAAAACAACTTCACAGAATATATTGCACAAAAGCTCCACAGGTTTGAAAGCACTCTACATTTTTAAGTACTGGTCCGAATTGAATGGACGGATCCATGGGATTTTCCCTGGCTGGATTTCGAGACAGGGTGTTGTCGATAAAGGCATACAGATCCGACTGCATTAACAGAAAAATTAGGTATCAATGCATAAAACATTAAAAATCGACTAAAGTGCAACTGATGCTCCAGATGGACCTACTACTAACCTGTAGCAAAAATAAGTCTGATGTTGCTTCAACTGGACGATGTCTTGTGATGGGAACATTTAATGCAAAATGCTTGTCGAAAAGCTGTAGATACATACAGAAGCATGAAATTTGGTACAAAAATTAAATATAGTATAAAACTGTAAGTGATGTGATATGAACCTTCTTTAACGAGCAAATTTGCTTGAGTAATACAAAAAGAAATGCTTAATTTAAAGAACGTAAGGTTCTGGCCATGGTGAGGTGCCTCCTGATGAAATCAAATAATTGGTACCTTGGAAATCGGGAGACCCTGTGCAGCTTCCAGAGATCCGATTCTCATCCACCTGAGAATGGAAGATATAGCTTCTTTATTTCTGAATGTGGAAAAAAACAACTTACCAAGAACAAAATCTTACATGGTCTCAGAAAATCTCCAATTTTCCTTTGGAGTTGCAATCTGCAAGATGCACACAAGAAAACCCACAAAAACAAAACTATCAGATTATGTGGAACAGTAACACATGCTTACCTAGGTTATTAACTACAATGAAGAGCTAAATTCAATTCCCAAAAAAAATATATATATATCTTAGGTAGCATACACCATTACCTACCAACTAATATTCCAAAAGATAAGTTAGACGTGAATGTAAAAAGCATATAGCACCAGAAGCAAAGTTTGACATGCTGTTCAACATGCAACTATACCAGTTTTGAAGATCTGGGGAGAATATTAGGTCTAGATGCTCTAGTTGTCCAGCAACTTAAGCAAATATGCAAGTGTAATCTCTAATCTGAATAAAACTACTCAGCTTTTGATAACCAACCCCTGCCTTTAGAATCAAGCTTGCGACCTGACATAGGAGGACCTAATGGATTTTCCTACTTGTCCATTGTTTGGGGCACTGAAGAGTACAGATATTTTGATGTCTGACACTTCATAGCCCACAAAGAAAGTTTTGATGTTAAATTCATCTTTATTACTCGAACATTAGCTTTACTTTAAGAGCACCTCTTTAACTAAAGCCAAGCGCTTAAAATATTTGAAAGAGAAACTGGCTGCACGCCACAAAAGAGGAATTGAGTTTTAGCATCAAAATAAGACTTCAAAAAATGCATAAAAATGCAAACAATACGAACCATAGTCTCTGTTTGATCCGGTGAATGTTGGCTCACTTCATTTTTAGGGGATTTAGGTGTCACCTGCACGCATGATAGAAAAGAATTAACAACAAAACTTTGGCAGCAAATCATTAGGGAAAATAATGAACAAAAGTTTGTCAGCAAATTAGGTGATTTGTCAAGAATACCTCCAGGCAAACATCAATATGGCTCTGAACCAGATAATTCAAGATTTCTGCAACCTTGCATTAAGGAGCTCAACTGTCATAAATTCATATCTTATAATACTCTCTCCGTCCTCCATTTAGTGACGTTAATACTATATTGGGACGTCCTCCATTTACTGACAATTTCCGTTTTAGGACGTAGACCCCACAATCACTTTAACACTTTATACATCTACTTTTTATTATTTTATCATTTTAATACTATTAAACAATTCAAATGGACCCACAATTATTCCACTTTAACACTTTAACACATTAATTTATTATTATACCATAAAATGCGAAAAAACCCGTGCCCATATTCCCTCCGTCAATAAATAGAGGACGGAGGGAGTAATACACTAAAGCTTGATACAAATGTTGACAAAACCTATTCAGAGGATCAAAAATTCAAAGAATGACAGTTATTGTGATCCATAACAAAGGATACTGGGGTCAATGACACAACCAAGATTATCGGAACCCAACAATAGGATATACTCTTTGCCCTGTTGACAAAAGAAAGCTCATCAAAGTCCAAAAAAAAAATGAGAAATGAGTTTACATTAAGAAGCCCCCCCGGAAAGGGTTGAATACAGACCTGTAATGCTAGATTTTCCAATTTTTCACTAGATATCAATGGTTGGATGATCCCAGCAAGATTAAGTGAATTCCTTCACAAGTAGAAAGCAAAGTGATCCTAATGTGCACGTATTTGATATTCCCATATAACATCACAATCAAAATAACACGTAATACATGAAGAAAGAAAAACATTAAGATTACCGATAAATAACCGATTCTACAAAAAGAAGCTAAAGCATCAATAACATATGAAACATGACAAAAGATAACATTAAGATTCTCAATCAATAATTTATTCTTCAGAAAGAAGCTAATTAATCAGATCCAAAATTTATATTCCTGGTGAGAAAACAAAATAAATATTCATTGGGGTCCATGGCCATGGCCATGACAGATTCTTCAGAGCTTTGTTTTTTTGGGGATCACACTTGAAAATCATAAGTTTTACTAAAGATGAAGAAACTAGAAAGAAAACAATAAGAAGAACTAAGCCACCGTTTATAGATTTAGATCAGAAGCAACATCACGTTCAAATTTTGAACAAAAGCCACAATCCAGCCCAACATCATATCCCCCCATCTTGAGTTTTTTGGTTTTCTAAACGTAGAATTGTAGATTTTGATATTGATTTGTTATTGCAAGCTTGTTGTTTAGTTGTGGAAAAGACCGGGGTTTAAACTTTGCCTAAATGACCATTCAAATCTGTTCCACGAGGTGGTAAAGTCACATAGTTATATAATACAACAGTAAGAAATTAACCGTATATGCACTGAAAAACATACATCTCATCCTTTTTATCTTGGCCTTCAGCTGAGGGAGACGCTAAATGTTCTGCTTCTTCTAGATCGCTGATGCTCTGTAAAACATAAGTAAATTCAAAAGTAAGTGGATTCTGATAAATCACACAGGGAAACAACAGAAGGATCAAAATATCAAACCTGTTCAACAGAATGGATGTTCTTATTGGGATGTTTCTCCAGGAACTACCATCATTTAAACATCAACTATTAGTTTCCCAACAAAATTCAGCTCCATATGCATATATAAGAAAAAGTTACCTGCAATACTTTCCTATGTGCATCAATTGTATTCACGAAAAGCAGAGGGATATTGCTTCCATATTTTGCATTGAGAGTCTACAGATATTAATAAGATAGTGAAGATCAGACTACGGCAGCTTCAGGGTGGAGCCGCCAATATCAAGATGAAATGCTAGATTGTGAAAAAGGAACGATGACTAGCAGGAAAGTGACCTCAATTTGATTGATTATCAAGTCAAGGCATGTCACACCGCCACCAATGTCCATAGTGGACCTGCATCAAGGAAAATGGATGAAAACCTAGCATAGAGGTCTACCACAAGACTTATTCCCATACATACAAAAATCGCACTACCACAGTTAGACATAAAACACAACAAACAATGAAGCTTAACGTCCAAATGTTATGTTGTATAAAGTAATAATCTCACCCACTTCTTATTGATGCATAGGATGAATAAGACACGTTGCATTGTGCTTCAAGGAACTAGAGATATATAGCATATATAACTAGCTTCCATCACAACTTCCTATGCAAAAAACAACTACAAACTTCAAGCATTTGCCAATTGGCGTTACTAGTAACTAGTAGCTAGTGCAACAATTGATAACATCATTAACGAATTTAGTGAATCAATTTTCTGCAAAAAAAATTCTTCATGATAATGAATCAATTTTCTTTTCCTTGCGACACCCTCTATAAGCCTATAATCCGTGGTGTAAATGTCACCTTCACATAAAATGAAAAACTTGTACAGATCATAATTGAATTCAGAAACTTGAATGTCAACAGAGCAGTTGTCAATTCATCTTCATTTGGAAAGAATACTTAGATAATTTAGTGCCGAAATGTCAATTTATATTAAAAATATTTACCAGCAAAATTATCATTTCAGAGGACTCATAAAATGAAAAGGGGCATAAATCAAAATTTCCTAACAAAACATATGCACTTCTACTATACAGAATGAAAGCCACATTTTCCAAAGATTCAGAGATTAAACCTGAACCATCAATTATTCAAATTGAAGAGTAAATGTAGCAATACAGTAGTTAGTATTTTCTTATCTTTGAGGAGTACTTACTTGGCGTCATTAAATCCCATTCCAGTCCCTAGACTGCCATTGAACTTCACTACGACAAGCTTCTCCAAGAGGTCCTTAGTTTCTGAGATATCTACAGAAGTTGAAAATATAACAGCAGTACAAAGAATAAAAACAATTAGTTGTGGAACAGAAAAAGTAAAAAGGGAACAAAAGAAGCACGTTATGATCTTATTATAGTATTGCTCATATCTCTAGATATGATGACCTTACGATAGTATTGCTCAAATGATATCTATATATATGATGCCCATTCTAGTAAACCTCAAAAGTTCAATCATGGGTGCTCCCATTGGAGGTCTGATAAGATTGAAATTACAAAAGGTAATTATTGTTTGACCGTGAATGAACACAGCATTCTCTATAAGTGGAGTTTAATTAGCTAGTACAGAAAAAAAACCAACAGACCATTCTATTAACTAATCAGTAGCAATGCAGCAACTATGGTGGCTTTTGATGCCTTGAGATAATAAAACAAGCTCAGCCACCCGAACACCCAAAAATGAGAAACCTTTTTCACTATACACTCTACGAAGAGAATTAAATCCTTTAAAGCAATGGTCGAAGGAAGGGGGTGATGATTAAGCAGTTGTATTTACCTTCAGAAATTGCAGGTAATTGGTCATAAGGATACACAACTTTTCCTAATGATGAAGCAGTCTGGTCATCTAGTTCAACATCTCCCCTGCAAATTCAATCAAAGAACTAAGTACATTCATATCAATCGATAGCAAATGTAATAGGAAAACAAATAACACATTATTCTAAATAACTGCAAAACGAAGCAAGATTGATGAATAACATCACGAATCCCACATAAAATTTGAAAGATGAAACGATCAGTAACGAGGCAACATTAATCGTACCCTGTCGCAGTAACCTCGCCCCTATCAGCAAAGGTGCCCTTCCGCTCTTTCAATATAGTCTTTGTGATCAAATTACAGAACAAATACACAAACTCCGGCGAATCATTAGCCGGCACCGGGTACGTTATCTTCCTATACGTCTCCCAGGGCATGCTCGAATCGACCAATCCGACAACCGGAATCTGCAGGCGCGTCGCCTCATTGATCACCGAGCACTTCCTCTCCGTGTCGAAGATCACCACGCAATCCGGCGCCTGAGGCGAGCAGATGTTAAACTTCTTATTCCTACCGCGGAACCTCCTAGGGCTCGAGCTGTTCGTCAAAAAACCTCCGAGGCGCCAAGTCGTGTCGTGCTTGATTCCGATGGCCTTCGTCATCTGAGAAATGATCTCATCGAAGATAGGGTTGGTGTTGACGAAGAGCAGCCGCGCGTCGTTGCGGGCGAGGTTGCCGATGAAGTCGCAGGCGTTGCGGATGCACACCAGGCTCTTGTCGGAGTCGATGATGCTGACGCCGTTGCGCGTGCCCTCCGAGAAGATCTTGAAGTGGTTCTGCGTCACGCGCCGGCTGACGTGCGCGTTCGCGTTGATGAGCTTCTGTATCAGTACGGAGTGGAACGACATTTTTTCCGGCTGAGAAAAACCTCCTCTGTCGATTGATTTCAAACGTCCATATATACGAGCGCCGTGCGTAATTTCTTAATGAGCGTCGTTTATTGCTTGCAGCCGACGGCGAGGGCGGTGGGCGGCGGCGGAGCCGGATCCACTATGCTGAAGTAGAAGTTGCAGTCAGGGTTTAAGCGGCGGCGAGAAATTATGCTAATTATCGGAAATTGAAAACTGGGTATAATTTCTTTTTTCTTTTTCTTTAATTATTACGTAAGCGTTAACGGCTCAAAAAAAACTATTTTTTTTTTTTTAAACTCCAGTCCATCAAGAACAATACTAGGTAAGATGAATTTTCAATTTGTAATAATATTTCTAACCCTAGATTTTTAAATAGCTTTATTGTTTTTTTTTAATTATAATTTGAATTTATGTGTTATGCATGATTTTGAATTGGAGGTGAGAAAAGGATTCCATGCATTGAAACAAAAACTGAATTATTATCTAACATGAAAAAGAATCAAGTGATTAAGTGAAAAGGGAAGGGGATTTACATTTTGGAACACTCACACACACTCTCTCTCTCTCTCTCTCACATCATCCAAAGTGGAAAAAATGAACAATGTGTATTCATACTCATATCTATAAGTGGAATCAAAACTGGAGAATTGCAAAATTATGATTCTGCTATCTGCAGCAGGAAGTGGAAGTCCGATCTCTGGCGAAGAAGAGGCGGCGGATTCACGTCGGAGACGTTGATATCTCGGAAGGACTGCGATATCTCGTCCATGGAGAAAGGTATGCTGAGAATTTGAATAAAAATGTGTTAGTAGCTGCTGCTGCTGCACATTGATCTGTTTTAGTTTTATGTTTGGAGAGATTCGAATACCTTGAATCCACGTCGAGCAAGAACGTATTGTTCGGTGTAGTAATCGAGTCTTCGACTGTCTGAGCTTTCATCTTTGCAATTACCTGAAATGGAATATGATGATTTAGTTTTTGATTCCCCTTTGAAAGAAATAGGTAGAATTTTAGCTAATGTAGGAAGGTAATAAGAGCCATTACCTCTGTGGATAATCCTTGAGTTCCGTATTTATCGTCCCAAAACATCGTTCCGATTCTGTATATTTGTGCAATGCTCAATACCTGATCAATGGATGAAGATAGTAAGTAAGTAATGAAGGATAGCTTCGTGTTATGGCTAAATTGTTCGTCTCGATATAACAGTAGAACGAATGCAGCAGAAGGTCGAGTTTACCGGACAGAGTTCGCTTCTGATCTCATCCAAGGACTTGTGAGTTTTCTGATGTAAGACCTGCAAAAGGTAAATCATGGCCTTGATCGGTTCCGATTCTTTTCAAATTTAACGCTAGTCGAAACTAGGTTCATGTATAAACATACCAGAAAAGCTATAGCCTGCCTTATATGCTGGAGTTCGTCCCACGAAGATCCAGCGTACTGCGTAAGCATGGAATTCGTAAGAAATTTGAACCATATAGATTATAAAGTAAGTATTTCTTCGAATAGACATTTACCTCAGACGTAGCTTTCACACACCAGTTATCTAGTTCTTGCAAACCAGCCTTAACATATTCTCCGTTGCTAAACGAACAGCACTCACGACGTAGCAGTAAGCTGAACAACAGAGGTGGATGATTTTCAGTTTCTAAGTACTTTTTCGTAGTATGACGATGTAGGAAGCATTTCGTTACCTATTGAAGAGCTGAACATTTATGAATGAGAATACTTGGCTGAAAATCTTCCTTGTGATGGTTGGTGCAATCTATAACACAGATTCATGGTTAAGCAATTACAATTGAAACGAAACGAATAAGATGCTTCGACTTACATAATTTTCCGAAAGTATTCCCATTGTATGATCCAGGCTTTGGACTATATTCTGCCAGTGTATGCTAGAGCTTTGTTGTTTCGAGACATGTGAATAGATGGTTTTCGATGAACCTTTTACCGGTCTGATTCTAGTAGCTCTCGGTGCCTGTTCATAAGATTTCGCGATAGAAATCAAGATTTACGAATAGTAATCTCTTAGAACTGACAAGTACTACTTACTTGGATACACAAGTTAAGGAATGGACCGATCTCTTTCTTCAAGCCATCGCGTATCATCCCGTATATCTTCTCAACACATGCTGTCAAGTGTTGCTTGAAAAGTAAAGCCGGGTACTTTGCTTCAATCCTCGATTTTGAAATCGGGTTTGCCTCCATTCCACTGTAGCCACTAGATAACCCCATGATCATAGAAGATGATCGAACCTGAGAATCGGACACTAGACATGATATAGTTGCCTACATCTTTATGAAGATGACTGATTCATGTAGACAAGTTACCTGTGCCATTCTTCCAAAGAGCGAGATAGGCGAGCTTCGGTTTCTTCTTGAAGCCGCTGTTGAAGTATTGCTCGCCTTGATCGTTCTTTGCAGAAGAAACAGAAGAGTCGAAGTTGTTGATAGCCAGTATGCAAGATTTTTCGTGCTGTCCTGATTCTGCACGCAAAACTAGTTTTCAAAATGCTTGCGTTTTATGCATTTAACGCTCTTGTAGTGCACGTGCCTTCTTTCATTACCTCTATCGACGATTGGATTGCATGAATTATTCTATCGAAGATACTAGTTTTATCTGCTTCGAAGGATCTCCACTGGATGAGAGTTCTGTATACAATGCAAGCAGCTACGGGAGTGTTTCTATCGAAGCGGTTGTCTTCAAGAAGACATTTGATCAGTGCATCATGATTTTCCTGATTATTCAGAGGAATACAGTAAATAATTAGCATCGGTCTGTTTTTCGTGATTTTAGTACGAGGCGGTTTTACTACCTGCTGCCTATCCGTCAATGATCTTTGTTTCGAGAGAGGAGGCGGAATATTCTCCGTATCCTACACGAAAATCTCACCTTAGTAACCTGACACCATTAACAGAATAATGATTTATACATGTAGCTATTGAAAGGAACCTTGATCACTTCATTGATATGCTGCTCAACTTTTGTTACTGGTTGATGGTCAATCGTGTCTAGCCCGTTATGGTTCTCGTATCCGTTATCCAGATTATGCACCTGTACCTTTACTGGTGTAAGCACTCTATCATCGGAACTCTGTATTTGTTGCACGATAACTTTTTGACTGTGAAGTTTCTCGTTCTCCGACTCCAAGTCTTTGATCTTCCCCTTCAGCCTGACATAGAACAAATTTCATAACCATTCATTTATCTGGAACTACTTATTTGATGCTAAAATGATTACTAATTTTTCCTTGTTTTGTATATTCTTACAGCTCAATTTCCTCAGTGAAGTCCTCCTTTGCTGATGCAGCCAAGGCCTGCTGACGTAGCACTTGATTCTCGGACTCGAGATTAGACAGGTTCGACTCTAATCTGAAGATTTATGAAGCAGATATAGTTATTACATAATCAAGAATTCTGATAGAGCTAGATTTACAGATGCTTAATATCGAGTACCTTTCGATGGTCTCTTGTAGTTGTGAAGCTTTCGATTGTGCTTCTTCTGCTTCTCTGACTCTTGCTTGGCTTTCTTCCTCCACCTTCGAATAAGCCTGCTCGAACTCCTCTACCTTCTTCTTCAATTCAGTGATAATTTCCTGCAAATGTGCACTCATGATTAGATCAGAGAAGATAAATAGATGAAAAAATGCTATAAGTAGTTTCTTTATGATACCTCGAGTTCGTGGTTTTGATCTGTCAGCTGCTCCACCTTCGTGTTATCAATAACGGGCACCTCTTTGATGACTGGTGGGGCCTGCTCGATTGCTATCTTGGCAGCTTCTCTTTCGTGAATGATTGCAGAATGAGCTTCCTGAAGCTGTGTTTGCATCTCCTGTAACGCGTTCTGCAGTTTCGCTATCTCTTGCCCCTTAGCTTCTTCGATATCCATCTGCCAAACGATCAATCTCCTTTAAGTCGTTATCATTCAATTATAAATTCGGATGCAAACTCAATGGTGTTGCTGTTAGCTGATAATCTGTTGCTTATAACTTAGGAGTGAGTTTATCACTCACTCGTAGGTGTTTCTCGATGTCTAATCTCCATGTCAGCTCGTCCACACGCTTCTCCAGCTTGTCCTTCGCTTCCTTGAGTGCTCCCGTGTCTCTTGCTTCCTGTAATACAAAAATATTAGCCATTTACATCTGTACTTATTAGAGGAGACAAGGTGTTTATTTACTTACCATTCTTAACTTCCGTAGCTCCTTCCTCGCGATCCTAGCTCGCCACAGGCACTGAAGTGAAATGCAGGCCTTCTTGAGCCGTTTATACGAAGAAATGCCGTAGAAACTTCTCCATTGTGTCTGCAAAAAGAGAAACATATAGATTTACTTATAGCTTCATATATAGTCCAATCTAGAACTATAGTTTCAAATATTACTTGAATGATTGTTGCTCCTTTGTTCTGTCTTCTACGTCTGAACTCATTCCGTGCTGCCATTGTTCGTAATCCAGTTTGAATCACTACTGCAGCCTCCTGCAGTCTGGTGTACGACCTCCTCGCTGCAAGAGCACGTGCATGTTTCTGTATTCGGGTCGAAGCATCCTCCTGCCTCATATGTTCATAAAGCACGCGCGCAATCCGTGCTGTGTAATACCACGAAACACGAGGAAGCTTGTCAAGGCTAACATTTGATTGTTGGAGAAACTGAGTAAAAGGTAATGACATTTCTCACTCTCATACCTCTCCAGAACTTCTGGAAATTTATGGAGGCCTTCCGTAGGACAACGAACTCTTTCCTCGTGAGATGAGTTCGTATTTGCCTCTGGATGCGCCTCGCTGCACGAGCCAGAACTTCCGCTCGTCTAGCATCTAGCTCAGCCATCTGCCCTGCTCTTAGAAACACCTTGCTTTTCCCAATCTGAGGTGCAAGAAAATTTTAATCCTAAATTGCTAATCAGTAAATAAATTTTAGATACATAAATAAATAGTAAGATTAATTGTTACTTGATAGCCTTTTAATCCCATTCTGTCACATATTGCAATGCATGCTGATTTCTCATCAGACCCGTCCACGACATCCGTAGCTAACATTCCGAAACGGTCTATGAATTCATCGAATGTTCGTTTCGTTGGATAGCCTGCACAGCTTATTCTTATGGCCTCTAGTACACCCTGCCACAGTTTCATCATATGTTATTTTCCCTTTTTCAAATGCAAGAAATATAATGTAGTGATTGTTTAGAGATGAATTAAGTGACTTACTCCACATCGTAACTGGTTTAAGACATTGTGGTTCTCGAATATGCCCGGTTTCAATACTGTGTTCGGCTTCACACATCTGATGTAATGTGGCTCTGTTGTGCTCAAGGTCTCCATCAATGATTGCAGTTGTTGCTGCATTTTTTTTCATGATTTATGAGAAATTGAGAAAATGTGTGACTTTTGATTGATAGAGTGGAGTTCCACCTACTTTGAAGCGAGTGCCGATGGAGGAGAATTTGGACTGCTTCGACGTTTCATCAGATAGAGAAGGGAAGAGATTTGCAACGAATGAGCAGTCGGAGTCGTTCAAGAGAGCTTGATGTTCTGCAATGACGTAATCCTTGTTTTTGTCGAGGAACTGATCGGCTTGGTATGTAACCTATTCAGACAGCAAGGGGAACACAGTGAGTGATGTGTCTAGTTACTGAGTTTTGATGGCTTACATACATCACCAGCATAGTGGTTTATGGTGAAGTCCGTGCGTGCAAGCTTCGGCTTGCTGAAGCGCTTGTGCGCTTTGTACGTCTGGTACATTTTCTGCGCGAAGGTCTCGTGTGTCGATTTTGGGAACATACTGCAAGAGAAGGGAGGAAACATCAGGTGCATACTAGTGCCTGTTCTTGATTTCTTGAAAATTTTCGAATTATTGAGATGATCATCGGATTCCGGCTGAAGAAACTTACCAGGCTTCATCAAGAAGGGCAATGATTCCTCCTGGTTTCTGCAGGTAAGTATTCAAACATTGTTGTTAAAACATTATAAATTTAAGAGTTCAAGCATGCCTCCATACACACAGAGAGGCACACACCTTTTCAAGAAGGTCTAGGACATCTTGATTGTCAACGAACTCGACGTAACTCCAGTCGATCTCCTCCTTCGTGTACTCCTCTTGTTCCATCTTGAAAACATGCTGTTTTCTCGAATTAATGAGTACATGTGCATGAGATTAAGAGTAAAAATGGTGCAAGAATTTAGTTCAAACCTCAGTTTACCTGGTTGAAATGCTGCTGCAACTTCTCATTCGTGAGATTAATGCACAACTGCTCAAAACTGTTGATCTTGAAGCTCTCGAACCCATAGATATCGAGCACCCCGATTATGCTTTTAGCGTTCGGATCTTGACCGATGGAGTTGTTAATCTTGTCCACAATCCTGCAATGAAAGCATGCAATTGGCAGTTATGCAGAATATCTTCCTTGTCATTTTGTTTCTTGAACTTCAATCATTTTTTATCTATGTTTTCGACAAATGCATCGTTTCTATAGTGTTACATCTCTCCGTGCTACGTCTCTCGTAAATCTTGATGAAGTGAACTTACCAATCAAATAATCTTGAGTACATAGTTTTTGCAAAAACATCTCTGCTTGTGACAGCTGCAGCTGGATCAAGTGGTTTCGTGATGCTTCCATCCGGAGTAACGATGACACGTTTGCAGAGGGAGTCTTCCAGCGCCTTCTCGCTGCACCTGCACGAACGAAGTCCGAACAGCATTGAAGAACACCATCATAAACCTCAAAATGCTGTCAAAGTGCCAAAACTGAAGATATCTCTTACAAGAGCAGCTCAGCCACTGTCTGGAGGTGATAACGTGACTTTTCGTTCTTCAGCTTCGAAGAATCCACCTCACTCCCCTTCACAAACTCGATATTCCCCAAATGGAGTATAGCAGCCACTACACGAAAGATCGCCTCCTACTCAAAAAGAGGGCAACAAAAGGTTCGAGTTGGAATAAACACGAGTGTTTAACGATGAATCTGACTTCGAGGCTTCTTCCTATTACCTGCTCTTCTTGGCTGATCCCAACTATGTCCATGGCATTCCTGGTTTCGAGGTACTCTCGTGCATCGTCTACGTTTGCCACCTCGTAGCAATTACTTTGATTTAGGTAGTGAAATGTTCTTGGATCTCCAAGTTTATACCTTTTCACTTCCTGAAGTTAAATGTCACGCTTAGCAGGCTACTTATACATATACATGGTGATCATACAAATCGAAAACATGAAATCCTCGTCGTCACCTCCGGAGGCGCTGCACACAGCATGTAGAAGCAATGGTAGTTCCTCTCCGGATCAGAGACTTGACAGACACGCGACCTTTCTAGAAGATAAGTTCGTACTGCAGCCCCGGAGATCTTCCCCTGCTTATCAAACTGGATTTCTACGAATTTACCAAAACGACTGGTACATTCGAACTTCTTGTAAGCCCACACATTTTTAACACGGTTGAAACTGAAAGTCGAAACATTTTGTTGCACTCGTTTACCTGGAATTGTTGTTCTTGACAGTTTTTGCATTGCCAAATGCTTCAAGCACTGGATTTGACTGAAAACAGAAGAATCAGACCATGGATTCTCTTGAGGAACAAGAAATGGAGTTGATCTAATGATCTCTACTCACCTCAAGAACTTGTTGTTCGACGGTTCGCCCTTCTGTCCCGGACCTCCCTCCCATGAATGCAAGATACCTCATCAGCATCTTCGTCGTCTCCGTTTTCCCAGCTCCACTCTCTCCACTCACCAAGATAGACTGGCTTCCATGCTCATTGATTATAGACCTAAGAGGCATGAAGATCAGCTTGTAAACTCGACACACAAACACTCGACTCAATCAAGTACTATCCTGCACTAGCAACAAACCTGTAGCAGGTATCTGCAACAGCAAAGAGATGCGGGCTGAGCTCTCCGAAAGCAGCCCCTTTGTACTGCTGCATCATGTGGATATCGTACAGATGTGGCAGCCTCCGGAAAGGGTTCACCGCGATCAAAATGTTCCCCGTGTACGTCTGCAAGAGTCCCCAAGAATGTCATCACATGTTCCATCACAGGATTCTGCTTAAGGCCATACATTCAAATTGAGTGGGGAGGAAGTTACATATATCTCATTGAGGGCGAAACGAGAGGCGAGGTTGTGCAGGACCCCCGGCTCGTGGAGGTAAGCTAGCTTCGTCATGTCGTCTACCCCAGCCGGTGGCGCCTCCGTGTCTTTCGGGTATATACTTGAAATGGCTGCAACCATCTGAAATCATGATTTCTCTCAAGTTTCTTACATTGGATTAGATTGATTGTGTTTTTGCCATTTTTGAATGATTCATTCATGCTAATCAAGAAAAAGAAGAGCCTTTTTTTTCAACTCATTTTGTGCATGGAAACTGAATTGGGAAATGAAGATTGGACTCACAGTCTTGCCATTTGTAGCAAGTATGGTTGCATCCGATCCTTTGATCTCGAATACTTGTCCATCGATCCACGCCTCCTCATGATCCTCGACCCACACGTGCGATCCGACGATGATGTTTACCGGAGTGCCCTGAATTCAATCATGCCAAGAAGCACAAGATCATCACTTTGCAGGAAAAAATGGATCAAGATCACAAATTTACTTACCATTTCTGGTGAAAAGGCTATATGAGCATTGACACACAGAATGCCTACTCTTGAGAGAGAGAGAGAGAGAGAGTTGTGAGAATGTTGAAATAAAAAGGAATGTCTGTCTCAAGGCAGTCCAAAAAGGCAATGAAGGAGGTGATGAAAACGCAAAAGCAAAAGGGCGGCCTTATTCTGTCAACTCCTCCTCCTATTTTCTTGGTCCACGTCGGATGCTGACATGGCACCTAACTACTACTACATGAAATTGAAAAGGATGTTTTTTTTTAAACATACTCGAACTCCCGACCTCTTGATTGAAAGAGAAGCTTTTAACCATTAAAACGGTCAGACTGTGCTTCGTCGTCGTCGAAAAAGATGAATTTGATCAGAAAGATGCAGAGGAATACTATGATTGCAGCATGCTAATTAGTGGACCTTTAGGGTTGCAAAATTTTCATGTCACATTCTTGCTAATTATGATGTGCAGGCAAAAGCTAGCTCAAATGGGACTATAATACCAGAATGTGTTTTTTTTTTAAATTGCTTTTTCTTTGAAAATTGGTTGGCCACTTAACTTTCTCTTTAATCAAAGATTAAACATGTCCTGCACTTAGAGGGTACTATTTGGCATGAATTTACATATCTACCCCTTCAATCAACATATGAGGTCAATAATAGAAACAAATCAAAATAATTAAAACTAACTAGTCATCACGTTTTTTCAATAAATATTTTGCCTAAATCTCACTGTTTCACAAATTGAATAGTACTGAGTTGCTAGATCTTTTCATTTCTTTGAGCAAAATTAGTATTAGTTTGTTTCTTTCGAAATAATCATGTTTCTTTATTGGGACGTGTTATTCGAAATGATCACTTTTTATTTTTGGCGAAACAAACTCATCTAAAGTTCAAATTAATCATACATCAACACTTAATCTACTTTAACCACCAATCTCTCGTTTCGTAAAATGTGTACCCAAAAGAAACCGGTCACTTCGAATGAAACGGAGGGAAGTATATTTTTGATGATTAAATAAAAAAAGGTAGGGAGGGATCACATGGGGATTGTAGGTTGTAAAGATTATGATCAAACACAGAATTGCAGGCTTTAGAATTTTAGAATGTAGAAAGAAGAAGGCTTTTTGAAGAACACCTGGAAAGCCAAGTGGCATGTTGCAGTGGGCCCAACCCTAAATCCACCAACCTACTACTGTTTTCTTTTTTATTATTTTTGTTTTTGTAATAAATTTGATTTTTTTTTAAATTAATTTTATTTAGGGTCGGTGGAGTATTTGGACTTAGTTATTGAAAGAAATCATGATCATTGCTTCTTGTGGTTGCCCATTCACATGAAAATGAAATAAAAGGCTTCTTTCGGTTAGGCCCTCTTCAATTCTTTCAACTATAGACTTATTGAAAATTAATCAATAATAATGTGAAGATTACGGATGTAAACGAATACATACTAGGTCCATGTTTCGTTTTCAAACCGGCCAAATCAAAAAGATTTGGACCCCGTGCTTTTTTTGCAGTGTCGGATGATTGTTGCGTGTTTAAAATAATTCTAAAACAATGCACTTTTTTTTTTTTTTTATGAAAAACTTCAATTACAACTGATTTTAAAAACATTTTAAATGAATATCGATCTTTCGATGGTGCAATATAAGATACCACACCAAACTGCAATATCTGGAGTTGCTTATATAAGCTTCAATTGGGACGAAAGATTTGCTTCATTTAAATTCTAAGTTAGCTCCAAAATTGTTAAATATTTAACATTTTTACAAAAATAAATCAAATTAAATAGTGACGTCAGCGGAGAATAGGCCCTATCCTATAAATCATATTTAGGCCCACAATATACAGCTGGACCTATGGGCCTAATATTAATTAGAAAAGATTTAGGGTCCATTTATTTATTATTGGGCCGTACTTGGGCCTTTTAAACTTCCTAATATTTTGTGACTAAGAATTAATGATGTAGGAGTCATCACCTCTCATATAGTATTAATATAACGCTTATATATAGTCTCTATAAGAGCTTTATTTCGACGTTTAAATCAACGATGGATTGTAATCCTTCCCTTATTCTAATAAATATATCTGAATATTATAATACACTCGATTTTGCTGAAATTTACTTCAGAGCTGGGAATAAATGGGAAAATAAAAGTACGTGTATCATCATGGATAAGAAAGTAGTACTACTACATTAATAACATCAAACTATGTCATAATACAATAATTGACATTTGAGCAACAAAAATTCTTAGTTTTAGCACAAATTTGAGAAAATTACATAATATGTTGGTAAAAAGTGGAGTATCTTAGTATATGATTGATCTATCATAATCAATCAAATTATTAATAATAATGCTTCTACTTTTTTTCATAAGTGGACTACCCACTGATTAATTAACTACAAATAAGGAATTTAATTTTGACAAGTGATCCAACATCCATCATTTTTCAATCAAATTTGTGAAAAGGGGAATCTAGAATCCTGTTCTTTTCCCTCCTAAAATTACATAGGTACTCCGACCGCAAAATACGCGATCGGAATGTTTCGACACGAATATCAATATTTGTAATGATTGAATGATAGAATGTATATATTTATATTTAATTTAAAGTTTATAATGATAAAATGAAACTAAGTGGTAATAGATTAGGATTACCTTTTAAGTTATGAAGGCAAACTATGAATGTGGGGTTTTACGGCCAAAAACGGAAAACGGAGTGTTCGCCATTTTACATATGGTCGAAAATGGTTAAATAGCAAGATTTTCCACTATATTTAATAGTACTAGAAATTTTGTTCATTTCAAATTGTATCGAGTATGAGGTGTAATTAATCATTGTTTTAAACATTGGACGAATCGATAATTAAACTAATTGAACCATGAACCAGTCATAATTTTAGTTTTCGGTCAGAAAGGTCAGAAACCGAAAACTTTATCAAACCGGCCTTCGCTTCGATTTTCAAAACATTGTGTATTAACGATAGGATATATAGTAAGAAAACTAAATGGACCTTTTTAACAAGAAAATATATGTAAACAAAGTGCATGATCGGACAAAAAATAGTAAGGTTATTATCATGCACTTAGTTTATTTCAATAATAAAATAATAATAAGGCTATTATCATAGTCGATCGACACGTGAATATTTGCTCTTCAAAAAAATCGCAATAATATTGGATCAAATGAAAATATCTTTTTTGTATTTGAATATAGCCAAGTGGTCACAAGTGTGAATAATTTGGCACGAGCCTAGTGAGTCGTTATTCATGTGACCGACCCCTATAATTTAATTAATTATAAATTTAATAGAAAAAAGAACAATAATTCAATCTAATCACAAATTATTGTAACACAAATAAAATAAAATGAAAAAAATGGATGTGGATATATGGAGGAGCTCCTCCACTCCACACATGTATAATTTTGTCAATTTGTAACACACCCAACAATAACATTAATTTTGGTTGTCTTCCAATATCTAATACTACAAAAGCATTGTGGGACTCTATTAATTTTCTTCCCATGTTCTTCTCTTTCAATTGGTACATTTTTCAAACCCCAATATCATGCAATTACATGGACTATTTCCAATTCCCCCCACCAAGATAAAAAGCGGGATGATATCTTCTATTACATTTCGGTATGACATCTTCTATTACGAACTGATTTCGAAAATGTTTTTGATACGTGCCAAACATTCAACAATGCAATATGAAATGTCACACCGAAATGTACTAAAGGGTCTCGTCTGATCACTTTGTTCTTTAGAATTTCATACTGATAGAGTTTCACCTCACCTAAAAGCTCGAACATGTAGAGATTACTGAAATTCATTGGTTAGTATTAATTATCACAATACTCTCCCTAACTCGTGGGCTTAATTATCACAATAATCCCCCTCTGAGTAGAGTTACTTTCAACGATATTTAAACACATGACCTCGACGTTAATTAAAGGCTCTGATAGCATGATAGATTACATTAGATAGTTTGATAATTGAATACATAAGAAAAGGAAATATAGTGAAAAATATAGCTCTAATTTAGTGTGTGATATTAGATGGAATCACAAGTTATGATTTGAGACAACATGGTCCAATGATAGGATATTGACTTATATCTCATTCCAACCTTTTCTAAAGGCATGTACCTTTCCATTACTCAAGGGAAAAATTACTCATGTAGCAATTACAATACCAACTTCTTTTGTAATAAAACTCTCAAATACAAAAGTTTAGTAAATGATTGAACTAGGAATAATCTTCTTTTTAAAATCAACCTAGTCATGTTGTGTTTTACTCGATAACACCCTTCATCGTCTCTAATTAATACTAGGTCGGAAGTTCGATAAATCTTCGATCAATCTATTTTAACGCAAGTTGGGTTTCCGTGGAATCTCCAATCATCGGACGAAGAAAGTCAAAATCGGAGAAAATCGTTAGATCCAACGGTGGAGGACCATAGTATGAAAGCTCTCTCTCTCTCTCTCTCTCTCTCTCTCTCTCTCAAATCAGAAACAGAATGAAAGACAATCACCAGCTAGAGTGGGGGAGAACTGGGGCGACAAAAAACTCTCAGACAGCGCAAGAGAAAAAGGAAAGAAGTGGTGATAAAACGACGACGCTCCACCTCTAGTCGCCCCCACACCCAGGCTCTCTCCATTTTCAAACCCCACTTGAATTCCCCATTTTGCCCCTCTCACGAGCTTAACAGCTCAAATCCCAGGCGTCGGTAGGCGGCAGCAACCCAAGATTGGATTTTTCCCAATTTTTTTTTTTTTTTTTTTTTTTTTTTTTTATTTATTTATTTTTTTTTTTAATTTAATCCATTTTTCAAGCTCTGGGAAAAGGTTAACCACTTATTACCATTGATAAGGACTGAAACGGGTTCAGAATTTCAGAGGATAAATTAAGCAGAAATTCCCAACTCCATCACCCTTAAAATATTCCCCCTCAAAAAAAAAAAAAAAAGAAAAAAGAAAAAAGAAAAATCTTGTAGTTGAAAGAGAGTGTGAATGATCATCACTGCTTTTAGAAAGCTCAGTTCTTGAAGAAAAGATTTGATTTTGAGGAGCTGGGGTTGATGGAAATGAAGGTGAAGTTGCTGGTCTGGTTCTTGTTCATGGTGGCGGCGCCGAGCTGCGGCTCCGCCGCGCGCCGCCGGAATCTTGAAGTTGAGCAGCACCTCCGCCGCCTGAACAAGCCTCCCGTCAAGTCCATCAAGGTATTCTTGCATGACAATATGTGTGTGTTTTTCTGTGTGTTGGGAGAGAAAAAGAACATGACAAAAATGCCCTTCTCTCTCTCTCTCTCTCTGCAAAAAAGTAGAGCCCAGATGGAGATTTCATAGACTGCATCCACATATCTCATCAGCCGTCTTTCGATCACCCCCATTTCAAGAATCACACAATTCAGGTACGAATTCCTTCCCATTCCGTTAAAAATCGAATCTTTTTTCTGTTTAGTAGTTTTCTTGATGGTGGGAGTGCTTGAATTGGAGCAGACGATGCCCAGCTATCACCCAGAAGGGCTGTTTAGAGATGGAAAGAGAGTGGAGAAGAAGAAGATGGCGGGCCCGGAGCCAATAACTCAGCTATGGCACACCAAAGGGAGGTGCCCTCAAGGAACAATTCCAGTGAGAAGAACAAGAAAGGATGATTTGCTCAGAGCAAGTTCGATCCAATCATTTGGGAAGAAGAAGCACAAGTCAATCCCCAGGCCAAATTCTGCAGCTCCTGAGCCTGATCTCATCAACCAAAATGGGCATCAGGTAATTTGAATTTTCATCAAATAAAAATTTGTATTCTGGGTTTCTTGAAAAGTGGAAAGGTGTCTACTTTGAAAGAAAAAAAAAAAAAAAAAGGTGTCTTTTTTCTTTTTTTATCAATTTTGCTAGAAATTGGTTGACTTTGTGCACTAATTCAAGAAAAAGTTGTGATCTTTGTTGATGTTTTGGGATTTTGTAATGTTGGAGTTCTTTAGCATGCCATAGCATATGTTGAAGGAGATCAATACTATGGAGCAAAGGCTACAATAAATGTATGGGATCCCAAAATTCAACAAACAAATGAGTTCAGCTTATCCCAGCTTTGGCTTCTTGGTGGCTCTTTTGCCTCAGATCTCAACAGCATTGAAGCTGGCTGGCAGGTAAAAGTAAAACCCTTTCGATTAACCGTCTCGTTATTCTCGAAAAAACGAACTTTTTGGACTGATTTCGTGTAATTTGTGGTGAAAAAATGAAAAACCAGGTTAGCCCGGATTTGTATGGAGATAACAACACCAGACTCTTCACCTACTGGACCGTAAGTCTTCGAAAATTTCCCACAAGAAACCGATCTCTTCGTGGTTTTTTCGTTTGTAACAGCTAGCATTCATATGAAGATGTAACATCTATGTTGAATTTAGAAATGTGTTTTAAATTGCAGAGTGATGCATATCAAGCCACAGGTTGCTACAACTTGATGTGCTCTGGGTTTATTCAAATCAACAACCAGATAGCAATGGGGGCCAGCATCTACCCCCTTTCGAGCTATCGAAGCTCGCAGTATGATATCAGCATTCTTGTTTGGAAGGTATATTTTGCTACTTAAGTTTAACACATGGGCCCTGCTCACAACTCCATGATTAACAACAACAGGAAGAAGATAATGCATTTTAGTGAATAATTTACTATGCAAGAAAACAGATAGATAAGCTTCAATTTTAGATCTTGGATATAGTATTATACTACCATGGAATCTCTGACAGTTATGTGCATGGTTACATGCTTCTCTGTTTTCTGTTTTCTAACATGCGTTTCATCGGATTTGTCGTTTTTGAATATTTTAGGACCCGAAGGAGGGAAACTGGTGGATGCAATTTGGGAACGACTACGTGCTCGGATACTGGCCTGCGTTTCTGTTTTCATACCTATCAGACAGTGCTTCGATGATCGAATGGGGAGGGGAAGTAGTGAATTCACAGTCGGACGGGCAGCACACCACCACGCAGATGGGGAGCGGCCATTTTCCGGGAGAGGGATTCGGTAAGTCTAGCTACGTGAGAAATATCCAAGTGGTGGACGAGTCGAACAATCTGAGGGCTCCGAAGGATGTTGGGACTTTCACGGAGCAGTCGAACTGCTACGACATTCAGCTGGGGAGGAACGGCGAGTGGGGGAATTACTTCTACTTCGGCGGACCGGGGAGAAATCCCAACTGCCAGTGATCTGAGCAGTTGATTATAGGCTTGGTTTTCCTCCTTGCAAAACCTTGTTCTATGAATTTCTGGTGTTGGATCAACATTTATCTTTATCTCAATTATTCATTGGTGTACCTATGTTAGAAGAAGAAGATTAACTTCTTTTTTACTCTAGTGCATATAGCATAAGATTAGGGAAATTGTTGTGTTTGTTGTAAGTTTCCTTAAATGAAGGAAACGATGCATTCTTATCTATGAAATTCAAATTCTCTGAGAAAACGAGGTTTTGTCGATGTCAGGTTGGGTGGTAATGTACTTCTCTCACACTGTCACACATCTACGTACATGTATTTCGAATATTAAAGAATTAAAAGCCTCACTTTCGATATTTTGTGCTAAAACTGTTTAAAAGTTGGGTGTAGCGTCGAACTTAACGAAAAATCGAACAAAGGGAAATGGAATTAGAAAGGAATTCAGTGTAATGTATTACACATGCCTGGGTTTTTGACGCACCAGAGCGGCTGAATCGGCTCGGCGCGGATTCCTCTGGTAACCATTCTATACCTCCACTCGTTGAGGCGGTCCGCCGCCTCGGCGAACCGCTTCTTCCCGGCGGCGTCGCGGTTCCCAGACCACAGCGCCTCCGCCATCGCCGAAGCTCGCGGCCAGATCCGCGGATCCAGCACCGTCGGATCCGCCTGCTCCGACCACAGCGCCACCTCCCCTCCGATCACCAGATCCGCCTCCGCCGCGCTCAATCCGTAGGTAATATCGTAATTGTAGATCAGCTGCCACGATTTGAACGGCCCGCACCACGATCCGCCGTCGGTCTGGTTGGATCCGGGCGGCTGGTCGTACTCGCTGTTGTTTCCGACGAAATCGCCGTGGCCGCAGTCGAGGTAGTAGAAATCCGACGAGGAGACGATTGCGCGGTAGCCGGCGGCGACGATCCGCTTCGTGTTGGCCGGGCCGTTGTTCCACGTCTGGAGAATCACGCTCTCCGGCGGGAGCAGCGAGGGTTTGACGTTGACGTTAGCGTCGAGGAGAACGTCCTCCCAGTAGACGACGGTGCGGTTTAGAGAGAGAAGGTAAGGGAGGGTGGAGTTGATGAAGAGCTCGAGGATCTGACTCAGGGTTCCGTTTTGGGAGAGGTAGGCCTGGATCGTGGGGTCGAGCTTCCAGCAGTTGGGGGTGATTTCGTCGGCGCCGGCGTGGTAGAATTGGTCGGGGAACATGGAAACGACGTCGTGGGCGACGTTGTTGACGACTTGGTAGGTCTTGGGGTGTAAGGGGTTGAGTTGACCCGTTCCTGGCTCGGCGGCGTACCGGTCGTCCCAGCTGGCATCCGCCGGCCACCAGAATACGCCGGCGCAGGTTACTATTTCTGGGTAGGCTTTGGCCCATGATCCGGTGTGTGCTGCAACATGCATACAAATTAATTAGTTTTTAAATTATTCACTAAAAAAATTATTTGG
Organism: Thymus mandschuricus; assembly: GCA_029379335.1. Lineage (NCBI taxonomy): Eukaryota > Viridiplantae > Streptophyta > Magnoliopsida > Lamiales > Lamiaceae > Thymus > Thymus mandschuricus. The sequence goes on from CM057072.1 coordinate 2,977,828, forward strand.
AAATAATTTTGAAAATTGAAATTGAAAATAAGTATATACAACTATCAAAAAATATTTAGATATTCGTCACATGTTAAAAATATTTTCAAAATCAATCATGAAAATTTAAAATATGAAAAATGTTAAATTAAATTGAACTTTTTTCAATTGCGGAACCAATTGTCACACCAAAAGGCAAATTAGTGGTTTTCCTATCGAATTTTTGTTACACCGAAAAAGGATCATTACATAAAGTTCATTAAAAACCGTTGGTTCTAGTATATTTTTAATATGCGACGTTCATTCGTTGATGCACTAGAAAATATACAATAAGTATGAATACTTGGTTTGAAATATGTTTGACACGTAACGATCACCTATTAATCTAGTAACATATATGCAATACGGAAATGCAATAGAAAATCTGATTCGATTTTCGAGCTTTAAAATATCACTTTAATCACACGTAACAAAATACTACTAGTAGGAACTTACCAGGCATGTCGATTTCCGGCATGACTCTAACGCCGTGCTCAAGCCCAAACTCCACCACCCTCCTCACATCCTCCGCCGTGTACACCATATCCTCGCCGTACGCCCCTTTCTCCGCCATCGCCGGCTCCGACGGCACCTCCAACGGGAACGAATGCGAGTCCGTAATATGCCAATGGAACACATTCATCTTGTTCATGCTCATCGCCCCAATCAGCCGCACCAAATCCTCCACACCGTAGTAATTCCTCGAGGTGTCGAGCATCACCCCCCTGTGCATGAACAGTGGTACGTCGGCAACGTACAACCCGCACGCAACCCGAGACGGGTTCCCGTACACCAGCTGCGAGAACGTCTCCAGCCCCCGCATGGCTCCCCACGCGGTCGCGGCGGAGAGCGTCGCCGCGCCGCCGCCGGCGGGGATGGTGAGGGAGTAGGACTCGTTGACGCCGTGGGCGAGAGGGGCGGAGGCTTCGGAGAGGGTGATGGTGATGGCGGAGAGGGGCGGGGAGGAGGTGAGGTTGAGGTTGGGGTTGACGAGGGGGTGGTGGTGCTCGGTGAGGAAGAGGGAGAGGTAGCGGGCGGCGGCGGCGGAGAGGTAGGGGTGGGGAGGGGCGGAGATATTGAAGGTGGGGGAGAGGGCGGTGGCTTGTGGGTTGGGCCAGAGGAAGGTGGTGGGCTTGGGCCAGACGTTGATCGGGAATCCGACGGCTGAGATTTGAGGGAGGGGAAACAGTGTTGTGCAGAGGATGATTATGGAGAAGATGAAGGGATTAGTACTAATGTAGTATTTCATATTTTGAATGCTGAATTTTCTTTTTTTGAGAAAAGGAGAAATTATGGTATGAATGTAAATGCAGGTTTGTGTCTATTTATATGTGAGTAATTTGAATTTCGAACAATTGAATATAGTTTTACATTCAATAATTAATGGTGGAAAGGTTGAGAGTTCAATACTAAATAATAGTCAATCACAAACTTCAGACCCAGTTCAAATCATCTATTGCCTATCTGTATAACACTCGCTATTGCATTTATTAGATAATTACTCAATACTCTCAAAACATTTCAACAATTTATTTATATTTATAAAAATACCCTATAATAACATTTAAGAGGTCAAATTGAGACCAAAGAAATGTCAAATTAAAATTCATGAAGATTATGACATCTTGAATTTATTAATTTTAAAAAAAATCATAATCCAGTAATTAATAAAATTCATTATTTTCATAGGTTGTAATAAAAGTGAAAAACAGTTTATAACGGCCACTATTAATTTGTTCGGTTGTGATTTGGAGTTATGGAGGTTGTCTACAGAATTTCAGCATTAGAATATTTTTATTAAATTGCAATCTCTAATATCTAATGTATAGTATAGTTTTACTAAAGTCTCAGTCTAGCTAGGAAATAATTTGATTTGATTATCTCAGTCGAGGACAAATAGGCCAAATAAGCGTGCTATTCAGAGGAAACCCCAAAATTAACTCTTTTTTTTTTTTTTTTTTTGGATTAATATATTTACTTCCAATCCAATGACATACAAATTACACGTCAACACCCACACAATAAAACATGAAATTATTTTGTAGCGGTTAGTTAAAACGGCCGGCAGCCGCCATAGTTGTTTTCGAAGTTTTGGCCGTTAATTAATTATAATAATTAATTAATTAATTAATTTTTATTAGTCAGGCCATAATTATAGAATCAAGATTTGAGTGAGCTTGTGACAAGTGCTTCAAAAATGGGTTTATAGCATAGTTTTTCATATAGGTTTTGTTGTAAGTTGAATTAACACTTCTACTAATTATAAAATCTAAAAAGAATTTTAGAAAAAATCAATTCAAGCCGGGCTCCATTCATGAAGTAGTAGGCTTTTATTACTATATTATAAAAAATATGTACCAATAATAAATAATAATACAAGAATCCCAACAATAGCTCCCTTTAAAAAAAATCCCAACACTATAGTAGGTAGATACAGTGAAATAGGCCCCTATCGACGGTAGATTTTAATGTGTCAATCGTTAATGTGTGAGTATTAAATCGTTAATGAGGTACGTATCTAAATATTTTTATTCATTACTAATATACAAATCTTTTGTAGACACATTAAAAATGCTAACGTTGGGTGATAGAAAATTGTGAACATTGTTTTACAGTGAAAATACAATATAATCATTTAAAAAAAGTGTATATGCCTGAATTAAACCGGACCCATCAAATAGGTAGATGGTCTCGCATAAACATAGCCCATTAGGCCTAAATATAAAATTTTGGAATATCATCAACAAATTAAGCCCAATATCTAGTTTAATTAATCAAATTAACACAAGTAGTTCAACATGGGCCATTAAATCAAAATCAAGCCCATTTCGAACTTGGACTTGGAAAAACATTTTTTTTTTTTAAAAAGTGTAAATTGTTTTTATTATTAAAAAAAGGCTTGAAAAAAAAATGGCTATGTCACGATAACTGCAAGCTATGTATTTTATCCAAGAATAGAAATTTGGAAAAGAGTAAAAATTTGTTAGTCCTATGTATGAAGATGAATACATCACATAATATATTGGAATGGGAAAAGCAAGGTACTAAAGGGGGAAGGCTTGAATCAAGTGAGAATTGGAAAAGTGGAAATAAAGCGATCGTGATTCATTACTTGAAGCAAACCTATCTATCAAATTACGTAATTATTTTGTAACCACCATAATGTCATTTACTATTCCTAAATTTAATGAGTGCACATCAAATCATGCTAATTGCTAAGGTGTGGTAATGCTTATCTAGAGCTAATATATTAGTCGAATCAGTTGAACCGTGAATTAGTCATTAATCAGGTTCGATGAAACCAGCCAGTCCAACAACGATTCAACAAATACACTGGGAATTTGAAGGCCAAATCACTTGATGATCAACCTTTGAGATCGGTTCTTAAAACAATAGTTTATGTTTTTTAACATATGTAAACCTATGACTATTATTCTCTAACATGTGAACATTATTACTATGCCTAATTGGACATCGAAGCATCTCTATTTAATCTTTTTTTTTTTCAAAAAAAAAAAAAAATCGTAATATTAAATCTTGTAGTATATATTTAGGGTGTGAACAAGTGAATTTAAATTTGATTTGATCCAATTAAAATCAATTCTAAAAATGTCAACTTCAACTCACGGAGTTGCATAATAATGTGAAGGCATATGCTTTTGCATGGCTACCAAACAAAAGTGTTGTTTACTGATCAACCACCCCAGGAATCTGCACTACAGATATTATTATTATTATTATTAATTTCTAATACTCCCTATGTTCACCCTGATTTGGCATTTGGCACGTTTCGTTTTACCATACAAGCCAAATCGAAGTAGACAGAGCGAGTAATTAATATTATCAACTCCATTAATTGATCACTAATGCGTTTACCGTAATTAACAATTAGCTCTCGATAATATCAAATCGTCACAAACCAAATATGCTACTTCAGATGCGATTCTCCTAAACAAAAAAAATTAAACACAAATCAAACTCGGCGATTTACTTTTTAAATTCCGAATAAATCCAAACACACTAATTCACATGATGTTCAGACTTCAAACGTACTAGTATTTATATATTGAAATATATTAAGAAAAAAACCCAACAAATTATAAAAAAATTAATAATCATTTCTTGTCTAGGAAACTCAGTTGAAGTCGATGATGGAAGCCTTCTCCTCAACCTCAAACCTTGCACGAAACGTCGATTAACCCTAAAAGTGTTCTTGCTTTCCTTGGCCGTTGCTTCTTGTATTCTTCCCTTCTTCTTCTTCTTCATATATTCCCTTCGTCTCTTCTTCTTCTCCGTTCTGCTACTGCTGTGGTCCTCAACGTTATCACAATTAATCATTCATCCACATAATTTATTTTTTTTAAAAAAAAAAGAAAAGAAAAAATGGTGAAAGTAAGAAAGGATGTATGTCGGAAAATGAGCGGTATTTTCAAGAAAAAGAAGAGCCCTTCTCTCCCCATCGAAAAACCGTTCAGCCTCCCATCTGCATTGCCATCGTGGCCTGCAGGTTCTTCATCGTTAAATAATATGCCTAAGCTTCCATTAATGAGGTTAAGAGCTTGCTTCATCATCCTCTGTTTTTTCTCTATTTTTTCTCATTCAGGTGAAGGCTTCGCCACCGGAACCCTCGATCTAGGCGCCGGATTGCAGCTTGCTCAGGTCACCACCTTCACCAAAATCTGGGCCGCGAACGAGGGCGGCCACGATAATCGCGGCGCCGCCTTCTTCGCGCCAACTGGAATTCCTAATGGATTCTACATGCTCGGCGGGTATAGCCAGCCGAATAACAAGCCTCTCTCCGGTTGGGTCCTCGTCGGAAAAGACACCGCCGGCGCCGGCGCCGGCGCCGCCGCGTTGAAGCCGCCGACCGATTACTCACTCGTGTGGAGTAGTGAGGGTTTGAAGATCAAGCAGGATGGGGTGGGGTACATTTGGGTCCCGATCCCTCCCGACGGCTATAAGGCCGTCGGGCATCTGGTGACGAGCTCCCCCAGCAAGCCCGACCTCGACAGAATCCGCTGCGTCCGCCTCGACCTCACGGATTCTGTCGAGAACGAGGCTTGGATCTGGGGGAGCTCGAACGGGATCGGGATCAATATCTACACCTCTAGGCCAAGAAACAGGGGAGTTGAGGCCATGGCCGTTCCGATAGGCACATTCCTAGCTCAGAACAACAATGGAGGCGATCTTGGTTTAGTCTGTTTGAAGAAACTGAACCAAAACTCCGACGCCATGCCTAATTCGGAGCAGGTCAAGGCTCTGATGGCGGCGTACGCCCCTCGGATATACTTCCACCCGAACGAGCAGTACTTCCCCTCGTCGGTCCAATGGTTCTTCGAGAACGGCGCGCTCCTCTACACGAAAGGGAACGAGTCGAGCCCCGTTGGGATCGATCCAACGGGGTCGAACCTCCCCCGAGACGGGACCAACGACGGGGCGTACTGGATCGACCTCCCGACCGACAATGCAGCCAGGGAAAGAGTCAAGAAAGGCGACCTCTCGACGTCCTGCGTCTACATTCATGTCAAGCCCATGTTCGGGGGGACGTTCACCGACATCGCGATCTGGATGTTTTACCCGTTCAACGGGCCGGCGAGGGCGAAGGTCGAGTTCTTCGACGTCGGGTTGGGGAAGATCGGCGAGCACGTCGGGGACTGGGAGCACGTGACCTTGAGGATAAGCAATGTGGATGGGGGGCTAAAGAGGGTGTACTTTGCCCAACATAGTAAGGGCGTTTGGGCTGATGCCTCGGAGTTGGAGTATGTGAGTGGGAACAAAACGGCGTCGTATGCGTCGTTGCATGGGCATGCAGCCTACCCTAAGGAAGGGCTGGTGCTCCAAGGGAATGGGAGCATTGGGATTAGGAACGATAGCAAGAAGAGCAAGTTCTACTTGGAGACCGGGGACAAGTTCGTGGTGATCAATGACGTGGAACCGGTTTGGGTCGGGTACGAGAGGGAGTGGGGCCCCAAGGTGAGCTATAGCTTCGAGGAGGAGATAAAGAAGGTGGAGAAGGTGTTGCCTGGGAAGTTGAAGAGTGCCTTTGATAAGGCGATGAGGAGTTTGCCTAATGAGGTTCTTGGGGAAGAAGGGCCCACGGGGCCTAAGGGGAAGGATAGTTGGAGTGGTGATGAAAGGTCTTGAGATTGATTCTTAGGTGACTAATTTGATGTTCATTTGTTGTTGTTGTTGTTGTTGTGATTTGTTTAATTTGTGGGTGTGTGGTGTATTGTTGGAGTTTCGGGGATGTACGTGACTGAAACACGATAAGAAATGGATAGTCCGATTATATGAAGTTTAACTTCACATCGATTTATTTGTTATTGCATTGTGCAATGTGGATCGTCAAATTAGCTAGGCTGACTCGACCCGTACCGATTGACAGGCTTAGACTAAAGTGATGGAACTTGAATTTAGCCCTATGATTGTGTTTAGTGAAGTGTGCAATTCCAACAATGTCATGAAGGATTTTCACTTTATCCAACTTCTCATATGATAGAAAAGGAGGATCACATGATCAAGCTGAAAATGAGGTGAAGACAAGTTTATATAACTTGATTAAGTTTACCATCACATTCTATTTTTTTTGCTATTTTATTTGTGTTACACTTTGCATTTTGAACTCATAAACTCTCTAAAAAAAAATAGGAAGTGGTTGCACGTTGTTTGTCATGTTAATTAGTTGATTTTAATTAAGAGTACTCTTGATTGAATAAGACATGGATCAATTAATTGAGGTAAAGACTAATTCCTTTCAAAAAAGAATTAAAAAGTTGATTTGACACTAATTAATCAGTAAAAATGTAGCAAAAGGTCAAAATTGAATTAATTAATTATGTTGACAAAATATGGCTTTCCCACAATTTGTTGGAACAGTTGGAATATATATGGAGGAAGTATTGATTTAAGTAGGTACAACCGATAATTGGTAATTATATTTATTTTAATCTGTGACGGTGCCTTACTCAACCTTTCTTTTATCCATTGTACATACTCAGTCGAGACGGATAGAGTATAGTATCCGATAAATAATCGGGTATGGTATTATTTCCTCTGTCCCCCACTACTAGTCTAATTAGTCATTCAATAAAGCTATTTGGCTATAATGTGGCCGGCCACATAACGACATTTTTCATAGTATATGTAGTTTTTAAAATGGTAAATGATAACTATAGTTTATAACTTTTATATTTTAATTTAAAAATATTTTTTCCACAAAAAATACATATTTTTCTCTTTTTTCTAGATAAAAAGGTAAAAAATTCTTTATAATAGTAAAAAATATCAAATAATTAAAGGGTTAATTTTAAAAAATACGTAAAAATTACGGAGCATCACTTTTTGAGTTTTTTATGATATAAAAAAGTTTGGCAAAAAAATATAAATTATTTGATACTTAAAAAAATTTAAAAAGTAATATTATGGCCGGCCACATTATGGCCCAATAGCATCACCCTAATTTTCTTCTTTAATATTTGTGTGACTGTGTCCAAACCAAATGGGACTAATAGTGAGGGACGGGGGTATTTATTTTACGCAAATCAAGCTAACCATGATGGGCCGCCCATGAAGCATACTGGACTTATTAAACTAAGGCCCAGTTTAAAGTATTGGACTAGACTATTGGCCCATTTAGCTAATATGCTACTTTTATTGCTTCTTATATCTTCTTTTTTATCTATTGCATCTTTATTTCGTCGCGATGACCGTCACTTGCCATCAGAACATTTTGGAAAAGCTCGATTCGAAAATATTTTTAACACGTGACGAATCATCTGTCGATGCAGCACTGAAATGTAACAGATGATCCGATCCAGCAGCGAAGTCACATTGCCCATGCATTAAAGTTGAAAAGTAAAAGTAAAACCAAATCTTGAAAAGAAATTCCCCTACTTTTATGCAATTTAGGAGATTTTGTTATAATGGCTCCATAAAAGGGTGAAGATTCTTCTCCCCCTAAATCATATTCGCCATAATTAACCAAAGAAACATAAAAATTTTCCATAACGAGACGCAAATTCAAATCCCATCACAATTAATTAATTAATACTTATACCCTATGATTAGATAATAGTGAATCCACATTAATTATATACCAAAGTCAGCTTTTTTACATAAAATAAAATAATAAAAAGTTGGTCAAAAGCTGCCAAAATACACATAACAATATACTCCGAAATGAAATGGAAGTTCTTGGAGCAGACCAAGTTTTTCCATATTTATAGTTTCTTATAGTTATTATAGATCTAATCCAAATGTACAAAACCCCATATTAATTCCACTATTTAATTAAAAAAACATAAAAAACTCATCACTCCAACACTTCACCCACACTGTGTGTGTTCTTCTTCCTGCAGAATCAAGAATTAAGAGTTGAAAATTATATGGTAATCATCTCTGCCTCCGATGATATACCCTTTCGATTTTCGTAAGAATTTTATCGTCGCGTTATTTTATACCTCGTATATATTCGAATAACGCGTCAAACCGGATGCAACGAGGTAATATGCATAAAAAAAGGTATGGAAGTGTGTAATGCTGCAGTAGGCCTGCAAATATTTTATGCATGCATGTTATTTTTCACTGGTTTTTTAATTCAGACAAGTTGGTTTATCGATGTTTTAATTTTATATTTTTTTAATTTTTTTGTTTTGTTTATGTTTTCTTGAGCTTTTCTCATATAGCAGGCCGGCACAGAACATAGAATTCTTTCTTGGGTTTCACTCTTAATTCGAACTTTTGTTTTTGTTTTTTGTGGGAAAGTAAAAACCATTTTTTTAATTAATTAATTAGAGTTTTAAGAAATAAAAATTATTTTTGCATGAATATAATTGTCAGCCTAAAAAAGGGGCCACTTTTGTTCCTTCTTTTCCCAGCTCTGAGAGGAAGGATCAATGGAGGGTGGTGCAGAAGTGAGGAGGGTTCATATCGTCTATTTTCTCAGTCGAAAGGGTCGTATCGAACATCCGCATCTCATTCGAGTTCATCACCTCTCAAGAAATGGTGTTAAATTGAGAGGTTCGTGAGCATTGTTTGTGATTTCACTATGAATTTTTGGATCATAATTTTTGTGTATTAATTTTTTATTTTTTATTTTTTTTGATAATTTAGATGTGAAGAGATGGTTAGGGGAATTGCGTGGGAAGGAAATACCAGACTCATTTTCTTGGTCATATAAGAGGTAATTAATTCATATATATAATTAATTTAAATTCATCATTTTTGGTATTTTTTTTACAATTTTTTGTGATTTTATTTATTTATTTTACATTTTTTTGTGATTTAATGTATTTATTTTTTTGTTTTGCAGGAGATATAAAACTGGGTATGTGTGGCAAGATTTGTTAGATGATGATCTCATTACTCCAATTTCAGACAATGAATATGTGCTTAAAGGTTCAGAAATTTCCATTAAAGGTAATTCATTTCTTGAATTATTTTTATGAATTTAAATTTAGTGTTACCAAAAAAAAGTTTGAATTTTGAGTTGTAACAGAGGAAAAAGTTGGAAAGAAAAAAGAACAACCATCTTTACTACTAGAGGAAAAGGCCTTGTTGTGCAAGGAAGAAACTCAAGCTCATTCATCAGAGGTCTCACTTCATGTCTCGACGAAATCGGCATCTGAAATCGAAGAAGAATCTCCGTCTTTCGGGTCAGAATCATCCACGTTGACGGATGATTCGGGGAAAACTGAGGAGAAAAGTTCAGGTAAGACCAAACAAGTAAAGACGAAAGGCGATGACAAAGTGGAGCGTCCTTTGCCATTTTACTCGACACTTTTGAGTAGGAAGAGCAAGAAAAGGAACAAAAATGTCCCCATCGATGAAAAGGCTACTCCATCGGCCATTGTTGAGGCAGAAGCTGTCGAAGCATGCAAGAAGCTAACACCGAAGCCTCAATGCACGAAGAGCAAGGGAAATTCGAGTAGTGCCTCGAAGATGTTGAAGAATCTCATCAGTTGTGGAGATGTGGAAACCAGGGAATCTGCAGTTTTGCCGATCAAGAAGCAGAGCAAGCCTTTCTTGAGCATGTGTTCGAGCGACTTGGAGCACGTTAATTCTTCGATGCTGAGCAAGAGGGATAGCTTCGGAGGCTCTCAGAGGGTGTTTGGGAATCCTACTTGGGCTCAACATCACTTTAGTGGAAGGTAAGAATATTTCTCTACATGTAGAAACTCACCAAGTTTGCTCCATGAAAAAATGGTGATTTTGATTGTGTTATGTTTCTCGAATTCTTGCAGAAGGAGTCTCGATGGGATCGAGGATTTGAAGAAGAACAAGAGTAAATCAGCAGAGCTAAAATCATCATCTGCTGCTTACAAGCCAGCAAAAGGGCCGAATTGCTCGTAAGCATACGAAATACTGGAGTCGTTTGCTTGAATGACAATACGAAAAACAATCTAACGATTTCTCATTTTTCGAATGATTATGGTAGACAATGTGGGAAGCTATTCAAGCCGGAGAAGATGCACGCGCATATGAAATCTTGCAAGGGAGTGAAAGCTCTGCCGAAATGTGCAGCAAACGAGAAGGCACCGAAAGGAGCAGCCGAATTCCGGAATGGGGACTCATTTTCTGGCCCTTTGCTCACTCACTGATCCTTTCAACTTTCTACATAGCTTAGCCTATACATACTGCTTCTTTTCACTAACTCAAGCCAAATATTCGTAGCTAGCGCCCGAGGGCCGAGCACTCAACTTGTAAAGCTCGAGGGCCGAACATTTCTTTCTTGGTATAAATAGATGCAATTTCAACATGTACTCCAAACTTAGATCCTGTCAACTGTCTAGAGAGAGAGAGAGAGAGAGAGAGAGAGAGAATTTCTATAAAAACCAAGAAACAAAAGAGACTAATTTGATAGAAATTCTGCATTAATTCCAGAAACAAACCTGTCTTTCACAAGGGATGAATAGGAAAAGGGGATCATCACATCAAAAATTATAGAACATTCATACACAGAAGAGTATCCCCTATTCAGACCTCTACACCCTAAGATAGGTTAGAATATAACTTTAAGACTAGGTGCCTCATCTTGCATGCCTCTTCCCACTTTCACCACCTTCATATATTCTTCGATCACTTGACCCGAACCGAACCTCAGATCTCAGGCAACGAAACCATGCAGGCACCCCAAAACGACACATCATATAGACGAAAAGAGTTTACAGGTAACAAGCTACAAGAAGTAGTCGGGTGTTCTCCGAGTCACATCAGGTTCTCCTCTCCTGGGAGCTGGCTCAAACTACACATATAATTACAAGGAAAATTATCAAATGATGATGGAAAATTACAGGTGATGGTACGTAAAGAGAAGGCAAACTGGGGGGGTAGAAGCAAAACCTGGATGAATGTATGCTCCCTGCAATCATCAACTTCCAAGATGGATGCCATATTTCCGCAGCGATAACAATAATTCGGTGCACTGAATATAGTTACAACCTTTTGCTCCTGTAAATTGCAAAATCAGATGTAAAAATCCATGCCCACTAACTCTAACACAGAAAATGGTATAATAAGAATTTGAAATGTTTACATGGGCCCAGTTATATCCTTCCATAACAAGTTGATGAGCTCTAGCAATTAGTTTTAAATTGTTGCTGTGGTTGAATTGTTCTGATATGTCCTGGAAAATGAGTAGCACAATTAGTAAGTTGAGGAAGAAGGAAAACCGGAATCGCTGTCAAGCAAATAGATACCTGTCCAAAGGTGTATCCAGCACCACGAGGAGATATACCCCAACCACAGCGATCATCAGGATCAGACCACAATAGATCGCACATTGGGCCTTCATGTGGAACTTCTTGAACACGATCAAAGTTTCTTATATTGTCGAGGGTTTCGATAGACGGGGACAATCCACCATGTAGACAAAATATCTCGGATTCAACCTACACAAAAACAATAATTCTTCATTCATCGATTTCAAACAGAAATAAGAAAAGACTCCACAAAGAACTGTTGAAACACCTAGTAGCAAACACGTCAGTGAGAAATTGGGAAAGAACATGAGAAAGAGTACTACGAACCAATGCGGTGAGGGGGAAATAGTCAAACAGATCAGTGAATGTCTTCCAAACGTTGGCGTTTCCATACCTACAACCAAAGATATTTTCAAGGCATTGGTATTTACCAAGGATGAAGAAACTTGTGCATATCAGTCCAAACATGCAATGCAACACAGACATTGTAGAGGATCCTTGTGAGACACTGCAGATATATTACTAGAAGCAAATATGGTGAGAGCGCATGAACAGAGATGGCTTACAGAAAAGTAAAGCCACTAATGCATCTACTTGACCAATTTTTTAAATGAGTGTCAATAGAAAAGACCTGCAACTACTGAAAGTATAATTGCTCTAACTATGTTATATGCGGATAAAAGAATGAATATAGTCACCTAAATTATCAATAAAAGTCAAATACATAAGGATGTTCCCTGAACATTAACACAAACTCAGCCTCATAGTTTTGAGACTTTCATATTTCTCAAGAAAGATCACATCAGCAAATAATTGAATGCATAAAAAATGTTAAAACAGGTGAAAAGGGATCAACTCACTTGCGCAGACATTCGTCATAAAAACCATATACTTGAGTAATCTGCAAGGGGAAAAAATAGTTCAGGAATCGCATTCAGCAAAAACAAGTAGCAAAGATCTATTGTTCTCCACAACAGTAAATTAAGATTTTAAGTGCTGTACACGACAAGGAAGTAAAGAAAGGTTAATAATACAAAAGAATCAACAGATAAACACTCAAATCCTGGGACCAAAAAAATACAAAAACAAATGTGTCCTCATTGTAACATGAAAAATTGGACAAAACCCAGGAAACATTGAAACCTGGATCTACAGGAATAGCTCCAACAGAGAGGTCGGGCTGTCAGCAATCTCAAACTTTAAGACTAGATCCAAATTTGTTTTAACAAATGTTAGTCCCGATGCCACGCAAAACATCATCTTCTAATGTCATTATCTCAGTTGCAATCACGCTTTACCACAAAAAAGAATCTGAAATTAACTGTTAGAAAATTAGCTGCATCAATATTAACCATTAAAACCAGCTGCATTTACACAAAGTACAGCATAAGGTTGTAACAAATTAAAACACAAATAGTTGCACTTACGGGGAAAAATTGCTATTTTTCTAGCATAAATAAGGTTGATGTGTCTGTGGTGACTAATAGCCAACAAAAATATACATGGAATAAACAGCTAACAGGTTTCAAACTTTTGTCAATGTAAAATTAAAGAGGAAGATGAATCGACAAGAATATGAATACCTGTCTACTTTCATGGTTTCCTCTGAGAATAGTAATACGTTGATGATAGCGCACTTTCAGAGCCACTAAGAGCTGCAGAAAAGAAGACTATAAGCACTTCTATACTACTGATTAACAAAGCATTGGAAGGCTAACAAAGCATTGGAAGGCAGACCAGACAAGAACATGCATGCTGATATTGAGAAAATTGACGGCTAAGAGAAAGGGAGAGAAGACTGTATAATAGAAGTAGTAAGATACAAATCTCCGAGCAAAATATTCAACAGACATTGCCTGAAACTCACAAGCAATATAGAATAATTACAAAACGAGTCATTGGGCTTGTTTTTAAGATTTTAGTTTCCACTGTATTACTCAGGCAGAACGATCTACCATGAATTATCATGCAATATAAAAGATAATTCCAAAGTAAGAGTCATCTGGCTTGTTCTTACAGTTACAGTTTCCACTGAATAGTACCCACGATCAACATAATCTCCCATGAACAGATAGTTTGTGTCTGGACACTGTCCAAATTTGAAAATGAAACTAATATTAGAAACAGTCCAGCATTATTCACTGTATTTTAATTGAAAATTGAGCAAAGCACAATATACATAAACTGGTTAAGCAGCATATCAGTGCAATACCTTCCCTCCAATGCGGAAAAGTTCCGCAAGATCATGAAATTGACCGTGAATATCACCACAAATTGTGACAGGGCTTTTCACTGGCTGCAGCAACAAAGAAGCAACATGGCATCTCACATAAGAGTTATTTATGTATCCTCACATTATCCACACAAAAAACAAAATAAAAACATTGAGCCACTCGGTGAAGGGTAAAAATCATGAATTAATAACATTTGTGATTTGTGATTTTAGTGAGACGCAAAATGTAGGAACGTAATGAGCAAGCAAAATATGAAACTGCTTTATCAAAGTGAAACAGTGTAGACAGAGGGAGCTCATTATTAAAAATACACAGATAGTAAAGAACAGTTTTTTCCTGTCATGCATACTGAATTGCTAAAACACATACTACTACAGATAAAACAAACACAAAACAATAATAGGAGAAAAATAAAATTATACCTGAACATTACTTTCCTCCATTAATATCTCCTTAGCCTTCTCGCATAAGGCCCTAACCTGCATTCAGCAGATAACTGAACTTAATATACAATGTTAATTTCATCTCACAGCTAATATTAAATCATATCATACAACATACTCAAATTAAAGATCACACAACGGATTCAACCCATCAGCAATATTGTTAAAGATCTCTTGACCCTTCAATATTAAGCTGCAAATGACTATACATGCTGCCAAAAAAAACCACAAAGAGGAATGAACAGAAGTCGCAGTGGGTCAGACGAGCTAGATGCTAGGTGAGTAAGATGCATCAAGAACATCTATACATAACTTTTAACATAAGCAAACATGGCTCAATTAGTTTTTGGCTAATGTGAGAAGTGGTATTAACCAATTGTTAGTAAATGAAGTGGCGGGTATTAGTTTCTAAACCGATGCAAACTACTTGAGAACAGCTTTAACCAAATCAACTACTGTAATAATCATCTACCAAGTGCCCAAGATAAGAAAATTCTCAGTCTTCTCTCCACCAATTACAGTGAAAAGTGTACTACTTCTCTTCCTAAGTCCTCTCTTAGGCTGAAAATTATGAATCTTTACTTCAAGAAGATAGCAAGTACAAGATACGCCCGATTGCATCAGCCATAAATTCAATAAATATCCAAGAAACCCTACTAGAAAATTATCCAGTTCACAAAATACTAAAAAGAATAAAGATACTCATACCACTAGACCACTTCACCAATCCTTACAAAACCATCAGATCCATAAAAAATCACTCAACAATCTGAACAAGAAATCACCAAGATTCTTGGAAAACAAAAAGTAAAAGTAAATGAAGTATACATCGGGCTCTGATAAGGGCTTGCACTGCATAAGTTGAGCAATCTGCTCGTCTAGATTCCCATGTGTGCTCTCCGCCACCAGATCCGCGCTCATCTTGCTCCCTTCCCTACCTTATTTCAGATCCGCCGCAGTTCAGTCACCGCCGCCGCCTCCTCCCACCAGCAAATACTTGCTCCTCGGGAAGATACAATAACCTCACTCTAGGGCAACACTTAGGGAATGAAAAAAGTGTTCGGAGAAAGATAGGCAGAAAATCCTAGAGAGAGAGAAAGTAAGAGAGGGAGAACTCGCGAAGAGTGCGAGCCGATGAAGATGGTGGAACCGAGGGAGAGAGAATCGAGAATGGCCCGATCTATTCGCTTTTTCAATTGATTTTTGAAATTGAAGAGGTGCTGAATTTTGTTTGTTTTCTACCCTTCGATTTCGATATATAGCAATTGCATTCCACAATCCACACCTTCAAAATTTTGAAATTATTTTTCATCCAATAGATAGGTAAGTTATAGACTTAAATACTCAATCCGTCAACTTCAACTGACTCGTTTCATTTTAGTCCGAAGATTTAGATGCAGTGCTAAAAGTGAAGAGTACGAGTTAATTTTTTTCATTTTAAGAAACAAGTCAATTTAAATGGGACATCCCGATTAGAAAAAAAAAAAAAAAAAAAAAAGTCAAGTAAAGTAGTACGAGAGACTAATCGATTATTATGTTTTATTTTACTTTTTTTTTGCCTCGTATCTCCAAAACTTTTCCAAAGGCACCAACAAATTTATTGATAACACAAATACTTGTTTTAAAGTGATTATGTGAAAGCTTAGGTCATTTCATTTGTTGATTAAAAAAAAAAAAAAAACAAGATTTTGGAGGAGCGTATGCGCTACTAAAAATATAATTTATTTTGGCGCCCTTTCAAAAAATAAACTAGTATAATAATTCTGGCGCATTTGCATACATGTGTGTTACGTGGAGGCATATCGGAATTAATTAACTTACATCAAAATTTTATGTTGTCACTTATAGGCATTAATCTGCCCGTGTTTGATTGTCGTCTTCGACTCGACTATATTACGATTATATGTATATATGTACTACACTCACCCCTCACAATATATTAATTTTGTGAGTATTGTATTGTTACGATGCAAACGTGATGTCGTATTTTAAGTTTTTGAAAAAAATAAATTATATTGGAGCATTTTAGCTCCACAATTTATGAAATTGGATTCTACACTCTGAAACCACAGATGCTAGCATGCAATTAGTTGAGAGAGATTAAACCATGAAACTCCGGTCCCCTCAAAAAACCATTGATATTTCAAGAAAAATGTGGTTCAAGTTTACCCCCTCCATTTTGTGATCACAATTGCCCCAACTCAGGCCACTAAAGTCCTCATATTGTCCTTATCTAGAGAGAGAGAGAGAGAGAGAGAGAGAGAGGAGAACAACAACATTTCACAGATTCTTTCCCTTTGGAATCCATCAAGATAACTCTAGCCAATCTGTCACTGTAACATTGAATTTCAAGGCCGATGGAAATAGAATCTACTGGAAATAATCTCACTCAACATTATATGCCACAATTTCGTGAAACGAGCCACTATCACATCAACGACTGTTAACAATGATTTTGGCCTTAGGCATAACATAAGCATCGGTTGTTCGATGATCAAGTCTTTTGCAGCTATGCACGGTAAGTGGAACCAAGCAGTTCGACGTTTTAAGAGCTTATATGACTTAGATTTCATCCACTAGAGACGAACCTGTGACTTTCCTAAGAATATGTACATCCTCTTGATCTATTCCAGCAGAGGGGTGATTAGATGCGCGGGGGTCGGCTCCGGAAGCTTCATGCTAAGTGTCACTAGTACACCAACTAGTGCAGAAACGGCTGGAACAAGACCAAGTCCGTATCTGGTGATAGAGAGAGAGAACGCAGGTGGTTGACAGTTCCATACTTCTGTAGTCGGGGCTGCACAACATGTAAGAATCTTAAGATGAAGATGGTTATTGTTTTGAAATTTTAACGCTATGCAACCGAGGACAGTGTGTAAAGGTGTTGGTTTCCGGAGGATCACATAAATTGAAAAGGTAAGTGGGACTTGGCAAGCCAAACATGTAGAAACATATAACCTAAAGCCAATTGTAAGGGTAATTAAACCTGAATCAGCTAATACTGAAAACTAATTTGAAGACGAGGAAAGTAAACTTTTAGCAGCGAAATACAGTCAGGTATCAAGTGAAGGATATTAAGAAGCAAATAAACTTACTTTGATATGATTCAAGCACACTCAATGCTAGTCCACATATTATTTTGTCCATAAAGCTCAATGATCCATAAACAAAGGCACATCCGTTAAGATCTCGACCAACTAGGAAACTCTGCATGCTCACCCCTGAAACCTGGTCATTTCATGAAAGCTATATTTCAGAAATTTGGATATTAATTTTTTTTTTTTTTTTTTAAGTCAAACCTCCAGAAAATTTCCTCAAATTTCTACTAGGTTGCATAGGGAAATTCTCTTTACCATCATTAAGGCATTTGCTACTCCAATGACTATCGATATAAGGTACATAAAAGCTTTCATGCTGCTAGGCAAAAAGAGGATGGCGACACCAGCAATCATCCAAAGAAGGCCCCCAGCAGAGTAGAAAACCTTCAACCTTTGACTATTCCAGGTCATCTCCTATATAAAGAGCAAGCAATTGTGGTAAGCTATCTAATTGAATAACACGATAAAGAGTTTTTTTATGTAAAATTTAACGAAGCGCACCTGCAGGATGATTGATGTGACGAAGCTGCATACATAGATGACAGCAGGAACCTAGGTGCAAACATGATTATAAGAATCGGTACTTGCTTGTTTTGAAAATATCTCATAGATTTGTTTTACAAGAAAGTATTGAACGGTACCAAAGCTTTGGCAGATTGGTCCATCCTCAGTTCATTGACGACATAAAAAGCAAGAAATGCCTAAATCACCAGAAAGGGAAAAAAAATCAAATAAATGAAGATATAGGTGGCTTTGTTGATTAAGGTAGTCTCTCTGGAATGGTTGAGCAAAACAGCACAGGTGTTATTTCTAACCTGTGAGACATTTGTGACAAGTCTAGTTAGTACATATACAAGTGCTACTTGGTGGTACAAGAGCTTGTTAAACCAGTACGTCCAAGAAATTCTGGCATGACCCTTTTCATGAGCTTCCGCTTTTAATCTGCAAGAAAATAATTGAAAGGTAACATCTCCAAATTTGAGGTTTAACATGAAGAGTATGAGTTTAAGGTATAAAAGGAAACAGATATTAAACTAACAATTGCAATATCATCAGAGAACTTCAACATATATTACCAACCTCGGCTCTGCAGTTCCAATATGGAATACACCGACAAAACAGCAACCAATGAAGATCGACGCATAAGCTATCCAGCGGTACTGAAAAGTTACAACAGACTGACAGAGTGAGGAAGAATTTGGAAAGAAAAATTACAGGAAGGCAAGAATACAAACTAATACGTTTGTATACCTGATGTTCAACGGCAACAACGGACCCTCGAGGGCTGAACTTGAATACCACAAAAGCAACAGCATATAGACTAAGGTTCGCAACCTTCAGCAAAAAATGATTTTCAGGAAATCAGAGAACATGAATTATGTAAAGGATACTTCAAAAACACATAAGTATTATGGATGAAAGCACAGTACAACTTGTAACCATTGTAAAGGCATTGCGACAACTGGTCATAACTACTCGGCTCGTTGAATTCAGGGTGATGCAATTCACCATTGACCTGCAACACATTTTATTAGATTATATTTGCTTTTCTCTAATTCCCATGAGGCAAAATCACTCATCAAAACAAACTACTATATATCAATGCAGTAAGACTCACATGTGTGAAACTTGAGTAGCAGCCCAGCCAACATTGAAAATTGCCGCAAAGACGCTATAACTGATGGTTTGAGCAGTAGAGGAATAGGACCCTATAATTTTGCAAGGCAAGCAACCACCAAAGACAGAAGAAAATGAAACGGTAACCAGAAGAGATCCTGCGCCATGCCATATCTTAAAGCTCCCATACCTGTCTATCTATGA
Source organism: Thymus mandschuricus (assembly GCA_029379335.1). NCBI lineage: Eukaryota > Viridiplantae > Streptophyta > Magnoliopsida > Lamiales > Lamiaceae > Thymus > Thymus mandschuricus. The sequence goes on from CM057072.1 coordinate 2,997,141, forward strand.
GGGAAAAGAACTATATATCACCTTCTAGTCAACTTATACCAATTATGTCAGAATACAATAATCTTTAGCACTGAAAAAGAGAGAACTGATAATTTTCTAAGTTAACTGAGATGTGAGTAAATATCTTTTGATTTGGAGTTTCAGTGAATAAGATGAAAAGCTAACGTATCAAATAGTTTCTACACTAACCAGTTCACCGGCAAATACGGTCGTGAATCCATCAGCAATTTGACCAGAGAGCATGACTATAGCAGCAGCACTTAAAGGAGGAAGCCAAGGCATATATTTCAGTCATGGGAATTCACCAGGATAACAAATAGTGAAAATAAACCAAAACTAACTTTAAAGTTATTGGACTGATTGAGAATAATAAGCTAATGATGTCCGAACCTTGGGGGAAGTCCGATATCTGTCAAAAAGACCAAGAGATATGTAAACCAACAGGCAGAAGTTACATCATTCAACATGTGCCCCACCCCATAGTAGAAGACAGCACATCTTCCCACGGGCTTGGTGCACTGATCATCATCATCGGTTGTTCCCCTAGTCATGTTGTTTCGGAGACTTGAGATTTTCTAAGGTGGTGAGATCCTGCAAGTTATATACCCAGTTATTCATCACGAATACAAGAAACTGTTTGATATTGTTAAAAAATTAAATTTATCACACACTATTCATACTGTAACATATTCTCTTACACGTTGATTGTCCTTCACAGAAAAAACCTACCAGTGTAGGGTGGTAGAGGGCCTTATACATGAATGGACAATATCCTACTGAACATTCTCCAAAAGCTTACAACATGGCTCTGATTCTTCACGAACCATAATTGTACATCAACGCAAAACTTAACCGCATGCAGTGGGCGAGTTTCGTAATTCACAGGAGAAAAGGAAAAGGAAAGGCTAAATTTCAAAAGGACAGACCATATTCTCAATACGGCTTGGGCAAAAGAAAAACAGATGATTGTTTTGATCTAAATGTGCTAATTGACATGCACAGTCTTCAGCTCTAATTAGAAACAAGCGCTTCAACTCGTTCAATAACCCCAATAATCTACTGCATATTGAATTTAAATGTTTTGACTGCTTAGATTATTTGTATATAGAAGCCTCAATCTTGGAGATGAGCCAAATGTGACGCTATTAGCTCCAGAAATCAACCAAAGTTAAAAGAAAAGGAAGGGGGAAAAAAAAAACAGAAGAGAAAGTATCTAGTATAAAGCACATAGGAGAATGGGTAAAACAAACAAAGAATGCACCCCTCTTAGCCTCCATTCATGGAGTTCTTAGATTCTTCCACACTACTGCAGGCCCGTGAAAGATTCCAAAAGAAAAAAGAATTTTATAAAAGAATTCAGCATGCTAATGCACCAAGCAAAGCACCTCAAACGCAATTTTGAGTTGATAATATCTACAGATCAAAATCCCTCACCTCAATTCTCAGAGCAACAGAAAATGACAAAATCTCAGTACCTCGAAATAAACGGATGCATGTGTCAATAAACAACTCCGATGAATAGAAATTTCCAGTCAATCTCCTCCCCCATCACAATTTCACTCTAACGTAGAAAAATCACAGTGTTCTGTATATGAAAACAGAAGTCAAGCACATCGAACACAGCGAGCACGAGAACGAGAGGGGGACAGAGGCAAAATTCTTCCAAAAAATAAAATAAAATAATGCGTGCGGTTTCGCTCAGAAAACCTCCATTGACATCCGTCCAAGGCAAACGAAAAACTCGGAAACAAATCCTAAACGATCAAGCAAAAGTTCGAGAGTGCCAGAAAATTCCATATCATGAACGTTTACACCGATTAGAACAGTTCGATTCCGTACCTGAGCCCACCGAAATCCTTCTGCACGTAGATTGTGCACTCAAAACGGCGTCGCAGTGAGGTGAGCGAAGGAGGAGAGAATTTTGAGAATGTTCACATCGCCGGTGGTGATGGTGGTGATGGCTGCGTTCTTCCCTTCCTTCTTTGAATGGGCATTGTATATATACACACACATACATACAGAAATTGAATGGATTCTCCGCCACCTCTCTGCTTATGTATGCTGGGAACGCAAATTAAGAAAGGATCTTGGCGGAATTACTGTATTGCCCCTGAGCAGGATCTCTTTATTAACTCTCGACGTCGACGTGGAAATTCCACTACAGTCCCAAATAATAACAGCCACTTACTAGTAATACCAAATTAAAGAAAATTGATGAATTTTTGTTATCTAGGGTAGATATTTATTTCATGAAAATATCGTAGCTACGAAAGAATATTTCAAGGGGGCCTAAATTATGTACAATTATGAATATTATTCTCGAATATAGCTAGTCCCAAGTCAAGACCCTAATTTACTACTCCCTCCGTGTATATGGATAGTTGACTGTCTTTTTGTAATTGACTGTCTTTTTGTGAGCACGAAAAGGCAGTCAACTATCCCTATACCAGTGGGACGGAGGGAGTATTAGGGAAAATTATAGTTTATGGCCCAAACTTTCAACAATTTTTAATTTATGGCCACAACTTAAGTTTTTTCTGAAAATGTCGTGAACTTTCAAAAGTTCTTCTAAAACCGGCCTACCTTTTATTTTATTTTATTTTTTTCCGACAGCCGGATGCTGACTTGGCTCGTCGGGTAATTGAGGTGTAATTCTTTTTGCCACGTTAAACTAAAACTACGTCATTTTGCGAGCAACCAATTAAATTCATGACATTTTCATAAAAACGACGTAGTTTTAGTGCGACGTGACAAAAATAATTACACCTCAATTGTCCGACGAGCCAAATCAACATTCGGCTGCTAGGAAAAAAAAAAAAAAAAAGAGCAGGCCATTTTTAGAAAAACTTTTAAAGGTTCAGGACATTTTCAGAGAAAACTGAACTTGAGGCTATAAATCAAAAATTATTGAAAGTTTGAACCATAGACTATAATTTTCCCTTACTATTACTACTAAATAGGATGTACTCTTACTAGTAGTGTTATTTTAGGCAACTGGTTATACAAAGAGATTATGGAACTTGGTATAGTTTCCCTCTGTCCTAAATCTCTTATTTTGATAAAAATCGAGACAGGATATTTGGAATGTAGGGAGTAGTAATTACTCCTCCGGTTCCATTTTGGCACCGGAAATGAAACAAGCCAATTAAAATGGGACGTCTCGATTAAAAAAGAAAGTCAAGTGAAGTGAGACAGACGGTTAGTAATTATACACACAGTTAGTGATCACACAAACATAGCACATACTTTGTGAATGAAGGTGTAGTGCATGAAGGTGTATGAAATGCAGTAACTGTGCATCTTGAAGGGTGAATGAAGCCCAGTTTCTGGGTTATGTTCAAGCTATGAAATTCAGTCCAACTTTATTGAACAACCAACCAACAGTAATGTATACACATGCAGTCTGAAAACTGATTGTGAGCTTTGTTTGTTAATACTGCTAAAATACACTCATATAGTTGGCAGTAACTTACTATAAATAGCAAGTATAAGAATCACGTAGAAAAAGATTCAATACTTCGACGGTGGTGTCCCATACCGCAATGTCGGAAAAAGCGGCTGAATTTGCCGCCATACAAAATCCAATCCGAACCATTAATCGGAACCATTCGAATATAATATATAAATGCAGAGTCAAGATAAAGAGATGAAGACTCGAGATAAGAGATAGGAGCAGCTCAAACGAAAGGGATGGTACTTGCTGCACTAAATATTATTGAAATGAGAGTGTTTTTTTAATATTCATGCAAAATACAGTAAACAGCATGAACATTCGAATGTTTCCACCGCAGCAGATTCAATCCACTTCAGCGAAAGGATCGATGTGTACATTGATAATCTAACGAAATAGAATTTTCGGGTTCGTTTCGTTTATAACAAGTCAATTTTTATACTGGTTCGTCTCATTCTTAATAGGCCATTGGGATGACTAGTTGAGCAACATGCAATTAAATAATTAGAAACTTATTGTACGTGGAATGCAAACATTATCAATTTTGGGTCAATTATTTTAATACAATTTGTGTGTGTTTCATGCACAACACAAATATGAATTGAACTAAGCAATCAATATCTCATCTATTCACCTACATAAACATATCAATATCACAATACAATATGAATTGTATTATTGTAACACGATCATAACATGCTTATTGTTACACAATTTTTACAATTTTATACTCACTATGTTCAATCGATAAAGAGACATTATCCTTTTCGGAATGTCCACTGATATAGGAACCTTTCCTAAAATAGTAAATCTTAACCCAATAAAATTCAGACACATCACTTTAACGCACGGCCTTTTCACTTTAACACATTATCATTTTATTTTATTTTTCACTTTAACACATTATCACCACTCTTGTCTTAATTTTCACGCCGAAAAAAAAAAAAATCATTTCCTAGTAAAACTGAGGGAGTATTAAATTAAATGCCTGGCTACAAATTTTCATACCCGTACCCAGAATTTGGGCCCATTACAAGTTCGGTGCATGGAGTACTATTTAATTGAATAATAGGAATAAACTAAAATTAAAAAAGTATTTAAGGCCCAAAATACAGAGTTCGGTTCAAGTGCCACGTATCCCCACCCGGAATTTGGGTCAAATGGGTTAGATCCGGCCCGACCCACTATCTTTTCAGGGTTCAGCCATAGAACCACTCTTTTCACTTCCTTCTCCTCATTCTTCCTCCACACCCAAACTCCGGCGACCTACCACAACACCGGCGCGCCATCTCCCGGCGAGCTCCGGAGAATTCAGCAAGCTACGGCGACCGGCGGCGGAGACGGAGAAGGTAATTTCGCTGCTAATTCAGTCGCGCTGTGTTTTTTTTTTCCCCCCTCTTTTTTGTTTATAGTTTTTTACCTTTTTCGGTCCGCTCTTTGTTTGTATGGGGAGATGGTGAAGGTCATGATGAAATGCAAGTTGTAGGCAGTGCTTAATTTTGCGGGGGCTCATTTGATTTTTTATTTTTTTTTAGTTTAAGAGAGCAGATTTCTAATCGTGAATTGATTCAAGCTTAAAGTTCATGATTATAGAATGCTGGATTTTAATTCGATGGTGCATTGTGAATTTGTACAGGGTGATTATGAAGAGGATGTCAATTGCATGGCGATGAAGAGGTGATTATGCTGGGGTTGATGATGAGGATATAGGAGGATTCAATCACTCAAGGTTATGCATTGAACTTATTATACATTTTTGTGCTATGGAATTGGCTCTACAGTTTAAAACCCGAGCTATCGTGATTTTCATTATGATTTTTTGCACTTACTATTCGTAATATAAGTATTTTATTCAATCTGCCATGCATGCGCCATAAACCCGCCACAACATTTGCCTTAATCTCTGTAGGGGTTTTTTGGCAAAACGCCATACACCACCACCTGCCATTATCGCATCAATAACATTGCCAGAGAGAAACGAATTACTCTTATCTGAAATGCTACTAGCATTGTCATGATATCTCTCTTGCCATGCTCTGTAAGGTTCTCCCTGCATCATTGTTGTGATAATCAGATGAATTACTTTACAAACCCAATTATTGTCAATAATCTGTCAAGTGAGTTTGAAATCTAATTTTATTTATAATTTTGACAGGAAATCCATAGTGCATGAACTTTTCTAGCTGAGGGAACAACACGTGCATAAATTTCCTTCATCAATACTGCAGTTTCTAAAACTACAACGACCACCCAAAAGTTCTGTAGGCCACCTGCTCTACATAGAAGATTCTGTTTTCCTCAGCGTTCACAAGAATATGAAAGACGACTTCTGGGTGGAAGTATCGAACTCACAGTCGACTGTTTGCAAGAAAAGGAAGAGAAGAGTTGCGAAAAGGAAACTCGAGTTTGTTGGATGGGGTTCTAGGCCCTTAATTGAATTTCTTGAAGCAATTGGTCAGGATTCAAGGGAAAAGCGCTCGCAACAGGAGGTGGCATCGCTCGTCAGCAAGTACATAAATGATAAGAGTCTAGCCAGTTCAGAAAAGAAGAAGAAGAAAGTCCTTTGCGATGATAAACTTTCCACACTATTTGGGAAGAAATCTATGTTGCGAACAAAAGTTTATGATATGTTGGAAGAGCACTTTGCTGAAAACCATGATGAATCTGACAGTGAGCTTCTGGACAGCTCAGATGAAGATTATGGAAAAAAAGAATCCTTAGAGCTGAGAAACATTCCTTTTGGTCAGTCGAAGAAGGTCGTTAAGACTCCTAAAAGCTGCTTTGCCGCTATTATTCCGGAGAACATGAAACTTATTTATTTAAAAAGAAGTGTAATTCAGGACCTTCTCAAGTTTCCTGAAAGCTTTGATTATAAAGTGGTGGGAAGTTTTGTGAGGGTGAAATCCGATCCTAATGACATTTATCAAAAGAATCGCTTCCAACTTCTGCAAGTGACAGGTGATTGAATGTGTATGATTTACATTTTGCTGTCATGTTGCAATTCAGCTACTTTGCCCATGGGTATCTTTAAGTGCTGTTAGGCTTGCCAGATGTGCTCTAAATATACAAGAATAAAGTTGTGATGATCGTATGCAGGTGATTACCATAGCCTCTGTTATTAGTATCATCCCTTGTTCAACATCTTCCTATGTAACGAGGGGAATGATAAAAGTTAAATAGTACAAGGTCCAAAAGTGAATTGGGAGCATGTCCATACCTCTTCCCAAGAATTACACATTGTATCTGAATTATGAACTAGCTGTTATGCCGTTTCTGTTAAGAGAATGGTTGAGGCCTGTATGAGTTCAATTCTGAATTAACATTTCTACTAAAAATGCTTGGAACTTCTTTTTTAAGTAATGAGAAGATGGTGAGACTTGAGACTATTTTTACCTGACAAAATGTAAGGTGATTTTCTTATTTATTTAGTTATTTTCTCCAAGATTTCAGTTGCTAATTTTATATAAATCCTTGCTGCAATCACGTGTTAAACATGCAATGAACTTTGGAGTTTATCCTTTCTGGTTCGTATACGTGCTATCTAAGTTCTTTGACTATCCATGTAACGACTTACTGGAGATTCTGGAAAAAAAGAAAAGAAGAAGAACTCTTATCCTTTCTAGTTTTCTGGTTGTTGTACCTAATTTTCCTGGCTGGCCATCAATTATGGAATGACTGATTGAACAGCTTTCGGTGAATTCCTTCTCATGCTCTCCACTTATGTACATTGAATGATGATATGAAAATCACTTATTGTGAGTACCTTTGCGAACACGTACCATGTTAATGTGCATTTCCTTATTCTGTTTTCCTAGTTATGGTAGGTGCACTCACAATAGATTACTAGGATATATTGAGTATATATTGTCGGTTGCTTAACTAACATTGTTTCTTCACAGGTGTACGGAAGCTTTCTGTTAGTGGTGATGCTGATATTGAAATCTACCTGGTACTATCAAATTTCTTCAAGGATGTCTCCATGGGCATGCTGTCAGATGATAACTTTACTGAGGTAATTTCTTAAATAGAGATGATGAAGCCAGGACGGGTCAGTGTTGTAACTCTGATGATAACTTTACTGGTGGTAATTTTTACTAATCCCATGTTACACTTGGTCTCGAAAAAACTCCACTATTGAATTTTAAGGACTTATTTTTTGACAGTGGCTTATATATCAGTTTATTTCCCTTAATTTACTAATTTGAGTTTGTGCATTGGCTTGTTGCAAGTGGTTACTTGAATTTACTATGTCCCCGACCACTGTCATTTCTGCATTACCATCCATCCTTGCTATATTTATTGCAGGAAGAAGTCAAAGAAGTATGGGAAAGGATTAAAGCTGGCTCGCTTAACAGACTGACTGTTGTAAGTATCTTGACTACAAACAAACTATTCTTGTTTATTTATTACAGCTATGACAATTTTAACTAAAGGGTTCTGTTGCACTGCTTTAATTACATGAAACGTGTTACTTGGAAGACTATATAAGCTGTAAAGATGAATAGATAATTGATCAGCTTCCATTCCTTTAATAAATCAATTGATATGCTTTAGATTTGGAAATTTTCATTACTATGTGAATCTATTAACGAGAATTTGTAACAGTCATAAAATTTAGCTATTTTTATGAATGCTTCATGCAGCTACTAAAATCTCATACTATTTGGGGAAATGATTTAATGTTGCTTGAGATGTTGCTAGTTTATAATTGACTTTATATAATGAAAATGAAGAGTCAATGCATATTAAGGCAAGATTTTATTTGTGAGATAAAGTTTGAAACTGCCTCAATTTATACTAGTGATACTCATCAGAAATTCACTTGATCCTTAGGGCAATCTTCAGTTACTATTGTTAAGCCTGTTATATCTGTAAAGTCAGCTACCGAAATGTTTATTGCATTTAATTAAAATCGCAATTGCATACATTGCTTGCTGCACTATCCCGAGCTAACTAATTACTGATGTTCCCTGTCTCAGTGATATGATTGATAATAGTATGTTCTAATAATCATGTCCATAATTGCAGAATGAGCTTCAGTTGAAGGCCCAAGTACTGCATGCGGATATAACAAATAATGTAGGTTCCCCCCCCCCTCTCTATTTTCTGTGTACTGCATTTTGCTTAATATTTTTTTACTTGCACATCACGGTAGTTATGTAAATATTTGCTGAGCTAAATTATTGAGGAAATACAAATTAGTGTAAATTTTCCAATCCCATGTTAAGAATATACGTCTGGTGATTTGTATGAAGATGTGCCATTTCTTGGCTTCCAGAAGAACTAAAGGCCACAGCCATTTCTTGGCTTCCAGAAGAACTAGAGGCCACATGCCATGAGAAAATTTATTACTGTTAGAAGTATCGGTTGCTGGGGTTCTCTAGATGTATGGTCACAATTGTAGTATCTAGTGGCGTCTCTGACCATGAGGTAGGAATCGAATCAGAGTGTTTTTTGCTAGTCTTGTTTGATCATGCTATATTACATCTCACATTCATATCTTTCAGGCCCCGTATTCTCTATGTATAACTCGGTCTGTATTGCTAAAGATTGAGGGATAGGCCTAAAGTTTCTATTTTTAACATTCAAAGATGTGTTATGTGATAGACCCGATTATGAAGTATTACTTGAACCTTCATTGTGATAGCATCCTCACATCACAATTAGCTATGGCGCATATCATTCCCATTATACAATTTGGCTTACAGTTCGTAAAGTTAGGACTTAGAAGAATACCTCTTCCTGATGCTTATTTCTATTTCAGTTCTTGATGTTGTATATAATACCTTTTTATAATACCTTTTATTTGGCGACAGTGGATTGCCAAAGAAATTCTTCTGTTGCAAAAGCTTGCTGAACATGCCAATGAAAAGGGATGGCAAAGAGAATATCCTTTTGATCTGCTTACTTCTTATGTCCCGAAATGCTATTATGCACTCAATATCTTAAAAATTTCCATTCATTTTGTTAACCTTGTATAAACATTTCTGCTCAGAGTCTTGGTCAGCCTTTTAATCGTCTTATCATCAGTTACGGGTAATACTTGGACTCAACGTTTATGAGAGTAATGATTATGGTATTTCATCTTCCAGAACATCTACTACATCCACCTTCCTGGAAGTAGGTTCATATTTCAGGTCAGGCAATGTGGTTTTTGATGCCCTTGTTTCATATTACTGCATTTTACTGTTTATGATTTTGTATGTATGCATGTCGGAATGTGTATGAGCTCTTCTATTCCTTTGTTGCATTTTCTCCTTAACCTAAACAATTACAAAGTACGAGTACCTAGAAAGGAGGAAAATGCTCCAGAACCCTTCCGAACGAGAAAAACTATTGCGTAAGGTTCCTGATGTAGTTGCTGAAGAATTGGAGCCTGAATTGATGTCAGAAAAGGCAGATATAAGTGCTTGCTCACCAAAATCAATTCTTAGGGGAAGTTCTGATGTCTCCAGCACAGATGCTGCAGGTGCACTTTTTTTTTTTTTTTTAAATCTTTGCTTGTCATGTCTAGAAGGTCACATGAATTGTTACTTTGACAATATCATTTCGAGTTTCATGTTTCTTCAGCACATCAGCATATCTATATTAATCATTACAATAGAGTAGATTGTATCTCCCTGAGGAATTTATACTATATGCTTGTTAAATGTAGCTCTAACCATTGCACCTTGGCACGACACCCCACATCTTAAAAAGTTGAAATATCTGATAAGAATATTGATGTTATTTTTCTTTTAGATTTGATGGTCTACACTGTGATCTTGACTGAATGACTTAAAAAAAATGATGGGTGTAATCTGTAAAACATGTTTTACTTGAAATTCAATTGGCTATTATAGATGATTTGTTTCTCGCCTTAGTAGATAACATAGCTTTCCTGGATAGACTGAGCAAGGTTGATGTTGTCTAAAAGTTTCGTTGAGTACTATTTTTCATTGTTAGAAACTTGTAGGCAGAACATAGTAGGAACGAGATAATTATTATTTTTAGGCTATCTTTTTAATATTTCTAATGATGTGGAAGTGCTACTCAATGAGAATAATTTTAATGGGATTGAGATAATACTGTTCGTTAGGAAACATGTAACCCAGTATGATATTTCATCCAGCTACATCCTGCAAGAATGCCTCTTCAGGAACTCTGTGATGATGCTAATTTTGGTTATTTCTTCTTTAATTGTGTTCTTTCACTAAATTGTTTTGGTTCTCGAAATTTGATGATTGCCATTGACATCCTACTCGTGTTGCTACAAGGGCCACATAGTCCTCATCCTACATCATATAAACATTACAAAGTAGTCAATAACTCTCTAGTCTCATGATTTTAATCAACTATTTTTTGTAACTAATTTCTAGGATCTGGAGAGATCGGTACTCCACGGTCTCCACCTAAAGTTCTTTCAAGTGATTCACATACTCTCGAAGTTCAGGATAGAGGCGCTGATTGTGTTATTCACATTCCTCCTGTGGTTCCAAAAGGTAATGGAGTACTAATGTTTATGACTTTCCATACTTAATTCATTAGTCTATTATGTATTAAGTATTCCAGCAAAGAACGAAGAAATTAGACGTGCTTTAGCTCTTGAGAATTCATATTGTCAAATAAGCCTAGTGATTGTGTCATTTTGTCAAGATCAAAATATTCAAATACAAGTATACAACCATTAATACCTTCCGTCCAATATTGATTTCTAAACACTTGTAGACAGAACACGGGTGCTCATTGTCCTAGTGCTTTCGGTAACACATGCACCATTATTCTGTCAATTTAGTCCAATGCCACACGCACAATAAAAGAAGCCCATTTTCATTCTCTGATAAGTTTGTATATATTAGAATGAATTGAACCTAGTTGGTATCTGTTCATAGGCATTTCCTAATTCCTCCTTTAATATTCTTATGATGCTTGATAACCGCTTGAGCTTGCTGAAGCATGTTTTGTAGTTTGCTTTTAAACTTTAAAGCTTCTGCGAATAACTGCATTTCAATTACATTAGCTTTAAATAAACGCTTTTGGGTAATGCCAACCAAAATGATTTTATCTTAGTTCCTGCAGTTTTTGCCATGACTAATATCCGCACAGCCATGGTATGTGATCCATCACTTGATACTATGAAACACGAGACAGTGGTTGCTAACATGAGCTGCGGTGAAGGCAATGGAGAAGGTGCAGTGAAACACGAGACACTGGTTGCTAATGTGAATGGAGAAGGTACCGTGAAACACAAGACAGTGGTTGCTAATGTGAGCTTTGGTGGAGGCTATGGAGAAGGTACCCTGAAATACGAGACAGTGGTTGCTAATGTGAGCTGCAAGGAAGAAGGTTCCAGAGAGAAGTACCCTCAACAACCACAACCACAACCACAACAGCAACAGCAACAGCAACAAAGTGCAACAGCTGTGATCGAGTTAAGTGATGATGATGACGATGATGTTGAGGTGGTGAAGACTGTAGGCAGAAATTACGGTGAAAATCCGAACGAAGCTGTATGGCACTACTTGGATCCCCAAGGCCAAACTCAAGGTCCATTCCAACTCTGTCTATTGAAGCAGTGGAGTGATGCGAATTACTTCCATCCTGGCTTCTCTGTGTGGAAAACTGGCCAGGCCCCTCGCGATGGACTTCTGTTACTCGATGTTCTTCGCCGAACATTCCAGTATTGAAATAGTTGTCGAATGTTTCGGGTAGCGCAGTTTTGATAACTAAACCTTTTCTTAGGGAAATTCTCTTCCATTCTTCACAGATAGTGATGTAATCTTGTTCCTTCCTGGAAGAATTTTAACTTACCCAGTTCTCGAATGTATATATAACTGGAAGGAGAATCTTCCTAAAATAAATTCTTAATTCATAGCAGTTTTAGGTTTTTTTAGTAAGGGAATGTTCAAGCTATGAACTTTATTGAAACAAAACCGAACCATTCAAAAATAATATATAAGGTGGAATCAAGATACAAAGGTCTCTCTCTCTCTCTCTACAAAAAGTAGCACTTTTATGTATCTTGCTATGTTTCTTCTCAAATAGGAATTCCAGAGAGCAAATCTGCAGTTTCATCTTCATCCTCTCTCTTAGATTGAGCTTCGAGTTTATTCTGTTTCCCGATGGCCTCGGATATTGCCTTTGGCAGCCAAAATCCGGGTCTCTCGAGATTCGATGCTCGATCAAGAACCAGAGGTTCTCTCAAAGTGATTTGGATGCCATCGTATGTCCATAGGCTTAAGCTTGCTTCACCTTTCAGCCCTAAAGAGAACCAGCCTAATCCTGCGACTGCAACATCGACACTGTTCACATCCCAGCTTGATCCGGATGCTTTAACGTCTCTTTTCACCCATTCTCCCAGTTCGGAAACTCGGTCTACCCCAATAGGTGGCTGAAAAGGTAAAAACGAATACTTGAGTGGAAATACCATTGATGCTTAAAGTCAACTCTACTGTCATACAGATGCGATGTGCATTTCAAGAAATCAAGAAAAAGAAAGGAGAACGAACCATTAAAATGAAACTAAAGGATTGCTCTACGCATGATTACTCTATTTCTTCTTTTAACACAATCACAACTTATCAGGAGAAAACCAGCTATCATGAACAGCTAAAACTTCGATTCAATTAGAAGAAAATTCCCATGTAAAAGCATAATGCATATAAACTTGTTAAATCAACATAAGATGTTGTAGCAAGTGAAAACCGTCGGAGAAGGATATGAAGTCAGACTCATCGAGTTATCAGATGCAACTAGTAATAAACAGTCAAACACAGCTCATTAGTGAAGAGGTTAATTTTTAGGTTGAAACCGACATGCTGAAGTTTCATTAGTTTAGTGGCTCCGACTCTCACCTGTAATCTTATTCCGGAATGTTTGTTCTTGATTTCGTCAGCATTTTCTATCTTTCCCAGGTGAAGAGACACGCTACTTGATGCCCAGACTGATACGTAGATAGTATCTACGGAAGACTGGTCTAGATCGAGTCTAACTAAGCCACCGACATGTATAGCTTGCCCAGCCTGCACGTGGTTAACACACTTGTTCAGCATGATAAGAATATGATCGATAGTGCTATGAAAACTGAGGCATCTATTGACGAAATAAGAAATTAAAAGAGATTATTGCATAAGCAGCCCAACACTAAGTGGTCATCCCCCTGTTCATATTGCCTCAGCACCTTAATTCGAAGACAACACTAAGTATATGATGGTATTTCCTCACTCTATATCAGCTAAGTGATCATGTTCAAAGTGCAAAAATCATCAACTAACACTAAAAAGTATATTGAACATTAGATATCTACTCCTCATCTACGTTTCAGCAGCCAAAAAGAATCTAAAGCTGCCAAGGCTACTGCCCAAATTATAGGAATCGAATAACTTGCCTTTATCCTGAAAGTTCTGGGCTGGAGCTCTTTACGTATCTCAACCATTTTTTGCTCGTCCCTGTTCAATCTTATGGACATTAAATAAGGGTGCAAAAGTCCTGGCGTATCGTACATCTTCGCCTTAGCTGGCAGAATCCCTCCAATCCTGAGAATCCCAAGTGTTGTTCCAGGAATAGGAGCTTCTGTCAACTTTGCAACCTTCACTCCTTCTTTCTTGGCAAATGCATTGATCAAAGTCGACTTCCCAGCATTCTGAGATCCGATAACCCAAACATTTCCTCTAGGCCCGGACAATTCCTTGATGAATGCAAGTAAATTCCTCACGCCCAAATCTTTCCTAGAGCTAACCATGTAAACTCCACTAAGCTTCGGTGCGCCATTAGCCTTTGCACGGTGCCGAACCCACCTATCCAATCTTGCAGGTGAAATCTGCGAAGGAAGGAGATCTACCTTCGTAGCAACAAGGACAAGCTTAGGCAACTTTTTACTTTGCTTCCCATTTTGACCTTCTGCCAATGCTTTGAACAAGGACTTGGCTGCACGTCTGGGGAATGATCCCTCGAAATCAACAACATCGACCACCATCACCACCAAAGTAGCATCAGCATTCCCCGTGGGCTTCATCAGCCTCGTGCTTATAAACCGATCAAAATCAAAATCAGGTATCAGATTCTCAGCCGTCTGGTTCTTGACGTGCCCATAATTCCTCAGCGAGTGACATCTTGCACAAACTGTCACCTCCTCCTTCTCTCGCTCCGCCTCCCTCGAGATCCTTTTCCTCTCTGCCTTGGACACTTTCTTCCTCTTCGTCTTCTCTAGCGTCTCCTCCGTAATGTTGCCATACCCAACAGTAGCAGGAGTGAATCCATCCAACTCTTTCAAATACTCATCCTCCTCATCATCGTCTTCCAAATCCGATTCCCAATCATTATCCTTCTCGAGCTTCGCTAGCTCCGCCTTGATATCATCATCAAAATCCTCATCCTCCTCCTCATCATCACTATCAACATCATCCAAATCCTCAAATCCAACCAAGTCATCATCATCATCATCATCAAAATCATCAAGATTCTCATCAAGTAAATCCTCTATCGTCTCAATCGATCTTTTCGCCTTCTTCTCCCTCTCCTGAAAATACCCAGGAAAGTTTGGGTCTCTATCTTGCATAAACACTCCACAACCAGGGCATATAGGCCCATAATATTGATCATCATCCCTCCCTTCACTCAAGATTACACCTTTATCACCTTTCCTCGAACTACTCGCAGATTTTCTATCAATTCTCTGACTAATTGCTTCACTACACCGTACCAAACAAAAATATTTCTTACTATGCTTATCTCTGTTTCTCCCTATATCCAATCCTGTTCAAAGCAGCAATCAAAACCAGCATGCTTTGATGCATATTTCCAGAAAATGCATAACGGAAGAAACATCAAGAAAAGAAAAGAAAATTACCGGTAAAAAGCTGAAACTTTGATGGAGGGTTTGTGCTATTATTGTTCTTGAGCGAAAGCTTGACGACGGCACTTGAAGAGAGAGAAATGGTCGACAGCATAGTTTGGGACTGTTTTGGAATCGGCGGCGGCGCCGGAATTAAACTCCAACCTTCAAATTTCAATGGCGGGTATGGATTTTTTGACCGTTTTAGAGTGGAGTGGAGTGGATTTTTCACTCTGTTGCTGTGTAATTCTATCCAATTCTATGTGTATTTGTTGAGAGTGTGTAGAGGAAGAAAGAACACTTGTTCTTCTCTATTTGTATAAAAGCCCAAGTTCTCGGGCAGTTGGGCTCTGTTTCTTGTTGGGTTGTATTGAAAATTTGAGTTTTAATTGCATAATCAGCCCAATTTTGTGAAATGGTTGTTGTGGCCTGCATATTATTTAGAGCTTTCCAAGAATCATATAGACATAGATAGTTTACAAAATAATGACGACGAAGCGCAACACAGTATATATTCAAGAAACGAGTTAACTTTCACTCGTATATAATTTAATTAAGTCCAAACACAAATCCCAAAAACTAGCAACAAAAATTACAAACATGGAAATATAAGAGCTTTTTCATAACTTGAAAGAGCCACATTACATAAGATTATTAGATAGCAAAATCAAGAAACCACCAAAGATTTTGAGTCCAATAAATCTCTTGTCAATGCCACACCCATCACTCTCCTGTTGTTCAACACTAATGCTTCCAGTACTTGTTCCTGATACCCCAGCCCTATCTGTTCAATCCCAAAAAAACTGGCTCAATTTACTTATTTATTCAGGAGTATACTCCTTCCGTCCCGTTGGTTATTAAATATCCAATGAGACTAATATAATGGGACGGAAACGTTTAGAGAATGAATGATGCATACCACTGTCATCACTAGCACTGGTGGAAGAGTTGTGGCCAAGTTGGTAAAAAACCTGAGCATCTGGTGAATCTGGAGGCAGCTTCAGCAATGCTACAAAACAAGTACATAGAATTCCATTTTATTAAACCACAGCTAATTAAACCAAGTGTAATATACCCACTATAGTACAAAACCATCAAATTAATTAAACCAAGTGTAATATAGATCCCACCAATCCATCACAACTAGTAAACAAGTTCAAGATCCCACACAAAAAGATCAAGCTCTGTCTCCGTTCCATCCAGTTTGGCACGTTACTGTTCGGCACGGGAATTATGGAGAAAGTAATTAATACTTACATGGGCACTGGGAAATGTTGGCTGGTGCATTGCAGGCTTGAGGGAGGGATAGGGCAAGGGTGAGGTTGATGTTGAGGCCTAGGTCAGGGTCATTTCTGTCTTTGATCAAAACACACACACACTTTTTGTTGGTGTTCAACACTTGTTTGAGGGCAGTGCAGCAATCTGGAGTTGGGGAATTTGCAGTACTGCTTCCTCCTCCTCCTATATAAGGAAGGCATGTTGCTAATCCCACCACTGATTCTGCACATTCCTCTCTCTCCTTTGAATCATCACACCATGCACTTGCTACTACCACCATTGCTACTAATGCTAGGAGCCATGTATCATAACAACCCATTCTCATGTTGTTTGTAGAGAGAGAGAGAGAGAGAGAGAGAGAGAGGGATTGTTTGGCTTTGTTCAATCAGTGATTTGTTTTAGGGTTTAGCCTTTTGAGAGGGAGAGCTAAATTTTCTTTAAAGTGAAGGTGGAAAGTAAGTAATGTGAGTAAGCTAGCCTTGTTCCATCATTATCTTTAACGTGTCTAGTGTCATGTTTGCTTTAGCTTTTAGAAACTTTGGCTAGAGAGAGAGAGAGAGGACAAACTAAGAGCAAAAATAATAGAACTAAATTGGAGAATTTATGCTACCTTAACTCTTAAGATTATAAAACCTTTGATCATCCTTTTCCAATTCAAAATCTTAGAGAAAATGAATAAATAACGAAACGCTAGTAGGATTGTTAGTCTAGCAGGTAGTAGGATTAATGTTTGAGACCCTCGGGACAAAAGGTTTTACGTTCCAAGTTCGTGTAAATTAGTCTCCTTTTGAATACGCATTACATATACTGATTGAGATAGATTCCAATCTCGCCACGTATAGGCATATTTAGGCAACAAAAAGAACATGTTTACAAACAAAACAAACAAAATAGGTTTTGCAAGTTTGATAGCAAAAACAGCATAAACACTAATGAAATATATAAACATATTACTTTGTGTTTGTGAAACGCATATGTAGCACATACGTGTCTCAAAATAACATAACCGTTGATCTATTCATCGCATATAGACATATTTAGTGTGTAAACGGATAATATAGCAGTGACACGTCAGTTGATTATTAGAAGTATATTATGTTGATGAACATATTATAATATGATCTCAATGCATAGGATAGGATTAGTCATCAAAGTAGTATAAGATGCATAGATGAAAGAATAAATGAGGGCGGAACCCCATTTTGAATGTACGAACATTGACTATAATAGTACTTCTTTCATCAAATGTGCAGCTGTCAAGATTCAACGTCTCAATCTTATTACAAACTTTTGCT
The DNA here is from genome assembly GCA_029379335.1 of Thymus mandschuricus. Taxonomy (NCBI): domain Eukaryota; kingdom Viridiplantae; phylum Streptophyta; class Magnoliopsida; order Lamiales; family Lamiaceae; genus Thymus; species Thymus mandschuricus. The sequence continues at coordinate 3,014,977 of CM057072.1, forward strand.
TTTATGTATAAACTTCTTTTTTAATCCAGAATATTCCCCTGAAATTTCAGGAATCCTAATTAATCTACACTTAATTCTGCCCACAATTTTCTTGGATTAACTGCCTCTAGTTAGGACAGGTGTTCTCTCTCTCTCTCCCCTTTCAATCTCCACTTATGTCCATTGTCCACACCCACAGAAAAGGAAAAAGAAAATTTACAGTTTCTTGACCTTTTCGCAACTCTTCATATCGGCCATTCATTTTCCCAAAATAAATCATGAACAAGAAATTTAAAGATCGAATTAACGAAAGTTGAAGCTATATAGTACTACCTCCGGTCCATTTAAGTAGATTGTTATTCCTTTTTGGGACATCCCGTATATTAGACTCCTTTCCTTTTATGGCAAAAAATTAACATCACATCACCATCTACATCACACTTAATTAATTTTAATTACATCTCCATGTGAGTAGGTTTAATATTTTAAATTAAATTAAACTCTAATTTACCATCACATCTCCATCACATCACCCTTTATACCCACTTTACTTGGTTTGTGTTCCATTTAGAAACCAACCTACTTAGACGGACCGGAGGTAGTACTATAACTTTTGGTTACGGATATTAACTCTTGTCATTAAACCAACACGTCCGGTTGGTTGTTTTCTCACTAAAATAAAGAGTCTACCTCAAGTATAGTTTTCTTATTTCGTTTTGTTCGATTTTAGTATATGTAGGAAACGAGCGTTACATGTAGAAGCTGCTTCAAGTAAAATTAATCAATTGCGTAGGCCCCGGAATTAGGTTTAAATTATTTACCTTATTCGGATAAGCTCAACTTTTAATTAGGATTAAATTTGAAATCATGAGCTAAATGCAAACTCATAATTTTTATTTTATAAAAAAAAAAAAGGAAAGACGAATAAATATAGTTGACTTCAGACCCCTACATAAATCTACAGAGAGTTTTTTTTAATTAAATTATACTCATTTTGCCCCTTCTACTTATAGAAAATTTCCTTTTCAAGTCACCGAGCTCACAAAATCTCACACTATGAGATGGAAGATTACCGTTCCGTATCAAAAGTTACACGTTCGAATCCTCCACGATACAAACTTCGATTTCATATTAATCGTATAGAGAAATATGATAAGAATTTGATTAGGAAATCTAGGCGTCCATGCAAGCAAAGGGTGGCGGGGACACCTCGATCTAGGTTTTGGTCGGCGACACGTGTAAGGTGGAGAGAGGTCATCGGCCCCATTATTTTATTATTAAAGTCGACATTTTTCACCGTCCATTACGTATTTATGTGTACTTTTCTATTCATTCAATCTATCAAAGCTAATACAGAATCCCATAAACTATAATACCTCCAAAGCTAAAGAGACTAAAAAACCCCCAAATTCCACGCCCAATTCTTCGTGTGGAAGAAAATCTTTTCCTTTTTCCCCTTTTATCGACAACGATTAATCCACATGCACCCAACCTATCAAGGATTTCATTCCACTTTACCTATTCTATCTGCGTATTTTATTTATCGACTCAATAATGTTACATTTCAGTTTCGATCGTTATTTGTAGTTTCGCAAGTGCTAAATTTACTAAATTATACTGATCAGTATATATAAGGTATAAAATAATGCATGCGATTTAGTTTCATTGAATGCGGAAAGTGTATAAATTGTTATAAAAAAATTAAAGCATTGCTACAATATTTGTGGGGAAAGATGCTTACGTAGCCGCCACTTTCCACCTAAAGCGCGTGGCCCTTGATTAATGTCGACGAATAGTAATTAAATTAGTGATTAATTACTTAATTACTTAATTATCCCAACACTCCTTCCTCTATATAAACCCACCCAAATACCTCCACCACTCAAAATAGTCCACCTCCATTTCAACACACACACAAAAAAAAACACTAATTCCACGCCAAAACCGCTACCGCCACTCCTAGCCATGTCGAACGGCTACGGCCAGTCTTCGCCGCCGCCGCTCCACCTCTGCTTCTTCCTCCTCATCCTGACGATGTTCGTCGGAATCACGTGGTACATCAACTACGAGTCGATCTTCGAGGGGCTGTTCGACCAGATCAAGCTGGTGCTGATGCTGTCGCCGCTGCTGCTCCTCCTCGCCGTGCATCTCCTCTCCGCCTTCGAAACCACCTCCTCCTCCTTCTTCTTCATACCGCTGCCGGAGCAGGACTCCTTCCACCGCGCCGGAGGGACGCCGTGGGGAGTCGGCCTCCTCCTCGTCCTCCTCTTCTTCATGATCTCATACCAGTCCGACTTCCGGGAGCGGTGGTTCCCGCTGCTCAGTTGAACGGAGTCGTAGTTACCCTCTCCGACGACGTCGTTTTCCGACCTGTATCTCCATGTTTTAATGTGTATATTGTTATTGTACATTTTTTTTTGGTTTCCTTTTGGTTTTTGAGTTTTTAGTTAAGCTTACTAATTGTAATGAGGAGATTAGTGTTATTGTAACGAGTAGATTAAGAGTATGCACGTTGGGCAGTGCAGCGTTTCTATATGCTTCTAATCTTATGTTATTAAATAGTATTTTTTCTTGATTTATAAACGCTTGCATTGAAATGAATGTTTTAGAGTTTTCTCTATTGCAACGATTAATTTAAAGGAAAAATCAGACTTTCAAATGGAACGGAACATAACGTATTAATTCTGGGCTTTTATAATTGCCAAACAATCCCTATCCCGTTCTTAAGAAAAAGGTTTCAACTCCCACACTCTCTTTTTAGCACCTTCAAATTATAGGTAGGTTATGACTTATGATGATTTAGGCCTCCTTTATTTTTATTTTTTTTCCAATAATCAAAAGGGTAATTCTATCCACAGCCATCGAATTACTCCACACAGCCCCCATTTTAAAAAGTAAATAAAATTAATATTGATTTTACTAGTTTAACCCTTAGCCGCTAAATTAGGATTTAAATCAGAATATAGCACAGCCCCCAAAATCCAACGCAGAGAATTTCGTTCAAATCATTAACGGAGTAAACAATTCCGCCTTCGCCAGTCCGATTAAGGAATCTGCACACTTGCTCCTCTTCCGTTGCGCCATGGGCTTTGCCCGCTACGGCGATTACAGGCGGAGCCTGCGACGGGTCTCCGCAACCCATCTCTTTATCACGATGAGGGTAGTCCTCTTTAGGCAGTCCCGACGGCAGATAGTGAGGCAGGTGACGACGAAGATGGAGCAGGAACGAAAAGTTGGAATAAAAAAACATGGCATTCTCCACGATTCGTTTGCATTTGAATGTGGGACTCGAATCTGTGACCGACCGCCGGCAACCACTAGAGGGTCTAGCCAAGCCATATATACGCATAAAAAGTGAGATAAGAATTCCACATATAAAATCCTCCAACTCCAAGTCTCCGATTAAAGAATTCATGCTTCATGATCAATACAATTCATAAAGAAGAGTTTGAATCCATTTATGAAGATGTATTGCGTAAGTGAGGTTTGTTTGATAGTAATTAATATGGGGGCTGCGGATTTCGTGTTTTCAATGGGAGTTGTTCAACGCAGTGACCAATTAAGTGATTTAACACTCTATAATGTATTAATGTTAGGGTTAAGATGGTAAAATTGATATTATTTTTCATTTATTTTTAAGAGAGGGGCTGTGGAGAGTAATTTGGTGGCTGTGGATAGAATTACCCTAATCAAACTTTTATCGAATCAATTAATACTTATAGATTGGGCCGGGCCGGTAGATGAAAAGTCTGATACAATGTAGAGGTTTTGGGCTAGTTCTTGGTTCGGCCCATTACTTTTACATGTGGTTGTTGAGGCTTTTAATTTAGTCCCCTAGCGGCCTAGTCCAATTAACATCCCTTTTGTGACTATTTTAATGTCACAATTTCTATTTTAATATATACTACTACGTATTATATAAGTATATATAAAAAAATCTTATCGGATAGAACTGAACAGATTTTATTTTTATTCTTTAAAAAAAAAAAAAAAACCTTTAGGAATAGAATGGAGTCAGTAATGTATTACTGAATAAGAATGCATATATTTATGATGGCTGACAATTCGTGCGCGTCAGGTTGTTATCGTGTCGACCTGATAGTGACACGAACCTGTTAAGCCCAAACCTGAACACGACCCGTTAAAGATTTTCTAAACCTGAACACGAACACGACTTGAATTAGTCAAACCTGAACACGACTCGAACTCGACACGAACACAATACTGACACGAACCAACCCGAACCCGACACGAAATCAAGTTATAAAATAAGGGAGGCAGGTAAGTGGAAAGATTGTGAAGTAACCCGAATTAGGAGTAATTTATTAGTAAAAAATAATAAATTAATTAAATATTTACATTAACAGGTTATCTGAACCCGACACGAACCCAACCCGAACCCGACACGAAATTTTCAGGTCCTTATTGTGTCGACCTGTTAGTGACACGAACTCAATAAACCTTGTCACAAACCCATTAATTTCGTGCGTGTTCGTGTCGGATTATCGTGTCGTGTTAAAAATTGTCAGCCCTATATTTATCAGCCATTCGTATACGGTTTTTATTTTTATTTTTTCTTTCCATTTCGGACATTGAACTTCTATCGAACTCTTCTTCTCTTCATTTTCACACATCAAGCCAAGTTTGATCATCTTCAAAACCTCTAATTTTTAAGTTTTATTTCATTCCATTTCAGGCATTGAACCCGTACCGGTCTTCTTTTCATCTTCACAGGTCAAGCCAAATTTTGATCATCTTCAAAACCCTTTTCACAAATGTGTTGGGATCATCCAACGTAATCTAACGTGAAACCCCTCGTGACAAGGGAGGTCTCAAACAATACCATGATAGGGTTGACGACATTGATCTACATGCTTGTCACCAAACAAAGAGAGTTGATGTCACGATCTGACAAAATGATTTTTCAACAAGGGATTTTTGAATATTTTCAATTTATGAGAATTAAGAATTGTGGAGATTATGAGTAGAAGTAAACGAGAGACATTACGAAGGTTGGATCAGAGATGATCAAAAATGAAAGTTTGTGAAGATGGTTTGATGATAACGGAAAGCATAACCGGTTTTTTAGAACCCTTAAATAAGGATCCGATAAATCATAAAAATGAAAGTATAAGCACTTATTAAAACAAAAAAATTGTAGAGGGGTCCGATGAAATAAAAAATAAATGTACATGGACGTTTAGATGTGTTTCACCATAATCAGATGACTTATAAGAAAATGCTTCTCAAAGCAATTGCTGGATGATCGTTGGCATAGCCAGTTTCATTGAGAGCCATGCGAAAGGCCAAATTATAGATAAACAAATGAAGCGTAAACCTATAATCCATACCATCGCGGAATTTAATGAAACCGAATACAAAGAAACAAACAACAATGAACCAAACATTTAACCACGCAAATACTTTTTTCTTCACCTCATTAGTCATTACCATCTTTATGAACCTTGAACACCATTGACTCCAGATAAACAGTTACCCATGCTTTAGGAATAGAATGGAGTCAGTAATGTATTACTGAATAAGAATGCATATATTTATCAGTCATTCGTGCACGGTTTTTATAGTTTTTTTCTTTTCATTTCGGGCATCGAACCTTTATCGGACTCTTCTTCTCTTCATATTCACACATCAAATCAAGTTTGGTCATCTTCAGAACCTCTAGTTTTTAAGGTTTATTTCATTTCATTTCAAACATTGAACCCGTACTGGTCTTTTCTTCATCTTCACACATCAAGCCAAGTTTGGTCATCTTCAGAACCCTTTTCACAAACGCGTTGGGATCATCCAACGTGATCCAACGTTAGGGTTTATTTCATTCCATTTCAGGCATTGAACCCATACTGGGCTCTTATTCTCTTCATCTTAGCACACAAACCAAGTTAGATTATCTTCAGAACCAGTTTCACCAAGTTTGATCATCTTCAAACCTTTTTTACGAACATTTTGGATCATCCAACGTGATCCAACACTAAGGTTTATTTCATTCCATTTCAGGCATTGGACAACTCTTCTTCTCTTTTTCTTCACACACCAAGCCAAATTTGATTATTTTTCATTAGCTTTTTCACGAACGTGTTGGATCATCCAACGTGATCCAACTTGAAATCCCTTGTGACAAGGGAGGTCTCGAACAATACCATAATTGTATCATTCTTATCGACATCGACTCCCTTCCTCATATACTCCATGATAGGGTTGACGACATTGATCTACATGCTTGTCACCAAACAAGCCGAGTCAACATCACGATTCGACACAATGATCTTTTGGACAAGGATTTTTTGAATATTTCCCATTTATGAGAATCGGGAATTTATGGAGATTATAAGTAGAAGTAAATGAGAGACCTGAAGAAGGTTGGAGAGATGATCGATAAATGAAAGTTTGTGAAGATTGGTTTGACGATTTCGGGATATGAGGTAGAAAATAATTTTAAATAAATGATGATATGGAATTGAACTAACGGAAAACTTAACCGGTTTTCTTACAACCGTTAAATAAGGTTCCGATAAATCATAAAATACAATTATGTTGTGAGTGTGAGTGATACGCCCATAGATTAGTAGTATTTTATTATTTAGTTTAGTATTTTTTTAGTTATTTAATTGAGTCTTGTTATATTATTGGGTTGGGCCTCTTGTTAAGCCCGTAGATTAGGTCTATTATTCGTAGGATTCTTATTAGTATAAATAGTTGTACTCTCTCATTATTTGAGGAATAAGAAGATTATTGATATTTCAGTTCTATAGCCTTAGGGTTTAGAATAGACTTCGCGTGATCGTGGAGATTAGGGCTTTTCAAGAGCTTATCGTGGATTATCGTTACGGTTCTGCAGCAGGATCGTATCATTGGTGCTTTCATTGAGAGGTTTCGGAGCGAGATTTCTTTTGAGGTATCAAATTTATCTTTATTTTTATTTAAAAAAAAAAAAAGATCGAGATCTATTTCGCAAGTCTTGCTGGTACTTGGTTGGTAGTCCTAATTGCATCAATTGTTATTGGAATCGTGGGATTTGTCTTGCATGTGTTGTGGTGATTGGTTTGTTTGTTGGAGCACATCGGACGGCGGCGTATGAATTAATTGATGATCTTTTATCCCAATTTGTTTGTGTCACGCCCCAATTCCCGAGGGAAGGCACGTGTGCCGGGACGTGGCAAGGGGTTGGAGTTAAGAAGCGGGGATAGAAGGGGGATCATAGCTTAAGACATACCATATTATTATCATTTAATTAACTACGGGATCGGGACGTACAGCACGAACTACGGGGTAGGAAAACCATACTGCCCGTACCGGCCGCCATGTCTGAATACCCGTAAAAATAAAGTATATTTAAATACGGGATCGGGACATATACAGCTCAAACTATGGGGTTGGTTAATCCGAACTTCCCATGTTGGCCGCTGTCTGAGTACCCGTAAAAGAAATGTAGAAGTAGGAGAAACGTAGAGATTTTATTAACTTATCATAATATACATGAGGGGTGGACTTTATTTTAAAACGTAGCGGAAGCGTTTTATTCTTTTTACATCGCAACAACAACAACAGTCCTCCCTAGCTCCTGCTGCTCCACCAGATTCCTTTACCTTAATCTGCAAAACATTTGGAAAGGAATTGCAGGGCTGAGTACTAATGCACTCAGTGGAGTTATGCCGAAAACATTTATAATAAAAAGAATATCCATGATAATAAAGCATGCATAAAAGGGTTTAGAAATCATATAACTTCCATGCACACGAAAACCCATTTTCGTTGATTGCGCGCAAATGCGTATTACCATGTTACCCTTATATTGATCCCGGGACGTACCACTGTCGGATCCCTTTCAGATGGAGCCTATAGTTTGGAGACAATGGAGTATTTCATCCACTAGTTCTCCCCTCGAAGTTAGATCCAATTGGTGATCAACCCAATGATATCTAACCGTGCGCACAACCCCTCGATTAGTGTGTTAGACCAACCGAAAGACCCGATCGTAAACATAAGAGCCTTAAACATGTAATCACGCATCAAAACATTTTCATGGATAATCCCACATTGTAGAGCTTACTTGTTGGTCCCGGTTTGTTAATAGGAAAAATACGTAGAGGGGGGGGGGGGTGAATACGTATTTTGAAGTTTTTCAACTTCAAATCCCTTAACTCAGAGTAACAAGTAAAGAGCTCTTTTTGAAACTTAAGACCTAGCTGAAGCTAGATCTACAGTACGTAGCTTGCCTACTTGACCGAAGTGAGCACTTGATCAAGGGAGTCTTTACTCGTATGTGCGGAATTTGGTGAGCTAAATCTTTCCTAAGTAATTGAAATTTCCAGATTAAGTTTGTTTAAGATGCAATATGCAATGAATAATCAAACAAGAGATAGTTTAGGGTAAGAGAGATACGACACCAAGAATTATAGTGGTTCGGAGATAAAGCTCCTACGTCCACTTGTTGCACGACGGCAACTGTTCTTTTCACTCAAGAACTTGAAGGTTACGGGTCCTTCAAAAACCTGGTCGAGATCGGGCTTCACTCGCCTGGATCAAACGACTGACGTAGTGATTGCGGGTTCACTACACAAACCTAACAAAGACTGGAAGCTTCACTTGCTTCAGTCAAAACACGACAGGGAGATTACGGGCTCTCCTTACAGCCTAGCTTCGATCGAGCTTCACACAAACGATGTAAGTGCAAGCTTGGATCTAGACTCTATGATCGAGGCTTCTTCAATCGATGAAAGAAGAGCCTTGGATCTGGACAACCTAACGACAACACTCAAAAACCTAACAGACAGAGTTTAGGGTTTTTGGTTGATGACACACTAGGAAGAGCTCTTTACAGTAGATGCAAAGTAGGCTAGAGCTCTTCTTCTAAGCTTGGATATATGAAGTGGGCTTAGACTCTAAGTGTGAAGGTTGTGAAGACGAGTTCCGATGAACTGGAAACTCGGAGAACACTTAAAACAAAGACTCGAAGATTTGCTCGAAGGCTTGGGAGTGTTTGTTTGCAGTAGGCTTGAATGCTCAAGTAGTGTTCTACACTTCTTCGTCTTCATCCTTCACTATTTATAGGCGGAGGGTTGGCTGAGATCCGTTGCTTGGTTGGTGGCCTTGTCCCTCCTCCTCTCGACAGTACTTGCGCAGGCTGGCACCTTTTTCAGACGTCCAGTTTTGGCATTTTGCCAAAAATGGCTAACCTACAAGGTTAACAGTAACTGGAGCGAGCCAGTACTGTTGCGGCGCCTTTGTCGGCCTTGCAGTCAACTCTTCCGCTCCACTCCGCTTTCGACACGTGGAGATCTCGTAATTAATGCTACGATCTCCTGTTGACTGGAGTTCAAAATATGGGCGGGAGTCGCGCTGTCGCTTTCTGGTAGGTAGTGGCTCGCTTTGCTTTGAAGTTGTAGCGTCCGCTTTAGTTGAGTTACTTCGTAGTCATTCTGTAGTGAGCGGCTTCGGGAAATAAAGTTCCCTAGCGACTGCTTTGGAAACTGCTGACTAGAGTTGACTAGTTTTGACTCTTCACTGTAGCGCTTGCTTCGCTTCGCTTTGGCTTTGAACTATAGCGCTCGCTTCGCTTCGCTTTGGCAGACTCACTTCGAATCTACTGTAGCGATCGCTTCGCTACACTGTTCTTCGGCACGCTTCACTTCAGTTTGCTAGGCTTGCTTCTCTCTGGAAAACACACTCAAGTGAGTGGCCTTCACTTGAACTCTTGAAGCCTATAATCTATGCAAAAATTAAAGAGCCATCATAACAGAGTAGGCTTAGAAAATTCTAACCTATTAACTAACAAGGTGGGTCACTTGGGAGTTGGACACTTGGGGTTTTGGGATCCAATCAAAACAAATGACTTCATTCATCAAGTATCCCACATAGTTCCCCCTTAACAAATTGGTCCATAACAATTCCCAACAATTTCCCCCTTTTTGATGATGCCAAAACCCAAAGGCTAAGACTTAGAAAGTTCCAGCCTATCTAACCGTGAAGGGAACTCCAAGCGACTGCTTCCTTTGCAGCTTCGTTTGTAAATTTTTTTTTTAAGTTCCTTTTCCTTTTTTTTCGGTTAAATTATTTGAGTTTGTAGCAAAAGGTAAGGTCATTCACAAAGCAGGTAAATGACAAATTTTGACAGAAATTGAAATTTGATAGATGAACAAGCAGTTCACATAGTCAAAAATATGAAACTTGAAACTCAATGGTTTCCTGCAGTTTCATCACGTTTCTTCTTCTCCTCCTCTTCTTTCTTCTTCTCTGAATAGTAAGCAGATCGGACATTCGACTCCATTGTCCGGATGTTGTACTGGTTGACTCTCCAACTTTTCTCCAGTCTCAGTGCTTCATCCACTTCTGCATCAATTTCCTTCCGATTAGGAATCTCTGAATTTGGTTTGAGAGGCATAGGAAAGTTTTTCGCAGCTGGCACTTTGACAATAAGTGGAAGGGGTTTTGCTTCTTCTGCCAACGTGAAGATCTTTCGCCTCAATCTCTCATTGTATTGATGCAGGAAGTTGCTGAGAGCCTCCACTCTAGAACACTTGTCTTGATACGGTACTACTTTCCACCAGTAGTAGGCTTTTATGAACTTATCCTTTAGAATCAGCCAAGTGTCGAGAAGGTCTCTTGGGATGAAATCCTCGATTTGTCTGGAGTCCGGATGATGATCTCTCCGCATAGCCAGCTCCTCTTCTGTCCTGCTTTTCAACTCCTTCATGATTGAGTTAAATTGTGTGCTGGCGTCACCACTCCACTTCGGAAGCATATCATTAATTCGCTTCCGGATGAAGTCATGCTCTTCAGTCGAGTAGCGACCGGAATTGATCATTTCTTTCAGCGTAACTCTGCCAGTATCCATCCAGGCTTGGAGATTGACAGCATCAGACTCTTCAGGCAAGTGAGGAATGTAGGCACTGCGTGTGATGGCAGATTGGATGAGCCTCACTTCATTCCAGTGGGACTCGATCCGTTCATCCAATTTCATCAGCCTTTGCTCCCTTACTTCCTCATCCTTCTCCCTTCTTCTCTTCTTCTCCTCTTTCTTCTTCTGCCTCTTCTCGAAGCGACTAGCCTTCTCTTTGACCACTTGCTGCATTTTCTGGCGTTTGACAGCAGTGTCATCTTCCTTTGTTTCAGGCGTTGATCGCTTCAAGGAAATTTTCTGAACAGGAGGTGGCGGCGGTGGCATTTGAGTAGCAGTTTCACTGGCAGGAACAATTCCAGCCAATGCTGAAGTGAGTGCCTGTGCAGAGACAGGGGCAGAGGGCGAAGCAACCGTTCGCGAAGATGAAGCGGGCGCATGCAAAGATGCACCATCTTGAGTGTCAGTTCTTTTGAGCTCAAGCTCCACTTCCAAGGCTCGTGCGTAAGCTTCATCCTCTGCAATCTGTCGCTCCCTTTGTTCTTTGGATAAAGGAACACCGGGAATAACGGGATGAGTGGCGATTGATGAACCTAACAGTTTTCCGGCCGTCGGCAAGCGGGGCTCCTCCGTAACCTTCTCTTTGCCTTTTGTCCTTGTTAGTTCAGTTCTAGCTTCATCAGCCACTTCCTCCACTGCACTACTTCCTCCTTCTAATATCTTCTCAATCTCAATGATTTCACAGCCTCCAGATCCTCCAACACCTCCTTCGATCAAGCCCCTGGCTTCGATCGCTCTTCCTGCGTTGCTCGATCCTCCAACTTCACTTGATTGAATGAGTGCTTTTTTCAATGTTTTCCCCCTTTTTGGCATCATCAAGACTGCCGGGGGCGATTGTAATCACCGTTCCGCTGATGGATTGGTGAATGTTTGTCAGCTTGCCTAGCACATCTTGAAGCATCTTTTCAGACCGTGCTGCAAACACATTTTCCTTGGCGAGGACGAGCTCTGCTGTCTTTATAGAAATTTCTTCAAGGAGATACTTGCACTGGTCTTCTCTCTCCTTTACCGACCGCATCAAGCTTTCTAATGGCTCTACTGCTCTGAAGCGAGCATCCAGCTCCGCTTCAATATCTGCACGGATAAGCTTGCTCTCTTCCTCCAGCTTGAGGTTGAAGAAGTTCTGCGAAGCTTCCAGCTCCGCTTGAGCAGTGGCAAGAGCGTTCTGTTTTTGCTTTAAGGTTACATAGACCTGAGCAGCTCCAGCCATGCGGACAGCAAATTCTCCGGCCGTCTTTTGTGCCTTCTCGATGTCGTTAGCAAGTTGAGCCTGCTTGAGAGCTACATCGAGACCAGCTTTCCTTCGGCTGTTCAACTCTGCATTTGCTTCGTCAAGCTTGCTGTTGAGGATTTCGATTTCCTTTTCAAGACTGAGAGTTTTCACTTTTCCTCTCGTCAGCTCGCTCTCCAGCTTCCTTATCTTTTCCTCATTATTGGAGATCTGCTTCTCCATCTTCTCAACATTACCAGTTGCTTTGTTGATATTCTCTCTGTACTTGTTTCTCATGGTCATCTTCTCCTCCTTTTCTGTTTCCACCACCTTTTCTAGCTTCTCCTTCTCTCCACTCACTTCCACCAACTTCGTGTTTACTTCCCTAAGCCTGCTTCTCTCAGCATCTAGGGATTGTTTCATTTCCTGACTTCCTTTCTCTAACTCCTCTACCTGCTTTGACAACCTTGCTTTCTCCTTCACAAGCTTTGTCTTTTCCACAACCAACTCCTCCATTTCCGTCTTCCTCTTGTCACAAACTGCACGCAGATTAGTGACCTCCAATATTTTCGAAGTTAGCTCAGCATCCTTCTTGGTGATCTCATTCTGCAAATTAGAGATCACCGCGTCTTTCTCTCTTACTTCAGCTTCATGATCCTTGACCAATCGGAGCTCATGCAACGAAGGCTCACGCTCTGGGATGGACGCATCGGGATACTCCATCTTTACTCTTGCATCGAGCGCCTCCCAGTACTTTGCCTCACTGAGGAAGGTGTGGAAACCGTCCACTTGGGCAAATTTGAGCACTTCAACCTCCATGGCTTCTATCACCTCTTCTTCCATCGCCTTGCGCAGGTTAAAGATCTTGTAGAACTCTGTTCCTCTGTACGTGATGTACGTGAGGAAATCTACTGCGCGGGTGAAGAAGTCATCGGCCATTTTCACAGAGAGGTATCGTTCACGGATGAGCTCGGCAGCTTGTTCTCGGTCCTTCAGGTACCGTTCAAGGACCAATTCCTTTTCGGTTGGAGTTGGGGAAGAATCTGGGATGATGTTGGGATAGGTGTTGGTTGTTTTGGCTGTTTGGGCGGTATCAGCGCTTTCGGCTGATGAGGATTGTGAGCTGGGGGTGGAAGCTTCAGTAGCTTCAGGTTGGTTGGATTCTGGTTGAGGATTGAGTGGGACAGAGAAAAGTTTGTAGGCATCGGTGAGGTCCGTGCCCAGAAAAGGTATGTTAGGAATTTGAAAGGATGAGTGGGTTGATTCTTGTGGTGAGGATGATGTTTGAGTGATGGGAATGGCAGTGGTTGATGTTTGAGGTTTCGGTAGCGGCTGGGTTTGGGTTTGAATTTGGGTATGAGGTGATTGGATTTTGGTTGGTGAGGGCTGAGGTAGGTCTTTTTCCGGTGAGGGTTGGGGATTTTCTTCTTCAGCGATCTTCTCGAGCGGCTACTCCTCAGCCTCGCTCGTTCCGATTATTGTTGAAACACTTCTCAATCTTTGAGGCCGCTTAGACCTTGCTTTCCTCGATACTCGCTTCAATGGTGAAGTAGCTTCGATTTCTTCTTCCGCCTCGCTACAGGATTCGACGATTGGAGCGGAAGGAAGAACTATCACATCAACACAATCCCGGGCCATCGGAAGCTTCTCAGATTTCCACGAATCAAAGTAAAGAGTGTTCTTCTTGTATGGAGCAGTATCTGTCCACGGCATGTCATTGAACAGTTTCTCCAGGGCGTAGGAGATCCTGGAGAAAAACTTCAACTTTCCCTTGCGGACGATTTCACTAGTGCTTCCCTTCTCGTACTCGAAATCCGCCGCAACTTCATGAATCTGGTTGATAAACCAGCGATGCCAGTTGAATTTTGTTCCTTTTAAGCTGTCAACAATTACGGAGGTGGCGTAGATCTTGGCGTCTGACAGTTGGCTGAGCGAACCAACTCCACATAGAATGGACTTCGTGTACATCTCGCAGATCAGATTGAATGGAGCCTTCAAGTCGTTTCTGATGTTGCTCAACTTAGGGTTCCCAAACTTCACACCTCTTTGTTTGGCGAACCGAGCATACTCCACCTGAGTTGACATGCCCAGTTCTGACAGGGATACTGGTCCGGTCGACGGTAAATCGAATACTCGTGCTATTCTGTCTAGCTCGATCTCCACGGGTGTTCCTCTCAGTGGATGAGAAAAGGTTGACGTATCTTCTCCCTCTTTGAGATTCAAGAGAAACTCGGCAACGGCCTTGCTCAGAATCTTTTGCGGCTTTGCAGTCACGAACTTCCACAGGCCGGCCGTGGTCACAGCCCTGCGGAGAAAGCCATTTTCCATTACCACATCTTCATTAAGATGCGGTTCAATGAAGACGTTGTCGTCGAGGTTTTTCAGGAATTCCTTCATTGTTTCAGTTTTCTCCTTCTTTCCCATGGTGTATACTTGTAGAGAGGGTTGAGAAAAAGTTAAGGCTTTGAGGGATTTTAGGTTTGAGATTTCAGAGGTGCAGAGGTTTCACTAAAATGTTAGTTTTGAGACTTGTGAAATTTTTCTGCAGCCTTTGGCGTTACATATATATAGAACTAGGGTTCGGCTGACGAGGCAGGGGCAAGACAGTAATATCTTCCAAGATCCTGTGCAGGGGCGGCAGACCTTCGGTGATGGATCTGACGTGTCCGGCGTCATCACTGGAAAGGTGAACCACCAATTTGGTTTGACGTGGCCACGTGGCAGCTTCTGATTTGTCTCTTCCAACAGTAGTCAATCCAGCGGTTGAGATTTAGAGACGGTTCAGATTCGACGGCTGGATTGAGTGCGGTTTTTCCCGCTTTCCTCCGCTTTGACGTCCACGCGCCTGTCGTTTCTTCCTCTACGCGCCGCTGCATTAAATGCTTGGCAGAAAGTAAAATAGGCACTCGAGTGCTGACAGCTCATAGGCTTCGCTACGTATCCGCTTGCTTCGAGTGTAGCTGCTTCAGCATCCACTCACTTGCGGAGTACTCGCTTCACGTGACTGTTCCGCACTCGCTTGCGATGGCTAGCTTTGAGTGACGTAGCACTCGCTTGGCCATCTGAAGCGACTAGAATAAGAAACTGAATTTCTTTACTTAAATTTAAAATGTTTCTGACGTACATACTTCGAGGATAAACAAGAGTGTTTTCCTCTTTGTATTTGTGTCAGATTCATTTCATATTTTCCACATAGCGAGTGAAGGTTTCTAGCACGCTTCAGCTCACTTAGTGTACTTAAATTTGAAACGCTTACCAGTCAATCTCACTTCGTAGGAGATTGATACCACTATTTGAAGACTTCATTGGATTTGGACTTCAGATTGTAGAATCCACTTGTTGGCTTTGAAGCTTGTTGATGCTACCTGATTGGTAATTCAACTTCTTGGCATTAGTCTTCATGGCATTCATCTTCCTCTACGAATTAGAGAGTCCTCCATCGAAGTGAGTGAGGGAGGAAATGAATATAGTACACAAGCTTACTACAACCCAGAGGGGAGTTTCACGTAAGTGTACATATTCACGACGAATGGGGGATGAGTACAAGTCCTTATCTCAGAGCAGAAATGGACAGGATGACAATGAGAATGCTCTGACAAGACAATCTCGTATTTTACGCAGAAGCATGTCACCAGTCCTGCAACCTTTTGTAGAAAAAGGTAAACCTTCAAGCATCCTCCTACATGCTACAGAATGAACTTGCAATCGACTCGCTTTGACCAAAGCTTGGGCAAATTGAGGCGATGCAAAATTCAAAGTGAGAGGGGAATGGATAGACATCCGGCAGCTCAACTCAGTAAAGAGTGAGTAAGGAATGGACATTTATCCACGATGAAGGAGATGAGAAGACTTGCTCCTCTTCGGCGGAAAGATGGGAAGAGGACACAAGGTCTAGGTGCCAGCCCTGCCTAAGCTTTCACCATTTTTACGTGGGAAGGCCCGATGCAAGACCCCACAACCGTTACTAGAAACGGCACTTGCGAGTGTTTATACCCACTCGCTAGGAATCCTAGGCTAGGTAGCAGCTTTCCTTGCTCGCTTTGGAAGTAGCTTGCTCCGGGAGCAAACAATAGTTCCCCCTTAACCAATGGCTTAACAATTCCTGTAAGCGGGTAGGGAACATCTTCCAACACTCCACCTTACTCCACCTTGTTTCTCCTTCTTCAAGCGAGTG
Organism: Thymus mandschuricus; assembly: GCA_029379335.1. Taxonomy (NCBI): domain Eukaryota; kingdom Viridiplantae; phylum Streptophyta; class Magnoliopsida; order Lamiales; family Lamiaceae; genus Thymus; species Thymus mandschuricus. Next base: position 3,031,255 of record CM057072.1, read on the forward strand.
AGATTTTGAAGTGACTCGCTTGAGTTGGTGAAGATCCGAAGCGAGTGACGCTACGAAAAACTAGCGATCACTCCTTCGTGCATCCTGGATCTAGCATTCTTCACCAGGGTCTAATAACCCTAATTCAATGCATAGCTGGTTGAAACGAGACTCAGCTAGAGGCTTGGTGAGGATATCTGCTCGCTGGAGATCGGTATGAATTTTCTCGAGCTTGATATCCTTCTTCTCGACATGATCTCGAATGAAGTGATGTCGGATTTCCACGTGCTTGCATCTGGTGTGAAGCACTGGATTCTGCGAAATACATATGGCACTGTTGTTGTCGCAGAAGATCGGAATTTCATTCGCTTCAACTTTGTAGTCCTTCAACTGTTGACGAAGCCATAGGATTTGAGAACAACAGCTTCCAGCG